>JAOYRR010000431.1:0-1398448 GCA_038994665.1 Podotricha telesiphe | reverse complement strand
CGGACAGCTATTCTGAGTGTGAACGCAATTGGTTATGGGTTCGACTCCGATTCGTCATTCAACACGCCATGTTAGATTTCGGGCGAAAAATGGGGGGCGGAGTGTCTTGACACTCGGTTCAGTTCTCTCTAACCAGCTATGCGGGTAAAACCGTAAAGCTGAAATAAAAATAGTGACTGCGTCCAATATATTGATTGTAAAATATATTTTGTGTCTTATTATGTAGTGGAATATGTATTTTAGATATTAAAAGTATGGCTTTCAAATTATTAAAGAATGCTCTTTAGTAATAAAAAAAACTCTATAACAAATCAAAATAATATGTTGACAGTGTTTTAGTATGTTTTAAATACATCATTATATAAAATATTTCTAATGAATATTAAATATTAAATATTTCTAGTGAAATATTTCTAATGAATATTAAAATTATGCATACCAACATATTCTTCCTTACTTCCTTAACCACATGCGATTTGCATAATAAGGTATGGTTACTTGAAACCATTGCCAAACCTTTTTATTTGATGTCACTATTAATCGAAATAAAAGAACTAATAGGCAAGTCTCTATATGAAATAAAATAATGAAATATTTAGTTTATTTGATCTAAAATTTAGACAAAAACATAAAAGTAAATTATAATTTATACATTTTTTTTTTTCTCAAGCAAAGGCGATAAATTATTCGAACATTGCGTGCGTAAGTATAAAAAAATATACATTTCTTTATTAAATCCCCGCGTAGTTGCGCCACGTTAAAGAAGGGTTATTAATTAGCACGATATACAAAAATATGGCGATGCGTGTTTCATTATGTTATTGATTTTTTTTTTTATGTTACATGAAGTATTTTATTCTGTGCAATGTCTATAGTGGTTAGTTATAGTATCAATGTTTATTCGGATTTAAGATTATTGTAACAAAGCCTTGGGTAGCAATTTTTTTAATAATAAACAAGCTAAGCTTTTTAAATATACCTAGAGATATATTAATAAATATATATATATATCATACCGTAAAATTTAATTAATTAAAACATTAGCTTATCATATTGTAGTTAAAATAAAGCTCTATCAATCAACATGTCGAATATCAAAGTAGGCATAATATGTATGTGTGCGTGTGTTATAAACGAGCTATTTTTGTTTCCATTGTTATCAATATGTCATTTACAATATTAAATCAATCAAATGTCACTGTTTAATAGCAAATTATAAATTTGAGGGGAAATTAATCAATCAAGAAGGTTATATAATAACCAAATTTTACTCCATACACTTGATAAAAATACTTTATAGCTACACGTATCTAAAACCCTTAAGTATTCATCAATTTCGGATTCGGAATTTCAATATTAATTGCGGAACCTACTGTAGTGCCTTGTCTTGCCAATTAGGAACAGTAAAATCCTTAATATAAAGACTCTGTAATGTCATTGTGGCGCAGTGGGACAGAGTCTGAGTGTAAACGCGATTGGTAGTGGGTTCCCACTCGGAGGAATAACTATATTTAAATTATATTCATTTCCCAGCGCGGCGTTGAATTTCGCCTCTTAACACGCAATCTCTCGATTTTGAACGGACAGTGGAGAACTGAGTGTCATGACACTAGGTTGTCTCTGATTACTCTACTATGCGGCTAAAAGCGTGAAGCTGGAGAGAAACTCCCCAAGTGGGAATAGAATCCACAATCAAGTGTAAAACACAAAGAAAGACTTCATATATAAAATTAAGAAGTTCAATGAATTTATTAAGTTGTAAATGAAATATTGTTTTGTAAAACTAAATAACCGAATTACAATTTAAGCGCGTGCCGTCGCACCGCCACACGTGTTCACAAGTCTCCCACGGTGACAGATGATTCGAAAATCGGATACCTACTGCATTCCGAACCGCTTTTTTAAATGGCGATGAAATTTTTGTGGTTATGGGCACTGTTCTTTTTTTTAAACAATTTAGGGCTGATCAAAACGCGAATAATGAATACAATTGTTTTTTTAAAGTCACTATTAAATATAATTTGAAAAAAAAACAATGTCTGATGAAAATATTACAAATTTTATCTTTACATAAAACACTTCCAATATATTACATTAGATGGACAAAATAAAATTAAAATTACATGTGTGTGTTAGGAAAAGTCGGTGACTATATTATCAAAAAAGAGATCACATTAAAAAAAATTAAAACAATATTTCAAGAAGCAAACAGTATAAATCATATCAGTCCGTTCCCGCCATTTTATCTGTCAATAGACAGCACAGATAATAAATAATGACCCAATGACTAATATCCGATATTTTATGGCACTGGCACCACCCACCGGGTACAGTTATAATTACATACTGATATCTTTGATCGAAATTAACGCAATAAAACTATAATGATTGGTGATTACTGAAATTTAAATAGCCCTAGCCCTATTATGGTCAATTTGAAAATGAGGAGGTTTTAATAGTTGTTTTTGTTTAGTAAACAAACATGTTTTATTTACATATTATCTAACATGGCGGTATACACGAAGTCTGAAGCTATTATAAATTTGGGATAATCAATGCTGCCAGCGTGGATTGGTCTATTAGTAAGTGTTAAAGGTATACATAAAATAATATTATACCTGCCACTTAACTATAAGTCAACAAGGAGAGAAAATCATATGATATATATAAGTGTAGTCTTAAGTGTGTAATTTTGTATTCGATGATTTTTTTAAATATTACACATTGTTCGATTAATATAACACACTTAATCTGAAATAACAGTAACATAATTATTTTTTTAAAGTGTTATTAGTAATCTCTTAATTAGGAAATTGAAAAACATATTTTTAGGAAACGTATCTAACGCATCAAACGCTAGAAATATGCCTTTCAGTAAACTTTATAACTGTTTAAAGATTGTAGGTTTTAAAAAGGCGCGTGTTCGAGTTTTTTACGTTCAATTTTGCATAGGTATGGATGTAAAATATTATTTTTTGTTACTCTTATTTAACTATATGGCACAACGAAAGCCTCTGTATATAAAAAAAACACCTATCCATCAACAATATCAAAAGCAAAGCTTCTTAATCCAGTAATACACCAGTAGAGATATGTTAATTTCGACCAACTAAGCGTGGCGCCGTTTGAACACTTCTAAGACATCTTGAATAATGTGAGTGACACCATTTGCATTCCTCACATCGCTCGCATGGTGAAAAGGCTTAAACAGTTTTAAAACCGTCTTTTTTTTTCACATAGATGTGTCCGAGATATTCTATTTTGATATACTTAATCTCGTTTATTATAAAAATTAGCTGTCATGCGACTGAATTCAGGTCAACAAAAATTTTATATCACTAGAAATACAAAATGTATAAAAATTTACAAAAAATGTTTTATTTTTTATAATGTATAATATGCAGCATAAATATTATAAAAGCATTGTATTGGCTCGATAGCCTGAAACTGAACTTTTTTGCAGCTTCACACTTTTTCCCGCATAGCACTGTAATAAGAGAGAACCTAGTTTTAAAATACTTGGTTCTCTAAATTCCGCCAGAAATCGAAACATTGCCTATCGAGTTGCGGAACTCAACGCCACGCATTGTCTTAGCGTAGCACATACCGCCCCATGTCTAATGTCCTAAGAATATCCCACAATATGTCAACTCTTAAAGCATATGATCTAGAAAATTCATATGAAATATAGCTTTATTTACACTTTATACATAGTAAACCAGTGATTTCATTTATTGTGGTCACTTCCGTGAAGCCCACTTTGCGATCAAGTTGTAGGAAACTATTATTATTGCAAGAATGTCATTTCAGTATTCAATGTCTGTAAAATGGACGAAAAGTGAAATTAAGTGTTTACTAGTTCCGATCTCACTTTGTTTTGTACACTACAGAAAAGTTCCGCAACACAAGATACAGTGTCAGTAGAACATAATGTTTAAAGTAATAGAACCTGTTTGTCTGTTTTTATGTGTGATTGTACAAGCTAAGAAAAGGTTTAAATGATTTCAATGAAGTTTTGACTATTGCATTTTGGTAAACTTCCCTTAACATAAAAAAGGCATATTTATTTCAACCCGCTTCGAACGGTTTCCAAGAGGTGCGGGTTCAAATCCCGCTGCGTTCAAATTTTTATAAGTCTTCTAAATATGTCTTTTTCAATTTCCTTAGTGTACGAATAACACTTTAAAAAAATGTTAAAAGACACATATTCCCTTAACATTTTATATTTAGTTTGTTTCAATCGGTTCATAAATAAAAAAGTTACAACAGTTTAAACCATAAATTTAAACGAAGTTTGCGATTTCAGTAAGAACGCTGGCGTGTGGAAAAACTAAGTGTCACTAGTATATAAATATAATTTACAGGAAAATAACTGTTTAAATTAGTCCTATTGCAGCCGCAACCTCAAGTCAAGTTCCGTGGGAAATATGACCGTAGAGGATACTGATAAATCATTAAACCATTGCTCAAAACTGAGTTGCAAATGACCACTCACTCTCGCTTTCCAATACTTGTTATTTAAAAGGAAATCCTATTTATCTCGGTTAAAATATTGCTAAAGTCGAGCTTATCTGATGTACTACTGATATGATAATATCGATAACGACTGTTTCGTAACACGTAATTATAAAGGTTAGGTGAAATTGTGTTTCGATTATCGATATTGTTTAATAGCTGGCTAGATGTGACTGATAAGCTTTATATACAGTGTCAAAGGTTATAAGTTCAATTTCATAATTATTCGATTACTGTTACACTCGATTTAGATTAGGGCGATTTTAGGAATCATTATACAGAAATGAGCTTAAAGAAAGAAGCAGCGGCTATTGTATAATATAAAAATATTTATTTACTAAAGGATCCGGTGGCGATATATTGATATTTTTTGGTGCGATTTTGGAACTCAATTTTATATTTCCAATAATATGTAATATTTAATTGAAATTGTATTATAGACATTATATTTATACATTGTGGTGCCTAGCCTGGCTTATATACATAATAAATAGTAAACCCTAAACGTGATAAACAAAGGACAGAGCTTCTCTAGCAACAATCTTACACAAAGCCTAGTGATGCTATAATATATGGCCTACAGCAAAATTAGTATTAAACGACAACATTTAAATCTCAAATACTTAACAGCATCTTATCTTATCTGTTCAAATATTTTCTTTAAATTATGTTTTTATTAATTAAATTGTATACATTTTTAACGTATCTGTAATAACGTGGATTAGAAAATTAATTTTAGTGATTAATTTATATTAATACAGTACTCTGAGTAATAAAATCTTAATAATAATACAATTTCTAGTTGAAGGAATGTAGTTTTTACTGTTATCACTTAATTAAATATCGTATACTATACGACTGCAAAATAGAAATCTATGATGGTAGTGGGTTCATTCACCCGTATAGCAGGGTAGTTAGAGAAAACTAATGTCGAGTCTCTCCGTTTGAAATGGCCCGCTGAACCGATTGCCATGCATTTTCTTATAGAGATCCTCGATACATTTTTCTCCCATTTTTATAGTTTACATTATAAGATTGGCTGGTAGAAAATGAGGTGAGGAACTTGAGGTTAAAGCAATTGATCCTATAGGGTGAGCGAAGAAGGTTCTCTATCCCTGCGAAATGCAAGCAACTTCGTGGCTGCTTGAGGAATGGAATAAAAATGAATATTTCCAAACCGGGAATCGAACCTGAGCTTGCTGGTTATCCTAGCCACCAGATCATATGGGAAAGAATGTTTTTAGAGAAAGACTACTCTTTATGCCTATTTGTTCTTAAGTTGTGTGAATTAAGGATTAACATATATAATAAATAAATTACGACTTTTGGATTTAAAGCCGCTTAAAAGAGATAAGGTCTCTAATTAAATGTACTATATAAAATCTAATTCACATTTATTATAACAATAACAATTAACAAGTAATAGAACTATTAAGTTCAACTTGCTTTATATAAAACCATCAAAATATTTATAGTTGTGAAACTACTGATCGATTATTCTAAAGCCAACTTTGAGTGCATTTTGAACTTTATTTGTATGTACATACAGTATCATTTAGCTTGTACTAAATTAATGAGAGATGTCACAACGATAGTGCGTAATGGCTTAATAAACATTTTATTTAATATCCTCTAGCCTTTATTGCAATTGTTACATAATGTATAGAATAATACGCAAAAATAAAACTTTTGAGCCTTTTTTCAATTAAATCTTACGGACAAAATATAAAATTTGGCATACTTACATATAATTATGAATGACAGTAGAGGTATGTAGGTTCAATTTGGTCTGCACAAGAAAATGTAAAAATAAATACCGAGTCTATGTGTGCTATGTTCCTTTTTGTATAGAGTTAAATCGAATCACATCTTGCTTCTAAAAAGTTAAGCCTCAAGTGCTTTCTCAAAAAATTTACAATGCTTCACGCTTTTTCCTTCATAGCTTCGGGCATAGTGTCTTGACACTCCATTATCGATTTTCCGCCCGAATCAGATCTTTGAACTCAACGCCACGCTTTATCTTATTTGAGCGAAGAAATGAAAATACTTCAATATAATTATTCCTTCCTCTGAGAGAGGATCGAACTCACAACCAATCGCGTTTCAGTCAGAGTGTCCCACTGGCGCTACTATCTCCTTAAATGTAGAAAATATTTGAAAACAATAAACATTAGTCCATTAGACGACAAGTATACCAAAAATCGCACAAAAAGGACTAGTAGCTCACTAAAGAGAAAAATTAACACTGACTTTTTAGCAGTCAGATAGACATTTTAATGAACACTAAAAACTATTTATAATTATTTCAATACCAAAATGTATGATGTAGACAGGGACAACATCTGACTGTACACGCGATAGTTGTAGGAAGTCTGATCCCAACTATGGAATAATAATATTTGTATTAGTTTCATTTCTCCGCTCTGATAAGAGAATGAGGAGAACGGGCTATATATGCGGGAACAATCGTGACTTCCTGTTCAGTTCAGTTCAGTTCTTTAATTATGGCGATTCAAACGTGTCAGTATAGCACAAGTCCCTTCGCCAATGTCACTTTGAATGTAGAACACAAGAAGGAGATTGATCGGTAAAATAGATAAATTCACACATATTTTTAGAAACGCGGCGGAAAATTTGAACGCAGCAGGATTAACCCGCGCCTCTTGAAAACCGTTCGAGTTCTTGAATTCAAGACACTTCGTTGTCCACGCTCGAACTCGACGCATTGCTTGTTGAGGGACGCAGCTTTGTCCTACTAGAGAGAATCTGTATTTTGTTTCCATTCGTATAAAAACGCGCGAACGGAACTAAGCTTATTTAAATATATTACAAAACGCGTTACGTCATACTGCTAGAGCACACTGTCCCGTACCGCACCGGTAGTATTATTCGGCAGCCTGAGGCATAGAGAATGATTTCAGGTATGAGAACTTAAATATAATCAAGATTTTCGAAACATTTATTTTATTATATTACATCTAGATGCTAACTTGTAATGTTGGCAACGCGAGGCTTGGTATTTAATTTAAAGAGTTATTGTTTATTGATCACTTTAAATACTATTAATTATTATTTTAATATTCTATGTTATTCTTTTTATTGGTTAAGTCATCGATGTCTTGAGTTGTTACTTAAATTTATGACATCGTCTCACCGTAAATGCGATTGAATCGATTCTTACTCGGAGGAATGATTATATTTAAATTATTTTAATTTTTTCGCTCTGTTAAGACGTTTGAAAACCGTTCAAAAGTTCTGCTACTCAACATGCAATGTCTCGATTCCAAGAGGAAAGTGATTATATGTGTGATACTTAATACTTGAGGTTCTCTCTGACTACCTGGCTATGCGGAAAGTTGCAATTTTTTTTCTAGAGATATAGGTATATCGGAAAATATATAATTTTTGCATGTTAGGAGGAATTTGAATTAAAATTGTATGATAATTTTCTTTAACATTTTTTTGCTCAATACCACAATACCAACTAAAATTATGAAATATGTACCATAAATCGATTATTTGTCGTGCATGAAACATAAAACAATATATTTATACTATATTTTCATTCAACTTGTAAATTTAATATAAAATATATAATATTTTATATAAATTAATGTTTTATTAATAGATATTCCAATAATTAATAATTATTTTCAATTACACTTCTAATAATCAGTTATGTTCAGCTGAACTGATTGCGCTAAAGAACTAATGCATATTTCACAGTAATTTAATCATAATAAATAATAAAGAGATAGTGTCATTTATAACAGACTTATTGGCGCTGCAATAAATTATATACCTACCTACATACTATAATTGTTATAACTGTCGTACATTTTACATTATATATATATATATAAAGAGCCATTTGTTTGTTTTTAGATTTAAAATCAGCCAACTACCATTGTGTCGCAATGGGACAGCGTCTGAGTGTAAGACGATTGGTTGTGGGATCGTTTCCCACTAGGAGGAATGATTATATTTAAATTATTTTCATTTCTATACTTAGTTCGAAAAGCCGGGTGTTCTAAAATATATTTTCGAATACTAATAATATACGCTATTAATCCAGTTAAAAATAGTTTCATTTCAAAATAGATACGCGGGAAAAAGCGTTAAGGTGTTTTTTTTTAGACTTGAAATATTGTTTACGATTATCAATCAATACACGTAAATGTATAAAACTCTTTAGAAATTTACCACGTAGGTACCTTGGGGAGTGCAGGATAGCAGCAAGAGAGATGTTTCAGAAATGGTAACAGGGATAAAACAGTATTTTTCATATTACAGTCTAAACGACTGAAGAGACAAATGAAAATAGTAAGGAAAAAAACAAAAGAATAGAAAAAGTTGAATTAAACCATATAATATATAACTTATTATTTTAAACTTAAGCACTTACTAAAACCCTACGTCCATAATATGTTAGTATGCATCGCCTACATTCAAAACAAAGTTACTTTCAAATCCTTTAGAAAATTGCCCAAAGATAATAACCGATACTTCATAACGATTTATAAATAAGTTGCGCTACTGCTACTGCCACTTAAGTGCTGCTCTAATTACTACTGAACACTTTTTATCAATTCCATAGATAATTCAAGTAGATGATTCAGTTAACTTACCCAGTATAAAATACCAGAAATCTGTATATGGTAATGACGTCATATAGAAAACTTTATGGTAAACAATCAAAACAAGTCGTATTTCCTGCTCTTGAAATGTTTACATTTAAATACTTTATTAAGTTTTAATTAAACTACTCAGTAAAAGGTATTAAAAGAACTAATTTCAATAATTATTGAAGCTTTAATGATATAAGATAATTAATGATATATTTATATTTTAAAACTGCATTTATCTGGGCAATACCGTATTACGATTACATGATATTTTTATTTATTATAAATACAAAATATCTTCGAAAAAGATGAACAAACACGTTTAATAAACAAACTCACCTGTGTCTTGCGCGTAACACAAAAACAATTCACTATTACTATTTATTTATTTATAAAATAAACACAATTAAATATAAATATAAAGTAATGCGAAAATAATATGTAATATCCACAATATTTAAAAATATTCGTGTAATACAAAACTTTTGGCACTATATTCCGTTATCTACGACAGGTTAGAAAAAAAAACAAACAAAAACAAGATGGACTCCCGCCGTCGGTCCCTTTTCACACACGGTTAACTGACGATGAATCACGAATAAGGCAAATAGCAATTATATCACTACAATAGGATATTTTAAGATGTTTTTATAATTTGCATGCGATTTTAGACTTTATAAATGTGTTATAAGGTTTGTTTAATTTGTTTATATATTTTTTTAAATTGTAAATTGACGTAGCTATGACTCAGGGAGATCATTTTTCCTAGTAGTATAGTAAAGGTTTCATTCTCATTCACTATACAGAGACGTGTTTACAAAATTTTTTATAGGTTTAGAGGTTATATGTGTTTTAACATAACATTCTTTTCAAATCATTAGTTATTTTACGTATTCAATATATATATATATATTTTATTTGTATAACTTTTTTAGAATCAGCTGTGGCGATAAATATAATACTGACAAAAACAATACTGCTCAACTTTTTACTCTACTTTAAATTTGTAATTACTTTATTTAATTATTATACTACATTACAACAGTTAATGCTTCAGTTACTTGTTATTCTAACGAGTAATTCCGTTGACGCGTAAAACACGCGTTGCCTTAGCAACGTGTATGTGGTAATTATACAAAACACAAAACTGTACATATATCAAACAAGTGATAGGGTAAAAAATATTGGCATTGTTCCATATACACTAACTATGACCAATTTCATACTCCTACCGCATGATTTCCGTATACCGTTGTCCAAAATGAATCTTTAACGTACATCATATGTTCTTAACATTTTTTAAAGTGTTAATTACACACTTAGGAAAGGTGTGAAGAGGCGCGGGTTCGAATCCCGCTGCGTTCAAATTATTATACGTGTTTCTAAAATCTTATGACATAACCAAGCAAAATATTTAGCAAGCACGGATTAGTACAGAACGATTAGTAGTTTCGTAATTAAACTCAATAACTTGTAATCAATTGTTCAAACGATGAGGGCATGCTGAAGGTCAGGTGCCTTCCCACGTTATAACCTTTGAGACGAGCATACCTGCATCATTAATTATATCTTTGCTATGACTTAAATATGTATATGTTCTAGTGTAAATATTGTTTTCAAACAATTTGCTTAAAATTTATTCTTAAGGCAGTTTTCTAAAATATTAGTATTAGGCGTCTGACTGTAAACGCGTTTGGTGTATTTTCATTTCTCCGCTCTGGTTCCTAAGATAAGCCGCGGCGTTTAATTCCGCCACTCAACACGCAATGTTTCGATTTCGGACAGAATATGGAGGACGGAGGGTCTTGACACTAGCTTCGCTATCTACGCTACTAAACAAATTAATAAATTTAAGTGACGTTGAAATGTACAAATCAATGGGTATATATAGATTTTACTTTCAGGCGTTCCTCAAACTTTTAGGGAATTGTGCAAATTTGTCAACAATATATTATCAGCCTTGAAAACAATCCTGAAGATTTTTCTTATTCAATACGGTATGGGTGCGGTAGTCAAAATTCTTGAGGAAAAATATACATATATATAGATAGCTTCTTAAAAAAATATATTAAATTTGGATCAGCCTTTTTTTCAGCTAGTCTCATGACACCCCGTTCTCACTCTCAATCATTTGCTACCTTTTTTTAAAACATTTTTTTAATGTGTTAATTGCACACTTAGGAAATCAAAAAAGACACATTTAGAAAACGTATAAAAATTTATCTCTAGCTACAGAGATGCTAACAACAAATATAAGTTGTAATAAGCGTATAAGAATTTCGGTGTAGCTGGATGCAGAACGCATGGCTTAGCGCTCAGAGCGCTTGAACGGATTTCAAGAGGCGCGGGTTCAAATCCCGCTGCGTACAAACTTTTATACGTTTGCTAATGCTATGTAATTTGCTACCTGTTTTAAATATATTTATGTAACTGAACGCCATCTTTTATGATTCAAGACTAGGCAATTTATTTTTTTTAAATAAAATTACTCGTTACCTGGGCGATACCCATTCCAGAGCGACTATCATTTAATATCACGTGTATATTCAGATACTATTCCACTCCACTTCGATGCCGTCATGTTCAACAGATTTGAACCTGGGACCAATATAACTAATGATGTTTAATTTGCATATCATTTTAATTCCATGTGTACATGCCATACATATGAGGCTATCGTACGCAGTGACAGCATGTGACTGTAAAGTAGGCGGTTCAATTCCCACTCGGGGGAATGATTATATTTCACCGTTCTGGTTAGACAAAGGCAATGCGGCGTTGAGTTTCGCAGCTACAAACGCAATGCGTCGATTTCAGACAAATATTGGGAAACGGAGGGCTTTCACACTAGGCACGTCTGCCTACTGCAACATACATATATCCTGTAACGACCATACCTATCAATTTCTTTCTCCGTAAATCTTTCTAGCCATTTAAAATTATTTTTTATCTACGAGTGCATTCATTAGGCGCGTGTGCGTGCGGTGAATGACCGACGCATATCGCACGGAGTGTTGCGCTATGTCGATATCGATATATTTTTTATCGATAACTTGCTGTTTGTTTTGCTGAAATTGATTAAATTATATTTATAATATTAATGTGTATATTTTTTAAAAATCAATAGTAAGTTCCCTTTTATATTTTACAATTAATCTAATTTCTCTATCAAAAGTCTGTAAGAGATTGCTTGAAGCAATAGACAGGCTTTGTATATATTTTGTATATTATTTATGCTTTTTATTTGTTTTATTTATTTATATTTTGTGTGAATTAAAGATTATTATATCTTGCTCTATTTTAAACCATATGATAAAACATGTATTCTCGCAAGTAGTTCATAGACTTAATAGCCCTATTCCGTTCTCTACATTCATGTAGAGACATCGTGCGTTTAGTAACGCATCTTAACGCCGCACTCACATCAAATAGACCGAGAAATTCATATTCTCCTATAGTGTAGTATATAGTGTGAGTTCCGCTATCGACACATAATGTTTCGATTTGCGCGAAAATTCGAGACCGCAGTTCACTCATACTACCCTGCTATGCGGGTAAGCAAATTAACAATCATGTATATATTTAAAACTGACATTCGCCATAACTAAACGTAAAAAATAGAAAATTCGAATCCACGACCTATCACTTTGAACGACTCGACTTTTTCTCGGACAAATATTGCTTTTATTTTTATACACATCAAAACATAGGAAAGTGGAATAACAATAAATCTTTTCTCCTAAGCAGCGGTTTACACGTTTGAAAAGTTGTAAACTGGTCCCTTACGTACAATTAGCTAATAAGTGACATGCGCGAGATAAAAGCGATTACAATATAAAAAATAATTATTCAACTTACATAACCATCAATTTAAATAAACTCAGCGTAGTAAAACAAATGTGTGTTTTTCAGCTACACGCTTGTTCCCGCATAACAGGATAACCAGATAGAACCTAGTGGCAAGACACTCCGTTCTCCACTTTCCATGCGTAATCGGGACATTGAGTGGCGGAACTCCACGCCTCTATCTTTTTTTTAGGCTTTATCTAACCAGAACGAAATAAAAATAATTAATAACCATTACCATCAGACTGTGCAACAATGTCGTTTACATTCATACATACATTTATATGTGCTCATAATTATTTATAAAAATGTATACCTAAGAGTCTTATATTTGAGGCCATGGTGGTGCAGTGCAACGTCTGACTGTATAAGCGATCGCTGTTAGTTCAATTCCCACACGGAATGGTTATATTTAAATTATTTTCATTTTTCCACCTTGGTGACAAGACAAAGCGCGGCGTTGAGTTTTCTGCCACTCAGCACGCAATTTCTCAGATTCTAAAAACATATTTAAGACCGCGAAGGTAGAGAGATGAAATAAGTTTTACTTGAGGGCCTACAGCCCTCACCCCTTATGTGGAATTATAAGTCAATTTAACTAACTATAAGCGTTCTTTTGACTTCGCAATTTTACTATATTTCAATCCTGTAAATATAAAAAAAACTATTCATTCGTTTTATGATTTTCTATCCAATTATTTCCATTGAATACGCATTTTCTGTCTAATAAATCCATGATAAGGTAATAGTTATAATATAACTTCCGTGAGAAAATATACTCTATTGTTAAAACATGTTATGTAAAACTTTAATAATGTATTGAAACAAGAGTGTCTTAGCTCCATCCTTTTCCCGCATAGCAGGATAGTCAGAGAGAACCTTATCAAGACACTCCGTTCTGCACTTTCCGTCCGAAACCGAGACATTACGCTTTATCTTAAGTACCAGACCGGAGAGTCCCCGAGTGGGAATCGAATACACAACCAATAACGTTTACAATCAAACGCTATCCCACTGCGTCACGATAGCCGCATTTTAATTTTGATTTTTGTCTGTTAATTGAATTAAAACAAAACTAAATATATCGACAAAAAAAAACCGCATCACTAAATGCTCAGTAGAAATAAAAGCAGTCATAATATCCGTGCACGTGTGTGATAAGTTTGTTAACTCAAAACCTATAACGTCTGCATTTAGCCTCGAGTGCTCCATTCAACTTCGATGAATGGAGTGTACTTCACTTTTGACCTGTTATTATAAAAATATTATTTTTCTTATTCCTCATTGCATTTAACAAAAAAAAATAACTTTTAAATTGACAATCAACATACCTACATTAAAAAATATTTAATTTACCTACTATAGAAATTAAAAAATTGCAAATCATTTAAAAATTTTAACTAACAGGCTTAAAGTGATTATCTCGTTACTATGTGCGCCCTGGACCGTATATAAGGTTAATACTATGAAAATATCAATGTCATTTGATCCGGACACATGTAGTCACCGGTCATAGTTTCAAGCAGATGGGCCTTCAAGAAGTCAAATTAGCTTTGTACGATTTTCAATATTGATAGATACAGGTTTGTTTTTCAACCTCACACTCATTCCCGCATAACAGAGAGAGACAGAGACAAGTAGAGAGAACATACAGTCAAGACACTCCGTTGCCCACTTTCCGCGTGAATTCAAGACATTGCGTGTTGAATGGCGAAACTCAACGCTGCGCTATATTTTAATAGAACAAAAAACAATAAAAATACTTTAAATATATAATAATTTCCCCTGGTAGGGATTGAATCCACGGCCATCGTGCCAGTCCCACCGGGCCAAGCTGGCCTCGGTATAAGTAATTAGTGCAAAAATAAAGCTAATTATGTAAATCAAACTTAGTACTGACCACCCACCCACCTTCTTCACACTCTATCATTAGCAAGAAATTAATTACAGTGACCTCTTGCTCTACTTTTATTAAGAATGAAAAAATATATAAAATTTATTCGCCTTTATTGTGAAACTATTTATCAAAACTAGAGAACGGAGTGTTTGTACACTCTGGCTATCCTGCTATGCGGACAAAGCATGTAGCTGAAACTTAGTAATTTCTTAAATATAATAAGTTTAATACATAGGTAATAGATATTTTTGAAGAATTACTTAATTTAATGAAAAAGCAAAGTATATATTTATTTTATGAAAAATGTACAGGACCTAAGTTTTGCATATATGCATAGAAAAAAAATAAACGCCTTACTTTTATAGCCAAACTAATGACATAAAATTATTGATTGTGAAAATCGACACACAACCATCGTCTTTACAATTTAAAACTTCCAACCGCGCAGCAATGGCATACTTCTTCTTATGTAATTTATACATATAATAGAAATGTAATTTATCGCTATCTGTTCATGGAAGATATATGAATAAAGATATGATAAGGGGCGTTTATCAATATAATAGAACCCAAAACAATGATTTTCAATTTTCTTTCCTGTTTGTCTGTTTGTTTGTGCGCACATATCTCAGAAACAGCTTAATTGATTTAAATGCAATTTTACCTATTGTATAGTGGTAATCTTCCCTTAACATTTAGTGTATATTAAATTTCAATCGGTTCATAACAAATCAAGAGAGAACGCGAACAGAAGAGAACGCGAGGGGGGGGGGGGGATAGGCGAAAAAACGAGCTGGTCACTAGTAACTAATAAGTAACAAAACCCTTACTTTAATTTAAGTGCCAATTATTCCACAAACCTATTTCTAATCTAAGTCACAATAAACGCAAAACAACTCAAATCGTAACAACGTATACAGTGGTTAAGCGAACGTTCAATCTAATCTGAGTAGTTATATCTAGATGGCCTACATACGGTACTAGGGCTAACCGCAGTTAATAGATTATGAACTTTATTATTTGCAAATGCTCGTATGATATTTGGATTATCTAATAACTTCCACTCTTAAGTCTATTATTTTGTCAACGACGTTCGGTGAGATAGGCTGAGAGAATCTAGTGTAAGGACTCTCCGTTGTCTACTTCCTGGCTTTACCAAAAACGTATAAGCTACGACGAATTCTAAAGCCAATAATAAAAAAAAATAGTTCAATTCTTTAATTATAGCGATTCGAACGTGCCAGTAGAGCACAAGTCACTTCGCCAATGTCATGTTGAATAGAGAACACACGAAGGAGATTGATCGGTAAATACAGATAAAGTCTCACTGTGAATAAAAATAATATAGTCGAATTTATTTACAAATTATATTGGTCGACACATTTTTTCGTAGTGAATACTTCATAAAAAAAATGAAAACAGTTATTTAATATGTCGCCTTCGTTGATCGTTCGATAGATCTTAAACAGAATTTCTAAATACTAATTATTACAAGTTAACAAATATATAAAACAAAAGATTCACTGACATTAACTTGATATAAAGACAAAAATCAAAATAAGCACATTTTTCGGAGTACTGATGCGATATTTAAGTAACTTCAAATAATCCTTTTATTTTAACATTTATTCTCATATTATAAGAAAATGAACGCGAGACGAACTGTAATTTGTTTATACAGCGGCATATAGAAAAGCAACAAAACGCCGGGACATCCGTTGCACGTGGTGTCTTATACAATATTTATGAGAGTTTCAATAGAGACGGTTATTGTATTGTTATTAACATTGCGAAAGGTTTTTATATGGCGAATTAATTTTGCCCACATTTATAGCGTCTATCAATAAAATAACTTATTTTGTGGTAAGAAAATATGTTTAGCCATTCAGGTCGTAGTGCAGTGGGACAGCGTCTGACTGTAATCGCCGTTGGTTGCGGGTTCTATTTCCACTCAGGGGAATGATAACATTTAAATTGTTTTAACTTCTCCAGGGTGGTAAGCGTTGAGTTCCACCACTCAACAGCAATTACTCCATTTCAGACGATATTGGAGAACGGAGTATCTTGACTAAGGTCTTGTGTTTACGAAGTTTTTTTTAGTTTTAGACGTACAAAATTTATATTCTTTAAGATCCAGTCAGTTTAGTCCAGTCCAGGTCAGTTAAATCCATGCTTTATACTTTCAAATGTATAGCTAAATTGGCTAGAATACTTGAACTACATATATTCATAGGCATGGTTATTAAATCCCGCTAATATTAAACGTTGAAAAAAACGTTGCGCACTTTATACATTAAAACTTATTATATATTTTTAACTGATATCTAAGAGAGACATAATTAATCCAATTGTTTATAGGAAAATTTAAATACAAAAAAGCAAATACACGAACAACAATGCCTCGGCACTCGGCAGTGACACCGCGACACGTTGCGTCGTGACACAAAGTATCATTACCATATTGCATTCAAAAGGTCAGCATTATCGATTGGATGTAATCAGAGCTTTATCATAAATAAAATGCCTACAGCTTGTTTAGCCTTGTTAAACACTAGAGGTCCCGCCCTGGATTTGCCAATCTATACAAATAAATAAAATGTAAAAAAAAAAAAAAAAAAAAAAAAAAAAAAAAAAAAAAAAAAAAAAAAAAAAAAAAAAAAAAAAAAAAAAAAAAAAAAAAAAAAAAAAAAAAAAAAAAAAATATATATATATATATATATATATATATATATATATATACCTTTATATACTTTTTGTACACACACAAAAGGCATTCTGCCTAGTCTATTTATAGATGAGCTTAAAGCTTTTGCAAATTATAAACTATTAACTCTTAAATGTACCCATAACTTATAGAAACTGTCAGGTTTATTGTAAATAATATAGAGACAGTGTCGCGAAAGTATATATCGCAAAAGTATGTATTTATATTAAAAAGGCCATCCTGGCGCTGTGGGGCAGCGTCTAATTGTCAACACGATTGGTTGTAGGTTCGATTTCCACCTGGGCAAATACTTATGTTTATCATATTTTAATTCCTCAGCTCTGGTACCTAAGACGTGCGCAGCAATGCGAAGCGCGTCATTGAGCTCCGCCACTTAACACACAATTTCTCGAATTCAGGTAGAAAGAGGAGAACGGAGTGTCTTGGCACTTGGCTCTCTCCGATTACCTGTTCCCACTCTTCCCAACTGCTTTGTAGGATAAATCGTGAAGCTGTAAGAAACTGTATATTAAAGTTATTTTACAGAGATAAAAGTATAAGATCATACTCAATGACATTCATTAAGAAGCGTGTTTTTTTATATGTCAATCCAAAATATAACGTTTCTGTGTGCCAAATTTAATTTAAATCCTTTCTGCCGTCAAGTAATTCAGTAAAAATTCAATTATAATACTTTCACGTTTATTAAGATTGGTAATATTAAAATTAAAGCTACTTAACTATATGACCTGCTAATGAATATTACACGATAGTTTTGGGTAACAATCTATTAACAGGGATTGCCGCTTTTTTTTGTACGCTAGAATTCAAGAAGAAAAATATATATTTGTTATAGCTTCTCGCTTTATCCCTAGCGATGTAGTCAGAGCGAACGGAGCACCAAACGCTACGGTCCCTGCATTCATCTTTCCTCGTCCACTATCATCAACTTCTTCATACACGCCCTTCCGTGGAGTTGTCACCTTCCTCTAGTATCATCGGTACTGTGTTCTCAAAGATCAATCGAGGTCTCCCCCTATCTTTAGAGAGTCACCTTTGCTTCATATATATTTCTTATCATTCATTCACCACTTATCCTCTGGACTCATGTTTTCTAAAAATATACTAAGTTAGAA
The DNA here is from genome assembly GCA_038994665.1 of Podotricha telesiphe. NCBI lineage: Eukaryota > Metazoa > Arthropoda > Insecta > Lepidoptera > Nymphalidae > Podotricha > Podotricha telesiphe. The sequence continues at coordinate 1,379,725 of JAOYRR010000431.1, read as the reverse complement.
ATTTAAAGTAAAACTAAAGTTCAAACTTATCGATAGTGAGATAGTGTTAATTGAGCATCACTATGTCCGTAAAAGCGGCCGGTTAACCAAACAAAGATATCGTATTAACTTTCTTAGGCATGTGTTTTACGAGAACACGATGTGTGCCATGTGTAATCTGTTCACTTGTTTTATTTTCAGATGATAGAGATAAAGAGGTGGAATAATTCATTTTCATAATGTTAAACTAAATTTGATTGATAACGGCCATTCATTTAAGAAATAAAAGTAATAAATAGTATAATCGTTCCTTCTATTGTATAAAATATTTTTATTAAATTATAATGAAAGTGTTATATATTATACGTATATGTTATATATTATACGTATATGTTATATATTATATTTTTTTATATATTATACGTATATGTTATATATTATACGTATATGTTATATATTATATAAACACTGTATGGAAATAAATAATAATGGATGTATACAGTTATTCTTTTATTTTAAAGCCCATTAAAAAAAAGAACTGTCAAACTATGCGCCATTTGATTGCCAATATAAACATTACTTTAGACAGAGACAACGAATTACTTTCTTATAAAAAATAGATCTCTCTATCTCATTCTTAATTTATTTTAAAACACTGCTTATAGCGTTTGAATTCCAAGGAAGGATAAAGTTAGAGAATGGCGGGTGGTTTGTCCGAAATATCAAGCGCGTTGGTCGCGAGACAAAAATATTTCTTTAATTACATAGAATTGGATTGTCGAGACGATTTTGTTATTCTTTCATTATTTTGTTATTTAGTTAATATATTTGAAGAATAGTAGTATAATTCTTTATATTAAATATTATGTATTATACGCATATATTATTAGGTTACGCTTATATGGTAAACGAGTAAATATTTGCACATTGGCCTTAGTAATACTACCAATATTTTGTATGCACCTTAGAAGGCTACTTTATTAGAAAATAATAAGGAATATAATTAAACAAAGAAGCTAAGTAGTAACTACATCTACTTACAAAACCCACAACCAACCTGGTTGACAGTCAACCGCTGTTCCACTGCGCCATGATAGGCTACACTGATGGCAATATCACGATGGATTACGAAACTGTAACAGCTTTAAGATAATATTAAAGCATTTCACCTTAGATTCATAAATAATTCAAGCGCAGAATAAAAAACATAAAATAAAAAGCAAAAGACATGATTTCGATGGCACATCGGCTATTACACCATAAAATAAATTATTTCTAACCAGTAGTAAGGCGGTTAAAGTAATAAAAGTAATCCCAAACCCTTAAATATCGGATGTCTTGTAAATTGATAGTAAAGTTAGAGTTTTATTTCGAGCCACCCGCCGCGCTTTCACACTGCAGCAAATTACCTGGGAATAAAAAATCATGAATTAATTTAAAAATTCCATATGCAATTAAGCTTCGAATTAAATATATGTATAAGTTTGTAGATAGATGTACATAATGATTGTGGCTTCACATTCTAGTCTCAAAAATGAAGAACGGAGTGTCTTGACACTGCTATTCGGGAAAAAATGTGTATTATATAGATTTTGATCTAATCTGGTTCGAAAAAATATATTTTTTAGTCACCTTCTACGCTAAGTAAATTAAAGTGTTTTAGTAGGTACTTGTTTTGTTTATGTGCTTTAAAAGTGAAGTTTTTCAAATAAGTTTTCACTTAAAGAACTTTTTACTTCAAAAACATTAGCTTTCTTCCCTAAACTTAAACTATCCTATATTTCACGCTCTTCTATAAGCGTAATTTTCGTAAATAAATAAAAACCCTTACACTTTTACACGTTCAACATCAAAAATGAAAATCCTTGACGTATTGTATTTATATATTTTTGACCAGTTTTACGCTTTTTCCTGCATAGCTGGGTTGGCAGAGAGAACCTAGTGTCAAAACACTCTTCTACTGACTGAACTTATATACTTATATTGAAAACTTACTATCTGAACACACATTACTTGTCTTTATTAACTTTTATACCATACTAGATTGCCCATATTTACTTTTTGATGTCATATTACATACTGGTGCAATATAGCCGTTCCAGTTAACACGAGCTAGATAGCGTTTCCTGTTTCCCTTGTTATAATTTTACATTTAAGTTGAAATTTCTAACAAAAATAATGAGGTATACGACTCAGTCGGACTGAGAAACATGATCTCTTTTGGAGGAAGCCTTCACCCGAAGAGGGTTTTGCATATTATTAGTAAGATACTTCTGTATACAAAAGAAACGTAATATGAATATTAGGTATTATTAAAAGCATTATACCAGAGTAATAATTTTCTTTAAAATTTAATGAATTAAATAGATATAGAAGCTATATATTGCGTATTAGTGTATATTAAAAAATACAAGAAATAATAAAGGCTTTTATTTTATTTACGGTTCAGTTAAAATGCGAGTAGTAGTTAGTGTGCCCGCGACTTCGTCCGCGTGAAATTTTAAAATAAGAGTAGCCTCCGTTACTCCTTATTACGTCAGCTATTTGTGACTGAAAGTCCTGATGAAACATACAGACAAACAGACAAAAATTATAAAAAAATATTTTAGGTACATACATTTAGTTATCACCCCTTAGTTTAATATAACAAAGTAACCCATTAACTGTTCTACAGGATGGTTATTAATAAAGAAATGTCCTAATACAGAAACGTGTATTTTGATATGCTTTTGGTTCTTCTAATGAAACGCAATGTCGTGTGAATAAATGTAAGCGAAGACTGGAGTGACTTGTATTTACTCTAGATTAATTCTGGAAATATGTGCTACATGTATATTTATTATTTAAAATTAAAACTAATTAAATTATTAAAATTTAAAATTTATAAATTTTAACTTTCAATTAAAGAACAAGAAGGAACCAATTAATAAACAAGCAAATTCTAACAACAACATATTTATTTTAAAACAAATATAATTTAAAAGTATAGTATAATAATTGTTTTCAATTGAAATATATTAGACAACTCGTACTTATATTAGAAGGTAAAGTATAAAAAAAACGTTGAAGAATAAGTAAAAAAAACGTTGACGTTGTTGAATGTAACACTTGTATACTTGATTCATTCTATTATCGACGTCTTATAAACAAAGGTAAAAACAAAGCTACACTCATTTAGTTTTTAGCAGAGAAAACCTAGTGTCATGACACTCCTTGGAAGCCAAAGGACTTTTCTTTTGTCTCTCCATACAAATGTATATATCGGTTTATGCTAATTATGATAATTTCTTCATTTGTCGGCTGCGAACATATGGCTGGGACTTTTAATAAGTAACTTATTTTTTTCGCCTTTTTTCATTCAATTATATGATAATTGGCTTATAAGATTATATACAATGAAAATGCTCTTTTCATATTGTTGCCAAATCATTTAAAAACATTTCTGAGTGCGGTATTTCTTAAAATTAACATAAATATTGCTTGTATAGCAAAAAAAAATTCAAAAGACCATCGCAAATAAGAAGACTGCATAAAAACAATGTCATAATACTAAATTGTAAAACCTAATAAAAATAAGCGCAGCGCATCCTTCGTCACGCAATGACACAAAAATGCAAATATGGCGGCGAGACTGAAAGTGTTGTCAGTCGTAAAAAAAACAATGTTAATGTTGCCAGCATTGTATTGTGGGAGGTAAGAGAATAATTTTCTGATTTTATCGCTGAAAATGCCCTTTGCATACTTATATAACGTTTATGTAACATGTGCATGACCTTCTATTATGTTTACAGATTGTGTATAATGTAAGAATGCCTTATAAGTGGGGCGATTACTGATTAGAATAGTTGATTCATTGTTCCAGGTAAGTTGGTATTCTTGTCTGTTCCAGACGGCTGTTACTGGAGAGCCGATACCAAAAAAAAAACAAAAACAAAACCAAAAATCCAAAAGCAGTAAAAGCGTTTATATTATAAATAAATTAAAAGTAAAAACTTTTTTAATTACAAGCTTTTTCCGAATTATTTCCAGCAAATTCTTTCATTTGATATCCATAATGTAGGAGTGCAAAAATAACCATCTTGAGTGGTCCGTCATGTTGCATTTTAAATGGCATATCAGCTAACCACACATTGTCATCCAACTTAAATGTATAGGCAAAATTTCAGCTCAATCGATTAATATCCTTAATACTAAAAAAATAGAAGCTACAAAATTTTGTTGCAAGATTCCTTCGAACAGACATATAACAAACATTGCAAGTTCAAAAAAACTTGTACAAATGAAATAATTTTTACTTTATAATACTTCTCCACCCTATAAGGCAACTGAATAATTGCAACATTGTTACCATGTAGGATTCAAACACGCGACCTATTGCGAAATGAGCTGTATCTGTCATATATCAGCCACACCACAATATTACCTATTTAGTCGATATTCTGATTACTCCTGTCCAAGCAGTTTATTACAAAAACGTAAACTCTATACTGCAAATTGTAAATTATTCTACTTATAGTACAACAAATAATGTTTGAAATTGTAATAAATATCATACAAGACGCTATATGGTGGCGCAGTTGAGATGTCTCTGACGTTACGCAATACATATAGGTTTGAATTTCATTTATATTGAGGATATGTTAATATTTAAAATTAAATTAAAAATAAAAAAACAAAAACAATATAATTTTATCTATTAATATTTAATTAAACTAAATTAATCATTTAATAAGTATGTAGACGTTAATTAAAACAATATAAAGATTAAAACATTGTCAAAATATTAACAAAGTGAAATTACAAAATAACAATATTTAGGTTAATTTCATTTATTTTTAAAAAGAAGAACATTAAAAGTTGATCCATTTAGTGCATACAAAAACACCGTAAGAACTCGTGTATCACATACCACCTTCATCTCGCGCGCAAAATTACATTTGTTATCAGTCTCCGGCGGGGATAACGATGAATAGGGACATTGCAATACAGACATGTTTCAAGTAAAGCTTGGCTTAAACCACATTTAAATCAAAACTCGTTGAAGTGTTCGAGTTATACATAATTGTAATTTATGTAGAAATACTTGTATTCTATACTTTACATCTGTCCAAAGGCTAGAAAAAGCATAACAAAGAAAGTGTATTCACAATTTTTAATATTAAGCCATTGGCACAGTGGGACAGTGCCCTGATTACATACGCGATAGTTGTGGGTTCCATGACAAGAACTCGTTTCCAGGGTTTTTAGCTTCACACTATCCCAGTTAACAGTGTAGGCAAAGAGAGAACCTGAACTCTGAGGGTGCATTTGCTTTCACCACTTTTTTGCTAAAATCCGATACATAGCGATATCATTTAAAGGGAATATGTATTTTATTTATTTGTCAGGTAATAAACATGCAGTATTCATTACCAAGCATCATCATACAGTATCTTAAAAATGGCCGAAAAATTCTTCCTGCCCATTCCGCAAAATACAGTACAAAATATTAACGATATAACTATGTTATATAAAGCGATGGTATGTAGTCCAGGCAGACGAAAACATTTTTCATTCGAATAAAATATTCGAACTCGAGAAATATGAATTCTGTCACGACAGCTCTAATATGAATGTATATTTATAAAATTATTTTATTCAGTCAACAATTTTTTTGTCCTGCAAAAAATTTTTAATACATCTTACAGTAAATGCCATACTTCCGCTAATACCTACTTTACAACTTCTATGCTGACTCGGTACGGAAATATCAAATTCTTATAATTAACAAATTGCGTTTAAAGTGCAAATTACATTTATTTAAATTGCATTAACCATCATCAATAAGAAAATGCTATTATAACACTTGTATATATATATAGTTATATAACACTTTAATTAATTGTACGTTCATATAATTTTTATTCTAAACTATATATATTAGAACGCAAATCAAACACCTGAGTTTAAAATTAATTAATTAATGTTAAAATTGCATCTAATTTGAAACAATTTTAATCGATTCAAAAGCTATTCAATGAAAAATATACTCGTAGATTAACAGAAGGTTTCCCTGATGGTTTTTATTGAAGAAATATTAAATTTATTAAAAAATAAATAACGTGTATCTAAATTAATGGTAATAAGGAAAAATATACTTCTATACAATATAAATATAAAATTTACATAATTACACAACGTAAACAACAATTACAATTAGGCAAAAACCGGTTCCTCCATGTGTCACAGTGAAAGTAATCGAATGACAGCTGTCAACGTCACTTCCATATCGCTTTAATGAAAGTTGCACCAAAATGGATGCAGCGTATGCTTATAGGGTGTGTCACTATACAAATGACAAGTTGAACGTGTATTTATTTTATATTTAAAATATAACCTGTACAATGCACTAAATATACAGTTTGTATTGCCAGAGTATTTTTTTTTATTATAATAAAAATACAATGACCTAGGATTTGTTAATATATTTCTTTTAACGATATGCTAAGATTTTGTATTTATTTACTTTTTAATTTGATAAGTTTAACAGCATAAACATCACGTAGCAGTGAAGCTTATTTTTTTTTTATTATTTTATTATCTTATTTTTCTTAAAAGTTACATAATATACATATGTATAAAATATTAATTAAAAAACATAAAGAACTTAAAATATTCTCGTACATATTTAGAACTTAAAATTACGTATCGCTACGCTTACTTTCGAGAACCGGTCTGAATATAAAATCATAAGCAGTCATCAATATAATTTGATCGGATTACATCACCTCTGTCATTGAACTTGATTTCAAAACCATACGGATAAAAGCTTTCAAAAATGGAAATCTTTTAAAACGGTCATCACGAAAAAATAATAATTACTGGGTAGATTCATTTTTATATTTATTATAGTTTTATGTTAATTATATTTTATTTTAAATAAGGTTCTTTAAACACTATTTATTATTTTCTAACTACAAAAACATTTGTGTTATACAGAGAATACCGGCACGTCTAAATGCCATGAAATATCGAAAAACAACATACAGTGAATGATATATAGTAAAGATCATATATTGGGTCGACAAATGTGACTTCGACGTCGAATATTTAATTGAGAAAAATCTATATATCTATATATATCTAAAATTTAAATTAAAATATTACAGTATTTGAGATTTAGAACTCATATGAATCTCCCATCAGTCATGTCCTTTTACAATGGCATGACGCATTTAAGTGTAATTTCGTTTTCAGTTTACATTTTTTATAATATTTTAAATGAAATTATGACTAAGGTATAATATACATGTAATATTGGATTTAGTTGCGTCATTCAAAATCCATATTGATAACAATATAATTTTTAAATGTTCAAACAAATAATTGTTAGTGATTCTGATTAGAAACCTGAATGGTTTACTAATGATAAATATGATGTTAACTTCACAGTTTAAAGGCCTGTACAAAAACATGTTTGTGAATGTATTAGCAATATAGAAATCCCACTATAAATGATCTGCTAGCTTAGAACAAATTCTTTCTATTTGGGCCTAAGATAGCCATTGTGAATTATCCTAATTTTATGTATTCATTTTAGTACTGTATACAGATTGCCTCATCAAAGCCACTTTTAAGTGACCGATACAATCATTCTTATTCACAAAAAATCGTAAGCTCTCGAATGTTAAACGCCTGTTGAATAATAAGCCTAAATTGTATACAAAGATCTCGTACGAGACGTATCAATTCACTTCAATTCGAAATTGCTTTCTCCAGTTTAGACATGATGCAATTCATGACGCTATTCTGTGATTGTTGAGATTTTATTAGTGTTACACTAAAAATTATTAAAAAAAAAAACTATATTTTTTTTATGCTATGTTGTTACGAGGATCCTTTGAATTAATTCAATGTCGTGTCTATTTTTATTAGGAACTAATGGCTTCGTTGACGCGTCCAACACATGTTGAGTTAGCAATGTATAAGTCTATTTCTATAATAAAAAGCAGCATCCCTCTCTTTCCCGCATAGCAGGGTAGCTTCAGAGTGAACCCACTGTCAAGACACTCTGTTCTCCACGCACCGCCCGAATTCTAGATGTTTAGAGTAACGAAATTCAAATAAATAAATTAATATATCAAAAATATATAATAGTGTGTCCAATATTTATTAGGTATTCTTTTCTTATGTTATTATAAATAATAATGCCTCTGGCACTTCTTTCTTCTTTTCTTTTCTTTTATAATTTTATTTTAAACCCTTCTTCCGAATAATATTGGTAAAAAAAGAAGTCTAAAGTTTTTCTTTACGTATAAATAGAAAGATAGTTTTATCAAACAACTAAGTAATTTAGTAAATGTTACGCAGAGAAAGATAGATAGTTATTAGCTAATTGTCTTAAAATACTGTAAAAATAACAATGATATCATAGAAGGAACAGTAAATGAATACTATAAATAAATAAATAATACTTTTGTTAACAACAATAATGAATATTTTATTTTAGCCACAGATAAAATAAAAATATTCATAGATAAAAATATATATATCATAAGCGTTGCTATAAATAATAAAATATAAAATCAAAATAGAGAAAGTTCTAGTGATATTGGAGTGAATTGATACATCACATGAGCTTTTGTAACGAGATTAGACATTGTTATCTAACAGCCGTAAAACACGACGCGTCCAATAATTTAAACTACTCCACTATATTTTTAACAAGATGTCGTTTAAAAGGGGATTTAATCAAATTGCTTTTTTATTAAGTTCAGATACTTTAAAGTTTCGAAAGTTGACAATGTATGACTATAGGTTTTTGTTGATAGGCTTTTAATGTGGTGTCATAACAATACTAAAAATTTTGACCATCTTCTTAGTTATGGCTTATAGATGAAGATTATTTTTAAAGCATACAATTTTCGAAACCTTCTTACGAACTAATTAATAATATGAGTTACTTCTTAGGTATAAATAATCTTTATATATTTTTTTTACATTTTAAAAATGTTATTCACAAATAATTTAGAGACATTGAAAACATTTCTAGAGAACGTATAAAAAATTTCCGAACGCAGGGGGATTCGAGCCCGCGCCGCTTAAAATCTCTACAGAGATGCTAACAACAAAAATAAGTTGCAATAAAGCGTATAAGAATTTCGATGTAGCCGGATGTAACGCATGGCTTAGCGGTCAAAGCACTTGGACAGTAGCCGAACGCGAGTTCGATTCTCGCTGCTTTCAAATTTAAAAAGTTAGTTTTCCTAAAAAATTTTTTTTTTTTTTTATATATTATGTATAAAATTCTTCTAATACTAAATGATTGAGTGACTGTGAAGTTATTGCGAGTATAAATCATAAAATTTACCATGTACGCTACTTTGTGCGAATGCAGAGAAGCACTAAAACGAGAGTTTTTCAAAATTCCAAGATCGGGATTTTCGTTTTATAGCCTGCGCCCTTGCCCTTGCCTACTCGGCTATACGAAAAAAAAATAACATTTAAATAAAACGTATTCGATATTTGTGACAACAAATAAGTCTGTTCGGGAAATTAACCTTTTCGAAACCTAGTTTATTGATATTTGTATATAATATAAAAAGCACACGTCTGCTGTATTACAAATTGCACTGTCCGACTGCAGCGTAAATACGGTACATTCGTTACTGACTTATAAAACGATATTAAAAAATTCCCGTGGAACTTCAGAGCTCAATGTAAATTAAAATATAGTGCTTTACCGGTGTTATATTGCTGTGTAAAATATTACTTTGGCATTTCGCCGCTCGTTTACTAGTAAGCTATTAGCAGAAAATATGTATGTGAAACATGGTAGAAACCTTCTACTTACTTAATTAGAACGTCGTCGTTCAATTTCCGCTTTATAGAAATTAATTGTATTTATATTCGCTCTTTTCTACTTTTTTTTTACTGTATATAGAGAGATAGAGAGGTAGCGTCTAATGTCTCATTTCGGGCGTGTACGGAGAACGAACGGAGTGTTTTGACACTAGTTTCTCTGGCTATCCTGATAAGCTAAATTATCATAAACATAAAACATAAATCTTATTAATAATCGGATCATATGATCCGACATACATTGAAAATAGTAATTTAAAAAAGTTATTAATTATATACTAGTAATTATGTTTAATTTAGAAACTACTGGAAGCAATACGCTAAGAACTTCCGTCCATTGCGTAAGTAGTCAATTAGTTAGACGCGTATTCGACACGAGACAAACTGACAGCAGCAATTTAACACGCCCTAATCACACTTTGCAGTATGATCGAGATGAAAAGGCCTACCAGCCGATATTAAACGTACACTTATTGATTTAAATCCATCACATGAAAATAATTGCTTTCTCGAGTTAGATTGAACCCACAACCATCGCGTTTATAGACAGTCCCACTGAGCCATGTTTGCTCATTTAATGAATATAGTTATAACGTATCCTTAAAATAAAAAGAAGCTAAAACTATTGCAATTTGTAGGAAATTACCGTAGAGTATTAGTACACGTTTTTAATGCAATTTTTAACATAATCGAAATGTTTTAGCTTCGAAGTCTAAGGATACAATCGTTTTTTTAGAATTGACGATTATTACGCGTATAGTAGTAATAAAATAATTAAACTACAAAATTACACGTAAAAAATAAATCTGTAAAAATAACTTCGATTAAAGAATTAGCTTTTTGTCCATTCCAAAATATAATGTTAGAGGTGAACGTACTCAGGTCTCAAAGATTTTTGAAAACCCGTTATGCGATAATATATGTATATCAATACATAAAAAGTCGTCAATAAAAAATAATATTCTACGTATCCTTTCGTTTGCTTAAAAATATATATTTTATATACAAAACTAAGTAATCACTATTTTGAATACAGAAATGTTATTAAAAAGAGAAAACATAACATGGTTGTAATTTAAAAATAAAACTCTTAATTATATTATAAATAAAATTCAATAGTTACATATATATATATATATATATATATATATATATATATATATAAGCAAAGTTCTTGTCCGCCAACCACGTCAAAACTATTAACGAACGAATTCGAAGGAAAATTCAACCCAACTCTAATATTTTAAATTAAGTAAAATTCTTTTAAAACCTCTTTGTAAATATAAACCATATTTTACACAAGTAAAACCGCGCGCATCAGCTAGTTCACACATAATTCAATAAGCTATTTAAGATATTTTGATTTTTTTATTATTATTACATACACATACAGTCATTTGTTCTGAAAGTAGATGAAATCAATCAACTTAGAATGAATATATTAATACGTAAATAGAAATGTTAAAAAATACCAGATTAACAAATACTGTCCTGGATAGGGATCGAACCCGTGATATTTTGCTTGGGGGTCAGTCGACCACGGAAATTAACAGAAATATATATTACATATCGGTTTAAGTTTATTTTAGGACTTATATAGAAATTGAGGTCTATGTGACGCAGTGGAACAGCATCTGACGGTAAAACGATTATAATTTAATTATTTCTATTTCTCCGCTCTGGTAAACTCTGCTAATCAAAACCAAATGTCTTGAATTCGGGCGGAGAGTAGAGAACGGAGTGCCTTGACACTTAGTTCGCTCTGAGAAAGAAAATGTACATAGTAAATAAATACTTAAGTAAGATATTTACGTCATGTATACGATTATACAGTAAAAATTCAATTATGCGTACAATTTTTGTTTTTGTTATAAATGCATTTCCAGGCTGACATATTGAAATTGCGAAACAGACTTTATGTAAAAACCGTAATTAAAGTTAGATAATATATAATTGTCAATATTAATATATGTATGTATATATATATACATACATACAATAATTATTGCATAAGCCGTGTAAAGTGCCAAAAGACATTAAGCCACTTTCTACTTTATGACCAAATGTAAATATTTTAAAGTATTTTTTATCAATAAATTACTGTGAAAGTTTTAATGTTAAAATAAATTAGCTAATATTTTTAAATTTTATTAAAAATAAGTAAGTAACATTCTCGATAATTATAATATAATTTTCTATATTAATCTGTGGGTAGTGTTTAGCTAGCAACAAAAAATACACTAAGCGATAAAAAAAATATTAAAAAATCAAGTAAATACAATTAGCGCGAGTGTCAAGAAAGCTTTTATGAATAATCAAAATGCACGCCTTCAAATACTGCTTCGTTCAATATTTTTTTTTTATTTTTTTAAATGTTATATAGAATTGATTTAATTCGATTATATAAAACTATTTCCATTTCCAATCTGAGGAGACTAGACCACTATACTATACACGCAATGCCTTTAACGCAGATGAAGTGATTCAAATTTAATCAATCACGTGTTTTTTCCGGATTCGATTATTTTGATTGGAGACTATTGGTACTTTGTAACAAATCCGATCATAATTAGTACTGATCTCTAAATCAACAATCTACACGATTTTTTATTAGTGTCCGTATCTGTTCACGATATATTCATATACTATATTTCAAGTACCTTAAATTATCGTTTGCTTTACATTACTCCTATATATAACATTGTAGGCAAAGATAACCTAGTTTTAAGAAGCTCTCAATTGCAAAAAGTAATTTCCGATTCCGATTTTTATTTGTTGAATGTTATCGTTAATTGAAAAAAATATATAATTATTTAAATATAATTATGAAAAATAATTATTAGGATAAAAAAATAAACAGTTGAATCAATATAATATAATCAGGTTTTTAAATTCCATGTATTTAATCTTGAAATTGTCCTGGGATCCCGGGATCACTGGGATGTATTAACAATCCCAAAATCTCGGGATTAGACAAAGCAGCGGGTTCGATTGCTCTAGTCCTAACACAAAATTATCTCTGCCTACCCTAGACTATTTTCCTGTTTTAATATAAAAATTTTAATAAGCATACCTTCATAAATAAGAAGAAAATCTAAAACAGCATTCTTGTATATTTCTTTTAAATTTTAATCTGGTATCATAAACGTAAGGGAATTATAATAATTATAACGCAACAGAAACTGGTATATTGAATAAAGATGCACTTGGTTGTATCAAGCATATTCATTTCATTCATCTCCACTGTAGGCGGACTAGTTCTAAAGTTATAGGAACGGGATACTATTATAAAGGAATATGTTATAAATTTGTAAGTTTCCATTAAAATTTTAAATTATGTTCATAAATTTACTTAATTTATAATAAATTTTGTTATAATTTCACATGTTCATATATATTTTGAAATTATGCTTATTTTTGTTTGTAGCTTTATTTATATATTAAGCAAAAACTTAATAATGAATTTGACGATATTTTTTTAAATTAAAAGACGTTCTTTTAATTTTATAACATCAAAATGTACGTGGCCGAATATAATAAATTATTAAAATATTTAACGCCATCGTGGCGCAGTGGGACAGCACCTGACTATAAGCGCGAGTAGTTGCGAGTTGAATTTGCACTCGGGGTAAGAAAGTTTTTAATGAATTTAATTTTTACACTGTGGTAAAGCAAGGCGGGGCATTGTTTTCTGCTACCAACACGCCATGTCTCTGCCTCTGTTGTATTATTAATAAGGTACAGATTACATTATATTCAACCAAATGTACATGCAGTTAGTACTGGTAAAATCGTTTCATTCAAGTTGACCGTGGGCGGACCAGCACGATACGCAGTTGAAACTTAACACCATTTGTAAGAGTCCCTACATATTTTACAAATTTTAATAGTCACGCTACAACTGTATATATAACTGTATATATACTGTAGTTTTATGTACATATAATAGTTGATAGAAAAAAAAATGTATTGTATTGTATTTAAAATATAATTTGATCTATTACACCCCGAACCCACAACCTTAGCGTTTTCTGTCCGACTGTATCCATCTACAAACAATCATCATCACAAATCGTAAACGACAATTACGACAAATATATATATACTGAAGATTTTATCGTTAATCGCAAATGGTTTTAACATTTTACCTCTCAACATTTTACCTCTTAAGAGATTAAATAAATTATAAAAATAAATTAAATAAAATGTTAAAAAAAAATAAGCAAAAAGCACAACTTTCGCCCGTCGGTAAACACCACGCCTACATACATAGCAAAATGTAACGCCATTCATAACTTTGTAAATTGTGAAATCATCTCGTGTTTTGCCTCATAGCATTCCGAACTCCAATAACAGAAATGTTGAATCAAATACCTTATGTTTCTGTATTGTTGTATTAATATACAATATATGACTTTTCATTAATAGGCATTTCGTGTGAGATTCGTGTGAGATTCGTGTGCAAAAGGCAATACTTATTAATACAATTACCAAATGTAAATACCAAAGACATGTCAAATATCTCCGCCTCAGCAACTTGTATGTTACTTTATACAAAAGATAAGAAAATGTATATACAATATTTTGTAATATGTGTAAAAAAAGCAGCTACACGCGTTTTCCCGCATAGCAGGGTAGAACCTAGAGTCATGTCACTCCGTTCTCTACTTTCCGCCCGAATTCGAGACGCGAGAGAGGCGGAACTCAACGCCGCGCTTTGTCGAGCAGACATATGCGTATAATTGAAATATAATCATTCTTCAGAGTTAAGATCGAACCCACAACCAATCGTGTTTGCAGTCAGACGCTGTCCCACTACGCCACTTTGGCCTATGTGTCCGTGTATATATAACATTTATTTTATTAATTTAATGTATTTCTAATGCATAATTATAAAAAAAAATTGACATTTGCACTTCTCCATGTAACTTTTAACCGTCATAAATCTAACATCACTCTAACTGCATAATCTACGGAAAACGTGGAAGTCTTCACGAATGTTCCTTTTTATCTGCAAAAGGATTTTATCTTTTCCGAAAGAATTCTTTATTATTCAGAAAGAAGCTAATATATATATATATATATATATATATATATATATATATATATAATGTTTTAAATGAACTGGTTATATAGAACTACAATAAACTTCCTTTACTAGATAGCAAGGCTGTATATTGCACTCACACTACATCAGATAATGGTAAATGTAATATCTGATTACATAGTGTTATTGAAAAGGAGCTTACGTATGTTTCTTACAGTACAAATCATTCTAGGTCATTTATCATACACTGAATACAAGCGTGACGTAACTACAATACATAATACTTTATAAGAACAAATTAAGTTCGGTATTATTAGATGTCAAAAAAAGGTCGCTTTTCTATACAATATACCTTTGGTATACAATTTACTTACATTAATCGATTACAGTTCATTAATATTATAAGAAAAAAGTTTGTTAGTTAAAATCGGGTCTAAGTTTCTTTCAAGTATAGCGAGAGAGTCAGTGACAATCTAGTGTCAAGACACTCCGTTCTCAACCGTCCGCCCGAATTCTAAAAATTTCGTAAAATGAGTAGTGGAACTAAATGCGACGCTTTGTTTTACTAGAACGAAGAAATGAATATAGTTTAAATTATAATATTTTTTTTAAGCGATATAGAGTATTTGCCATAACAAAATGTAACAATTTAAGTTGTGTCAATATTCTTTTTGAGAAAATAGGTATTTTAATATTCATCCATAGAATTTTAAGAGAGCTTAAAAAAGTCATTATAGCTACATATTAATAGCAGAGTGCAAGAAAATAAAAAAAGGGGATGCTTCAAAACTTCTCCAGGATTTTTTAAGTTTAATTAAATTTTTGAAGTTACTCGCAAACTTTAATAACTGTTTACAAAATAGTATTTTTTTACATAAAACTAATTTTAGTAGTTACGACTGTATTTCCAGATCTTCTATACTAAATAGTTCTATACCTACAAAATTGTCAGCAGCAGCAATAGTGGAGAATGGTTATATTTATGTCATTTTCATTTGTCCGCTCAGGTTACAAGACTTGGGACACATTAAACATAGTGGATTCAAATACCACAATTTCTTTGTTTCTTTGGCCTAATAAAGTAAACTAGAACGTTGAGTTCTGCTATGCAATATATAGTGTCCCTACAATACGATAAGTATAAATCTAAGTCATTTATCATAAGTTTCTCTTTTTTTTTGTCTTATAAGACTTCTGTAAAAGAAACTGATATTTTATTATGTCTTGGGCTTAGAAAAATACAATTCTGAAATCATTAAAACAAAAATTTTACACATATATAAATCAAAAAATGCAAGTGCTATTAGCAAGTGGTGTTGCATATAGTAATAAATGGTCTCAGTGGGCGGTATTGTTACCGACGCCATTGTTTGCTTTTTTATCGCGCATCAATTAAGTAATTAATAAATAAATTAATAAATTAAACAATTAAGATAAAATGTATTTTTATCTTAATTGTACATGTATTTCGCTGTTAAAAGGTTACTACGATAGAGACACTTAATTATTTGTTATTTGTCAAAATTGACAAGTGACATTTTTTTCTTCTATTTGCAATGTTCATTGTTCATTGTGCATTCTTCAATTTCTCGTACCTTTTTTAGTACAATAAACTACCTAAATGCTAAAAATAATATTTTGTTAACATTTTCTTATAGTGTTATTTTCACACGCTTGAACGGTTTTTAAGAGGCGCAGGTTCAAATCCCGCTGCGTGCAAGTTTAATACGTTTAATTTAATTTTATACGTTTTCTAAACATGTCTTTTGCTAAAAATAATTCTGAAAAACATTTCCACCCTTGTTGCATTATTACAGCAACAAATTACCGGTTAAATTTAGATAAATATTGAATTCCCACAAAGTTGGTAAAATATATATATTTAAAGTGTGTAATTTATGGAGGAATTATTTGATATAAACACTAAGTTAATCGATTCTTGTGGCAGTGTTCTGTGAATAACAAATTTGCTATAGACGATATTGACATAATTTTACATCCATTTAACTGTAGAGGTATAAAGATCTTTACTCAGCATAATGCTAGCGTTTAGACTAACTAAGAATAATAAGAATAGAGCAGTTGAAAATAGTCGTATCGTCTAAAAACACTGTTAAAAATCCAGCGGGCAAGCTTCAACATTTATACATGTTATAGGCACCTTCTTTAATTATCAATATTTTCTTAATTTGTTGAAATTATATTCGAATAAATATTTTATAATAATAAATATTCTTTTTTCATATTTAATTTATACTTTTTTATTCTATTAATAATATACATAAATAAGTATTCATTTACGTTATATTTACATTCACGCCAGATCAAAGTAAAATAATGCAAATCGCTTGGCACTATTAAATGGTTTCCACGATAATGCTGTAATTTCTACGCAAATAGCAAGCAAAAGTTTTGGCAAACTATTTAGTAAAATAAGTTCTAAGAGCCACTAGTAACCTGAATATGAATCACATATTATTACGTTAAGTACGGTGTTAGAAATCTTAACAATACAATGTTTTTGCAAAATTTAAAATTCATGATCTGGCCTTATACGAGTATATAGTAGTGTTTTATTATCTGTGTCCTTTTTTAATTTTTAACCTGTCAATTGTGACACTCTAAACGCTGGAAAAGATCCTAAAACTATTGTAAGTTAAATTGATAATCTACATCTATATACAATAAAAGTGTAACTGATCAAGACATATTTAGAAAACGTAGAAAAATTTGAACGCAGCGGGATTTGAACCCGCGCCACTTGAAAACCGTTCAATTTCCTCAGTGTGCGAATAACACTTTAAGAAATGTTAAAAAAATTATGTAACTGATCGCTGTCTGTATATGGAATATATATATATATTGTTAGGGGCATTTATGAATGTAATAGAACCCAAAACAATGGTTTATAATTCTCTTTTCTGTTTGTCTATTTGTTTGTGCACGTAAATATCAGAACGGGCTTAACCGATTCAAATGCAATTTTGACTATTGTATTGTGTTAAACTTCCTTTAACATTTAGTGTTTATTTCATTTCAAACGATTCGTAACAAAACAAAAAAGTTATAACCATTTATATTATAAATTTAAGCAAAGTTTGTGATTTAATTGATATACGGTGAGACGCTGTCACACTGCGTAAGCATGACCTCTTTTTTACGTTAGTTTTTCCTTCATATACTTATTATAAAATATATTGTATTTATTATTATTATTATAATTTAAAAATTTAAGCTGAAAAATTAGTAACGAAAAACCTAATAAAATTATATAGTAGGCTTCGAACCGGCTCTTGGAAACTGTCTAAGAGTCTATTGATACTTAAGATATGTGCAAGATAAACATCAAACTAACTATATATCATTAAAACATAATATATAAAACTTAGTACCCAACCATTAATGATGATGAGACATACAAATTAATCCACATAGTGTATAATTTTCCATATAAGGTTATTAAATTAAACATTTATTTATTTCAATTGCATTTATACCTTTTTAAAACTCATCTCACACTTGACTAGCGCCATAGAATTACAATTTCTAATGCGATCAGCCAAGGTTGTTCCCAGCAATAACTCTGTAATAATGTTTAAATAAATAAATTTTTAATCAGTTTAAAACAAGACCTGGCATTTTAGCACAATGTAAAGTGTTCTAATTATAGATTAACTTGTAGGGTTTTGTAGATGAGCGGAAATTATTAGTCAATAATATATGCTCAATATCGTCATAATTTATGATTTAAAGTAATAGCGAAGAAATGAAAATAATTTGGGAACAATCTTCCCCTTATAGTTTCCTTTTGAATTAATTTCATATAATATTTTCAAATATCTTTTCAGGGAGTGCAATCACTTCCTTCTCCTTTGCTTGTTATAACTATTTCCAATAGTAGCATTAGAAATACCGTGTTATCCCACCTACTTAGTTCATATTGACGGTTTAATTTTTTTTTTTCAGCTTCACCCTTTATTCCGCATAACAGGGTAGGCAGAGAGAACTTAGTGTAAAAGACACTCCGTTCTCCACTTACTGCTCGAATCCAAGATATTGCGTGTTGAGTGGCGGAACTCAACGCTGCGTTTGGTCTAGTCACCAGAGCGAAGAAATGAAAATAATTTAAATACAATATTCCCCGATTGGGAATTAAGCCCACAACAATTGCGTATACAGTCAGACGCCACAAGCGCCAAGATAAAAGCATATTAAGCAAATTTTCAGTATATTTTTGTATTTATAAATTTATCTAAATACAAACAGTGTATAATAAAATATGAACGTCTCTTAAGTATATTAGGTAAATATAACTTTTGCGAAATCCAAGTGACTATAGAGTCGCTACGCAATCGAAGGCACTTTTATATCTTATGGGGAGTAATAACAAGCCGATCGATCAAAAAGTTTTCTTTCCAATTGTATTGAGCTATGACCCGATTACAGCAACTGTTTCCTGTGATGGTGTAACGTGTCGGCAACTGAGTGTCCGATTGCCGCTACCGGACTAAGTTTCGCAGCGCCTAAGTATTCAGTTAAATTATATTTAATTTTTAACTTTTTAACAGCACTCATTGGCCTGTATATGACCTGTATATATCTGTTTATCTCTATATCAAGCAATCAATTAATCAACGTAAAAAACCTTGCCGCCAATATGCTTTAAAATTCACACATGTCCGATGAGAATATAATATTATTAAAACATAAAACTGATGTCATTGCCAAGGCGACCAGTGTGTCCATTGCAAGGATGAAAATGATATCCAAGGCGAGGATAACGAGAAACTTATAGTTTAATATTTTCATATACCTTTTCTGGTAGTGCAATCACTTCGTTCTCCTTTGCTTGTTATAACTATTTCCATTTGTAGCATTAGAATTTCCGTGTTATCCCACCTACTCAGTTCATATTGACGTTTATTAATTTTTTTTCTGCTTCACCCTTTTTCCCGCATTGCAGGGTAGGCAGAGAGAATTTAGTGTCAAGACACTCCGTTCTCCACTTACTGCTCGAATCCAAGACATTGCGTGTCGAGTGGCGGAACTCAACGCCGCGCTTTGTCTTGGTCACCAGAGCGAAGAAATGAAAATAATTTAAATACAATCTTTCCCCGATTGGGAATTAAACGCCCCCAAAGCACCTATTGCGTATACAGTCAGACGCCACAAGCGTCAAGATTGAAATATATTAAGCAAATTTTCAGTATATTTTTGTATTTATAAATTAATCCGAATACAAACAGTTTATAATAGGTATATATTTTTTTTAACATTTCTTAAAGTGTTATTCCCACACTAAGGAAATTGAAAAACATATTTAGAAAACGTATAAAAATATAACGCAGCGGGACTTGAACCCGCGCCTCTTGATCTTACTTTAAGTTAACAACAAATATAAGTTGTAATAAGCGTATAAGGATTTCGACGTAGCTGGATGTAAAACGCATGGCTTAACGGTCAGAGCGCTGGAACGGTTTTCAATAGGCGCGGGTTCAAATCCCGCTGAGTTCAAATTTTTATACGTTTTCTAAATATGTGTGTCTCTTAGGTATATTAGGTAAATATTTTCGTTCACTTTTGCGAAATCCAAGCGTAACTAGTTCCAAGAACAGTCATTATTTATAATCACACATGTCGCTTGAAGATACTATGAACCTAAGTAAAAAGTAAACTGAGTCTAGTAGTCTGTTTAACTTAACGGCCCCTGACACAGAAGCAAGTAAATCTTTTTAGTATGAAACAGTTATGTCAATGTTGCCCAAGAGAGCCGTTAGTTTGCGCAGTGAAATTACATTACGTACATTATACCTTGTAACTAGATAATGAGAATACTTGAAGAGAGCAAAACTATTCATTTTTTTAAATTAACAAATATTTTTATGTTGGAAACAAATTAAAATTGGTAGAATTTTAGTAATTATGTTCGAGATAAACGTTTGCAACTCTCAAGAATACTAGATTTTAAACATATAAGTTAGCATATTTGTACACTATGAAAGAAAACAATACAAACTGTCAGTCAATATACGAGTATGTATATAAAACCATTCCGTTGGTCTATGTGTGACTGACAAATAACGTGCAGTCGCAACTAAAACTGAAAATGGGTATATAGGATCAGTAAAATGGGATTTCCCGAAGGTCCCACGGAAATAAGACTATGGATTTCAGATTTTACATTGGATTTTACAAAACGTAGAAAAGGAAATAGCTTGGTAATTATTATAAGCTACACAAACGAAGTAGCAACGACATCTTGAGCTGTACGAAAGTTTCGCCATGGAATCCTAGACGGTTTAATCTATCGTGGTTCCGAGCCCCGTTACGTTTTATATTTTATTGTACAGACGCGGTTGCGTTTCAATTACTGCAGCGTTATTGAAAATCTTCATCATCCTGCACAAGAGTTAAATGTAATAAAATAATTAACTGAGGCCATCGTGGTGCAGTGGTACAGCGTCTGACTGCGAACGTGCGAGGTGTGATTATATTTAAGTTATTTTTGTGATATTTAATTAAACGCGGCGTTGAGTTCAACCACTCAACATGCAATGTCTCGAATTCGGGTGGAAAGTGGAGAACGGAGTGTCTTGACTAGGTTTTCCTGCCTACCCTGCTATGCGGGAAAAGTGTGAACATAACAAAGAAAATATAAAAATATAATTTTCTCAAAGAGTTAGTAACAGTGACTGACAAGCGGTGGTCTTGGGTTCGATCTCTATTTGAGGGTTCGGTATTTGAGTGTTTTCATGTCCTTATATATTAATCCTATATGTATTATACAAATATATATATTCATCAGATGTACATATATATCATACAGTCAACTTACTTAGCCGTAGCACCTACTCGGCTAGATATTATTTCAGCTCTTTCCAGGATTATATAATAACCCTGGAAAGAGTTTACAGTTACAGTTACAGAGATTACAGTTCAATTAATAATTATTTTACAACCTTTTTATACATTTTACTTACATTTATTTACATATTAACATAGCATTACATATCCGAACACACGAAAGGGCAGTGTGCCATCACTGACGCCTGTTAAAGGTTACAACTCAAATTCTGACGAGAGAAGCATCGAGTACATATATCAAACTGTCTGCAATTACAAGTAAAAGGATCAACCTTTTCCGAAACCATTATTTTAATACATCAAAATTTTTGTACACACGTGCTATAGCATTTAGGTTAAATTGAAAATATATTTTTAATTATTATTAAATTATGAGTTATTAATCTGAAGAAACTTCTTATACTCCTTACTAAATGAGAAGAAACTTCTCAGAATTGCATGGTGGAACGGGGCGGCCTTGGGACCAATCACCACCCAAGTAGTGGTTTAAGGGGCCCTTTAAAATTGACATTAAAGCTCGCCTCCACTATCCAAGCTTCTATCTCTACCTAACCATATTTGATAAGACACTAGTTATACTCTAACCAAACAATTAATTAAATACTGCTTGCTATCGAATTGTGATAAATTACAAAAGAAGTATTTATGAAAGCCACATAACAGAAATCAATTAGCTAACACACCAGCGGTCGCGTGTCAATATTTTTATTGATTCGTGTAGTGATCGAACCTAACCCCCAAATGGCCCACTAACCTCTTACAAATAAATTTACTTATGCATTATCTTATGTAACTGTTAAAAGTACTTATTGGCGTTTGATAAGATTTCATTCGATGTTCTAATGATTTGCCTAAATATACCGCACAATGAGTTAAATACAAGCGCCTAAAGAGTCAATCTTCTAAAATAGGTCATAAAATTCATCCTCTATTTTACAAAAGAGTTAGTTTTATATATTTAATTCTTTCCTTTTTTTACATTTGTATATACCTAAAAAATACAAAAGGGGCGCTTCTCATCAGAACTGCTTTTCAGCTTGATCACGGATTACATCACTTACGTAAGTTGTACTCACAAGTAAGTTGTCTAAGTCTATTTTAATCAAATTTAATTTCATTTAGAATTCGATTTCCTTTTTAATTTTACGCAGAAATTATCAATATAAAGCCTGTAAAGCCAGATTATTACATTTCATTTACATTTTCTACATAATTTTTGATCGAAATTCGTTTAATCACACATCAAATAAATGGTTGAAATAAAAATTTTTAAGATGCCCTTTTCGCCGCATGACAGACCGAAAGAACCTAGAGTCGAGACACTCCGTTTTCTACTTTCCATCGAATATTGAGTAGCGAGACTTAAAGCCTCGATTTCTCTTACCAGATCGCGGAAATCAACTATATTTATATATATATATAAAAATAAATACAAAATAACACCCTCGAGTATAGATAGAGACCACAATCAATTGCGTTTAATTCTGTAAGCATTTCCTGTATCAAACTTTTATAAAATGATATATAGATTTAAATACGGTATGAATAATACGGGTGTTATCTCTGTATTCCAAGCAACATCTGGAGTAGGCTATATATTAATCGTCACAGTTAGTCATAATATTTAGGCATTTGCAGCCACGTGTTGCAAATGTACTGTCACCAGCCAACCACACGTGTGCTCCATTGACACCATATTGAGATCAGTTTATAAGTTCATCACGTTTATTATCTAAATATGAATTGATAACTTTTTTCTATAACCCCATTTGCTTTAGTTATACCACCATATTGTTTAATGAAAACGGTTCTGACTTGTGGCGCAGTGGGGCAATATTTGATTGTTTGTGGGTTCGATTCCCACTCGGGGGAACAATTATATTTAAAATTTATACATTTCTTCGGTCTGGTAAGACAAAACGCTGCGTTAGATTCTGCCGCTTAAGAAAAAATGTCTCAAATTCAATTAAGCAAAAGAGGAGAACGTCATAATACTAGGTTATCTTTGCGTGCCCTGTTATGTGGAAAAAAATCTACATGATTCTATTATAGAATATACTCTGACATAAACGAAAGAAGTGACAAAATGGAAGTTCTTTGTGCCTTCTATAAGCTCTAACTCGAAAACGACAGAAATTCGTAGAAAGAGACTTAGCTTTGCAGATATAAGCTTATGGTTCAGGGACAAATATAAGGCAAGCGGTCACGCGGTCGATCGCTTATGCGTTGGGCGGACCTCATACAATCTGCAACACAAACCTCAATAGTCCAAAACACCCGAGTCGCTAAAGACCACAGCGGGTGGACGCGTATCGCAAGAGCTGACGTATCTAGTGAAAATGCATCATCATCAACCACGACCACTCTGTCAAGAGTGAACGACTAAGAAGAGAGATTACAGTTATATGTAAATTGAATTAGTAATAACTTCCGAGTTAAATTTAGTTTGAAAATTCTCTTTACCACACAAAACCGAAGTTGGCTTCAGATAATAAAAAAAATATAACGCACTAATTCTTCAAACAAAAAGCATGTTCGAAATCCCAAGATAAGTGTTAAATTAGTTACAATTTGCGGTTAAATATCGCTCGTTCAAACACAAAAACACACTTTCGTGTTTACACCAGGAAGTTGAGATCGTGGAATAACAAATGTATTGCATAATGCATGCACAATGTATCTATCCGTAATGCAAAGTCAATTTCAGTTTTGTTGTTCCTTTATTTTAAATTAATGCTAAGACACGGCAGGCACAGGTAAAAAAATATACAATAAATATTTTTTTTACATTTTTTTAAACTGTTATTTCCACACTAAGGTAATTGAAAAAGACATATTTAGAAAACGTATAAAAATTTTAACGCGGCGGCATTTGAACCCTTGAACCTTGAACTTGTCTGGCTGTGTAATCGGAGAAAACTTATTTAGAACATGTATTTTACCAGAAGCTTGGACGGTTCCCAAGAGGCGCGGGTGCGAATCCCGCTGTGTTAAAAAATTATATATTTCTAAATATGTGCTTTGTATAGTTCGAACTTATTTTATTCCAAAGTACACGTAAAAGCAACTCATTAAACTCGATTTTTTCTCGTACTTGAGCTTTCCGTATGAAGTCGAGACAAAGCTTTTTATTTTATTTATTTATTACGGCTTACCAATAATTGTTACAACTTAGGCATGCAAATTAATAACATACAAAATAAATTATATCTAATTGCACCATTAATTACATGTCGTAAGCGCCACATGCGATAATAATAGTTAAAAATAAATAAATATATTTTTTTAATTTTTTGAATGGCGGAGGCACGTTTTGTTTTATACAGACGTCATTACGTTCATAATAGCCGTCATAGCTAGATATTTATTCAAAATTTAATTTAATTCTAATACAAAGTATAAACTGTAAAATTGTATGTGAAAAAATCTCGCGAATTTCAAATATTTAGAAATATATATTTACGATATAAAATTCCTCAATTGAGATAACTAATATATATATCTATTTATTAAGGGCCTAATAATTAACAATTTCCATTCAATAGTTAAGTAGATATGCGCTCCGCGGGTTTAGACGTTATCTTATTGTTAGTAATTTATCTCATTGATATAGAGAGCTGATTAATTGATTTACCGTTTATATTGAAGCTATAAAATCTCGTAAAGCTCTTAAATATGAAAAACGTCGTATTATGTTAATAGTATTGGTATTTGTAATAAAATTACACACAATTATTATTTCACCAATTATATATTTTTTTAAGCTAACTTTATTAACAGTTAAATTAATTGTTTCACAAAAAACCATAAAATTAAAATATTGTGTCAGTTTTTCATTTTAAGCAAATACTATTGTTTTATTTCCGCCATTTTTTTTCGATTAATTCAAACGAGACCAACAATTAGGCCTAAAAGAATAACGTTTTTCCCGCATATAAATAAAATATGTTTACCGCTTCACACTTTTACCCGTATAGCGGGGTAGTCAGAGAGACACTAATGCCAGGACACTCCGTTCTCCACTTTCCGCCCGAATTCGAGACATTGCGTGTGGCAAAATTTTGCGCCGTGCTTTATACCAGAAAGCAGGAGAAGAAAAAAATATTAACATATACCTAATCACCAAAAAACATATTTATACAACATCTAAAAATGTTTTAACGCAGCGGGATTCGAACCCGCGCCTTATGGGAACCGTATAATCACTCCCTCAAGTGGGAATCGAACCAACAACTATTTGTTTGTTGACACAAAAATACAATTATTATATGAGCTTACAAAGCAAAAACAAAAAAGTAAAGGTGTAACAAGCTTCCAGAATTAATCGCAAGTGAGGGCGCGGCAATCAATATGTCATTGAACTTGAAATATATTTACCGCGCCTCACCACAGATTAGCTATACTCTATATCACGATCTACTTGGCCACAGATATAAATAAATTGGAATGTCGACTTGGAATTTGTATTTAATAAACATACTTATACCTTTTTTATCTAACGTTGAACATAGTAACTTTCCGTTCTCCGATTCAGAAGCAATGTATACTAGTTGGTGGAGCCCATTATTTCGTAATTGAATTACGATATAAAATTTAGGTAATAATTAATTAGAAACACAATCCTAAAATTGACATAGAAAGGTATAGGTTAAACAAAATAACATAAATTACAATGTTTTCTTTTACATCAATTTTAAAATATTAAAATAAAAAGAAATATTTATATAAATATTCCTTAAATTAGATATATTTGGTTAAATATAAATAACATTTTTATGAAGAAGTTAATATATATGTATTAAACTCTAAAACAAGAGCTTTTTTACAATTCGTCTTGACATAGACTATCACTGAAACAAACAAACAAACAATGCCTTTTAGTTCCAACTTCCAGTATGCAGACTGACTGTTAGCGTAATTACAAATGCAAGAGACGTGACATCACACTGTCACGTAATTTGGCGGAAGCCTTTGAAAGTGGAATTTTTATTTGACTTTTAATCTGAAATGCCTTAACTATGATTTGAATATTGTTATTTTTTATTTTCTCTTGTTGTCTGCAAGCCAGAGCGAAGATAGTTTAAAATACTCTGTTACCTTACTATTAAGAACAAGGTATATTTCTTTAATTCAAAATGTTATTATATATTTACCAACACTTCAGTGCACTCTTCATATTGTAATAATTTGAACGCTAGTACTCATATGTTTACTAATTAAGTATTTATACTGCCCTATAAAATGAAGCATTACAGTTCCACTCATATAAGATCTTAAGCACTTAAATATTTTAAATTTTTGTTTTTACAATATTTGTACCAAAGTAAAAATAATATCTAAGTGTAACACTATTCGCACACCCTGGATAGACTGGAATTAAGGCCAGATGGAAGAAGATTATTCACTATTATAGATTTATTTTAGAATTCTGCTATCCGCGAAGAAATGTGTTTTTTTTAACTTAAACCCAAAACAATTCTGTATAAAGGAACTAAGCAATGGATTTGCATACTGTTTTGTTAAATAATAATGCTTGTGACTTAGTAAGTAAAAAAAACTAATAAATTTAAACTAATACAAAAACGAAGCGAAATTAAACACGCGTACGGCGGTTGTTGTATTAGACATCATTTAAACATGGGGTTAGTATTTATCCAATACATAAATCATATTGCAGTCAGTCATAGAGGCCCTCCCCAATGGTCTTTAATTTCAAAAACCATAAAAATATGTTGAAATAAAACATTCACAGAGCATGTGGGGTGAATGCATTTCTCACGGAAAAATTAACAAAATTACAAAAATATTTCTATAAAATCTTTAACTTTAACGCTTTAAGGTTGACTATTATTTATTTTCAAGCAAAATATAAGTTGGTTTTCAGAAACCATTAAAGGAACAATACTCTATTAAGGGACCATTCGTACAAATAAAACCTATTTTATAGGCATACTTGCGATAAGTTCTCTTGAGATGTAGACTTTGAATATATAATAAATAAATATAAATATACTTACTTTTATGATAACTTTTCAATAAATGATTTTTTTGATTATTAGCATTGCATATTATGCGGTTATAACAACTTGCAATAATTTACTATAACAATGTTTTTTTTTTACGAGGCGCGTATTGCTTAGAGACAAATTAAAATTAGTATAATAGGTTATTTACTGATATATATTTGTTGATGTATATAAATTTTAAAGAATAAAAAAATATATAACAGTAATAATACTGTACTACACCTAAAATTAAATTAGCTAGCGGATACAACAAAAAGTATAGATAATTTGTAAGCAGCAATACAATATCAAAGAAATGGGAAATAACACCGAGTCTCCCGTAACAGGAACTATTTAGTTTGCGTGGGGTCGTGATTAGGATCTCCACCAATTTTACTAAAGTGAGCTTTTCCCATAAATTAAAGTTTCATTTTCAATCAGAAAAACAGTACTGACCTTAGATAGAAAACTGTATAACAAATCAAATGGTCAAATCGATTTAAATAATACAATAATATAACAAATATAGGTGTTTCTGTTTGCGTCTGTCCGTTTGGTTCCAGTAAGATTTTACGTTAGGCTAGTAGTAATAAGTACTCACATATGATTCCTTTTAGTCCAAAAAGTGGAAAATAGCATGTAATAAAAAATAAGTTAATTGCCAACATATTAAAAACTCTTTGAGTTTTCTGAAAACATCTATTGTCAAAAGGTTATTTTTTGTTAATTTTAATTTCAAATTTAAAAAGAATTTATTAGGATAGCAAAAGCATGGAACACCTAACAAAGAGGGGGGCGGTTAGCTATAAATCTGTCTATGGCGTTAGACCAATCCATTCCGCGTACTTCATTTTGTACGAACGTTTTCATCCACTAAGGGGGGTAATTGCGATTCGTATTCGTTTCAGTTATAAAAGCGGTAATGAAAGATAATGTAATATAATGTGTATATATTCATAGGTTGCAAAAGTTTGTTTTTTGAAAATGTAGCTAAGTAAATTATAATTTTTTGTTATGCTAACAGTAGTAGTTGGGTTTTGTAACCATATTGATAGTTTATGTGGCTTTGTAGTGACATGACGTAATTATTAACAAAGAATAAACGATTTTTTGAGATATATCTATATTTAGTTATTGCCAAATAATATATTGGAAAAATCTATAATTATAATAAAAATGTAACTTATCGCTGTCTGTAGAAATCCTTTTTTATTTTTTTATTAACATTAATTTAAAATGTATTAATATCAAACTTCTCGAAACGCGTCAAAGTTATGGAGCAATGAGCAAATTTGAGTAAAGTTATTAACGATATTTAATGATAGAACTAAATTTTATTTCAGTCATAATAATACTCACAAAATAATCTAAGAAAAATTAATAGCGTTTATTTTCATGAACCGGTTCTGACACAAATATTGACATTATCATGGTTTCTGGATACATGTGCAAATTTTCAACGTTAAACGTCAAAAAGCATTAAACTTCTAATTTAACACGTACAAAACCATTGGTAAAAACCAATCTAACGCTGTCACACATGAATCTTATTGGGTTTACAACAGTTTTATCAGCTGGGGGCCTTATCGACCAGACCTTCCGCAAACTGTATTAGGGTTGGACCTGATAAATGGGAAAGACACTTTTTATCTTTTTCTTATCAATGAAGAAGTGAGAATTAATAACAGATCCTAAGAGTTCGAAGGCTGCAAAATACAAATTCACTTTTAATACGTTTTCTAAATGTCTTTTTCAATTTTTCACAAGTTTTACCTCTATCCATCTATGAATGAAGGAAATCTTGCAACGGTATTTAGACTCATTTCTCGTTCTATTTGCTTGATAATCAGCCCACGTATCCGGATCTTATGACAATACTACATTATGTTTGTCAATTTGGTAATGTGACAAATAAATAAAGTAACTACATGACTAATTGTATTAAAGAACGATATACGCGGGATATTTTAAATAAATCAAAATAAATCCTTTAGGTTTACGCTCTTTCCCTGCATGGCAGGGTTGTCAGAGAGATCCTAGTATCAAGACCGTTTCAAACTTTCCGCCCCAATTCGAAACATTGCGTGTTGAGGTGCGGAACTCAACGCCGTCTTTGTCTTAGGTATCAGAGCAAAGAATAATTTAAATATAATTATTACTGATTACCCCGAGTGGGAATCGTACCCATAACCGATCCTGTTTACAGTCAGAAGCTGTCCCACTGCGGCTCCACGATGAAAAAAATTTAGTGTTAAAAGTTGGTTGAGCTCCGCTAAAACTATTTGTAAAATACACATGAACCCTAACTTATATAACTAAAGGGTGGAACATTAAATGTAGGTACTTGGCAAAATGCCTAGATTGAACAAAATTGAAAGAATTCATGCTGGTCTCATAGCAGCGGTTAGTCTCAGTAAAGCCGTGCATAGAATACACATTGTTGTATTAACACCCTCTTTTCTATACATATAGAGACAGTAGATTTTTAATCAACCCAGCACGTTTTCCCTTTTTAATTATTTGCATTTTCTTTATGTCTCAGAGACGGTAAATGGCATTAAAACTATACGAATTGTAGGAGTTTAATGTAAGTTAAAACCAAAATGGCGTTTGAGTGCGAACATATTATTTTATTTTAAGTTATTTTTACTAAAAATTATATTGTTAACAGAATTCAAAACAATATTTTAGCGAAACTATCTATATCAATACACACAAATATGATTATACTTAATATGAAATCCAAAGAAATTACCTAGAAGATATGATGAAATAAAATGACATATCGCTACATTCGCCGTTTAAGTTTATGTCGTAAGATAGGTTGCTTTACAAATTATAGCTTGTAGTTACGACAAGACGGAAATTGAGGAATAGCTTACGTCCAAGGTTTGCTATAACCGAATTAAATCCATTGCATATATATTTGTATATATCTTAATGCATTTTTCACCTGAACCAAGTAAACTGCGATATTAAAAGGTGAGGAAGTTAAAGAGCATTGCATGTTAAGTGGTCGAACAATCGCCACACTTTGGCTAACGAGATCAAAGAAATTACAATGTTCTAAATATTAACATCCAGTGTGCCACTACTAAGCCACAGAGGTATAATACTTTTACAAAATAAACATCATACATATGAGTTTACAATTACTCTTAGTAATATATAACTCATATTATACGTATTTCGTAGGCGATTTTAGTAGGATATTTTGAAATTTGGTTGGGTAAGGCCCTTAATACACACTACACTTGGGCCGCAAGTCCAAGGACGACCCGAACCCATCTCCCTACAACACGATGGGCAACCGACGAATAGAATGCTAAGAAGTTTCATCTCATATCGTACCTTATCCGTCCGTCTTATCTATAAAACACTAGTTATAAACCGCAACAATGTTTGCAATGAATATAAAAAGTAAAATATTTTTTTGGAAATTCTCTTTTATTGCTCCTCCTCTCCCCAAAGTAATTTCGTGCAAATTTTTAGCTTTTCAGGCACAGTAATCGTTTCGCTAGTTTCGTCTGTGCGTTGTCTGTCAGTCACTCAATAATGCAAGCGCTTTGAAAATGTTTCTAAACATTCATTCATTCAAACAAACATTAAAAACATTTCCAATAATATTTTAACGAAAAAAACTCGCTCAATATTTACGAAAGCCATGCATACGATGTGAATATAAGTTGCTAAGGCAACGTACTTTGTACGCGTCTATACATAACACAAAAGATATAGATTACATCCAATAATGAACAATAATAGCACGCAAGTTGTCAACTTATATTTACCCTTTAAAATATAATTAATCAATCCGTCTGGTTCATAATTTAAATTTAAAAGGCACCGAGATGATGACTTAAGTGATATAAGAAATAAGAACAAAATGGGAGCTGTGCGTGACAGAATGAATTTCTGAGAATATCACTCGACCGCCAAAGGGTTAAATAGTTTTATTGCAAATTTGAAACGAGACTGGGTCTTTGGATGAAAAACGTAATTGAGACCAAAAAGATTATATATTATAGTAAGACTCTAAAGCACTGATTGGTTTAATTTTGCTGTGCTATTTATTAAATAATTAAAATTATATATAAAAGATTTTTTTTTATAAATTTAAGTAAATCTCGCCTAAAGTACAGTGGGCAAAAACGAGTTATAAGTAAATTCTTTTACCACTATCCACCCTCTTTTAGAGTAATTGTAGGTAGGATAGCGGAAATTAATATAACACATTATTAGCTACATTGGGAAATACATGAAAAAAAACATTTTTCTCCATATTTTGAAATCTACAAATTGCGTATCTACATTATATATACCACTTTTAGTGAGTTTGCTCTTAATTTATATTATATTTAAATAGCTATATTATATTTGCGAATTTTAACAATGAAAAGAAGACGAAAGATATTAATTGAATCAATTAAGAATATTAGAATTAATTCAACTCATTTTAAATTAGATTTAAAGGAGAACCAATTTAAACTTTCAAATACATCAGGGGGATTTTCCGAGAATATCATTCCAACACCATTGTAATGCCGCCATAGTGTGCAAATTGTTTTTATTGCGTTTTTTATTCTACACCGCAAAGGGTCTTGCATTTTTATGCATTGAGTCACAAATGAACAAAGTCTTTGGCAATAAATATAAAGAGGCAAATATTTCTATTACCTAAATATATTTTTTTAAAATAAGTAAACATTTATATAGAATAAAAATAAATTATATTTATAAACTACGAATTATACATTTTTAATCTGTGTCACTGGTATTTGTATAACATTTAAATTGATAACAAAGGAATATAGAAGTTGACAATGTCGGCGTTGAAATATAATAATCCTTACAACATTTAAATAATACGTTTAAGCAAACAAAAATTTACTATTTATTTTTATTCTTTCACTTTTCAACCATACTATATTTCCAACCATAGAAAATATTGATTGATATCTACTTGTAATAAACATATATCTTAAAATCAAAAGGGGGTAATTATAATTTACATACAATTTTGTCGACGAATCGTCGGGTCGCATAAAATTTAATTAATTACATTTCCAATTGAATCGATTTTTGTGTTTGATAAAGATGAATAAAAAATTCAATTAACGAAATTAGAATTTCTTTTTATATATAGAATAAAGTAAAAATGAAAAGCTTATCATAAAATAATAAATGTGAAAGGAATGCATGTTAAAAACAAGATCACTTAACATCGTTTTTTGCTTGCAATAGCGAGTTATAATTATAAAATATACGAGTACATAACTGTGTAAGTTTTTCTATATTTTATGAACGTTCAAAAGAGTCATTTATTTTTCTGTTTG
Source organism: Podotricha telesiphe (assembly GCA_038994665.1). Lineage (NCBI taxonomy): Eukaryota > Metazoa > Arthropoda > Insecta > Lepidoptera > Nymphalidae > Podotricha > Podotricha telesiphe. The sequence goes on along the minus strand of JAOYRR010000431.1, from coordinate 1,346,654 downwards.
CTAATATAACGACGTCTTTAATGTTATAATTTCAAGCTATCTACTTACAACCCTGTTGTTTATCACTTCGCACCCCTGATAATAAAAAAAACCCTAGAGCGCTATCCTCACCGCAACGCCACAGATATTTAAAATCTATATGTACCTACATACAACATGAAAATATATTATATATATATATATATATATATATTTTATATCCCTCTCTTAACAAATTACATTTTTTATTTTACATACATACCTATATACTTAAAGGGGTAAATAAATACGCAACTTTATAGAATTCATTTAAACTGAAATAAAACTAATGAAGATTGCTGTAGGAGTGATATACGACTAAATATCACTTGAATACATGGATCTGAGAACTGAATATTAAAATGAATCGAATACCCGACTGTTACATCTTAAAAAAGTCGTAAATCATACAAATGTTTCATCTGAAAGGAATTAGAATGTACATTCCTCTAACAGCTCTGCATCTCACAGCTTAATCGCAAATTATTTACGACATAGGTTCCAAACAAAAAACATTGAAAATATAACTAAATAATTTAATTAAATTCGTTACAATAAAACAAGTTGTAAACTGCACACTTTATGTATGGCACAACAAAACTTAGAAACGTCAAACAAATGTCAATTAGCAACTCGAGTGACGGGCACTCAACTCAGCCGTGTACATGTAAAAAACTGGGTCGTTATATCTTACTGTTGAACCTCTTATTGGATAAAATACATTGATTATGTGGATATTTCTAAAAAATATGGTAAATGTCAATAATGCTCTTTAAAACCCACGTGGTTTCATACTAAATCGACTTTACGTTGCGTTTTTCAATGAAATAGACAAAATATTAAAAGGTACAGAATTAGAACTGCTTTTGAAATAAAAATTATATTACCTATATTCAAATTCACTGCTATTTCTCAAAAATCGATATTTAATATTCATATTGTTCGAATATATTCATCCATAGTTGGCCCAATGTGTTGCAGTAGCCTAAAACAGACCTCCCCGTCTAGACGTCTGCAGCGCGACGCATGCGTACAACCTGAGCATTTCCTTTGCCAAAAATCGACAAGTTATTTTTAGAATAAACTTATTGTATAAGTTAACGGCGGCGACCCCGTGTTTGTCTCGCCGCCTGTTCACTTTATTGTAACAACTCATTTTTTTTATTATCACAAATTTATATAATTGTAGATTTTTCCTATGATTATTTTCCCATATAGCTACTATTATAATTTATAATAAGGCAATTATCTAATACACGAGTCTATAAAATGACAATTATACACAAAAATATTATAATACATTTTACTTGTGTCAGGATTATGCAATTAAAACATTATTAGAAAACGTATAAGTTTCGAAACCATGCGTATAGCGTAGAGATCAGAGCGCTTGGACTATTTACAAGAGGAGCGGGTTCGAAGCCCGTTTCGTTCAAAGTTTTAATTCCCTAAAGCTATTTCTTGTAAACATTATTTTTTTTAAGCCTCAATTTCCTTCTTATATAAAATATCCTTGAACTAAAATTCTAATTGTAACTGGAATCATATTTATTTTTACAATCAACGGGATCATTCAACACCATTCACCAGCAAAACAATAAACAAAGAAACAAACATTACGCTTGTTAAGTATAATTAATCGAACATTATGACGTCAGTGCGTGCGAACTGCCCGCATGTGTAGAATCTTAATAAGGCCGTGAAGAAAAATTATAGCAATCTTCACACATATCTCGCTGTGCCTAACCAGACCCAATAAAACACTAATCAAATACTTTTTTCTTTTACAGCTCAAGATACAGAAATCAAGATATTGCGTGTTAGTAAGGAAACTCAATGCCGCGCTTTGTCTTATGTCCGGAGCTGAGAAATAAAAATAATTGAATAATAATCATTCCCCCGAGCAGGAATCGGACCCATAACTAATCTCGTTTACAGTCATACGCTGTCCCACTGAGTCACGATGGCCTCATATTTTGAATCAATTAATAATTCAAGACGGGCATGGATGTTTGTGGTTGTCTCGCAAAATTTTAATTTCGTGACAATGGAGTTCAAAGTTACAGTTAAAATTTAACAAATATGTATTAAACGACTTAATAATTAAATATTTAATTATTACGGTCAAAGGCTTCATTTATTATAGAACTAATACTACTAACAGACTATCAGAAAACGCGACGAACGCAACACACGTCCATCCGTTTGTTTGTCTTTGATACTTATGGTATAAACTCCTAAAACAGGGTGCGAGATACTATTAGAAGTAAATGCGGTAGGTAGAATTACTTCTCGAAATTTTTAATTTAATTGCAAAATGCCAGCCCTCATATAAGACCCATTTTCAGTATTCACTCAATATTTACCATATTTAAATAGAAGCTAATCTTTGGATATAAACATTGACAAAACACACAATTGTTAATATTCGTAAGGCCTGCCGTTTTTATCTCACAGAGAGCTTCACAGATAATTCATTAGAGCATATAAAACCTAGATTACACACTCTGCCGAACGTGTAAACTGGTAAAGCATAGATAATATCTTGCAAGTGTGCCCCATGTTTTACACTTTATAAAGCAAAAGTATTTATTATATACTGCCTTTAATGTTATAATATAATTGTAAATATTAATTTATTAATAAATTAATAATAATTAAAATTGTCAGATAAATTCAAAATATTTGTTACACGTCTCTAACAGCCGTATTTATGACTTTTATCATTATACAATAAAGATACACATATATTTTGAATCTAGAAGGAGATGTTAGTCTTTAGCTACTCTGTTCTTCATTAATTTTACTAACATTAATTTTACGGACACTTTGTTAAGCCATATAGAATAAACACACAATAAACATAATTTTTCCCCCAAAAGAGATTAAAATCTATACACAGCGCTTTCAATTAAGCGTTTGATAACTGCGCCTCGATGGAATTGTATAAATATATCCATAACAAAAATAACACAAATACGTATGCATGCGGAAAATGTCCTCACTTTAACGTACATGCGTATATTCTTAATTAATTACTATGAGTACAAATGTGTGATTAACGTTATATAAGTAATAAGGGATTGCCGGAGAGATACTTGTAATTAAGACGTCAAGCATAGTTTTCCTTAAAGGATGAAATAATTGACTAGTCTAAAAAGGCAGCAATATTGCAAGCGAGTTTTATTTAATTTTATTTTGTCCAGTATGAATGAGAGGACGGAAAAGAAAGCTTAAATAAACGGGGTCGCTATGAAAAACGAGATAACCAGATGAAACATCAATGCACTCAGAGGTAGCAGTCTAAAATAACAATTAAAATGAATTGTGGCCATCGTGGCGCAGTGGGACAGCGTTTGGCTATAATCGCGATTGGGTGTGGGTTTGATCCCCACTTGGAAGAATGATCATAATTTTATTATTTTTATTTCTCTGTGTTGGTTAACAAAACAAAACGCAGCATTGTGGTCCGCCGCCATTCAACTCTCGAATTCAACCTAAAAGGTGGAGAACGATGTGTCTTGACGCTAGATTCTCTCTAGGTAGTCAGTGAGAACCTAAAAAAAATACTAAAACTTTTAACATATTCCAGACGCTAGTGCTGACCTATGTATGTACAAAGAGAATAAAACATCAGGCCATATAAGGCAAATTAAAAACTAAGTTTTAAAGCCTCGATGAAGATTACAAAATTTTAAATACATAAAATTAAGTTTCTCTAATAAAATGACATTGACATAATTTGTGCATACAAAGTTAAGATTACCAATGTTTAAAGCGCACCTCATTGCTTCATACAAAGGAAAGGGCCTTTATTTTTTGTTTATTCTTCTAATGTAATAAGCAAGCTAATAAATCGTTCTTTTTGACTCGAGCTTGTATAGCCGTGCCTTTAGTTTTCATTTGCATAATGTAAAAGCGCACGATCGATAGCACAAAATGAAGTTCTTAATACACAGAGAATACAGCACAGTATCACTCATAATGCAAAATAAATTGACGGCAAAATGGCCCTTATAGTGAATGCTTTGAGTCTATTTTTGGAAATTTACCAAAAATTACGCGTGCACTAAAATTTGTATTTCAAAATAAAATTTAATTCTTTTACGGTATGGTGCATTTTACTATGAATTCCTATTTTAGCGCAATAGCGCATTCAACCTTGAATTATGGTAACAAAACATAGCAAAGTAAAATGAGCCTTATTTCAACTTAAAAAGATCATAATTCCTTTGAATATTTTACGAACCCTATGTTTGAGTTGTTCTATAGTAAGAGTAAACTTAGATCATAAGTCACTCAAATATTTACACTTCGTTACTGAACATTGTTATAAGTTTAAAACTAACCTGGAGAGTTCTTTATAAAATTTATACTACGTCTTACAACAAAAATAATATAAGACATAAAGCAATTCTATTTACATATAATAAAAATTCCTATTTTTTCACTTGTATTAGTACCACATAGAAATATCAAAATCAAAATATCTTGTATTGAAAAAGAATATTTCGATCGTCGTATTTCAATCAATTTCGAATTGTCAGTCCACATAAAAATGTCAGTATTATCAGTACTATAGGAAGTTTCCACCTGCTAGTAAGACAGTTCTGGTAAGAAGAGCCGACGACAATCTCAACAGTCATTTATGACAAGTCATTAGCTTCCCGAGCAAAGACCAACAGCATTTAATTCCACACATCAGTACCTACTTGTATTTATTTCATAATTTTATTATTGACTTTAAATTGTTTATGCATTTACGTTTATGGTCAGTACACATTAGGCCGCGAATTATCTAAAAAAGTATTTAAAAAAAAAATTATCATAAACAGCGAAACGAATCGTATATTTACTCAGCCTTAGTAACAATAACATCGCAAATCGTCACTTCATCTTGTACAATAAATGTGAAAGGTTATTATATTGATTTCACATCTTAACGCTTTAGTTGATTGCTGTCAAATTTGACACACGCAAAGCACTTATAAATTATCACTTGTATTTCTTTTAACTTCGGTGTAACTTCTGTAATTTGCGAGTTTGCCCAAACGACTCTAGCTATAACATTTTATTTTCTAATTCCCGCATATTTAAAGATACTGTCGTCCGATTGGTGAAATCGAAACCCACTAAGTACATATCTAAGTACATATAAGTCTATAATTCATACTGCGGCCACGTTTCAAAACGCTGGATATATCTTTTTCATTAATTGACATTATTTACATTTTAATCTCAAATTACTTATCCCTCTGTCAAACAAACATTCAGTGTCAAGGTCGTTGATATTATTTGTTTACTTGGTATATAGTTAGGCACTAGGTGGTCTTAGTTTACGCTTGCGGTTAAAATCTTTTCACTTACCTAGGGTCATGGTCGGAAAATAGATTGATACGACCCTCTTGCGGCTAGACAATCTTAACCTTATTAATATAAGTAATTAGGTTATTAGATAAAAAATACACATTTAGAAAATGTATAAAAATTTTGAACGCAGCAAGATTTGAACCCGCGCCTAACGGTTTTCAAGAGGCGCGGGTTCAAATTCCGCTGCGTTCAAATTTCTAAATATGTCTTTATCAATTTCCTTAGTGTGCGAATAACACTTTAAAATAAAATGTAAAAAAAAATAGGTTATTACCTTATTACTTATATTTTTAAGTATTCTAGTCGACCTTGCTTGTTGCCTTAGCAACGTGTATGTCACTTTAAACACAAAAGTGTATGTAAAATAAATTTTACATACATAATAAGTTTATAAAACACAATAACAATAAAAACATTGGCTTTCTGCACTTCACCTCTAAATAAATTTTAACTGTACCAAAGTTCATACACCTTCGTTTTCATAATTTCCCTTTACGTATTCATATAATTTAAAGTATACTCGTATATTTGTAATATTATAACTGTAGCTGGAACCCTCACACACAAGACAGCGAAATCACATTTGTTTTTGTTTTAAATTGCCATAATTGTTTTTACACGATATTTAAGTTCACATCGATAGTATGCACTATGCAGTTATGTTTTTATTGTTATATTGTTATTGTGTGTATGGGCACTTTTCCACAGTGTCACGATTCTTGTTATTTAATATTTTTGCGTTTAGGCTTTAATGTGTAATTTAAAGCCACCGTGGCACAGTGGTAGAGTGTCTTACAATAAACACGATAGTAATGAGTTACGATCCCCACTCGGGGGAATATTTATATTATTATCATTATCGTTTAAATTATTATCATCATCTCCTCTTTGGTACCCCATTACGTAATATCTCAACAATCATTTATTGTTATATAATTCCTATAATAAATAGAAATAATTAAATCAGAAAGAATCATATGCTTGTAATGCTTTTGGCTTCGATTTCCATTTAACAGAATTTTTAATATGCAAATGGCGTTCCATTTCGCCACACAACACAAATCAAATCACCCACAAAATCACAATGCTTTTTCTGCTTATCACGAAACATTTCAGAAAATAATAAAAATTAAAAGAAAATCAACAAATTAATTTGCTTATATCGAAAATTTCACTATATTACAAGTTTTACTGCATTCGTAAATTAATAACTAATGTTAGGAATGAAAGCCAAATACTTTTAGATCTACAGTATTATTTTCGTTATAGACCTACAGTTCTATTCCATTCATAGTGTTGCTTCATCCACTTCAAACTAGGTTATAAACAAAACATATTTTAGAAGTATGATGCACAATCCTTCATTTTACAAATGCAACTCGAGACGGGCAACTCGTGCGCATTCGATCGTAATTGCGACATGCGGTAGGCGGTAGGCGGTATTAGAATAGGGCTGTGATTAAAGCCATTATTGAAATTGGTATATCGTTATATTCAATATATATATATAAGTAAATAAAAAAAAAATGTACATTTACAAAATAAACATATAAAACAAATTATATTACCACAAAAATATTACTGTAAATATTTTAATAAACACAATGTTCATCCCACGCACGAGCATAAACAGATCACTCTAAAAACCTGTATAATAATAGACCATCAATTAAATAGTTTTCTACGTATAATGACACTGATTTACATATATAATTGCAAAGGATTATTTTTTTTTTAAAGTATGGTTATAAATTAAATCACTTTCTAATTTAATGCTGTTTGACAATTATATTTTTCATAACTTCTTAGGAAATTTATCTAAATTGCCTAAATAAAACTGATCTCTTTTGACAATGACCTCATTTAGATTGATAAAAGTATAATATTTTTTACTAAATTATCTGTTTAACCTTAACAAGATTACAAATAACATTAATTCACTTAAAATATGTCACACAATACAATTCGCGAGAATGCTAAAGTTACGAGTGGTACAATTGCGGGTGTTGGTTTTTTTGTCAAAAGACTCATTCGTCGTACTCATTACTATCGTATTGTCAATGCAAAATTGTCAGCGAAAAATATATGCAAATGCCAAATACATATATTGAGATGTAATGTAATAAAATAAAAAAAATACTATATCAGCTTAAAGGTCAAGATGAGTTACTTTGAATATAAGATGCCAGTGTGTGATACTCTGCACATGCTTTTAGATGAATTTCGTAAGTGAATATGAAAAAGAATTGTTTTAATAAAAAAATGTAGGAAAATACTATCTACATGATTATGTTTTGGAAAATGATAATTTTAATTTAAATTAATAACGAAATATGCAAAATGAAAAAAACAAACAAAAACCTGCAAAAGCTTTTTCTGTAAGTAATATGAAGTTGTAATACAGCACTAAAGCGTTGTTGTTAAAATGTATTGTAACACGAGATTGGCAGAAAACCGCTGGCGCCAGCAATCTTTACCTTATAAGCAATTCTATTCTAGACTCGGAAAAATTGCGTAGAAAAACTTATCAAGATGTATATGTTACACATAAATTCTTCGTGTGACATCGTGGAAAACTTTAAAAGACATTTTGAAATTAATCTATTTTTTAACTGGATTAATCGCGTATAATTTTGGTATTCGCAAATACATTTTAGAACCCGACGTTTCGAACACTTTACAGTAGTCCGTGGTCACAGGTAGACTCAAGTGAGATTCAAGTTACTCAGTTACCAATATTATACGAGATTAATTCGGTTAAAAATAGTTTCATTTCAAAATGTGTAAAAATCGTGAGAATCAAGGAATTTAAAAGGCATTTTTTTTGTTTAAGCGCAAATGTAAAGAAAGCCAACTTTAGCGCCAAAGAAATTGGTATTCAAAAATTATTCAAATATAAACACTTCCCTGAGTGGGAATGTATAGTGAACCATGTCTTAACTACACCCATAATAGCTTTTAGTCATTTTGTATATGCTTCTTTACTTCACTTAGTATTGCAAAATAAAATAATACAAAAAAAAACAACATTCTTTATAAACTGGGTTATTCGCACTATCAAAATACATGTTCTGTAAAAATGACAATCCCACCTTGAACTAAAAAACGATAACCAAGCGAGATCGTATCGCAATAGTAATCGATTTATTATTTTATGTTCTCTTTATTTTACATAAAACGATTCATAAAAGTAATTTCGTGTCTAAAACGGGAGGCATTTCGAATAGCCGCCAGCACAAAATTGATATTTGTACATAATTAAACAATATAGGTTATCCTGACGCAGTGGGACTACATTTAACTGCAAACGCGATTGGCTGTGGGTTCGATCACCACTCGGAGGAATATGTTTATTTCTTATAGGAATAATTGAAGACAAAGCGCGGCATTCAGTTCTGCCACTCGACACGCAATGTCTCAAATTCGGGCGGAAATTGGAGATCAGAGTGTCTTGACGCTAGGTTCTTATTATATATATCTATAGGTATTCTCAGTGTTTGTTGTGCTATTGTAAATGTTTGGTGATCCAAATAAATATATAAATTAACGGTATTATAAATCATAATAATATTAGTAGCTGATTTGAACAACTCAGCTTCTGCTATAAAGTTCGTTGATTTTTAACAGTAAGTTAAGTTTTAACAGTAAATTTTACAAGCTCTCTAATGAATTTATTTCTTTGGCTTTAGGCATAGCAATTAACTTCTTTTTAAGTATACATATGCCCGCCAGCCAGTCTTTAAGCTTTACATATCACCTTCCTTACTGTCAACGATGGGCTCTCTTTTGAAAGGTCAACACCTCATAGCGATGAGGCCATCTTGACGAAGTGGGACAGCGTCTGACTGTAAATGGGATAGTTGTGGATTCGATCCTCACTCGAGGAATGATTATATATAAATAGTTTTAATTTACGTGCACGACAAAGTGCAGGCGGAAAGCGGAGAACAGTATGTCATGACACTAGGTTCTGCCTGCCCTTGCTATGCTTATCTAGCGTGAAGCGTGAAGCTAAATAATAATAAAATAAAAGTATATCCGCTTTTTTATTATTATTACCTATACCTTTTTAAAAAAATATATTTCACATTGTTATTCAAATCTTAATTAAAACTATTGATGCGGAAACAAAAGTTTAAATCTCTAACATAAGTCCTCATCTCCAATCAAAGAAAGTGCCAACTTGTTTTGTTGCAAAACGCGATAGAGCTTCTCATTAAGCTTTATTCATTTGCATTTGCTCGAACAAAGGAAAGAATATATTTTTATGTTTTGTAAAACATAATGAACACGGAAGGCTCTGCACGAACTATCAATTAAGCGTCTCAAGGATAAGAAGAAAGCGGTGAAAGTCTATGAATTAGTATGCGACGTTGTTAAGACATAGTTTGATCTAGGTTGTAAAATATATCGTTTGCTAACTTGTACACTAAAAATTTGTAGAAAAAAATTGTAGAAAAATAGTAGAAAACTATTGTCGCGCCAATGACACTTTTACAAAACATTTTCCTGTGAGATTAAAGTTACTCAGTTTATATAAATATTTATTTAGTTATAATTTTTATTATATGGTTTTCTAAAACCTGTACATTAAAAATAATTAAAGGTAAAGCTATACATGTAAGTATATAAATATATGTTAATAAAATAAATATATAGTGCCAATAAACACACACAGCACTGCATACCTTGAATTCATAGAAAATTGAATTAAATAAGTTAAAAAATTACAATAAAATACACAAATCGAGGGTGCAGTTGCGACATGTGGTCTGCGCGCGTAGGTCGTAAGTTCAAAGAAAAACATGGGGTAACTCTGACCCAATGTTTATATTTAAATTGTAAGTAGTATGCAAAAGAATGGTTTTCGTTAATCAACACGCTATGTCACTTAAAAGTGTGTGAACTTAAAAACAAGGCACAGAATTTCTCCACTTTTTCCGCAAAACAAACATAATAATATATTCAATTTGTATTCTCCAAGGACTTTATTTAAATCACGACTAAACGAAACCCCATTTCTACATTTTGTTATATCATTGGTACTTCTTGTTGCTTAAATGACAATTTTATGTTGAGGGGCACTTTAGAATGCTCCACAGAACCATAAAATTAATTTGGTTTTAATCTGTGTTATTATATTAAAAAATTAAATTACATTTATTATTATTTTATTGCACAACTGCATAACTTTGATATAACTTTATGAAACTGATTGAATTTATTGATTTTTTAATAATTATATTTATTGATACAATATTAATCTATTGAAGAGTTAGTCAATAGATAGCTAACTAAATAATACATACATACATTGGAAAAATATAAGGACTCAAATTCTTTACCAATCCATATCTAAGTCCCATTTTCACTTATATTTTACATATGCCACTGTAACTGAATTTATCTCTTAATAACAGGTAAATTAATTTTTAGTATTTTTTTTAATAACAAAAGTTGGACTAATGTTAGGGATAGCTATCCGCATGCAAAGTTTCAAAAGTACACAGACGGTTTTATTTTAGGATAGAAATGACTATCGCTGGATTCTTTCTTACAAGGCAAAATAAAACAATCCCGTTAAGTGAAAAAAATATATAAAAAACTGACTTATCGTTGTATCTCTAAAAGCTCGCTGATTTATCAAATTAATTATCTATGTACCTTATTAGTACAACATTTTATTATTCATTATATTATCTTATTTTGTATTTGTTTATTAGACAAATATTTTTTAGTTTAATGCCTTGAAATACAGGGTCGTAAACAGAGCTATTACGGTTTGAAAGGCGCCAGTCGAATTTAAAATTAATCATACATCCGCTGGCCGGCTGCAGCTGATACTGGCGCGACTATACTCACATACTAACCGAAAAATCGTTTGTTACTTTAAGTTGTTGATTGTACGACTATCTAAGATTAAATCTATTGATCATAGAACGTCAAATTGACTCGCATAAGAATCATATAAAATGCAGTTTATGTTTTTTCCGTATAGTAGGGTGCATGTAGGCATTTTTTAAAAAGTTTTTATATAATTTAGAAACATATTTCTTGCAACTTCATGTATTTTCCTTTATTATATTGTAGTCAGAGAGAAATTAGTGTCAAGATCTCAGCGGTATTTGAACCCGCGCCTCTTGAAAACCGTTCAAGATTCAAATTCAATTATTTATACGTTTTCTAAAAATATGTCTTTTTAATTTCCTAAGTGTGCGATTAACACTTTAAAAAATGTTAAAAAAAATACACTGTTCTGTTGTTGTTATTTACTATATAAATATATACTTTACTTGAAGTAAATCATAAATCTATCATACACTTTTAACTAAAGCAATAGAGTCGTTAATTTTATAAGTGTCAAGATAAGAAAAGGCTCTATCTAATTCCATACGTCGTCCACTCGATCAATCTAACATATCGCAAGATATAAATGAGTACGGAAGCGCACTTCATTAATTCCGTTCCCGTATACTATACGACAAGCAAATGCATTGCCTATGAAAATATATACACGATTATGTACTGTAATGGTAATACATTAAGAACCAAGTACAAATAATTGTGTATAATTTGTCTTAGAAACATTAGCGAAACTGATGATTCTCCGCATTATACAATACAATGATTAAACTTTAGTCATTAATAATTAAAATGTCCATAACGACTATGACATATCTAGAATAATTTAATAACAAACATCTTTGGTGTTATTACTGAAGAGCAATGTATGAAAGACAAGATACGATTTCGCCACGTTTTAATTAGATAATATGTAGATACTTTACAATCATTCCAGTATAAATTTTATTATTTTTCTTCACTTTTCGATTCCTCCGCATTTCGTGATGGATGACTTAATAAAAAAGGAAGTAGTATATGACGAATATGAAGTGTACATAATATTAAAAAATTATAGCAACGTAAAATATTCGGAATTATTCATATAGTATATATGTTACTGTCAAAGCCTGAAATACGGTAAATTCTAAGATTTACCAACCTTAATGGTAAAAGAGCCGGACTATTCTTTAATCATTATCATTAAAACTTAAGTTTTACTTCTCATTTACACGGTAAATGAAACAGTTTGGACTTATACCATTGAAGTCGAAGTCTAAAGTTTAAATTGGAAAATCTTGAAATATACCGTAGTTCTGGCTTTTACAGTATCATGTAAAACATAAATTCTATATAATTCCTAATATATTTTTTAAATTTTAACTCGAACCCGTTGTACGCAACTAAGTACGTTATTATTTTATTATCATATGCATTCTTAAGATAAAAAGTTTAAACCAAATATTCAGCTACTGATACTCTGTTGTCCGATCATAGCAGACTAGACTTTAGAAAAGTTACGTGAAATATATTATTTTTTTTTAATTATATCCTTTTAATAACTAAAATATCTATATATATTATATATCTTGAGGCCATCATTAAATGATTCGTTAAAACTACCTTTTAGTCGTTATTAGTGATTTTTAATATTTTATACGAACTTGCACTAAAAAGTAAGGATCGCATTATTAAAATAAATATGGTATATTGTACTATTAAAATATACATTTTAATATGTTGACCATTTAACATAATATATATCTAAAATCCTAATTTGCAAATTTCCATTATCAAAGCTACCGGAACATTCATAATGTTATAAACAACTATTTATGAATAGAAACAACCAAAGCCTTACCTGTTTGTAGGTAATTGGACCAAAACCTACGTATCTACTTCATAAATTATAAAAAAAAAACATATAGATACACTTGTAAAATCGTATGATAATAAAAATATCAACATAAAGTACGTTTATTTGACGCAATAATGGGATTAACAGTTTTCGAGGTGATAACTCACGTTTGGAATGAAACGTAGGTGGTGATTGGAACTTCGAAGTAAGAAATTCAGGTAACCGACCAATTGAGCGCAATGTATGTACCATAAGGGGTAATGTAGCGTAAACCTGTCTCTTCCCGTCTTAGGTCTTAGAAAAAAAAAAGTAAAGCAAAAGAAAAAAGTAAGTATGTTTTTTAACACCATATAGTAAGTACCGCAATACGTCAATCTCTACATAGAAGTAGCAATTAAGTAAAGCATTATTTTAATTAATGTATATTATTAATAAGGTCTACTAAAATCTAATTAGAAAATGTAACAAACCGAAAAAGTCTTCCCAGCTCATAGAATGATCCGAATCAGCGCTTGCACCGTCCATCTTCAAAACACTAAGCTGTTAACTAAACATTTTATAATCCATGAATGATAAACGAAAAACAAAAATTCACACTAGTTTAACACAGCACTTCATTTTTATTTGTTGACAAGCAAAAGAACATCGCGACCGTAAATGTTCAAGCAAAATACACGGCCGCACGGTCGGCGGACGACTGTTGAGTGAAAAACTTTCGGCTCGCAGGCTCTACTCTCTGTTATTTCGCAGTCTGTGCCTGTTCTTTGCTCAGTCGTCCCTCCTTTGCACTGTGAACGCACGTAATACTATACAAACATTTACATTACTTTCATAACTTAACAAGCTTAGGGTTCAAAATAATGAATGCACACAAATAAATTCATATAACCATAACCATTATAAAAAAATTGTAGGGACCTACAAAATTGACAGTTATAAATAATTATCATAGCTTTCGTTTAGCAAGAGATAAAATTATATCAAAATATTGTATGTACTTCTTTTTGCGATTTCAATAAAAAAAGGAAGGATGTTGTTTTTAATTTTGGCGCAATAATTTTTTTTTCTCCAGATTAGTAATACATGATGATAATACATACATAACTATGAGAACATTTTCGCAATGTAGGATTTGAATATCTATTTGTAGAATATATATTTTCTTGGAAATTTTATAAAATATTAAGTTTTCATATTAATTATTACACTATTTTATTTTGATAGTTTACTGCAAAAGAAAATGTTCAGAGATTATGTATAAAATAATAAAATATTTTATGCAGATATTCTATGTTAAGTTTTTGTGTCTGGCAACAAAAGTTAAAAATGAAATTGATCGGTTGATTTCTAACAACATGGCGAACTTTCATTGATATTATCATAAGTTGTTATGGAACCCCAAATTTATATAAGTTTTAAATAAGGAGTGTATTAAATAAGTGAACAACACCATAATAAGTAAAATAGTACAGATTTCCAAAGTTTACACTGTTTGTCAAAAATATACTAAAGTTTAGTTTTTGTCAAAACTTGTTTGGTAACATTTTTCATTAAATTTAATTACATTTTAACACTATGCAATTATAATAATGAACATTTATTTGTAAAAGTATTATCTCTACACTCATGTCTAATTTGTATTTGTTTTTGGAACTGCAGACAGATAGTAACCGACAATATTAACACGAAGATCAATGAACTTGTGAACAAAATTCACATTATTTACCATGCCACGGCGCGTACAAGAAATAGATGTTCGATTCCCTCCCAAAAAATTCAAGATTGCTGAAGAACCACCTAGTCTCGACATTAGTTTCTGTGACGACGAAGCTTTACCACCAGGCATAATCTTTACGGATGTTTTACAAAAGAAATGGCGAATTGGCAAACCTATAGGTATACCCAATGTATAAAATAGTTAATACAGTATGTTTTAAGAATAATATCTAAGTACTAACTTCTATAATTGTTTATATTATTAAAATATATCTATGTATATGTATGCTACAGTTAATGATATAAGCATACAAATAATATGTTAAAGAAGTAAATTAAAGTTTTATATAACATTAGATTTAAGAGCATTATTCTTCTAGGTAGAGGTAGTTTTGGCAGAATTTACTTGGCCTCAGATGAAACACATAAGGAAGTAACAAAGATAAATGCTCGCTATGTGGTCAAAATAGAACCACACTCAAATGGACCACTGTTTGTTGAAGTTCATTGTCTTATCAGGACAGCACAAGTCTCTAAAGGTTTGTCTTGTTTTCATTAATTTTATAGCAGTACTCTTTAAGAAGTTTTTCTTATTTGCACTTATATTTAATTGTTAACATCCTGTACAAATAATACACAGGCAATTAAGTCTTTGTTTTTTTTTAGTTAAAGAATGGCGCCAACAAAACATGGGAAAATGCTTGGGGATGCCTTTATATATAGCCAGTGGATCCTTTAGTGATATAAATTCAGGTGTAAAATACAGATTTCTGGTTCTTCCAAGATATGATGTGGATCTCCAAAAAGTAATATCTAAAACAAAAGTGTTAGATTTGAAAAATGCCCTTATAATAGCCATTCAAATACTTGATGTCTTGGAATTCTTACATAATCAAGGCTACACACATTCTGATATAAAAAGTTCTAATTTAATGCTTGGTTTTGAAGTTAGCAAGTTCAATAAAATACTAAAACCTACATCTTGCTATCAGAAAGATAATAAACAACTTGTGTTACTTTCAAATAAACACAGAAAATCAAAAACAAATAAATCCCGGACATCTAACTATTATGATGATGAAGATTTCATTATAAGAGATAGATCTTCAGTAGAATCTCCAGAAGAGAGTAATAAACGACTAGCAAATGTCAAAAAGAAACTGGGAAGAATTCTATCAGACAAAGATAGCCGTACACTACACAGACATCATGCATTTAACTTACGACAGTTATCAAGTTGTGTTAATTATGAAGATTTAAACAGTTCAGTTTGTTCAGATCAATCTTATCAAAAACTCTTGGATGATTACGGAAATAAAAAATTAATATATTCACCAAGAAAGTTATGTATAACAGATACAAAAAATGTAAATGAAGGTGACAATCTAGATGAAATTCATAAGGAGGCAGTTATTTCTCAATCTAATGGCCAGATATACTTGTTAGACTATGGACTGGCTTCGAAGTTTCTTGATTCCAATGGAAATCACAAAGACTTTGGTATGGATGCTAGAAAAGCCCATGATGGTACTTTAGAGTACAGCTCTCGTGATTCACATATTGGAGCACATTCTAGACGGTCTGACTTAGAAACTTTGGGCTATAACCTCCTTGATTGGATTACTGGTACACTGCCATGGAAAACCACAGAAGTTTTAGCAGAGCCTGATTTAGTTCATGCTTTAAAGAAAAATTTCATGAGTGATATTAAACTCTTACTAAAAACTTGTTTTAAAACAGAATTCTATCCTCAATTCTTAGAAAAATACCTTCAGTATGTGACAAGCTTAGATTTTAATGAAAAACCTGATTATGATTATTGTAGAAGTTTGTTTAGAAGTGAACTGTTAAAAAGTGGTTGGGGCTTAGATAAAGAGTTGTCAGTGAATTTTTCTGAACCACCAATGTCACCAATTAACCGAAAAGTATGTTATGCGAAAAGATTTGGCAGAAAAAATACTCCCCCAGACTTTTTATCCCGAAATGGCATTAAAAAAACATATGAAAGAGAAAATGTATGTTCCTTTGAAAATGATTTAAAGTTAGAACTGCTTAAGCAGACGTTAAATACATCAAGTGATGGAATCCGTAAACCTTGCACGTCAAGAAACTTCTTTATATCGGATGCTGATTTAGTTGCACGATTAAAAAAGTCCCTTATGCCCCACGACATATTTGGTAAAAAACTATCACCGAAAAACTTGAGGTCGAAGAAGAAAAATATTACAAAACGTAAAGGTGTCAAAAGGCACAGAAATAGTATAGGTAAATTCGGGAAATTCATGGGATCAGCGCGGCAGTTTACATGGGCTGAGATACTTGCTGGCAACCCTGAAGATATAATACGCAAAGAACGAAATGTGACTGATAATAATGAAGATGATGATTTAAATTGTAAGTACAGAATTCGAAAACTGTCAAATGCATCAGAAAATTCTGATAACAACACTCAATCGCCATTGTTACAAAAAGATTATCTACAAGCTTTAAACCCCACTTATGCTATGAAAGAAGTCATTGCGAATTTAAGAAAAAGAATTACTGGCAAAGCAACAAAGGATTCAGAACAAACTTTGCCTATATTAGAAGGGTACACACCAGCCATGGTAAGAGTATATAAAATGAAAGAAAAAAAAGAAGCTAAAGAACGACTTGAGGCCTTAAAAAAAGCAAATATTGACAAAGAAGTATTCGTAAGGTGTACTCGGTCAATGGTTAAGACTAAGTCGCAAGAAAAAGTGGAAAAACCCCTACAAAATGTTGAAACAAAATCTAAAGTGGTCAAAAGAAAATCATCTGTGGAGGACAATAAAATTACTGCAAGTACCGAAGAACCAAAAGCAACCAAGAATAATATAAAATCAATCAGAAATCGAAGTAATTCCAAAAAAAAACCAGAAACACCAATAACTCCTAAAAATAAACCTAAGGCTACTAAAAGTAAGTTTTATAACGGATCAAATATCTATGAAATATGAAGCCATTGTGGGACAGTAACACAGCTGACTTTTATCACGATTGGTTTGTGGGTTCGATTCCCACTCGCGGGAATGGTCATAATTAATTTATTTTTAATTTTCTGCTCTGGTAAACAAGACAAAACGTGGCGTTAAGCTCCCTTATTCAAGACACAATGTCTCGATTTTGGGCGGCAACTGGAGAACGAAGTGTACTAAGAAAATACATAATTATAATTTTTGTAAATAAAAATGATATTGTGTTGCGTTTTCAGATTTTCGCACTTCAATGCATAAATGACGATTTTAAATGCATATAAATTATTGAAAAACTTAAAATTAAAATTTTTCACTACTTTGTTTTAAAAAAAAATTTATTACTAAAATGTAAAAAAGATAATCAACATTTACAGGAAAAAAGAAGTTATATTGAGTTTTATTTTTAGTATTTTAATGATTCATAATTATAATATAATTCCGCTTCCATTAGAAGAATAAATACAGTATTTAATATTTTAGGTTATTATTAAACTTAAACCACAATTTCATTTAAATTCAACAATGCAGGTTTTCATGTAATATGTGCCTTTGATTGTACTTACAACTATGGTGGATAATATACCAGTACCATTAATAGTTCTTCCTTAATGATATAATATATCGACCTTAGCAAAAGATTTATATAAAAAGATAATATTTTTATATTTATCAGGGAAGATATTATAATTAAGTATTTAATAATTACAAATAGATTTTCGGCTACTTATTTTATAAAAGTATTATGCAAAGATTTTAATTATGTACTTTTTTATCTATTTATAGAAACGCCCAAGAGGACTGAGGTAACTGTGTACAGAAGACGATTAAGAAGCGGTAGACGTAAAAAGTAATAGATCTAAGATTCAAATTAGTTTCATTTTAAGTATCTCACAAAATGGAACTTGGTACATTTGAATTTAAAATTACTAGAATAAGCTTTAATGAGAAACCTGCATTTCTTAAATTATAAAAAAGGGTCTGTGAAAAATATATTTTTTATATTGGCAACAAAATTTACTATATTTTTTGATGTATGAACTAAAAATTTACAATTTGAGACTGTTTTTTCAATACTTTCTTTTTTTTGTTATTAAACTTTTTTGTCTTTATAGTTGCCAATTGCCTTTAGGTATATTTTTGTGATTTCCTGTATAGATAATAAGTTCTGAAATAAAATAATTCGTTTCTATCATTGTATTATTATTTTAATGTATATATGAACCATATATGAGCCATAAAGTGCACAAATTGATACCGATGAATAATTTTTGTCCAGAATGTTACTTGAAATCTATATATTTGTTTCTGCATCCTACAACATACATTTTAATTGATATCCTGTGGTTCTTAAAAAACATAGATTACATTACTTTATTACACTTTCAACTTTTTATTTTATGAACTCAATCAATTTGACCACTAATAATTGTGGCTTATCATTGGAATATAGTCTACATTCTATACATTTTATAAAATGATTAAGACTTATTTATTGACGCAAGTATTTGTTGAAATATTTAGTATAAATTTTTTACATTTTTAAAGTGTTATTCTCTACCTATCTCTAACAACAAAAACAAGTTGTAATAAGCGTATAAGAATTTTAAAGTAGCTGGATATAAACACATGGCTTAGACGGTTTTCAAGAACCGCTCGTTCGAATCCCGCTGCGTTCAAATTTTTATACGTTTTCTAAAAATGTACTTTTTCCAATGATCAAAACCAGAAAAAAGTATAATCATTAATATATTTCAAGTTATTTACCCTAATAGTTATACCTCAATTTTACAAGTAAACAATTTGATTTGATTCCACTTATACCACAATAATATTTATATTCATATATAACCAATTGGGTAATTAAGATCATATCAGATGTATCAACTTTTATTGTATTAAATATAAAATGCAGATTATATTCAAAGTTTTAAAGCTAGAATTCATTGCGTTTTATTAAAAAAAACCATAGGTAGTTCTTATCGCGAGTTACTGTCAAAGTGGTTTACTGTCAAAGTGATTACGATATGATTATGTTTCCTAAAATTTAAATATTTAATTTTATACATAACTTGTCCACTACAGTGTTAGTGACAAGTTTCCTATTAATGTTATACTACATTTGTTATTTTAAATTTGTTATTTATATAATGTTAACATAAATAACATAACCTACATAATTATAATTGAGTTGTGAAATAAATTAATTTTATAATGGAAAATCTAAGTAAGGATGTAATTCGAGTTGGCTCAAGGCAAAGTGAGGTAAAAGTTCGCCCGAAACTGAATAGTAATATATGTTTACTTTAAGTGTTGAAATTGCTAAATGCTTTTTTATTCTTGTTTTCAGCTAGCACTTATTCAGACAAATTTCGTTATAGACAGCCTAAAGAAAATGTATCCTGAAAAGCAATTTACAATAGGTATATAATGTTTTAACATTATTTAAGTAATCATTTATTCATTTCGACCTATTAATATTGAAGTTAAATTCTTATTTAAAATATTTATGAGTATAAAATGTAAAAGCCTCCCAGATAGCAGGGTAGTCAGATAGTACCTAGTGTCAAGTCACAGTTCTCCATTTTCTTCCCAAAATCAAGACATTGTATGTAGAGTGGTGGTACTCAAAAATTTCAATAATTCCTCCAATTGGGAATCAAATCTACAACCATTGTATATATAGTCAGATGCTGCCACACTAGACCATAGTGGCTTTCATATTAATATAAATGTTTTTGCTTTACAGTTAATATTTAAAAGCTAAAAATATAAACAAAATTTACTGACCTATAAACAATTTCTTTCAGTGAAAATGACAACACTTGGAGATCGCATTTTGAATGTGTCATTACCTAAAATTGGTGAAAAATCACTCTTTACAAAAGACTTAGAAGATGCTTTAAAAAATGATTCAGTAGATTTTGTAGTACATTCCCTAAAAGATTTGCCAACTTCATTGCCAGAAGGCCTTGCTATAGGTGCTGTATTTGAAAGGTATTTTTATATAACATTTTTGTCATTTATTAATAATAATGCTCTATGGATTTTTAACCTATATTGTTTGTTGAAACAAGATTTTTGTTTTATATACAGTAGAAACTCGATTATCTGGCCCTTGGTTATATGGATTTGCAATATTCAACTATCAACCCTGATCAAATAACTTTATTCCTTCACATGAAATCTATGCATGTTGTGTCATGTTACATCTATACTTAAAATATTGAAGCATAAGATAGTGGTGTTATCACTTAAAGATAAAATAAATATAATCAATATTATAAAAATTGCGGGGCCAATTGTAGCACAGTGTGACAGTGTCTGACCATAAATACAATTGGTTGTGGGTTCTATTCCCACTCACATCGAATGATTATATTCAAAAATTATTTTCATTTCTCCACTCTGGTAACACAAAGTGCAGCATTGAATTATACTAGAGGGGCTCGATTCCGACTGCTTGAATTCATTTTTGTTGTTTTTAATAGTTACCTTTATACATTATGTTATGTATTATGTGATAATATGTACAAAAAACGCTTTATAGCCTTTATACCCTCCATTAGCCAGATTTACAATTATCTGAATGCCTATTGATAACAATACATTCAGTTAATTCAATATCTACTATGTTAAAAATTTGATATCATTACATTTTTTTTATAAATTTCCCTAATTACTAAGAATGTGTTTTCTTAGAGATTCCAGTTAACATACTTTGTGAAATATTATTAAATAATATACAATTGTAATGTGTGAAATGAAAATTGCTGTGAAAATAATGAGAATTTGTAATAAAAATAATCTTCTCATATTACTTTATGCTTCTTGCTTGACTTTTACACATTTGAAATTAATTAATTTTAACAGATTATTTTTTCACTAGATTCTTGTGTAAAAATGTTATCTTAATGACAAAAAATATAACAATTCTTATATATTTTTATAGAGAAGACCCTCGAGATGCATTAGTGTTACGAGAAAATCTTAAAGATCACACTCTGGCAACTTTACCAGCTGGATCAGTTATTGGTAAGTTTTTTAGCCACTTCCAGCTGTTTCCTGCACATCATGGTAGTCAGCCACTCCATACTCCACTTTCCGATGAAATCGAGGAGTAGTGTTTTGAGTGGAATTCTTTATTTGTATTACCAGAGATATGAAAATAATTTTAAAATATAATTATTCCTACGAATGTGTTCAGTCAGACACTGTCCCGCTGCGCCAAGATTGTGAAGACTTAAAAAAATATGATAATGATTTTTTGATTCCTTTATTATTTAAATGTAGGATCGCAATTGAATCTCAAATACGCTTTTAATGTTAAAATTTTAGGAAAATGATGAATTTAGAGAAATGTTGGTTAAGTCACTTTCATTGCAAGTGTACAATACACACCTAAAAAAGAAAAGAGAATTTATTCACAACATTTCTCAAGGTTTATCTATGCTTGTAAAAAGAGGCAATAATTGAAATAAGCTTCATACAGTTATCAGTTTCAATTAATCATATATATTATATAATTATAATTTGTTTCTTTGTAATTATTTGTAATTATTGTTTATATATTGTATTATTTTTTATTTTATTATTATTGATAATATTAATATACCTCTTATATAGGTACATCCTCGCTTCGTCGAACAGCACAATTACGTGGGTCTTTCCCGCATTTGACCGTAACGGATGTGAGAGGAAATCTCAACACAAGGCTAAGGAAGTTGGATGCTGAAAGCAAGGACTATTCTGCATTGTTGCTGGCTAATGCTGGCTTGCAGAGGATGGGATGGGGGAATAGAGTTTCAAAGGTAATTTTATATTTGTTTGTATAAAATAATCCTCTTTTATATATAATGTGTAGGTATTGTATAAATATAATTAAGATTATTTACAGGCCATCGTGGCGCAGTGTGACAGCGTTGACTGAATATGCGATGGTTATGGGTTCGATTCCCATTCGGGGGGAGTGATTATTTTTAAATTATTTAACATTTTTCCGCTCTGGTGACAAGATAAAGCGCGACGTTGAGTTCCGCCACTCAGCACGCAATGTATCATATTCGGGAGATATGCGAGAAAAAGTGAGAAGCTAAAAAAAAAAATTCGTTATAATTTTGGTAGGTTTCGAAGTATTTTGAACTGCATCAAATTAAAAATTGATTTCGTGTTTAGAAAACCGAATTTTAATTCGAAATTAATAAATTAAGTGTTTGAATGCTATATTTGGCTATGACTGAAGTAAAATGCTATTTGCTATATCGCTTAAAATAAAATTTATATTTACAACATTATAATAAACAAAATAATATCGTTATATTATTAATATGTAAAGCAAAAAGTAGGTACCGCTTATTTCAAAAAATATGCACATTGATAGTGTATATAGAGGAGGAGTTCAAAACGCTAATAGTTTTTTTTATTAAATGTAACACACACTACTATTGTTTAACAGACGTCCTTAAGGCGTGTTTTATAAGTGAAATATTTTTAACAGTTAACCTTATATAACGAAACTCTTTTTATATTTTCATTTCCTGTGACTTAAAGCTAGGTGCTTTTTTATAATTTAGGTCCTGCCATGTGCGGAAATGTTGTACGCAGTGGGCCAAGGGGCCCTGGCGGTGGAGTGTCGGATGGACAATGAGGAAATACTCAGCATGTTCGCGCCTTTCAACCACCCCGAGACTTATTGTAGAGTGTTGGCTGAAAGAAGTTTTCTAAAGACTCTTGGTGAGATTGCGTTTATGATAATGTGTTAAATGAATGTAGCGTCTGACGATTAACGGAATCTCACCATTAGGAATAATAATTTCTTTTCATTCTGACCCTCCGGTAAGATGAATTGCGGCTGTAAGTTCCGCACAATTTATCTAAATATATGTATTCTTAAGTTTATGAACAAAAATATTTGCAGTTTTAAATATACCCGCATATTAATAATAAAAATGTTTAAGATCTAAAAAAATGTTTTATGAATATATATAATGTGTTAAGCGCTTGTTACACTTTTGGTAACAATAAAAATAAGTTGTAACAAGCGTATAATAATATCGACGTAACCGGATGTGGACTTATGACTTAATAGGTTAGAGCGATTAGCTTCCAAGAGGCGCGGTTTTGTGTCCTGCTCAAGTTCTTATACGTTTTCAATTGAAATATTTTTCAACATAAATGATAAAAAATATAAAAATGTTATTTTTTTTTGCAAGTTGACGGTTTTGCCTGCATAGCAGGGTAGTCGGAGAGGACCTAGTGTCAAAACTATCCGTCTACATTCCACCCGAAATCGAGACATTGCGTGTTGAATGATGGAACTCAACGCCGCGCTTTGTCTTTAACCCCAGAGCGGAGAAATGAAAATAATTTAAACATAATAATTCCCCATTTGTGTATCGAACCCACAACTAATCGTGATAACAGTCAGTCACTGTCCCACTTTGCCACGATGGCCTCAATATATATTTCTTAGAGTTTACAAATGATAACACACCTTGAGGATGGAATTCCAGCTCCAGTCTATTTCAAAGGTATCATTATCATTAATTAACCTGTAAAATATTGATATTAAAAAAAAAATTTTTGAAAATGTATTAATATTTGAGCATGCATTAGCTGCATGGCATTGCTTAGCGGTCAGAGCGCTTAGACGGTTCCCAGTAGCCGCGGATTCGTATCCTGCTGCGTTCAAATATTTATACGTTTTATAAAAATATTCTTCAATTCCCTAAGAGTGTGAATAACACTTTAAAAATGTTATAAATATTTGACTTTAACTTTAAAGGTGGCGGTTGCAGCGCACCGGTCGGTGTTTCAACCAAATTAAAACCGTTAGACACGAGTTTTAAGCTAACTATAACTGGTGGTGTTTGGAGTATTGACGGAGAAACAGAGATCCAACACACTTTGGACCAAACATTTGTTCAAGTGAAAATAACTACAAAGCACAAACTGAGTCCGACAGAAGAAAACAGCGTGAAGAAAGTCAGAATAGACGAAACAAAAGTGACTGATAAAAACTACAATCCCATACAATATCTCGATGATAAAATTGCAAACGGAGGAGAAGCTAATTGTATCGACTTGGCACAAGAAACAACCGCCAAGCGGACATTTTGTGGTTTGACGGAAAATACGAACGTGCCAAGCGAGGTTATAATTAAATGTAATAATTTAGGCCAAGACTTGGCGAATTACTTAATAGGAAAAGGTGCTTTAGATGTAATGAAAGTCACTCAAGACATGATAAGGAGTTCTGTGGGAAAATCTTGATTGTTGTGGATTATTTATTGAAGGCGTGCATGGATGAAGGTGTTGTCGCAATTTCCAGTTCCGCAGCTGACCACTGAGCCATGCGCTCTATCCGGCTACATACGCTTATTTCTGGCGCTCGGACGGCTTCCAAAAGGCGCGGGTTCGAATCCCGCTGCGTACAAATGTTTTCTAAAAATGTTTATCAGTTTCTTCTTAAGTGTGTGTATAACACTTTAGAAATATTAAAACACATCTCATATTCTTTATAGCTTCACGCTTTTTCCCGCATTACAAGGTAGTCAGAGAGAACCTATTACCATGACACTCACACACACACACTTGAAAAAAAAATCAAATTGATTGTTTATTCAAATGTTATGGAGTACTTTAAATAAATTAAATTAATTTTATTACTTACATATACAGTTGGGGTAAATAAAACAGCATTTTGTTAAAATTATAATTTTCTGGCATATCACCTTTATCAATGCACCTCTTATGTGTGTATATGTATATTGTTATTCTTAGAAAAGTGCCTGCCATTTTATTAGGATAATGGGTTAATATAAAGTTATATATATTTTTTTATATTTTATTTAAATTTTATTTAAATTAATACTGTTATATTTAAAGGCCAGATAACACCTCTTATAAATATTTTGTTTCTTTCGATACAAGTGTTAACTACTGACCATTGCGTAAAGTTCCATTACGTCACGATTGTGCCACGAAAGAGTAGTATTTTATATTAATATTAAGACTTTTAAAACAATTTCAGTTTTCGTCAAAATGATTTGAGACTGCTGTTTTTTTTATTTTTAATTAATTATTTATATAACAATATATGTTATTTAAATATATATTGCAAATACAGATCTTTTCTAAGAATAATTTTGTTACTTTGTTTTATAGGTACTTACTTATCAGGGACATTTAATCATAGTTGGTACATTTCAGTGTATTCGTGGAATTGGGTTGTTATATTGTTGTACGTTTTATTTAATAAAATGGTGTATAACGTTATTGGTGTCTAATTTTTCTTCTATGTTTGCATATATATATGAAACTATATTAATTATTAATATCTGAAACCCTATAAACATCTTTTTACGAAAACTATATGGACGGAGGAGTATGAACTTTCGCATAGGTCTTTATAGTTTTTTTCATAAAAATGCATTTGATGTACACAATACCATGTTTTATATATATTTTTAAACAAAATGATATAACTACTGAATATCAGATATCAGACATTAATATTAGGTGATCATCTATATACAAGACCCGCTCCACTGTTGTAGGCCAGGGGGTAGGTGAAGGCGGTACGCGCAACTTCAACCCCCAGATTCTAACAAGCAATAGGCGGGGCGTCCACCGCTGTGTTTTAGTGTATTAAATTGGCCCGACTGACGGTAAAACAAATGAACAGCGCGCGGACGTCGACAAAAAAAATTACACTTCAAATTTTGCAATAAACTTTAACCTTCATTTCACTCGTTTAGGGGTCGAATTTGCAAAAAATGCTAAGTGGGCGCCTACACTACAAAATACCCCCTTCTGAGCAAAGACCATTGGTCTCATTAAAATAGTTTACCCTCAGCTATAATAAGGATATTCTGTTTTACTTAAAGAAAAGAAAAAAATTACAATCAATTTGTACAATACTTTTATTTCACAATAAAAACAATCAAAACAAAATCACTAACCAACATCTGAAACAAACATTTGTAACGAGGGCCTTTTTATTTTTCTCACAGCCTCTAAAATGAGAAAGGCATGATTTATAACAAACAGAATAAAACTTTTAATTTATAATTAATAATTTTAACTCCAATTAATTATTTTTATCCAAATTATCAAACTTTCTATACTACATATAGAAACTTTGCATCATATATCTGCAAAATAACAATACCTGAGCATGCAGATATCCACAATCAGTATTTAAAAAGGCCATCAATATAATTAAATTAAAAACAAGGAAAATACAACAGATTAATCATGTGTTTTTATTTGGCTAATATTATACCGAGCGGTCTACATACTAATTTCTGGGCAGCGACTAATACCTATTACAAGTTACGTTACAAATATATTCATATAAAATATATATGCAGTTTTAGGCAATAATTATATAAATAAAATAATTTCAAGCTGCTTTTAAAATTAAAAAAGCTTTTCAAATTGTTTAATCCAAAATTTGACCATTTATTTATATAATGTTAACATTTCTTTTTCATTTAGGAAAATTATATAAAGTCTGGCATTATGCCTTCTGTTTTAGCAATTAGATTTTTATTAAGAAATTAAAAATATATAAATAAGTAAGTATGAATAACGTGATATCTATTTTTTTTTCAAAAATAGACTTACACACATCTTTTATCTAATTCAAGGCTTATATTGTTTGAATTTTACAAATTTAGAATTTACTTTTATTTTATCTTATATTAGGTTTTAGTCAAATACCATAACAATATAAATATTGAAAAGATATTTATTCAACATCCTCCTCTTGTAAAGTGTTGTTGGCCCTCATGGAGGCTCGGAGACGCTCTGACACTTCCGGTAACTTCTTTAATAAGAGATGGAAGATTGGTGCTGGCATTGTTTGTTGAAGCACCTAGAATATATTTAAAAAATTGTTAGTCGATAGTTAATATAAAATTATTATATTGTTATTGATATTAAAGAAGTTTCTTTAGATTCATTGTTATTTAGAAGTTAGTATAACTAATATCAGATACGAAAAAGACGCGGCCACAAGCGTCTGTAAAATTTTGCGTGCTATACAGCAGTATAGAGTAGTAGAGTAATAGAGTTTTTTTGTAATTTAATAAACATAGAATTAAAATATATATTACAAAATAGTTGTTGCTAATGTAAAACATTTATTTATTTAAATAATTCTTTGCCCCATTTTTTTAAATGTTTATTCTTTCCAATCGGCTAGTTTCATTATTTTTGATGGTGCAACCCATAGAAGCTAGCTTTGTCCTTTTTAATGGAAATATGCCATTATCAGTGTTTATCATTATATATTAGCATGCAACTTCATTAAGTTTCATGGTTATTTATTTTATGTTAAACATAAAAATTTGAATGCAGCGGTATTTGTCCTCACACCATTTGTTTACCATCCAAGCACTCTGACCATTAAGCTAAGCGATCTACATTCAACTATGTTAAAATTCACTTATTTTTGTTGTTCTCTTTGTATCTTTGGAGATATTTTTACAAATTTGTATTACCCAAAGATTGTTCTACAAACAATTGTTTATTACAGAGAATGCTATATATTAAACATTTCAACATAGTATAGGTTTTTACACACTTAAGAATTTGAAAAACATTTTCTTGAAAACATATATAAATTTAAATCAATTTTTTATGTTATAAAACTGTTAAAATATGATCTTATGTTATTCTTTGAATGGAGTACAAGACTTATTTGTTTCTTCATAGTAAACATTTCCAAATTGATATAAGTTTTATATTCACGCTTGAGGTGTAAAAAGACAAAACTTCTTAAACGGATAATAAAATCATTTAACTGCAAATTTAAAGCAGAAAATACTTACGCTAAGCAACTGTTGTGTTTGTCCACACACAGCCACAGCTTGACCTAAATGCTCCACACCAGCCTCAAGGTCTCCAGCAGCTAACAACTCCTCACCAAGTTGAATCTAATATTAAAAAAATATAAATATTTGTCACAGATGCTTGAATTAAAGCACATAAAAAAGTAAAATGTAAGAGTATTGATTAGTAGTGTGGGACCAAATAATTAATATATCTTTGTAATTAATTAATTATTATATTATACAAGGTTTAAATTCACATCATTCATTCATTTACTCTGTTTTTAGACAAGTTTACCTAAACAAAATGTATTAATGGATTTAGCCATCAATATGCCACATTCCCATTGAACATATATGAAATATTAATATTATTATAATATTTATAAAGATAATAAATACAGATATAACAACATACCTGTTGCAAGAAAAACCTCTGCATAGCCTCATGATCACTCATGTCAGGTATAGGTCCACCAAGGGTTCGGGATCTTGACGAACTTTGCTCTTGTTTTTGACGGCCTAAAATAAATTATTATAGAAATAGATATACTAGTGAATTAATTATCATTGTATTACTTACTCATACGTAAATTTCTAATTAGCTTTCGCCTTCATGAAATGGAAAGTTATGTTTTGCTATAGCAAACTACGGTTCCTTATGACGTTAATAATTTTACTTGCAATTTTGTATGTTTTTCAATAAACAATAATAAGATGTATAATTGAATTTCTAATTTGCGCGCAACTAACAATCAGTTATTTGTCGCCAACATGATAATTTTTTTATAGGTTGTGACATTATACAATATATTCAAATATTATATGAATTCATAAATAAGATAAAATGTAAAGAAAAACGTATGTTTTATTTCTAATTGATAATTCTAAAAATGTCTTACGTTCTCTTAACTTCTTTTTGAAAAGAGGGTCCTTACGGCGTTGCTGGTCAAAATAAACACAATATCCAAGAAAGAGTGACCCCGCCAGGCCAACGGCTATACCGAGAGTAGTACGACTTATATCCATGTTAATTTAAGTTATCAAAATGTTCATAAAATCACAGAATTATTCTTGCTGTTGTCTTAAAAAATGTCACTGTACGCCATTTATTACTAGTAAAAAAGATCGAATCTCGAAAGTTGGCAATGATCGAATCTGAATACTTGTGTAAGCATGGCATGCGATAAAACTGAAAAAAGGTACGTTCGACAAAATTATATAAATTTGTGTATTTTAACACTTATATCTAAATTAATTTATTATGCTTATTAATATTAAAGTGTATGAAAAAATAAATAACGATCAATAATTTTAAATAAGAAAATGATTATAAATATTTTGTACCCTTTAAATTGAATGTGCACTTAAAATTTTTTATAAATTGTTGCCATAGCCTAAAAACCTACTAACACAGGATTGAAATTTGAGATACGTATTTTCGATTATAAAATTATCTAATTTTTATATATGCCCGTCGATCCCTGCAAGAAATTCGCTTGTCAGATCCAGAAATGTCTAACTGGTAAGTTTTAAGACCCTATTTTATTTACGATCGTTGCCGCCGACATTGGACATAATTCGTAGTCGCCATCTTTGCTTCAATCTTTCAGTCGCCTCCGGATTTGCGGGCGTTTCACCGCCGTGTTTCGATGTTTTGCTCAATTCAATCACTATTTATCCTTGTAAAAGCAACATAAAAAGATTTGTATCGTTTGCGTAACAATTAAATGTTAAAATGAGCTTTTTCGGGTTTGGACAGACCGCCGATATAGAAATTGTGTTCGACGATGCTGACAAACGAAAGGTTGCCGAAGTTAAAACGGACGAAGGAAAAAAAGAAAAATTATTGCTATATTATGATGGTGAAACAGTGTCTGGAAGAGTAAATGTAACGTTGCGAAAACCTGGATCCAAATTAGAACATCAAGGGATCAAGGTTGAACTTATCGGTCAAATAGAATTATTCTACGATAGGGGTAATCATCATGAGTTTATATCATTAGTGAAAGAGTTGGCGCGCCCTGGTGATTTATTACAACACACATCCTACCCATTTGAGTTTGCAAATGTGGAGAAACCGTACGAAGTTTACACAGGATCTAACGTCAGACTAAGGTATTTTTTACGTGCTACTATAGTACGTCGCCTTACAGATATTGTTAAGGAGGTTGATATCAAGAACAATGTTATGCAGCTTATCCAGATGTCTTGAACTCTATAAAATGGAAGTGGAATTTAAAGATTGTTCCTTCACATAGAATTTGAATATAATAAATCAAAATATCATTTGAAAGATGTAATAGTCGGTAAAATTTATTTCCTACTTGTTCGAATTAAAATAAAACATATGGAAATATCTATTATCAAAAGAGAAACTATTCAGGGTCCTAATATATCTTCAGAGAAATCACAAAATATGAATACGATATCCAAAGAGAGAGATACTTGCTGAGTGTTTCTTGCTGGATATGACTTAACACCTACCATGAGGGATATAAATAACAAATTCTCAGTTAGATACTATCTTAATCTAGTTTTAATGGACACAGAAGACCGGCGTTACTTTAAACAGCAAGAAGTTACATTGTGGAGGAAAAGTGATAAGTCAAGGTTACCAATACATAACCCACACCATCCACAGACTTTAGCCCATCCATCTACAACCCCACAAAGACAACTGAGTGCATCCAGTGAAGAGAACTCCACCCGAGGCCTAACACCTTCAATGCCAGACAGCTCACTTCAAAGATCTGTGTCACCCATGCCAGTAGATAAACATAATGGTCCCACACAAATGGAGCAGGAAGAACCTGATGTATTAGCAAATAAATTGTTCAATACACACATTGATAACATTGAAGCAGCCATACAAGAAGTAGATGAAAAATGTGTTGAGAAACCAAAAGTGTCTGAAAAACCTCTAGATAAGCCTCCTCTAGAGGAGCCATCATTACAAACTGAACAACCAATTGCAGACAAACCTCAAGTAGTTGATAAACCTCAGGTTTCTAACAAACCGGTAGAAAAACCAGTAGCTGAAAAAATTGCTGTTATTGATAAACCACTAGTAGCTGAAAAACCTCAACTTGCAGAGAAGCCTGTGATTTCTGAGAAACCTGTTCTCTCACGGCCTGATAGTGTTGAAGCTGCTCCAAGTCAATAGCCTCTACGCACATGTGGAGGTGGTGTTACTGTCTCGTCTGCAATGAACTTTGCGTTTTCATACTTGAAAACAATT
This sequence comes from Podotricha telesiphe, assembly GCA_038994665.1. Lineage (NCBI taxonomy): Eukaryota > Metazoa > Arthropoda > Insecta > Lepidoptera > Nymphalidae > Podotricha > Podotricha telesiphe. The sequence continues at coordinate 1,314,779 of JAOYRR010000431.1, read as the reverse complement.
GTTTAATTTACAAGTTCAAAACAGTTTGCTTATATTATTTTTAGAATGCAAATTGCATCAAATCATCTTGTATTGGTAAGTGTATAGTGTTTCAATAAAGAAAGTACATAGCAATGTAAAAAATAGTTTTTATAAAAAATATATAAGCATTAATATATTTTGCCACATTTTTTTATAGTTAGTTATTGTGTATCTGCCAATATTATTTTATATGTCAATTTAAGTTGAGGTATGAAGCAAGATTATATGAAATTAACTTTTCAATAGCATTTTGGCAAAGTGTCATTTAATGCATATATATAATCTGTAAAATATTTTGATATTATTGGCCCATTTATAAGTTTTACTAATAAAATTTTGACTCACTACATCTTCTTATTGTTATACAATTTTTCATAAATCTGAAACATTGAGAAAATAAAAAAAATGGTGTTTAAACAAGTAATGACAGATATTAAAAAAGTTTCAATGACAAAAGAATTATAAGAAATAGAGTTTAATATTTATTACAATACAGTTATTTATCCATGTAGTATGGGAAAATATTTAAATTAAAACAAACCTTTAGTGCCATTTGCTAAAATATCACTGATTAACTTGAATAATTGTAACTGTCATATTGGCCTTGTTTTACTGAAAATGTGTTAATAATTTTAAACACACATTTCATTGTGCATTACATGAGATTTGCTGATTACGGACATATTATATACTTTGAATCTGACTTTAATAGGAAATTGAAAGTATGTTTTGCCATACTTGTAGATAGATAATTTTATATAAATATAATTTTTTTACCCAGAAATTACAATTGGTATTTATTATCACATTAATAGTGTGATAAGGGCCCTCTACATACGAGTTAAAAATAATAATTGCTTTATCATCTGGGCGTGCCATTGTATTGCAGCTAACATTTAAAATAAACCAAATTTGTAGCAAAATTATAATAAAATATATATATGCATAAAAGAAAAAGTCTAAAATATGTACTTCATGGTTTGCATTGACAATGACAGAATAGTATAGAATGTGTCTATTGACATGGGAGTAAATAAACTATTGTTGCAACATCAATTTATTTCAATTGAAAATGTTTGCTATCAATTGAGCTGACAGTATCAGGAAATTCAGTAAAACATCAATACTAGTGACATTAGTTATATGAATATAATATTAATATACAGGCATTTTTAAAAGTATAATTTCTATAAATAAAAGAAAATTATAATTTCTATTAATGATGTGATTCAAAGTTTTAATGTAATATTAAATTTAGGTAAATACATCTGAAATTAAAAAAAAATAATGTAAGACTAATATATCAGTCAATTTTGCCTTTGTGGATGAGGAAGTAGTTGTATTTTTATTTTAAATAACTATAAAAGTTATATGTTGTGCTTATAAAGAATTTCAACTGTATTATGATAAAAAATGTTGACCAGTTACTAGTAACATTAATGAGATTGGTTGATAAGTTGCCATTAGAAAAAAACCTTTGCAGTTTTTTTTTAAACGAAACTTTGCCTTTTTAAGTTACAGTTATCCAATTAATGATATATTAATATATAATTTGAAGCCATAGAACAAATAAGGTTGGTTTCATTCAATATATTTAGTGTAAAGCTTTTTTGTTAATATTTATTTAAATAAAAAAATTAATGCGACGTATATAGTGTTATTAGTAATATATATTTTTATTTAACAAAAATATGGCATCTGTTTTTAATAAAATGAATCTTAAGACTACTTGTCTGTAAAAAGTATACTAAAATCTGTAACTAAATAATTATTATAGTGAATTAGGTTTATAATTGTTAACTGTGGATGTATAGTTGGTAAAAGTAAGTAATCATATATCTAACGAGAAATATTTAATAAAAAGATTGATGGTGATTTAAAAATATATAATTTGTACTGAAAAACCAATCAATAAAAAAAATGCAATATAGATTATTAAAGAAACATTCACTGTCATTGTTGTGACAAATGTGTACTTTCTTTCTTATTTTCAAATATTATGTAGTTGATTTGACAGATTAAATATTACAATTGATTTTTTAAAAGAAAGCCAGCCAATGCATTGGAAATTTTGTATATTGCCATCTTTAAAGTAATAAACAGTTTGCTTTTGTGTTATAGAATAGTTAAATGTTTATTTTATGTAAATTTAGAAGAAAGTCCATGTTTATAAAATTTGTTAATCTTCACATTATGGTTTTGTAGCATCATATTGTATAAAATTATTTTCTAAGAGATTAAACGCATGTCGTGTATATCACATTGTTAATAAAATATATGTATAAACTGATGATATTGTTTCTTATTTGCTCAAACGTAAAAACGTAAATGACGTTTGGTAACCGTTAACCGGTAAGGTTAATTGTGTACGCAAAATTAATTAAAACGAGAATAAATCAGATATTACAAGTATTGAATTAATATTTTCTTATAGAAATCTTTTACATATTTAATTTTTATTATTATTTTTTCAAGCTTTTTGTTGCATAGCAGGGGGTTAGTCAGAGATAACATAGTGTCTAGTTACTCCGTCCTCTACTTTTGAGTCCTATTTTCAAATTAAGCACTTGATTTTGATAATTTACTACCCCAATTTACAGTTCATAGGCCTACATAAATTGTATCCACAAAATATTGCAAATGTCAACTGGAATAATAAAAAAAATCATACGCAGGCCGCTAGATGCTGCTGTATCACCTTGTATAGCATTCAAAGTTACACTCATACACAACAATATAGGTTATAATATTTTTGTGTGTGTAGTTTGATTTTCGTTAGGCCTCTTATCTTTTTATATAGAATAGATTTATATAGGTCCAGAGTATGAAGTTACCTACATACCCTAGGGCCTAGGGTATGTAGATACTGTACTTGTATTAAAAAAACTTTAAATGTAACCGTTAAATTTTATTTCTTATTCATTTATAACATTTGCACAATTCACCATTTAAAAAAAATCCTGATGATTGTGTAAAACAAAATATTTTACAGTTACCTTATAATTATAAAATGTAATTGTCATATACGTATAGTGTTTCTGTAGCATTAGCGGTTGACTCCTGCCCCGTGTAACTTTATACACATAATCTGGAGTCGCAGCGCCGTCTTGTTCTAGCGTGGAAAGTGTAATATTAAACTAAAAAGTAAGATTTTTATTATTACTTGCGTAACTACTCGTCTTTTTTTAAATATAAATTAAGTAAATCGTGTGTCCTATGTACGTCGAACGACCAAAATATGTCATTTCTGTTATTATAACTATTTATTACGTAATATACCTAATACAATTGTCTTAAATAGTTTTGTTGAGAACATAATTTTGTAGGAAAACATTATATTTAGTAATATATATATATAAAAGCGTGATTACCAATCACGTGGGTTCGATTTCCACTCGGAGGAATGATTATTATTTTAAATCATTTCGTTTCCCCACTTTAAGACCAACCTTCAGGATTAAAAACCCAGAGAAGAATGCTATGTCTCGCATTCAGGCGGAAAGTGGAGACCGAAATGTCTTATATCACTAGATTCTCATTGACTACCCTGCTATGAGAGAAAGTGAAATGTAGGTAGAGTAGGTGTACCTATAAGCGAATATATATATATACGAAACAAGTTTGTTATTTTATTTTAAAGTGTTATTCACACACTTAGGCAGGTGAAAAACGTATATTTAAAACGTTTTCAAGAGGCGCGGGTTCAAATCCTGCAGCGTTTTTTTATACGTTTTCTAAATATATATTTTTTAATGTTTGTTATGTGAAGATTTTTAAATTATATTTGTATTTGTAGTAATGCATAATAATAAATACATACAAATATATTAATAATTTATACATAAAAACCTAAATAAAATTAATTTAGGTGCATTGTAAGTCATTTGACCGCGATTTGACTATTAATACTAAATACTTTCAATTGTAACAGTAAATAAATGTTATTTTAAACTCCTTGTTACAAGGAGAATACCTAAATAAGTTTTATTGAAACTTAACGAATCGGAACGACATTAAATAAAGCATATTTTTGTTTGTAATTACATGTGCGTATATAATTGAGGATCAGTAGAAAATTTGTTTATATTTTTTTACATTGACTTAATTTATTCTACTTTAAAAACATGTAGAATTCAACGCACTGTTTTGCTTAAGAAAATATTACCTATACATATAATGAAAAATGTAAGTATCTCGAAATCGCTGTCTGTACATGGAAAATATGTGAGAAAAAATATTATTGGAGGCACTTATCAGTGTAATAACCCAAAACAATGATGTTTAATTTTCTTTTCTGTGTGTCTGTGCGTTTCTGATTTAAGTGAGAACGCGGGCGGGCGAAAGAAACGAAATAGTTTAGTCGTGTAAATTTAAGCAGGCGACGCCGCAAGCGGGTCGCTAGTATACATGTAAAATTAGGTTTAAAGTTCTTTTTATCACATGAATTGCTCCAACTGCCTCAAAAATGTTTATATTTTTTTTATATTTATTGAAAAAAAAATTTTGTCCCTTGTTTTGTCCCGCATAGCAGGGTCGTCAAAGACGAAAGTCTAGTGTCAGGACAGGACACACCGTTCCCCACGCACCGCCCGAAATTGAAACATTGCGTATCGAGCGGAACTTAACGTCGCGCATATTTTACAAATACCACTAATTATAAATATATTAGCGAACATGACGTGACGTCACAACGGTCAATGGCTTTTCATGGCGTTATTTCAAAGGGAATATTTTATTTCTGAATTCTAAGTATTAGTGACAATAAAAATAGACTGAATATTAAGTCGCATAAAGGCCGCTAATACGTCGTTTTAAGCGTTGTCGGTTAGCATCTATGGCTTCCGGCATACTTTTGGTGATTAGGTGATTTATGTATAAAATGTTGGGTACAGCTTAAAGCTTTACTAAGGAATTATATAATTACTTTTATATTTTCATGTATGTATTTTTTTTTGTGTTGAGTGGCGGAAATCAACGCCCCGCTTTGGCTTCTTACTGAGCGCGGAGAATTTAAGATAATTTAAACGTTATTATTGCTTCAAATGGGTGTCGAACCCGCAACCATTGCGTATCAGTCAAACGCTGTCACACTGCGCCGCAGTGGCCTCTTCAGGTATCGATATGCAAATAAAAACATTGATAGGCTTATTAAAGTAAATATAAAAAATACCGAAATTTAAATAAAAACAATTTGTTTAATACTTGCCGTGTGACTCAGAAACGCCAATTAACATTTAACTGACACTGAACCAGCATACATTATATTTGTATAGATTTAACCTAATTAATACCCGTATATAGTTTTGCTACCATCCATATTTTTTTTTAGCTTAGAAGCCAAGCTTTGTCTTATGATTTTTTTTATTTCTCCGCTCTGATAAGAAAAAATGCAGTATTGAGTTCCGTCACTCAGCACAATGTCTCAATTTCGGGCGTAAAGCAGACAACGAAGTGTTTTGACACTAGGTTCTCTCTGACTATTCTATTATGCGGGAAAATATTTGAAGCTAACAGTCATCAACATTTAAATCAATAAAGTATGAAATCTAATTGTATTTATTATATATTTAGAAAATAGCTACCAAGAGATTCGATGTGAGCGCGTCTTCGAAGCGATGCGTCAGTGCTGTTTAAAGCACAAGTCTGTTTCTTTGGTCTGTGAGGGATATCGCCTGGAGCCGAGAGTGTTCGCGCCGGCCACTGATAGGCCAATCAAGGGGTCCAGGTGTGTATGTCACAAACTCCTAAGCATTCCACGGATTAACCACGCGAATGCCCATCGAGTTGCTGAAAGAGGAGCCCGGAGCTGTGCTTGGGACTCCTGACACAAGCGTAGGCTTAAGGGGACGTTTACCTCCATTGTCCGAGCTCCTCTTTTTACCTACATTTATATATTATATTATTTTAAGAAATTAATTTTTGTGTGTGCATTTGTGTACATAATTTTAAAAAGTGTCACTTTGAGTCCTGCCGCTCTATTTACAAGATCTCGAATTCCGGAAACGAATTGTCTTGACATTAGGTTCTCTCCGTCAACCTGGCTTTCCGGGGCAAAAGTATATTATATTTTTTATTTGTAAAAATATGTTGTTGTATTTAATTTATTATGTAGAGTGCACAGCGTAAAATGTTGATTATGTTATATCTGTTAGTTTAGTCTTAATGAATATTGTTCGAAACTGATTCTAAAAGTGAAAAAAAAATCAATGAACCAGAGAATTGTCAAATCAATCAATGATTTTATAGTGTTCGTTTTGTAAAATAATCTACTTTTTTATAAATAATGTACCTATTTGTTATGTAACGTTAAGGAAATAGTCTTACACACTTACGTCTCATCAAATCAAAACGTCGTAGTTTGTGACTTACAGAAACAACAAGTTTATTTAATTTGCTGATATCAAGTATCCAATATCACAAAACTAAACTTGAAATATCAGATTGCCTTATTGAATTATTTAATAATTTTTAACACATTTTTTTAGCTTAACACGTATCTATCTATATATCTATCAATAGTAAGTATTGATGTACTTTTGCAATGCTATTTGAACCCTCTACTAGCCTTCCCATTCGCATTGAAAATTCGCACAGGACCTTCCCAGTACGACCGGGATATCGAGAAATCATGTTTTTTTTTTTAATTTTCTTGGCCTGGTTGAGCAATCGCAATCCATAGAATTCACGAGTGCCACGACACTAGCTTCACTATGCTTTTTTTTTTTTACATTTTTCAAAGGGTTATTCGCACACTTAGTCAATTGAATTGTTCAGATTTTTATATTGTTTTCTAAGTATATCTTTTTTAAATAAAATGATGTTTTCGAAATATAATTAATAAGTTAAATTTTTATATCAGTCGGTCGCACTATGTACGTTTGTTGATGGTAATCTGATGTTTGCGTGTGATAACCACGAACACGTCCTGCAATACCACAGTCGATCACAAAAGAGCCTTGAGTCTTGATGTAAAAATGTACACCTAAATGTTATGGCATAAGAATTTGCTTTTATCTTTTTAAAAATATGCTTGCGACATCCAATTATAAATAAATTTCAACAAATTTACTATTTTTAATTATTTTTGTTTTCAACAAATCTACTGTTTGCTTATTTTTCTTACACAAACTATAATTATGATTTAAACGTTTTATTTATCTGTAGTGAGCTATAATAATTATTTTTATAATTTTGAGAATACAACGTCGTATTTTTTATTATTTCACAATATTAATTATTACACTATAACATTACAGGTAATTATGGAAAATCGTCAACGAAGCAAAACACTCAAACAAAGAGGTTGGATGTTTCGATACCCAAGGACATTTCAAGTGACGTTCACCGCTTTGGGACTCGGCATATTTTTCTCGAAGCCAATATACGATTGTTTCTTCCGTGAATTCGAGAAACCGGATTTATCGGAACCCCCGACAACCTTCCTGTACGTGGATACCGAGAAGGTCGAATAGATTATGGAATCAGTGAAACGGGCGAGAGAGAGATTTGCAAAATATCCGCTTATATACGCAAAGTGTACGCAACAAGGATCGCTATACGCTAGGTGTGTTTTATTAAGAGAGGACTCAGTGAAAAAGGAGGAGTGTGCTAAGGAGTTCCAAGACTTCAAATCTTGCTTAGCATCGGCTGCCAAAGAACTTAAGACGAGGCTGTAAAATGTGGGCGTTTGTAGGGAAGTTTGTCGATCAGGACTTTACGCGCCACCTTAACATCGGCGTCGCGGTCCGATTAATACTTATAATGTACAGTTCATACCACGACGCTCATTTCCAAGTGCCATATACCGACATAGACTACAAAGTGTTCACTGACGCGGCCAACCATGTCTATGAAGGGGAGTCCCCTTACAAAAGACATACGTACCGCTATAGTCCATTAATAGCTTATCTGTTAACACTGAATTTCATTTTGGGCAATCACGCCGGGAAGATTTTATTCGCGTTTTTCGATATTTTCACAGCAATAGCTATAAAACGTTTGGTGAAATGTCAAATTGGGCTTAAAAAAACAACTGAAAAGATCTCCACCTATTGTGCGCTTTTCTGGTTGTACAATCCTATGAGTATTGCTATTTCGACTAGAGGTAACGCCGATTCGATTCCTTGCTTTTTTGTCATTTTATCGATATACTTCTTACAAACTGACGCGGTTACAAGCTTATATAAGTATGCCTTAGCGGGTTTCTTTTTAGCAATCGCAATTCACTTGCGATTGTACCCGTTAGCGTTTAGCTACCCTATGTACTATTCTTTGGGGAAATATAAAATATATCGCAACACAAGGTTCGGTGAAGGCATTATTTCCTTAATTCCGAATAAAAAGCAGATTATTTTGACGGCTAGTTGCATTTTAACTCTAACATTTCTATCCGCGCTCATGTATTCACTGTACGGCTTCGAGTTTCTATACGAAACTTACATATATCACCTGTTTAGAAAGGACATTAAACACAACTTTTCAATTTTATTCTATTATTCCTATTTAACTATGAACAATATAACTTTTGATGTTGTTAAATCGATTTTGCTATTTTTCAAGATCATTTTGATTTTCCTTGTAAGTTTGACGTTTGGCACTAAATTTGAAACTTTGCCATTCGCGCTCTTTTGCCAGCCCTTCATTCTAGTGATTTATAACAGTGTAATGACGTCACAGTACTTTATTTGGTTTTTGTCTCTGTTGCCTCTAGTAGTCCACAGCTTCAAAATGAAGGCGACGAGAGCTCTGTGGTTGTTTACCCTGTGGCTCGCCGCTCAAGGGGGATGGTTGTTTTTTGCATATCTACTAGAGTTTAAAAGTAAAGAGGTTTTCCCTTTGCTTTGGTGGAGTAGCGTGGTATTTTTCTGCACTAACGTATATGTTTTGGTACAACTTATTAAGGCTTATCGACCTGGATATGGATTTGGCAAAGCAAATGAAAAAAGAGAAGAAAATTCAATTTATTATTAAGAACACACTATGCTTATACAGCTTATATAAAACATGTATATATAGATGAATAAAACTGACAATGAAGCACTTTGTCAGATAATTTAAATATAAAAAGAACCATACTATACTTAAAAATTAATATACCATTATAAATGCTATTGGTGTTGTAGATATACATGCAAACACATTTAAATAACTCAAAAATATAGTTGTACTCAAAATAATGGTTGTTAATAATTTAAATGTCACTTATTCATTATTGTAGAATAGAATAACATGTAAAAAAAGTTAATGTAGAATAGAATAAAATAAAAAAATAAACAATTTCAAATCTTTTATTACTACAACCTATTATATAACAAAAAACTACATTGCAAACTAAAAATGCAAGAAAGAAGAGAAATTTTGGTTGGTTTCTTTAGACAGTATATTATTTTGTATTTTTGAGGAACTTGATGTATATTTTCATTAATATACATATTTTGTATATAAACAATTGTATTACCCTTTTAAGGTACTAATTTTTTTAAATTAAATTAGCTTTTAATTATTCCCATTATATTAAGGAAATTAAAAATATATTTATTTTAATATTTTTTTTTGAAAAAACTAAAGCCTTTCTTTGAGTTATGGCAGTATATTATATAATGTGATTATAAAAAGGTAACATTATTTCTTATCTTGGAGATTTATTTTAGTTAAATCTTCAGATTCACCTTGAGACATGTTTGAAAGCTTTTTGCCAATGCGTTCATGAACATCAAGATATTTGGCTACACATCTATCTAAACAAACTGATTCACCTTTTCCTGTAAACAAAAAGAAAGTACATGAAGTGTATGTTAAAAACAATAACATTATTTTAATTTGCAGCAGCTACACATGAAAGCTTACCAGAATGAGGAAAATTAAAGTTATAACCATTTTCTGAGTGGGGGGTCGTTCAATCTAAATTTTCTAAAAATCCTAATTTTGTGACATATAACCTTTCATTCAAGCACATCATCATCACAATAATCCTCAAAAAAAATATTTCAAATTCGTTTTCAGTTTTTTTACATGCCTACACCTTGAGTAGCAGATTTGGTAGGCAGAACAAAGTCAAGATACTCCGTTCACCACTTTCTACCTGAATCTGAGTTATTGTATGTTGAGTGGAGGAACTCAACATGCTTTGTCTTGTCACCAGAGTGGAAAATGAAAATAATATGAATGCAATCATTTCCTGAGTGGGAATCTAACCCACAACCATTGTGTACACAGTCAGACAGTGTCTCTGAGCCACAATGGCCCCTATTAACAAAACATTTTCTATTATTAATGTGAATTAATTAAATAATATTTTCATTATTCTTACCCAACTCAGGTTCATGATATTTAACTGGAATACATTTACGATGACATGCACTAACCAGCCTATTATACATGTCTGACATCATTTCTATTTCAAGCTCCTGCACCATTTGCAGTTTAGCAGGATCCAGTTGTGGCACTGCCATTTTGTTTTATTTTTTTATACTTTTCAAATAATATGTTCAGTTACAATAATACCTAAAAAAAGTTGAAAATTATAGAACCTATAGTATTATTTCTGTATTTATATGTTGTGTAGAAATATAGGTGTTTAGAAGAAGAACTTCATGCATACTTAATTAAGTTATAATCTCATGATACACATTACATTTAGTGTCAAATTTATTGTCTTTAGATATATAAAGAATAATATAGTTGTATTAATGTAATTAAAGAACTTGCTAAAAATAACTATTGAAATATTATAAATCATAAATGAAAACATTATAATGGTGCGTTAGACTTTAATTTTGCATCTGTATCTCAATATCTACTTATTAGGTTTATAAATAATTAAAAGTATCAATTATGATAATATATTATACCATTATAATAGTCATGATAAATACATGTAATATTGCTACACAATATATTAGGTGCCATTCGCAATGCTAAAACTTGTGTGTATGCCACATATATACGTAAGTAAACAATGTTTAATAATTTAAGTTATAAACAATTTAAAGATTTGGTTAGTATACTTACACTTACAACTTTCTGTACAAGTCAGGGTATTCTCCTTCGTTAGATCGGCGCATGCGTTCACGCGCTTTCATATTCTCCAGGCGACGACCATTTATATGATTTTTAGCTACCACAAAAAGAGATAAACTTGTTACAGTCACTGCTAACCTGAAATTATTCAAACAGTTCTTTGTTAACCATATAAAAAAACTTGTAGTTTAAAAATTTTCTATGACATATATGCTCATAATATAATAGAAGTACTTCAATTTAAAAAGAAAAAAATATGTATATTGATAATGGCCAGTTATCATAATACTTTGATAAAAGTAACCTAATAAGCACAAGACAAAATTAGAAAATAAAACACTGTCGAGCTCACCACGAGAGTGTAATTATTTGTAAATTATAAAAAATATATCATGTGACTAATTATTACCAAGAAAGGGTAATTTTCCCAAATTTACCAAGCGGCATACTATTATCTCCTAAAATTCAGACGATAGTCGACGACAATCGACTATTGAGAAATTGAGAACTGACATTTCCTATTTTAAGGTTATCTAATGCCTTATGTTTTGTTATCTGGGGATGGGCATTTCCACGCTTATAAATGGTAAAAAATCATAATAATTATTGTAAATGTCAAATAATTTCGTTAACTACTAAACAATTAAAGCAATAATATTAATAATCAAAAATATTTCTTATAATTAACGGTTTCATAGACCACTATGTAATTTATATTAGGCTATATTTTGCTTGCACTTGTCTATGGTCATAAAACGCTAATCACGCATTCGTTGAATGATCATGATCAAATTATTTGACAAGTAACTGTCAATAGTACAAAACATAACGTGGGGTTCGTTTTACATTTAGATTAAATTAAAAAAACATTATTAACATAATAGATACTGTTAATATATCATAAATTACACAGTCTACAACTAATTTAAGGAATATACGTAAAAGGTTTCCAAGTACAGAAGAAATATGCCGAAAGCAACCAAACTTCATAACAAGGGTAAGACAAACACAATTCAAAAATCATGCAAACCAGATAAAGATATAACGGATAGTGCAAATCCAGAAGAATCGATCAGAGAATTCCAGTTGCAGTTGTGCTGGTGTATACAACAGTTAGAAAAGACTTTAGCAGACAAAAAAGGCAACGAAAAACAATGTAAGTGAACAAGGTATTTCTGATTTTTATAAATTATTGTGAAACTTCCTTTATTGAAAGGATCTTACACTAAATGAATGATATTTAATCACAACATGAACATCAATACATATGCCTGTAACAATGTAAAAAAAGTAAATAAAGAATATTTTGTACACTTTAAAATATGCTGAATTTGGCATCATATAATATATATGTTATAACTTTTTTTACAGTACAAGAAGCATGGAAAGTACTCACTGTATTAAAAAATAACAACCAACCTATGATACGTAAAAGACAATTAATGAGAACACACTTTGGTGATTATAGAGCAAAAATGGCTGCCGAAGAAAAGAAACTTGCAAAAAGTAGGTGTTTAGTTATACCCAGCTAACTAATAATGTTTAAATTAGTTATAAGGTAGGTTGATTTCATTGTTGAACTACAAATTTAGAATAAACCTCTCATTTTTGTATAATTAGATGGAATTATATTTTTATACTGTACATATGTGTATATCTTTTTAATTGCCAATCTACTAAAGATATATAATCTTTTCAGTGGCAAGCAAAATTAAAATTTCTGATAGCCCAGCTCAGCCAAAAGCTACATTTTTAAGGAAATCTGCCTTTTTGACGACTGGAGATAGTTCATTTCAATTTAATTTTAATTTACCACAAGGAAGTATTGATTCCACTGTTGTAAATAATATTGGAGATAACACTGAATCTACAAGTCAAGGGAATCTAGACAAACCTATAAGTAATACAGAAACACATAATAAAAAACCTATTAAGTTTACTAATTCAACATCAGAATTTAGATTTAACTTCAACATAGAAAAATAATTTAATGTAATATTATATTATGTGTAATGTCATTTTTATAAGGAAATAAATTTTATAAAAATATATTAAACCATTTTATTTCTTTTCTTGTGTTAATTAAACCTTTAATAGCATTAGTTGCAAAGTGATTGATAAAACCCCGCAGTGACCGGTTTCTGCTTGTTGTCTCTAATTATCTTAGCACATGTGTATTCTTCAAAATAATTATCAGAATTGGCCATAGCAACACCAACAGGCAATTCTAAAGATGTAAAATAAAATCCCCAAGTAGCGAGAGCCATTAGTTCTTTACTCTGCGTATTAATAACAGCTCCACCTTCAACACCATGATAATAAGTACAATTTGGATAATGGTCTTTAAAATTTTCTATTGAACAAGAATAATAACAAGGCACTTTGAAAGCAACAACTTCTGAAGAATATTGCAATAGATGTGGACATATATTCATATCCATAATTACTTTTAATTTGGTCAATTTATATTCATATAGCCATAATGGGTATGCATTTAAATTCTGAAATTTATTTACAATTATTAATATAATACAAATAAAGTACTAAATAAATATACTTACATATAAGAATTTAATGCATTAAGAATTGAATGCATTAAGAATTGAATGCATTAAGAATTTAATGCATTAAGAATTTAATGCATTAAGAATTGAATGCATTAAGAATTTAATGCATCATTTTGAATTTAATGCATTAAATTCAAAATGTCTAATAAATTCTTTTGTTAAAACTTCAAAACTATTTTTTTTTAATATCTATTTATATCTAGCTCTAATGTTTATATTATATAGAAGTCGGGACTATGTATGACTTTCGAAATTTTAATTGTCTCTGATGGCACTATTATATATTAGCAGATACAAATAAACAAACAAAATTATTACCTTTTCTCTCGCATATCCCACAACATGATAATCATTTTTATCTAATTCCATGTCATTAAACCATTGAAATTTTTTATCTGTGCGTCTCTTATTAAATACTTTTACAGTGTCCCATTTATTTATAGACACATTGTTGACTATAATAAAGCCTACATCATCGAATAGGTGTTTAGATTCTTGCGAAGGATTTACTAACGCTTTAACTGTTAGTCTTTCATTTTTATATAATATAGTCGTGTATTTTATTTTAAGACTGAAATTGTAAGATCATTTAATTATGCTGGAATAATTCCATGTCAATGTAGTGTGTTTAATGTATAATCTATTATATAATTAGTGGTGCCTGTATATTGAATATAGAATAGAACATATTTTATTGTACACAACAGAATCCAAAAACACACAAGAAACAAAATACATATACTAATATAAAAAGTATGCTTCAACCAATCTCTTGCAGACAACATTTGGTACAGAAAGGACTAAATTATATTTATAAAAATGGAAAATAGCATATCAGTGCATATACCTATATACAATATTTAAAATGCACATACTTAGTCATATTCCTATATCCTTTTAGAAAACATATATAATTTTTAACGCAGCGGGATTAGTACCCGCGCCTTTTGGAAACTGTCCAAGCGTTCTGACCGCTAAGCTACGAAAACCGCTAAGAAAACTGTTTAAATTATTATACGTTTTCTAAAAATGGTTTTCAATCTTATGGTGTGAATTATATTTTATAAAAATGTTAAAAATAAACTCTTATATTAATATTTATTATAATGAATACTATATATATAAATATATATAATATATACTATATATATGAATATATAAATAAATACTCTCTCTCGATTACGAAAGTTATCACTAACTTAGCTCAAGGTTTAGTATCTGACCTGAGGAAACTAAATCGTTCTTTCGAAAATGAGGGTGAGAGATTGATGAAAAAATAATTTACGAGGAAACAACGTAATACAAGGCGGGCCAAAAGAAGTCATACGATGATGGCTTATGAGGGCGTAGGTTACACGCGTTTGGCGGTCGACAGGCAGCAGCTGATGCACGGACTGGACTTTGTACGGGAACATGCGCAGGTCTTTGACCAAAATCCGCCTTAGGGACGACCGGCTGATGGCTAATTGCGGGGCATGGTGTCTGGTCGATGTTTCTGGCGACAGCTCCACATGCTCGGCCGCTCTTGGCAGCGTCTCGTGTGGTCCCATACTCTTCCAGGTTGGTTGCCAAACGGCACAGTGTTTGCGCAGTCGGTGCCGGACGACCCGGGCATCTTCTCGGGGAGTGTACCGCTCCATGGCTTGTTCACTTGTATTCTACATCTGTCTAGTACACAAATGTCAAAACAGACTTGACATTAGCCACCATTTGCAACAATAAGAGCATCTACCAATAGGGTGATTTCTTTTGGCCCACCTCATAGAACATAGGTCAATGATATGTTCTTAAGTTTTCGCGATTTTTACACGTTTTAAAATGAAACTATTTTAACCGGATTAATCGCATATATTTTTGGCATTCAAAAACACTTTCTACCCGTGATCACTGACTACTGAAGTGTTTAAAACGTCGGGTCCTCAGAATGTAGTTTCGAATTCAAAACAAACCCAATTAAATATAAAAAAAATATTTCATGACAAAAGGAATCTATGATTTTTTTGTCTATTTGTTACTACGCACATATTTCTATAGTTAATGGCCGGATTTGAATAAAACTTTCATGTTGGTTTTAACCCTGGGCAGGACTTAGGGTACAATTGATGACGCAGAATCGAACACCTGATGTAGAAACATAATAGACCACCCAAACTATAAGAAATAAGGAAAAGACGCACGAAGGCGCGATAGTGGTCAGTCTTTTTAACAAATACAAATTACTGAACTTTGTGGTCATCGTGGCACAGTGCACAGTAGAAGCGACGGTTGTGGGTTCGTTGCCAAATTGAGGTAATGGTTGTGTTTATATTGTTTTCATTTTGACTCTCCGATAAGAAAAAGGTTTTACGGCATACAATACGCAATGTCTCGAATTCGGGGAACGGATTGCCGCTAGAACATCTTTG
This sequence comes from Podotricha telesiphe, assembly GCA_038994665.1. Lineage (NCBI taxonomy): Eukaryota > Metazoa > Arthropoda > Insecta > Lepidoptera > Nymphalidae > Podotricha > Podotricha telesiphe. Next base: position 1,298,767 of record JAOYRR010000431.1, on the reverse strand, counting down.
TCTGCCGAGAGAATATCGTTAAGCTGAAAATAAAATCTTAGAGGCAAGAAAATTTTACCACTTTAAAATAATTATTTAAACAAGTATAACAAATCAATATTGAAGTGTATATATATGATATCATAAAACTTCACGCATAATATTGCCTTTCTTTTCTACAGCTTCACGCATCACTACATAATAATGCATTAGAAAAGTAAATAAAATTGATAAAATAAATATTACCATTAATATATTATTAATAAGTAACGTTCGTAGCGCAGTGTCACAGCGTCTGACTGTATAGTGTATACGCGATGTGTTATGCGTGCAATGGTACGCGATTGTTGTGGGTTTGATTTCCACTTGAAATTGAAGAAATGATTATATTTATATTATTTTAATTTCTCCGCTCTCTTGATAATGGAATGTTCACCTTTGAGTTTCACCACTCAATACATAATGTCCTAGATTTGGGCGGTAAGTGGAAATCGAAGTGACCGGACACTAGGCTCTCTCTGATTACCCTTCTATGAGGAATACAACGTTACCCTTAAAAAAATACACTGACTCACTTATAATCTTATTTGAACGAATAATACAAAGTCAGTACAAGTTAATAAACAAAAGTCAGTATTATTTAACATCATTAACTAAAACAATAATTAAAACTAACAAAAATATTCAGCAATCATCTTTTGCTACTTTGTTTTTCATTGTCTATGATATTCTATAGATGAGGCATATCAATTAGACACTCATATTGGGTAATTAATATAAAAAAATCCAAGATGGCGGGTTACAACCCGCCATTTTGGATTAACAACTAAACTGATTAATTGCATTGTCATCACAACTAAAGGTGTATTTTAAGGTGTTTATTCCCGCGTTGTAGTCTGAGAGAAACCAGCGTTGTCTCCAAGTTCCGTCCAAAATGTATAATGTCCCGGACATTGCGTGTTTAACGGCGGAACTGAAAGCCGCGCTTTATCTTAAGCACCAGAGCGGAGAAAACGAAATGTATTATGTTGTATGTTATTATTCCGCAGTCGGAATAATCGGACGGAGAGTCGGACCCAAAGCACAAAGGAATGGAAATATATAATATACGTACAGAAAAACACATCTGGCGGTCGTCACAAATATGTATTTGTCGACGCACGAGGCGGTGCACAAGTAGGGCACCGCGTTCAGCCGCGAGTGGATGACGCGCGCTATCCATGGATACTCAGCTTCTGTTGCACCACTTGCGTTCACTTGATAACTTTCTAAACGGTTAAAGTCTGTAAAGTATTTGTAAAAAATAGTTTTATTTTTAACATTAAGTCTTATTCGCCACAAGATATACTAACAGCGCAAATAAGACGTAGTATGTCGAATGTAGAACGTATGGCTTAGCGGTCAGAGCGATTGGACGGTAAAAGGGGTACGCGGGTTTGAGTTACTTTCTTTGGCGACGATTTTTTTAAAAATGTTTACCAATAGTGTTATAGTAATAAATAAATCAAAAACATCTTAATATTTAAAAAAACGCGTTAATTTAAATAACAATTATTGTCAGTCTCAGTCACTCAGTATTGTCATTCTTTTGGGAAGCTACCACTGAATATCAAATCACCCCATTCTCCGTTTCCCGCTTGAGTAGACAATTATTTTATAATATAATCTTATAATACGTTTATAGCAATTATGTAATTCAATTATGATATAATTGTAGCTAGGTTTCGATTACACTTAGAGGGATAAATTACTTAAAAAAAAAACTGCCTGTGGCTTATTTTAGAAAGTATTAAAAAAAAAACGAAAATAGTTAAATATATTTAATTTTTAATGTAAAACTCACATGTCTTATCCAAATCCAATTCATCATTTCTTCTATACCACGGTGTATTTATATAACTTTGAAATTGACTGTAACTTGTGAAAAAGTGAAACGAAATAAACATAACAAAAACTAACACAATCATTTATTTCAAATAAAACTCAATTTTATGGAACACTTAAAGTTAGTGCGCACATAAGTTTAAACTTGAAAGTAAAATTATTTGAATGCAATGTAATAACTAGAAAATCAAATACAAAGATGTAAAATGCTATTCAATAATAATTATTTAAATAAACACGTTTATAACTAATCTTATACTGACAATAAATTTTTATAATAATATATATGTATATATATAAAAGAATGTTAAACAATCTCGTATTTATCCGCGTGGAAGCTGATGTCCTGAGAGAAGTCGACGCTGGAGCCGGAGTCGGCTTGCGTGACCTTGGTGGCGGCCAACTCCGCCAGAGACGTGTCCGACACCCACGACACCGCCAGCGGGAAGAAGTCGTTCGGGATGGCGGGTGTCACGCTGTAATTCATTGGGTTAAAGACCACCGTTGAGTGACGGGTACGAATAGTGGGCTCGAATCCCGCTCAGGGGAACGATTATATTTAAAATATTTTCATTTCTCCGCTTTGGTGAACAATACGGCGTTCAGCCCCATCAATTCAACACATAATGTCTCGAATTCTCCACTTTTCTCAGGTTTTTAACTTTCTAAAAAAGGAAAAAGTATTCTAATAGCATATAAACAATTGAATGCAGCCTCATTTAATAGCTTCAAAATGTGCTACATTCAGAGTTTTTAACGATACTTTTGCAATAAAATGTAACTTACGTAAATTCCAAAGTGCCAGTTTTCTGCTGTTTATTTATCAACGGAATGTTCCAGACGACGGAGCGTCCCTTCTGCGTGTAACTTCCCTCCCACTGGTGCACCACCAGCGCCGGGTTGCCCGAACTTTGTAGTTTGTATGCAAATTAACGTTACCAATCGACAAAAACAGGGACAAGCAGGGATTAAATTATATTCATTATATAAACTATATTAGATTACAAAAACATACACAAACAAGCAAAGTAAATAAAAAAAAAAACGATTGCCTACAAAAATGAGGAAAAGAAGAAATAATAACCTATGTGCATTTTTCAATATTTTTAAAGTGTTAATTCTGACACTCAGGATATGAAACGAGATAACCCGATTTCGGAACTTGAGTCCAAAATCCATGCATTTTTCATAAAAATTTAAATAAACACTTATATAATAAAATTACTAAGCGGGCCGCAGGTTGCTCACACCTGTTATGAATAAATGTTGCCATTTACATATATATCTAAATATGATTTTATAACATTTATATTAAATATATATATATAAAACCGCGTGTCTCGTCTCTGTACGTAATTTATATAGAAGAGGCAAAAAAATGGTAACTTACGGTATAGGTATAGTAATATTAACGTCGGATAGAGTCAGGTGATGTTGTTCTAGTTCGTACTCAATATTAACATCACATCCCCCATTTGCACCTTCAGACGGCCAGCAGTTTACTAAAAAAAAATATGTTTAATTAAATGAATATCTCGCTCATTATATATAACTAGCTGTGCCCGCGACTTTGTCCGCGTGGAACTCTAAAATAAAAGTCTAGCCTAAGTTCGTACAATCTATGTTCGTAGGTTCAATCCCTATTTAATTAAAATAAAAATTAATGTAATTATCATTTAATTGAGCCAATGTCAAATCTTATTTTTTTTCTGTTGGTAGCTTTGTTGTTTGTTGCTAGTATTTGACTATTCAATTGATTTATTATATATGATGAATTACATTTATATATAGAAAAGTTTTAGTAATTATTATAGTTATGTTTTTCTTTTTTTTTACTTAATTAGGATCTAAACTTCACATTGTCCCTTCACTTTGGTAAGACAAATTGATTGATAGACGATATTTTAAATAACCTCATCATAAATAATAATAAAAAATAAAAGCCTTCACTTGCTTAAGAAGCGCTTTAGGTGCTTTTGGTTGGGTACCTAAGATATCGTATTAAACAGATTTAGGTTAGATTAGATATACAATCTAAAAAACCAAATAAAACTAATAAAGAGGCCATCGTAGCGCAGTGGAACATCGTGTCACTGTAAACGCAATGTTTGTGGGTTCGACTCCCACTCGGGGGAAAGATAATATATAATTTCCAGTTCTGCTACCAGGTCCCCTCTGGACACCCAACGTACCGGACAAAGGCGCAGACTTGTCATCGCCGCTGGTCAGACGCCACTTCAAGACGCCCACGTCGCTGTTCAAGGGGAAGGGCCTCTGCGCTTGCTTCAGGCGGATTACACCTTCGTTTCGGAACGCTTCTTTGTCTACATTTGGGTGCGTCTGTAGAGAAATGGACCATTGTAGTCACCGTTGTTTCAATTGGACTCAATACGGTATTCGTTTTTGTAATATTAATAGTTTAAAGGAGTGCAGTGTTAGGTTACGTTATCCAGTTGGCAATTTCTCTTGATTAATTGGAGTACTCTAGCCATACAAACTTAAAAAAGAATGTAATAGAAAATAAATTACATATAAAAAATAATAATTTTGAAATAAAAAAACATATTAACTGTACACGCGTATATAATGACTGTACACGCGACGGTTGTATGTTCGATTCCCGATAGTTTGATTAAATGGTTATATTTCAATTATTTTAATTTCTCCGCTCTGGTAACAAGACATAAAGCGGCGTTGAGTTCCGCCACTCAACAAGCAACTAAAAAATTTTGACGCAAAGTACAGAACGGAGTGACTTCACTAGGCTAATTTTAAAAAACCTTATAACCATTTCATGTACATATTATAAAATAATTAAACTATTTTATAATTGTTCACGCCAAATATAAAATATAAATCTATATATTTTCCAGGACAGTGTCATTATGTCAAAGTCAACATTTTTTATTGAAAATAAAAAGTTTGTATATCATTTTTTAAACGTCAAATATGCCACCCGTTATTTAAAACTAAAGTTAATTATAGTAATTGACCGCTTTACGCGAGGGATACGTTCCAAAAAAAGTTCGCTTTTACTGAAATTCGCGTATAATGAGCTTTATGATTGAACATAGTCAAAAATTATTACAAAAAAATACAAATCATTATAATCAATCACTTTAATTCTAGGAATACTTTATGCAATACATACATACTCTTATTAGCGGGGATCCCGCGACCATAGAGAAGTTGATGACTACATTATATTTATACACACTCTTTTGCCTAAGTCGAGGCATTTAAGCGCGAAATTTGCATCCGCGTTATAGTGAAACCGCCTACAACGTGGTCGCGTAAAGCGGGGTATTACTGTATTTATGTTTATATATAATAATAATAATAACTAACTTACTTGCAATTGCAGAGGTCGTGAATCTTTATTGTCGACGTGCAAACAAATTTTTCCAAATTGTTCGTTGCTTATGCGCAGTGTTAACAAGCCTGAAGAGAAATAGAATAATAAATTTTAATAAAATATTTATTTAGTAAGAATGTGCCCGTAAATTCATTGTAAATGGCTAAATACTGAGGCGTCGTGGCGCAGTGGGACAGCGTCTGACTGTATAATCTATGGTTGCGGGTTCGATTTCCACTCAGGAGGATGATTTTCATTTCGCCGCTCTGACAAGACCAAGTTCCGCCACTGAACATGCAATTTCTCGGATTTAGGCGGCAAGTGACTTTGCTATGGGAAGTGGGAAAAAGTGGGAAGCTGGAAAAATTATATTATAAAAAAATACTTATTTATTTCTAAATCTAAATTAATATTTTATCAACTTACCGGAAAGTTCAAAGTTCTGTATATCTCCATCCCGACCCGCTGTCAAGTTCAAACGCTCTTCGAAGCGGAGGTGCACACTAAAACAAATTACATTAAAAAATTATAATATTTTAAATAGTATGTATGAGATGGCATTATTGAAGTATATTATACAGTTAAGTAATCAACAACGAAAATAAAAGAAAATAATGGAACTGTCAACTGTCAAATGCAAAATTACACACAATCATTGTACATTCTCAATTCTACAATGTAAGTTTCTTTTTTTTTATTATTATTAACACCCTAAAGAGATAGGTATGGTTCGTAGTTTTTGTATAAATGTTATTACTTATTTATTGTTTTAACAAACATTTCCAATTTTTACAGTTTAACTTCTAGCAACTCAAACCGACCGAGAAGGGCTAAGCCGAGTGAAAAATCCCAGACTGAAATATATAGAACCGTCAGTTTTATTTATGTAAACAGTATTCATATCATAGTAATAGACAAATTAAAACCAAGACATTTTCAATTTTAATTTGTATATGTATGTCTGTCTGTATTTCACAATTACCATCTTATAAATGTACGTATTACAAAAAGCTCGAGGTAAGTAAGATGATGCTTTACAATTGCAACGAAACCACTAACGCTACCTAGCCATTTTTTTTTTTGGGTCCTATGTAGTTCTTAACACCCGCGCACTTCAAACAAATCGTAACGGCGGATGCAAATGAGCAGACAATTTTTTTTTTATGGATAAAATCAATATTTTGTGACTGCGATCTACGGTAAAGCTGATATTAAGCCTATGTGTATATACTTTAGCTCTACGTGGTCAATTGCAATGACTGGCATATTGGTGTTTTTTTGATTTGCACGTCACATGCCTGTATAAAGATTTTTTTTATAGGTTATGATATCGAACATACAATATAAAATACGTATGATCTTGCATCATCCTGTAGGTGTACGAGATGATATATGGCGGAACATCTTATATTATAGAAAATGAGGATATATCAATCATTACTGCCACACCTTATAAAAGTTCTAATGCTGATTTAATATTAATACTTTATTGCACAAAATATTTACAGCCCACGCACCAACCGTGAGCTGTAACCGTGCAATGGCGGCCTTATCGCTATAAGGTATAATGCATTCGAGATTTGTTGTTCAAGTACGCAGAAAGGTGCAAAAAGTATTATTATAAATATACTCGTACTTATATATAATATTACATTTTGGATTTCTAAACATACAATAGATACATATCAAGATACACAAACATACATACATATATTCGCACATAAAGTATTATAAGATCAGTTTATGGGTCTTGATTCAAATAGTTCTTTTTGAGACGGCGTTTAAATATCTCTCAACTGATTGGGACTTTCTTACTTCCAGTGGCAGTGCATTGCCAAAGTTTAACTGTATTAACAGTAAAAGCTTCACCATACCGTTTCGTACAGCACAAAGGTATTCCAAGGAGATTGTTGTTACGAGAACCTAGTTGCTGGATGTGTAGGGTGTTCGACCCCAGGAACTTGAACCGTTCCATGAGGTACGAGGGTGTAAATGGATGGTATAAAGGGAAATGAGTTAATGTACATAACGTCGGTGTTTAATTGTTTTTTTTCTGCTTTTGCCATTGTTTTAGCCATTTTAGTTGCTTTCGGTATTGAGACACATTATTGTACTTTCTTAATCCAAAGACAAGTCTTATTATTAGATTTTGTAGTCACTCAAGCTTACTAAGTAGTTGCTGAGACAAATCTAGAAGGAAGGAAGGCAGAAAGTAGAGTATGGGCCAAGAGCATTTTAGTTTTTAAATGTAAGAGATTTTTCCGTCTTCTCAGTCTACCTATGGCGGAGAATACCTTACGACTAATCTCAGCAACGTGGGTGGACCAAGAAAATGTGCTATCCATCCTGATTCCCAAATTCGTAACACTCACACTGTTCACCAAACAAACATTGTCTAACGAAACTGAAGGTAGACTGAAGGTGGGTGTATTTTAAACAATTGTTTATAGTTACCAAACGTACATACGAGTACTTGATACTGACTTGGGTTTTAAAATAGCCCAAACGATTTACACCAGCTACTAAATATTTGTAGTACAGAATTAATTTCATCGTGAACACCCCGGTGTTCATATTAACTAAATCTATCAGATATGCCAACGGATAAATATAATTGAGTACTTTCAATCCATATATTTCATTTTATACTATCGACAAGGCAAACGCGCTCGTTTGCCTTGTCTATAGTCGGGTCATCTGATGGTAAGTAAGTAAGTGGTGGTCACCACCACCTACGACCTCGTGTAACACCGGAAGTACTACAGGGACGTTGCCGGACTTCAAGGTGGAAATAGACGCGCTTTTTGAAGGTTAAACCCATGTCGAATCGACCTAAAAACAGTTCCTACAAAACCTCACAGTAGTAGACCGCCACGTATCCAGATGGTGAAGATGGTATTTCGGTCTAAGTTCTATATCGTGCTAACTACGAGCCCCCACAGCTAACACAAGTGTGCTAATTAGAACCAAACATCACTCACTCCTTATTGGTACTGGCGACAGGCGCCCTGTCGCCGCCGCAGACAGGCGCCGCCACGGCCGCCGCCGCCGCGTCGCCCTCGCTGCGCAGGCGCGACACGAACGTGTCCGCGTCCGCGCCGCGGGACCCCAGCTTCATGGCGGACCTCGTGCTCGTGCGACTGGAAATTAGTTCTATTGCTTGAACATTCAGTCTATTACAGTTCCAGCGATAGCTTTAAACATTCAAGACGAGAAGTAAGCCTATATAGAGAAATAATATATAGTATGGTTTATGTATGTATTTGTATATGAGTCTTTATAGTTTTATAATTCTATTTATTATGTTTTAGAATGTTTTAAAGCTCCGGCGGAAAGTGGAGAGTGCCATTACAAAGTGAAAAAGTGTAAAGCTGTTAAGAATATATGTATTAGTTTCATAACAAAATCAGTAAATTATGAAACTCAAACATATATATTTTACTTATCAGTCAATATAAAAAAATATTAAAACTTAACATATAAATAAACACTACGCTAAAATATTTTTTATATTAGAATAAAATTAAAATCTTATAAAATTGTTGTATTTTCATATGAACGAGACACTTTGGCACAAAAATTATAAATAACTCACGTCTCACGAACAGGCGTGGTCGGAATCTTCTCAGCTACGGGTTCAGACGGTGTGGACGCTATGGAGGAGCTGCCGAAACCGCTACCTAAGTTTAAAAAGACGAAATTTCATAAAAACAAGCCGATAATTCTAGATAAGCCGAGAACTTCTAGTTGGTCAGAAAGATTTAGAAATCTAAACCTATTATTCCTGGTCAGCTCGTAAGTAAGTTCGAATTATTTATTGACCTTAAAGTGATGTAATCTTTAGGTATAGGTTTTATATATACTATGAACATGTGCAGGCGTGGACTCTGCTATGAGGGGGAAACCGTAAGAAAATAAACATATAATTACCGAAGCCAGTTTGCGAGCGTGGCGTCTGTCCACGTTTGGCCGCTTCCAGTCTTTCCCTTTGAAGTTCCTTCGCACGTTCCCGCATACGATTGTTGGCTTCGCGCTCTTGGGTCTAAATTTATATAAAATATATTCATATTTAATTGAACAAAAGATGAGTAAAATTTCTGTGTGAAAATCATGCCTTATCCTGTAATCATAGATTATAGAAATTGCAATGTAGCTTGATATGTCTATATATAGTTTAATCTTTCCAATTTTTATACCTTCTTAAATATGTTTCATGTAAAATTATATTAAAACTGATAAGCCAACAACAACAAAAGAATATAAAAACCACTCACCTGTCTTACAGCTTGATATATTTTTTCTTCATGAGAGTCCATCTCAACAAATGAGCGTACCTACGAAAATATAAACAATATGATGTAGATTTTGTTATATATATTTTTTGCAGCTTATCATAATAGCGGAGTAGTCAGAAAGAGCCTAGTGTCATGTCACTTCGTTCTCCTCTTTCCGCCCAAATTTGGGACATTAGTTGTTGAGTGGCCGATCGCAACACCGATTTATTTATATCCTACAAGAGCAGGGAACTGAAAATAATTTAAACAGGATAATTTCCCCGGATGGGGATCGAACCCACAACCATCGTGTTTACAGTCAGGTGTTGCGCCAAAATTGCCTCAATTTTATATTTAAAAAAAACTATATGTATTTTGAAAGTGGCGATTTCTTGCAATTTTCTTTGCATGAATTTTTTTCATATACTCTAAAAGTAGATTCTGCATTCTGCACTATAGTCAAATATATTTTTTTAGATACACACTTTATGCCTTTTGTGTATGTAATTGTATGTAATTTTTTATGTAAATATAATAATATAAACTAAGAGACTTTCTTAAAATATTATTTATTACTAAAACTTTATACATTGTAAATATTTATCTGTTTTGTTATAGGCGAAGGTTGCTGTATTGTAACTAAATATCTTTTCAACTTCTAATCTAATCTATAATATTGTAAATCTATCTCTTTTTTACCCATTAATCTCCTTTGTGTATTCTCCATACAAAGTGATATTGGTGAAGTGATATGTGCTCAACATGCACATTCAATGTGCCATAACTGAAGAGCTGATTTGAACTCACTTTATGCTGCATAGTAGAGTAGTTAGAGAGAACCTAGTGTTAAGACACTCCATTCATCACTTTCTGCCGGAATTTGAGACATTGGGTGTGTGAGTAACAGACCTCAACACAGTGCATTGTCATAGCAGACCAGGAAAAAGAAAAAAACTATTTGCCTGAGTGAGGTCAAACCCACAACAATCGCATTTACAGCCAATATGGCCTCAAATATAGACTCACATTTTTAGTCATAAATCTAAGTATAATAATAATAAATAATATTTCAATAAATATTATTTCAGTTTATTTTCGTGTATTTTTTCCAAAATTATATAGATACTATTATAAAAATTACCTGGGCAAGATTAACACTCTCCCTGTATCCTAGAGCAACAATTTCATCAAAAGCAAATAATAAATTGAATGCTTGATTCAGTACTTCAGCTTCAGTTAGTTGAGTGCAATACTCTGGAACCTGAAATAAAATACAAGTTACATATATATGTATGTACAAATATTAAACATAAGTTGTTAAAAATTTTTTAAAATACTAGTGTTAATATTGTACATTACAGTAAATAAATTATAAAGTATTTTTACTAAAAAGTTAGTAAGCAATAAAAGTAATTTATTTATCAATAATAATATATTTATCAATTAAAATATTTACTTCAAACTTTTTCTAAAGGCATTGCAAAGTACGGCAGTGAAAGCTTAATGTCAACTGCACATGTGTTCTGCAGTTTTCTCTACAGTAACCCCTAATACTACTTTTACCAGAGTGAGAATATTTAAAATAAATAAAATATAATCACCTAGTGGCTATGACATCTAAAATTAGATAATGTCCCATTGCACCATTAGGCCTTTGTAATTTTTTTAAATAATTTAAGAATAACTGAATTTTGTCATAATATCAACCAATATCTTTTATAATTTGTATAAAAGTAAATTACACAATAGCTTAACATACTTACCACTCTACTGAATAGACGCAGTGTTTCTAAATCTTCCAAAATGTTACTGGCCTTAGTAGTTATTAGTAGCATGTATAACTTGTCCAATGGTTGATAGACATACCTTAAAAATAATTTTATAGTACATATAACTAACCAATAAGAGAATAAATTCTCACAAATATGTGCAGCGATGTTCATCTGTTTATAAAATAAGAGCTCACCTGACAGATTCAGTTTCAACAAAAGTATGTTGTCGACCACCAGTCATCAATTTAGGGAAAGCGGCTAATAATCCTTCAATCCGCGCTTTAGTCATTTCAACAAATTGACGTGACACAAGGGCTAAAATGTAAACAGTCATACATTTGAAATAATTCTATTCTTAAAAAAAAAAAAAATTATAATATTGAAATTATAAGCTTGATTATAGTTGTAAATACCTTTCCCTGATTTCGTACACACTGTTGCTGCTATAAGCACCTAAAAATATAGAAAATATTATTAATCTTGTGACTTATGCCGGATACCACATATGAATGTTTTATACATAATAAGTCAAACATATAAACCGAATAACTACTTCACACACTATTTCAGATCCATTAAAATAAAAATTATGATTACCATCTTAGTAATTATATGATTTTACACGATATTTAGTGAAAAACACAGTCTCAAAAACAAGGTGACGTGTAGAAAGCAGACAAATCTGTATTCTGTCAAAAAGACTGACATTTTCGTTAAAAAAAGTTATAGATTTACATTTTGTACGAAAACGAATTACGAAGCAAATGAATGAATTATATAAATTATAAAAACATAATCAATGCACGAAATACTCCTTATATTATAACAAGTATATGTAATGATTAAGGTAAAAAGAAACATTATTCCTTATTTTTTAATATTATGTTTATTATCTGCCTTAAAAGGTGGACGACAGCTGCTGCATTGTAAAGTAAAAAATGTCAGTATTGTCAGTAAAGAAGTAAGCACATTGTGTTCATTTACAAATTACGATATAGTAGTACTTCTATAATTGTATATTAGATAAATCATTGGTGTACTTGTTGTTGCCGATAAAATGATGGAGCTACATAACTAAGCAAGTTAAAGTTCTATGGAAAACAATTTGACTACGCGAAGTGCTACGTATTTCTGTAAGTAACATCACATTTATTTAGTCGGTTTACCTATAATCTCAGCACATTGGCTCACATGCTCGTTGCATTGTTATTGATATACCGACATCATTACGGCTAATGGTCAGTTATTTCATTTGCATACAATTGACTTTTCTTCATGCCTGATAATAGTTTATAGAACTCTAATAATAATAATAACGAAAATAGATGTAGATTTTACTTCCTATTAATTTTTGAGTAGTGTTAGCCATATATATAGTTTCTTCTTATATAATTTCGTATTTACTTTCGTATGTTATAAGTTAGGATTTCATATTGAAGATGCATCTCTTCTTAACACATAATGATCAGGTAATTTATACCCTGTCTAATATAATGATAGTAATGGCAAATTTGAGTGATATATCATTAAAAGAGAATTAAAATAAATACAGTGAATTATGAAACTACCAGTGTCAGAGGTCAGTAAACTCTAATGTGCTGGATGTTCATATCTTACATAAATTTGATGTATCTTTCTTATAATTGGCATACATAAACTATTTTTGTTATAAATGAGTTAGAGTTTAAAATCGGATATTTGAAAAATTATGTGTAAATAGTAATAATAAGATTTAAAAAAACTTAATTTTAACTATCAATTGACTATACAACATAATACTAAAATAGAAAAATATATATCAATATTTTGCTTATTAAGTTGGTGGACATATTCACAGTCCGCAGTTGAGAAGTATGTATAGAAATGAAGAAATGTGATGCCTGCCGTAATCGTTCAGACCGGGGGCCTCTGGACCGGCCTGGCGATGATCGGGATCCCCTATTAAACTCCCCTACTATCTTACAGGAGGAGCCCCACGATATTTCAAACTTAGTAAGACTTGTAACATTTTAATGTAGATAGCACATTTTTATTTATGTGCACAATACTTTTTTTTTATGTTGAGCCATAGTATATGTTTTATGTAGTATATATGCTGTACAAAGTCTTATTAACCACATAACCCACCCATAAATTTTCAATCACATTTGTATTATACCAGGCCCAAACTAGAATTCTTCATAATCATATCTAAGTCAACAATTAACATAATCTCTATCGTTAAAAGTAAGCAATGTATGACTGGACAGATTACAAATGTGTATGATAAAAGAAGCCTTTTTACAGATTAAAATAGATTATAAAGGCAGATAATACTGTTCCTAATGATTGACACCACCATAAATACATAGAACTGCCTATCTTATCATATATTCCATTAGAGTGAATGGACTCGGTCAGTTTTGTTATATGTTTCCTGGTCGTTAGGTTTTACCAAAAAAGTTTTAATTTCTAAAATTTTGTTATAAGCAAAGTTTAATTGTCCAATTTGTAGTGGTTTTTTAGAAAATGAAGAAAAAAATTTACATAACCAGGCTGCCTAAAAAGGTACTTTTGTTTTTTAAGTTCAAAATGTATTTAGTTATTATTATATTTGTAAGTATGATAAAATAGGATAAATTTATATTATATGTCCACATATTATAATAAAACATAAAACAGCTTTTATGGTGGTCTAGCAATGGTTTTTTTGTGAAACCTTGCGAAAAATGTACCAAATACATTTTTCAACATTTTAATAATATTTTTGAGTTTGACTTCAACTTTATAACATAGCCTTGCAACAGTCTTTACATTTATTAGCTGCTCTATTTCTATCTATTTTACATTAAATATCACATGTATAAACGCTAACATTAAGACTATTTTACTCTTGTCTGTATAATCACGGAATTTTAAAATAGCTTAATGTTTTTGTCAAAATTTGCCAAATGGATAGTTAAATTTCAATTCAAGTTGAACCATAATTACATAGACGAAATAGTCTTTAGTTTTTTGTATCTATTTAGGCAATACTCCAAATGCAATTGTCATAGCATTAGAGGCAAATTAACTGTCTATGGTTTTTTTAACTCAAATAGCCTTAAGCTAACCTGTTCATATATATTTTTTATTTGAAACTAATTTTGAATTCCATGGATTTATTGTACTACTATCCAACAAATGTCAATAGTCAATATCAATTAATTATTAGACGTAGATTATCAGAATCCCTTTCCTGTCACATCCATAAAGTCGACGGCTCAAGGTGAATAACCTAATAAATGTTAATCTCTCACAATTCTTTTTCTGAAATTTATTGATTTTATGTTATTTAAGTTTATTTTAAGATAAATTGCCACATACTAGATTGTGCCTACATCTTATATTATATTGAGCATATAAATTATAATGTACCTTGCACCCAATTAATATGTTCCCTGCTTTGTAAATCAGCGTGATAACTAGAAAGCTCCTATATTTATTTGTATTGTTGTTGTATGTTCTTGTAGAAATAGAATCAAATCGTGTTCGTTTTTAATTTAAGATGACTATTCAAGACGTTATCGTCGTATTTGGAAAGTGTATAAGTGCACGCGATGGTTGCATTTGAAATGCCACACTTAAGCAATGATTATAATTTTTCTTTCTTTCTGGTCTGGATACAGTTAACGGCTTCGCAGCCCTGTACTAAACAATTACATCGCTTAAAAAAGGAATTCCTTTTGTTGACCTAGCAAAACGAGAGGGAGGCGGGAAAATATATTTTTATTATTATCTATACAAAGACTCGGTGGATATGATATTATCCTTAATTTTAACACAGCCTATGTCCTTAATATGACCAAAGAAATCAATAAACAACTAGTACAAATTGTAACGAGGTCATCGGTAACAAATTCACTCTATTATGCATAGGCGTTGTAGATTAAAAACGTTTTGTTTTATTATATGATATAAGTTATTTGGCCATCGCGATTTTGTTATATCTTCTATATTTAATGGGATTTGAACAGAAAGTCTGGTGCCAAAACGCTCGGTTGTCTTCTTTCTGTTAACCTTTAGAAGATATAATGGCGTAATCCAAGTTGGGGGGAAAATAAAAATAAATATAAGCTTCCCCAGAGTACACTTCGAACCCACACCCACCGGTATGTACAATTATCAAGCATTTCATATCCTGCACTACTATTACGTGTAATATTGATTGAATTGATGACTATAACCGGTTTTATTTCATAATTTACACCATAAATTGATTTAAAATCGTTTATTTTAAATATAATTTTATCTTATTTCTAATAATATTCGAAATTGATTTTGCAAATAAAATATCAATTTCGGTGGCACAGAATAACGGGTTTGTTATAAAGAGCTGAGATGGGAAAGGCCTATAACGGGCACAAGGGATATAGCATCATATAGCTCAAGGTCAGATGCTTGTGGGAAACCGTGTGCCAGAAATATTTACGTATAAAATAAAGTAACAAAATATTTTTTTAATACAGTTAAGTTGAATATTAGTAATTTCTTTTCTCATAGTAGGGCAGCCAGAGGACCTTGTGTCGAGATACTCCGTTCTCCACTTCCGAAATCGGGACATTGCGTGTACAGAGTCTTTAAATATTTTTGACCAGAGCGGAGAAATAAAAATAATTAAATTATGATCACCACCGAATGTAAATTGAACCCACAACGGAAGTGCTTGATTTGTTTATTTGCTCTGTTTTTTTTTACAAATTTGACTACCAGGCAACGAGCCAGCCGATCACCTGATGTTAAATGATTATCACTGCCCATGAATATTTACAGCTCTAGAGAAACCATCAATGCGTTGCGTTGTTTAAGGGGTTTATTGATCCGCCTCTTGAAGAGTCCAAAATCAAAACTGTAAGGGAACACGTCTGGTGGAAGTTAGTTCCACAGTTTGACTTCAACTTGACTAGTCCTCACCCACGTGGTGAGGGTGATACTGCTTCCGGTGGCGTGCAGTGCAGTAATAGAAAGTCCGATATCGGGATACGGCTGAACAGCTCCTCCGAACACTCCATTATAGAGTCTAGAACACGCAGAGGGAGCTGACGTGCTGCAATGCTCGAGGCGATCCAAATTTTTTATCAGTTCTCAGCCACAAGATGGCATTCCCCCTTTTTTGTATCCGATCAAACGAAAGGAGTTGGTACTGAGTTGCCCAGCTGAAAGATGAGAGTAATATATCATGTGTGGGCGGACTTGTGCTTTATATAATAGAAGCGTATGTTCAGGCGTAAAGTAGCGCTTCGCTCTGTTTATCACACCTAGGTTTTTGAAAGCTGATATAGCTTTGCTCTCAAATGATGAGGGAAATGGACGGCGTTAGAAATGTGGACACCGAGGATACTAATTTTGTCGCAAGGAGTTTAAAGAATGTCTTAAAAGAGAATCTGGGTGGTAAATGGGATCTTTTTGGCGGAAAAAACGCAAACCTGTGTTTTCAATCATCATTCAATTTAATGAGGTTTTGCAAGCCCCAATTTAAGACCTGCACTAGGCAAGCTTCGATACCAGGAAAAAGTTTCAACCTGCATTGTTCCAGCGTAGCACGGGAAAGCTGAGTCTTACCTTTTTAAAGGGCATCAACCGTATTGTCATCGGCATAACAATTACAACGGTATTATCCCCCCGTCATCATCGTAGCGTTAGCAGCAAAAATTGTGCCCAGAATTTCAGCTTTCTACCTTGCTGAATAGGCCAGGACCTGAAAACACCTATATCAGAGGGCAACGCAAACAACTTCCGTCCAATTCTGTCGATGCGGTCGAACTTAACGCTAGCAAGAGCTTGCTTATTGTACTCGTGGCTGCGTTCAATGTTTTGTTAGTAAGTTGGAATTGTTGGATAAACTAAAGGTGATTTGGGCAATAAATAATTCATAATTGATCACTAGGGCAAAGAAGCAGATATAGCCGTTTCCAGATAAACGGTGGAGTGAGTAACTGGTACCTGGCCCCCGATCCGATCTGCTAAGTAACCGACAGGTTTCATTTCAGTCTCCCACACCTCCAAGATAGGATATCCAAGGTTGAAGAGCCGTTCCATCGGCTCACCCTTTGACCCCGTTTCAATATATCACGTCTGTAAAAACTAGAAAGGCTTAAAATAAGCGACTGACTCAATGATCACAGAGCCTGGACTACTCACAATGGTCGGGGAGGGGGGACTGGCTCCCTAGATCGCGCTCGGAACGCAAAAAATGCTTTGCTACTGTTTACGACTAGAGTAAAGTGTGGTCGCAAGGCAGGTGGATAAGGCGTAGAATCCAACAACATCGCAATGATTCCTTGGAGATTAAGTCACGCGGTATCAGTCACGATGACCCTTAAAGGGAAACTGGGAACGTCAGATCAGCAGTGTGCACCACGGGCAGGTGAGGTTGATTTAAGCCACGAGTTGAAATTCGAGATTTTTTTAACTCTTGTGTAAAATTTCTGTTTTACATTCTAGTTTTTATAAGTTTCTACATATTAACGTACATATTTCGTATTCATATAACGTACGTTCTTTAAACACACATTACATGTGTAATTTAAAGAATATAACCTATTTTCGACGAAGTTTGGATATTCGTTAATAACCAAAAATGACTCAACGATGTCGAATAAATGAAAACAGGATAATTGTATAGAATATTTACGTCTAGCAGGTTCGCACTTTTTATCGTAAAGCAGGGTAGTTAGAGAGAATCTAGTGTCAGTGTCTTTACTTTCCGCCCGATACGAAACATTGCGTGTTAAATGGCGGACCCCAACGCCGCGGTATGTCTCAGGGATCAGAGCGGAGAAACAAATAATTTAAATATAATCATTAATTTATATATTCTCACCCCGCGATCGCCTCAAATGTATAAATAATCTATAGAGAAGTCTTTAGAAACTGGTTACAAATATATAATAAAATATTCTGGTAACAACAGATGGAATGTAAGTTTGAGAAAACCTATGTCAATTCTTTAAGAAAAAAACAATATTGAAGTATTATTAAGACCTGGTTTACCATATTTTTTTATGATGTAGCCTGGAGCCGAAATGAACAATCTTTATGTGCAAAAACAAATAGCTATTATATTCGAGAGCCCTCATGGCAAATGTCAGGCATGAAGCCAGAGGCCGAAATCGAAGTACTATTTTTTCAACAGGCCTTTATCGTTGACCTATATATGTATAGTGAAAGAAACAATAATTCGCTATTTGTGTAGGATTTATTATTCCGAGGGTCATATTATTGCGAAAACCCTTTTCTTACTCTTTCTTCTTTTCATGTCACTTTCGCATATTGTAGGATAGTCAAAGGATCTAAAGAAGGAGGTCATTGTGGCGCAGTGGGACTGTGACCGCGATTGGTTGTGGGTACGATTCTCACTCGATGGAATAATAATATATATTTTTTTTTTATTTTTCCGCTTTTGTGTACAAGAGAAAGCGCGGCGTCGAGTTCGCCACTCAACATTAAATGTCTCAAATTCGGACGGGCTGTGGAGAACGGAATGTCTTGACACCGGGTTCTCTCTGACTACCATGCTATGCGGGAAAGAGCGTGAAGCAAAGGATCTATTGTTTAGTCATTCCGTTGTACTTTTTACCTGCTGATGTATACAATTCTTTTTAAAGTCAAACTAAGGAACTTCTTATAAGATTGATATACGTTTAATAAATAAAATTAGAACCCAAAATAATTCGGTCTTGTCAAAAACGTTCTATTTACATTCCAGCAACGACTTGTAGCCAGTAACATTGTTTGCGTGGACTATATAGCGTATTCCGATTCCTTTAATATTCCGATTCCTTTCCATTTCTGTTGGAATTTTGCGAAACCCACCACGAAACCACACCAGACCACCACCACATGTAAAATTTTGCTTTCTACGCGCAGTAGGTTTGGCTGTGCGTTGTCTGTTAGTCAGTTACTCAGTAACGGTTATGTTCATACATAAAATAGTCAAAAAATATCAATAGTCCAAAATTTCAATAAATAATCATATGTTTTTATCGATTTTTTTTTATAATTTTTACACTGTTTAACATTATATATCATCTATATAATTATGAAGTATTTTTGACCTTTGTTTTTACGACTGCCAATTTCATCTAGTTAATAGTGTTATGATATTTGCCTTAAACCATTACGTTTATCGCCCTTTTGTGCTAACGAGACTGCTTTTATATAAACGTAACTAACGCTGTGGTATGCTTTTTTTATTGCTAATAAAATAATGATAGCCACTTCACATATATAAATCTCAATATCTGTGTATATGCTACGAGAAATCTATGAAAATTTGAAAATAGAAGAAAGTTAAAAACGTAATTTCATAGATACGCTTAAAAGTTAAAATAGCTTTCTAATTTGTCTATGCAAATCTTGTCTATTCATTTGAATATTGTCTTCATGAGATTGCAAATAAGAACCACAGTTGTGTTCGTAATAGCTATATATTTAAAAGATGGCAATTAAAAAAAAGCCTTTCTTTGAGCTATAATGTAGGTGCATTTAAAGTTGTTGCTAATCCCCCATATTATATATAATCTAGTTATATAAAATTAGTTATATAAAATTCTGAGTATGTTGGGTATTTCTGTCATCCAGACAGGACCTTTCTTTCTTTTCTCTTAGAAGCCTTAAGCACGTGCATACTGAGATACTGGTAGACAGCTACCTTGTGAAAAAAAAAACATTCTAAAAGACCATTATTTCGTAGTAAACAAGTATTAAATGACGAACTGACTAGAAATAGGTTTAGTGGTAGATTTGATTAGATTTTAGGTAGGGGGTGGTGGATATAGATTTTGGGTAGGGGGTGGTGCTGAATATAACAGCGAAATCTCTACACCCAATATTAAATGATAGTCGTCTGTTAGCGCCTATCAGTTCATTCCCAGTTGGCCTGTTTCTAAGGCGGCATGGGTAGGATCTCTTACACCGCATAGCGCCTTAATGCGCGTTTTGCATATTTAAAAGAAAAATGTGTGGATATAATATGTGATTCGAGTTTGGTGCAGGGTTAGGGGCTACCAATTGTGTTAAACAATAAAATTGGTAAACTCTTGTACCGGCGCAACTGTTGAAGTTTCGCCGACCTCTTCAGTGGAACCGTTCCCTCCGAGCCGGTAGCTTTACGTTCCTTCCGACGCATTCAAAAGAGCCAAAGTCTATTTGAATAAAGGATGAAATTTAAATATGAATCTAAAAAGGGCCCCTAAAAGTGTACACTTGGGTCACAAGTCCCAAGCACTGCTCTGATACATAGAATGCTATGAAGATTCTTCTCTTTCTAGATATTTTATTCAATCGCCTATAATCTTTTCAACTACTCTTATACTACTCTTATTTTTCTACATACTATAATCTTTTCTACAAAGCGCATGGCGCATCTTTAGGTTAAAGACTAGACTTAATTGTTACGAGTATATTTTTGCGATTTTTGTACAAAATGTCTAGTTACCCATATAACAATTGGAAGTTCTAAGGATTCAGCAGCTACCTTAACTTCCACAATTAGTGCACACTAAATACTATATAAGTTAAATTATCGTTATTGTAAACTAAGTTATTATTTATAGATATACCTAAAGAACATTTGATCTTATAAAAAAGAAAGGACCATCGTGGCGCAGTGGTACAGTGGTTGTGGGTTTGATCCACATTCAGAGGAATGAGCGTGGCGTTGAAGCGTTGGTTCCGAAATTAATGAATGAATGAATGCTACGGAAAGTAGAGAACGGAGTGTCTTGACACTAGACATTCTCACTGACTACCTTGCTATGTGGAAGAAAGCGAGAAGCTGAAAATTAAATAAAAAAAGTAAATAAATAACTGTTAAATATATTAAAAAATACTCTAAAACCGTTTGCCTATAACAAATGTTATCCGTTATAAAATAAATATTAAAATAGGTCTAACAAACTGTCTCGCTTATATAATTTATATAAGAAAGTTGATGTCACGCTATATGACCTACAGAGTGTACGTTACTTGCAGTATGTACAATTTAAAGCAATGCAAGCCGTAGCAGTAGGTTAGTTCATTTCTCATCTTTAAAGATGTCCTATAAGATTAAATCTTTGTAATATTTTATGTGTTTTATATATATATATATATTTAAATATTTTTTGTCATAGTAGAGTTAGCACTCTGTTAATGGTTTTAGTTGGATAGATTTACAAGACATGGTTGATGTACTATATAAGGGTTTTCTCTAGAAAATGATTTCGTGCTGAATTTGTTAGGAAGATTGGATGAAAAGTCTTTTAGCTTATTTCATTCTCAACACTAAAGCGAAACTACAACCTATTTTTTAACTGCCAAATTAGATTCAATAAACATAAAGCTATTTCGTTAATAAAAAATATTATTACATATAAAATATTATTAATTATATATGTTATTAAAATATGATATATTTAATATAAATTGTAATAATAATTTATGATTAAAACGTATATATTTCTTTTCATATTATATATATATATATATATGCATATATTTCAGCTTCACGTTTTTTCCCGCATAGCAAGCACCCTGCTTGCCAAAGTCAGAGAGATTCTATCTTAACAGATACTCTATTCTCCACTTTCCGCCCGAATTCGAGACCTGCGTGTTGAGTGGTGGATCTGAAAACCGTGCTTTGTCTTGTTACAATCATTCCTCGGAGTAGAATCGAACCCACAACCATCGTGTGTATAGTCAGACACTGCGCCGCGATGGCCTCATTATATCTATTATTTTCCTTTTATGAACTGACAAGGATTATTTTTTGTTTAAAATAGAAACACAATAACAGTATGTTGATTTGCCTCTTGTTTTTGTAACAATAATGCAAATTGGAGAATTTGATTGAATAAATTCATGTTATTCGTGTAATGTAGTCAGATTCATATATTTTTTTACTTATGACCGAACTAAAAAACATTACATCTGGTCCACTCAACTTACAAATTATAAATTTGGTAATTTATTATTACGTAAAAGATGTTATATCCAATAATGATTCATTTAAATCACTTTAGTTATTAGTATAACCAGTGAAATGGTCATAGTAAAAAAAACAATGGCAGGTACATGTAAATGAGGAAGTTCATTTTAATTGTAAATTAGGTATTATGGTAGCTAGCTGGCTGTATCCTTTTGGGTTTCAATTCCAATCTCTATGCTTTTGCGATAAAGTACAAAATGCTTTGCTATACAGCCAGGGAGAGTTTGCCCTTGTTGTATACTTTTTCTTTATGATTTGTATTTCTTTTTGTTTCGCTTTGAAGGGCGAAAGTTGTAGATAAGCTTAATATTATGAGGTGTCTTTGTTATTTTTTTTTATCATTACCGTACTGCGGGTTCACGTTTAAATACTCAGTGTAAAAGATAAAAAATATATTATATAATTTAAAAAACAAAACGCTTTTTAACTAATGTTCTGTGCAATTTGTAATTACTATATTTTATTTTTCGACCTGCCTTGATAATCAAATTTTGCTATTTAAATTTGCCGCACTTCAGATGAAAGGGCTTGACTTGTTGAATATGGCACGATATGAAAGAACTAAATCGAGTTAAATTTGACCGCTGGTACAATACGGGGGATAGACGCTTGCCTTGTAACGAAAATGATTTTTATACAAATGGTGGTGCTTTTATTTATTAAGTTAAACAAAGTTTTTTTTCAAAAAAAAATATAATTATAAAGTGTGAATGTCTCGTTGCAGTCGTGCGGCATTTGCACGATGTTCCCGTCGTGCATGTCGCTGTTGCCTCGGCGGAACGAGCCGCGGCCCCCGCGGCCCGGCCAGGCGCCCGTCGTGTTGAACGTATACGATATGTATTGGACGAATTGGTAAGTTTTTATATGTGTTTATATACACTTACCTCTGTAATCGAATTATTACAGCACACAGACTTTCGAGAACACAGTAGTATACTGGTCTCGTTAAAATCACGAGGTCTCCCCGGGGAGCACGTATGGGCAGGTTGATGACAGTGGACGAGGTGAAAGATGTGCGCAGGGGCCGTAAAGTTTTGGCGCCCTCTCAGGGCTTAAAGCGTAAAGCAAAAATAACTTTAGTTAGAGTTATGTTTAAAAAAATAAAGCAACTGTTGTGCCTCGCAGGCTTTTCACAGCAGAATTGCATTACGAGCCGAGTGGTAACTTCCGGTAAGACTGACAATACTGACATTTTCATGTTAATTGACGATTGGAAAGAGTTTAGATTTTAAGTTTTCGGATACTTGGTTTATATTTAAATATTCCTATAATTTTTTTACTTCTTACAACTTTATAGGGTTCAGGTTAATGTCAGTGAAAACACCAACTACATACGAGTATACAATACAGGTGATAGATTATATTTTTTTATTACAGTAATGCTAATCTAACGGCAAGTAGTGTGTCGTGTCTTTGCGTTTCGTTATAGCGAAATCTAGTCTTTAAAAAATTTGGTCATTTATATTTTATTTTTACTCAAGCCGTCCACCATAAATATTTAATTAAAAAAAATGACTAATGATATACATTTTCGATATATCAACGACTGACTGACGAACGCAGCGGGATCAAATTTTTATACGTTTTCTAAATATGTCTTTTTCAATTTCCTTAGTGTGAGAATAACACTTTAAAAAAAATAAAATGTTAACAAAATATATATTTAATAAATGGCATTCTCTCTTGCCAAACGATTGTTTGTAGAATAATCTTTGGTTTGCAGAAATTTGTAAAAATCTCTCTACAGAGATGCTAACGACAAATATAAGTTGTAATAAGCGTATAAAAGTTTCAACGCAGCTGGATGTAGAACGGCGTCAATAGGCGCGGGTTCATATCCCGCTGCGTTCAAATTGTTATACATTTAGTTAATGCTCCATATTCGGAACTCCTCATTGATGTAGAAAGAGATAGGTATATTATAAAAAATTAAATTGTTCTATTTTGTTAAGTTAGTCAAAACATTGAACATGTGCATATTTTTTAAAAGACACATATTTCAATAAATATAGATAAAAGGAGGTAAAAATAACAACAAAACTTTTTTTTTATTTTTACCTTCTTTTATCCACCATATTTGTCCACAATAACCGTTTTGTAATCAAATTGTATATTTCTTTGAATATAGTAATTTTCTTGTCTCTAGGACACATCAGATGTTTCATACGATTGTATATATTTTTTAATTGTTTCTCTTAGTTCTGTTCAGGATAAAAAGTTATACTACAACAAAATATTTCATTTAAATTCGTCCACTAACTACGAAGATGTGCGCGTGCGTACAAACAGAAAAAACATATAAGCAGAGAAACTTACATATTTTTTTAAAATCATGGATATTTCTTCGTAGTACATATTCAATGAACAGACATAATTTTTATATTGTTTTATTATAGTATAGATAATATTTTCCTTTCTATCACATAAATTTAAATTGCAAAAATGTAAAAAAGGGGCGCCGTAGAAGACTTGTGCAGGGCGTTGGTAGTGCTAAAACCGGCACTGTCTAGTATAAATTGATGAAGCTGTGATTGATGTAAAACCATATAACTAACGACTGTAATATCAAACTCACAATTTCGTTCTAAATATTGTCGCTAAACCAATATGAATAAAAAAACTAAAACAAAATTAAGAATATTCTGTATATAAATAACTTATTTAATATATTATAAATGCAATGTGATAATATAGTATCGAGTCAGAAAAGTCCTTCATTGTTTTATCCTCTTGACTGGAGAGGGATTTACACGTTTGGACTTCCTTGTGTATTTGTTATGTAATGGCACCGTGATAAGTCTTAATGTAAATAATATTTAATTTAAAGTGAAATTGAATTTGAAATTGAATTGTTTGCCAGAAGATGACATAATTATGCATATCGTAGTTGTTAGTTGAGTGAGAATAATATACTTTTATTTAAAATAATATATTAATAATTTAAAAAAACAAAAAAAAACTGTAAAATGCTTTTTTTTGTCTTATATAACGATAGTATAATAAACTTATATGTAGCGGTAAATGTCAAAATAGAAGTATGTATTAATTAATGTATTGGTAATAGTATATAATATGCTTATTTACTGAATAATATTCATAATAAAATTTTAGCTTACTTAAAATATTATATAATTTATGTTGATTTGACAGAATCATTTTGATGACTTCCAATTTAATTTAAAATATGCAATTCGTTTACGCTACGAGAATTGTTGAAAACACCTGGGTGCTTAACAAAATCGGAGCTGCTAACTTTTTCACCATCATCTTAGGGGCTACCTTTTTGTGAGCTAACCACACTTTAATTGAGTAAATACATTTACTGAATTTGTAGGCCAGCTAGTCATTGGCCATTGCCGTTACACCATAAATAGTGTACGGATTGACGAATGCTCCAAGTTACATAGATTTGAAACAGCGTATTATGCGAACGGTCGTATGAAATATAATAATTTTTTTTTGTCGTTTAGAAAGACAACAAAAAAATAGATACGTTAATTACCGGAGTTGGTACCTTTTCGGTTTCTCAGTTAGTATAGTGATAGTCAAATGATTTTATTCAAAATAAGAAGATACATGCTTCGTTTTTTGAAAGTGAAATAATTTAATTTACCACCGGTTCACTAAAGTGAATTGTCTTAGACCTGAGTATATAACAAATAGTATTTAAAAATACACAGTATAATCTCAGATAAGAAAAGAAAAGTCACACGGCCATCGTCTTGAAGTGAATTATACACGGTGAAAGAAAAAACCATTCGAAACGTACTTGCTTTCCAAACCACAAACTCTAGTGTCAATAATGATACTACTATACTGAGTATACTACGTGAAAATATATTAGTGTATATTAAATATTATTAATTAACATTATAAAATTTTCGCGATTACTACACATTTTGAAATGAAACTGTTTTTAAACGGATTAATTGCATATATTATTGGTATTCGAAAATACATTTTAGAAACTCGACGTTTCGAGCACTTTATAGTACTCCGTAATCGCAGGTAAAATTATTATATCAAACTGCCGCCAAAGATATCTTAGTTGCCTCGCGTACTGCCCTGGCATCTTGCAGAATGAGCTGACTGTATCTCGCTCTCTGGTGTGGTAGGATTAAGACTTCAAAGTTTTCAGTATGGGTAATTGTGTATCAACTGACAGACGAATGCCACCTCAGTCTACCTGTGACCATGGACTACTGTAAAGTGTTCTAAACGTCGGGTTTCTAAAATGGATTTTGGAATACCAATAATAAACGCGATTAATCCGGTTAAAAATAATTTCATTTCAAAATATAATAACATTACATTTATTTTTTATATTGCGACGATTGTGACGCAGTGGGACAGCGTCTGATTGTGTACGCGTTATGTGTGGGATCGATTCCCACTTAGTGGAATGATAATCATTTGAAAAACATATTTTTAGAAAACATATTTAAATTTAAACGCATTGAGATTCAAACCCGCGCCTCTTGGAAACCGTCCGAGTTTTCTACGTGTGTGATTGTGTGTGATGACATTTGAAAAAATGTTAAAAGCAATCATAATTAAATTATTTTCATTTCTCTGCCTCGATGAACAAGACAAAGCGCTGCATTTAGTTTCGCCAATCAATATGCAATAGTGGGGTCGAAGGAGTGTTTCGACACTAGGTTTTCTGATTACAAACCATAAAGTTACAGGACAAAGCGTTAAGTTGTGGCTCTATATATAAAACGAAGCTGATAACAAATGACGTCATTTTGTAACATAAGTGCTTTATCGATGTAAGCACTAATAGCCGTTATGTCGAGACAAATATTTCTCGTTAACGTAACTCGACTCGACCCGATGTCTCATATATTATAAATATTTAAGATACAACTAATGTTGGTTGTTCTAGAGAATGTGCTCTATTATTGTACAGTTTTCATTTATATTAGCTATACAATTCTATAATAAAATTAGCTTTAGTTACTCCATATTACATCAGCTATCTGCCAGTGAAAGTCCCGTCAAAATCAGTCCAGGCTGGACTGATTTTGACGGGACTGTAACCAGTGATTAGCCGGAACAAACAGACAAAAATTGTAAAAAATGTATTTTGATATATGTACCGTATATATATATATACCGTATTACATATGCGTTTATTAATAAGCGGTTATTTTAATATTACAAACGGACACTCAAATTTTATTTATTGTATTAGATTATATAACTTAATTTAAAAATGTTGATTAAAGCCCCGTTTTTAAAACAGTAACATTAATTTTCATCAATCATTATATTATTATAAATTTAAATTAAAAATATCCTTTATTCAAATAGGTTAGCAAGCGCTTTTGAATTGTCGAATGAACATAAAGCTACCGCCGGTTCGGGAGGCAGTTCTGCTGAGAAGAACCGGCCAGAAACTCAACAGTTGCTCTTTTTAAATATAAAAGCTACAATGGTAGCTAAATCAACCTACACCAACAACTATTCTATATTTTTCAATTTTTATTTTCTTTTTTTTTTAAATCGTGTATTGTCATCGGTCCTTGATAATTGTTCTCAATTTTAAATTAATCTGACCGTTCAAAGTGAATATAAGTCGAGTTTGAAGATTCCGTTACATAGCCAGATATGTTGCATACATACAAAGAAACATATAAACATACATAATAAACAAAAACTTTATTGGAACTTTAAAAAAATCAAGTATAATGTAATTCTATACTACTACATACTACATACTACAACTAACATTCATACATACATATATATGTATGTATACATACAGGTCAAGCTTATATAAGCTTGGTAAAATCAAAATGAAATGGATAAAGCATTTGAATGTTTTTATAAGCAGAGAGAAATGAGTACAGCTTCTATCTTTTTTCGCATAGGATCGGGATAGTCAATGAGAACTTAGTGTCAAGACACTCCGTTCTCCGCTTTCCTCCCGGAGCGGGACATTGCGTGTTGAATGGCGGGACTCTGTATTTTGAAATAATATTATATGATATATAATTCGTTTTTGAATTTGTATATATGAAGAGTTTAAGAGTTTGAATTTGTATATATAAAAGAGACTTATTAAGTGAGTACATAACATAGTTTCGCACATTCTACAAATCGTAGATTTCAAGAGAAGTCCCTATCAAGTAAATAGGCCACTCGTGCCACGTGCGACTGTTTGGTAGCACTGGAATATTAAATGCAACTGCAGTAGGAACTAGCTTACCTGTATACGTAGGGTTGTAAAACGAAGTGTTATAATTTTTACATAAATATCGCTTTTAACTTTAGAATTTTAGTGCCCTAATCGTTAATTTATATTTTATGGTAAACGCCTTATTAAGTGTAATTGAAGAATTGGGCATTTTTTTTTGTTTATTCGATTATAATACTTTTTTTTGTTTCTGACCTAAATGAGCGAGTTCAGTTTAAATAAACTAATAGAATGCATGTTTACAAATCGTTCGATGTTTGTGCGTACAGTTTTTAGATGAGCCATTTTTTGATTCTCAACTTCAGCTCTGAAGGTGCTGATATATATTAAGGTTGAGGTAATTTTGTAAATAAACCTTGACATTGAACATCGACTTATTATTTAATTTTGTTTAAAGGCAACTCGCACCTGGTACAGGGAATAGGCAGGCATAATAGAGTGTTAATAAAAAAATTGAGTGTTAATACAACATGTTCTCTTCTTTCCACCAATTTTAAGAGATATGGCGTATAAAGTGGCGATAGTCAACGTCGCGTTTTACAAAACTAGACTGCTATATTTTTAAATATTAAAAATTTGGCTGCAGCCTGACTGCTATTCATTTTACGTGGTATCGGTAATATTTAAATAAACAATACTGATAAACTAACAAAATAGATAATGATGATTGGTTAAGTCAACAAAAAGCATATTATGGACAATGTCATTGTAAAAATGCTTCACAAACAAAGACTTCATTGATTTTGTTCAAACAAAGTCACTGTTAAGTCTGGTGTGCGGCTTTGAGTTCCGACGTTAACAATGTCTCAGATTCGGGCGAGCAACGGAGTGGCTTGACACTAGGTTCTGTCTGCCTACCTAAAAAGCAGTATGAAAAAGCGCGAAACAAATCATTCCTACGAATATTGACAGTTTTGAATAATATTGTTCTGCTCACGGGGAATTAATTTTAAAAAGAAATGTATGTGTTTAATCCTGTTAAATACACCTTTATTATTTATTTATTATTAACTAGCGACCCGCTTGCGGCTTCGCCTGCGTTAACTACATAACTAAACTATTTAGTTTTTTCGCTCACCCGCGTTCTCACTTAAATCACAAACATTGCTTTAATTTACAATGTAAATGGTTGTAACTTGTTTATGAACCGATTGAAATAAACCCTAAATGTTTACAGAAGCTTACCATAATACA
The DNA here is from genome assembly GCA_038994665.1 of Podotricha telesiphe. Taxonomy (NCBI): domain Eukaryota; kingdom Metazoa; phylum Arthropoda; class Insecta; order Lepidoptera; family Nymphalidae; genus Podotricha; species Podotricha telesiphe. The sequence continues at coordinate 1,269,120 of JAOYRR010000431.1, read as the reverse complement.
ATAATCAAAATTGCATATATATCGGTAAAGACGTTTCTGAGATTAGCGTGCACAAACAAACATACGAACAGATAAACAGAAAAACAGAAAAGAAAATTAAAAATAATTGTTTTGGGTTCTATTACATTGATAAATGCTACTTATAATATTATTTTTATATATTTACCATGTACAGACAGCGATCAGTTAAATTTTAATTATATGTATAGATTACCCAATAAAAAGCTCTATGAATTGACCGATATAAGCTTTCACGTATCGTGGCAACCCTTATCGCATTGCACGCTCACGTTACACATAGTGTATCTAATTAAATAATTGGGTTTAATAATAGACACTTTTACTCTTTTCCCAGAAGATATATATTTTTTTTTATGTTAAGAGTTATGTAAGAGAGCATATTTTGAACCTTTTAAAGTGTTATTCGCACACTAAGAAATTGAAAATTCATATTTAGAAAACGTATAAAAATTTGAAAGTACAGTCGAACGCATGGCTTAGCGGTCAGAGCGCTTAAACGGTTTTCAAGAGGCGCTGGTTTAAATCCTGCTGCGTTAAAATTTTTATACGTTTTTCTACATATGTCTTTTCAATTCCCTAGAAATATATTTTTATGAACAAATGGCCCTCCTTTTGTTCACTATGAACTTCGCATTCGATTCGGATTTGAAATTCGTCATAGTTAAAGTTTATTTGATGAAGAAGCGCAAAATGTCCATATTTTTCCAAGTAATGCATTAGAATTTTTATTTTACCCGTCGTCGAGGAAACTTTTTTATATATTAAAGAGTATAAAACAATTTTGAGACTTCTTTATTGTTACTGGATCTCCTTTCAACTTATTATCTTTAATAGTGTAACTTTATCTTTTTTTTACCGATCAATCTCCCTCGTGTATTCTCTGAACTTTGCACGTTCAAAACGCATAAATAAAGGACTGAACTGAGACTTTCTTTTGATTAGAAGAAAGTTGAGATTTTCTTAGTTCACAACATTTCACAAGTTTTTAGTGAAAATTTTAATCGTGATAAATATTTTATCACCGTTGTTAATTAGCTTTTATTGCAAGCTATTTTCATTTATAATCGGTTTTATTGATTTATGAGATAGAAATACGGAGGTAACTAATCACAACGGTCACTGGCTGGCCAAAGAGTTTCTTTTAATGTTACTACACTATAATGAAATTTATATAGTACTCAGTCTTGCCATAAGTATTGTTACAAAAAAAAAGCAATTTCTTTTCATTGTATGTAACATTTATTCCTATTACAGTGTGTTAGTTTAATACAATAATATAAAACCATTAAAATATATAAAGCTCATTCGAAATGGTCTCCATTGGCTGCAATACGGACTGTATTGAATTTAAACGTTGGGACCAATTATTAATAGAAGCACGCACTCTTTGTATGGGAAAATTCTTCACTGCCAATCGTATGGATTGTTTTAGGGACCCCAAATTATCATGGCGTTTACTCTCTGAAACTGACCATAAATCATAATCCAGAGGTTTAACTTCGTACCCAAATAAGGACTGTAAATTCGGATTTATGTAGGTGAAGAAAGCAGAAAATATATTCCTATTTATTGTAACGTTAGGCTTTTTCATTGACATATGTGAACTGTACTCTCACCTGTGTCCTACGAGTATCAATTTAAACTCACGAGGCCTATTTTGAACCTATTTCTTCTCGTCTGATTTGCTTGAAAATTTGTTTACGAGTTCGCATACGGTGTAGTACAATACAAAAAGTGTTTGTCTATTTTTGTTTATATTGTCGTGCTTTTTTTTTTACAAGGTATACAGCTGGTGCCGGTGTGGGCGTGTTCCACAGTGGCGTACAAGTGCACGGCTCGGAGTGGGCGTACGGAGGTCACCCGTACGCTTTCACGGGCGTCTTCGAGATCTCGCCGCGAGACGAGCGGGAGCTTGGGGAGCAGTTCCGGTTCAGGTCTGTAGGTTTCGCCCCTTATCACGCAATGTTTCAGATTCGGAGAATTCAGAGAACGGAGTGTTTATATTTGTTTTTTTTTTGACTAACCTGCTATGCGCGAAAAAGCCTGCTATGTTATAAAAACAATGTATTTCGATGTACTTTCTTGTTGAGTGTAATTTATTAACGACGTTTTTTATGAGGATACTCTCAAGAAAACACATAAATTACAAAATATAAGCATTAATTATGAAATATTTATTTGTATATTTTCATATTTTATATTGTTTTAAATAAATATATTTATTTATTTGTTGTTTTTTTTTAATACAGACAAAGTGTGCAAATAGGATACACGGACTTCAGCGAAGAGGAAGTGAGACGACTGGTCACAGAATTAGGCAAGCAGTTTCGCGGTGACAGGTTTGTGTGACTCATTTATTATTAACATATCTATAGATAACCATATGTTAGTTCAATACTTAGTTAAGAAACAAAAAAAAAATAATAAAAAAAACTATTAGAAGGTACGGAACACGTGCTTAAAACAATTTACAAAAAAATACATGTTGGTTTACAGATGCGCATATTTTTTGACAGCGAAAATGTAATCGATTTTTTATGTGATAGTTAATGTAAATAATCGATATCTAATGTAATTGTATCTAATAAAACCGTGTGTTAATAAAAATATAAAGATTTTTTTATACATGCTTTATTTATATATTCTTAATTTCCTTTCATTTCAGATACCATCTTATGAACAATAACTGTAATCATTTCACGTCAGCGTTTTGTTTGGTAAGTTAATTAGCTTCCAATATATTTTTGTATCGAGAGAATCTTATAATAATAATTACAGTGAAAGTGACAGAGTTTGGCTTTAAGTAAGATATGTCGTGGGTTCAATTTCTACTCGACGGAATGATCTAAAACAAAGTGTGGCGTTCGTTCGGTCATTCAAAATGAAATATCCCAAATTCGGGCGGAAAGTGGAGGAGAAGTGTCTCGACACCCCACGACCAATCAATTTAATGTTAGGGAGTTTGTTTTCTATGCCTTTAATCCATTCCATCTTGTAACGTACTTGGATTAGGTTAGTATGGCTTAGTGGTGACGTTAAACAACAGCTGCTAGTTCGAGTCCTGCTACATACATATATTTAATTTTTTTTTAAACATTCTATTCTTATTCTAAGTATGTGAATAGCACTGGAAATATTATAAATGAGTTTATATTGTTTAAATTAGGCGCTGTGTGACCGCGACATCCCGGCGTGGGTGAATCGCCTCGCGTACGTGAGCTCGTGCGTGCCTTTCCTGCAGCGCTGTCTGCCCAAGTGAGTGCGCTTGTTCACTGTTCTAGACTCTTGTATAAGCAAGTGCCTTACCAAAATTAGGTTCAAGTGTTGGGTTCATTATTTTTCATTCAGTTATTTCAATGTAAATAACTAAATATGCAATACATTGAAACATCTTCAATCATATCTTTATAATATTTTCTGTTTATTAAGTTACATAGGGCATATAAGTGTCATATGCGGACTGATTGTTTTATCTAGTAATAGTCTGACAGGCGTCCGGACACGATAGACCGATGGCTATGTAAAAGCGCCTTTTGCTTGGAACATCGAATACATGAGTGCTATATTATTAGTTAGTAAGAATTGGTACTGCAATGTTGTACAATGGATGTCACAGGGAGTGGCTGACTCCGGCGGCGCTGCAGCACTCCCTCGCGGCGCACTCGCGCTCGTCGTCGCCCGCCACGCCCTCCCCCACCTGCCCCGCCGCGCCCGCGCCCCTCCCCCGCGCGCCCTAGCAGTGTGAGTATTTCATTATATAGGCACGTTATATGTGGAAATGCTCTTATCTAACGTGTAACATTCTTGCACTCTAATCATATAAACCCTTCAATAAATATTAATCAAATATTTTTTTCTCTTCAGACGAGAACCTGCGAAAATGCAGACGCTGGAAATAACTTGTTGTGCGTAAAGTTTAGTGTTAAATATAATTGACTTATTTTGGCGCATTGTCGATACTTTGTGTAGAGTGACCAGGTGCAAATGTTGAGAACTACAACGAAATTATAACATGTGTTAAATTAAACGTTTTGTCGTGTTGTAACATTATTGTTAATCTACATAATTATGTACTAGTAGATGATAATTAAGTCGGGCTGAATATATTATATTCTGTGCCTGCTAGTTTGTTCAATATTGTAAACTATAATATGTATCGTGTATAAAAAAAGTTTCTAGGTGATTCCTGTAGATTTATCTATGTATACAGATATAGCAACCTAAATTAATATTTCAACAACCTGACACTACCGGTTGATCTTACTCAGATTTCACACGAGTGTTGCAAGTTTTGAAAATTAGATTGGTTAAAAAAAACTATTATGAATATTCTGAAATTATGCGACAAGTATAATAGAGACTAATATTTGTAAAGCACCCAACAATTTTTACATTATTAACAAATTTTGCAATAATTCAATCGAACACGCGAGCTTTGCATTAAATATTTTAATGATTTTTGCTAAACTATTTAATAATAATAAATATAGGCTTTTGCTGTTAACGTCGTACCATCCATTTTTGTAACTCCAACCCATCAGTAAGTTAATTTAATAGCTAAAAACGACCTTAAAAAAGTGGAACAGTTCTAAATTTAAATAGAATTTTGCACATTTTGCTTACGCCACATGTCATACTAAATTTGTCACTTCAAATTGGTGCTTTAATTTTACTTATATCAGCATCAAAGTATCATTATTGCTTGTAAAATAATTGATTTTTTTACATTTTCACTGATTGAAATTTTTCAAACTAATACGTCAATCTGGTTTACGTTTTGCGACCGTTTCGATAACTCGTTAGTTACTTTAACTAAACAAGAGATAATATTACCTATAATGAAGATATTTACTTGACTGACAGCATTTAAATTTATTGGTTTGAAACTAAGCTATTTAATGACAATGACAAATTCTTATTATAAAAATTTCATTTTTTTTTGAAAAACAAGTTATTGCTAGTTAACATTCAGCCATCTTAATGGTTTAGGATATATATATATTTTTCTATTAAAATTTTATATACTTACTTTATTTTTTTTAATGCTTATCATATATATGTATTATAGAAAAAAATCATTGTTAGTATACATTTGCCCTATTAATGAAATTATAATAAAGAGTATCAAAATTAAATCCATTCATGTAGGGTAATTTATAAGTAGTTTTAGGGTTCCGTCCGTTGTGATTTATCCAATAGATAAATATTGTTGTGTGTGTTGTAATTGTTCTCGGGCTTAGATTACTCTTATTAAAAAAAAAATTACAACAATTTTATATTTTAATTTATTATCTATATACATTTGTACTATACACGTTTTTCTTATTTTTTGGTTCCATGCTACATATATCTATATTTTTTTTTTTTGTAAATTATGCACTTTTTATGCGATAACTAAACATTTTTGTTTTTTATTTTGATAATATTGATTAAAATATCTTATTAAGCACAGTTGTTGTAAGAATTTCTTGATAACTAAAGTGCCATGACAGTAGCGGTTGAATGTATTTAAAATGTATACCTTAATAATAATTTAAGATTAGACATTTATTAATTAAGATGCTAGATACCACAAAACATATGAATCTTCTTTATGTAATGATTTTCTCAAATATATATTTTATTTATTTACGAAAATAAAAGTTCAAGTACGATTAATCGATTAATAATAATGTCAAAAATCGTTTACTTAAGTAAGTAAACGATTTTTGACATTGTTTTTTATATCATCCAGAAAGGCAAAGATTGAATACGATCAGCCTAGATAGAATCTAGAAATGATTATTTAATTCAGCCACATCTGCTTGAACTTTAAGTAATATATTTAGAAATAATATTAGTACTACTAGTTTTATGCAAGTTGATTCTTCCTAATAGCCAATCATCATCCAGAAATTATATTTTACTTACATTAAGATTTCATTCACGAATTATAAATTAATTAGTTTTAGACTATAATTGTACATTTACTAGATTTTTATTGTTATTCATTTGACAATGCGCCAAAGGTTCTTTCCAAACGACGTTTTTCAAATAGAAACATTGTATTAAAATTTAAACTATATACTATAATCAACTAATAAAGATACTAAAATCAAGATATCTCTTTTTTATTATTTTGTATTATTGTGTAAAATAAGTAAATGGGCCTCAATTTTTTATGTTGTCTAAATGAAAAACGTCAAATCTCAAGTATCGGATACATTTGTGTAAAATAATAGTTTGTAAAACAAAAACGCGAATGTTCTTTTTTCACATTTTGATCTAAAATAGTTCTTAGTTTTATTATATATTTGATAGTTTCCATTTAAATAAATTCTTACATAATGTGCCAGGTTCCGCCACAGTTCTAATATAATAGCGTTTTATATTTTAACTAGTGTATAATGTCATTAATTGTAAAGTAGTGTGTGGGACGCCTTATATTGTTTATCTGTATTTTTTGTATTAAAATAAATTAGTGCAAGTAGTATTTTTTTCTTTATTTGTATTTTTTTAATTGTATTTTACAAAAATAATCAAGTGTACATTTTACACTGGTTTTTACCTATCGTACTTTTGCATGTTAATCTGTTTTTGTAACTAATCATCAACTGACCAACAACTGTTATATAACGATAAAGATGTATATTTAAATATGGGCAAACAAACAAACATTAAAGGAAATTAAATGATAGAAACGAGACCTATAACATATGTAATAATATACTATAATTTACTGAGAAACATTAAATATATTTCAAACAACTAATAACCTAAAATTTTTTTTTTGTATCGTCATTTTCCTCTATAGCTATATCGACATCATATATAAAGTCTAATTGAACACCATTAACGAGATTAAATTGAAATTAGGTCAGTTGTAAACCAAAGAGTTGTATTTTACTTTATTTTTACAGCGTCTAATGATTGTTTGCTGAAATTGTTTTATAATCGACGTAAAACTTACGCATTTACCGCCTAATCGGCCTTCAAACCGTCAACGACCTTTATATAAGTTATCTCTCTGATTTGACTGGAAGTGTGAACGTGTTTTTTAAATAATTAAATGAGAAATAATTCCAAAATAAACTTTTTTTTTTTGGAATATTTAATACATCGCCGTTATGGACATTTCATTATATGAAATCTTAAAACGTCACACTTAGTTTTTAATTTGTTTTAATCTAATAACTAAGTATATTATTAGATTTAGTTACAATTAAATTGATTGACGTGATAAAAATATTTTCTTTGCTTTCGTAAAATATTTTTGTCATCCATTTCTTTGTGGATACTTTTAGAATATGTTTTGATGTATGCATTTACTTTTTATTAAGGTTTTATCTTTGTGTTAGTTTATATATCTTGTCGACATGCACTTAAGTAAATTAAGGTTCAAATGTTGAAAGTATGGGTTACTTTTAGAAGTCGTCGATTCTATTTACTTATTGTAAGTTAACATCAGCAATAGGTATGGACCATTTTATATTATATTGCATAAATTGGCGTTATTGTATTTGAACTTGATATAAGGGACAATCAACTTTTAAAGTACTAGTTTCGTGGTTCCATGAAACAAAAAATAATAAAACAATGTTATTAATTAACGTTTTAAAATTTCGTAGATATATAACTAAATAAGGCCCTATAATATTACATTACCATAATATAATTTTAATTTTTTTTTTGCAATCATTCAGGGCAGCAATTTAGTTTTTTATACAAAAACACTTTGAATGCATTAATTACAGTGCAGAGTTTTAAAAATATGTCTACAATTATAATAAAAACGTTGCAGCTTCTTTGGCAAGCGATATAATAAAGGTGGTTTTATTAAAATATCTATATGCATGCATTATTGACAATTCTTTAAAATTCTTACACTCAAATGAGCAGTTAAAAGTTGATTGACCCATGCACAAGTTATTCTTAAAATGCTTATTTAAGTAAAAGTTGAAATGTTTTAAATAAAATTGTGAAAGCATAAAATTTTTACCCTAAAATATGTTCTGAAAACGTTGATTTTTCAATTTCGATGTTACTGAGTGTGGAGTAAATATCTCTATTTTTAATAATATATTATTGTACTATTGAATGATGTTGTAACGAACTTTTGTTTAGATTAGGCTAAAACTGTTACATACTATTATTATTCTACTCGATGCGGGGATGAGTCGCCTGGTGTCGTAATGTAATATTTAAAGGGTTTTTTCACAATATTGTCAAATAAAGATATATATTGACAATAGAATTTTTGAACAAATAAAAACGTGCAAAGTAAATGGTGGTTTCATTTGTTTTACCTACACACAGTAAATATATAAAAGTAATATATTAATTCATTAGTATTTAGTTGTTGAGTCCAAAGACAAGATGAAAAAAGAGAGCAAAAGAAACTTTACCCCTTGTTACGAAAATAGAGTAGACGGAGCAGTATGGAATTGGGCACAGTTGTAGTTTAACATAGAGAAAGTGCACGATAGATTTAAAGGTAATGCAAAAAATGCATTTAATTATAACGTAAATGTTACATACTACCGTGCGTTTGACATACACGTTGCTAAGGCAACGCGTGTTTACGCGTCCACGGGGTTACTAGTCGTTATTATATTCTATACTTTAATAAGACTGTAAAAAAGTTGTGTGTCTCTACATTGAATATATTTTCTAAAAAAACAAGTAAGGGGCATACGAATAGAACAGTAATAGGAAACGAATCTATGATTTTGAATTTTTTTGTCTGTGCGCAATTCTTCGTAGTTACTGGATCGATTTGCATTAATCTTTAATGAAGAAGCCCTATAAGCCTAGCTTAACTAATAAGAACATATCAGCTAAGGAAAAATTGATCACCGTGATGCGCATTTGCCGTTGACAAATGAAAATTCAAGATACGGAACATCCGATGAGGAACCCCGATAGTTTAGATAGTTCGATGCCAGCGTCGGTAGTCGAGTGACCTTTAGTGAATTCAACCTTACTTGTAATCATGCTTGCGACTTATAAAATCGAAATGCAGTAATATTTGTATTAAGATTACTTTTTCAAAAATATTACTGAATGTGCAGCACAGACACAAGTCGAAAATTGTTAGGATCGAATGTACTACCCGATTTAAATATGGGGATGCCTTTACTTAATTTATTATGTGAGGGAACACATCATACTCTATACAATTATTAAATACTAGCGACCCGCTAGCGGCTTCGCCCGCGGAACTACTACGCGTTAATTTAATTTGTTCAGCGTGATATATGCGATAATGCACATAACAAATCGCATTCGTTATAATTAACAGGTAAGAAACTATCTACAAAATTAAAATGAAGATTTAATGGCTTGAACATATGATACTTACTTGATATTTTGGTCAATTCACACAATGTCTTTATAACTTGCAGCCTATGTGTTATTCTGATGTATAAGCTATACTATTGTAAAGTTTCATTAAAATCCATTCAGTAGTTTTTACGTGAAAGAGTACACCCCAAAAATCTGATGTTTTCTTGATATTTCTAGGTACTTAAATGTCATAACAATATCTCGTGTCGACTGGTTTAAATTTTTAAATGTACATGGCATTTATATACGCTTCAATGCTTAAATAATGATTAAGCGACAGTTGTGGAAGACATAAATGTTTAAGTTGTAGAGACTGGAACATAGACAAAGAATTTTTCATATTTACACGCAAGTTAATGATCAGAGCTGGTTATATACCATTGTCAATTTTTAATTTAAATTCTTTATATTTATAAAATTTTTGCAAAATTATTAACTGACTTTTGTCACCAAAGCGAAGAAATGCAAATTATTCAAATACTTCCGAATGGAGTGAAAGCCACTACCAATCAAAGCCAACACCAATTTAAATACTTTTTCAATCAAAGTTGTATGAACTTAAATAAATTTTGCGCGAATACTACAAAATAATAACAAAAGGTAAAATAAAACTCCACACATACTCCTTACGACTATTTAATCATCAAAAAATTAATTCATTTAAAACATTCAATGCAATGAAATAAACAGTTTGTACACACGAAGCGACGCTTCCTCACTCACTCGATACGTTACATATGTAACTTACTTATTTACTACGCAAATACGGTCAAATGCAAAAACTAATTCACCAAAGTCGTAAAGTTTCGCTTTTTAGTGTTATTTACAAAGTACACGGATAATCGGATCGAATACACGAAACGAATAACACGAATCGAATAATATCAATCGAAATTTAACGCATCGATTGTTAAAAAGCCATTATATTATAGTTCACCTACGACTTGGTTTCAATGAGCTCGCTAAATTACCGATAAAACAACACAATCGTGCTGAGTGCTAGATTCGATACAAAAATATTTCCCCTATATGATTTAATCGTTTTGAAGTAAATTATGGAAACTAACTAAGACTTAAAATTAAAATCCTTACCCAAATTATTATTTAAAAAAAAAAACAACGCGGTAACGACGACGGTTACAGTACAAAATGCAACATTTGCGCGTTTCTAGATCACTCCGGTCGCCTGTTTTAGTCCAAAGTAAATAAAAACAAAACAAAAACATGACACAATTATAATATATATATATATATATTAGTAGTGTACAATCCTGTGCGCCACAAAGAGGCACTTTGTTTGATAAAACTAAACGCTCCTTACTTAAAGACTATTTTAAAACGCAATTTATTGAATCCATACAATTCAAACTGGCGCTGCTGTGGAAAACGTAAAAGATGTACCATTTCTCCACATGATTATATAAAAACTATTTGCTATATTATTTTATTTAGAACATTTTCGAATAAACCTCGTTGTTACTCACTATATAGTTTATAAACTCTAATATTTTAACTAATGCTATTATGAAAATTTCAGTGAACAGAATACTATTTTAATATTTAGCCAACATATGTGGGAAGTACGTTGTAACTATCAAAGGCAAATACGACCGTCAGCGCTAGAGCGACCTCACCTCACCTTATTATATACTAAAGAAGGTCAATTGAAAAGCAAACGAATATATAAAAAGAATTTATCTACTATATGTGTATATAAGAAACAATAAATCCTACAGTCAAAATTAGTATATGCTATAAAATAACTTTTCGTACAATAGTATTAGCTAGGTCAAAGGTAAGGTACAGGTGAGTAAGGTGAAGCTAGGACGGCCCTAGTGGCTGCGGTCAGTCGACCGCGCGTCCGTCGCCGTGAGCGCTGTCAGTGCGTCACTTCTTGTCGATGGCGGCGCTGCTCGAGTTCGAGTTGCCGGCGTTGGCACCGCCGTAATTCTGCGAAAACGTTATTATTGTAGGTTAATAATAAGTTCAATAAGTTCTCTAAACGTTCTTATATAAAATATAATTTACAATGTGCTAAGAATATAAAATTCATTTGTACAATAGGATACTGTGTTGGGATATCATCAGCTAAAAGTACACCTTGTAAAATACCAGATAAGCGTAGCTGACGCAGGTTTAGCGTATTTAACACTTGTTAGTGACAGTTACCTTGACACTTGAAATTTATTAACTTAAGTTACATATAAACAAAACGAAATAATGCAAGTGAGTCCTAGAGCCATTGTCTCTATAGGCTAGTAGTGACCTGGTAGTACTGCGCCCAGGCCTGCGCGGCGTCCGCGGCGTTGGTGCCGCCTTGCTGCTGGTTGCCGCTCTGCTGCGGCGGCTGCGGCTGGTTGTACTGCTGTAAACAATTCAAATTATAAATTGCATTTCTATTAATTACTCCTAAGTATTATTACTATTCGAAATGGTTGCAATTTAAGATATCTAAATACCATTATAAGTCCAATATTTTAAAAATAAATAAATGGTTAAAATAACTGATACAATTAAATAGAACTGGTGATTAATAATTTAGAGAAATAACGTAAGGTTACTTATTATATTATATCAATACATATTTAATTTAAAAATCACCACCACTGTTACTTATTTTCTTCTTCTAAGAGACATAAATGTGGACTAGGTTAGGTTAGAAATTTATTAATTAAATAATATTTAGTTTAACTTGGTATATTCCGTAGCTGGCTTCTACAATAACATACGTACTACAGGTTAGTTAATATTAACGGTAAGTAAAATCAAAATTTTACTGAGGTATATTATTTTAATATTAAGAAATCCCGTGGACACCCTACTTTTTTTGTCGTAATATTCGCGGTGTGACGTCGCCATCTTCCATTGATGGACGACGGCGCCACTATCGGCACCAAATGTAATTACTTCACAATCAGCCCAGTGTTAATTAAGCTAGGAATATCAACAAATAAGTCGTTCTCGTTCCCAGCCATTCACAGAGCACATCGTGAAAATCATAAAGTGCCGTCGTTTTAAGAAACGCCTAGCTAGGCGCATAGCGATAAGGCTTACTTAAGTATCTGCCGCCGACAAATACATATAATATTGCTATCAGGTATGATTAGTTTCAATTAAACCTATAAGCTGCCGGCATTGAGAATGATCCATTAAAAGCAATAGAAATAATTGAATGTACTATCAAGATTATTTCGTTACACGATGTACGAAAAGAACTAGAAGAGTGATGAACTATGATTTTGGGGACCTTAATATACTAGTGATGGATGTTGGTAGCGCATATATTACTTAAGGTATGCCTTTCGTGCGGTAAGGAATAAAAAATACATTCACAAATCTAGCGCTTACTGCAGTATAGCCCTAGCGTATCCGGCTATGTGTAACACATTTGAAATCAAATTAATAAAAATATAATATTAATACATTCAAAACTAATGTTTCACAAATGATATTAGATTCTAATATGGTTAAGTTATATGTTTACATTTTATACATTAAATTTTCACTAGTATTGCCGCTAACTTAGCAAAGTTAATGTTAAACTACTCACCCCTTGCCAGCCTTGCTGCTGCTGCTGCCACTGCTGCCACTGGTACCATTGCTGCGCGGTGTAATTGGGCCATTGCTGCTGCTGTTGCTGCTGGTTCTTGCCGCCGCCCTGGTTGCTACCGCCGCCCTGCTGGTTGCCCCATCCGCCCCAGTTGTTCCAGTTGTTCCAGCCTGCTGAGGAACACGTTTATAACGGCTATAGGGATGTCCGAGATTTAACTTTCTGATCTGGATATACTACATCCGTTTCGCATTTCGTTTTGATATTTTTGGATAATTTCGTAAGTAACAAATAGTGTTTGTTCGGAAAAAAAACTCTCATTGTAAGTAAAATCTCTTGTTTTACAATTATGTCGCATATATGAGGCATATATTTAAACGAAAAGTTCACATGTTTAGGATAAACAACGTTTATTTTAGATATCATATAGACATTTGAATGGCTTGTTACAAATTATTTTTGTTGTGAATACTGTAATAAGCATTTAAGTATTTCAAAATTAAACATTCTTATCAAGATGCTAAAATATAGCAAGACTTAGCTAGAGACTTAGGACGGTTTCCAAGAGGAGCGGGTCCAAATCTACGTTCAAAATTTATATACACTGCCTACATAAGAAAAAGAAGGAAGTGTCAAAATATTATTACAAGAATATAAATAAACATACTTTGGTTTTGATTATTCCAGTTGCCCCATCCTCCCCAGCTGCCGGCCCACTGGTTCCAGCTCTGATTCTGGTTCTGATTTTGGCTTTGATTCTGGTTTTGGTTCTGATTCTGGTTTTGGTTTTGACCCTGGCTGGAGTTCTGGTTTAGGCTTTGATTGGATCCGTCCTGTGTCAAATTATTGTTGAAGGTTTTATAGTGACTTTAGTGTTCAAGCATAAAAAAAAAAAAAATAGTATCCTTAAATACAATGTGTGGTTAAGACGACTATTAAATGTTTTATTTTTTAGACAATATTATATTAATCAAAAGTCCAAAAAATGCCGACATTTATATAAAGGTGTCCCAAAATTCACGCAAGAAGCTATTTTTATAGAAATCACAGCTTTTTGATTAAAAATTGTAAAATTTTTATTGATTTATATAGTATACAGTATAGGGTTATGTATGAAATAGCATATTGTTTAAATGGCCTCCACGACATTGCTGGCACATACGCACTCTTTTGTTGAAATTCGCCATGATTGTTTTGCATAAATGTGGCGGAATTACGTTGATAAACCGCTCAATTTCCTCCTTCAAGTCTCTCTCTTGTTGTTTTATTCTCTGTTTTTCACACACACACACACACACACACACACAGGATACATTACATATACAACATCAATGCGCAACATCGCAACGTATCTTAACAAATCTAAGAAAAATAAAAAATAGATTAACACACAAATATTTCCCGAATAGAGATCAAGAATCTACAATCAAACCAAAAAACAAAATAGAATACAGACCTGTCTGGCGAGTTGCTGGTTGGGTCGAGGCCCGCGAGGCGGCTGCCCGCCCGAGCCGCGCTGCCACGTGCCCGCGCCCGTGCCCTGGTTGCCTACGCCTGCAAGGGAACATCGACTTGTCAGGGAAAACACTCTCCGCTCTCCGCTCGTAATCAAAGCGGATAAATACAAGTTCCACTTTTAAATTCAACAAAATCCATTATTGTACTACAATTTTATTTACTATTTTATAATACTTTATGTACTGTACAATACAAACGTTGTATGTTTAGTGGAAGAGATTACAGCTAGAAAGCAGCTTTGATTTACCATTGTGATGAAAAGGTAATCATTTTAAAATATATTGATTGCCCCTGACGAAATGCAAATATTTTCTTTATTTTTCCTGAATTGGGATCGAACTCGTAAGGGAAATAAATAAGTATATATATAAGTAAACATTTTAACCGAGTTGCAACATTTAAAAATGAAACAAAACGAGTTTATCTATTGAAGTTATCACTTTAAATTTAAAATACTTCTGGTATTCTGTAATCCGATATACAATAGAAAAAAGAAGCTTCACACTTTTTCCAACATAGCAGGGTAGTTCTCTGAACTTAGTGTCAAGACATTCCGTTCTCTACTTTCAGATTCAAATTAAACCATAGCTGATAAACAAAGAAATCAACAAAAAGTAAATGCTGTGAATAATAAATATTTTTCATTTAAATAATAAAATATCAACTGGCCTTGCACCGCCGGTCGCTTATCTCCCTGGTTTGGTGGTCTGTTGGGTCTGTTATCCCTTTGGAAGCGGTCGCTGGGGCCTCTGGGACCCATGGCGCCCCCAGGGCCCGCTGGGCCCCCGGGGCCCGCGCCCATAGGCCCTCTGTCCTGCCGACCTCCGGGGCCCCCGCGACCTCCGCGGAAGTTGTCGCTGCGGTCGCGGGAGTAGTCGTTTCTGCACAACGTATAGGTCATAAAGGTTAAGATTACGTTAGTTTATCATTTCATCAAATTCGAAAAAAGTCGGTAATTTATTCATAACACAAATTCCAGTGTCATTGCTTTTTATATGTCTAGTTATTAAGCCAATTTGAGTATGTATTTTAGATCAACAAAGACAATGATTATTATCATTTTAAAATATATACATTTGTAATATCTTCTGGGATCAATTGTATAGTCTACATAGAAAATGTGCAAGTAAAATCATTATTTCTATAAGATATCAAGAAGCTTACATTTTCACACTAGAAAATACAATCTTCTTTTGAATTGAAGGCAAAAATAAAATTTGGTTCGAATTATTTTCTTTTACCTTATATCCAAACTTTATAAAGTTAAGGTTTTATTTAATTTATTTTAGGTCTTATTCTTATACACTTAGGTTTTATAAAAAGAAAACCATTTTTGGAAAACATAAAAACTTGAGCTTTACGGGACTTTTAACCTTTAAAGTATTTAATAGCATTCTCATTTTCCAAACGATTGATCTAAGTTAAAATTTGTGAGACACGGACATTTTTTAAAGTCTCTCGACAGACATACCAACGATAAAATGATAATATATAAATGTAGTCAGTCTCACCGTCCCGGCGGGCCGCCCCAGCCGCGGTCGAAGCCCCCGCGCGCGGCCATGCCTCCGCGTTCGCGCCCCCAGCGCCCGCGGCCTCCGCCCCCTGCGCCCGCGCCGCCCGCTTGCCCGCCCGGCGGGCCCCAGCGACTGCCGCCCCATCTTTCTTCTGTGGAAATATTACACTCCGTTCTGAACTATCCCCCCGAAATTGAGACATGCGGAGCTTTGTCTTGTTCACCAGAGCGGAACAATGGAAATAATGAAATGATGATTATTCCACTGAGTAGGAATCGAAGCCACAACCAAAAGCAATTGCAGTCCAACGCTGTCCCACTGCACCAATATTGAATGATAAAAGACTGCATGGTACCAAACCGACCTCTCTCCCGAGGATGGTCGCGCCGCCGGTAGTCGCGGCGGTCCTTGTCCTGCGAGCGCTGGCGCTTGCTGGGCGGCGCGTCGCGCGAGGCGGAGCGCGAGCGCTTGTCCTTCTCGCGCACGGCGCCCGCGGCCGCCGCCTCCTGGTGGTAGGCCTCCACCACGCGCTTCGCCTCCTCCTCGCCCAGCTCCGCGTACACCACCTCGTCCAGCCACGGACCCACCTCCGGCAGGCTGAAGTTGGCTGCGGACACACTTAACCATCAGACGACGCTTCCCTTTCGTCGGCGACACCCTATTATTTAAGTTTCTATGAGAGTCTAGAACCTATGGACGGACTTGAGTGAATACGTTCCCGGTTCGATGCACGGAAGCGGGATAACGGTCAGCGTACATTTGGAATGTTTAGTAGTAGTAGTGAGTTATCCCGGTTCCGCGGGTCAGGGGGTGGGACCGAAAACAAGCAGACCTTTCATGTCCAATACCGCGGGATCGGGCACCTCCTTCCCATCGGCCGCCTCGCGCGTGGTGGACCGTTCGCGCTGTACGTCATCCGCGACCACGACGCAAACGGCGACCCTTCTATATCCATCGAACTCCCTTAGCTTCCTCCTTTGCGCCGACGGATACACGTTCGTCTATACCCCGATATATCGAAAACATGGCCTTTAATATGCGATAGTACGGGCACGCACCTAGAACAAGCTCAATAGAGATCCCCTTACGCGGTCGTTTGGCAAAGCTACGGACTTACTAGTGCTATGATACGCAATACTCACCGCACCGTCGCGCCCTCGCCGCACTTACCTCACGCGCTAGGTACAAAATGTATTAATACACACGCACACATATATACACATTGAATAATACAAACGGTCGTACATCAAGAGTGATAGACAGACAGAAAGGTAAGGAATTGTACGATTGTAGCACTTCGCCAAACAGCATCTGCGGTGCAGACGCACGCAATAGGTCAACGCACGTCGGTATAGCGATCTCGATTGTTCCTGATATAAGTGCTGCCCCACAAGTGACAAGTGACAAGTAGTCAGTTCGTAAATAGAGGAAGGGTGTCTCACCTGGTCCAGAATATAATTCCTGCGCCTGCCCTTGGCCATTTCCAACAATCTAAGCACGCACTTGGCGCATTTGGAAACCATCGCGTCCCACTTGCCGTCGAAGCTGGAGCGGAAGGGCTTACAGTCCACCTGAGACGTACACACCATACAGAACACGAACACCCCCGCACTGCACCCCCCTGCCTTAGCCTAGCTAACTAACTAACTAACTAACTAACTTAACCTAGCCGTCTTTGACATCTCATCATCTCAATACCAGACACTCCGTGGCGAAACCTCGAATTCGTCGTCCTCCTCCTCGATAAATCATTAAATCATCAACAATGGACCTCGAGGGTCAATAATAATATTTGCTAATAAGTTGCTCATTAGGCACCCTGTTGAAAATACACACTAACATTAGTATTCAGTACAGATGCATTTATTTCTTTACTTTTCATATATGTATACTTGTTTTTTTTTTTGTTGTCATACCTCATTCGCTGAAAGAGAACGTTTTTATTATTGGTGTTTTTGTGTGTTTTGTGTGCGTATGAGGACACCGGTATGAAATTTAATCTACAAGAAAAGATTACGAAGAAATAACTTTTAAGATATATACTTTTGAATAAATAAAAAAAAAACCTAATTCAATTTTAAATTTAAACTTCTAAAACCGAATCTCTATAGGGGTACGGTAATTAAAAAGAAAAATATTATAAAAATATTACAAAGTGTTCCTATTGAAATATCGTTGTATTATGCTGTGTAGTAAGTGCTATGTGCAACGTATTAAAAAGAAAGAAAAAAAAACAATGTCTGTGTGTGTACCTAGAGCCAAACAAGTGTAGGTGTGTGTGTGTGCGTGCGTGTGCGCGCTTACCTTCATCTTGTCGAAGACGGCGCCGGTGGAGAGTATGTTGTACCTCCTCTCGGGATGGTCGGCGCAGTGCTTCTTGGCCCAGTAGGTCTTGCCCGAGCCGGGCATGCCCACCATGAGGACGACCTGCGGCGGAGAGGCTCGTTATGCATTTGCTCATTGCGCTGCGTGCTACTCGCTAGGGCGCAGGCCTGTCGCGCCACGCACCTCGCAGTCGGCGGTGGCGGCGGGGCGGCGCGGGCCTGCGCAGAGCGCGTGCGGCGCGTGCGCGGCCAGCACGTAGCCCGGCTGCAGGCACGCCTCCACGCCGTCCAGCTGCTCCTCCGCCACGTGCCTGCCACACACACACACACTCACTTAAACGAACCACTCGAAACTATAGAATATCAAAACTAAATATTATATAGAAAAAAAACTACCTTATAACAAACTTAATGCGCTTGTCCAAAGCGAGGCCAGAAAAGACATCCTCTTCCGTCACTTCTTGAACCTCACCTACAACAAAACAAATTCTTATTAAACATTTATAATTTATCAATTATAATATGTTACACTTAACGCATCTAAATGTATGGTACTGTGTATATAGAGTAATGCAGAATAGTAATACTTTTAAAAATAATGCATAAACAATACTTTATAATAAATAAGTAAATGCAACACCTACTCACTACCATTAACTTGGAAAAAAAACTATATTTTTTAAAATTTATTGTAAACGGCATTGCATTACTGAAATTACTGGGCGTAAAAACCAGAAATTTTACATATATATTTCAGAAAAATTCCACTTATAGTCCACTCAAACAAAGTTGTTGGCTACAATTAGTTTAAGATAAAAAATTAAACATTAATGTGAAAAATTACATTTCAAAATAAAAAATGGCTTCCAACGGTAGAACAAGGTCACTGTAAGTGTGAGAAGCCTCCACACATTAAAAGTTATTGGAAGAGATTGTTATAATTGAGGTATATTGACTAAAATTCAGTAATAATTGTTTGTCATGTACTACTTACATGGTTCTTCTTTAACTTCAGCGTTATCTTTTTCAGGCACTTTGTCATCAGCCTCAATGGGCTCAGTTTTGACTTCTGGCAGTTTGTCGTCCTGTTTCTCACCATTTTCCTACGACACAAAAAAAAATATATGTAAATATATTGTTAGAAATTACTTAAAGATTTTAAAAGTGTTAAGTATACAAAGAAATTATTATGTTGATATTTTGTTTATTTACAATATTTACTTAGAATTACTAGAATATTGTTACAAAACAAAAACTAAAATTTCAAGTTTGTCATTAAGTGGGAAACGCGAGCCGGTGAGAAAAACGAAAGAAACAGTTATAGCCTGTAGTTTGCGCAGGCGAAGCCGCGAGCGAGTCGCTAGTAAAAAATATAACACAAACATCTATATGACATACAAAAATCGACCATAAAAAAAACTTTTTAAAACAAATCATCTCTTACTTTAGGTTCGTCTTTGTTTTCTTCCGGTACATTTTCCACGACATTGTTCTCAACTTCCTGCGGATTACTCTCCGGTTCTTTTTCGGCATTTTCTTTCTCTTTGTCCTCATCAACTTCCATTTCTAATCCTTTTTCCAATTTCTCTTCAGCTTCTCTTGCTTTTCTTTCCCGCTCCCTCTCCTATAAAGATGTGAAATATTAACAGTGGAATGTTAATAAGCAATAAAATTTATTTAATGTCATTTCCAATAAGGAAAAGTGATATTACTACCAAGTACAAGGTAAGTTATAATGAGTAGTAGATATAAATTTAAGTGTATGCATATTACTGGACAACAACTGCTGCTGCCACAAAAAAAACTGCTAAACAAAATCAATAAAGATATATCCTTACAGATTTTCTTTTATGCCATGGGTAGTTTGGCAAAGGCTTATATATAATATATAATAATATAATATATAATAATATAATATATAATATTATAATATATAATAAGCTAATAAAGCTTATAACTACTTATGACACAGTGGTAAAACAACACAACAGTGAAGCCATCTTGTGGCATAAAATAAGATACAAAAACTTTAAAGCACCCCGCAGTCTGTAATCATGTTTATGCATTACTTCTTAATTCTTTATTACAAATAATTAGTCAGTATATTTATTTACAAATATGTTATACAGATTCTATGAGATATTTAATATATAAGTGTTTGTTTTTGGATTGTTTTGAGCGCTGGTACAAAGCAAAAGATGTTTTTTTTTAATAAAATTCTAGAAATGTTTCAAGAGATAGTGCATAGTATAAATATATATATATATATATATATATATATATATATATATTAACTGATATAGTAGACTAATAGATGCATAATATATTGATGCATAAACAGTAAATATAATGTTATGAGCTTATGAAATATAACATATTTAATGATATTAATATAGCATATACATCATTTATTCTAGTCTTTGTAATGTCACTGGAGAATTATAGCATCAAACTAGTCAAGTAAAATAAATGCAGCCTAATATTTATTTATACTCATGTTTACTTTCAGATATTGTCACATTTTGAAGACGCTTCACTTGATACTACTACCTTATTGCAGAATCAAATCTATCTTTAAAATTTAACACGGCTGAGCAATACAACAATACATATTTTCATTTTTCTTGAAAATTTTTATTAACATTTATTTAAATAACTGCTCAATAAAATTACCTAGTAATTCTGTAATCTATGATTATAAAATTCATATTACTTTATAAAAAACTGCACTTGTATTATACTAATATTGTTATTTATTATTGATTAAAATCTATTATTTGAATGTGTTTTTAAATTATATTATTAGCTTTCAACATCAATATATTATATTCAGTATAATATGGTAAAATATAATTTAAATAAGTCACTTTTAAAGAAAGGACTTTCCTACTCATGCATCTACGCTTTTAAGATATTTGTGGTTTGGAGTTTTTGACATACTTGATACATTACTTAATTTTCTTTATTTATATTAACTGAAATACAAGTACCGTTTTCAATGTTTCTTGTAAAACAAACTGCCATAAAATTTTATAATATTGCTGGCTTTTGTTATACTTTCTTTCATTGTTTAGTTATGTTATGTTAGTGTGTATTAATATTTATATATATGTTTATTATTTACCTAATTGATAATATATATAATTACCTAGTATCTTGCATAATTGTATATAATTTTTTTAAATAGTAATTAATATTATTTGTTAATATTGATAAGATCTTTTATTTTGAAAATATCATTGGGTATCAAAATAAAAAAAGTTTTTGTTAAAGTATACTGTTACTTGCATATTTTAATTCTCGATGAATATAAAAGATTTAAGGAAACGGGAAAGATTCCTCGGGAAACCTCTTCGGACGCTAGTCTTGCTGATAAAAGAGGGCAACACACGTAATATAGTTCCTCTTAAACATTAATATCATTACTTTATCGCATTAAGTGCGACATTAACGTCTTTGTAAACTCACCTAGAGTTCGAGCCTCGAGTTGAATAAATAATATACTGATAAACAATTATTAATTCTTGAAGAGACAAACTATCTAACGTCGATTGTGAAACATTATATTAAATATTTAATTATAATGATGTCAAACGTCATCAGACTTAAAAACTATATATGTATATATAACTATATACTATATATATATAGATAAAATGTGAACTTTAAGCACGATTTAAAAGTTTTAAGATGTATTTCAACTAAATTGATATTATTTATGATTATTATTTTCCCATTAATTGGCATGTAAAAAACGTTTATGGAGGATAAAAGAGTGATTACTTTTCTGTTGCCCATTCGTCGATAAACAGTACAGCACTAATGCGAGATTGTAACGACGTTGCGATTGGGTCGTTACAGTCGCAATCCAATATTGACAAAATTGGTTTCAAGAGTACGGATAACTGTCATCGTCACTTTGGATTGATTGATATAGATTAGTATTGGATTAGAATGGACATTGGCGTCAAGAGTAGGGCCCTAGGCGTGAATAGGTTGATAAGTCGAATTGAATATATATTAATAACTATTTTTTTTTATATTTATAACCATTACAATTTATTTTATAAATAGGGTGAATAAATGATTGATCAAAAAAAATAAAGCAAATTCACGTAAAAAGTCTTTAAATAACTTAACACAGAATTTACCAATAAAACTAAACTGAAAATGCCTGCCCTAGAAAACATGTATTTTCCAATAATCAACTTATTCACGCCTAGTACGGAAATGTAAATTAAAAAAGTAACATGGCTTATTATATTCGACAAGTTAACCAAATTAATCTGACACTCACACTGGGTGGAATATAAAATATGTAATCCGCCATTTTGTGATGGTGGCTATTTGGAATTAACAACGATATTGATTATATAAAACTGCATGTTCTTAAGGTGTGTACGAAAGTCCAATGCGAAATTGGTTATATTTAACTTGCAAAATAGTTTGACAGATCGACACCATGTCGGATGAAATTAAAAAATTGATTGATATTGATCTTTAAAACAATGACTTGAAATGAAAATGAAAAAATTGATGAAGAGATGAATAGGTAATATATAATCGCAAAAATAGAATTTCGAGAAAATTAAGAGATTCGTGTACTTTAAGAGACGTTAAACTATGCCAACTATTATTATTTTAATAATAGAAAAATAATTTAATTATCAGAATATATTTTAACAAAAACAATTTTAACTTCTTTCATCACAGCGGTTTATATGCTACTAAATCTTCATTTACACATATAATTGTACAAACTCAAAAATGCAACACTTCTTTAAATAGCACCTTATAAAGTTAGACTGTACCTCTCTCTTCTTCCGCTGTCTCTCTTCTCTTTCCTTCCTCTCCTTGTCGCGTCTCTCCTTCTCTTTACGCGCCGCTTCTTCTTTTTGCTTCCTAATTTCTTCTTCACGCTTCCGTTTCTCTTCTAGAACTTGCTCGATTGGTATTTCTATACGTTTCCGTACTATCTTGGTTTTAGTCAACATGTTGTATCTGTTCCAAAAATATATGAATATTTTATTTGTTTTTCGTAAAGGGTGTGGGTGGGTATACACCCCACCGTTGTTTTACATTTTATTTATATCTAATGTAATAATAATTAATATGTAACAATTTATGTCTATATATTAAGTACATATAAAATAATGTCATTCCGCTTGCGATCTCACACAAAATATATCTGTATGAGAGTAAATACGAAATGCTAGTGTGCCTGTGCGGTCAAGTTAGCCACTGATAGCAACAGTGAGCAACGATACATGCCTTGCAGGTGAATAAACATAAAAATATATAATTTAATAATACAGTTAAAATTTAATGGAGTCTAATATCTTATTTTTAATCCACTATCTGTCTCTCCCATCACGTCATCTAACTAAGCCGTAAAAACATTTTAAATGTAAATATTCTCTTGAGTTATCACCAAGCCTACAACCATCAAAGTACACTAAAATTTATTAAATTTTCACAACATGATAATAAGACCATAAACGTGATTGGTCGTGGGTTCGATCCCCACTCAAGGGGATGATTGTACATATTAAAGTTAATTTCATACCCCACGTTCTACAAAGGCAAAGCGCGAACGTTGACAATGCAATGTCTTTATTGGAGAACGGAGTGACTACCCCTCTGCCATGCGGGAAAATGAATATTTCATACCTGTCGTATCCCAAATTAACACTGTAACAAGTGTTCTTGGTGAGCACGTGCGGGAACATGGCTTTGCCTTGCAGCACGGACTTGTCGAACTCGAACGCGGTGCCCAGTTCGAGACCGTTGAGGGTGTACGAGATGGTGCTAGGGTTCGATTCCAGATCCTGTCAAACGATCATTTCATTACAATACATTTTTGTTCTCTTTATTTAAAAAAAAATAAAGTTACGCAAAGTTTATTATAATTAGATTTTTTTGTAGTAGATTATTTGTCGCTATACAGTCAAGTAATTGAAAAATAATAAGTCTTAAAATACCAGCTTTATATTTTAAATGTGTGTATGTGTGTTCATTAAAAAAAATCCTGAAGCAAACTATATTTTAAAGAAATAAAGCCATTTTAAGTTTTAAAAACATTTTCAGTGTACATAACAAATTTTGAATGTCCAATTGCTTGCTACATCTGGATACGTTGAAATTCTTATACGCTTATTACTACTCATTTTTGTTTTAAGCATAGAATAATCTTTGGGTAGTGGAAATTTGTGTGTGTTAATCACACGCTTTAAAAATATTAAGAACATTTGAATTTTTTTATGTGTTAAGACATCAGTAACATATATCTAAAGTAAATAATACATATAAATAAGTATATGTATTTATTAATTTTACACTTGTTATTTTGGTTGCGACCTTATACACAATAGAGTGTACAAGAGTAATACAGAATATCATTCTACCTTCAAAACATACTCTTAATCAATATGTAATTAAGAATGTAATATTTTGAAGGGTTTGATTATATATAAATTGCCATATAATTTTAACATTTATTTATACCAAACTCTGCTGGTTATCAGCGGTATTCATTCTATTGCTGGTGTAAACAAATCAACATGTGTGAATTTTAATTAATAACTAATCTGCTTCCTTTTAATTTTGAGTTTCATTTCAATTTTCTCCTTTCAGACCGTCTCAAACTTTTGACTGGCAGTGTAAATCAATTATTTAATTATATAAACGATGAAGTTATTTTAATATTGAATACAAATCTATATATGAAGTAATTAAAGTACAAAAAAAAATAGGAATAACAAAAAAGTATTGATAGATAGATTAAAACTTTCTCATTGGTAAAATATCAATCAAACTTAATAAAAAAATTTGCAATCACGCCGTTGCCGTTTATGTCTTAAACTCACCAAATAAACACCAATAACGTCCTTCTCGGCGAATTGTTTTCCATATTCTTTAAACTCGCCGTTATTCACAGCGCGGGCGGTGCTCTCGTAGCCCCAGCTCAGCTCACCTTCGCCTGTAAAAATATAAAAAAAATATATAAAAAAATCATGACTTTTTATATTAATATTTCAATATTTTATTAACAGTAAGGAACTTAGGACAGCGTCGTACTGCTGATGCGATCGGTTGTGGGTTCGACCCCATATTATACTTATACTATTTTAATTTCTCCGCTCTGGTATATGACTAAGCGCGGCGTTCAGTTGAATGTTAATTTGGATAGTGGAGAATTGTGTCTTGACATCAGTGTCTCTTCTCTGTGACTACCTCTCTGTAGAGAACTTACATGTAGATGATACTTGATTTTAATTCAAGACATGCATTTATAAATGATGTTTAACATAACTTTAACATAACAAATGTGGTTATGATAAAAGTAGAACTAGATAAAAATTTAGAATCAAAATATTTTAGTATTTAATTAATTACAAAAAATATTGTTTTATTTACAAACCTAACAAAATTTTGTGTAAGTAAAATTTGAATTATTTTTTTAATATTCATATATAGAGTTCAGTATTTTTTAGAAAAATATACATTACAGAAGAAATTACAATTTAAGCAGCAATAAATTGTAATAAAATAAAAGTAAACTATTTAAAATTAAAATTATAAAAAATAACAATTTTTAAAAATGCCATACCAAGATGTAAAGAAGAGTCATCAGTAGACCACCCAACCCGGAGTCCGCTGGCAATGGTCTCTTTGTCAGCATTTTCTGTAGTTGTAACTACTGAGCCTACACGGACCTATTGAAATTTACAGAAAAAAAATTATAAAATATATATAGAACAAAGACAAAAAAAAAACAATTTTTATTAATGTATTTAATGTACAAAGCCTTACATCGTCCGACTGTAAACGCGACGGTCGTGGGTTCGATTCCCACTCGGGCAAAAAGATTATATTTAAATTACTTTAATTAAAACCCCGATAGGACAAAACAAAGCAGTCAGGAAAAGAGAAATACCTCGTAGCACACGCGGCCCTGGCTCAGGCCGTGCGAGGCGCGCGCGCCCGCCCACGCGTGCGCGAAGGCACCCTCGCTCAGCGCCACCACCGAGCGCAGCTCCGGCACCTCCAGGTACTGGTTCAGGTCGCTGTCGTCTGACGCGCACAAATGAATTACGGTTAATCTAACTTGACAGTTTTTATTTATTATGAAAGAAATTTAATTAAATAAAAACCGATGACACCTCAGCTTATTAAATTATTTATACATGTTAAAATATATGCGACTTTGATATACACTGAATCAATATATTTATTATATAATTTGTCATATTAGTGATTGAACTAAAAATGTACAACACTTAGTTTGATTCTCATATAAAAATATATATTTGATTAATAAGTAACTTAATCAATATTAGTTGTTGAATTACTAAAATAGGCACAATATAAACTATAGACCAAAGTTATTTATTATAAAATATACAATAATTATTATTTATAATTTACTATAAAACTTTATATATTTCAAGATACAAGTGAAATCAATAAAAAATTATACAACTCTTGGAGGAAAATTGACAATGTTGATAAAAAAACCAACAGTTACTAATAAGAGGATCATGAGCCTTGAGCCAATCTCATTTGGATACGAATTATTTAAGCATTCAGATTGTAAAAGAAAATTCTATCTGTTTGTTAAATGAATGAGCGATTTGCCTTAACAGTTGAGTTTTATTAATTAGTATAACTTTTATTGATTATACCCATTATTCTTAACTCAGTAAAATAAAAATATTTTATTTATATTTATAAAAATGCCAATTTATTATACAAATGTCACATAATAAATAAAATATAATATACCTATTTTAGATATAAATAAAAACAGTATAATGTCTAAACTATGTACTATAAAAATACTTACACCAAGACAATGTTATTCTATTGTCATCAATTTCTGGTTCTGGTATTTTCACTTCTAAAGACTCCTTTTTGTTTTTGAATGTGTCCTATTTAAAAAAATATATTTATTATAGTTTAACTTACTACTTTCGAAATTATAAGCAACTTATACTAAAATTTTGTAAAATAATTCAAACACGTAACAAAAAAGGACGCACACGAATAAATATCATATATATTTGAGTCAGTAAATTGTATAAAATCTTATTATTTCTTTTTACTACTACTACTACTACTACTACAACTACTAAAACTCTTACTTCAGCAGGAGGAGCGAGCACTTCATTAGTGACTTCTATGGACTTGTAGAAGTTGCTCCAACGCGCCTTCTTTTCTTGTTTACGTTTCAAACGTTGGAACTTAATGGGGTCCTGAGATACACATATATAGCTTATTTCAGATATTTAACTAATTACCTAGTATTATTTTGTGTCAAATCTTTTTTTTTTAATTAAATTCATAAAATTAATTTAGTCAGTGTGCTGGACTATCGATGGGAAATACCCAATAATATTATATATTTTATGGTATTCACGAACTTTGCACATATAACTAGATAGAACCTTGTTTAAAGGTGCTCTTTCCTCGACTACATGCTCTTTTACCAGACATTGTGTATTAATTTGAGATATCTGATGCCTTGTCGTATCTTTTCAAATCAGGAAAATGAAAATAAATTAAACATAATTATTTTCCCAAATAAGGACCAAATTCACAACCAATCGTGTTTACATTCTGACGCTGTGCCACTGAGCCAGGACGGTGACAACAATATAACAATAACAAAATATACCTTGCTGGACTCTTCTAGGCGCTTTGCATCTTCTTCAGCTTGCTTCTTCTCTCTTTCAATTCTTTCCTTCTCTTTTTGTATGAGTCTCTCGTTGAGTTGTCGCCATTCTTCTTCTTCTGACAGCTCGCGTTGTTTCTGTGGTAAATTATCGTATTACAGGTTTTTATTTCTTTCACATTTAATGGAAAGCTTTTTATATACTTTGTGTAAAGTAGCAGAACTCGACGCAGCAGCTTTTTTCCATATAACAGGGTAGGTCTAAATAATAAACACTGGGTTTCATTGTGGACACATTGCGTATTGAGAGGCGGAACTCAACGCCGGTATTTATCCTAAAATCTTACCATAGCACGAAAATAACTTTCGCGTTTACAGTCAGTCGCATGCATTGACGCATGCGTTGACAGACATATAAAATGTATCAATATGGATTGGATTGGAATTTCCAACCAACGTATTTAACTAAAATTTATTTAAAAAAAGGAATCAAATTTTAATATCTCACTTCTTTTTCCTCTTCATCCTGTTCCATTTTCTTCTCTGTAGCGTCTTCACTCATCTCCTTGTCTTTCTCTTGTAATTCATTTGTTTGCTCTTGAGGTTCTGTTTGATCAGATGACTCGTCTGGACAGAAATATATATTATATTTAAAATAATATTATTATTATATATTTTAAATATGTATATATATATACTAGCTGACGCGTTGCCTTATCAACATGAGTAAATTACTTAATGAACTATACCAAGTTTCATACTTCTAATTCATGTGTTTATGTTAAAATTCTTCTGCATATTTTTTATAAAAATTGATTGATTTTTTTTTCACATATACCTAATGGTTTGGTGTAAATAAAATAATACGAACCTTTGTTTGTTTCCTGTTCGTCGGTGTCCATTTTTTCTGGAACCGGAGATTGGCTCCTAAAAGAAATTAACATTTGTAATATGAAATAATTAAGCATATTTTAGTTATCAAATAGTGGGAGGACATAATACACTACACGATATTTATACAAGACTCCCCGTTGTCTACGCACTCCCCGAATTTGAAACATTGTGTGTTGGGTGACGGAACTCAAGGCCGCAATTTATCCTAATATTACTTAAGTAAATACTAATGCCAATACAAGTCTTGTATGCAATAAAATTATATTTATTAGCATTTTCGATATGCCGAGACTAGACTCTATATATCTAAGTATCCTGTTCTGAGACTTTCAAAAAGAAAGATATATAGTTCCCCCCTATCTCTGTCATCCTTCTTTCTACGAGTATTTATTGTAGTATGCATGTGCTGATGATGGATGGGTTTCGTGTGAAGTAAAATATATGTAACTATGTCATATTTAAAAAACGTATAAAAATTTGAACGCAGCGGGATTTCAACCCGCTTCTCTTGAAAGCCGTCCAAGCACTCTGATCGCTAAGCCATGCGTTCTACATCCAGCTACGTCGAAATTCTTATATGCTTATTACAACTTATATTTGTTGTTAGCACAGTTTACAAATCCCGCTGCGTCTAATTTTTTATACGTTCTCTAAATATGTCTTTTTATATTTCCAAAGTGTGTGAATAACACATTAAAAAAAAATGTTAAAAATGTGACTATGTGTTTTTAATATTATTTTATTCCATGACTTTTTTTTTTAATTCGTGCAACTACAAAGTTTTACAATTTGAACTAGGTAAATATATTTACATACACATTAAAAAAGTAATTTAGAGGCACTGTTTGTTCGTTAACCAACTCCCTTTTTAATCTATAATTTTTCTTTTATTACCGAAAAATAGATTATAAATAATTATTTTGTAGATATGAACTCACAATCCAACAGTGTTTTAACACTGCACTACTGCTAATTAAAAAAAAATAAACATTTTTTAACATTTTTTAAAGTGAAACATTTAGGAAATTGAAAAAGACATATTTTACAACAAAAATAGGCATGATGAGTCAAATTTAAAAAATAATTTTAGCTTAAGTTTTAATCTTTTTACTATTTTTGGGTAATACTTCATTGGCGAATGAATAATTAAAATTATAGACATGCCGTGCTCGTGCAGCCTGCATTGCACACCACGTTTTTTTTGCGCGCTGACAACGCGCCTTTTTGATGACCCCATCCTCTGCGCGGTATTAACACGTCTTAGATTTTACGCGTTTGTATCGATACAAACGCAAGTAAACCGTGAACTTTTATCGATACATTAGCGCTTGTCGACTACGCCTAAAATAAACGTAGTGTGCAATGGCCGTAACGGTGATACATAAATCTGCATAAAAATATTAAATAATTAAAAAGAGCAGTAACTAAAATACTACATATAATAATTATTTATTTATTTTAGTTTGTATGCAGGCGTAACTCAACGCCACCCTTATGAATAGTTACATATAATTAAAATCGGATTATAAATAGGATTGGCATATTGTCTTCAAAAAAACACTTACTGTTCATCATCTATATCATATAGATCTTCCTTTGGCGTATCTTTTGTTTGAGGTTGTATGTCTTCTACTTCAGGTTCCGGCTCCTTAACAGGTGCCGGTATTGGCTCCGGTACAGGTGCAGGTGGTAATGGGTTCGATTCTTCATCGTCTTGTTTGGGTTCTTCTATTATTTTGGAAATATCTTCACGTGGTACCTATTTGATGTTAGAACTTTAATTTTTATAGTCATATTTATATAATTTTAAAAAACCGTTGAATTAAACTAATTTGTTGTTATTATTGTGGTTATAATTATAAATCAGTAGATACTTCCATAGTCAATCTATAGCACAGAAATTTATTTTACATTGTATTGATTAATTTTACATACATAATTTCAAGTTGATGCTGCTACCATCATTTTAAGACAAAGCAAAAAAGTAAATTTTAACTATTATCATAATATATGAAATTACTGTAGCAGATACAATTCTTAATAAATTATTTATTTAATTGAGTGACATTTGTAATTTAAAGTAAGTAACAAAGAAAAGAAAGCAAGAAAGCATCTTTTTTTGCTTTCCCACATAGCATGGTAATCATAATCTAGTTAGACACTCCATTCCCCACTTTATGCCTGAATTTACTCATGGTATGTTGAGTGGTGGAACTCAACACTGAGACCAGTGCAGAGAAATAAAAATAATTAAATTAGGATCCTTCAAACAAACGGAATTCAACAACCAACCACTACTCCACAAAATAATATATAAAATATATACAAATACAACTTTTCCATTACCAGTGACTGACAGATAATGCACAGCCAAAATGACTAGCCATGTAATGCCTTAATTTAGCATGTAGTCTCCTTGGGGAGTATAAAAGAGTACTAAGAGAGAATCCATCGGAAGTCCTACAAGAATGGATTTTACATTTTATAGTCCATACAAACCAAATTGCAGACCAGAAAACTTTTCCATAGAAAAGCTGCTAATTATTATAACTTATACTCAACAATTTAAAGCCATTCTTGATATAAAACATTAAAAGGTTATCTTATTAAGGAATTGCCCACCTCATCATTTACTTCAAAATAGCAAACCTAAAGATAACTAAAATAATTAAAAAGTAGTTATATAGTAGAATTTTTCAAAAAGTTGTTGCTGTTGTTAGTGATAATAAATGTTGTATACTGTAATTTTAAATGTATATACAATAAAATATCTAAATATACCTTAGAAGGGGTACCACCCAATCTGGATGAGGATGATCGACGGGTAGTTCTAATTTCTGCAGCTCGCCGTGGTGTGGCAGGTATAGATGTAGACGGGTCATCTCCCTCTTCTGTTGATGTATCTAGTACAGAAGTATCACTGAAAACTGTAAAAAAAAATTGAAATATATTACTATATAAAATAGCAATACTATGTTGATAAAATTATTCTAGATTTAATAAAAATGTTTAAGCAAATGGTATTAAAAATCTTAAATCATTTCATCCAAAAACTATAAATAAAATTTGAATAGGTTTTTCCCACATAGCAGTATGGTCAGAGTGTAGAGTGAGAGAATAGAGTCAAAACACTAATGTCTCTGCTTTCTGCAAAATGCTAATAAAAAAGCATTAATATAATAACCAGAAAATATGATTTATTCAGAATTAATTTGCTTTAAAAATATTTAATCTATATTTAGAATTAGACAATTAATAATTTTATTTATTTTATTCAAAGATGAGTTATATTAACAATGTGTTGAAACTTTTTTTATAAAAATATAAAAAAAACTGATTTATTTTACCCATTAAGGTTATGGATTCCTGTTTTCAATATAATTCTTATTTACTAAACGATGTTACAATAAAATGTAAAAAAATACTTAGTATTATTTAATAATGACTCCAAGCATTTCAAATAATACATTTCGTTTTCCGCCAATATACTAACAACACATTAGTACTAACATTATTATAACTGGTAACAATACAAGTTGTATGTTTTAACAATTTTCTGTATTATTACCACAAGATTCCGTTATCTGCAACTAAATATCGTATTTTGACTTCTGTTTTCCTGTCTTTGATTCCACTTCACTAAACAATAACGGTTAAAATGGAAATTTTACTAGCAACGAAATAAAGCAATGTCACGCGTAAATAAGAAATCCAAATAAAACATGGAGGGAGCGACGCGTTACACGTGCTAGTGTCAAAATTTATAAATGCTTATTTTCTACAACATAGTTATTAATGAAACAATTAGATACAACGCCGTACACTTACTAGTTCCAGTTTTAGCTTCTAAAGCTTTCTTTAACCTTTCCACCAACGCCGGTTTGTTACCCTTCGTGTCCAAGCCCAAAGCGCCAAGCTCGGTTCTCAGATCTACGACTTTCATTTTTGCTGGATCCATTTTTAATCTAAAGAATTCTTCACTTCACTACAGTCTGATAACTATAAACCACAATAGTCATATAAATTCTTTAAACACAGTCATTACTCGCAAAAATTCACTATCGCGAGGTGAGCGCCAAGCAAACCAATATGGCGGCTTCGCAATTACCACAGATTATGTTACAATATAGTTAACTTTTATATCGTAGATCCTGAAATGGCATAAGACTAAAAGTATACTGCTGAAATGCACATTCTCAGACATTTGACATTATATCTCGGTGTCTTTTATATAAACAATTTCATTGCTAGGTAACGATAATCTCTAAATCAGAGCGCATAGCTCTGATAGTTTTATAAAATTTAAAGTTTTATTTCAAATCTCTTTATCGATAATTATGGCTCGAAAAGAAGAACCAAGAAGTATAAATTTTTTTTTTTATTTAAAGTACTTTTTCCATACAATTGATGTATATGTAATATTTATTCCAGTTCAACCAAATAATGATTTGGAAAAGCGAATAATTGAAGCGTTTGAAGTCTTTGACCATTCAGCCAAACAAGTTGTTGATGTAAGAGAGATTGGAACGATTTTACGCTCCTTAGGTACGAATCAGATCATACAATTTAACTTTCAAACGGGATTTTAAATCATATGTGTTTAATTATTTACTATTGAAGACATTTTGTCATCATTAAATAATGATCATATTATTTTTTAAGGCTGTTGTCCTACCGAAGCCGAAATACAAGAAGTTATATTAGCAACAGAAAATAAAGAAGCCACTGGAAATGTTCCATTACTTAATTTCTTACCATATATGTGTAAAGCTATGATTGAACACAGGTAATATTTATTTTTAACTTTACATTTTTCATACGTAATGATGAATAATAGAGAAGGAGGCCACTCTAATAGCACAATGCTAAAACCAAAATAAATTGCTAAATAAAAAAAAGCATTTGCCTGCTATCTTTACATTATCGTATTGTGTGCAATATTTCTTTTGGAAGGTCGGCACGCTGTGGTATAATACTAGATACTCTTTTCCTTATTAAAAATAATAGATTTATCGGAAAGTTCTATCCATTTCTATCGAAATAAGTGGATGATAACCAAGAATGAAAATTATATGGAAACGGACATATAATGAACCCGGAAAACGAAGCCTTTGCACTTTAAAACCAAATTCGGCTCTGAATAAGACAATCAAAGGCCAAAAGCCTTTAGAGACTTTTGTTTCCAGTACTTATACATACCAATAGCGGAAAAAATTCAAAATAATATCCTTGCCAGTATGATTGGTAACAAGAAAATAATTATAAGCCTGATCCTATTATTTTTTTTTTAAATAATATGTTTTATACTTCTAGTTTTTATCCGGCTAGCGCAGAAGTACTTCTTGCTGCATTCCGATATTTTGATAAAGATGGCCGCGGATTTCTAACAAAAGAAAAATTTACACAACTCATGTTAGAAGAAGGTGAACCTTTCACACAGGTATTATTCAAGTTAAAACATTTTAATCGGATTTTATTATCAATTAGTATAATTATACTATTAGCAAAATACGAATATATAAATATTGTAAATTATTTTATTCTATTAAATAATCACATTTATATTTATTACATGTATATTGATTACACTTACTAACTCACACGAGATAGAAAACAACAATTTAGCGCCATTTAGTTAAAATCTCATATATTTATTTGTAACAATATTACCAGTTAGGCAATAACTGCCCCTGTAGTGGCGTATTGGGACAGCGCCTGACGGTGAACATATATATATATATATATACATATATATATATATATATATATATATATATTTAATTTCTACGCTCCAGTAAGACTAAATGGTACGTTGAGTTGCGCCTCTCAACATGCAATGTCTGGAATTTGGGTGGAAAGTTAAGAAGGGAGTGATACTAGGTTCTCTGCCGCTTCAAGCTTTTTCTCACATAGCAGGGTAGTCGGTACTCCACTTTCCGTCCAAAATAGAGACATTGCGCGTTGAGTGGCAGAACTCAACGCCGTACTTTGTCTAGAACGAAAATATTTAAAAAAATATAATCATTCCTTCGAGTGAGAATCGAACTCACAACCTATCGCGTTAACAGTTAGTCGCTGACATTGACACAGATACACATACAGACTCACGATAGGCTCAATAATGTGTATGTATATATAAATATTGTAATCTTGTTTTTTATGCAGGAAGAGTTGGACGAAATGATGCATACAGCATTGGATCCAATAACTGATACTATAACGTATGAATATTATATTAATCAACTTATGGTAAGTTATTATTTTTTCATAACATTTTGTGTACAAACTATAAATCAAATATATTTTTATAAGTTTATCATCCATCCCGCATTCTTGTGACTTTTTGAATGGTTGTTTATTTTAATTTATTATAGATATCTCATAACATATATTGCTAATTAGGTGGCAGAACTCAACACCATCTTTGATAACACCATAGTTAGATAAATTTTAAATTTAATAAAAATATCCTAATGTAATGTAATGTGTTAAGATGTTGATTCAGGCATTATAAAATTAGACGTAATTATGTCAAACATAAATTTGCTTGTATTTCAGAAGCATAAACAGCGTACACTGAAGTAGGAAGTTGTTTTAAGATAATATATTTTTATTATCAGTTGGAACATTTAAATTTGATAAGCCAATTATTAAATAAAACATAGTTTTTATAGGTTCTCTTTATTGTGACATAAACAACAAAATGAGTTCCTTACACTAAAACATAAACAAATACAATAGGTTAAAGTTAATTATTTGTGAAAAGAATTACATTAATAAGTAATTAAATTAAATCAATCAATCAGTCGTAATGTCAATGAAGTGGGTCCTTTTGAAGAAAAAAAAAATTTATTATCATAAAAAAATGAACAAATCTAAAACAATAGTTAAATATAGAAAAACTTAAAGCTAAAATAATTTCTTAACATTAGTCTGTTACTGAGCTGAAAAAAATTTTGTTTAATACAAATATAGAAATATTTGAATTTCAAAGTTACTATTGGAACAGTGCAAGTGTAATCTATTTAAATAAGTATATTGTTTTTGATTGTCAGTCGTCGCTGAAGTTTGAATTGTAAGATAGGTTAGTGGTGGTTACATGAAGGGCAGAAGGAAAACCTTTACTTGATTAGACACTGGTTATGGTATTTTCCTAAGGGCATTCGTTTCTTAAAATACGACATTGTCCCATAATGACCCCAGAGGCCTTAATTGTTGTAATTATGTTTTAGTTTTAACACCTTATATATAAATGTAGAATTCTAATCATTGAAGTCCAAAGACAATATATTGTTTTAAAGTATTGTGAAAGAGTTGTGTAAACCAAAACATAAATTCACAATAATATCAACTATTTTTTTATTCAATTTAGTTACCTTGTGTTTCTTAAATATCCAATTGTTTGAATATTTTCTTCTAATCTATTGCAAACGACTTGTCCGCCGCGTTTTAATACTACATGGTGTAGAATTTGCCAAACGCGACGAGCTTCTTGTGGGTGTGGCGGGACGTCCAGACTCTTTTACATGTCCTATAGATTTGACTTCAGCTTTCTTAGAAATCTCTTGATCCTCTTGGCTGACTTCTTTTACTGGTTCATTATCATTCTCCTTGATTCCTTCTAATTCCTTGTCAGTGTCCATCAATTCAACACATGTTTGAGAATCAGTAGCAGCACTTTGCCTATTTGTGTCATCAGATTTTGTTTCATTATTGCCATTTGTAGATATTTGGCCATTTTCTTCTTTTTCCATATTTTTACTTTCACTGGATACATTATTAATATCTGTCCCGCCATTTTCTTCACATTTGCTGTAGTCATCAATAATTTCTACATCATCTTGTGGTGTAGTTTCTGTTCCTTTATCATCATTTGGCTTATTGAAATTAAAATGTTTTTCTGATTTTCTTATAGAAGTAAGTAAGTCTGTTATTTGTGAATCTAGATCAGGGCTCAATAAAGAACTGTCTTGTAAGAAGGAATCATTTTCAGATTGTACTTTATTCGGAGAGATGGCTGGTTTACTTTGATTTGTTGCATTCACTTGTTCGCTCGGTTTTATTATAATTGTTGATTCACCTAAAAAGTTGATTAATTTAAGTAAAAAAAAAATTGAACATAATCATGAGGACTGTAAAATTTGTATTTTCAGATTTTAATAATTCATACATTTTTTTTAATTAAAATATATAATTGTAAAATATTACCTACTTATACATTATAGCTATGAAGTATTCTTTTTTTTAACTTAAATTGAAAAAAGGACCATATTTTGTTAAATACTTTAGATATATGTTAAAATCTTAAACATTCATGTATCAACAAATGCCAGTTAAAATAGAATATAAAAGAAAAAAAATGCACAAATACTTAAAATAACAAATTAATGCTTACCAACAACAGAGTCATTTGCTTCCAATATCTTATCATAGTTGCTCTTGTCGTTAAAGCCAATTACAAGAAGATTACTGATGGATTTGTGTTTCTTGATTGATTGTGGATTGAATTTAGTGAGGAAGTTGTATATGACAGCGCGGGCAGGTAAATTAGGGCGACCAATGAGCTGTGAACAATAGATAGTTGGTAATATTAATATCTAGCACCAATAGGGTCCATCTGCAAAAGAAAATGATGTCTTATAAAAAAGATAGAAAGAAAGGAAAGAACCTAGCGTCAACACATTCCATTCTCCACTTTCCACTCTAAGTCGAGACACGAGTCTGTGTGAGCGGCGGAACGCAACGTCGCTCTTCGTCTTACCAGGCAAGAATTTAGATAAGATCGTACTTTAGATTGGAGGTCAAACCCACAATTAATTGCAGTTATCACTAGGGCACAGTGGGATCCAAAAATAATTAGTATTTTAAACTTTATTTTTATTAAAGAAAAACCTGTTTCGTATGAAGCTCGTAATAATTAGGAAATAGCATATGATGTTCAGCATTTAAGACTTGCTTTAAAAAAATATGTTCAATAATGTGTTACTGTTACGTTTTGACTATATTGTTTCTAAATCAGTGCAAGAATCCATAAAAAAAATCTAGTAAGTCATAGAAATTTCATTAAAGCAAAAAAATATTACCTTCACATAATGTATATCTTTGGATAATGCAGCTTTGGGTGTTTCAGGATTGCTTGCCGGGTCTTTGCTTGGCGTATCTGGTACTGGAGTCACTTTACAAACAGGTTTTTCCTCTGATTCTTCAACTATTACAACTTCTTCAGTTTTTACAGTTTCCACCTTGCAATGAACTTCTTCTTTATCAGCTTTTACTTCAACAACAGCATCACTTGCTCCATTGTTAGTATTTTCTTGAGAAGTTTTTGTTTCAATTTTTACATCATTTGTTTGAGATTCAGAGTTTGTGTCATTCTTTTCAGTTGTTGGAACAGTCTCTTCAGCACCAGATGTTTCACTTACTACTTTCTTATTATGAATTAAATAAGATTCGTCTTTTTCAATTGTTTTTAATATTTTCCTCTTCAGCTGAGCAGTGATCATAGCTTTGGTGCCTAAAAATTCTTTTTCACAAAACACGATTGATAGTAAATGCTGAAATGTGGAAATAGTATCATAATTATTGATTATGAATATTACACAAGTAATAACTAAATGGCACATTAAAAAATAACTTACATTTTTAAACTTAGGCATGATTTTAGGTAGGCGTTCTTCAATAAGTATGTCCATGGCCTTAGTGTAATAGCTAGCTTTGGCAATTTTCTCTTTTATCAGGCTGAGACTGCCATCTTCTCCACAAATCTCTTCAATTGTTAGTGTTTTGGGTATGGTGTCAGGCTTCTTTTCTTTGTCTGTATTTGGTTCTGGTAGTTTCTTCATGTATTCATCTAAAGTTGCTGGCTCTTTTGTGTACAATTTTTCAAGCTGGTAAAATGAAATATATATTATTTTATTTTAAAGGAATATAATGCAAAATATTTATAATTATGATTATTTAAAATGTTTTTCTATAGTACTTACTTTTGTAAACATATCTTCCAATTTAGTACTTAATACATTTGTCATGTTTTTCTTGAAAAATTCTTCAGGATCATCTACAAAATATGGTGCACATAGAGTTAATTATGTAAAGTAATTTTTATTACATAATCATTTATGAAATTTTGATATACTTTCCGACAGAATGCTGCATGCATAGTTAAGAAATATATAATGAGTTGTTGACTTAGTTCACCAGAGTTTAGTAAATATTGGAAATATTTACCAATTTGGTGAATAAGCAATATTAGCCGTACAAAAAAGTACGCCCACATTACGCCTCGTCAGAGTAAGGGAGTAAAATTGTGCAAGTTATAAAACACAATAAACAAAGTTTATGCGACGAACAGTCCGCCGAGTGGAAATGAGAGTAGCGAGTTAGCGATTTACCGGCAAGTTTTTAAACAATTTAAAATCTTTTTTGATAAATCGCATAGAAACCAATACCAAATGTGTGTGTGTACCTGCGTCGACCAGCTGAATGGCCCCGAGCTGCGGGCTGCCAAGGGCCTTAGCGTCTTTGGCGACACTGATCAGTTCTAGGTCGGTCTCGTCGGGGTAGAGCTTGCGGTAGGCCGCAACGATATCGTTGGCGGCGCCCACGTACTTGTCCATCATCACGTTGCGGATGCGCGTGCGGACGGTGTGCTTCAGCAGGCGCTGGATGAAGGGCGTGAGGAAGTACTCGAGGTCAGCGGGCTCGTTGCACTGCTCCACCTTGATCTGCTTCATCACAATGCCCAGCGCCAGCTCGAGCCGCCCCTTCAGCTGCGCGCTCGGTGTCTTGTCGGCGCGCAGGATTTGATCGGGCTCGGGTTTTTTATCGATCGCTTTCATAGCGTTGCTAACTAATTTCTTAGTTTTTTCCGCGGGGTACGAGGCAAGCTTGTTGGGAGCTTGGCTCGCCTGTGACTTGGGCTTAGTTACTTTGGTCGGGTGAAAGTTTTTACGGGCCGCGGGTTGCTGAAATTTTTTTTGTGGGCGTAGAGGAACGCCGATAGGCTTGAGGCTCATCAGGGGAGCAGGCGTAGGCGCCGAAAACTGGACCGGCTGTTGTTGGAACGGTTGAAAGTGTCTCTCATGAGGGAAATCTTTGGCCGAGCCTATCTGCCAAGGGTTAATCTGAGGGGTATTGAATCGTTTGTTATTCCAGGGATAATTATGAGCTTCAGCCTGCCGCTTGACGCCCTGAGGTCTGTAATTACTAGAATTACTAGACCCCTGATATTGTTGAGAGAAGCCATATGGCTCTTGATGATCATAGTGGTTAGTGGGATAATCAAACTGCCTCTGAAATTGAATTAAATTAAAGTTAATTCAAATGATGTGCTGGACACTTTGCACTGATTATTTTGGCTAAGATATTGAATATTTTTGTGAAACAATAGCAAACTTTACATCAAAATGTAAGTAGCATCACAAAATATCTTAGTCTTAGCAAATATAGTGACTTTCAAATTTAAAAATATCATTTAAATAGATAAATATCAATGTGTAAATCCTTATTTATTAGAATTTATTAATGTTAAAATAAAGTTACAACATTCATAATTGAATATTGGAAATTAAAATGCTCTGTAATAAAATATAAATATTATTTATAAAATATAAAGTCAGTACCAGACAGATCAGTTGAAATATTAAATACTAAATGACAGTATTTTAAAAAAAGGTCTTGTCAATTAGGAGGATTTGGTAATAACCAGATATGGAAAGAATCCTACAGATATATTATATCTTTAAGCAAAACATTGCTTTTTCGTGTTAGATACTGATAGTACATATGTGAATGAGAATCATTTCACTGTTGATTGTCAATTGCTAATTTATATACATCCTAAAGATGAAGAAGTTTTATCCAAAGATAAAAGCTTCTTTCTTTAATAATGCAATATTAAAAATAAATCTTGAAAACAAATTATTTCAAAAACAAAGTCAAAGCAATGAATGGTGACTGGTAAAAAAAGAACAATGTGATAAAGTGATTGAATAATCCTAAAATAAAAAAAAAAAGAAAACCTAGTGTTTTGTGTATATAGTTTAATTATTATTTGGGTTTAAAAATTTAAATAGAATAGTTAAATAAAAGATAGAAGAGAAATAAAAACCTTTGCAGAATATCTTTCTCTATTTAGAATATCTTGCTTTTCTTCAATAATCTCCCTTTTGCGTTTCAATAGCTCCAGTTCAATATCTAAATCCTAAAATTAAGAAATTTTTGCCAATGTAATAACAAAATACAATTCTTGAAGAATATTTAACACAAAATAATCATATTATTATTGAAGTTATAAAAATCTAGACTTCTTTTAAAGAAATGAAAAAAAAATACAAGTAGGAATATAACAGAATTTAAGGACCAAAATATGAGTTATTGATCGTTATGTATAGTTACAAAAACAGTAATGATTGAT
Organism: Podotricha telesiphe; assembly: GCA_038994665.1. Classification (NCBI taxonomy): domain Eukaryota; kingdom Metazoa; phylum Arthropoda; class Insecta; order Lepidoptera; family Nymphalidae; genus Podotricha; species Podotricha telesiphe. The sequence continues at coordinate 1,227,887 of JAOYRR010000431.1, read as the reverse complement.
GATGAAGATGCATGTATAAAACAAAAGAACGCTTCGATAAATGATCATGCCGGGTCGTGGCATGTCACTACTTGATAAGAAGAATAATATGTAATTTAACAAAACTTACACGGAGATGATTTGTCAGCAAAGGCCCATTTAGAGACTGATGCTGATTGCTGGGGTTGTTTCTGTTACGTCTCATGTCTATCTTAACTATTACTTTAAAAACGGAAGAACCAAAATGGCCACCACAGGAAAGAAATGTATTAATAAGGTTTAATATAAGATGCCAACAACTTTTTATGATAAATGGATAAGTGATAGAGGAAACCGTTATTATGAATAAAGCTAAACACAAAAACCTAAATGCCACCAAACGCCGATGCAAACGGTAATGGAATTTTTAGTGACGCAAATAACGATTGCCAATTCGTGACAACTGTCAAGTGTCAACAATGAACGATTTACTGAGAGCACAGATTGTCAATTGATGTTTTAAAATTCTAAACGGCCATGATTTTGCGCATAGATAATTGAGATAATCATTTTAAGTTTGAAGTAAATATTAAATGTATTTGATTAAAACTGTATATATTGTGTACTTTTGTTTATATGTTGCGAATTGACAGGCAACTATCTTCGTGAACTTAGCTGTGAAAATTATTTAACTTCTTATATTTATACCAAATATAACTATTTATTTTTAAATATTTAATATTGATATAATTTAAAATACTAATACTTTATAATACTTAGTATTTCCAAAATAGTCCAAGTAACTACTTGTTTAAGTAAGAAATATATTTTTTATACATTTAATATATAATTCATATTTTAAAGTTATCTAGCAATAGAAGGTATATGAGTGATAGTGATAGTGATGATTGGTGATTCTAAAGTGGTTTACGAATAGACGAGTATTCAGTTTTAGTATTCACATTGAGAACTGATTGAGAACTAAGTAGGTAGTACTTATGATTTCATTTAAAATAGTGTTTTCTTTAGGTGGCTCCTATTGATGTGTATCACATAGCCGATCAAATAGAATTAGAAAGGAAAAGATTAGAAGCGGCAGCACCTAAAAAGAGAAGAGCTTCGTCTTTACTTAGAGCTGCGCATACCTAGAATGTGTAATTTTTGAAATTTTAATTTATGTATGAAATTGAATTTGTACATTCCTTAACAGTTATAAGTCTTTAATTGTAGTTTTAGTATAATTTTCTCTATTAGTAAAATATTATCATATGTGAAGTTATTTTCTGTTTCCAGGTTGATGAAGAAGTTGGAGACACGGATGAAACACCTAAATAATTTTCTTATATTTTCAAAAATACTCAATCGTAATACTCTTTTAATGTAAACTTGTTGTGAAATATAAAGATTTGGATATTCATATTCATTTTATATTTTTACGGTCTTTTTTTACATTTAAATGCATTATAAACTATAAAACAATTAAAATTACTAACCAAATCTTACTTGCAATATCAATATGTTGGCAGTTGTATAAAAATATAATCCGATTATTTACTGTAATTTAACACCTTTACCCATTTGTATATTATCAACGTACGAGGGCGGTTCGGAAACTTCTTAGCATATCAATGAAAGAGAGTAGTTAGTTTTTCAAAAATATTTTTATTTTTCAATATAATCTCCTGAAACTTCAATACACTTAGTCCAACGCTTTTCTAGCAATTCTATCCCTTGATTAATATAGTTTTCCTCAAGGTCTTCAAAATAGTGGTTTACAACCGTAATTGCATCTTCATTTGAAGTAAAACGCTTGCCAGCAAGGATTTTTTTTAGATTTGGGAACAGGTAAAAGTCACTGGGAGCTAAATCAGGAGAATAAGGTGGGTGGTCAAGCAACTCGTACTTTAATTCGTTGATTTTAGCCATTGTTAAAACACTCTTGTGCGCTGGTGCGTTGTCTTGATAAAAAATTTTTTTTTTGCGTTGTAAGCCAGGACGTTTTTCTCGAATTTGTACATTTAATTGATCCAAAAGGTTGCAATAGTACTCTGAATTTATTGTTTAACCCTTTTGCAGATAGTCAATCCATAAAATACCTTTGAAGTCCCAAAAAACCGTTGCCATAATCTTACCAGCCGATTGAATTGTTTTTGCCTTCTTTGGGGCACTTCCTCCAGCTTCAGTCCTTTGTTTGGATTGTTCTTTTGTCTCTGGGGTATAGTGGTGGATCCATGTCTCATCTTTTTTTTTTTTTTTTTTTTTTTTTTTTTTTTTTTTTTTTTTTTTTTTTTTTTTTTTTTTTTTTTTTTTTTTTTTTTTTTTTTTTTTTTTTTTTTTTTTTTATTTCGCTTAAAACGATCCAAACAAGCTTGAGAAATGTTCATTCTTATGCGTTTTTGGTCGACTGTTAACAAATGCTGTTAATCTTGCAGAAAGCTTTTTCTTCTGTAGTTCTTCATGCAAAATTAAATGGACTCGATCATTTCACGCACTTTCATTCGTCGATCATTTAATACCATATCATGCACTTTGGTTACAATTTCTGTTTTTGTTGCTGTTTTTGGACGTCCACTACGTGGTTCATCTTTAATGCTTGTACGACCACGTTTAAACTCAGCAACCCAATTTTTTACTGTTGCATATGAAGGAGCGCTTTCACCTAACACATTCACCATATCATTATGAATTTCTTGTCCCGATAAACCTTTTTTATGTAAATATTTAATGACACCACGCATTTCTAATTTTTCAATTGTAAAAAAATCGCGGATGCGTCTTTTGTGAACACCTGTTTCTATATGAAGGAGTTGCCAGATCGAACAAAAATTTAACATGTAGTCCTAGCAGAGATGGAAGTTTCCAAAACACTTAACTTTTTTCTGTTTATACCGCGCTTTTTGTGCTAGGCTAAGAAGTTTCCGAACCGCCCTCGTACTTATGCTCAATACATGTATCACTATGAAAACAAAAAATTAAAATCTACTAATTATATGACAAATCTAATATAAACTTGGGTCTTTATTAGCACGAATAAACATCTTTATTCAGGTTAGGTAAATGTTCTCGTATATTTTAAAGTGAACTATATTACTTTTCAAAGATATCACATCCTCTAAATTTTGGTTATTATTTATAAAATTAAAATCAATGAAATACTCACTTGCACCTTTATTATTCGCATTTAATATCTACATTGTCTATTTTAATAAACCTTAACCTTATGATTTGTGTCAAAACATCAACTTATATGGTAACATTCAAACTCGACTTATAAATATCCATACTAAGATATACAAACAATAAACCAAACACAAAAAACGAGTTTCGTAATTATTCCTCTTCAGAACCACTGCACTCGTCGACAACCACTCCTTCTGATATCAAAGCTAGTATTTCTTCATCATTCATTTCGTCACCGTCATCAAATTCTTGAATTTCATCCTCCATTACTTCCTCATTTAAAAATTCCCGTTCTTTTTCAATGATTACTTTCTTTGTTGAAATTACTTTTGATTTTTCATTTTTGATTTTTAAATGATTTTTGATGATTTTATCTGATTCTTTTTTGTCAACACCTGTTTTTTTGGCCTCTGTGTCATTATTTTTAGTCTGCGTAGATTTTTTTATATTTTCCTCTTTAGGCTGATTGGCGACAACGATTTTTACTATATTGTTTTTATTATCTGTTACTTTTTCTTTTTCAGTTGTCATTTTAGGTTTATTTTTATCATTCTGCTCTACTTTAGTAACAGTTTTTTGATCCGATATGTTAACTTCCTCACTCTTGCTAGGTTTTGTCTCTGGCATAAGCTTATCTTTATTTTCAATTTTTACATCCTTAACTTTTTCTTCAAGTTCTTTGCTCTGTGGTTTGGTTTCTTTAGTAATATGTTTAGAATCTCCGCTTTCTGAAGTATCAGCAATTTTGTTCTCACTGTCATTATAATCTTTAGTTTCCACTTTACTTTCTTCTTCATCGTTATTATCATATATAGAGTTCAATTTAGCTGGACATTTTGAAAATTTATAGATTGGTGTGACAGTTATTTTTGCATTACCTGAAATTAAAAACATATATATATGATCGTGGCGCAGTGTGACATCGTCTGACTATAACGTGATTTTTGTGGGTTCGATTCCCACTCGGGGGAATGAACATGATTTAATTATTTTCATTTCTACGCTATGGTGAACAAGACGAAACGCGGCGTTGAGCTCAGTCGCTCAACACGTGATGTTTCAAATTCAGGCGGTGCGTAGGAAACAGAGTGTCTTGACTCAAGGTTGTTTTTGTCTCCGCCGTGATACACGGAAGGTTGGAGGTCCCGTGGCCCCGGCCATTGGCAGTCGAGGAGGAGCACCGTGAGGTTTCAGTGGGTATACGGACGGCCTACCGTCTGCCAGTCCAGAGTCCCACATTACCGATAAACTCACGAATTAACAAAAAAGAAACAAATCTAGGATCTTTCTGTATACCCTTCTATAAGGAAAACGCATGACGCTGAAGATATAACACAATTATATTGAAGTCAAAAAAATATTACAATAAATAAAAAAATTACCGCATCGCAGCTCCTTATTAGTGCATAGCAAATCAAAATCAGATATTGAAGCGAGCCTCGCTGCGAACACATTTAATTCGTTGCCAACACGCCTGAAAGTCTTCACGTTGTATCTTTTCAGAAACTGCGACAAGCTCTCTCTTCTCGGAGGACAGGAGAAATGCAGCTGTAAAAATAAAAATTATATTAGTTATATTGTCGCTCGCCACTATATTTGTTCAAACTTTATAGCCATGCCTATTTTCAGTAGATTTTCTTTTCTTTTTTTTTTTATAGGAAAAACAAGGCAAACGAGCGTTTGGGTAACCTGATGGTACATGAACACCGCCGCCCACGACCCCGTGTAACTCCAGAAGAGCTAATTATAATAAATTAATTAATCTACACATATATTCAAAATGTAACTGATCGCTGTCTGTACATGGAATATATATGAGAAAAAATATTATTGGGGGCATTTATCAGTGTAATAGAACCATAAAGCTACTATTCTAATTTTCTTGTCTGTCTGTCTGTGCATATGTGCACGCTAATCAAAAAAATGGCTAAAGCGATTTTAATGGAGTTTTGACTATTATATTTTGGTAAACCTTCCTAACATTTAGAGATTATTTTATTTCCATATGTTCACAAATAAAAAGTTACAGCAATTTAAATTGTAAATTTAAACAAAATTTGTGATTTATGTGAGCACGCCTGCGGGCGAATAAAACAAAGAATTGATTATTATTAATAAGGTTAAAGTCTTGTAGTTTACGCAGGTACAAAAATTCTATGTGTAGCAATCTTAGTTAGTGACGGCAAAGTTTAATATAGGTGCATTTGTTTTTTATTTTTTTGATTTATTGGGTTAAACAGACAGAGATTACAACAATGAGTTTTATATAAAAAGCTGTGTAACAGATATAAAAACTAACACGAACACCGATTTCCAAAGCTTACTATATAAACATCCACACTAATATTATAAACGCCAAACTGTATGCCTGTCTGTGACGTCATCGCGGCCAAACCGCTGAACCGATTGTGATGAATGTTTATATTGAGACTTGAGGATCTTGGAATGAATAAAGGCTACTTTTTTCTCCCATTTTTTATAGTTTTTTCAGAAATTCAGTTAGTGGTTGCACTAGTTTAGGACACGTTGCCACAACATCGATAGTAATGAAGTTCTTATTGATTAAACCTAACTTTATCTCACTTTACTAATTTTTATTATTGTAAAATAAATAAATAAACTTTAAAATGTACAGTAAATAAAAAAAAAAATAAAGCAGTAATCTAAATACAGCATAAGTACCTTAATGATCAATGGATTGTAGACATTGAGCAGTCTTTTCGTCACATTGAGTCCCAGAACCTGTGAAAAATTAAACAATTTTATGTAGTTGACATATAAAAACATTCTGTACATATCATTTCTTTTTAGGTTTTACTTTTTAGGACAATAAAATGACTATATTACTCATATATTATATTCTTATATGTATATGTATTTATATACGTATTTTCAAATAGGTGTACATTATTACATTTTAAAACTTTAATGTTTTACTTAAGATTTCTTTGCATTTGTTTATTTTTTTTTTTTTTTTTTTTTTTTTTTTTTTTTTTTTTTTTTTTTTTTTTTTTTTTTTTTTTTTAAGGTAACAAATGTTTATTTCAATTACCTCAATCATAATTGTTTTAAGTTCTTCTTCCAATATTCTAGTCATGAGGTCGTTCAACTGTAACTGTCCTTCGCCTACTTCTGCTGGAGGATCGTTTTCTTGAGGTACTTCAACAACTGTTCATGAAATGTGTATTTTAGGTTCATTTTCATAATTTTGTACGTACGTACATAAATTTATTTAAAATAAAAATATTTAATTTACTACTTTATTTTAATACTAAAAGGACAAAATTATTTAATTTTCAATTCAATTAAAAATATCGTTTATTCAGAAGCCTTTAGCAAGCACTGATGAATTATCGAATGAATATAAAGCGACGGTAGCTTTATGTTCATGCTCGGAAGGCAGTTCTGCTGAGAAGAGCAAGCAAAAAAACTCAACGGTTGTTACTTTCAGCGTTTTTTTTTTTAAATAAAACTAAATAAAAAAAAAACAAATATAAAAAAAATCTGTCTTTTTTTTTTCAAATAAATAACTTAGTACTTTATCATTTAATACATTTAATAAAATGTATTAAATAAAATTCACAATACTTCCACACATTATTATACTTTCTGTAATCAGGTGCAGATTGATAGGCCTTTCTTATAAACATTGTTATTAATTTAACACAACACACTATGTGTTACCTTTACTTTCGTCGTTATGAGTTTTGTTATCTGTAGACTTCGTCGTTTCCGTCGCGCGAGTTTTCGTAACTTCCTCCGCCACAGGTTTCTTCACAGTTTCAGGACGATCAGCTGTTTTTTCTAAAACAATGATAACGTCGACGGTTAGGTCAATATTAAAATAAATTATACATTAACACTAAATTATAAATTAACACTAAATTATACATTGTAACGAATAATAAAAGATCTGGGGCTGTCACGATCATTTCTAGCAACGTATTTCGAAGGCGGCATTAACTATTACTAATATCGCCTTCGAGATATGTGCCTTTCTAATTTGGTTAGATAGAGAGGAGCTCAGACAGTGCAAGCGGTCATTAACGTGCATTTCTAACGTCACTTAAGCCTACACTTGGGTCGCAAGTTCCAACTCTTGCCTGTATCTGCAACGCGCTGGGCAACCTGCACGGTAAATCCATGGAATGTTAAAGAAATTCTCCTCAACGTCTAATATACCAGATTTCGACATCACCAAATCCATCACGAGTCTTAATGATGCTGATATTGTTTAGAATATATAGATATATCTTAGTGTTCATTTTATTTGAAGATAAACGAAATGACAATAGCGCTGAAATATGATATCAAAATATAATTTAATCGTCACGAATCAAGAATACACGTTTGAACACTTTTTGCAAAAAAAAATATGTGGACGGAGAAATATGAAGACTTACATATTTAATGTTTATATGGAGATGAGAGAAGAACAAACAAATGTATTCGAAATACAAGTGTTTGATATACGAAATGACTTACACATTGATAATGGGACGCGTATTTTACCCGTCAACAGGACTACTATTATACCTGAAACAACACCTAAAATAAGTCTATCGAGTATCGACAATTAACAATCCAGAAGAACTCAGTTTCGCCTTAATTACTGGCCGAAAACAAAGCTATGGCCGAAACTAGATATTTTAGCAGAAACTGGCCGAAACCGAATTTGAACATTCTGCCGATCACCACTAAAAGGTTGACAAGTAAGTAAAAGCAATGCACACAAAAACATTCGATGATTTTTTCTTTTTTTACTTATTATGTTACCATAGTGCATAAAATATATAAAAACTGAAAATTGCAATTCTAATACTTCATATATTTCAACCAGATAGCATATAGCATCGATCGGTGTTGCAATACTTTAAAAAATATATAAGTTTAATGTAATCATAAGAATATTATTAAGGTTCTTACTTTAAAAGGACATTTTGGAATTTTGACTTTGAAATATAAGAAGAACTTAGAAAATACTAAAATACAAATGATGCTAAGTATTTTATATAATTTAGATTTATTTTGAAATGATCTAGGCGATATGAAATGAATAAGAGATATGAAAAACTTTTTTGAAAATTTATATAATTTTTAATTGTAGCGAGACTCGAACCCGGGCTTTTTTGAAACCGTTCAAGCGCTCATAACACTAAGCATCGAAATATTTTTACGTCGAAATATTTATACGCTTTTTACAATTTATTTTGTTAGTATCTCTGTGAATCAGATATTTATGTTTTCTAAAAACGTTTTTCTTATCTTAAGTATGAGAATAACACTATAAAATGTGAAAATAAGAAGAATATAATTAACTAATATCGAAGACCGATAGGAAAGTGGGTCCGTATTGGTTTTTTTATTTAACATACTTACAGTTGTCTGAACCAACCAACTTTCAATCAATTGAACCAGTTTGATTAATTGGATAAAGATAAATAAAAGGTGAATTATCTACGAAAGAATAACAAAAATCTACTACAGTTGATGACGTTACTAGAACAAAAAGCCAAGCTCAATATATAACAAGGAGTATATAAGAAGGATAATTTGTTGTGCTAATAGTATCTGAAATAGAAACGGATATATCAACGTCAAAATATATTTTACCTATTGAAAAGGTCCAATTCTTGAACCTTCTATATCTTCATTTTGCAAGGCTTTCCTGAAACTCTTTCGGACTCCTATTAAACTGTTGTTGAAAGCTGAAACATTTAATGAGTCGATAGTATTTCAAAACGATCTAAGAAGTTAAGCAATGTGCCGATACTTACACATCGATATGGGGACCTGTGTGTTGCTTGCTTATTTAAGTACATATGAGCATTCGGCTACAAGTTTAGAATTACAAATTATTATACTGAAATATATGTTGGATGATCTGAAACATTTCTTTGTAAAAACGACGCTTAAATCAAAATAAAAAAACAAAGATATAAGTGTACTCTTTATTAAGCAAACCTATAATGGTTAAGTGCACACAACAAGAAAAAAAACTAAAACTTAAAATTACTAAATACTCATAGTATTTGCGGTGCCAACACTACTCTACACAAATAACTTCCTCATCCGAATCCGTGGCTAGCTCCATATTAGACACATCGTAGCTGTCGCTCATTTCTTCTTTAGATTTAGCGATAAGTTGTCGCAACTCTGATACGGAATATCCTGATACAACCGTCAGATGACCATAATTCGTACCTTTGGCTAAGTAATCCAACTGAAAGTTCAATTTTATCAACGTTTCGACTGACTCTAGGTCCATATCTATTTCTAAAATGGTTTTCTTTCGCTTTGAATCATTTACAATTATTTGATTCTTCCATAGATTAAAGTTCAAGCCTTTCACTCCTTGATTGCTGTTTCGAATGCGCTCGCATGCCAACGCGGCCTTTATATTGTAATCTCTAGGCATTGTGATGTACATTTTGAAATACTTTGTTTTTATTCCGTCAGCACCCATTATGATAATCTGCTGAAATTGTATTTTACCCATGTCGAGAGCGCAAAGCCACCTTTTGGACTCCTCATTTTCTGGTATAACACCAAAGAAACCGCCTTGACAAAACCCATATTTAACGAAGTCAGTTCTACTTCGACCGCCTAGTTCATGATATTTAAATAATTTATACAAAATGATGTCTCTTAATTTTTTAGCCAACGGTAAGGTAAACGGTTTATTTCCTTTAAGGGCAATTTTTATCAAGTCGGGATGTTGAGCGATGGAGGGCATCGACACGGCGATCTGAGGCGGGATGGTCGTGAGAGACGCCTCGTTCAAGCCGGCGTCGAAAGCGTTTTTGTCGACCGCGACCGCTTTTAGGAACACATTTACCTTCTGCAATTCGTAACTTAACAACTTTTTATACTTATCCAAGGCGCGTGCGGAAGATGGTGGCATATCCACGTACAACCGAGTACCTTTCAACGTTACTATGCATTTAACGGCTTTCCACTTACCTATGTTCACGCCTTCAAGATGCTTATTCTGCAACTTAAGTTTCGTCAACGGGTCCATGCTTTTCGACCTGGAATGACCTGGCAACCAAATAGCGGCCCTCTCGTACCACAACTCCTCAGTGTTATAGACAAGGACTTTAAAATGCTTGAACTCACTGAAATCTAGACTGAAAAGCCAATTTTTAGAATTATCGTCTCCAGCTAGGACCTCATGACGGTAATCACTATTGTGCTTGCTTAAAGTGAACTCCGGGGCCCAACCCTCGGAGGTTTGGCTCACTTTAATCATCTTTTCGATTAAGAAATCCTTTAGTAGTTTCGTTTCACATTCGAGTATCGGCTGAAAATCGTCTTTACAAAGATATAAAATGCTATCGTTCCTATTTTCGCAAGATGGCTCAGGTCCTTTCTTGTAAACGGCGGGTGTTAGAAACTGTTGATAGTTAGTAACCGACGCCATGAGTTGTGCATTTATCATCGACATAGTACTCACTGCCGTCGTTACAGGTAAATTATTATGTTGCATGAAATCAGTATTCCAATCTGGAACTGATAAAACACATTGAATCTGAACCCTATTACTATACACAAAAGCAATATAACATACTTTATATTAATAATTTTAAAAAAAACTTACTTTGCTCATCCTTAGATTTCGATTGTAAGTCTGCAAAAGAAAGAAACCGGAACGGTAAAATTCTAATTTAAACAACTAATAAAGGGTTAAATTTCCTCTTTTTCAGCTTACTTAAGGCTATCATCGTGGCACAATGGGACATAGTCTGACTGCAGCCACGATTAGTAGTGGATTCGATGCTCACTCATATCTTGAATACGGGAGGAAAATAGCAAACGGAGTGTTTAAACACTAGGTTCTCTATGACTACCCCCGCCATGCGTAAAGTTGCTTTCAACTTACCAGAGCAGGAAGCTAAAAATAACATAAATATATTCCCGAGTGGAAATCGCATCTACAGCATCAATCATAGCGTTTCAGCGAGACGTTGTTACCACTGCGCCACGATGATCTGCTGGATGAAACTTGGATGGATAGGTTTTGCAAATCAATTAAATAGTTTAAATATATTATATTTACCTTTATTAGAGCTTGGCTCAGAAGAGCGCCTAGAATTTTTTGCAGGTACTTCTGACTCATCTGAAAATTATTGATGTACATTACTACATAGCTAAATACATGTCTGAACTTTGGGGCTTTCTAAAATGTTTACATGATTGTCGACCATTGATGTGCTTGTATAACATTTTATCTTGAAACAGATACTTCATTTTCTATCAATGTCATTACAATTTGGTTAGTATTCATTGTCATATATTAAAATAAAAAAAATTACAAACAATACACGCAGAACGCAATAAAAACAAAAAATAGAGAAAAGTAACCGGAAATTAGTATAAATCTTACCTTGTACGTGACGTTTCAAACTTCTGTAATGATTAGGTAAGCTAAACATCACGTCCTTGAAAATTTTCTCTTTATCTGTAGACGTATATCTCGCGTTGAACTTCTCGATCATGTCTACGAAGGAGACGTCGTTATCTTCGAACATCTCTTGCAGTTTACGCCCCAGAGTCCATTTCAACTCATCCGTTACCCGTTTCTTCATTTCTCCAGAAAGGAACTTGCCATGTTTGCTCATAATCTTGTCGGAAATGTCTTCAACTACTTTGGCTCTTTTAGCTTTTATGGCTTGAGTTATGATACGAGGTTTCTGAGCGACATCGGAGCTTAAACGTGATTTCTTAATATCTTCATGAACCTTTTTCTTGTCGTCGTCTCTGCTGTATTGAGGTTTCTTGTAGTCCTTACGAAACTTTTCATGGTTCTTATCTTCTACATAGGGGTCTCTCTTGAAACGTTGCATCTCTTTGGGATTTGCACGGTCTTCACTATGACGACGGTCATCATTATAGTTGCCCTCTCTTTTGATTTCTCCTTTCCTATATATTTCAGCTTTCTTCGTAAAATCCGCAGCCCTTTTATAAACTTCATCAATTTCCTTTTGTAACTGTTCTTGCTTTATTAGAATCTCCTTTTTCTTTTCTTCTATGTGGCCTGAAAATTCATCTGTTTTACGTGGAATTTCAGTTTTTGTAACAAAGTCAGATTTATAGCGCATATCACTACGATCCTGACCTGATCGTATCTTCCGATTTTCATCGTCAGGAATAAACTCCTGTCGATTATTGAAGTCCTTTCTTATAGACTTAGGTTCTTCGAACCTCGAGGACGAACTTGGCTGAGGACTTGATCCAGGAATTGGTTTCCACTTTCCAACCTCAGGTCGCCTTTTATCTGAGAAGTTGCGGCGGTCATTACTGCCTTGGAAAGTATCACGGTTTTTCTCTCTTGTTTCCCATACTGGATATTTTTGTTCCATTTTTGTTTCAAGAAATTTAGGTCTGAGTTGTTGAGAGTATTCTTCTTTATCTTGGGGCCACACTGGAGGTGGCGGCGGTTCACGAATTTCGGGACTCCTACGTTTTTCTAGAGCCCAAGACCGCCTTGGAGATCGAGGAGATGGAGAATGGCGTTTGAAGCGGTCGCGTAATGGCGACCGATCTCGCTTCGGTGACCTGGTACGATTTGCTTCTTGCTCAGTAGACATTGGCCTATCTGATGCTCTAGAAATATCAAACTTCTGCATTCTAGAACTATCTCTTCTATCTTCAATTATAGCTTTTGTAGGTAGTTTTGTAAAATTTTCTCTGTTTTTCCAATGTTCAGACCGCGATTGGTATTTGATAGCCTCTTCGCGTACGTTGGGACGATAACCACCTGAGTACATAGCTTCATTTGGCGCCTGCAAATTGAAATTTAATATGCAGCACGAAAACACATACAATTACTGTAAATATAAGATTAGAATGGCATAAATTATTTTTATAAAAAAATTTAAACAAAGACAAATAAATCTAGATATGTAGACGGCATCTTACATAATTGCTCTACACATTCATATTGGCATAAAGTAGCTTTGTGCTTATATTCTAAATCTTTTATTTTTTCTTTGCAAACTTCGTTTTTTCATTAGTTACGAGAACGTTACATTCGGACTTTAAAAAAACATGTAATACTCAAAAGCCCATGATTTCTTTTCTTTATGTTGTAAAAATATTCATATATATTATATTTCTATATATAGTTATATATGGAGTAATTGACACATAATTATATAACTTGGACTTGGTTGATTAATTCATTGTAACTTGACTCGTATTTTTCATTTTTTTAATTTCTTATTCTCTAATAGTTTTGTGTCTTCAAATAATAATTCATATTATTAGATTTTACACAATTAAAATGGTTTCTTCTTATTATACCTTCAAGTTAGTATTGCCTATACTTACTAGTAGAACAGCGCTCACCCCTTGCGTTTATTTATTTTTCCCGCAGCATTAATCCGTTTTTATTAATTTTTGTGCAACAAATTTCGTTAGTGCCTCTTTCCGTCGTTAGAGAACTTAATTTGTACTAAAAATACTGTCTTTAGTTGCTTATTAATTCTTTATTGCACAAAACATTTTTTTCTATATCGCTATGTGCTTGTCACATTTTCCTAGAATCGAAAGATTATCGACTCAATTTTCTTAACTTTATGTTCCTTTCCATGCTGATACAAACCGTCCCAAAGCAATTCTTAGATTTTCTCTATGGAATACATATTCTTCTTCATACATGATTAATAGTTTAACCCACAGTTTCCCAGAATTTTTATCTCCTTAAACCATTTTTAAAATTTACCTGGTTCTAGTGGATCCGCAGTGCAGCTACATTTCTATCATATTACCAAAACTCGACAAGTTATATTTAATAGAGAATATGCAAGTTCTTTAAATATTATCTGCTTTCATTGATAGGTGAACAAAATTTTAGTTCTTACTATCCTAAGCAAATAAATTTCCGTGTACCACTGGGGATCCACCTCAGGAACTCGGGGTCCAAACAAAATACTTTTGGAGACCGCCATTAAATATTAGTTCTCTATTTATATCGCACGTGTATTCATCTTCTACGCCACTTGAACGTCCATGTATTCAAATACTGACTAGAAATTTTCAAGATAATCGGCAGCCCAACAATATTTAACAAACATTGCTGTTCCAGTATGAAAATTATAGTTAACGACGTTACTGAGCATATTTTATCTTATGCCTCAATTTAACGAACGTAGAGAAGTGACACCTTACATAATTTAAGTGACACTACACTTGTGATAGGTTTACAGGCGCATGACATGGTGGTTAACACCTTCTAAATGGTTTCAAATATATTTTTTATATAGATATTTTGAATAATGTATCGAAAACTATGCTTATAACTTTGCTTTAGGATATCGTTGACTAATTTACTCAGTCGTCCAATGTAAATAATAATGCTTGGGTGGATTGATTTTGTATGGCTTTAAATTAAAAGCTAGAGTAAATATAAATTTATAATACTTCCACATTGTTTTCTGTATGTATATTGTTTCTTATAGAAACTATCAAGCAAGAACTGACAAATCTAATCTTATTATCCACAATAATAGAACTAAATCTCTCTGTGTAGTTTTGATGAAATGAAATCCAGAAATTCTTCTTTATATTAAACACCTAATTATGTACTCATTTATATTTCCATAGTTATATCTTACTAGAAATCCTTGATTAATACTGCCGCTGTTACTGCTAAGCATTCATTAGTTTTAACTTATGTAAGGATATGTCACCATCTCCAATTTCAGATTCATCGTCATCAAAAGTTCAATTACTTTTTAAAACCTTCCGATGGATACGAGCCTAGCAACGGCCTTCGACTTTTGACGTTGACCCAAAGAAAATCCTTGTGAGTCAAAATTTAAGAAACCCGGAGCACCCTGAAGTTCACTGAGGCACCGTAATAGTATTCGCGCGCGAACCTGCTGCGTCTCATGTTGGTGGAGAGGGTTTCAATTGGTAGTTTCTCACTGTAGGGCTCACCGGGGAGTGTGTGAGTCGTTCGTCCGTAGGGCACTTTATCTGCCTGCGCTCTTCGTTTGATACAAAACGAACAAATTTCTCACATAGGTAGTTAGTAATAATAGGTCTTATAACTTTTATTTTTTGCCAAATTTTATGATCCAATGTCCTATACATTTTTTATCCAAATTTTCTATCACTTTTGATATTATATAGTTTATATTATATATATAGTTTGATATTATAGTTTTCTTCATGGTATATAATTTCCCAGATGATGTTATTTATGATTATGGCCCTATTCAGCAGAACTTTACTTTACATTCCTATTAGTTGCTACTTCTTCGTCTGACGTTTCGTATTAGGTAACAATTTAAGGAACAGCAGTTTACCGATGATGTCGATGATCCCAGCTTCTCTTTAAGTAAGGAATTTTTTACTTTTGTTTTCCTCGTTGAAGGATCCGTGAATATTTTAAACTTAATAATTTGTTTGTAAATTCAATGTTACTAATATATAATAACTATTTATAACAAAATAAGGGGTTTTTAATACTTTTATTAATTTCTTCTATAATATTCTTGATTACTTCATGGTTTATTCTTGAATAAATGTAGTTTAATATTTTCATACATATGTTACATAATCACTTAAAACCTTTTAAAAACCTTCCACTAATACGTTTTACAAAATGATTTTCTTAAAAAATAAACCAATCACCTTCACAAAAAAAATACATTTATTTATAAATTATTAGATAAGCTATAATTTCACACGAATATCTAAAACCATACCTGTTCTTGTGGTTCGTAGGCGGGTCTTACATCTTTCACTCCAGAGTTTCTGTGATCATCTTGATATTGAACTTGTTTCTGATCCATATGTGGCGGTGAAGTAAATCTGTTTGGTAAAATACTTATATCTATATTATTCAAGGAGGACTATTTATAAACTTTAAGAAAACTCATACTCATACTCATGACATATGGGAGGCAAGAATCGAATTCGAAGAATTTGTATTACCAACAAAACAAGCGATTAGGATAGGATTAGAACTGTAGCAGGCCACCCAGGCCTGTGGCAGGCAATAAATGGAAAAGAGTAGCGAATGCAATGCTCCCTAAGCAATGGGGGAAATTGGGGGAAGCCTTTGCCAATAAATGGCTTACAGACAAAAACTAAACAAGACTTTTATAGACTTAATAAATTTATATAAACACTTAAGAAAAAATATAAAAGTATAAAAATAAATTAAAATGTAGCATAGGGCGTGCAACAACTAGTTATAAGACTATTATTCTTATTATATTAATTTTGATACCAACATAGAGCAGTTACTAAATATGCCACAGTACACAACAGTTACGAGTTCCATAACCAAGAGAGTATTTGTTTCTAAGATATCACAACTGGTTCAACTAGTCTTGTCTGAAAGGTACAAGTGCAAAAACACAACTTTACAGTAGAGCCATTTGAAGGTTTCTAAAGTTGTTATTTTGTGATTACAAAAAGAAAATGATTAAAATTTCTGAATTTTGAATATTGTATTTACTGAAAATTTTATAATGAAAATGGATGAGAGTCCATTCTATTATGGTTTTTCAATTGTATCAGTATTCGTCGGACTAGTAGATTATAGTTTTCTTATTCTGGATAAACAATGCATGTCGTATTTCTTTAATGAACAGGAAATGTCTCTAAATAAAGATTTAACGTGGAGAGCGGAGTGGCGAAGCAGGTTTTTTATTTAATATTTTTGTCTATTTAATTTTTCTCGGTCTATTCCGAAGTCTCAGAAATCTATTCTCTCTCTAGTTAAGATAGATTTAAAACAATTAAACTTTTATGTTAGTACAAATTTTACCACGAATGGTTAAATAAAGGTTGGAGGACATATTTAGAAAACGTATATAAGAATTTAACAAGCATGTACAAGAATTTCGACGTAGCTAGATGTAGAAAGCAAGGCCTAGCGGTCAGATCGCTTGAACAGTTTTCAAGAGGCTTTGGTTCAAATCCTGCTGCGTTCAAATTTTTATAAAATTTTCTAAATATGCCTTTTTTAATTTCCTAAGTGTGCGATTAACACATTAAAAAAATAAAGGTTGGAGGTTGGTGTGAACTCCTGTATAATTTAAGTAATAAACTCTTGTAGTAATTAAAAATAAATAAATATTGTAGTGTCTAAGAAAAATCTATTGATATTGAAAATAAATTGCTTTATTTCTATGACAAGGAGTGGTGAATTTAAATAGTATGGCAAAGGCCAACTGGAGTTCCAGAAATTAGCTATTTATGCTCCATATAGAGGAAAAGAACAAAAGCAATGAAGTAAGAAAGCTCGTACCTGGTCTGCCGCCTCGGCGAGTCGTGTCGCTCCGGCGACTGGCGCAGCGCTCGCCGGTCCACTGACAAGCATACAAATGACAATATATCATTTATATATTTATTAATATATATATTAAATTGACATTCGAGGCCATCGTGGCGCAGCGCGACAGCGTCTGACTTAAGCGTGATTGGTTGTGGGTTCGATTCCCACACGGGGTAATAAATGAATTGAAAAAAATATTTAACCCCCCCCCCCCTCTGAGACCTACTGTATAAAAAAATCATACATTTGAACACCCATCTCTGCAATACACAAACTACGCTTTGGCTTAGGCTTTACGTCTTAGGCTTTACGTTTTTTGTACGGACCTTAAACATGTAATGTCGAATGTATGTACAGGCACGAGCCAATTATGAAAGAATACATTTCATAAAAAACTTTTTTAAAATTGTTATTTACACACTTAGGATAATGAAAATCAAAAAACGTAAAGTTACGATATGTCTTTCTAAAAATGTTTTTTAATTTTCTAAGTGTTTGAATAATACTTTAAAATATTAAAAATATTTAGTAAATATCACTCTCTTTTGCCAAATGATTGTTTGTAAAATAATCTTTGGGTGGCAAAAATTTATACAAATCTCTACAGAGATGCTAACAACAAAAATAAGTTAAATAAGCGTATAAGAATTTCGCCGAAACCGGAAGTAGAATGCATGACTTAACTATCAGAACACTTGATCCGTGTTGACTCTAAGAGGTGCGGGTTCAAACCTGCTGCGTGTAAATTTTTATACGAAAGTATAGATAATTACAAATTTCAAGGAAAATAATATATTTGACTTATAAAATGCCACTTTTGGTAAAAAAGATATGATGGGTCAAGATTGAATTAAGTAATTTCGGTTACTATTTCGATAGCATAATTAAAACTATAATAACTTACTCGTTGGATGCGAAGGAGGTGATATTCTTCTTCCTCTCATATATTCTTCTTTTCTTAATTGTGGAGAGTCTCTTCTGCGAGGAAATAATTTTCTTGTCGGCGATATTTTCCTTTCAGTTGGAATTTGTCTATCCGGTGACATCTGCCGTCCCTTCATTAGAATTTGACGTTCAGGAGACATTTGTCTACCAGATGGCGATACATGTCGGCCAGTCGGTGGAATATGTCGGCCAGGTGGAGAAATATGCTGACCAGTCGAGGCGGCGTGACGACCAAGTGGTGACCTATATCTAACACCAGGTACGACATGTCGACTAGATTGTGGGGAAATCCCTCCAGCGGAAATTGCCTGCCGACCTGGTGATGCAAGTCGATTTGACTGAGGACCATGGCGACCTGGTGGTGACAAATGTCGGCCAGATTGTGGTTGATGTCGACCAGATGGTGATGGGTGCCGGCCAGATTGTTGTACATGTCGGTTTGAAGGTGAATCATGCCGACCTGTAGACAAAATATGTCGGCCAGGAAGAGAAGCGTGCCGCCCCGCCGGTAAAACATGTCGGCCAGATGGCGAAATTTGTGTCCTTGGAGAAAAGTGCCTGGCAGATGAAGGCATATTCCTATTAGATGGTGACGTCCTACTTTCTGGTGTTCGTCTATCAGAATATTGAGATCCTTTGTACGCCCGAGCTCCCTCTTCCATATCTCTAAAATCTTGAGCACTTTTATCATATTTATATGAATCATCTAATTTTAGCGGGTCTTGTATATGTTTTGCTTGAGATGGATATTTTCTGTCGTCATAAGGTTTTTTATCAAACGTCAGTAAAGGTTTCTCAAATGATTTTTGTTGTAGTTGCTGAAAATGGATTTGTGCTTCATGTTTATATAAATCTTTTGATCATATTAAAATTATGTATATTATTACTAAGTACCAAAATTACTTATATATCAAACAGTTGACAGTCTTCAGTTACTGACTTAGAAATTGTTCAGCCATAAGATAAGAACTGAACAGTAAATAATTCAACAGTTATCAAAAAAGAGAAAAGAACAGAAACTACAGTACCTGTGTAGCCCAAGGAGATATTTGACCTTGCAATGGATAGGAACTTTGGTTATGGCTTGATGTTAAGTTGTATTGGTTAGGGCCTTGAAAATTATCTTTCATTATTGTTATCTGTTTAAAAATTAATTATTTTAATAAAAGAATATTAGTTATTTAAATGTTTAGGTTACTTTTTTTATTAAATTTATATACTTGCACTAATGAATTTAATATGTATACATAAATTATATATTTTTAATCTCAGTTAAATACTAATCGACTTCTATAAGTCTGTTATGTAAGAAATCATACATCATTTAAATTATTTTTAATAAAATAATAACTACTTCAGGCATAGTAATTAAAAATATCTGCAACTAATATATACATACTGGCTTCTCCGAAGGCATATCATAATTTGGATTTGGATATCTGACAGAAGACGTCCGACTTGGTGCTTGGGGAATTTCACGTAATGTTGACTGTATAATATTTTGTGGCTATAAAAAAAATATAATTTTTATTTCATTACAGTTAATACGATATGCTATACGATTTGATATAAAATGATAGTGGCTTCACATCCTTTATGAGAAATATCGTATGTTGATTAATCTTGGTCTAGTTAGGCCATAGTAGGACCGGCACCTGACTTGAAATGTGCAATGTCGTTACAGTCGCGTAGGGTGGACTATTATAGACGTGGGCGAAGCCAAATTGGCGAGGCTCCTTTTCTTTCGTTCCCAAAACTTATAGAATAAATCTCTATCTTCTCTATGCTCTGATAGATAAACACAATCATAAAATATTGTCATATTTATGTGGCAACCAAAATGTGATTTCAGCTAAAAAAGAACGAAAGAAAATATGTTGTATGTGAAAATGTATGGCGCGTGATGCTTACTAGTATAACGTAACGTGTCTCAAGCGTAGTAGCGTTGCCAATGTCTATATTAGCCACACTAATATATTCTAGGTTTTAATTTAGAGTATTTTAGTGTTGGAGCATCGCATTTAAAGAGGTTTCGCGAGGCCCCTTTAAGCACGATACCATGGGAGAGGGCCCACTTCGCCCACGCCTAGCTAAGCCACTGTGTCGTTAACTCTAAACTTACAGGAGCAGTCAAATGACAGCTTTTGAAACTTTAATCAAGCTTCCTATTACAGGTTTTTTTTTATTTTGAACTAGTTGCACATTTTTCTCTATTATAAATTAGATAAGTAATAATAGCATAAGACAATGTATTCAGAATATTTAAATAAATTTATGTAAAAAAATATAATCTTGTATCGTAATGCCAATGCAGTGGCGAGAATGAACAAATTACAATACAAAACAACTGTTCTTTCTGCCTGACATCTAATATATTCTGATAAGACAAGGATATTTCCGAAAAACAATTTCTGGGCTTGAGACTGGAGCAGTAGAACCTTTAGGAACTTGGGTACAATATATACTTTAGAATTCATTTTTTGTATTCACATATGAACTTTTGGACAATTGTAGGGCTTTTAGCGAGGAAAATAGGGACTGATCACATCAGAATATTGCAAACATGGGGAAACAATTGCCCTGAGCAAGTGGAATGTTGCAACATTGGCGGATTATTGCTCAACTTTTAGTTAGTTCAGATGATGAAGCAGAATATAAGAGGAAAATAAAGAAATCATGTTGTAATTCTACTAATTTATAAAAGAACAGTATATTGCTATTACTTTTAGAAAAAACTTTATCAGTCTATTTTCTAAAAGATTGGTAAATAATTTTAAGTACACATTATAATTTTCTTGTATATAAATTTCATAAATCATCCAAAATTCATATACCAGTGTAATCTAGTAGTTGTGTAGTTAAATTTTATTTTTTAGTATTAGATTGTACTTAGTATACTGGCATCTATTATAGTGTCAGTTGACTTTATATGATGATATCTATGTGTATGCTAGTCTAATTAGACTCAAGAATCAATCATGATGCACACAGGAAGAAAGCATACAACATACATACATACATACATACATACATACATACATACATACATACACATCTACCAAAAATTACATTATTACCTGCAACTATAGAACTGGAATTTCTTATTGATTTTTAACAGCTTTATTCACACACTTAGAAAAGGGATTTTTTTTTTGTATTTCTTATTTGTTGTGCAATATATACAAAACCACTATATTAATTACATCTACAAAAAATCATAATACTCACTCCTAAGCTGATTAAGTTACTTTTGGGATTGTAATTATAATTTTGACTCTGGGGTTGACCTCGGCTTGTTTGTATTACATCTCTCGGCTCAAAATATGGTTTGATCACAGTATTGGTCTGTTTAAATATAAATATAACTTAATTTATAAGTATGTGAAAATATTAATATAGAAAGAAGAAAAATTAAGTAAATTTAAATAATGGGAGAAGGTAATATGCCACATTTTCGGTTGTACACATTATTAATGATTATAGGTGCATATTAATTATTGACAATCTTGAAAACTTTCTTTTTTAAAACTATTTCAATAACATTGAAATTATTTCGAAAAAGAAGCAGTAATATTCAGTTTTTTATAATAAAATATTAAAACATATAGTAGTTTTTTTCATGTAGAACTAAACATATCACCTTTATCTATGCATGTCTTCAATATTTTGTTTTGCCTTATTTTGTAGAGTTGTGCAAAGGTATGAACCAAAAAGTTTAGGGGCATACTCAAGTCAGAGAACCTAATGTCAAGACACTTCGCACATTTACATACCAATGAAATTTAAAGAAAAATTTAATAGTAATATTAATACCTAAAATGAATTGAATACATAAATGAAGATTAAACATGTGTAAAAATTGTTGTAAATAAACTCACAGGTTGTCCATACAGTGTAGCTACTGATTGTTGATAACCATAGCTATTTTGTACAGGCAATTGTGGCTGATTTGTAGACCACTGATTATGAGTCCAATTGGTTTGTCTCACTGTGTCAACAGTCCTATTCCTTTCATTTAAATTTTGGTTTGAATATTCATTTTGTTGATAAGAGCCTCTAACATCAAATGAATTTGATTGTTGTGGTATAGACTGCAAAATAAATTGGTAACTTGTTCATTAATTGTTAATAGAAGTGTATCTAACACAATACATTTAGTAAGAATAATATTTTTTACTTATAATTGATACTGACTTGATTTTCAAGACATTAGAGTGACATATTTACATAAACTTGCATACAAGCGAATAACTATTCTGTATGTAAAATAAATATTTAAGTACATTATGATTGGAGGTATTTTAATTCTGTTATTATAGTATATAACCCTTGGTATCAACCTACCCTAACCAATAGCATGCTATACATTAAGAACAAGAATGTCATCAATAATTTCAAGTACTAAATCATTTATTATACTTACAGATGCCTTCCCAACAGGGAGTAGTCTTAAGACATTTCCTGCAAAACAAAATCCATCTAGGCATTTTATCAGGTGGCTGCCTTCGCCATCATCAGCCAGGCCTACTCTAACCTTTTTGGTACCATCAACTTCAGTAACTAAACTATCAAGGATAAAATCGCTAATATTACATTGCTGTTTTATCAGTATCTTCAAATCATGATACTTTGCCTGCAAAAAATAACTTACATTAGAATATTATTAGAGATATATAATTTTGTATCATTTTCGATTATTGTTACAATATTTTTACCGTGATGGGCAATCCATGAATTGTTATCATCATAGTGTCAGCTTAAAATAATTGTGTCGTTCTAAGTGGACAATTTATTCTCTTATTATATACTGTTTATTAGTATCTTTCAAAAACTAAATTGGCAATAATTGTAACTATTACAGCAGCTATCAATTAGCTATTTATCATGCCTTTTGACAAATTAGTTATTTGACAGCCTCGTTAATTCGGTTTCGATTCGATCTTAATTCTTAAGTTTCGACTTAATAGATATAATATAATAGTTACGTGCATTCTTATTTTTATTTTAAACAAATATATCACGAAATTGTTTATACATTGTTGCAAATACTAGGAATATATCGTAAAATTAAAGTTTATATCACTTCAATATTTTATCTAAAGTATAGATACAGAATCTGTACCCGTACTACAGGTACAAGTTTGAACTTCATATTCATTATTTTTTTTATCAAATAAATTTCGAATTTTAATTAAAGTTTTTACACGTTAAATTAATCTCTTTAGATTTCAGTTCAACATCTACTCTTTCATTATTATCTGTACCCTTATTATCGTACATGACAGTGCTACCAACTCTACAACTTTATGCGTAATCTACGTATTATACGTATTACGTATCTTGCCTATCATTTTCAGTTGCATTTTCAGTCTAAGAATTTATGTATTTTCTATAAAAATTACATCTATTTGTAAAATGTCACATTTTAGTATTATCATTAGAATGAATGAATATAGTTTCAAAATCCTTAAGATTACCGTAACGTATCAAACTAGCACCTTGTCGCTTTGCCACTCACATAATCTGTCGTCTATTTCAAAAAAGGGTAATCATTCGATTGGTCTCTGATTTATGTAATTGTGTTAATAAAACTTTAACGATAAATCTTTCATTTCATGAGGATCAGCTAATCAAAACAGATAAATTTTGGCACCCTATTTCAGCAATAAGGAAAGGTGATTCGTCTCAAATGTTTTTATTGTTAATATAATTTTTCCTAAATGTATACTTGCCTTAACAAGCTACCGCGTGTCTAGATAAACATTGCCACATAGCAAACTTAAACGTTGAGTGTCTTTTTTCTGCTATCAATTTGATGAAAACATATTTAAAAAACAGAATTTAAGATAAAAAAATTCAATTTAATTTGACACGCTAATAGTGACGTTAACTTCTTCTTTTCTGGGTTCTTTATTTGATTTGATGATTAAATTACGACGATAAGCGACTGTGACTACGACTGTTACGTGGTCTGACCCGAACGCTATCCTGGTCCTGGAGGGATTCTAGTGTCATTGCGCTCAGGCTTCGTTACACTACTAGATCGATAGTACTAGGCTGACATTGGTCGTTTTATGGGTAATGGGTTGGCTGCTCTGGGTCCATTACCCGTGCCTCTGCGTGTCCTTGAACAGTTTTCACCCGTTGGGACAAGTGGAGCGGCATCTCCGAGCTGGGAGTTTTGTATTCCAGCCCCCGGCCATAAAGGTGGAGGTTGTGTTGTTCATCATTTGACGCACTTCCGTTATTGCTATACTGAAGCGGGCACCTACCGAGGTGGCATATGTATGCAGTATGCTGCTGCCTAGCCGGACCTCAACGCCTAGAGACTGACCACAACGGTCAGAAGGCCCAACCCTTAAACCGTCTCTCAATTATAATACTTGCAATTCGGACATTTCATTTATTCATATAAGTATTGCAGGTTTACTAAACATCCGGGCCTAAGGAACATATGATAAATAAAACCAGACACAAAAATGTACTATACATATTTACAGAAGAAATTTTTTTTAAACATGAATGACACAAAATTTTTAATCTTTTCTTTAACTTAATCTTACTTTAACTTAAACTTAAACTTAACTTTAATCTAATCTTTTCGTTTACAGTAAATTATAATACGTAGCAAATAAAATCCTTTTTTTATCTGTATCTTATTTGTTAATCCTAATTTCCCTAACCAAATTCTCAAATTTACCGATACGTGTTAAGCCACGACTGCTTAAGATTTGGCTATGTAAAGGAAACGTCGGCGTAATTAGGCTGTTATGACACGGGATGTTGCTATGCGTGCATGTAAAGTTTTAGTATTTCCTTTTGTTTTGTGCTTTCTTCTCTCTACTTCTTACGGAGAGAGGGGAAACTTCTTCAGGGCCTGGCCCTCTGGAAGTGGATGTATGTTCCATCCATAAATATGATTGGGAGTAGTGTTCCTTTTTTATTTGCATGTGTAGTTTTGTAGTCACGGATCTTTGTTTTTGTATGCGAGTGTGACAAAGTGTGCGTAACTAAGAATTTCTCACCTCCAAAATGGCTGACAGTTATGTATCGGAAAAGATCGCTTCGGCTACTCCCTTCCGTGTTGCTCTATGAGTGAGGCAGTGTCCAACTGTAAACGTGATGATTGTGAGTTTGAAATTTGTTATTCCGGACTAGTAATGTTAACGCGGCATTGAGCTTCTCCGTATAATTTGCGATAATTGAAAGAACGCCAAAAACAAAAACATAAGAATCAAATGCATAGATTATTAGCTTTTCATATAAATTTAGGTGTTCTTCTTAAGTTCCTAAACTGGCCAACGTATTTTTTTAGATACAATTTGGCAACACTGGTGCATGATAATATATTTAGTACTTATTAAGTACACCTATAATCTAATCTTATAAGCTATAATGTTATCTGTGGTTAGCGACGAAATACGAAATCTGTTTGTGAAATAGAATGTGATGTAAAATTCAAAACAGCAAGGCGAACCTTAAAATATGTATGAAAAATTGTTTATACATTAATTGCAGTTGTCAACTTAGTAATTTAAATTACAGTAGTTGCTAATAAGTTGTAAAAATGCTTTTAATTATCCACAATCTACCATTTGATGTAACTCGGTGTTATATATTATGTCAAGTTGGTTTCGTTATTGCTTATTATTTCCAACATGTGTAATGTTAATTATTTTTTCAGACTAACTTATCTCGGGTAAAACAATTAATAAAGGACAAATGCAATATATCCGAAGTAATTGTAGACAATTTAGCAAACGAAGGCCAGGGTAAACGCGTAACTATTGGGGTTTTGGGCTGATGGATGGCGATGCCGCACATTTGATTGACAAAATCAATGGCTTGTTCATAAACGGGTACAAACTCTGTATCGAAGATTTTCGGCAATCTAAGGTATTATTTTTAAACAAATTTATAATATTATAATAAAAAAGGAATTATTACCAATATACCTAAAGATAAGAAGTCTGCAAAACATTGTCAAGTAATTTCTAGCGTCCCGAATATCCATATTGTCCACTAAATCCACTGCAGAATCCTCTTATACAAACTTGTCAACATGGAAGTTTCTATGGGAGTGTCGACATACCAGCACCAATTTTACAAGTCCCACCAGTACCACTTCCAGTGCCAGGTACCGGCAGGGCATATAATAAATATGCCA
Source organism: Podotricha telesiphe (assembly GCA_038994665.1). NCBI lineage: Eukaryota > Metazoa > Arthropoda > Insecta > Lepidoptera > Nymphalidae > Podotricha > Podotricha telesiphe. The sequence goes on along the minus strand of JAOYRR010000431.1, from coordinate 1,201,341 downwards.
TTTTATATGACCCCTGTGCAGGCCAGCATAGATCAGGTAATTAATTGTTCTATTATGTATTACTAAGCAAAAAAGAAAAATATTTTGCTATTTATTTATTATTGAATTTCTGAAGTCTAATATGATGTGTTTAATCAATTTGTAGGTTATATTAAAGTCTCTGAAATATGTATTTGTTCTATACTACTACATAGTGTGTTAGGTTAAATATAAGCAACAATTATGTATTTTTTTTTAATAAAATAAAATGTATGTATTATTAAATCATATATTTTTATATGAAATTAAATAGTATAATAATAATGGTTTCCAATAGAGTATTTGATATTTTCAATAGGGGAGAGATAACAGCTCAGAATATGGATATAATATTGAAGCAATGCCTATTAATAGGCATGTATGTTGTATTCATTTGAATGCAAGTAGTATGGAACTATCCATATGGACATTTATTTGGATGATATATTCTGTAAGTGAAGTTCTTCTCTCATGAGACATAAAATAATTATTTGGTGTTTTGGACATGCAGGTTGTAAAATTAATATTTTACATGATACACCAAATGATCTTGTCAACATTGAAAAGTTAGAAAGTGTCAATGTCAAAGTCAAAAAAATGTTGCAAAGTAGTTTCGAATTCTGAAGGAATAATTAATTGACATGAGGTGTAATTGTGATCGGTTGTAGTGGCATTTGGATGTGTGAGTTGGATATGTCATGGACCCATATATTAATTTGGCAACAAGTAGAAGAGGACCAAAAAGAAGAATAATATAATAAATATTTATTTGCCATACCTGTGTATTCAATTTGTAGTAGCCACATTGCAAGTTCCTACCATGTTTCTGGGAAAAGTTCCTAAGGCCTGACATTATAATTGCGTGAAGGCTAAAATGAACTTGTACTGGACTTAAACTACAAATTTCCTATCAATACTTTAGTTACATTTCTCATATAATATCATTTGAAGAAATGAATGTAAGAAATGAAACATAAGTGCTCCTTCATTAATGCTAAGAGGAAAATTGTGTAGAGGTAAAAAAAAGCTCTTTAAGAGAGTTTGTTACATTTGTGTACATGAACAGGGCTGAATACCATTCTTACAATTACAGATATGGGTTCAAGTCCTGAAATTGCACATTGATCTATCAATGCCAAATTGATATTCATCATGAAGACTTGTGTTTACAAATTTTTTTGCTTTACATTAAAATGAAAATTGTAAATTCAAAATGTACATGTTACTTCATTTTTTATCTGTACAAAAGGGTTTAAATAAGAGTACAAGTAATTACAATATTTTTTGGCACATTTGCATAACTGAGAAAGTTACTATGTATGTTATTTTTAGATAATGTCTGTAACAACAACAACCAAAACATTTAATGGTGTATCACATTTTTAATAAGTTTATTGTATTTGGATGTAGCAGTGCCATTGTTGTGAAATCCATACACAAGAATCTAGTGTTACACAAGTATGTGTATCACAAGAGTATATAAGATATAAAAAAATTAAGTTCAACAATTCTTTCCATTCACAGAGGAATTATATAGGCAACAATACAACAGCACCAGTAAGTGCTGCACCTGCGCAAGTACCATTGTATCAACAAGACACAAGATTCGCACCAAATAATCCTAACAATGAAAATCGATGGAAGGATCAAGCAATAACATATCCAGTTTCGGGCTTTCCTCAAAAGACCCAGGAGTCTTTGCAAGAACAAGTTGGAACGAGACACCAATCTCCTAGAGAATGGGATAGTAATTGGCGTAATAGAAAAGAAAATCCCACTCAAACTTTACTCGAGCCGCATTCATGGCATTCGTCACGTACTTTTGTTATCAACGATGGAGAACGTGAACGAGGTGAAAGGCAACCCTCTCTAAGAGAACGTTCTCCAAGAGATGGCTCTCGTAGAGATCGGTCTCCTAGAGACCGCCCTGGAGACCATTCTCTGAGAGATCGGCCCCCTCCTGGAGAGCACTGTTCTAGAGAGCGTATTCTCAGAGCTCGGTCTCCTAGAGCACGCTCTCCTAGAGCACGCTCTCGCGAACGTGACTACCGACGGGAGAACGAGTTTCGTACTCGCGACCGACACCCTAGAGCAGAGCGGTCGCCGCCGCGCGCTCGACGCGGTGAACGCGCCCCACAAGATCGAGATCGTAGACTTGGGAACCGTCCCGACAAGAAACCCGCGAGATCTGAACACAGTCGAGAGCGAAACGATACTCATAATCGTGACGTGGACTATCGTCGACCAAGCCGTGACGTTGATGAACGTATCAACCAAAATCCGAAAAACCAAAAGCAACAACTTGTTCAAAAGCGCCCATATCCTGAGCATTTTCAAGCGAATACTTCTGTGTACAGCAGCAACCCCAATAATTCTACATTCATCCAGTCGAATGCTAATATTTTCAATCAGAAATCAGTTTTCCAACTTGGCGACATAGCAAAAAGGTATGATCCCGATCCTCGCGGGCCGCCTAGTAAGATGATGCGAGTGAGTGGAAATGAATCTTCCGGCAACAACAAACCTTTCGTGAAATTTAAACCGCCAGCTAAGAGTGCCACTAGAGAAGTTAGACTCTAAAGTTCTGATCGACTCTAATCAATCTCAAGCGCCGTGTAGGAATAAATCCCTGCAGAAGCTTTTAAAAGCATACCAGTGGATCACTCATGCGTCTGGAATATTATCAAAACAAATAGTAAAGCTTCTGCAAAGCAAAGCCAAAGTGGGTTTTGTTCCGAGGTTTTCGGAATGTATCGCGAATTTGAAAAAGTGTATAGTATCACGTATCACATTCGCGATACTACAGGATCACTGTGCAAGTTCCTAGAAATATTAAATGTTTACCGCTCAAAGTTCAGTTCAGACGACGACCTGCACTTCTTGAATGCTGTAATGGACAAGATTGAACGTGACACGAAGGATTCTGAAAATCTGCAGTCAGGTAACTTCTTTAGTTCATCTTATACTATACACTCGTGATATTGATTCTCAATGAATCTACTTTTTCACATAAAATGCATAAATTTGGCATTTTTTGTGCACTGCTATACCTATCTGAAACAAATTATAATATATTTTGAATGTTTCGAAACTTCGGATCATTCAATCATCTTATGGATTGTTTTGGAGTTTAGCAGTTTTAGAAAAAAAAAAAAAGTGCTACAATTGTAACACTGCATAATTTTATGCAATTAACATTAATTCTGTATGTTTTAATTTAGAAAACTTTTCGTGAATGCCGTTAAACATAATGTTTATACATTTGGTAAGTTCAAATTGCGGCAGCTATAATTAAATTGTTGTACGGAAACGGAAAGTGTTTTCGTAGAAGTGGATTACACCGAAAAATATTTAAAAATAATAGCCATTATATTTTTAAACTTGGAATGAATTTGAAATAAGACAATGCAAAATATTTCTCGAAAATATTTCGAGAAATATGTTGTACTACCAATAAGTGTGTTATTTATTGGTCCGGAAAAATCAACGGTATGCAATATAACATTGGTATATTGTAATAATTATTAATAATTTTTCCGATCTCATACGAGTCGTTAACTGGTCTTTACGATATGACTTATGTATACTGTCTAAACTAAATATTAGATTAGATTTATCTGACCAGTTGATTCTTCCAATCGCAACGGGATCTTATGTGGAATTCATTATAACCATTATGTTATAATTTCTTTTAAATTCCGTTATTAAAACTGTTATAATGATTTATACATGTTAGAATTTAAAAGGCACAATGAATCCTTTAACAAATTCCACATAAAAAGGGTAATTTATGGTTAATGACTGATATCTATGACAAGGAACAACTGCTGAAGTATTTTTAAAACGTGATAGTAATAATCAGTGTAACTTTTTTTTAATAAAATATTATATAAAGGATTTTATCAGTCCCGTGTGATGATGATGCTGATGAATTACCCATTCAAAATACATTTTTGAACGGATAATGATGTCTCCTTTATATTTAACCTAATGGCCTGTTAAAAATTCTAAGTTAAAATGTATAATGGATTGAGTGAACTAATTAGACATTTTCCACTTTTCGACAATTACCCTATAATTACTTAATTTCGGCTATTCATATTCAATGAAGAAAAGAATAGCTAATCATATATTTGATGTCTAACGACTAGACAATGGACTACGATAGTTAGCCGCTTATTAAGTGGATGTTTCTGAAAGCTGGGGTCCGTGACCGTCAATTTACAATTTACAGCTGCTTTGCCAATTGATTTCTTTGGTTGGTGTGTCTGCTTGTTTTGTCCAACGTGACAATACGGTTTTAGTTCAAGGTCAATTTGAGTCGCTAACTGATTCGAAATCCAAGGTTTTAACAGCTTTTCTCCTTCTTATGCGGCTCATATATTTCTTAGCAACGTTACAAGTAATTTTGCTATTGGAATATATGTAACGCTTATGTCCATGAGGACGCAATACATAAAATATTTAAAATGAAGGCTGTCCTTGTCAGATGTACAAGCCTTCACAAAAATTTCGGACTTCTATCCTACAGTTAAAATATTCAGATTGCTATACGCATTCTGTAATACAATAACTGAAAATAACTTTCCCGCTAGGCTCCAAAGTCATGAGTATAACACGTCATATATCATAACAGATAGAAATTCGATTCTATTCTGTATATAATTTTAATTTTATATTACAGTATCATTTTATTACGTTACAAATCATAAGAGTGCTACGGACGACATATAAATGTCGCTGAACGTGACGAAGGCTAAAATGTCTGAAGACTAAAACTAAAATGTTGCATTCAAGAACGCATGGCTTAGCGGTCAGAGCGCTTAAACGGTTTTCAAGAGGCGCGGGTTCAAATCTCGTTGCGTTCAAAATTTTTATACGTTTTCTAAATATGTCATTTTCAATTTCCTTAGTGTGGGAATAACACTTTAAAAAATGTAAAAAAAATATATAATTATAATTCTTCTCACATATCAGAATATTTGTAAACTCAACGAATGTTCTTATGCAAAATTAGATAAATATTATTTACTTTTCTGAACTTTTCAGAAGATAAGAAGACCGAAGAAAACTTTACCGAGAACGTCCATACACCAGGCCCCTCTAATACCAACGATTTTGTGCCAAAACGAATGGCGGATCATGGAAAACTAATTCGTTTCAGGCAAAGGGCGAACAGAAAAGTTAACTTCAAAAACGCCGCTGCTTTAAACGAAAATAATGGTAGGTACCACCTCGCATCTTTTAACATTTATTAAGCAAGCAATTTAAAGATGTTTTTCTATGGATTACATTTGGCGTTTTGTAGCTATTATTTTTTTATATTGAAATCATCATGAATTGTCATTACTACGTAGGATCCGTCCATATTCAACTATCAAGACAATATTTCTATCAAACACCCCAATTGTAAGAAAACACTTACACTTGTACACTGTCTACTATTTCTATTCTAAAATTATTATTATTGTGCCCGCCCAATAAACAATAAATAAATGACTTCAGTTATATGATTAAAATATATAATATTGATATGCGCATGTGATTGAAGAAGGAAATGATGAAGATGCATTGTATCCTGTGCTGAATCCGCGTTTGGATATAAGCAGGCCGACAGATCCTACGAAGCGGTTGCCGAAATTCCCCAAAGGCGGTGAGTTAATTAACATTAATATATTCTTTTTATTTGTGAAATTTTCTTAAAAAATTGTACATGTGTCCGGATCCGATGACTTTCCAATACTTTATACTTTATTGTATGCGCCTGGTGTCCTCGACAATCCTGGCGATAATGACCAGGGTAAGAAATTGTCTTTTTAAGCCTGTTTCTTTTAAAGTACTTTCCGTTTCTACATTGTTAGGAAGAGAAAATACATATTGTGTCTGCTTACCATAATAAAAATGTATAAATATTATTTTCGATTATCGGTTATTTTTTGGATCATTTCAGTAAATTTCGACCATTGATAATCTACTTTTTCATATTACTTTCATACCAGGTGCCTTAAATGTTTAAAAAAAAAACTATTTTTGACATTTAGGCTTCTACTATATCCGAGCTTTTTTATATATGGAATTTGGTTAAGGTTTACCAAACTCTAACTCACTGTTTAATATATTCACTTAAATAAAATATAACGAACATATAGTAAATACTAATTTATTTTTTTGCAGATAAACAAGTGTACAAAAGTAAGCGATATTTTATTTATAAAAATTAAATTAAAAAATATTAAAATTATATATATATATATGCAAATGTTATTCTATAAAAAACCTAGACTACACTGGTTTGTTAACTTTTGTTGTAACACTTCGTGAATTCGACTCATCAATAAATAATATTATAATTTTCTTTCCAATATGATTATAGAGGCCGTGTTGGAGCGCCTTACTGTATTTCCGACGGTTGTGCGTTCGATTCCCACTCGGGGAACAATTATATTTAAATTATTTTCATTTCTTTGCTCTGGTTATAAGGTCGAAACTCAACAAGTAACGTATCAACTTCGGATGGAAAGTGGAGAATGGAGTGTCTTTACATTAGGTTCTCTATGAAAATCCCGGTATGCTGGAAAAAGCTTGATGTTGGAAAATAGATAAAAATAATTTAGATATAAAGAGGCCATTATAACATTATACAGTGGGACAGTGTCAGACTAGAATTGCGCTTGATTGTGGGTTCGACTTTTGTTGGAACTATCATAATGTAATTGTTTTCATCTCTCCGCTCTCGTGAACGCGACAAAGTGCAGCTTTGAGTTCCGCCAGTCAACACACATTGTCCCGTATTCGAAATGGAAAGTGTGTTTCTTCTAAATAAGGAATAAATAACTTAATGACAGATCAAAAGAATCTATTAAAGTTGGAATACAATGAGGAAATATATCGTTTGGAGCCAACATTGAAGAAAGCTCTCGACGAGGAAATGGCACATCTGTGTGAAGAGGTATGTAATATTTTAACATATTTAAAGTGTTATTACACTTTTACACTGAGATAGTGGTGTAGTTAGGCGTGGGCGAAGTTGAAGGCGAAGTGGACCCTCGCCCACTGCCTCACGCTCAAAGGAGACCTCTTTAAATGCAATGTTCCAAATTTAAAATACTCTTATTAGCCACACTCTATTACAGAATGGCAACGTATTACGTGATCCAAATAAGCGTGACATCGCCATACAAATAACATATTTTCTTACGTTCCTTTTGAAATGAAATCACATTTTTCTGCCACATAAATTAGACAACATTTTATGACTGTGTTTATCTATCAGAACATAGAGAATATAGATTTATTGGATACCTCTTGGGGACGAAAGACAAGGGGCCTCGCCCACATCTATATTAGTCCACGCTACGCTATTGCATTTAGAATATGAAAAACATTTAGAATTTTAACAACTTCAACAACAAAAATAAGGAGTAATAAGCGTATAGGAATTTCGACGTAGCTGGATGTAGAACGCATGGCTTAGCGGTCAGAGCGCTTGGACGATTAACTCCAAGAGGCACGAGCTCGACTCTCGCTACGTTCAAATTTTTGTACGTTTTCTAAAATATTTTCAAAGTGTATAATATTGTTTGAAAACTTGAAGCACTCTTCAGTTGATTTTATTTTTATACATTACTTACATAAATGTCGTTCTATATACGGGTTGCCTTAGCAACGGGTATCTCACTTTATCAAACAAGATTGTATGTCAAACACATGTTATTTTAATTTTAATAATTTAATGTATTTTCATGCATTATTACTACTACACTAGCACTACTTTTTTATGTATACAAATAAATAAAAATAGAGTGTCCGTTTGTACTATTTGAATATTAAAATAACAGCTTTTCACTAAATGCATATATACTTATAGTGTGTACACGATACATATGCCAGAATGTACGATTGTTGTCTGTCCGTCTGTTTGTGCTGGGACGTCTAGACCGATCGTGACGGGACTTTTACTGACAGAGGAAGTCGCGGGCACAGCTAATATTTCATATTCCTCCGTCTGCGTAATTTTCGTTAAAAGGGGTACAAAGTAGATGTATTATAGTAATAATTAACATATTGTGTTTTAGTATATAGCAGGATGTGAAGATAACACAGATGATAAGGACCATGACACGTTGCGTTTGAAAATTAAAAACCCTTCCATCCTTTCGGAATTTAAGAAGGTAAATACTCGCAAACGATATTGCAAATTGTCAAAACACCCGCCTCGAACGCCTTGTAAGGCGGCGTGGGTTCGAATCCTGCTACGTTCAAATTGTATAGGTATACACTCGTATGTTCTCTAAAGTACATTATTTTGTCATGTAATTAATTTGTTCGTAAGTATTTTGCCATCGAATAGGATCGATTCCTACTCGGGAATCATTAAATTTAAATTATTTTCGTTTTTCCGCTATGGAATTTAAGACATCTTGGTTTCGGGCGGAGAGTACAGAATGGAGTGTCTTGACACTAGGTTCTCTCTGCCCAAAAATCTTGAAGCTGAAAAAATAATATTTCTTCTAGACAGTACAAGGGCACGTGACAAAGCGACTACTGGACTTGCCCAACAATCTAGTTATTAGAATATTCGCTCACCCTAAGCCGCCGAAACGCGTCGTCATCGAAGACTTCCTGAAGCAGTACGAAGTGGCGAGTTTTAAGAAAACTGAAAAGAAATATCGTACTTTCTTCCTTGTCACTTGTGCTAGTTACAAGTCCTACGATGACATACTAAAGCTCGGTAAAGTTAAATTGACAGGTGAGTAAAATGCTTTTGTAATTTATTTGGTCAAATGTCTACTTGGTAACGTCACAGTGATGACGTCATATTGTATATAAGTTAGTATATAGCAGTGGCGACGTGTTAGATTCTTATAGAGGAAAGCCGCCTGCATTGAACAAAATCTAGATTTGACCTGGACGATGATATCCGTTCCGTTCCGTTTAGTTGTATGTTGAAGATTTTGGTACTGGTTTTGCTACATTATTAAATTACTTATATTTTGTTAATTATAATTTAGGAACGGTAAGCCCCGGTGGGTATCGTATTATATGGACACTTCACCACTAGTCTATGGTATATACGCGCAGGCTTGCACAGTAGTCTAAAGTCCGTTCACCGAAGTTTTATATGTATTTGGATAATCTTAAATTATTAATTATATATTTTCCGAACACTATATTTCATCACTGTTTACATATCCACAACTATTTACCTAATAAAATAAGGAAGGTGTTACATTTTTAAACAGAGTACTCAATTTTTTTTCCGTATATGCCAACTAGGAACTATGAATATTTCTAGTCATCATTTTTTTGGGCCATGTGCCCAGTTACTGTTGTTATATGTTGGAAATATATCAATTTTTTATTTTTTACAAACTGTTTAAATATCATAAGTAATAGGAAAGAAAATTACAGCTAGAAGAGACAATAACAAAATTATATTGTACAAATACCATACATAACTATTTAAATTTTTTTTTACACAATATAAGTGATAATATGATTGGTGATGATATAAAATGTGTTTCAGATACATGTACCCTACAATTCAAAGCAATGCACTTAACAGGACCTAAAGACAGTGGTAATAATGTTAAAATAAGAAAAGGCAAATCAAAAATGCCACCTAAAAATATAATTCCCGATGATGACGTTGAAGACTTACTACAAGATAGTACTGAGGAGTTTGAAGGTCAGGAAAATGACGACGATGCACCAAATGTTACTCAAGATGGCGACGACAATATAACTGATAATGAACCTAAAATAGGTAATAATATTACACCAAGTGATGATTTTATGGAAAATGATAATTTTACGTACGACGATTATGCAGATTGGAGTGACAAATCGTGTCTCAATTATTCAGACGTTATTGTACTAGAAAATAAATATGATTTAGTAGTGATAGATGATAATGAAAAAACTGTAATTCTAGAAAACGATGTAAATAATGACAATAACAATGAAGATTCAAATAATGATGAAACTGGTCCTTCTAATGATGACCAAGGAACGGAATTATGTGATAATGAAGGAAATAATAAAGAAGATGTTCTCGTTCAAAATACGAATACTCTTGATGAATGCGCTATTGAAGCCGTTGATGTGGCTGAAGATGACTTGGAAGACTTCTAGTACCGAACGTGACTTAAATTGTTATTTTCTAACTGCTTTTATAAAAAAATTGAATATTATTTAGTTTTTATTATAATTATTATATTATTTCGGTTCTTTCTACACTGATATGTGGGATAGTGTGTAGCTGTGAACTACAATTGTTTCCATATACAAGAATTGACCTGTATTTTTTTTTATTGTAAATATAATTAAATGCTATGTTATATAATGTTTTACTTGCAAACAGATTTTACTATAGTAAGCTTAAGTTTTAGTTTTTTCTCCTTTATAACACCAAATAATATAACTGAACCTTGATATCAGAGGTTTTAAGGAGCATCAGTCATTCACTAAACAAACTGTGAAATTCTAAACCGTTTTGTTGTTTTATAGTAATTTTAATATAGGTTTAAATAAAAAAAATACATATATTTATTTTATTATTTTAATTAGATTAATATTTACAATATAATGAAATTTGAGATTTCATTTTTATTTGAAATTCGAGTATCTATTGATTTGATAACAGTGTACATGTTACGACGTTTGTAAATCTTAAATTTTGCTAGGAAATTCTAAAGATTCACCGTAGTTCGGTCTTGTCAAGTAAGATATATAATTTTTATACGTTTCGCAGGTAAAAGATATCGAGCTTTATTTAGAAAAATAGATTTCACGACCTATATTTATTTATTTGTTATATTACATATTCACGTACATATGTCCCGCAATATGCGAGAACGACTCCTCCACGAATACTTAATGGCCCTTGCTTTGGGACTATATTGGGCATTAGAAACAAAGTGCGTTCTGTGATAAATTAAAATTGTAATAAGTTATTTATGTGGAACTCGGACCCAACACCAGAATTAGCGGGTAGGTTTATTATCTTCGCCAGGGTTCACGGGAGATTGTAGTCGCTGGTGGCTCCGGCTAGTGACGATCTAAGGAGGGAGCACCGTGAGGTTTAGTGGGTAAACAGACTGCCTAAACCTACCCTACGTCATGCAGGCGTTAACTTTATAGAATTTTTACTTTTATTAGAACTCAATTTCAATGTATTATGTATGGGGTATGTGGATTGATCTTACAACTATCCCGTACATTCACACAGTCTCCATCCCTGCGCCACTATAATGTAATCTTATATAGGAACAATATAAATAAATTTAAAATAACTGCTAAAATATTTGCAATTATTATTCTTTTTTTATTTTTACAACTTCGATTTGTTTCTCTTTTGAGTCTTCTGTTAAGTTACTTCTTCATTTTAACTTCAGCATATTTTGCTGGACTTGCTCTCCTATTGTACATTTCAGTATTATCCGGTACCATTACTTTCGTTTAAAACATTTTTAGAGTCCAGATTCTGTAAGTAAATATTAATTATTTAACATTTCCATGGATTCACCGTACAGAGACGGACGACTCCTGACGGACGGACGGACGTGCTTAACACCAGGGCTTAGTGTAGGCTTAAGGAGCTATAGAGGGCTCTCTACACTAGCACAGATGATCCTGCTGTGACTTAAGAAATACAATCTAGATATGAACTGAAGATAAAGTAGTAAAAAACCGTGTCTGCACACATTAAGAAATACACAAACGGGAAATCTAAAGTTGTTGCGTAAACAACGATGTTGCCATATTGCTTTTGATATGTCAAGCACATGGTATAAACTATAACTTTGACAAAATTCATGCTCCGTCAAACTCCGTACAGACTTTTTGCTTCAAAAGTAGCTAGCTAAATATTTTATATGAGACTATTTACATCCGATTAATCGAATATATTTTGGATTTACACATCACGAGCATCTATGGCCACTGTTTCGGGCTAAAAGTGAAGTACGGACGGAGTGTCTTGACGGTTCTCCTTCTCGAGCGCGTATTCCTAGTAGGGAAACGGCGTGAAGCTGCGAAAAATATTACCTGATTAGGATCTTCTTCCCCATCCATTCATCAAAATCATTGTCCACATCAATAACATCAGCATCTTCCGGGTCAATTATCGTCATATCCTTCACTTGTGTGTCATTTGTACTAGCTGTACATGTATTTACATCTTCAGACTTTAAATTAATAATATTTTTAATATCTTTTTCGTAGTTTCAAAATACTTTGACCTCATTTAAGTATGGCAATAGCAGAATAATAATAACACTTCATTCATATTCGAGACCTTGGTGGTAAAGTGGGGTCTCTCGCTGTAAATGATTAGTTGTGGGTTCCGATCCTCACTTGGTTCCCTCAAGTTTATGTTTTAACTAGTGACCAACCCGCGGTTTCGCCTGCGTAAATTAAACTCTTTCTTTCATGCTGCTTGCCAGTGCATATTCACTTAAATTTATAACTTAAATGGCAACTTTTTTATTTATGAACCGATTGAAATAAAATAAGCATTAATGTGAAGGAAGTTTGCTTCAAAACAATACTGGTATCTGCATTAAAATCGTTAGGCCGTTTGAGATTAGCGTGCACAATGCACAGACAATAAGACAATAAAATCATAAATCACTGTTTTGGGTTCATCACATTGATAGATACCCCCATATTATGTTTTTATATATGTACATGCGACCACTCATATTTTTATTAAATGTCGAATAACTAAAGCAATATAGCTTTAAGTACAATGCCTTTTTAACAAATTGCGAATGCCTTGAAGATTCGCAAAACAGACACAACCATCAATGACATCTGCCCTCACGCGTCTGTCCGCGTTCGGGTCGCGGTCGCGCACTCAGTGATGAGCGACTTCTTCCCCCACCTCACCCGCCGTGCGTCGGTTAAAATAATATTTGTCCGAATGAAACCCGTGAAAGACATTATATCTACTTTAAATACCAGAAGCGATTAAAATATCTAACTACCATATTAATTTATTGACGACAATGGATCATTATTTTGGCTTTAATGGCTTGAACATAAGATACTTACTTGATATTTTGGTCAATTCACCCAATGTCTTTATAACTTGTAGCCTATGTGTTATTCTGATGTATAAGCTATACTATTGTAAAGTTTCATTAAATTCCATTCAGTAGTTTTTACGTGAAAGAGTAACAAACATCCTTACAAACATTCGCGTCTATAATATTAGTAGGAAGTAGGATAATATTTCCGCTCAGGTAAGACAAAGCTCGCAGTTGAGTTCTCCCACTCAACATGCAACGTCACGATTTCGGGCGGAATGTGTTGAAAATTAGTTTCTCTCTGGCTACTTCGCTATGCGGTAAAAAGCATGAAGCTATTATTCATATTAATAAAATAAATACTCTGACATAAGTTTTCAAAAGTAACCCTAAAAGCCCATAAATTACAACGAATTACTAAATGTGGCACATAAGAAGACTTTTAAGTCAACCTTTTCTTATGTTTTTTTTTAACATTTTTTAAAGTGTTATTCGCACACTTAGGAAATTGAAAAAGACATATTTAGAAAACTTGAACTTGAAACTTGAAAGGTTTTCAAGAGGCGCGGGTTCAAATCCCGCTGCGTTCAAATTTTTATACGTTCCCTAAATATGTCTTTTCTTATGTTTACAATACGCATAGCTTTTCTAACTAAAGTATGCAATTAACTAATTACGACTTAGCCACAGCATCACAAATACATTGCCGTGTATCAGACAAATTGCCTTAATAACCTCATAACGTTGAAAGTTATTAGGTAATTTATACCAATCTGATAGATTCTCAAGATTAAAAAGATCAAAATTTACCTGTCGCTACGATTGCCTCAGACTCACTGTGCTGACCTTCGTCGTAGCAGCCGGGCTTCGGCCAGCAACTTTGGGTGATGGTGACAATCAATGCTTGGAGCATTTCATCGTCAGTGGCGATCGGATATTGTTCCCTGTACTCTTGGACAATATCCGGAACCACCATAGGCTTTTTGCCTTGAAGAACGACAACCAACCGCTTTTTGATTGTGGAACGAATCAGCGGCAGCAATATAGCCCTGTTATCAGGATTTATATATTTATTTATGACGTCCCTCATTTCAGCAAAAATTGCCTTGCACGGCCCGTGAAAGTGAGGCAGCTTGTTACAGCTCAGCTTCCTTTGCAGGATAGACTTGTCTATAACCTCCGTGAAAAGCTCAGCGACCTCGGCCGGGTTATTACGATCTTTCATTTCAAGGAACTTTTTAAAATTGTCAACATCGTTCACCCCAATGTGCTGTGAAGTAAAAACATCTTTTTCTACCATTTCTCAATGAATTCAATATTATGTAACATCTTACTTTGGAGAGTTCGCGATGATGTCTAAAATTATTGTAAAAAAAATAATAAAAAAAGACGTTATTTAAATGAAAATAGAAAACTATTTTACTATTTTCATACTTTTATTATGAAAACCAAAACTAAAGTAGTTTTTGTCTTATCATAGTATGTATAGTCAATTTACAAGAAAAGAGAAAACAAATATATATTTTTATTATATACAGCAAAAAAAAATTACAATTGCATAGAATATAAGTAGATAAAAGCCATGCAATGAAATTGAAAGTGGTTGATAATTTATCAATATTTTAATTCTTAGCTTAAAGTCCTAAATAAAAATGAATGCTATGGCAAAACAGATGGTGAAGTGATGATAACTAAAGATGGCTAATTACAAAATGTTTTAAATAAAATACAAAGTTTAATATTTATATGATATTGTGTATGTAGCACTTATAAATAACCTGTCTGTATGGTTGCGAGATTAATCAACTATATATAAATTATGTTCATTTTTCAAGTTTAGTAAAATAAAACACAATGTTGGGGTTACTCAACAAAGTGGATACTTGGGTGTTTTAACACTAGCTCAGATAGCTTCAGTGGTGCTTGCCCTGCTATTCAAAATTTGTATGAGGCTACAATAATATGCAAATGAACCAAACAAAAAGAACCTAGTGTCAAGATACTCCATTCTTCATTTTCCCTTCGAATTGGAGACATTGTGACTTTGTTGAGTTACGAAACTCTATGCCACAGTTTGTTTTGTCAACAGATTGGAGGAATAAAAATATTTAAATATAATCATTCCCCTGAGTAGGAATGGAACCCACAACCACTGTGTATAGAGTAAGATGCTAGGAGTTTAAATATTATTTTGCTTTTAGGAACACAACAAACTAGTGTTTTTAATTATATTACAAAAAAAAATATCCTGATGTTAATAATAGGGGATAATTTGTATAATATTTGTTAGTACCATCTTGTAAGAACAAATTTAAAGAAGCAGCAGTTAAAATATTAATTGAAGATTAGTGTTTTTAATCACTTTTATTAACTAATTAACAATAATATTCAAAATTACATATTACTTACCTTTAATATTTGCAATTTCTTTTTTTCCAAAAGCAATCTACTTTCCTCTTCAATCAAAACCCTTTCTTTTCTAACCAACTCAATTTTTTGCTAAAAAATTTACAATATTAAGATAGTAAACAACACTGTATAGTTTCATACTGTTTAAAATATTAAAAACTGTTTAAAATAGTAAAATATTAATTTAAATTGAGTTTTCAATCAATATTTGTTAAGAACATTTCATTTATTAGCTTAGGTGAAGAGTACTGAAATTAAGTCCTACATCTATAGATTGAAGTTCCTCATCAAGATCTTCTGATGGTTGCGAATATTCTAGACCTTCATCTTTAGGCTCTGGATATCTTGTCACTACTTCATCATTATCCTCTTGCCAGCATTTCAAAGGATAGTCCCTTCCCGCATACTTGTAGATATACCCGTCAATTGCCCTTCGCAGTCGACGTGCTTCATTACTCCTCACAGTAACAAAAATTTTCTTTGCAAAATCGTTTGTGTATTTGGTTTTTATTAAGTTAGCATTTATTGCTATATCTCCGACCAGACCGTGTAAAAAGGATATGAATTTCAACAGCTTTTGCTAAAATTAATGGTTTGTGTTTAGAACACGAACATTTCTCTGTAGGAATAAAAAAATATTTGGCATATCTACATTTTTCGGTACTCCGGCAATAACAACAACAGCCATGGTATATATTATTTGTTATTAACAAACAAAATTTTAACTAGTGTAATAGTGACGTGAGACGAACGAAAATTCTTTTATTAATTTACGAGAACTATACTTCATTTATTGTTATTACTAGAATAGTACGTCAATTACAAATCATTTCTATTGATTAATTTGAGAGTACTATTTAAAGGTAATTCAATAGGTTTCCCTTTGCTACATGTATTGAGTATTGACACTTGGTCTTGACATTAAAGCGTTTGAACTTTGACGGCTTGCACATTAATATTAGTAACAGATTATACATTGTTTGATTGTTACACAATCGACTTTTATATATATCGATGGTGAAGATATTTAAAAATATTTCGATTATCTTAGGAACTAGATTTCTAATCAAATATTTGTGGTTATTATAAAATTTAAAAACAAATAGAAATATTAAATTACTTTCAAGTAAATTTGTCTGATTTTTCTTCAAGTTTACACTCTTAAGTTAACAGAAAGCAGCTCCGCTTATTTTTTGATGGAGTACTGTAACTCGAGTAGAATTTACTCACTTCGCGCGTCTAGTCTAAACCCGTCATAAACATTCATAGTACAACCCTTCGACTTACTTTAAAATAAGCGTAGCCCAAAGTTATTACTAATTGTTTCATATTTCAATATAACCTGTACATTGCACTGTAAATCTGTATTTTATCACTTTGTTTTCAATATATTAGTTTTTACTATTTATATTCATAAATATGTCTATCATAGGTATCGGTGGAATACCACCAAAGGTCAGTTTTAATGTTGCTTGAGAATTGTATATATTTGAATGAAACTGTAGAATCTAATTGATATATCTAAAAGATTTTGTAAATATATATTTGATAATATGTACTATTTACAGACAAATTTAAAAGAAGTAGTGAAAACAGTCGCGCGCCCCATACATGGTATATTTGAGGCGCTAAATTTTGGACCTAATGTTAAAGGATTTAAAGTATGTTACTTACGTTTATCTGAAAAACTTGATCCTCAGCAAGTAATTGAAAGAGTTAACAACTCAGAAACTGTGAAAAAGGGTTGTAAACTACATGCATTTATACCAGAACATGTCCCAGATGTAAGTAGCTTCTTAATATTTTTCTATTTTATATTAATTAATCACAGTCATTATTTTTTAAAGAAGATTACATTCTATTTATTTTGTTATTTATACTACCAGCTTTGTTTATAATAAAAATCCATACTAATATTATTAAAGGGAAAGTTGTTTGTCTGACTGTATTTTGTAGTGCAACTTAGCTGTTATGTTATGTTATGATTTTTATAGTTACCACTATAAAAATCCGCTACTCTCTCTCTCTCTCTCTCTCTACTAGGAGGCTGGAGAGTGACATAAGCTTCTTTTTACTGCAATAACACACCTCATGTGCATGGGGAGGCCCATAATGATTTGTTATGATATGATTTATTAATATTTCTTGATTTACCAGAAATATGTAATACTTTTATGTTTTCCATTTCTTTTGTTTGGTCAATTGGTTTTTGCTATTTTGGTTCAAAAGATATTTTTAAAATATAGTTAAACACAGTGCCAAGCATTAACAAGACTACAGTTATGGATACAGAATAAAGCACTTTGGATTTGAGTCATTTATTATGATAAGTTACGAGTTTTAACTAATATTAAAACATCTTAATAAATTGTATCAAAAATTCATTTTAATATTTTTTCTGTTTTCTATAAATGTGGTTTTAGCTGCCGCTTGCAACAAAACCAAAAAAACTTTCAGAAAGGTTGAGGAGGACATTGAAAATAGCTCCAAATGTGTCAAGACAGCAGGTAAACTTATTGAATTTTTTAAATTCCTAAACCCTTTATCATGTAACATAGATAAGTTAAAACAAACAGGCTAACAAAAATTGTAAAAAAAAATATTTTAATATATGTACTGTGTATATATACATATGCATTTAATAAAAAGTGGTTATTATAATATTACAAACATACACTCCAATTCTATTAATTTATTTATATAGATTAAATAAAATTGAGATCTTTTTAAAATAATTAGGACATATTATAACTATATTTTTCTGATTAGAAATAAATCAATAATTTTTAAAATGGTACTACTTACTACTAATTTATAAATTTCCTTTTGTTTCATATAACTTTTATCCCTGATGTTTTTGACTATTCTCATTTATATACTTGCCATATCTGAAATTATCTAGGACTTAAATACCATTTTGGATTACAGTTATGGATAGATTTTCTATTTCTGATATCCAACAGTTTAGGTTACAGTTACGGAGCTCCATAACGTTCCTGTTTCATAGCATAGCACACCCTGATATCCTTGCCATGTCAATTATAATTTTAAACGTGTTTTTTTTTTGTTTTAAAATCAATTTGTTAATACAGCTAATAAATATTTCATACGAGCAAATAATGAAAGAGATGCAATTGAAATACACAGGACTTTACAGTTTGAGTGCACGGAATAAACATCACTTGTTAAAAAATATTGGTCAGGTTAGTATTCTTAGCTTTTGACATTTTCTTTTCAATTACCTTTACCTTTTTTAAGCTAAAGATAGAAACTGGTGTTAAGACACTCCGTTGTCCACTTCCCGCGCGAATCCGAGATATTGCGTGTTGAGCGACTGTTGGGAACTAAACGCCGCGCATTCTTTGGTAACCAGACTGGAGAAATGGCAATTAATTTAAATATATTCATTACCTCAAATGGGAAAATAGAGAATTGAGTCACTTATTAATTAGTTCTACATGTCTTACAACCAATTAGGAAATGTATAGATAAAAGTGATAAAATATTACATTGTGTGTAATAAAGTTATGGCAATTTAATATTAATATGTGATGATGCTATTGTAGTGCAGTAGAACTGTAATGCCAAAGGTTGTGTGTTCAATACCCGCTCAGAGATGAATAATTGTTAACTAGCGACCCGATCGCGGCTTCGCCCGGGTGAACTATAGTTGTTTCGCATTTCCAGCGTCCTTTTCGTATAACAATTTTGTTACTAGAAAAATGATTTGTCCGGTTTGGTCGGATGACGTCACGGACAGATAGACAGACCTTTTTCCTTTCGCATTTATAATGTGTGTAACACACACGTCTTACACTTACACTGTGTTCGGTCCCAACACTCAAAATGTAATGTATTTAGAATGATCGGAGAACAATGTTTCAATACTATATTTCTCATATTATGTGAGATGTATAAAGTTAAAAAATATATTTTGTTTCTATATAAACAAATCGTGGCGCAGTTGGGCAACGTCTGACTGTAACCGCCAATGTTTGTGGGTTCGATCCCCACTCAGGGTGGGTTATATTTAAAATTTCAATTCTCATTTCCCTGCTCTACATGAAAAAGATTCGGATTCAGGCAGAAAGTGAAGAACGGTGTGTCTAGACACTTTGATTAGATCTAAAAATAGATACATATTGTTCAATTAATATTTCAGGCAGTGTACGATCGTATAATAGCAATATTAAATGCAAATTCAAATATCGATACATGTTTTATGCTTACCAAATTGTATCGTAAGAGACATCCTCACTTTGGAGACTTTCAGTTCATATTGTCGACTCTACATCAAATACACGATCAGCAAAGGAAGCCCCGACTTCAAATACAGGAAAACGATTTGATTAAAGTGGAGGCAAACCCTTATAGTGAGTTTTTTTTAAATTATTATATGTATAAATTAATTAGCACCTAAATTATTTCGTATTTTCACCCGCCCGCGTTTTTACTAACTTCGCTTAAATTTATATATTAATTTATTGTAACTTTCTTTATTTATGAACTGATTGAAAAACAAACGCTAAATGTTAAAGGAAGTTTATCAAAATACTATAGTTAAAACTGTATTAAAATCGGTTAAGGCGAGATTAACGTGCGTGCACAAACGCACAGATAAATAGAATAAAAAATGAAAAATCATAGTTTTGGGTTCTATTATATTGATAAATGCCCCCAATAATATTTTTCTCCCATATATCTTCCATGAACAGACAGCGATTAGTTACATTTTTATTATATGTATAGATTGTATATATGTATGTAATTTGTAATGTATTTTTTTGTTACAGCAATCCATAATTTACCATTTGAAAAAGTAGATTCAATATTAACAAAGTATACGGACAGAATAAATCAAAAGGTGAGTTTTGATTTATTTATTTATTATATATGTTGGTGGCCGACCGTTAAATTGGCCAGATCACGATGTGGCTGGGCATTTCATGAAACGACTCAGATCAGCCATATCGTTTAACGCTTAACGTGCGACGACTTTTTTATGAAATGCCCGGTCATATACGTAACATAATACATTTTAAGTCAATATTAATTAATCTTTATATATATATTATTATTATAATACGCGAAGTAAACACTTTGTACCCCTTTTTACGAAAATTCTGCGTACAGAGGTGTATGAAATTTAGGATATTTATATATTGTGTGTGCAGTAGAAGTGCATAAAGTAAATATCTGTTATAATCTATTAGAAACACATGACACACATTACCATATGCTTGGCATATTTCTTTATAAGGTTACATGAACGTTGTTAAGGAAACGCGTGTTTTACGCGTGCAAAAGCATATAAGAATTTCGACGTAACCGCATGTAGGACGCATGGCTCAGCGATCAGAGCGATTGGACGATAAACAAGAGGCATTATATATATATATATATATATACATCTTTCATCGTGTTCCATCCATACATGTATTAATTTGAAATAAGTATTATACTAATATATTATAATTATTTTCAGATAATAGCGCACATAGAAAAGTTCAAAGAGAATACTGAACAAGAAAACGATTCCGTAGAAGAGGCAGCGAGGATGAGAGTTAGGGAACAGTTGATCAACATGACGCCTTATTTGCCCAGCGTAAGTACCCAAAGCTCGCACCAGCTCGCACTTGCAGCTCGTACCGCGGTAGAGTCTCTCCGCGAAAGCTGGTGTTCCGACACTCCGTGCTCTACGCACCGCTACAATTAAACACATTGCGTGTTGAGTGGCGGAGATAAAGTAATAATAATAAAAACTCTTTATTTTACATCCACAAATAGAAATAAAAACAGAATAATTTAAATAAATAAAAACATGCGAAAGGTTTTTTTTTTAGTTTAGCTTAACAATTTTTTGAATTTATCTCAGACCTTTATCTATAGGTATATTATGTGTTATTAAAGTAACCGAAATTAGTTAAATAGTATTTTCTTTTTTTTAAAATCTATACTAGAATAAAAGAATATTAAATAAATTATTGACTTTAGATAACAAGAGAAGTTATACGGAAGAATTTCATACCGAAGCAAACGCCACACCACGCTGTGACGGTGAGTGAATGCTTTTATAACCTAAATGTGATATTTTGAAGTGTTTGATTAAAAATTATTGTATAACAATTAAAATTGAAATCCAGCATAGCTGTAGTCAGAGAGAACCTAGTGTCAAGACACTCCGTCTTTGCGTGCTTTTTCCGTATCGTTGCGGAACTCAACACCGCGAAGCAGAGGGGAATAATGAAAATAATTAAATTATGATAATTTCACCGAGTGCGTTTACAGTCAGACGCTGCGCCATGGTGGTTTATAGATTAATTATAACAATAGTTTTTACCGAATAACTTAAAATAATCAAAACCAGTAATTTATAAATTATATTAATATATTTTTAATATATGAGGCTTCGGAAAAGGCAAATAAGAGTAACACGAACTTTTTATTTGAATTTGCCCCCGAGTGGGAATCGAATCCACAATCATTCATGTTTAGAGTCAGACGCTGCCCCATTGCACCACGATAGCCACTATTTTTGAAGGCTATTTTCATTCAGTCGTTTAACTCCCGCGGCAGATCTACGGCGAGCCGTACCTGCCCGTCAAGGAGCTGTTGGCGCCGTTCGTGGCGCGTCACCGCGGCGCCGGCGTCGTGCGCAGCGAGCACATGTACAACATGCTGTGCGTGCGCGTGTCCAGCGAGCAGCACAAGACGCTGCTCGCCGCCGACGGCACGCTGCTAGGTACTGTGCTGGGTGATGGCCGTGTTACAGCTTCATGGATTGGGATGTAGTGTGATAGGTTCCCTTAAAGCTGAATGGATTGGGATGTAGTGTGATAGGTTCCCTTAAAGCTGAATGGATTGGGATGTAGTGTGATAGGTTCCCTTAAAGTTTAATGGATTGGGTTGTAGTGTGATAGGTTCCCTTACATCTTGATGGACTGAGCTGTAGTGTGATAGGTTTCTTTATAGCTTGATGGACTGGGGCTGTACTGTGATAGGTTTCCTTAAAGCTGGATGGATTGGGATGTAGTGTCATAGGTGCCCTTTAAGCTAGATTAAAGTACTCCGTGTTCTTCACTTTCTGCCGATATAGAAACAATGCGTATTGAGTGGCGGAACTCAACGCTGCACTTTGTCTTGGATACCAGATCGGACAAATTAAATTATTTGTAAAAATAATCATTACCCCGAGCGTGTATCTAATTTACAGCTATTTGCGTTTTCCACTGAGCCAGGATTTCCTCAATATGTTAATTCTAAACATTCATTTCTCTTAACAATAAAAAAGAATTACTTATGAACTAGCGACTCGTTCGCGGCTTCGCCTGCGTAAATAACATGACTAAAATATTTAGATTTTTTACTAGCCCTCGTTTCTACGTCTATGATTTAATCATAGACTTTGCTTAAATTTATTATTTAAATGGTTGTGATTCTTTATTTATGAACCGATTAAGTTGAAATAAGTACTAAATGTTAAGGGAAGCCTACCAAAACACAATAGTCAAAACTATATTTAAATCGGTTCAGCCGTTTCTGAGATTAACGTGCGCAAACGCACAAATAAGCAGAAATAAAGACAAACTGAAATGAAATTAAAAATCATTGTATTGATTTCTATTACTTTGATGACCACAATAATATTGTTTTTCATATATGTTCCATGTACAGACGGCGATCAGTTATAACATTTTTATTATATGTAAAGAAATTAAAGATTTAAAGTTTAAAATATTTGCAGGTGGTTCAAAACTAATGATACGGCCTTCGAATATAATGTGTTTCAAGCAACACCCGTCCATCTTCGAGAGGAAGACGGACTCGCTCAAGCAGCAACCTTTGGGACAAGATCAGGGCATGGATGTCGAGTGGAATGAACAATGGTGAACTTACTGTTAGTTATTTGTAGATTTCCTTTTGTATATTTATGTAACACGCTTAGGATTTGGAAATCGCGTTTTTAGGAAACCTGTAAAATTGAGAGTGTACCGGGATTTGAACCCGCACTCGTTAGAAGCCGGTTTTCATGAAATGTTTTTTTTTTTTAATATATAGATACTAGGTTAGATATTTCTATTTGTATTTGGTTTCTTTTTTCTTTTTATTAATTTTCTATTATGTTATAGGTTGGTTATTTACATTGCTTCTTATAGTTTGTTGTTGATTACGTTTAATTAATTGATTGCCTATTTTGTGAGAAGTATGTAATTTTTTTTGTGTTAGAATTTTATTTATTTGTATAAATGTAATGATTTGTATAGAACAATTGTAACCTAGTATCCCATGATATATATAAAATACATAGAATATAAGTTTACAATAATGTAAGGTCGAGAACTTGTGATTGTTCAATAAATTTTATTAAGCAAATAAAATTTATTTTCTTTTTATTTTTAATAGAATTTATATTTATATTACAATTAATTTTAGATCTTACTGTATTATTACACTTAAAGAATAATATTTTAAATGGCAACTGTTTTTGTTTCATATTGAAAATAGTAATGTAACGAAATTTGTTATTCGAAATAAAATAACAAAATTTGATACTGAAAATAATATAATAAGCCCCTCAAAGCTTAGGTGCTCGTCCGGCTGCAACATCTATGCCACGTGAGGGGTGGAACTTCGAAGTCTGTGTGTCAGACGGTGACCGTCGAGGGCAGTAAGAGGGGTCAAGAGACCTTGAAGCGATAGATAGTAAGGAATCAAGTAGAGCCGAGGAACACCCGAGGGCGGGCGCAGGGCACGTTTGGAGCGGACGCTGGACGTGGCAGTACGCCAGCGTCAGTGGCACTTTGCTGAACAGGCGGGCGGGAGTCGGGGGACCCGAGGGGACCACAGCCCAACCAGGGAGAGAGAGATATTAAACTTACTGCGAATATAAATATAGCAGGAACTAGGAAAACGTTAATAAGAGACAGACAAATTTCACCCAAAGCATATTTTCAAAACCCACGTGTACTAAATAAAATAGTTAAAAATATTCTTCTTATAACTTAGGATAATATATCGAAGCCTAAGGTCTGACATGGCTTCTTTTCATATGAATTTACAAGAAACAATCCCTGAGATCTGTGACCTAAGTCTAAATTTATGTAAGTAGAATTATTTACAGCTTTAGAAGTTTATTACAGGTAAAATTCATTAGCAATTTAAAAAAAAAGTGTTTTGAGTTCGGCTAGGTTTATATTTTGAGGGTGTATATATATGGAGCCACAGATAAATAAAACAAAAACAATTATATAGAACATAAGAATTATATTCAGATCTCGTAATACATAATAAAACAGTAATAAAATTGTTATATCCATAATACAAAACAATGAAATAGCAAAATGCAACGATTATAGATGTAATAATTAAACACACGCGCATCTTCACACTTAAATCGCACAGCTCAAACTAAATATCTCTAAAGTCGACAAAAATGAACTGAAAACTGAATTTAATTACTGGAATGAAATAATCGGTGGATAGAAAAATACAAGTTTGTATGAAAAAATAATGTATGTGTATATAATAAATAATATACCCGTATTGTGAAAATGAGATTTGTGACATTTATTTATTTAATAAATTTAAATATTTATATATAATGCTTATAAAATATTAGATGTATATTAGGTTTTTTTGAGTTTTTTATATGTTACTGTAAAATTTCATTATTAAGTATATATATTAATAGATTGTATATATGAAATGTAACCAAATCATGTTATTTCTATAACATTCTAAATAATACAAGTGTAAGCAACATTACATTACATTTGCATTAAAATAAAATTACATACAAATGATTTGTCACATATTGATTCAAATTACATACATTTCCGGACTTTTACCAATAAATAGTTCGTAAATTCTATATTTTTTTGTTGTAAATATTATACATACATAAATAAAAGTTTTACATTAACATGACTTATTGTCATGAGAAAGGCATGCGAGTGAGTTACGAATAAACTGTGCGATTCAGCCATTCGTCGAGAGAGAACGTCGCGTATTCTCCGCCAGTCGATCTTCCTTGAAATGTATCTGAAAATTTAAAAAGTGTAAAAAAAAATATGCCTAAATCTGGCGCGATCCAGTTATATTAGTAAAGCGTAGAAGTAACGGCTTCAAGCTATTTGTATGATATTTTCTATTGAAAGGTGAATGAATATGTATGAAAAATACATTTCTATTAGTTCATATCTACAAATAGCTTTATTTTGTGTAATTTTACTATTTGCTGGCAGATTTGTTGACAAATTTATAACAAAATAATATGAATACTAATTTATATTAATTGATTTCAAACATTTTATTTTTTAATTCCGCAGCAAATAATATTATTGTAACGACTCGAGAGTTCCGCTATAATTGTAAAATTTATTTATAATAACTAAAATTCAATTTACTATTTGAAAATCGATATAAAAAAAAGGAGCGCACTCTCAAGGGTCATCAGTGTGTGCGTTGGCACAAGTACATGGTGTAAAAAAACATTACTATACATACATATATAATGCAAAAAAACACGTTTTAATATACACTTTAATTATACAAATTTACAATCAGCCTAAAATCTATACAAATAAATAAAACTTAAATTTCTATTTGTAATATAAAAATAACCGCTTTTTACCAAATGCATATAATATGTTTACACGGTACATATAGCAAAATAAACTTTTTTATACATATTATATAATAATCTGTCTGTCTGTTTGTTTCGGTTAATCTCTGGAACGGCTGGACCGATTTTGATCAACTTTCACTGGCATATAGCGGACGTAATAAGGAATAACTTGGGATACTTTTATTTTAGAAGTCGCCGGCACAGCTAGTCGTAATTAAATTGATAAGAAATAAATACACTAAATTATTATAACCACATAGTATAGCTAACTGATCGTTAATTTCAAAATATTAAATGTTTGTTTGCATTATCCAAATATGTATAATAAATATATCAATGTATGTTTGTTTGTATACTTATTTCCAGACGAGACGTTTCCGCTCAGGAATTCATTTCAAGTTGCTCGGGTGTTTCGTTGTTTGCTGTTTCATTATAATTTATTTAGAACTAAATATGTAATATTAGCATTGCGGTAGGCAGAGACCTTAGTGTCTAGATACTCCACTTTCCATCCTAAACCAATAAATGGCGGAACTCAACGCCGCACTTCACCTCGTCATCAGAGCTGAGAGATGACAATAATAGAAATATAATCATTTCCCCGAGTGGGAATCGAACCCACGACCATCGCGTACACATTCAGACGCCGTCAATTTGTACAATTAGTAATTTTGAATTGTTTTATACAAATATTATTATGATTAATTCTTTATACAACTAACATTTTCTAAACAAGCACTATACTATATAGAGTATATTAAAAAAAAACCTAACAAAAAATTAAACTTTGTGTATAGACACTCCGTTCTCCACGCGCCGACCGAAATAAAGACATTGCGGGTGGAATCAATAATTTAGTTCCATATATAAAAACTCACCGATCATAGTTTTAAGTCTGGCGGCGCACATTATGAAGTCGTCAAAGTACATGTAGCCATCGCTTGAGCCGTATCTGAAAAGTATATATATATATATATAGGCCCTGTTTATTTATGTAAAAAAGCTTATTGATTTTAACATAAAATATGTTTTAAAGTATTTTGAAAAACATATAAGTTTCCTGTGTGAATAACACTTTAGAAAAATCTTAAAAACACTTGTATTT
The DNA here is from genome assembly GCA_038994665.1 of Podotricha telesiphe. Taxonomy (NCBI): domain Eukaryota; kingdom Metazoa; phylum Arthropoda; class Insecta; order Lepidoptera; family Nymphalidae; genus Podotricha; species Podotricha telesiphe. The sequence goes on along the minus strand of JAOYRR010000431.1, from coordinate 1,174,151 downwards.
TTTTGTTAAATTAAACAGTTCATAAAGAAAAGGGCAGATTTCCGCCTTTTCCAGCATAGCAGGGTAGAGAGAGACAAAACACTGTAGTGTCAAAAGCACATATCGCTCGATTCCGAGACTGCTTGTCGAATTATTTTTTTGACGTTGGTTTTATGCTTTTTAATGATGACCATTTTTTTAGGTGAGGGATGAGGTTGCTCTCAATCCCTGCGAAAATGCAAGCAGTGTATGGCTGCTCGAGAGGGCGCCCTCTGCGGGGCAAGGAGCTCGTGTATTCATCAGTATTTGTACTGGGGAGTGCTACCTGTGCGCTAGCACGTTGAGCACGTGCGCGTTGACGGTGTACAGCCGGCGGAGTTGAGCGCCGCGCGCGCAGCTGGTGCGGCGGGATGGCGCCGCGGCCCTCCGTGTCGTACAAGCGGAACACCGCCTGGACATGGACATGGACATTTCTAGCATTACAGGCAAATGTTTTTCATACCACACGTGTATTATTTTAATTCACTATTTCATTACTCATTACCTTAAATGCTCATATTATTAAAAGAAATAATGCATTACACAACAATGTGTTTGACGTACACTTTTTTTATAAAGACATGCCAGTGTGTACGGCCTAGTATAAAAATATATAGTATTTAACAAGGGTGGCCAAGTTTCATGATAGGTTTTTCTTACAGCTTCACGCTTTATCCCTATCGGGGTAGTAAGAGAGAACGGAACGGAGCTGCATACTTCTTCCGTCTCGTCCACTGTCGTCTACCTCTTCAGCACGTCTATAACTTCCCTCCGGAAGTCCTCATTCTCTTTACGCGACCACCTCACCTCTTGTCCATGAATACTGTGTTCTCGAAAGTCAACCGAGCCCTCCGCTACCTCCTTACCTGAGCACCGTTCTTATTCGCCCAGCCAGTCCCTCGCCTAATTTAAATCTTTCGTGAACCGCGTAATATTTAACAATGGTAACATTATAATTTATTTAAATTATAATAACACAAAAATGAAAAGGGAACTGGGTTACAATTACCGAAAGGCCGCATTTTGGCCACCCCTGGTAAATAAGTACTCACCCTCCATTGACGTAAATCAATCCAAACAGATTTGAACTCCTCAAAACCAAGTCCTCCAGAATTATCTTTGTCCAACATGGCGATCAAGCTTCTACATACATCCTTAGAGAAGCCTTGACCTTTTAGTTCTGGAAATTTTATAAAATGCTCAAATATTGCTTTTTTAATAACATAAAACCTGTTTTAATGATTTAAGTTAACTTAGTATTAAAAAAATATATATAAAGAAAATAATATTTCTATATTTGTAATATTAAGTTAACTTAAATGACAAAAAAAAAAGAAAATACAAATTTTATGGAAATGGAGGTGACTTATAATAAAAACTACATGATACAATGAAATAAAAATATTTATAAAATGCCCATTTTTGGTATAACGCCACGGATACATGCAAACAAAAGCTGTGAAATGTTAACATTTCCAAATACATTGGTAATATTTACATTTCTAGGTTAGTAGCAAATTAAGAAAATTATAATAAAAAAAATCGATTAAAAATCAATATCTTAATATTAATTTAGAATCGATTTAAAAAAATTAATAATATAAAATAATGCTTTAATAAACAATTAACATATACACTTTATACATACGCTGTATAATAAAAAACATTATTTTATAAACTTATGTATAAAAAAAGAACGTACAACGTACATCTGTAAATAAAAAAAAATAATATGTTCAAATATATAACAAAAACAGACATTTCACGCGACCGCCTCCATTTCGATAAAAAAATTAAAGTATAGGTTCATGCATCGCTGTCTCCTCACCTGAAACATCTTAAAACACATTAGTAAAAGTACACATATAATAACAAAATGAGGCCATCGTTGTGTCGTGTGAGTGTCTGACTATATGACGTGTGGATATGGGTTCGATTCCCAATCGGGGAAATGATTATTTTAATTATTTCCAGTTGCCTCGCCATTCAACACGCAATATCTAGAATTTGGGTTAAAAGTGGAGAACTGAGTTTTTTTAACAATTGGTTCTCTATTTTGTGTTTTTTTTTAAATATAAATTAACATGCTGCATTTAAAAAGATTTCTAAATTACATTATTTATTAAATTCATAATAAAACATAATTTGTGTTCGGTTTTTATAATTCAAGCATATATATTTATTGAACTCAAATTATTCAAACGCAAAATTCAGATATTTTGAGTTTAAACATTGAACTGTTTATATAATCTGTTGACTGTCTCTTTATGTTATCAAGACAAAATTGACTTAAGAATAATTTAATTGCAAGTTTCTTATATCCAAGGCTTCTTCAAATAATAATAATCACTAATCACAACCATCTATGATTATGTTAGCATTCCATGGATTCACCGTGCCATGCGTGTCTATCGCGTTGCAAAAAGAGGAGCTCTGAACAGTGCCCAGGACCCCCAGGACTCAAGTGTAGGCTTTAGGGGCCCCTTTAAAGTACGCATTAACGTTCACTTATACTGACCGAGCCCCTCTCTCTAACTAACTCAATAATAAAGCTCATTTCACGTTACAGGTAAAAAGTCCCTCAATAAAAAATGTCCAAAAGCTCCAAATTCCACAAAAAGATTCCACAAATCCCTACCTTGGGTAGGCTGGGGCTGATTCAAATGGACTTGTTCTTGCGGTTGCTGCTGCTGTTGGGTAACTTGCTGTAGATCAATACCGATTTCCTTGCATATGGGAGAGCAGAGAGCGCAGAGGAGCTGCTCCAGGCAGCTTTGCTCCCCCCCGGGCGACCCCCCACCCTCGTAGACCGAAGGCCCGTGACGCATCGCCATTTCTGTATTATGTTATTATATATCTAGGTTAGCCATTATTTAGGAATATTACTACATATTCCTTTACTTCAATTTAATATTCAAATTTCTATAATACGTCTAAAAATATTTGCCATATCGTGTGTGTTTAACACTTTTAAAGTACTAAGAAAAAATTAGTGGAGGTTACTTTAGTATAAGTAAATGAAGCATTATTTAAAACAGTATACATGCATTTCGAAATAAGGTATAAAAACTGCAAGCTTAAAGCTCGCTCAGTTATATCTAATATGAATAGATTCAGATATTTCCTTCCATATTCTTAAAGAATCTTCTTTGCTTTTAGCAAAGAAGAATCTGAAGAAGATTAACAAGAATGTACACTTTTTCAAGTGATTAGGAATAAAGGGCGTGGTCGGTTTGTTTGGAAACGTCGGTGGCAAGTGGTAGTCGTACTGGGGAAGTAAATTGAAGAGGTTGACAAAAGTTGATAATATTAAAGAAGTATGTACATCAGCGAAAATGCACAAAGAAGTTTCTGGATTGTTATAGTTTTATTATGTATAATACTTTTGACAATTTAACTTTTAATATATTGGTATGAATAGCTTTATATTTATAATTTAGACAAATACCCCATTTTTTTAATTTATAATTAATTTGTAAATATGATAAGTCTAAATAAATATAATAACGAATTTTTTTTTAGAAAACTTATAAAAAATTAAACTAAGCGGGACATGAACCCGCGCTTCTCGTTTACCGTCCAAGCGCTGTGACCGCTAAGCTTTTTTGTAAACATAGGTTTGTTCTTTGGATAGTCGAATTTTGTAAAAATCTCTAAAGAGATACAAATACTACACTATGTTGAAATTTTAACACGTTTTCTAAAATCCATTTCGTATCCCAAGCGTGTAAATAACATGTTTAACATTTTAAAGTGTTAATCACACACTTAGAAAATTAAAATAACATTTTTTTTTCAATTTTTGGTATTCGAACCCGCGCCTCTTAGAAACCGTCCACAGCGTTCTACATTGGGCTGCGTCAAAATTCTTATATGCTTCTTACCACTTATTAAAAAATATATTTTAAATTTCCAACGTGTTTAAATGTTAAAAATATTTAATAAATAGCATTCTCTCTTGCCAAACGATTGTTCGTAAAATAATCTTTGGGTACCAGAAATTTGCAAATATCTCTCTGTAACAGAGACGCTTACAAATATAAGTTGTAATAAGCTTATAATAATTTCGACGTAGCTGGATGTGAAACGCAAAGCTTAGCGGTCAGAGCGCTGGAACGGTTTTCCAGAGGTGCGGGTTCAAATCCCGCTGCGTTAAAATTTTTATAAGGTTCCTAAAAATGCTTTTGCATAAATAACACTTCGATACAGTAAAAATATATATAATAAATAATAATAATAATTTATAAAAAGCCAATACTAAACAAAAGGTAGGGGAATATAAGCAAGCCGAAGTTTACAGAAAGAGAATGTGTATATATATGTATATATATTGTTTTGCTACATAGCAAGATAAACAGAGAGAACCTAGTGTCAACACACTCCGTTCTCCAATTTCCGCATGTATCCGAGTGGCAGAACTCAACACCGCGTTTTACATTGTTACCAGAGCGGAAAAATTAAAATATTTTAAATATTTCCTCGAGTAGGAATCGAACCCACAAGCGATCGCGGGCACAGTCGCGCCGTTCCACCGCGTGATGAACGAAGGCTCCTTATATTGTAATATTAATACATTGTTTAAACAAATCATGTGTTATTTATTTATCACATATATTTTAATATCGAAATATTAAAACACAAATGAATTTAATGCATATTTGAAAGGTCTGAACGGACATAGTGCCGAGACATTCCGTTTTGGCGCTAGGTCCTTTCAGACCTTTTAGTTTAGACAATATCTCTACATTCAAAACACTACTAGACCATTTTGACGAGTAAAATACGCGTTGTTATAGCAACATGGTAGTGTGAGTAAATACTTATTAAATTAATTTTAAAGTATTTCTAAGGCATTCTTTTGTAAAATATTGGCTTTCTGCACTTCTTATAGCATAAGCTAAAGCAAAGTTATAAAGATGATAAATTTTAAATATTTTAAAATTATATAAGTATATAAGAATAATGTTACTATTAGTGCAATACTTTAACATTTAAATATGTATTATTATCGACAAAACATATTTATTTAGAAATATTATAATTTTACAAATATACCATAAATAAATATATAGTTTACTCTATAGTTTTAAACACTTGCAATGCGATAAGGAAAATAAAGAAATAAAAAAAAATACCGCAAAATATAAAAACATACATACTAACTAGCTGAAAAAAGAAAAACTATATACAAATTAAATTAAAGTAAAAAAAAAACATAAATACATATAAAAACGTGTAAAAGCTACATTTACTTACATATAAATTGTCTTCGGACAGTTGCGAACGAAATTAAAAAGCATTAAGAGAGTCAGTCACATAAGCGTTATCACATTGAAAGCTCAAAATGGGCATTTTTATAAATTATATATAATAATACACAAAATACACAAATAATTATTTAAAATGTATATTTTGCTTCATATTAAACGAAAGTGTTACAAGAAAAGTCGATTTTTTGATAATTTTTTCTTACTCATGTAAACTGTACTGTTAAAGGCCGATCTGTGGTAAATTCTAAGATTTACCAACTTTAAGAGTAAAGGACCGAATTGTTCTTTAATAATTATTTATTTCATACTATGGCAAAACTACAAAAATCTTAGAATCTTACCGTAGTTCGGGTTTTTACAGTAACATTTATAAAAAAACTTATAAACAAAAAAGGTGAAAATAATATCATTATAAAAAAACTGATATAAAACAATTCTTTTCAGGTTTAGTTCTAATTTAAAACCCATTCAAATATGATTTTATTATGAATGGTTTTTTTAAAGAGTTATTTGAATTTAACATTCATTAAAATATATTGATCAAAAGAACTAAGTATTAAAAAAAAAAGAAAACACTCATGAGCACGCATTATTAAAATTGGCATCTTAAAGATTTATACGTAAAATAAAGAAATTCCAATGTGAAAGAAAAGCACATAGACACAGCCCTCACCCTCTCTCATGGCGTAGTCCAGTATTTCCTTGAGCTCCTCCCAGCCCACCTCCCCGTCCGCTCCCGCCAGGCGAGTGAAGAACTCCCGCACGGGGTCCGCGGGCTCCGGGTTCGGTGCTACTTCCTTCACCTAATATTTATCATTTTAATACAAATACAAGAGCACTGTGCACTTTTTTATACCTGTTCGGACACTCACGTACATTAATCCTTTCACAATTTCGTTACATTTAACAGTTACAAATAATAGTATTTCATGTAAAAAAAGTGTTCCTATGATTCATTTCATACAAAATACAACTCACCCTATCATCTACGTCGCCCATTCCCATTTCTTCGTCATTTTCACTGTAAGCAAAAAACACGCAAATCGGCATTTTGGTATGAAATAAACACGTCTGTTGGTCCAAATAAAATTTTATAAGGATAGATTATAATTAGGGCAGTTCGCGGCGTTATGCTCTGTCACTAAACGAGTACTCTACTATACGTTAAGTTCAAAGAAATATTTGAAGTATCAGTTTGTGAGAACACAAAAAAAAACACATATCTAATAACGATTTTCATCATCAGAAAATCAAGACATTGCATGTTGAGTGGCGGAAGTAAACGCCGCACTTTGTCTTCGTACCAGATCGAAGGAGATACCAGACACTTCGTACCAGATATTTAAAAATAATCAAGTCCACAACTAATCGCAGTTACAGATACGATGGCCTTCAATGATGGATTCCAATAAGGATATTCAATATTATCGTCCATACTAATATTATAAGTGCCAAAAATAGACACTGTCTGTGACGACATCACGGCCGAACCGCTGTACCGATTGTGATGAAGTTTTATATAGAGATACTCGACACTGTTGTGATGAACATAGGCTACTTTTTTCTTTCACAGTTTTTTCGTTTTTACAGGAATCTCAATCTCATTGTTTTAAGAAAAGGCCACCGAAAATACGAAACAGAGCCAAATTCACGAGCGGGTGGCTAGTTTTAATATAATAATTTATTTTTCATACAAGTAAATTATTTTAATGTATAGTAATATATATTTACGTCATGTTATTGCTCTTCTCAGAGAACACTCGCAGTAGGAATTCACCCTCCTCGTCGTATTCAAAGGTTGAAGGCACTATAACGTATGAACCGGGTTCAAACTTGAATCTGAAATGCCAATCATTACATCATTTTAAATACGTTATTAGTAATTAAATACGCAGAAGAAACCCCCGGTAGGAGTCCGTTCGAATCCACTTTCCGTCCGAATCAGAGACATTGCCAGTTACGTATCGGAGTTCAACGCCGCGCTTCGTCTCGTCGCCGGGAAATTAAACTAGTTCAAATATAATCATCATCATCCATCTCGTAAAAATACACCTATACAAAAACAACTGAATACTTCTTTCACATAGCATTTAAAAGGATACAGACAGATATATTTTCATTTTAACTATGTGTGTATATGTTATATATAAAAAAAACTTGCAACGCCATTTTTTTACCCATACCTTGGCGACTGATTTATTTAAAAATCAGCACATGTGTCCGGATCCGGCGACAGTAAACTATTTCTTTAGCACGGACACAATGTCTTGGCCCAGGATAAAGGCAAATTCATTGGGAGAAGTATTTGTTTTTTCATCTCAATTTTTAAATCAATCTGTGATTATTTCCACAATCTAAATTAAATACTAAATAGTACATTTGAATTGTTCTTTGATATATATTTACAATATTTACATATATACATATATTTACAATATATACATATATTTACAATATATACATATATTTACAATATTTTATAGAAATGATTGAAACTCACCTAGCGCTGACTTCTCTCAAGTTAATGAAGGCTTGAGATCGTCCCACAGAAGCATTGTACTTGAAGAAGTTCACGTCCAAGGGTTTCGGTACGTGTCCGTAGTCGGGGAGACGGTATACCTTTATACATTCGTTATTTAATAAAGTTAAAATAATAGAAAAAAAAAATAATACTAAAATAAAAAAAAATAGGAAGTAATAAAATAGGAAAATAAAATCAATAAGAATAATTCCAGTAAAAATGCCACAATAAGCGTTCGCTTTTTTTTAATAACACATTCTTTTACGTAACTTCTTTTTCACTTAATTCATTTATCGTATTTAAGCATAAATTATTTCAATAATGATTAAAAAAATTTTCAAATTTATTGAAACAAAACAAACAAATCACTTCAATTGAACATGTGTTAAACACACAAAAGGGGCCCCAGGTGATATTGAAAAAGAAGAGCAACTCCGCTATTTTAAACAATGAAAAAAAAATAATAATTATTAGGAATTATGCTCATAGCGAAAATGCATTGCAAAACTTAAATTATATTTTGAAGTCATTAAAATATTTTTGTCAAACCATTTCAAAAAATTGTGTTATGTTATACGTAAGTTCATATTAAAACTATATTATCTCGAAAGTAAATTGACACACGAGTCTGAAGCAGTACAAAATAACAAACTAATTATTTTCAATCTATAAATTAAAATTCAATCTATATATTTTTTATATTTGTTCTAGAAAACTTGGAAGTTAATAAATCATTATGCTCTAAATATACATACATAAGTAAAATAATAATTACCGCAAATCCAATAGTCAAACACTCTAAGCCCTGATGGCGTTGCGAACGACGGTTCTTTTGCATAAGTGCCACGATTATCTGAAACAATAACGATAAAACTTGAACCATTATATACTTAAATAACTTAATATATTTTACACTTTGATTAAATCGAACGATCGGGGCCATCGAGATGCGGCGGGACAGAGTCCGTGGTGACTGGGAGTTCCGCTTTCCGGAAAGTGGAGACGGAGTGTCTTAAAATTATGTTTTTTGTAACTATTATAAAATTATTAAGTCAATCAAATGGTTTTCTAAAGCCAAGTTCTCATTATACACTAAAACATTTGCAAAATGGATTTAATATTCTCAACAATTACAGCATATGGCGCACGCAAAAATATATTTTTTGCATTTCGTTTACTCGACATATTCACGCATAGATAAACAAATCATAGACAAAGGTGTCTATAGGTGGCTATATAGTATTTCAATTTCCAAGGGGGGATCCAATTAAGTATATAAATAATCTCATATAATATACATTTTAACACATATATATATATATAAAATTATACATACAGTACACTTGTTTTCAGCGTCATCCTCATCTGGGTCTTTAAGCGTTACGGTGTATTGAGGATTCTTCCAGAATGTTTCTAAGTAATTTCTGCAACCACCTGCTGTTATACCTGAAAATTGTATAGTTTATTAATACACATATCACACAGAAAGCAGTGTCTTGACACTAGATTCTCTCTTACCACTCTGGTATGCGAGGAAGATGTTTCTCTTTATTTTTAATTAAAAATATATAATAAAATATGTAAATAATTCTATGAAGCAATCTTTTAACTTCTATTTGTTAAAGAAATGAGATTTTATATAAAAAAAAATTACGATGAGTAAAAGCCTTACCTTGTTATTCTTTTCATCTTATCCCATATAAATACAAGTGTTTACTTAGAAAAAATATTGTATACAAATACTTTATATTTATACGTATAATATATTCAATAGACAAATCCATTTGTTACTGTTTCATTGTTGCATTTAAGTTTTAAACAGTACTTACCTCGCACCCACTCTCCTTCGAAGACAGACATCTCCCATTTCTTGGTGCAACCTTCAGGACACTCTTCGGGGTCCAATGAATCGGGATTCAAGTTACAAATTTCCACTCTAGAAAAATCATAATTCATTAAGAAAATAATATTGAAATAAAGCTAAAATATGAGTTTGTGTATTTTTTTGTACAGTATATAATTTTAGATTTGGTTGGATATGAGTCTTCCAGACAATAGATACATATACTCCAATATATAGACTATTTGTTATATGTCATAATAATGGCATATGTTAATATATCAATTGGGCTGTATTTGTTAAAATAAAGAGCCACATTATATTCTTTTAATTGTAATAATATTAAAATATTGAAATAGGTAATTACCTATCAAAATGACTTGTAAAATCTTTGAAGGCCATCCAAAACTCTCCATCATCATCAAATGTTAGACCTAACTCTTCTTTCTCTGATTCAGGGATAAAGCGCCACTCTGGTGACCTGGAATCACAATACATAATTGTATATATTTTTATATTATAATCAATATTACTAAAAAAAAAATGTTACTGACTCTGGAATAGTAGAAAAATAGAGAATATTATCCTTACTTGAAATTTGAATACGACTTAAATCTACAATACACCTCACCTAATAAGTATAAATTCACGAACTTGGCACAATTCAACAATTGACTTAATTAGTTTTTATTTTATTTCAACAAAATGTAAAAAACTTGTCACTCTCGCCCTACATTAGCACACGAAATAAAAGGCAGCACTCACTTGTCGCTCCAGGCGCCGTTCCACTCGGCCTCGTTGCCCCAGGGGTTGCGCAGCCTCAGCAGCGGGATCTTCCCGGCGCGTCCGGGCGTCTCGATGTCCACGTACTTGACGCGCGTCACGGAGTACGCGTGCCCCCGGATGAGGCCGACGGGCGTCTCCGCCTCCAGGACGTTGGGGTCCGGCTGTGCGGGTAATGCACTCGTTAGACGAAGGCAAGGACAATATCGAATAGTTTAAGTCTTTTGTTTAACATCCCTTTTAAAATTAAAAAAATTATCTAAATAAGTATTTTACGACATATCCTACCTACAACATCATACATAATTTTAATTGTTTCGTCTTTACGCCGGTCATCTAGGCAAGAGCAAAGTCGGATGTCGAATCTGTACTTTCAAACAAATTAGACGGCAAGAAATGGATCAGAAGGCGGATGACATGTGACGCAGTGTGACAGCCACTGACTGTACCCGCGATGATTGCACTCGGGGGAACGATTATATTTAAATTATTTTCATATGTCCACTCTGGTACCTAAGACAAAGTGCGGCGTTGAATTCGGCACTGAACAATATCTCGAATGCGTGCGGAAAGTGGAAACACTACTATGCGGGAAACCGCGTGAAACTAAGAATCAAAATAGCATCGCAAGCTTCCCTTTAGTGACTGACCTCAATGCTACATCCCATAAGCGAGTTTCTCTCGTAGGCCTTCAGCAGTATAGTATAGAAGTTGGGCGGCAACTCGGTCATTTCATACATTTCTGTAACACCGCCCGTAAAGTCCTCCATAGCCTCGCACGTGGAACCACCTTTGAGGGCTTCATAAGAACCGTGTAATCTGAAAAAATATTATAATATTTAAGCTATAGCTGGGTAGGTAGATGTTAGCTACCGTTCTCCATTTTCAACAAATTTCACTCGAGTCACTACGTGTTCAAAGGCGGTAACCAACACGTTTCGTTTTACCATAGAGAAATGTTAAATCAATTAATATAATAAAGAATATGTTATTTGATATGCTTATTGTATTTATTGCATACATTGCGCCTTCTCTTACCTCAGTGGAGGTTTAAAAATAATCATTTAAAAAGAGTAAGAATCAAACCCACGACCAATTGTGTTTACAGGCTAGCCAATTGCGTTTGAAATAGTCATTGGTAATTCATCAATCAACAATATATATATCAATTTAACAATAAATATTATTATTAATTGAGTACCAAAGCTATATGATTTTGAGAGTTTAGGATGAAACGTTCGCTTTTAAACAAATACAACCAACAAGTTACCATAAATCAAGGTTGAAATAAATTCAACCAAAAAAATATTAAGTAATTATTTATACAAATATTAGATTTAAGAAATATAATAACTGACCTACTCATTAATTCACACACTAACTTGTTATTGTACACTAGTTTTCCTGCTGCTTCGCTCGCTTTTATTCTTTAAATGACTGACAACATGATAAAAAAACAAACAAACTCACTTGCATATTTACAATTATTTTAACAGTTCCACACTTTATCCTGCGTGTGATAGAACTCAGTGTCAAGACACTCCATGCTCAATTTTCTGCCTAAAATGAAGACAATTGTTTTTATATAAAAGAACTTACTTAGCATAAGCCTTCTCCAACAACGCACTCCAGAACTCATTCCTTTCCGAAGAATGAAGGAAGACAAGTTTCCCTCTGTAAGTGGGGAGGCGGTCGTCGATAACGACGTCCACCCAGCGGCCATATTGCCAGAAACTGTAAGGAGAATATTTTGCTGTTATTGTCGCGTTGTTAGACGTAATAGAGTTGGTGGGGGTTCAATTATAGAAAATACAGATAAGAAAGAACGAAGAGTACTCAACGAATTTTTTTTTAGAAAAATTTTAACACTTCGGTTTTCGAACCTGCGCCTCTTGTATACCGTCCAAACCCTCTGACCGCTAAGCTACACGCTCTGGCTCTGTCGATACTATTATACGATTATTACAATTTATGTTTGCTGTTAGCAAGGTTTCCAAGAGGCGCGGCTCCGAGACCCCGAGACGTTCAATTGTTTTTTATACCCTACGTATTTGAATAAAACTTCAAAAATGTATATATATATTTTGAAGTTTCGCGCCACTTGGACAATTTTCAATAGGTGTGGATTCGAATCCTGCTACGTTCAAAATGTCTATAAAGTGTGACATGTTTTTAAAATAAGGGCTATCCCATATAAACATGACGTAAGGTTTTTTTAAAATAAACATATTTACCGGAAATGGAAGACACCGGCATATTCTTCGTCAAAGCTTTGATCATCGGGCACCACTTGGAAAAACAGCCTGAAATTATAAAAAAATATAATAATTATTATCAGTATAAGTACCAAGTGAGCGCATCGTGGCGCAGTGGCACAGATTCTGACTCTACTTCTCGGAGGAATATTTATATCTAAATTATTTTCATATCTTCCCTCTAGTACAAGACAAACAACGGTATTGCCACTAATTCGGTCGGAGAGTGGATAACGGGGTGTCTTGACACTAGTGTCAAGTTCAAATCCTGTCTGACTGCCCGCTATGCGGGAAAAGCGTGGAGCATAAAAAAAGAACAAGTATAAATGAATACTATTTTAAAAAAATGTTTCACATATAATGCAGTTAATATTAGTTTCACTTCGAAATTTTTCACATTAAAATTTTTGTAGTAATTTTTTTTATAGTACCTAAGAATTTCATTAAATTAATATTTTAACAGTTTTTAAAGTGTTAATCGCACAATTAGGAAATTGAAAAAGACATATTTAAAAAAACGTATAAAAAAACCCGCTACGTCCAAATTTTTATACGTTTTCTAAATACCTATGTACTTTTCATTAAATGTATTTTTTAACTTAACGCCTGTTACAGGGCATGTATGGAAAGCCTACTTATGTTCTATTTCCAGCCAAAAGTTTGACCAATTTGGTTAAACAAAACTAATATAATTATTAATATTTCACATCAAATTTGTTACAACAGGGAAATAAATAACTTCTATACTTGGATTGTAGTAACTCGTTATCAGTAAATGTAATGACGTTGTCAATGTATGTTATGTTAATGTATATTTTGCACTGATAAACTTCAAAACAACGCTAGGCCTGACCTAGAAATGTTGAACTTGTTTTAATATATTAATATGGGTAATAGTTTTTTTATATATCAATTTAAAATAATATGAAATACCGATATTGAATGGCGGGATTTAACGCCGCGTTTTGTCATTCTCTCTCTTAAATTCTATACATATATAAATATTGTTAATTATAATAAAAAGCGTGAAGCTGTATGTATGTGTGTTTTTATAATATTATTTTTGATAATTAGGTATTGTATCTACATACAAATTGTAACTCGTTTGCCGTATCCTTTTTACTTTGTAACGATAATTTAAAACGGATGCCGTTACGTTTTAAAGTACTTACATTATTCAACCTTGGCAGTGATATATTACACTTTTCTTAGTGATGTATCACACATAATATATAAGTAACTATATAAAAATACAGAATAACTCGATTTCCGTACAGACAGTGCGTTACCGCGACTTAGCACGCCATGTTTTTAGGAGATAATTAAAAAGGAGTAATTCGAGAATTTAGTTTCATTTAAAAAAATGTTAAAAAATTACTATGAATGTCTTTATAGTGGTATTTTTTTTTGTCTCTACGTCTTCAACATCCAGATGATTTTAATTTGTTTTCAGCTTCAATAGCGTGAAGCTCTTTCGGCAAAATTATAAAAAAAAGCAAAACAAGAAATTATTTCACTATTCAATGTACATATGTATAATTTATTTTAATTATTCTATATATAAGCGTAATTTTGATATTTGTTCATACAATACAGTACAATCTATTGGAGTTAGAGAGCAAAAAGAAAAAAGATACCTTTTTATAAATATTTCAGTTTGAAAATATAAATCTGTAAAAAGCTAGAAAACGCTGAAGTTTTGACAAATATCAAAATAACATTTAAGGAATTCAGTATTCAAAGCTATAAAATTACAGTATAGGGGTCTACTACTTGCTCTTCTCTCACGTATATCTCTCGACCTAATCAAATGAAAGGTATCAATATATAATCGGAAATTATCTAGTATATTAGTTATCTAGTATCCCAAACGTGTGATATTTCTTTGTTTTCAACCTCACGCTTTTCCCCGTTAAGCAGGATAAGCAGAGGGCCAAGACACTCTGTTCTGCACTTCCTGCCCGAATCTGTTGCGTGGCGAAACTCAATGCCGATCTTTGCCTTGCAGCAGCGCGGAGAAATGAAAATAGTTTAGACATAATCATTCCCCCGATTCGGAATCGAACCCACTTCCATTGCGTATACAGTGGATCCGCCACGATGGTTTTCTACTAAGAAATACTTATATACAATAATATTATAAACTCACTTTCTATGTAGGGTAAGATTGGCAACAGCGGCCAGTAGCCAGCAGTCGCCGAGCTCGCCTTGTTGCACGTCGAAACGGCTGTATCCTTCTACGAATAGTTGCGGATTCTCGCATATTTCCTATTAATTATAATAAATTCTTAAAAACCAATTTAAAATATTTATATACAAACCTACTAGACTTATGTACAGAAAAAATTGCTCAAACGCGCTTAGGTACGGGGTACCTACGATAACTATTCAGGGGATGACCGGAAAAACATATGTCAATGAACGGTAAAAATACATATCGTATAAATAAAAACAACAGCTTAACAGGATATGTACAAGACAGAGGCAAGCTCGGAGAATAAATAAAAAAATGTCAAGATATTACATAGGACGCGAGAATACGAGGCATTGCGTGTTGGGGACACGTTAAAACCGAGCTTTGCCTTGCCAGTGTTGGATAATGAAAGGAAGGTAATTTAAATATAACTATATCACTGAACGGGAATCGAAGCCGCGACTATGGTAGCGTTTACGTTTTCAGCTTCCTTCCTTCGGTACCATCTAAGCCACAAATTAAAACAATGTATTCTATAATTATCATTAGCACATAACCATATTAATTTTAAATATAGTGTTATATATTGTCACGCCGTCGATTGACATTCAATGCATATTTACGGAAACAAAAAGGTACGTTATTTAAAAAGAAAATCGGTAAACATCTAGGTAACATTAATATTCCCAAGATCAGCATTTGAATCTATACCCGTCGCAATCAGTCATGAAAATCTTAATTGAGTCAGTACGGTGTAATTTTGTATTGGTTATGTATGAATATATTCTTGAGTATATTATTAATTGTCCGCTTAGAGTTTATATAAGTCATAAATAAATAATAATTAAATCTCTAAATCTCTAAATATAGGTTAATGAAATAACAATCGGAACGCAGACACAATATCAATACTTTATATATAGGTAGATTTAAGTAAATACATTCTAAAAATTCTCAAGCTCTAAGACATAATTTGTTGATAAAAAGACAACTAAGTCCAAGCCTTAAAAAAATAACTTTCAACGGAAATGCTTTTAAATACACCGCTGGTTTTTTAACCGTTTTAATTTTATTGCTTTTTTAGATACACTATATAACAATATATGTATTGTACACAAATGTATTCTTATAATATAAGGTTAGCTTTATAATAAATAAAAGAACACTAATTCAAGTACAATACACTACAGTATATATATATATATATTTATTACTTACCCCAGGTCGTAGCCATGTCAGAGGTCTATCTAGCCGCTCCTTGTAGTATAAACTGCGATCAATCGCTGGAAACTCTGGATCTTCAAAGAGACGTCCATCAGCTAAGCACCTCGAACGTATATCCTTGAAGTCTTGATAAGTAGCTGGACCGAAGGAGCTTGGACGGGTCTCGCCCAGCTAGAAAAATGAGAACTCTTTCTTTTAAGTATTCGAAGGATTCGGTGTGGGGGTGGCACGTAGCAAAAATATTTCTCAAGATTAACGTACTTATAACGAATTTAATTTCTTTTTTGTACTTTCGGAAAACTTACGTGGATACTAAAAAAATTGAAGACTGTAGAAGGAAAAATAATATAAATTTAAATATTTTTCCTACAATTAAGCTTTAAAAAGAATTTACTAAATCGACATCTAAAAATCACTTTACTCAATAACTCAACTAAATATATAACAAAGACTATTATTACACTACTATATATTACATACTATTATTACATATTAGTTCACGTCTTTCTATTTCATATCAATATGGGATCAATAAAAACTACTATATATCATCATAATTCTTGGCATTGATACACATTTACATTTTAGGAAAGTCAAAAGATTATGCGTGACATGAGTGTTAGTCATTGTATGAATCATTGTGAAAAAATATTGTTTGAGACATTTTTTTACAAGCTTTTATTAATTTACTTATAGTTAATTGTCCACCACAGTAAATATTAAAAAAAAAACAATAGAAAAAAAAACAATAACAAATATTGATAAACATTTAGAAAACGAAAAGTAAATTTCAACGCAGCGGGATTCGAACCCGAGCCTCTTGGAAACCGTCCAAGCGCTCTGATCGCTAAGCCGTGCGTTTTATATCCAGCTGCGTTCAAATTTTTATACATTTTCTAAATATTTTTTACTATTTCTTAAGTGTGTAAACTAAACTAAAATGTTAAAAATTACAAATATGTTCACAAAAGATGGTCTTATCGGTAAACAGCGATCTCTTCCAGACAACCTTAAGGTTAGATTTGGAAATTTATATAGCGTGGGTGGTGTCACAATAGAATATATTAGAATATATTATACATGATGTATCCTATTATATAGACTGAATACACAGATACCTATAAAATACATAATAATATAATATACTAATATATATCGTTATATCGTTTACTTATATAAATAATATTAAAAAAACCTTGTGGTGTCAGAATTACCGATTGTACAAACAGTTATTGCAACTGTATTTATCTATCAATTTATGTAAAAAAATCATGCAATTTGTGTTTTTTTTTTTAATTTTTGTAATTATTATTAAATAATATTTTATGATATTTTTGTCTTATGGGTTCGGTTAATGAAAAACGGACGTTTGGTCAATTTTATTAATTTTACCCTCTTATAATTTTGTAACATGGAATATTATTTATATATCATCTCCCTATTTTGTTGTGACTAAAACTTGAAAAAAAAAAACATGATATTATAAATCTTTAAAAATGCTAGCAGATTTCGAACGTGTATCAGAACATCCAAGCACCCCAACCTACTAAGCCATACGTTCAAAACTGCACTCTCTAACCATGGATGTTAAAATTCCGTAGCTTAGAAAACTCTATTCGAAATGCCAATAAATTCGCTATAAATGATTGAATGCATTTAATTAATTATAACCCTGATACTATTATTAAACCACTATTATTACTGTAACGGGCTCGCTTTTCTACTAAAACACCTAAACGCAATAACATCTGATTTCACGATAAACACCGTGTAGTTAAAACAATTCAGAATTAAAAAACGCTTCATATATTACAATGGAAATATCATATTTTTCTATTGTAAAATATAAGAATATTTACTTTAAAGTTATTATAATTAAAAGAATTAAATGGAACGCACCAAAAATAATCGCTCGCCTGTAGGCATGAACATCTGACTACCGTTGTAATAATCGGGCAACTTCAACTTATTAGCTTTATTTTGTATCACTATAGAAAACCTTTTCAACGGATATATTTCTTTATCTTCTTTTTTATTACTGAAATCGTCTTCGCTATAAAAATTTTTGTTTCTCACAGGTACTCTAACGACTAGAACATTTTCGACAGGGTCCACTATTTTTTTAGTCACTTCACCTTCTATATCAGTATCTGAAGGTCTGACTTTAGATTTTTTTATATTTGTAATTAATTTCGAAAGAAAACCTTGATCTTTCTTTATATCCTGTGTCCCTTCATTTTGATTCTTTCTCTCGGTAATCGGGGAAGGTTCCGTCAGAGATTTCCTTTTCCACATCTCGGCAGAATGTCCAACTGCCGGGCTCGCGTAAGTAGTTGTAAACACTTTGACATCCTCGATTCTTAACTTAACGACATCTTCCTTTATTTCAAACATTTTGTGCACTCACGTCGGATTTTACAAACAAACTGATATATTCTTTGTTTAATTATTCGGTAATTAGGTTTGCAATTGTAGCTCAAGGGCTCCGTAATATTAGTTTTAAACGAGCGATAACTAATGAATTAGATGGACAGTTAGTGATCATTACGCGGAACAAAATACCCTTATTTTCTACGTCCTTGTTACAGTATATTGATTTTCAAACATACATCACGTGTATTTAGATATGTTTACGAAAAACGAAATAGATAATCCTTATAAAAAGTCGAAAGTTCTTATTGAAAATTAATAAAATATTTAATACTGGTCCATTTCACACAAAAAATATTGAACGCGTGCCTGAAATGACCTGTCGTAATAAACTGAAACAAATGACTGAGTGGATAACAGTTGATAAGGCACTTTATAAATGAAAACAAAAGTACTATATACATATGCATGTATAGAGGATAATAATTGCGCTGAAAGCCCGTAGAGAGTTAGCTTGTCAAGCTTGTATTACACGGTAAGCTACTTTATAGAATATAGCTTTGAAACTCTCCATACACGTCGCTCTTTAATGAGTTTTAAATTTTTTTTTATATCCGAGCTACTGGTGTTGAATTTATGTATAATTTTAAAATATTTCTTGTACGTTACTTGTACTTATAATTTAATTTTGTATGTTTGTATTGATATTACATTGCAAATTTTAAGACTTTTCTCTTTGCCTCAGGGTAGCAGAGAGAACCTAGTGTCAAAGCCCGAAATCAAAACTTTCTGCTTCGAGTGGCTGAACTTAATGCCGCGCTTAGTCATTATATATAATCACCCCTCCGAGTGAAGATCGAACCCACAACTAATCGTGCTTATAGGGAAACACTGCACCACTGCGTCACTGCAGCCTTTTATATTTAATTAAATATATTAATACATTAAATAAAAACATATTTTTAACATTATTTTCTTATTTTTAGTATTGATTGCTCTGGTTTAATTTTTGGTAGGTTCATTTCTTGGTGGAATCTATTGGTTTACGTATTAGTCAACAATGCACGTCTTAATTGTATGTATACAATATACAGCATGTTTACAAATATATATATATATATATAAGTAGGTTAATGCAATCCCTAATGTCTCTTATGACGGTACCTTTTGCCCCATTGGTGTGTAAAGTAGGTGTGGTAAAATATATTTAATTAACTAATTCACAGTTCGATGACAGAAATAATTACTATCGGGAGCTTTTAAGGTAATTTCATTTTTGTGTATATTGTAGGTATTTCATATTCATATTATTAAATATAGTATAAAATGCGAAAACGTGGTCGTGTGTAATGTGGAAATTAGCGCGGTATTGATGTGAATAAAGTCAAGAAAATTCTACAACTTATTCGAACTTGAGAGACAAATTGCGAGAATCAACAATTGTTGTTTAATCTTTTATAACATCTATAGCTTTTTAGTTTTACACATTTCGAATGAAACTATTTCAACCGGATTAATCGCGCATATTTTACAATAGTCTGTGAACTGTGTGTGTGTGTGTGTGAGTTGTAAGTTTTGAATCTCGATTGCAACGATTCCGTAATTATTTCATTGGACAATGTGTACACTTTTACAATAGGATCACAGAAAACGTCCGAAAATGCTCTATATCACAATTTAAAAAAAATGAAAAAAACACGTATGTGTGTTAAAGTTTATTACTTAAGTAACGATGTCTTGGGAAAGAAATGCTCGCTGCAGTCTATTTCAAAGGTCACTTGAAGTTGTCACTAATAAATCTGTGAATTATAGATTTCTAACGCCGGTTCGTCTCAGCTCTGAGGCATTAACTTTAGTGAACCGGTGGTAACTCGTTTGACGTTCAAAATATTAAGTACGAGTATATAACTTTTCATTTTGAATAAAATTATTTGACATAGACTTTGAACGTTTCGAAATTATTTCTGTTTTCTTGGTGTGGGAAAATACTTTAGCAATTGTCAATGTGTGCAATAAAAATATTTTTCTCTTGCCAAGAAAAAAATCTTAGAGATGAGCAGAAATTTCTAACAAATCTCACCACAACCATTCTAACTGTACTCTAAAAATATGCATTTATCTAAGAATCAATAAGAACGTATGGATTAGTCGAGTGCGCGAGATCTTGGACGGTTTCCAAGAGGTTCGAGTTCCGTTACGTACAATTTTTTATACGTTTCTAAATATTTAAAAAAAAAACAATATTTCTTTAAGATACAGTTTTTATATTTTATGCTTCACTGTCAATAAACCAAGCCTACATACATAGAAAGGATAGGTTGCAGTATTACACATTTAAGTCAATAGGCACCAATGTCAATGATAAGATAGTATAATGCGTAATCAGTGATGATACAACTATGGTATTATAAAACTCTTTACGCGAAGTGTTCCAATGTATATATTCGCTTGCTTTAACTCTATCTAAAGTGTTAATGTTTAAAAACCATTAAACTAAACAAGACTACTTGTCAAAAACTTTATAGTAAGTACATATTTTATCTACATTGAACAGTAACGACTCTGGTTATGGAGTTTTTTCACATAATAACATATTTGTTTAGAGGCTATCTTGGCGCATTGGGACAGCGGTTAGTTATGGGTTCGATTCCCACACGGTGGAATGATCATTATTTATTTTCATTTCTCTGCTCACGACGTTGAGTTTTGACACTCATCGTTCGAATTCGGCAAGAGAGTAGAGAAAGGAGTGTCTTGCGACTGGTTCTCTTTGACTAGCCTGTTATGCGGGAAAAAACGTGAATCTATATTTTTTTAGATTGCAGTGTAATATAAGTATGGAGATATTGATATGGAAGTTTTATGGAACACTACATATATATATATATATATTATTTCACGTGATTGTGATTTAACCTGTTAGCTAACGGTTTACACTTGACTTATTTTCTTTCATTGTGTAAATTTTTATACTAGAATTTGACACTGTGCAAACGAAAATAAAATATATATATACACGGTCCCTCGAGAAAGAATGGAACCCACGACCATGATGTACATCTGACACTTCAACTGTTCCACGAAAGTTTTAGGTATACAATTATTTTCAATTCTTCATATCTAGCAAAAGCTCATTAAAGTCCATTAGTTGTAAAAAAATGTTTTAAAAAAAAAAAATGTTAAGTTGCTATGATCCATAGATAAGAGATAAGCCTAACCAAGATAAGTATATACAAGCAATAAAATCGTCATGTAGGGTATAACTTGTAAGTTATATTATATTAAACTTTAAAATGATTGTACAAATAACTAGTTTATTATTTACTCTTGCAACATACAGGTCGTTAGCTGTCTAGACGTCAGACCCCTCGCATGTTACCCAGGGCCCAGTCTAGACAAGGAAGTACTATATAGTTTACGATTTAGAATTAAGAGTTTACTATTTGGCCATCGTGGCTCAGTGTGAGATCTGAGAGAGTCTGACTGTAAGCTGGATCGGCTGTGGGTTCGATTCTCACTCGGGGGGATAATTATATTTAAATTATTTTTATTTCTCCGCTCTGGTACGTAATACAAGGTACGGCGTTGAGCTCCCCGCCACTCTACATGCAATGTCTTGATTTCTTTAGGAAAGTGGAGAACGGTGTGCCTTGACTCTAGGTTCGACTACCCTGTTATATGTGAAAAAAACGTGAATCTACTATTTAGAAATAGATGTTATTTCTAGAATGTTAAAATATTATTCTTATACCAATAATGAGTTCAGTAGATTATTTAAATAATCGTTTGAAGTTCGCATTTCATTCAAAATAGAATGTAAATAGGCATCTTTTGCTACGATTCGGAGTGTCTAATGTGCACTAACAAAGGAAAAACTTGCGAAACTCTTTATATGAAAATATTGTAGACGAGAAGTGATACGGAAAAAATAAAATGCGGACAAAATATGGAAAAGTTGATAAAAAGTGCAATATTTTTCAATTAAATGTATTAAAAATATTTAAACTTTATAAATGTTACTAGTGCAAAGTGTATGGTACACCTCTAATATAACATAAAGCATCAATCAATCTTTTTTTTTTTTTTTTAATTTAAATTTTATAGCTGTTTTATGATTGCAATTTCTGACTAATTGAACAATTATAAAGAAAGGAAGAAGTTAGTCCCCATTATATAGGTACTATAATCTATGATTGATCTAATTTTATATATTATATTATAAAAATAATTAAACAAAAATTGTATAAATATAACCAAAGTGCGTATTAAAAATATATATAATTAATTAGTGTTTTAAATAGAAGTTTCGTTAGAAGTAAGTTAAAAAATATTATTTTGTATCAAAATTAATTATTATTAATAAAGGTGCGTACCAGTCAACTATAGAAAAAAAAAATCTATATAAACAATAATAAAATGTTTAAGGAAAGCTTAACACTAGGTACGAAGCGTAAAGCTCTAATCAAACTTATATAAAATATCTAGGATAATCTCTCACTACAATAGGTAAAACTATTGGACTCTAGCCAGATTAATAAGAATTATTATTTATTTAAATTATTTTTTACGTCATACAATTCTTTTTTAGTAATTGACCTTTGTCTTGTGTGGTGACAAAGCTAGTTTTATATTGTATATTTTTATATATATAATATATAATTATAATTATATAATTGCATATAGATCTACCTTATATAGAATCATTCGGCCAATTTTATTATCTTTTCGTTTTTACCGATGCACATATAAATAAGTAGGTAACAATGTTTCAAGTTTTACTATGGACATTTATATATCATAAACTTTACCAATTAAACCATGATTCGCCGGCAACAACGGTTCCTGTGTCCCGGCGAGTCCAAGGCGAGGTTTTAAAAACCAATATAATTATATAATTATATAATTTAACTACGCTCCCCCTTTTTGCTCAAATTGGTTTTAGATAATAAATAAAATGCGGTAAAACCGACGCTTATTACAACTCATATTTGTTGTTAGCATCTCCGTAGCTAGATTTTTACAAATTCCCGCTTCCAAGAGGCGCGGTTTCAAATCCTGCTGCATTCAAATTTTTATATGTTTTACAACAATATGTCTAAAATATGTACGGGTTTAAAACTGACGACGGTTTGTATTAACAAGCCGTCGTATTAACGTATGACAACTGCGATGTAATGGCATCTATATATATAAAAATATTTTTTTAATAGTTTCTAAGTTAAACATGACAGGTATGAATGGTGTACCCATAACTCAGTTAAATCAGTAAATCGATACCCAATCATCCTCTAATTTTCTAGTGGTTCCATAGGGTTAGAGATATTATAAAAAAAATATATGGCACAACTTCGGAGTATATATATATATATATATATATATATTAAAATTTCATTAAAAAATATATATTAAAATTGCTCTACTCTGACGACGAGTAGTTTAAAAAAAAAAAAGGAACACGTGCCGAATTGAGAACCTCCTCCAAAAAAAATAGACAGGCGACTACAGGCGGCGTCTAGTTTTAAAACCGAGTAGGTACCTCAATACTATAATGTGAATTTGAGTCAGTTTAACCAGTAGTTTATACATTTCGACATCTGGCCGACTTAATCGTAAAGATAAGTTTGTTGGCAACCGTAATTACCAATGGTATATTTAGCAGTGATAGAGTAAACATCGCGAACAAAATATCTGATTGAACTCGTCTTGATTCCACAGGAAAATTATCGCTATTAGCCGCAGTGGGACAGCGGATTTAACCGCGATTGTTGTGGGTTCGATCCCTAATATATATATCCCTACTTAAATAATTATTGCCATTTCTCTTCAAAGCGCGGCGTTTAGTTTCACCACTCAACACGTAATGTCTCGAAATGGTATTCTCAGCCTACCAGCAACATTTGCAGGATGAAGCATAAAGCTAAAAAGAATAGAGTATAGTAATACTTTTAAACATTTTTTAAAGTGTTATTCGCACACTTAGACAATTGAAATATATATATATAGAAAACTTTAGTTAGTTTTCTAAATATATGATTTTTTTTAGAATTGAGTTAGGTTGTTAATTTGACATAAAAAATAGGTAAATGTCATTATTCTTTTTTTTTAAAGTTAAATAATAGTTGAATATGGAAGAAAAAAGTAGAATAATAGTTGAATATGTAAAATCAATATGAATCCTAACGTTATTTATCATAAAAGAGTATTACTCAATTCTTTCTTCTCTTCATAGCTTAGTTTCTTGTCTTACAAAAATCGCGTGGGCTATAAACCTTCATTGAACGCGGGTTACAACATTTGAGCATTAGTAATTTTACTATCACTGCATGTGTGTTTTTAAAATAATTGATAGCGTAAGTGTATTTAATATCGATGTTTTTATAATCATTTTTTAGCTTGTAATTTCTTTCAAAAACTAAAATACATTTATAGTATTATTGTTATTTAATTATTAATATATTTAAAGATTCAGGGCAAGCCTTGTAATCTATACAAATAAATAAAATTGGAGTGTCTCCACCATAATATTTTTTACATATTTTGTTTGAACCGATTTTGACGGGACTTTCATTGGCAGTTATGAGGAGTAGCTTTTGTAATACAGAGTGGCTTCTTTTATTTTAGAATTCCACGCGCACGCAGTCGCGGGCACAGTTAGTATACTCTTTTTTTCGTTATTAGCGAGATTTCGGAATTTAAGACAACTTAAGACAAAGGAATTTACAGATAAATAATATATTTTTTATGCTAATGTTGAAGCGTACAAAATAGCTGCCGTTTAAAACCGTACGGATAACTTCAAATAGGTACAACATTTTATTACAAAGTCTGGCAGTTTGTCAATTATAAATGATTTCTGCTTCATAGTGAAGTGGGTATTGAAAGATACATGTTATAAATATCATTTACTATATTCTTCTTTGTTTATTATTTTAGAAATGGAATGCACGAAAGCACATAATATTTATGTAAAAAAAAAACCTTTATAAAATCTTAAACAATTAGAAAATCTTTATGATTATTAAATTGTCGCTATCAAACGTTTTGTGGGAAAAAAAATTGAACTTTAACAGAATTTACACTTCAAATTCAGGTTTTAAATTACAAATTCAGTTTTATAAACATCAAATTTTGTTTTTCACTTACATTTTTTTTAAATCATAATTTCATGTATCAAATTTAAAATGTAAGAAGGAAATTTATATTTTATACTATGTACTTGTTTTGTACATCTATTAATAAACGAAAAACGCACTTCAAATAGTGAGGGGATATTCTATTAACTTTAACAATGCGAATAGGATGCATGAAATATAAAATGTAGGTCGTTGAATCACATACAGTACTACATAAACTGAATCAATACATTTAAAGGCTATTAAATTAAAGGAAATTGAATGAAAATATTAGAATGCCTTTAAATATTAAAAAAAAAAAATAGCGATTAGCCTACTTAATAATAGGAGTTCAAATAGTCTGTGGAGCCCTAGATCTACGGAGTCCTATCGCAAGGGCTTAAACGTTCTTAGAATATATATGTAATGTAAATACTTTGATTAAATAAATATATTTTAACAAAGAGAAAAAAATATATGTATTTTTGTATACGAAACGGCAATTTCTTTTTTAAACCCCTTAACTGCTCATTACTGAGATTCGCCTTGAATCATCTAAGCAATCTAGCTTAGCAGTTTGATATTTAGGAGAACTGTATATTTACATATATATATATATACTGAATTTTTTTTTTATCTTAGCGAAAAACTATTTTATTACTGAATAATGTCCTAGGTGTTTATTTATTTATTTGTTTAATTGTTCCACTTTAGTGTTTTTTATTTTACTTGTAATATTAGTTGACTCTGTCCCACCAAAGCGACGACATATGCTCATAATATTCTATGTCACGTAAGGCGCGGTCAGTTTTCATAGCAACCAATTGGCCAATTATGCTGTGAGTGGTTCAAACAGGGTCATTTCAAGGATTATCTGTTTATCTTAATAGCTTCTATCAGCGAAATTAGAGCAAAATGGCACTTTATATTTAAAAAGAAGGAGTTTAAAAATGCATTTAGTAAAAATATACATTTTTAAGTAAGCAAGTAGGTCAAATTAAACTTATAAGATTTGATTACAGACAGGCAACAGCCGGGGGAAGAGGAGCTACAAAAATGTATAATTAATTTATATAAAGATTTGAATGGAGCGATACGAACCCGCGCCTCTTGGATACCGTCCAAGCTGTCTGACCGCTAAGCCATACGATCAAATACATTCGTACGTTTTCTACAACTGTTTTCCAAGTTTATAATTAATCTATACTAATATTATAAAGAGGTTAAGTTACTAATTTTGTTTGTTGGTAGGGGGTAATCTTCAGAAATACTGATCAGATATTGAAAAACAGTCTTTCACTAACAGAAAGCTACAGTATTCAGAACTGACTGACTATATTTTATTTGTTGTTGCAGCGTTTGTGTATTTAACGCGAATGAAGCCTCGAATATATTTCCAAGGTGTTTTGAACATGTTTATAATTGTGCTGATTAGTTAACAAATTTAAAAGAGGCTAAAGGGCCTAAAATTATATTCTCTTTAACCTGGCAAGAGCATTAACTTCATGCTATGAAAATATTCTAAGCAAATCCGACGTCAAAAGTCAAAATAGCTGTAAGATTTTCTTACATACATCGATTGAAAGTGATAAGAGAGCGAAGTCCAGTGTCTATGTACTCCGAATGCAGGAATGGCAAGTGATAAGTATGGAAAAATATGTGCGTGTGATAATGCCAGGAACGAGGTTAAATCATAATGGCAATAAGGCGCTTCGTGTAAACAAATATTTAATTGTATCTAAATTGTCTTTACTGAAAAATCTAGTTTTGACAATTTGGAGGGCTCGTCCGTAGGTCCTTCCCGCTTATTTCTGCCGCTTACAAAACAACTAGCTCAATAACCTTGGTGAACATATTATTATTACTGAGAATTATTCCTATTAGTAGTTTTAGTAGTGAATATTTAATTTAAATACAAAATAAGCATCAGAGATAAAAGTTCCATATATTTTGATTAAAACCCACAATGTTTGTAGGAAGCGTTGTTAAATTTTCCTTTGGTGTATTTCCTCTATGCAAACGGAAGGCCACGTATGAGTCATAGATTCTCCCATATTATTCACGTTTATAGGTATATTAACATTTCCCCACTTTCCGTCCGAATTAGAGCCATTACGTGTTGGGTAGCGGTGTTCAACGCCGCGCTTTGTTCAACAGAGCATATATAAAATAAATAAACAGAGAAATAAATATAATTAATTATTATTTATTTCTCTATAATATTAATAAATAAAATTAATTATTGTGTGGATAGTCGAAAGAATCGTATAGCTTGAGGGTCACATTGCGAGCAATAGCAATAGTACTATCGAATATCGATATACTCGATATTTATCTATTTCTATTTTATCGACTATTTTCAACAGTTTAGTCACTATAGATTTTGCAAGTCCGCTGTGTTTTTTTTACATTTCAGTGGTTACAATCTCCTGATTGAAATGTAAAAAAAAACCTTAATTTTCATGTTTGGTCAGACATGAAAATTAAGGGGTTGTAATCATTACCTATTAAAAGCATACACGTTTTCGAATGAAATTTGGTGTAAGTGGCTAATTTGTTCTATTATGATTTTAATAACAATAACACTTCGTTACATCGTATTTCTATTGTTATCAAATATCGAATCGAACAAAAACAAAATAAATATATACTTTAAATTATTTTTAAAGTGTAAATCACACAATTATTTTTAAGATTTTTTAAAGTATAATCGCACACTTAGGAAATTGAAAAAGACATTTAGAAAACGTATAAAAATTTGAACGCAGCGGGATTTCAACCGGCGCCTCTTGAACATCGTTCAAGCGCTCTGGCCGCTAAGCCATGCGTTCTACATCCAGATACGTCGAAATTCTTATACGCTTATTACAATTTATATTTGTTGTTATCACACAATTAGTTAAGTAAAATATATTTCAGTACGCGAGGAACTCAGGGCGTATTTAAATGTATACAGTTTCTACCCATACAAAATTTGTATGCGTCAGTCGATATAGTAATATGTTCTCAATGCAACACTATTTGCATATAATTGCATACGACGTCATCTTAATAATTGTGTAACAAGATACTCTTTGATTTCCCATTATTTTAAAACTGAACTAATACCATGATTATAATAGAAATAAACTTAGATTGTCTTTATTTCTTTCATAAAATATTAATATAAACGTTTAAAAAAGAAGGCAAGTGGAGTGGACAGCGATTGACAACGGTTATAGGTTCAATTCCCACTCGGGTTAAAGATTATATTTCAAATGTTTTCATAACTACACTCTGGCAAGACAAAAACCAGCCTAGAGTTCCACCACTCATCAATGTCTCGAATACTGGCGGAGTGGAGAACGGTGTATCTTGACACTAGGTTCTCTCTACTAACCCTTTTATACGGGTAAAAACGTTGAGCTGAAACCATATCCTAACGGCGTATCAAAAGAATGATAATATAATGAATATTTTAAACATTTAGGTAATAATATGTACATACATTGTAAATTCATTAAGTGAATAAACTGAGTGGGTGTTTATTTTAGTCTGCTCATCGAATACCGTATAAGTCAAGGCCACACACATACAGCCGTGTAATGAGCAAAAATTGTGATTCATACAGCAAATTAATAACAACAGTGAAGAAACTCCTTCGCAAAAACACATTCAGCTCAGATTAACCGTGCACTTGCGACACAAGTGTAGGGATCTACTATAAAATACTCATTGACGCTCCACGTCCGAACTTCACTTTTAGGCTACTCAAAAAAAATCCTAATGACGCCGCTTTCGAAATACGTGCTACAAATGAACTGATATATAATAATAGTTCTAGACAGGCAGAGATGTTTTAAAAAATTACGTCTACCAACGTTTGTTCAACATTCATGATAATATTTTTGTAACTTATTAATGTATATTTTATGTAATATTAGTGTACTTGTGTAACTTTAACAAGAAAATGTACATGCATATATATGCAAATGTATTTATTCATTTAAGAAGACTGAAATCATCTTTCATATAATTTAATAATAAATCATTAAAGCTAGGCAAAGAGAAAAATACAATTAGGGCTGTATGTAGATTTTCTTTGAAAATTTTGTTTAAAAAAAAAAACAAAAAATTATGAAGTATATTGGTGATGTAAAATCAGTAACGAAACTCGGGTTACTACAGAAATACTAGTACATTTAATAAGTAGCATAGTAATGAAATCTGTTAGTAGGATAGGCACCAATGAATATCTAAAAGATGTAGGCAGTTTAAAGTTTTTTTTTTAGTTTAGTGAACTAATACTCACCACTTTATAATTTTTAATACTTGGCAATACCCTCTTCTGTTCAACTTCTTTCTTTTGAAAAACTTCATTGATTATATTCCCGATCGCTTGAGCACCATAATTAAGCAATGCTTGCCCCCCCTGATTAAACAATTGCCGGCCTGCACCTTGCAAAAGCCCGCCAAAATCGGCGCCGCCATTTTGCCCCATTACGTCACTAATATTTTACACTTTTAACACTTTGCTAGGACATTGTATTAAATTGACTGTTGCGAAAAAAAAGAAAATTCTCAAAAAAATCTCTATTGTGCTGTATTACATTTATAAAATATTTTAACATATTTTAAGAGTTTTAATTCAATTTAAAAGTATTTTTTATTAACATATTGGTTCAAAAAAAGTTTTGATCTACCTGGAATTAAATACCAACAAAAAAAGTTTTCAAAATCTCAATCAATATAATCTAATTACATTTATTGTGATCACTTAAAACTCATGACATTATTTATAACAATTATAAATGAACAAAACAGGAAAATATATGATCATTCATTGCATTATTAGTGTGATATTAACTTCCTTTTTTAAGCCGCTAAATTATTATTAAGGTTCTATGTTAAACATCTGACTACAACATTCTTAAAGATAGATTATTATTTAATTCTTATTTTATAAATATTGTGTTATATTATAAAATTACTGGTAAAACGGAATAATTAAAATATTATTGTAATATTTAATATATATTAATGTGACATTGTAGTAACATGGTACATATTACATCTTTGAAAACTATAAAGAACAGATTTGAAAACAAAATTTATTCACTTATACACAATTTAAATAAAACACAGCCACTCTAGACAATCTCATATACAGACTGTGGGAAGGATAAATAACTATTGTGTAATGACATCATGGTGCGGAGGTACTAATTGACGGGCATTTTTTAAATATTTCTTAGATACACTTAAAAAGTTGTCTTATAGTATAGAGTATAGACTGTGAGTGACTTAAATGTTATACAAATTGTGTGTTGTAAATTATCTTAGTATACTTGCCAGTTAAGTATCATGAACAAGCAATTATGTAAAGTATATGTAAAATATTATTACATTATTATAGAAAAATATAGACTTTAAAATCTTTTTTATAAAAGTAGTATACAATATATTTTATTTCAACAATAAAACAAAATTTATAAAATAACACACTTACTATATAATATTTTTGTTACAAAAAATAATCTCATTCAAAAGGCCTAAATAGAAAGAGCTAATTTCGAATGGTTAGAACAAGGCATGCATGGGAGGTGTCAAGTGAAAATTAGAAAATAAGTGGTACAAATAAACTAGGTCATTTTATAGAACATGCTTAAATTACTTCATAGTAACTGCAGTAAGGTTACACTATGATCCCAATAACGGTTTCTTACACCATAAGTATTTAATCGGGGTATATCAAAACAAGTGAGGTCATTTATCTAAACTATGCCGCACTATAAAGCTTAAACATTTGAAATTTGAATTATTAAAATGAATATCACATTTAACTTAAAAACTATTAATCACACAGCACATTAGAGACATTTTTCATAATTTATGCACAGTTTTGTAATTTAATAAGTATTTTTTACAACAGAAATATAATAATTTGTTCATAACACAAACGTACCCAAAAGTCGCACACGAAAATTGACAGCATACAAGCCGGCTAACTAGAAAACTGGGTGTTCACAACGAGATCTAGCGAAGTATAGTGGCCTACTCAACTTGGCGGTATTGTAAGCTGAGAATCTTGCCAACACAGGCAATGACGTAAGACAGTAGTTCATTGATTTATTTCGCTAGGGCCCCACATTGCTTGTGTTACAAAAATATAAATTAATTTTTGTTGATTTACATCCGTAAATAAAAACGACGTTTTAATTTTATTAGATAATAAGTCCTGGCAACACAATTTAACCTTGAAGTCTTTATATGTACGTACTTTAAAGAATGAATGCAAAAATGCACTTGTTTATCTATTGCTTACTTACTGCAGACTGCCTAGCCAGTAGCCATAATATCCACTTAATATGCAATAATGAGATTTGTTTCCGGGAAATTAATGACATTAAACCTCATTTCATTATACTTTAAGGACATGTGTAGAATAAATGATATAAAATAAATATTTAAAAAATTTCATTTCTAAAATTAACTTTGTCAGTTTACAAGTCTGCAATATAATTAACAGAATAAGATGATATGCATTAATTAATTCATTTCGAGTCATACCCAAATAATAAGTTCCTATAAATTTAATATTTAAAACAAGAATGAGTAACGAATAGGAGTAATCCGATAAAGTATACCTATTCTTATATTATGCGTCATAATGTATTTTACTTTAATTCAATTTATTAGGTAAATGCTATACAAAACTGCATATATAGTTTCCTGTATTAACAGAGACATTGTAGTGTCAAGACACTCCTTTCTCCACTTTCGACCGAATTAAAAACATTGCGTGTTGAGTGGCGGAACTCAACGCCGCCTTTTGTTGTACCAGAGCGGAGAAATTAAATAAACATAAAATAAAATCATTCCTCCGAATGTGGATGGAACGTACAACCCTTTTCGTCCTTATCCTTCCATGTGTAGTGTAAAATATTCAGTATATTTAACTTATTTTCGATATGAACTGTACATAAACTAAAAAACAATAAACAATATGTTAATATGTAAGCCGTACAAGGAGCCTTACGATCGAGAGATTTTTGTTCGCTTCAAAACAAGTTTAATGTCACTGATACAAATTACAAGGTAAGAGACTCGAATTTTTACATTTAAGCAAATGCAAAGTGAAGTTTTAAACAAAATAAATTTTACAATTACCTTTTAATTGCCAAGTAGTAAATATTCTTCATTCAAATGTTATTTATTATATTACAAACACTTGTAAATTCGTAATCAACGTAAAGTTGTCAAATATGGTGTAAGAATTGTCAGTTCTACCAGCAGTTCAGCTGAGCACAGCCGATGAGAAGCCCAAAAGGTTGCTCTTATCAAATATAATATATATTTTTTAATAATTTCATAAGATAAGCATTAAGTTCTTTAGTGTGTGGGTTTTTTGTTACCGTCGTTCCTTTTTTAAAATGCAAATTGTTTATTTTTTTTTATAATAATACTGTAGATAAACAGCACTGTAGTGCAGCTTCGTCAGTGTAATATATATCTAATATACGTTACATAATATTTATATAGCTGCAAGAAAAATTGAAGATCGAATTTTAGTTCGTACACATTTGTTGGGTATTTAGAGTAAGGTCAGCAACAAAATTTGTACCACTTTTGATTACATTATACATTAACACATTGTGAAATAGTGATATGCCACTCCGTTCTACACTTCTCGTTCATTCCATACGTAAAATGAGTTGGGCGAGTACCCAACACTGTAAGACGATACCCGAGTGAGATTGTATATAAAGACCTGTAACTTTGAAATCAATCAATATAGGTTCCAATTTAACCATGATAGCGTCAAATTTACTAGTAGCTGTTCGCAACTTCGTTTGCGTGGAGTTAATGAGCCTTTCCACCAAAATACCCATCAGGCTGAACAGCTTTTGTTAGGGCACAATTTCCTTATATCTTATAGTTTAGTTAGTCTATTTTAGTTTTACATCAGGTTTTCCACTTTTAAAGCAATACAATAAAGAAGTTTCTTTCAAATCCGTCCCATAGTTCCGAAGGTGTGCAACAAACACACTGTTTTTACTCTTTTATTATAGTATTCATAGATAGAAGATACGTATTGGTATAAAAGAATGCACAAATCTTAATTAAAATTATAAAAATGATGAAAGTGATAAATATATAACAAAACCCAAAGGGCGACGGCGCTAAAGGCGGAGCAGACGTAATGAGTTAAAAATGTACACGCCGTGGAGTAAGGGCCAAATGTGGAAAGTTATTTATAAACTTTCACATATTTTACGTGCAAGTCAGTGGTTTTGTGTAAAAGTCACAAAATTTCGGATGAACTTGTGTTGCTTTTGTTTGTATTAAAGGTTAAAACAGTATAACGTTAATAATAAATTAATTAAAAAAAAAGTAAATGGAATATCACTTTTAACAATCGATATCATATATAATCGAATCGATGTGTCTTATACGAATTTAAGTTTTAAGGTCAGTTTTAGATTGAAGCAGAAGGGCATTAAAAATTTTTTTTTCAAAATGTTTCAAATATAGACTTATTCCAGTAGCAGTATCTGCTATTCAAACTGTGGGGTATGTAACAAATAACGCAATTGAAATAGCTTCACAGTTTATGCTTAGGGGGTGCTCAGAGAGCACGGGGCGCCAAACGCACACTTCTTTCGCCTCGTCCACATTCATCAACGTCTCCATACGTGCCCCATGGGGGTTCTCATGCATCATCAATAGCGTGTTCTCTAAGGTCAACGTATTCCGCCCTCGCAGACCACAAACCACTTGAATACGCTCTTATAGTAATGCATTGCTATAGCATCCTGACTTACGCCTGCCATTCTTTATATCTCTCCTTAGCCGACTCGATTAAGTAAGCAGACTTCATGTATTTTATGAAGAGATAGCATCTCAATAGCTGTAATATCTTTCTTTCATTCTCCTTCTGACGTATCCAAGTATTTCCATATAACAGAAATGAAAAGAAGTTGCAATTATAATAATGAAGTTGCAATTATAATAATGAAGCAAGAAAAAAGGGCATAAATACGAAAAAAAACGAACATACTACTAAAAAACTAATCTATAAAAAATGCAATTTTCATTAAAAATTGTAGATATTATATAATATATATAATCTCCGATTTATTTGATTTCCTTTTGCAACTCGAAAATAGAAATCTTGATTAATATTTACATAGTACATTAACATATCATTCAACTGAAACAGTAACACAGACTTACTGTGAGTTTGAATGACAGTTATTTGTTCTTGATTACAAAGAAAGTTTTATATATAATAATAATACAGATAAATTGTTCAGTGGATATCCAATATCTATAAGACATTATAAGGACATTGCTTTGGTAAGACAGTGGTTGTCCTCACACTAGGTTCTTGTTGAAAACTCTGTTATACAGGAAAAAGCGTAAAGCTGACATACAGGTAGCGGTATTTAGTTAAATCCAGTTATGAGGAATGCGTGTGTGTGTGTGAACTTAAGTGTGGAATTCGGGCTGTAAGTGGAGAACTGAGTGTCTTCATACTAGGTGAAACTGTGAAAAATCTATTCTGAGACTGCATTTCCATGTACATATTTATATAGTAACTTGTAAATCCCTATATATCCCTATATTTATATAGGCTTTTAAGATTTTATATTTTTTTAATTACTTCTAAGACTTCTGCTTATACCGGCTTAAGCATAAAAACAATACAATTTAATAACTTACATTTTAAATGCAAAAACAAATTTGACCCCATTGTTACCTTCAGCGACAATTATGTTAACATCTGAACATCCTATCCATCCTAAAAATATTTCCAAAAACATATGTAATATGCCGTCGTGGCACACTGTGATAACATCAGAGAGTACATGAGATAGTAGTGGGTTCGATTCCCACTTGGGGGAATGATTGTAATTAATATATTTTCATTTCTCAGCTCTGGTAAAAAATGCGCGGTGATGAGGAAAATGATGAACGGAGTGTTTTGACACTAGGCTGTCTTTGCCCTTTATTCCGAAAAAATACTCATTTGCATTAGCATAAAAAATCTATACGCACGTGATTCAATATACGAATAATGAGGAAATACGTATTAGGTCAAAAGCCCTGTTAGTCATCATGATATTGTGATATCATTAGCTGAATAGTAGCGGTAACCATTGTTAAAACAACCTGCACACAGAAATAAATTGTAAATAAAGAGACCGTTGTGGCGCAGTGGGGCAGCGTATTACTGTAACCGCGATGTTTGCAGGTTCGATTTACATTTAGGAATATTACTATATTATATATTAAATTATTTCCTTTACCCCGCTCTGGCAAGGCAAAGTGCGGCGTTGAGTTCCGCCTCTCAACACGCGTTCAAGTCGCGAATTCGGGTAGAAAGCGGAGAACGGGCCGCCACGATACTACGTTTTTAACGATAAAGCGTTAAACTGTAAAAAAAGACTTGATATTATGAATATTAAGTTCCACTCATTAGATAAATCTCTACTTATTGGAATTTTTAACTCTTTGTGCTACTAAAAATAATTTTAACTGATAAAATGAATAAAATAAAAAAAAATAAAAAATGATAAAATTATACGTTAAATAACGTTATAATTATTGAAAGTAAATATTTAAACAAACAGCTAATTTACATAATGATATATTTAATGAAATTATCATTTCTTATAGTAAATTATCCGGCATTTAGTTGTTAGCAAAATGTCAAAATAACTTTCCTTAAAAAAGACGAAATATTTAGAAAACGTATAAAAATTTGAACGCAGCGGGATTTGAACCCGCGCATCTTGAAAACCGTTCAAGCGCTCTGACCGCCGCCGCTTAAGCCATGCGCATACGTTTTCTAAATATAAATCTTTTTCAATTTCCTTAGTGTGCGAATAACACTTTAAAAAAATGTAAAAAAAATATATAACTTTTCTTGTTAGCTGAATATTAAAAAAAAAATACTAATTATTTCCCATTGTTCTGGTATAACGCTGTACTCTTTATAATGAGGAAGTTAAACATAATCCACTATAAAAATTGACTGACACTTATACAGTAAGTGATATATATCAAATATTATTTTTAATATTTGTCTAATCGTGATTCTAACGCATTTGGAACGGTAAATTTGGTGTAACGCCAGTAGTGATAAACACTACGTTCCTGCCGTTTTAGATTTTCATTTATTCTATAGACAAGGCAAACGCGCATTCGGGTAACCTCATGGTAAGTGACCACCGCCGTCCACGACCCCGTGTAACACTAAAAGAGCTACGGGGATGTTGCCGGTCTTTAAGGTGGAAATAGACGCGTTTTTTTAAGGTCGACGGTCGAATCGACCTGGAAACACTGCCGCTGTTAGGCCATTCCACAGTTGAGTGGCGCGTGGAAGGATAGAGAAAATCGCACAGTAGTCAGTGCTACGTATCCTGATGTTGAGGTTGAATCATATACTTTTTATATTTGTAGATATTAAGTAAGTAAGGGCATAGTGTGACAGCGCTTGACTGTAAATGTGACTGGTTGCGGGTCCGGTTCACGCTCGAGGTAATGATTATATAGAAATTATTTTAATATCATTTAAGAAATTTAAGACAGAGAGATACCGGGTTGTGACACTCCGTTCGTTGTGTCCGTATATCTTACATAGGATGTTAAAACAATTTACGTTAATTATTATTTTTCATTTACGGAAGATGTAACTCGAATTATTGCTTGTAGGTTTTATCGTTTATTTTCGATCTTTTAGTATAATTTTTGATTTCGATTTCTTTATGGCCAGTTCAGCTCAATTTACTAAACTAATGGCAGAACACGAAAGAAGTTAAATTTTTTTAATACAAATTATAATATAATTTAATAATTTTATTCTACTTTTCTCGAATCTCAAATTATATATCTCCCGAATTTCTCGTTGAATACTGACTAGTATTAATGATAAATATTCTTAGTTCATTTTACGCATACGACATACAAAATATATAATAACAGTGTATTATTAAAATAATACATCAAAGTAAATTAATTAAAAACTCACCTCCAAATTAACATTGACAGCAGCACAAGATTCCTCGACGACTTCTTCAACAGCGCCACCTTCGTACTCCTCAATGGGCAAGCAAGGGTACAACTTGACTCCAGAAAAGGAAGCATCATCTTCAGTTGGCAGCTTCGGGTATAGGCTTCCATTACCAATCAACGGCTCAGTGCTCCCTTCTCCACCCCTTTCTTTATTCAAAAACCCGCTCACAGACGACAAGGCATTGGCGGACCGATGCCAGCCCCACCCATTCGCACGAAAGTTCTTCGGATAATAGAAAGACATTATGACTCACTCAGTTCAAATTGAAAATAAACACAAAACTGTTGTGTGTTTGTTTATATCTGAAACAAAGATGAAATGTGAGTCATTGGTGTGACGTATAATTTCGTTTTTGCTGCCTTCACATATACTGTTCAGTTAATTTCGTAGTTATTTTTATCAGTGTGTGGATGAAGTGCTTTAAACCGACATGGTTAATGCGGTTTATTACAATATTATTTCTCTCATTCGTTGTGAATTTTAAGCAGGGAAGACACAGAGAACCTAGTTTAAAGACACTCCATTCTCCACTTTCCGCCGGAAATCAAGTTATTGTGTGTTGAGTGGTGGAACTTAACACCGTGCTTTGTCTTATGCTTTCGCTCATGGATATCTACAAAATCAGAGGAGCAGTGAGTTTAATTGATGCTTTACCCTATATCCGGATAGACAGAGATAATCTAGTGTCACGGCACTCCGTTACCACTTTCCGTATGAAATTAACACATTGCTTGTTGAGAGATGGAATTTAACAATGCGCTTTGTATTTGTTCCAACGAGAGCGTTTAGTTTTGCGGTTAGTTGCTTGCCATAGCGAGAAAAATAGAGAATGATTGAGAGAAGAGAGAATATAATAATTGCCCAGAATAAGACACACAGACTAATATTGTCTCAGTGGCCTACAATGGCTGTTTTCATCTACTTGTTTAATTTTAATATTTACTATAACTACTCATTATCATTGTTTCATGATTCAACGGGAACTAATGTAAAATTAATATGTTAGACATATATTTGGCCTTCAATTCGTCACGAGTTTTACCACGATTAAAAGATAAGTGCACTCAGCACTTTGCTGCTATCAATTTGATGAAATTTACAGTTTCTTTACACTTTTTTGTATCGTATGCTTTAAAGTAAATACTTTTTAAGTATGCTAAACTCAAAGACAAAGACTTTCTTGGGTAGAGCGTTTTCGAGAATATATATAATAATTATATATCGACTGGACTATGCTCATAAATCTAATTTGTTGTTTTTATATATTTATAGCTGCTTTGCTGCCCGTGTCTTTGTCCACGTTTAATTCTTTAAAGTAGCCTTACTCCTTATTACATGAGTTGTCTGCCAGTGAAAGTCCCGTCAAGATCTATCCAGCCGTTTTAGAGATAAGCCGGAATAGACAGACAAAAATCGTAAAAAAATATATTTTGGTATTGGTTTAATTTAAAGATGATATATACATAAAAATCACGAAGACCTTCCACATTACATTTAAAATGAACAATTGTAATTTTATTAAAAACCTTATCAAACCTTGTAAATCTATACATACATTTATTGCGTTAAGATAACATACAGGGTTAAGCTAAAAAAAAATCTCTCTTGACTCTAGCATGTACATCTGTGAAAGGAAGTGGGCACAAATTTTGAATCTAAGACCGTCTGCGGGTCACACATATAACACAATATTTTTACCAATGGTAGAAAAAAATACAAAAAAAGCTTTATTTATAAGTTAGCGGGCAAATGGAAATCTATAGGCGGGCCACGCTGTAGTCCGCGGGCGTTGTAGTGCGCTTAGTGGCAAGTTATTCCGCTCTCCACAATCTGCCCGATTTTAAAGGCACTCCAAAATATACACGTACGACAGACTCCAAATGACGATATTGGTCTATATTTAGTTAACAATTTTTAAAGTGTTGTTATACATTTTCTAAATATGTCTTTTTCAATTTCCTTAGTGTGGGAATAACATTTTAAAAAATGTTAACTAAATGTATATTTAATAAATAGCATTCTCTCTTGCCAGACGATTGTTCGTAGAATAATCTTTGGGTAGCAGAAATTTGTAAATTTTTAAATTTGTAAATTTGTAGCATCTACAGAGATGCTAACAACAAATATAAGTTGTAATAAGCGTATAAGAATTTAAACGTAGCTGGATGTAGAACGCATGGCTTAGCTGTCAGAGCGATTCAAAGGTTTTCAAGAGGCGCGGGTTCAAATGCCGCTGCGTTCAAATTTTTATACGTTTTCTAAATATGATATTGGTCTAGACAAATTTGGTAAATGAAAATATTTTCTATGTTTTCAGTTTAACGCTTCAAGACACTCCGTTCACCTTTTCCCGAATTCAAGACCTTGCGTGTTTGGTGGAAACCTGTCTTACCAGAGAGAGAAATGCGGATAATATTAATATAATCATTCCTCCGTGTGGCAATTGAAGTACAACTAACATTTTTACAGTCAGACGTTGTTTCGATGGCTTCTAAAGAACATTTTCGAGAAATATAAACAATCTGTTGTAACGTACGTACGTACGTACAGTGGCAGCGGAGGATCCAAAAAAAGAACGAAATTTATAAAATACTTCATTTAAAATTACAAATTTAATTTATTCAAATAGATTGGCGACTGCTTGCTCGGTGTTAGAAACAGGAGTGAATAATGGTTTTACAATTATAATTTACATTAATGTGTGAAAAATGATTCTACGTTTTAGTGTCTTATGTATGAATAAGTTACGCAAAGTCTAGTTCAGCGAAAAGGTAAAACAATATAACGCCCAAAAAAAATAGGTCACCAATTACGTAAAATGAATAATGACTTATTAAAACCACTCCCCTGTGCTATAACAATGAGTTCAGTACGGATGGCAGAAAATCTATTGTGTGCATTTTGCGAAAATAATTGTTTTTATTAGGTGAAGTGGAAAAAATAATGGAGAAAAATACATATTTAGAAAACGTATAAAAATTTGAACGCAGCGGCACTTGAACCCGCGCCTCTTGAAAACCTTTGAATCGCTCTGACCGCTAAGCCATGCGTTCTACATACAGCTACGTTGAAATTCTTATACGTTTATTACAACTTATATTTGTTGTTAGCATCTCTGTAGAGAGATTTTTACAAATTTCTGCTACCCAAAGATTATTCTACGAACTATTGTTTGGCAAGAGAGAATGCTATTTATTAAATATATATATATTTTAACATTTTTTAAAGTGTGATTCGCATTTCTAAATATGTATTTTTTAATTTCCTTTGTGTCCAAATAAAACTTAAAAAAATCAAAAAAAAAAAAAACAACAACATATCTACTATTTTTTAAATTAAGAAAAATCAAACGATACTATACTATTAGTAAAAAGACATATTTAGAAATAATTTAAAACACACTATTAGTAGTTGGGCAGTTTCAAATACTTGTTTATTTTTTTTTGCCGCCATTGTATAAAAATATACATAAACTCCAATATAAGAAATAGTGGTATTCACACTATCTTAGAACAAGAAAACGCGATTGGTTATGGGTTCGATTGCCATTTGGGGGGAATGATTATAAATTATCTTCGTTTCACCGCTCTGGAACGACAAAAAGCGCGGCATTGAGTTCCACCACTGAATACGCAATGTCTCAATTTTTAGGAGATAAATTAAAGTTCATTTTTTTTTAAATTTTTATAATATATATTTTTTTGTAATAATTTCTAATATTTTTTATAATTTAAATCCTATTTATCAACTAAGTAAGCTTAGTTTTAAGTAAGGCAGTTGAAATTAAAAATATAGAAAAAGAAATAAAATTTTATTTCTAAGAAAGAACTAAAAGCAAATAAATGCTACACGTATTTTGACATCACCTGTTAATTTTAATTCAGCGTGATTCACTTTATTTGGTGTTTGTCCTTTATAATAGTATAGTTATTTTTGTTAAGACAAGCCTAGCCTCGACTTATGTTTATTACGAATATTAACTTAGTGTGGCGTTTTAATATAAAACTAAACTAAACTACAAACTTTACTTGTTCTCTATTACTATACTAGGAATTATTTCATTCGTTTCTTTTATTGACAAACCGTTTGTTTACAAATTGTTAGTATAATAATTTAAGACTGCTCTAAGACCCTTAAAGCCACTCCTAGAGACGTCAATTAGGGCTAAACTATCAATCATTATTATTTGTGACCAATAAATTATTATTATTTGTGACCTCACATTTAAAATACGTAAGGATTCTGTAGTTTGGTCTTTTATTAACGAGGAGTTGCGACGAATCACGTTATAAAAAATACATTATTTTCAGCTACAAACTTTTTCCCATATAAAAGGGTAATCGGAGAGAAACTAGTGTCAGTACTCGCCAGAATCCGAGACATTGCGTGTTGAGTGGCGGAACTCAACGGCCTTGTCAATGTCAAGAAAATAATATACAATCATAATATATACATTTCCCCGAAAGAAAATCGAACCCAAATCAATGAAATTAAATCAAAAATTAAAAGCATTATTTACAAGAAGTAGACATATTTAAGCCATGAGTAGAACACACGGCTTAGCGGTCAGAGCGCTTGAACGGTTTTCAAGAGGCGCGGGTTCAAATCCCGCTCCGTTCAAATTTTTATACGTTTTCTAAATATGTATATTTCAAGGTTTTTTGAAAGTATGCACTTTCATTAGCGCTTATCTATGTTTTATTTAAATAAAAATCTTTTAAAGTCTACAATGTTTAATTACTTTACAATAAGGAAAAACAGATACATAATTTTAAGGAAAACAAGCATTTGGCGAAGTCTAACCAGACACTTCGGAAAATACCTGTGAAAATGATGTCGCGTGACTCATTAGTAGTTTCCTCTTAGAAAATTAGATCACTTCAAAGCGAAGATTCTCTTTAAATAGATTTGGCAGGAACGTTCAGAAACAAGCGGTTTATTTAACGAGGGCTTCGTACGCATATCCTTTTTCCCGCTAAACAGGGTAAAACAGTTAAAGAGAAAATAGAGTCAAGACATTCCATTCTCCGTTTTAATATAGAAATCAGCACATTGCGCAACTCAACGCTACCCGTACTAGAGCTGGAATCGAAAATGATTTATATTACAGAATCATTCCCTTTGAAAAGGGATCGAATTTACGAACAATCACGTTTATAATCCACCGCTGGTCCACTGCGCCAGAATTCCCACGATAAATCTTAGAAGACTACCGTATTGAGGAGTACAGTTGTAGAGACAGTTGTAGGTTCGATTCGCTGCAAGAAATATTCTTTATAAAACTTATATAATGTTAAATTACACTATACAATTATCGTTACAAGAATTGTGCAGTGTTTTCAATACTGGAAATTCAATAATAGAAAGCGAAAACAAAACCTATATGCCTATAGTATGTTTGCAAAAGGTGTGGTAAAAGGTGTGTTTTAAATTTTAGGCACGATTTAATTTCGCAATGCAGGTAATGTCGCTAAATGGGTAAAATACTAAAGTAAAAACACTACATATTATTACGCTATCATGATGGTTGTGTGTTCGATTTTTAATCGAGGGTATGGTTATACTGAAATTATTTTCATTTCTCCGTTCTGGTGACAAGACAAAGCACGGCGTTGACTTCCGCCACTCAGTACGCAATGTTTTATATTCCGGTTGACAGAGGAGAACGTAGTGTCTTGACACTAGGTTCTCTCTGCCTACCCTGTTATGCGGGAAAAGCGTGATACTGAAAAAAATTGATACCTACATTCTAACCGAGAGCTAAGACATGAAAATGTTTATTTTAACACAATAATTTCCCCAAGTGGGAATCGAACCCACAACCATACAAGTTCACACTAAAAGATAAAAAGGCAAATAGAGTCTATTGTTAATGTTATACATACATATAAATATATAGTAAATTTTGTGGCATACCAATGTTCAAAAGCTTAACATTAATCCAACCAATCAATCTTGCTCGTGTTCTAGAGTTGTTTGCAAACGTTAGTGTGAACGCCCGAAATACTACACATACAATTTATATATATATAAATTGCGTTCCTAACAGCTACTACGTCACTGCTAAAATATATCACGGAGGTTCCTTGAAGAGTATAGGGCACTGTGAGAACATTTCTAGAAAATGCAAAGTTCCAAAGAAATACATAAAGGGAAGGGAATAATTGAGATTTTTCTTGTGGTCCACGCAAACATAGTTGCAGGATACAATTAGTATAATATTACCTATATTTTATATTTACCTATAGGTATTTTGGCGCAATATACTTTCTAAATGATAAGTGAATATATTTCGTGCTAATTAACTAACTAGTTATGTACAATAAATAAATGGTTGATAGA
Source organism: Podotricha telesiphe (assembly GCA_038994665.1). Classification (NCBI taxonomy): domain Eukaryota; kingdom Metazoa; phylum Arthropoda; class Insecta; order Lepidoptera; family Nymphalidae; genus Podotricha; species Podotricha telesiphe. Next base: position 1,130,161 of record JAOYRR010000431.1, on the reverse strand, counting down.
ATAAAATCTGCGAATCGATTTCTAATAAAGTGCTTTTGTAATCGATTTAAAATTCCCGTATTTAAACTGGCATGGAAAAGTTAAAGTCAAATCATTTCGTTCTGTTTGTATAATCTTCAAAATAATATTATTCTAAATATCTTTTTATTTGTAAAATTAATTGTCTTTTTTTGTAAAAGTATATACGTTTCGTTAGTAGTACTGAAATGTTTGCGATAAGTATTAAACACCTACAGAGTATATATTAAATATATATATATATATATATATATATATTTTAGAAAATATATATTTTTTTTTCATTTCAACTCCTTTTGCATAGTACTCTACTACCTACATAGACAGAGAGAACCAAGTCACTCTGCTCTCGAAATCGAGATATTGCGTGTTGAATGGTGGAACTCAACTCCGTCCTTTATACAAAAGCGGGAAAATAAAAATAATTTCAATATAATCATCACTAAGAATACGAATTGAACCCACAATCAATCGCGTTTACAGTTTACGCTGTCCAAATGCTCCACCATAACCTCAAAAAAATATTAATCAATATTTTTTTTTAACTTTAGTAGGTCAGTACAACATTTTCCCATGTACCTAACTATCAAGTGCAGAATTGGCAATGGACCAAGGATTAGACATAGCTATATCAATCAGATTCAATGGGAAAATATTAATATATTTAAAATAATATAAAATATTTGGCTCCGATATTTTCTAAGTTGTTTTATTTTAATGTTTTAGCATATTCATTATCATGTCCGCATTAAGATTTAGTTGTACCCTGTATGCAATGTATTTGTTTGTGTTATCTGGACCCTTCATTTTTAAGCTTTTGCAACACATTTAAAAAAAAAAAAGTGTGAAGCGGAATACATAGTTAATAATATTTAATTTGACAAAAAACAGAACGGAAATAATTTAAAAAATCAGGAAATCTTTAGTGAACACATGTGAAATGTAAAACAATAAATGATGTAACACAAAAATCTCGTTTCAAGCAAAACAGTAAGAAACAAAGCGACTTTTCAAATCTTTACCCTTCACTATCTATGTACTGTATGTGCGTAAAATATAAAATAAAAGATAAATAGCAATTTTCAGTATGTTCCTTAAGAGAAATAATAATATAACAATGTAAATATGACAAAGTCAAAACTAAATCAAAATAAACATTTTTATAAGACTGATAAGTGTCTCTTAGAAACTGTCCAAGTTCTCCTTCAACTTCCTTCTCACATGGTTATAGTCAATTTGGACGGTTTCCAAGAGGCGCAGGTTCGAGTCTCGTTACGTTCATACACATTAAACTTAAATTAAAAAAAACATTAAAAATATAAATTAAAATGTTCGTTAATTAATAATAAATAATAAAAGTATACCTAAAATAAAGCATGTACTCGTATATACCGTGTCATACGCCGTTGTCATTCAGTTGTTAGTATTTGGCTACAGACTATGGATGTATGTTCGATCCATAGTCGAATGATTATATTCAAATAATTTTTAGTTACTGGAGAGAGTTGTAACTCAACAGACAATGCGCCCAAATTGGGCAAAAAATGGCGAACGGAGACTTATAATGGCAGATTCTCTCTGCCTTCTGGCAGATTCGCGAAGATAAAAAATAATAATATATTTCATCATAACTGTTATATACAATAAACTGGAGTCGTTAATATAGTAAATGAATTTGTACTGCTTCAATATTTTCAATGTTAAAAGAGCGGAAGTTATAAAAATAAACATTTCTCTTAATGCTTAATAAGTGTTCCTTTAGTAAGTTTAAAGAATAAATATACATAATGCGTATGACTAAAGGTTTCAGAATATTAAAATTTAATTATCTCGTTCATCATTAAAAAATATATATATTTCAGGAAATTAAGGCAAAGCAAATTTTTTGTTGACATCACGTGATCAATTTGTTTTGTTTTTCAGGGTCATGATTTAGATTCTATTTGTTGTTTCTAACATAACATTTAACTTGTAAAATTAGAATTATTAATGGTACATTGAATATTTATTCTAAACCGTTTAAAATTAGCAAATAATAAAATATAAAAGTTTTAAAAACTTCGTAAGCAAATTCAAAGGAACTTACCACCAAACGTCACCAAGTCCAACACGAAGTTGAATGACTTGAGATGAATGAACATCGAATGATTTGCGAATATTTTTTGTTCGTTCAACTCTTCTACGTTGCAGATTATAAAAACTTAAGATATTTTACGTATAAGATAATTTTTCTATATTTTGTTAACAAATTATAATAAGAAAACAAATTGTTTTATTTATAATGATGTACAGAATACAATATCAATTGAAACTGAACATAAAATATTTGATTTAAAAATCAGGTTCATTTTAGATGATGTCTATAGTACACCATTTTTACTTTGATGTGATTAATGACTTTGACATTTATAATATTTTGACAAGTAACAACTAGCACGTGTGTTTCTAGCAGTAGTGGTATTTCAAATTTATTTAATGGACACATTGTAAAATTAAACAAAATGAAAGTTTTATCAGAAGACAGAACACGGATTTTATTCGAAAAATTAACTAAATAGTACGTTTAACTTCAATAATTTGACATAGACTAGTGATACAGAAATATGTTTCAAACATTACGTATTATTTATAAAAAAAAAATACACAGCTATGATAACTTTATTTATTATTTGTTCTTTTTGTTAAGTTCAGTGTGACATGACTTGGTAAAATGCATACTTCAAGATACATTTGTTAATTTCAGTATTGGCGTAAATGTTAAGCTTCTCATAGACAGACCGGATGGTACTTACTGCTTCAGAGAAAAAAAGAATAGAGTATACTATATATCTGAACGTTTATTACAATTAGCTCACACAGTCAAACCAGATCACTTAATATCTGCCGGGACATGCTTTGGAAAGTTTACAAAGACTAACAAGTTTAGATTACATATAACAGCCTTGACATACATTGCACCTTATGCACAATATAAAATATGGGTTAAACCTTCAGCGGAACAACAGTTCTTATATGGGCATCATGTTATTAAGAGTGGTAAGACCTAATGCTTATAAATAATAACATTTAATAATGAAGAGAAATAACAAAAAAAAACTATTTTATAACTAAAACTATCTTAAATGTAAATAATGTGCTGTAATGACTGTACACATATTTTCACAATTGATTTTGGGTTTGATTCCTACTCAGGGTAATGAATTGTATTTAAAATATTTTCATTACTCTGCTCTGGTATCTAAGACAACATCTAGTGTTGAATTCTACCACTAAACACACCATGAGCAGAGACCGGAGAATGGACTGTGACTGTGTGGGGAGCTTTTTTTATTTACATTATTAAAATTTACCACTTATTGTTGTATTTAAATCTATCTAAAATATAAAAAAAACCTCTGGCTTCACAATTGCAGTGTGCTGTATTTATTCCTCCACATTACTTGTTCCTGGAACATTTGATTTTAGCCTTATTTATTTTATTGAAAATGCTAATTATTAACAAATATAAGAATGAACATGTAAATTTTTTTCTTTTGTTACTGACTTTTTATTTTATTTGAATATAATTATCAAATCCAAATCTTCATTTCAGGTTTAGGTAGGATAACAGAAAACACTCCAAAACACCAAGGTGTAGTAATAAATACAATGTCAGACATTCCTATTGGGTTTGGAGTAGCAGCCAGATCCACAGCAGATTGTAGACATGCAGACCCACTTGCGACTCTTGCATTTCATCAAGCTGATGTCGGAGAATATATAAGATCAGAGGATACTTTAGTGTGAAATAGAGATTTTTGTATTTTATATGAGGGTTTTTTTTTAATATCAGTCATGTTTTTTCTGTTTTTTTTCATGTATGGGTAGTTAGAGAGATAGTGTCTAGACACTCTGCTCTCAACATTTTGTCTGAAATCAGACATTGTGTGTTGAGTGGCGGAACTGATCAAGGTGATTTGTCTCACCAGAGAAGAGAAATTCAAATAATATTGTATATAAAAGGACTTTAAAAGGAACAATCATGTTTACCATCAGATGCAACGCCACTGCATCAGGAAGCAATTGCAATTATAGGAAGCCTCTCAAATCCTGCTTGTGCTAAATATTAAAACCTATTTCTTTATATTTATGATAATTAAGATAATTTAAAAAAAAACTTATAAGGGTATTGTGTTTGGTTGTGGGTTTCATTCTCACTCAAGGGAATTATTATACAGAATGTATCGAGCGGAGTGTCTTGACTTCAAGGCTTCTCTGACAACCTTGCTCTGAGAAGAACTATAGATCTAAAAAAAGATAATGTTAGTATATTTTGTAATAAAGTTTGTGAATAAGACTTTTCTTAAAAAACAAACAGATAAGGGTGAAGTTAATGGAAGTGTTTTATTAAGAAACAAATTTTCATATGTATATATGAAAATTTGTAGATATTTTCGATTGGATGTGCAATATTAAGAGTTATCACACAAAAGTTTTAAATTTAAAGTAACAGCGCCATCTATCAACGTATACAGGCACTACAAACAAGAAAATATGAAACTCTTTTGTTTTCATTACAGTATATAGATATCGTGATACCAGATAATTTGAGAGATGTCTCATGTCATAAAAATAGGGATATGAAAAAATATATGTGCGGTGTTATGAAAATCTAAATATTCTTAATTGACATAGGCACTTTCATTTAATTGAACAAGCACTTTCGAATCGTCAATTAACATAAAATGTCAGTATTGTCAGTCCTAGCCGGCTCGGAAGGCAGTTCTGCTGAGAAGGGCCGACGAGAAACTCAACAGTTGCTCTTTCAAATATAGTTTTACAATAAGCAGCCTCCCGCAGTGAGCATCAAAGCGTTTAATTCCACACATTAACATCAGAATAGTATTCCTGGACAGAATAATACACTTTTCTCAGTAATATATTTTTAATATTAATTTTAAATTGTTCAAGTGACAAGTGTTAGTCATGTGACATAAAAGATTTATTTTTAATTTTACTTTTGAAGACGAGAACAAGGAGTAATCACCTTATTTTTACTTCTTGTATTTATACCGTTTCTATTACTGTTTTTTAAATAATCCTTATGAATTAAAACGACATGAGTACCTAAATTATTAAAATTATCGTTTTCAATATTAAACAAGTGAGTGATATTACAATACTGCCCTAGATTCGTGCAGAATATGCTGACTGTATCTTGGTCTCTGGTGTGGTAGGTTTGAGACTTAAAAGTTTTCAGGATTGGGTTACAGGTGGTAGAAAGTTACCAGCTGTCTTCTCTATTGAAATAAGGGTGTTTTTGTATTTCAATAGCCTCGCGGATCATCCTTGGGATATATCTGTTTCGCTTAGCGAGAGTATGAGGTTAAACAAACCTTTGTTACTTAATACTACGCTATGCTATCCTATGCTCTATTATATTCAAGACAATTTATATTCCATAACGGACGGACAAAAATGTATACAATATTGTGAAAAGGCAGTTGAAATAGCTTCATAATAATAATGATTTAATGTTGCATATACGCAAAATATTTAAAATGTAAGTAAGTATACAAGGAAGGTCCTCAGAGAGAACCTAGTGTCAAGACACTCCACTTCTTTCTTCTTTCTCCACTTTCCTAAAATAGAGACGCGCTTTGTCTTAGGTACCAGAGCAGAGAAAATAAAAGTAATTTAAATATAATCATTCCTCCGAGTGGGAATCGATCCCACACTATTGGTTGTGGGTTTACAACCAGTCGCTGTCCCACTGCATCTCTAAAGTAAGTAAATATTTGTACAATTTCTTTAATAAATATCGAAATAGCATATTAAAATTCAAAACATAGCTCCTTATTATTAGTACTCTCATTATACTATACAAAAACCGTATCTTTGCGTAACAGTGCTACAGGCCACAGCACTAGCTGTAGCTGTTTCCTTATCGTATCTATTAAAACGCAGGCTTGTTTGATTCATCAACGTGTGGTACAAAATTTCATCGAAGTAAATCAAAATTTTATAAATGGAACTTCGTAACCGTTATCCAAACTATCGGATATCCGGAATAAAGAAGTCAGAGTAGCCGTACCCGAATCCGATATAAAAGTTGTGTGAAACTGATTGTTTCATATATAAAATGTGTTTAGTATACATAATATTGTATCTAAACATTCGTAGCTTGTTTGTTAAGTTTTGTTTAAAATATAATGTCAACAAGTATATAACATATATGCACAAAAGGCGGGTTTAACGCTACATAGGAAATTCTACCAGCCAACCTTTCATGTGGAAAATTAATGAATATGAAAAAGTAAATTTTAAATGATATAGATATATAATATACCTTGAATCGATGAACAATACATACATACATATTGTCCTCGTATAAAAGTTGGAAAATGTCTAAAATGAGTCGATGCCATTACAATAATCAATTTTTTTATCCAAATTATTGCCTTACTATCATTTTAATAACTGATTTCATTTTTGTTTTGCAAAATGTGAAAAATTAATAACTTTAGTCTTTGGAATCGCAACGTAGAATAATCTTTGGGTAGCAGAAATTTGTAAAAACCTCTACAGAAATGATAACAATAAATATAAGTGGTAATAAGCGTATAAGAATAACGACGTAGCTGGATGTAAAACGTATGGCTTAGCGGCAGAGCGTTTGAACGGTTTTCAGGAGGCGTTGGTTCAAATCCCACTGTGTTCAAACTTTGATATGTTTTCTAAATATATGTTTTTCAATTTCCTTAGTGTGTGATTAACACTTTAAAATGTAAAAAAAGTATATTTTTTAATTATGATTGACATTTTTATCATTACAAAAAATTCTTATAAGCATGTTAATTTTGTGCATCTTATAAGAATGTTAATCTGATGTAAATTTTACTAATTTTGTGTCAAGTTTTATTTAAAAAAAGCAAAATGTTTAATCAAAGACTAGTTTTTCTAAAAAATAATGTTTAATTTGTTAGTGTTACTGGTTATAATCCAAATGTGCAAGATCTGGCCCCTTTAAATGTTGTACATTTAACTGTTTAAACCGTCCGTCTGTATTTAAATGTAACATTTGACGTAACAGCTACTGTGTGTCTAATAAATAAATAAATCTCTTTATCTTTTGAATCACACCAAGCGTCACTAAAGCCTGCAACGAACGGGCGCAGATAATGGCTTCCTTTGTCCGAGCTCTAAATATCCACAAATTGTATATTGTCCAGCTCAATATAAACTTACAACGCGCTTTTATTTAAAATCTACCACCTGTTGCTTTATTTTATTTGAATATATAACCACTACAGAAACTTGTTCTGTCGTTTTAGTCTTTTTCCCTTAATATTATTAATAATAATAATATCCCTAATTATTACCACCAGTTAGTTAAAACATGGGATTTTATAAGTAGGTATGGAATTGTTGTAAACATATGCAAAAGAACCAAATGATAAATTTGGCTCATAATAACTGTAACATATTTTTATCAAATACGACGAATTACTATTTCGTTCGAAATATCGAAATCCAATACCGCATTTTATCTTATCAGACTAGAGTAGATATATATTAAATATTATAACTTTATCTAATATTATGTCTTCTAAATGAGGCCATCCTAGCATGCATTAGCATAGCACGTGACTGTAATCGCAATGGTTGCGGGTTCGATCCCTACTCGAGGGAATTATTTAAATTACCTTTTCATTTCGCAATTCTGGCACAAATAAAGCGTTGCGTATTTTTGGACGACAAATCGTTTCATTTCTCGTACAGAATTTTGATTGCGTGGATTTTATAACCATAGTGGCCTCTACAGCGTCACCCTGTTTTGAGGGAGGCCGAGCTAGAAAAACTCCGACCTTGGCTTGGAGACCTCGAGAGGAAACTATCAAATTAGTACCATGGTGTCGCAAGGTCACCTCGGGCGAGACCGCCGCTCAACGTCAATAACGACCTTACTTAGCCTCTCCCTACCAACAACTCAACAACCCAACACCGCATAACAATAGATAGTACCAACCATAATGTACAGTGATTCTAAGAAACTTACGCCTTGAAATCAAATAGTCTTAATTTAATTAATTTGCCTCATATATAGTTATTAAGAAGCGGTATAAAAAAATAAAAAATAGCTTAATTTACAACTTTTACTTTTATTTAATTATACTAATGAAGAAATGGGTAAATAATAAAACATTTCTTTCTTATATTGAGAATACAAAATCATGTTTCGTTAAAAAGTGCCCTTGAGAACGAAAATCGACTGTTCGTAATTAAAAGGCTAATTATCTTTTCATACAGGAGTTGTTCGGTGTAATGAACTAATTAAATATCTTTGTTTAAAGAAAAGGAAGGTATATTTCTTATTATATTATAATTGAAGCAAGATCTTCATTGTTTTTAATTTATCTTTGAATATTTCTGGCTTCAATGGTTGGGTTTCCGAGTCGGTGGTAGCTTTATGTTCGTTCAATGATTCAAAAGTTCTTGCAAAAGTGTACTGGAACCCATATCTAATATTATAAGTCCGGAAATTACTCTGTCTGTCTGTCTGTGACGTAGTCACGGCCAAACCGCTGAACCGATTGTGATTGTGAAACAAATTTTATATAGAAATGAGACTTCAGGGTCTTGGGATGAATATAGGCTACTTTTTTTATATTTTTTAGTTAATTGTTTTACGAGAACGCTACCGAAAATACAAAACAGCTATATTTCCCACAGGCGAAGATGCGAGCGGGTCGCTTGTACAGAATACTTTGCATTGTGTTTTTTTTAGCTTTTTAGATTCATTGTATTGTGTGGGGAAGACCTAATTTATCCTATCTTAAATTAGCCGACATTTACCTATAGGCTGCAGCCAATTAAGTCCACATCTCTATACAAATATACAATCACGTACGTTTTGTATTAATATAAAAAAAAAACAAAAAAAAATAAAAATTATTTCAAATATATTCTCAAAAAAATAAAAAAAAAGACAATAGAATCGCAGTGGCACAATGACTGTAAACATGATGATTTCAATCCCCACTTTGAGGAATGATTATAGTTGAATTAAAAAACGTATGAAAATTTGAACGCAGCGGGATTTGGAGGTTTACTAAATATGTATTTTTCAATTTCCTAAGTGTGCGAATAACAATTTAAAAATGTTAAATATATTTAATAAATAGCATTCCGGCTTGTCAAACGATTGTGCGTAGGATAATCTTTGGGTAGCAGAAATTTGTAAAAATCTCTCAACAGAGATGCTAACAAAAAAATTTAAGTTGTAATAAGCGTATAAGGAAAAGACATATTTATTATTATGCCGATGCGTTAAAAATTTCATACGTTTTCTAAATATGTCTTTTTTAATTTCCTAAGTGTGCGAATAACACTTTAAATAAAATGTTAAAAAACGTATAAGAATTTCGACGTAGCTGGATGTGGAACGCATGGCTTATCGATCAGAGCGCTTGAACGGATTTCAAGAGTCGCGGGTACTAATTCCGATGCGTTCAAAATTTTATACGTTTTCTAAATATGTCGTTTTCAATTTCCTAAGTGTGCGGCTTTAAAAAGTTAAGCACTTTGAGCTCCGCCACTGAACACGCAATGTCTTGAAACCGGGTGGAAAGCGGATATTGGAGTGCCTCGACTCTAACTGTAGAAAAAATCCAAATAGAATCTAGTTTCGCGGACATATTTTAACTATACTACAAGGGTCTTATTAGTGTATATCCTTATTCGTCATACTTCATAGGTATATAAAAACTAAGCCCGGGCCTAATTTTCTTACGCCAGTTTCACCATGAGGTGTGGTTAACTAATCCCTTCTTAATTACGACTACAGAATGTAACCCTACCCTTTAAAGGTGTTTCAGGTTTATATTTTACTATATTAAAGAAGCTGTCAGTCAAGTAGAATTTTCTAGAAAGGTCCTTTGTTTTTATATCTTACATAATTTTTAGATTTAAATGTATATCAATATAGCTTTACGCTTTACAACTTCACGCATTTTCCCGAATAGCGTGTAACTCAACGCCGCGCTTTGTCTTGTTCACCAGAGCGGAGAAAAGAAAATAAATAATTTTGAAATTAAACTATTTTTAACCGGATTAATTGCGTATATTTTTGGTAATCGAAAATACATTTTAGAAAGCCGACGTTTCCAAATTTTTTCAGGAAAATCAAACATCTTAGAAAGTAAATAAATTATAAATTTTCATCCGGGTGAGAATCGAACCCACAATCACTGTGATTAAAGTGAGAGTGATAGTTTTAATTAACCACAGTTTTAATTTACGATGAATATAGACACAATATGTATTAGTATGTATTTACAATTATATTCTTAGATTGGAACGATGTTTTTCACAGAAAATTAAAAAAAAAATAACATTTACTTTAAAAACAAAAAAATCCTAGAATTTTTCAGCTGTTCTAAATGACTTATGATCTTCAAGATCGGCTTATAGCTAGATAATTAACAAAGGAAATAACTCGATTTCTTGAAAAAAGTAATTAGTCTACCCCGATTCAATACAAAAGCATTCGATTCGAATTGTTCACTAATCTGTAGTCCGCAGAAAAAGAAACGCATTGGAAATATATAGAACGAAAAAAAAGCTGTAACCTTGGTCTAGCGTGCATCGTGTACTATCATTAAATACAATTTTATTTCATACCTAAATAGTTATAAATTGTAACCAAATGCTTTAATGATATAGTTTTAAAATTAACCACGGTTTTAATATACGATGCATCGAGGTATTTAGTGCCGGTCTCGGCACATTTGCCTTACAATGGCCCATTTTCAAGTTAAATTGGCCGGACTCTCCAACTTCGAGATTAGGATATATGGCACAATACTTGATATTGTAACTTAGAAGTATGTTGGGTAACTTACTTTTGTTCAAACATGCACGTCTGAAAAGGGTTTTATGTACGCCCAAAAACGTATTTCAAGCTGTTACTATTGAGATTTAATTTTTTAGGCTATTTTGGGATTTTGTGTGTTTCACAGTGAAGGATTTTGTTTCTTTTAAAGCCATCGTGGCGCAGTGGTACAGCTTTTAACTGGAAAAGCGATTGGATGTGGGTTCGATTCCTATTCATCATCATCATTATAAATGAGTTATTTTTATTTCCTTACCCTGACTAGTTGACTAACCTGCTATGCGAGATAAAGTGTGAAGCTACTGTATTAGCATTTTCTTAAAGACTAATAAGATATAATTATATCCGTATATAATTACTATAATAGTTTATATATATAATAATAATAGTTTATTTTTAAATTCAATTTTATTCCACATTTTTTAATATGGATTTAAAAAAAAAGTTCCGTTAGCATAATGCAAGCGAAAATCCTTTTATATAAGCAGTGACAAAACGTTGATCGAGTTAAATCCTTTCCAATGTAAAGCAAATATACTTGTTTCTGTTTGTTTTATTTTATGTGAAACGAACACAAATATTTTTCTTTCAAAATGAGGAGAATGCTTTAAATACTTGGATTGGACTTGAATAAAGGGATTTAATTATACATTTGCCATTTCTTTACTTAATTCTTATTTTTTGTAATTTTATAATTTTCTGTCACTTTTATTACAATATAATTTCAACTTTGTGTTTTTCCTATCCTCCTGTCCTAGTCCAAGGGGATCCTAGTGTCAAGACACTCCGTTCTCCACTTTCCTCCTGAATCCGACACATGGCGTTTTAAGTAGCGCAACTCACACCGACTTCTTCACCAAAGCGGAGAAATTAAAATAATTAAAATATAATATTTCCCCGAGTGGAAATCGAACCCAACAACCATCGTGTATGCAGTCAGGCGTTGTCACTGCGCTTTTAATTTTCATATTAACGGAAAGTCCCCGTTACTTTACCGTACCGTATTACTCATACGAACAAATTCCGTTACTTACAAATTCGGTCTTTTAGGAGTTTGAGGAAATTATTAGATTATATAATACATTTATAGATTATAGCATGTGACGATAAATTTTATTAATCAATGGCTATATAAAATGAACTTATGTAATATATTATATATGGAAATACTTAAAATAATCTTTAGATATTATTATAAGGGCATACTTTACTTCTACAAATAAAACCATATGACTTATATTTAAAAAAAATATCGAATTCCATGTACATATTTGTTTTTTATATTATACTACCCTACCTTGTTAAACGTCAAAGATCATACATTATACAGACACCTAATATATTCTAAATGTGAATACATGAAATTAAACATCCATTTAAAAACATGTCAAATTCCACATCTACGTACATTAATATATGCAAAGAAAATACTATCTGTTTACTTGTGTACTTTCCGCTCATACTAAAGGCATTTTTTATTGAATCAAATTAAAGAAATTAATTTAACTTTAAATATATGCATTCTTTCGAGAAGGTATCGAATTTACAACCATAGTTTTACTTCGTCACTTTTCAACTTTGTCACTACAACGGCTAGATTTATTACGGTATATCAATATTAACACATTTGAAAAACATATATTTAGAAAACGTATAAAAAATTATATTGCAGCGGGATTTGAACCCGCGCCTCATCAAAACCGTTCAAGCGCTCGGACCGTTAAGCCATGCGTTCTACATCCGGCTACGTCTAAATTCTTATACGCTTATTACAACTTATATTTGTTATTAGCATCTATCTCTGTAGAGAGATTTTAGCCAAATCCTGCTACAAAATTTTGATACGCTTTCTAGAATTTCTATATACGTTTTCTAAATATACCTTCTTCAATTTCCTAAGTGTGTGAATAACACTTTATAAACAAATCCAGATAATAAATTAACACATTTGTTACACTCGTGCGTTGACTATATCAAATGGCTTAAGTTTTAATGACCGGTCACCGGAACTTAGTGTGCCACAGTTTTGAAGTCCTGACATTAGACCGGAACTTCAGTTACATGGATTATATTCTAGTAATTATTTGACATATACAACAGTTTATGGAAAACATTAAGGCTGTCGTAGCGCAGTAGGAAGTGTCTGGTTGTAAACGCGATTGCTTGTGGGTTCAAATTCCATTCAGGGGATTGATTTTATTTAAATGATGTCTCCGTTCTGGTAAGATAAAGCGCAGTGTTAGATTCTGTCAATCAACACGTGTCTCAAATTCAGGTGGAAAGTATAGACATTGCGTGTTTAGCGGCTGACCTCACATTGCGCTTTGTCTTTATCACTAGAACATATAAATGAAAGTTATAATCATTTTTCGACTGGGAATTGAACCCACAACCAATCGCGATTACAGCTAGACGCTTTCCACTTCGACACGATGTCGATTTACTAAAAATAATTTAGTTTTAAGCTTGTTTTGGATAATTTATACTGAACACATATATATATATATATATATATAGCATATATATATATATATATATATTTATTTATAATAAGAAACTGCATAACTTCCGCTTGATATGATTCTGTTGCTTAGTAAAACGTTCTTTTTTTCCAATTATATTTAATATTCAAACGCGGTATTCAATATTTCTCAGTAAAAGTTGGCTAGTTCGTTAAATTAGATACGAGTGAGGAATTATGAAGTGTCAACGTTATGAATATTTGACTTGAAGTTCGTTATAAAATAGCGTAATAGCGTCCCAGAACAGCAAGTACCTGCATATTGATTGATCGATCAAACTCGCTTTTTCCTACAGGATGGCCTGAGGGAACTAGTGTCACGACACTCTGTTCTCCACAATTCGCCCAAAATCGATACATTGCCTGTTGAACGGCGAAAAGTAGTAGAGTGGAGAAATGAGAATAATTTAAATATAGTTTCAAATTCCGTCAAGTGGGAATCGAACCCACATCTGTCGCGTTTACAATACGTAATTTTCAGAAAGACACATTTAGAAAACGTATAAAAAATTATTTGAATCCGCGCTTGAAAACTGTTTAAGACCTTGAACTTGTTCTTGAACGGTTTTCAAGAGGCGCGGGATAAAAGATCGTAATTGTAAAAAAGATACGTAATTTTCATTTTGTCACTCTGGTGACAAGACAAAGCGCGGGGTTGAGTTCCGCCACTCAACCAGCAATGTCTCAAATACGGGCGGAATGTGAGTGTCTGAAACGGAGTGTCCTGACACTATCTTCTCTCTGATGTTTTTTAAGGTAAAACAGAATCGTGAGCCATCGATATTTTATAAAAATATTTTTATTATATATATTTCTATATATTGAAAATGTATAATATATGGTACAATTTTATTGCTCTTTAAAGCGCTTCTATGTATGCTAGAGCAGTTTTTAATAACAGCATTTGTTTGTTCGACTACATCGGATATAAAACCGGAAATAGCGTATTAAAGGTCACAATGGAGTTGTTGTATTTCGAACCTTTTTTCAATTGTCTTTTGTTCTAAATATATTTTGAAATGTTAAATAATGTTTCAAATAAAAATTTTTACCTAAAGTTGACTCAGTTGGTTCACCGTTATGAGGTTTCTTAAGGCATTTCGTAGTGGGTGAGAAATGTATCGCTGAACTGCTACGTTGAACTGACTTGACACAAGGCTCTCTGTACCACCGTGCTACCAGGGAAACGGCGTAAAATAGAATTTTTATCTAAAATATAAATGTATATAGCTTGCAGAAGTTTTGGGAAGTATGTAAAAGTATATTAAATAAAATAGAAAATGTTATTTTTTTTTAAAGTGTTATACGCACACTAAGGAAATTGAAAAATACATATTTAGAAAACGTATAAAAATTTGAACGCAGCGGGATTTGAATGTTAAAAAAATATATATTTAATGTATTCTCTCTTGCCAAACGCAAAGCTGTGAGCGGGTCACTGATAATAAAATAAAGCGGGCAGAAAAAAAGAAATTAACTACAAAAATACATAAAAAGACATACGTAGCAGAAATTTGTAAAAATCTCTCTACAGAAATGCTAACAACAAATGTAAGTTGTAATAAGCGTATAAAAATTTAACATAACTGGATGTAGAACGCATGGCTTCGCGGTCAGAGCGCTTGAACGGTTTTCAAGAGGCGCGGGTTCAAATGCCACTGCGTTCAAATTTTTATACGTTTTGTAAACACGTCTTTTTTAGAAAATGTTATACATTCTTATTTTCTAATAACAGAAAAGCCTTTTAATCAAAATATCCAAGGAAAATAAAAGGCAGTATTTCTGGTATTGTCCGCCTGGAGCGACTTGCCCAAACGGTTCAAAGTTGTATTCATATAGCAAACGTGATTTACTTAGAAATTTATGATTGTTTGTTGGTATTATTAATAAGGACCAAGCCGGCCCGTTCTAGTATACATATTTATATATTTTTTCCTCAAATAATTATCATTACTTAATGTTAAAAAATGTTCGTTTTAATTTATTTTTTATATTATCTAAACTACAGGACAAAACTATTAGGCTTTTCGCACTAATTTGCTTAATTATATTATTTAAATTAGTTGTAACTTTTTATTTAGGAACCAATTGAAATCAAATAAACACTAAATGTTACCAAAATACAATCGTCAAAACTGCATTTAAGTCAAATTAGTTAAGCCGTTTCTTAGATTACTCAAATTACTCAAATTACTATTACGTTACTTAAATTCACAGATACACAGACAAAGAGAAAGAAAATTATTTTTTTTTGTTTTGGGTTCTATTATAATGATAAATAGACTCAATAATATATTTTTTTATAAATATCTTCCATGTGCAGACAGCGATCAGTTACAATTTTATTATATGTATAGATTTCTCTAATACTTATAACTATATAGGATTATAAGACTCACAGAGCTTTGTGTCTCTATATAACTTCAGAAGAGTCTAGTTTTCGTAATATACCTTTTATTTATTTATCTAATTTAATATAATTATCTAATAAGTCAAATGGTGTAGTGGGAAAGCATCTATCTGATTTTAAACAAGATGCTTGTGGAGTCGATCCTTTCTCGTGGAAATGTTAATTAAATTTAAATTAAATTCGCTTCCTTGTTGTGGTAAGATAAAGTTCTTCTCATCACGCAAAGCTTCTAATTCGGGTGGGAAATGAGGAAAAATGGAATCTCTTACTAGATAGATAGATAGAAATACTTTATTGCACAAAAAAGCCAATGCAAGGAACAGTACACACGATTTTATGAGTATTACAGAGTGTGCGAAGGCGGTCTTATTGCTGGTAGTAATCTCTGCCAGACAACCTTTGGTGAGAGGAGCTTGGTCTTAACTGATACGGGGTTACAGACTATTTCTACAAAAAACAAATTACGAACTAGATATCATTTATATAAGTAAGATAATACATAATACAGTATATATATATATATATATATGCAAAATGAATCAAAGAGTATAAATATACACACATACAACATATATACACATATATATATTATTGCAATGAAAGGAATTAATCAGTTAGACGACTTTTAAATATATTTTGATATTACGAATGATGAATATCTGATGGAATCGTATTCCATAGTATTTATGGTAAATGATTCCCCATAATAACGTGTGTTAGCAGTAATCACTTCTTGACCGGATATGAAATTGACAAAATGTTTCAGCACCCATGAATTTAAAACGAGTTTCTCTATTTACTCTATTATTATATTCAAAATAATGCGTGAAGCTTCTGTTTTGTTCGCCCTAAGCTCTTTATTTTCTGGGGTAAACAAATAGAACCAAGTTGTATGAACTTTCTCAATTCAAGTATAAACATAGAAGAATACAGTGTGCCGTGTTTTCAAATACTGTGCTGTATCGTGTGTAACCAGTACACATAGAAATTATATGTGAATGCACGCGATTGTTGCGAGTTCGAATCCAATTTACTTAGTTACTTTTAAATTATTTCATTCTTGCGATTTATTGAAATTGGGAAATATTTACAGCCTTAAGATATTCCATTACCGAGCAATATTAATTTAATTAAATGGGCAGAATGAAATGAAATTATGTTCATCTACAAACATAATTAAAAATATATATATATTTTGAATAGAATTTACAGAAATTCAATTCAGAGACATGTCTCCGAAATTCATCCTAAATTATTATCAAATCAATAATACATATTTGTTCATATACATATCGAAAGGCGGTGTTATTTATCAAATAATATAATTACTTATAATATCTTAAATTTGAGTTTTATTTTTTGTTCGATTCAATTAGACATGGAAATTGCTTATTTTATTTCGAGCTCGTTTCCACAAATTTCTTCTACTTTTCCCAGGGGAAACCCTTAATATACCGGAAGAAGGTTCTACACTAAAATTCCGTATAAAAGATACATCTCAAATTTTATCAACATTGATTTGGCCACAACATTGAAACCATTGAAATGCGACAGCGTCTTCTATAAGCACAATTTGTGAGATTCGATTCTAGAGGATATTATTATATTTAAATTATTTTCATTTTGTATGCTCTGGTAAAATAAAGTAAAGCGCTGACTTCCGCCAATCAACATCCAATGTCTGGAATTGACTACACTCGACTTTCCGCCCGAAATCGGGACATTGGGTTTTGAGTGGCGGAACTCTACGCTGCCCTTTGTCTTTAGTACTAGACCGGAGAAATGTAAATAATTTCAATATAAATAATTCCCGCAAGTGAGAATCGAACCCTCAAACATCTCGTACACATTCAGAAACTGTCACACTGCGCTAAGTTGACCTTTTAACAATCAAGGTTTTTAAAGTCGAATGGAGGACTTACTCATATAATTTATGAAGACGACGACGTTAAGATAAATTCATACTAATATATTTAATTTATATTGAAAACGTATTAAATATGTGAGTCAAAATC
This sequence comes from Podotricha telesiphe, assembly GCA_038994665.1. Lineage (NCBI taxonomy): Eukaryota > Metazoa > Arthropoda > Insecta > Lepidoptera > Nymphalidae > Podotricha > Podotricha telesiphe. The sequence goes on along the minus strand of JAOYRR010000431.1, from coordinate 1,112,324 downwards.
AATATACAGGGTGTAACTCGATCTATGTGGCAAAATCTAGGGGAGGCCTATGCTGGTAGCCAAATCAATCCTTCGTACTGGTATCAGATAGATAAAAAATATGATATTGTAACAAGTTAAGCTTTGTATTGTGCAAGATTGTAAATAAATAATATTATTATTATCTCAATCAAACGATCAACGCTTTCGTAATGGCCTTCGTGTGGGGCTGAGACTTCAATATGTACTAAATCAATTTAACTCCCGTTGTACGTTTAATAATTTTCAGATAACGCAAAATGGTTTTAAAACCCCCCATTTGTGGGCCCCAGTTGCTCCTTTCATCGTGTTAAACTCAGAAAACAGAAATTTCGTTACTAAGTCAGACAAAGCACATTTGAAACTATTAGATAAGACATAGAAAGCTGAAGCTTGTTGGTTGTATATAATTTCTTATGAACGTGAAGAGTACTTGGAGAGTATTTCCCGAAATTCCTACGGGAACAGAAATGGAACAGATTTGACGTTTACAGTCGTATGCAAACAAAGCTGAGAGCGACTAGAGATATATGTCTCATTTGCAAGGGCTAGTTAGTCTTCCTTCTACAAAGTTACATTGTTCATCTACAAAGGTAAATAGAAGTTGATTGTATTCTATAGCTAAACTGTCGAATAACTTTACATTAAAACACTAGCAAGCTATATTTAGCAAAAGTAAAATAAAAATTGACGCGGGGGGAATTGAACTTGCGCCTCTTGAAAACCGTTCAAGAGGCGTGGGTTCAAATCCCGCCGCGTTCAAATTTTTATACGTTTTTTAAATATATGCTTTTCAATTTCCTAAGTATTTGAAGAACACTTTAAAAAACTAGCAAGTTATTAAGTATTGTTGACTTAATCTTCTATTCTTTTTTCAGCCTCACGCTTTATCTCACATAGATGGGTAGGTAAAGAAAACCCACTGTCAAGACACTTAATTCTCGGCTAGAGCAAGAAAATGAAAATAATTAAGTTATAACCATTTTCCGCGAGTAGAATCGAACCCACAACTATCGCGCTTACACTCACACGCTATCCCACTGTATGTAACGCAAGCCTTAAATTCAATTCCCGAAAAAAATGTGTACTGATTATTTTAAAATACAATTATAAAACAGTATAATAATTGTTAATTACTGAAAGATATAATGAACTTAAGAATATGTAGAAACGAACGTTCGCTCGCGCTGTAAATAATCAAATTTCTACCGATAAAAGAGCTTGGTGCATTTTTATCTTTGCCTTTAAGCTATAAATTTCCATTGGTTTGTAGGAAACCTGTTATAAATCAATAGGCCATATTTTTTTAGCTCCACACTTTATCCCTTGGGGTGTAGTCAGAGAGAACGCCGGAGTGAAAAACGCTACGGTTCTTGCATACTTCTTTCGCCTTCATCTGGCATCCACCTCTTCATACATCCTCCCTTCTCCATCCGGGGGGGTCCTCATACTTTTTACGCGACCATCCTCCAGTATCACGGATGACAGTGACCTGAGACCTGTCAAACGCTGTTTATTTAGACACAGATAGATTTTCATATCAAAACGGAATATTCGGTCCGATATCTATTGGAAACCTTTTTATTAATATGCATGTACCGATTATATCCGCAAATAAAGAAACCTTTAGCCGCGAATATAGGAAGGAATTAAGTTGCATTTTTTTAATACGCAATTATCGCAAACACGAATGAAAGAAGATGCGAATAAGCTTTGTGTTACTAGATTTAGAAAACGTATAAAATTTGAACGCAGCGGGGATTTGCACCTGCGCCTCTTGAAAACCGTTCAAGCGCTCTGACCGCTAAGTCATGCATCCTACATACAGCTGCGTTGAAATTCTTATACGCTTATTATAACTTATATTTGTTGTTAGCATCTCTGTAGAGAGATTTTTACAAATTTTTGCTATCCAAAGATTATTCTACGAACAATCGTTTGGCAAGAGAGAATGCTATTTATTAAATATATTTTTTTAACATTTTTTAAAGTGTTATTCGTACAGTGGCTTTTTTAATTTCCTAAGTGTGCGAATAGCACTTTAAAAAATGTTAAAAAAATGTGTTACTAGATGTCCCGTTGATGCGTAAATAACACGTTGCTTTGGCAATGCGTATATCGCTTTATATACAAGTGCGTGCCAATTATATGGGAGGGTGTGTGATATTTATTTTTTATTTTAGTATAATTTTAATGCATTATTATTAAAAAGTATTAACATTCTGCACTTCTATTTATAAACTACAACTGTGTCAAATTTTATACTCCTCCGGCCGCCTAGTTTTAGTACAAAGGGTCGTATTAATATATAAATAAGTAGCTGTTATTTCTAATGTGTGTAAGAAATCAAACTTAATACCTTTTTCATAGAAGGCACTGTCAAACAATTTGACCAACATTTTTCCAGTTCTACTCGTTTTTGAAGCTTTAGACGTGAACTTTTAAAGTATCAATTTTGAAATATCAATCGAATGTTTTCACAATTTTCATCAAAAAATTTCTGTCGTTGAAGCTTTTTGTTTGCATTCGTATGGATTGTAGAGCACAGTCTCTACATCGTACCTATAAGTTTTTTAGTTATTTTCATTCTTCACTTTCCGTCCATTTTAGTGGGTATTTGGCGGAACCTAACGCTGCACTTTACCAGGGTAGGCATAAAATATTCATTAGTAGAAACTTTTAAAAAACGGTTTTCGCGAATATTTTTTACTCATTTATAATTGAAACTTTTTTAAGCAGTCGTTTATATCGCGTTTTTTGCCCCATATTTTTTGAGACTTACAACTTTAAGATTACTACGTATTAAGTGTAAGTGTTCGAAAAGTCTGATTTTTCAGACTACAGATATATGTATTTTCAGACCTCAAAATATACCTTTTTACTTTTTTATTTATTAATTTCAAGCAGATGAACTACGTGAGTCGAAGAACGGATTGTCAACAGGACACTAGACAGAGCTTAAGGCCACGTTTTGTCTTTCCAGAGAGACTGAGACGACTAAATTTAGATATAATAACTTCTCCGAATGGGCATCGAACCCACAACCATCGAGTTTACAGTCCAACCCTCCTCATCTGCCCCTTATGCCCCGTATACATCGAAGAAGAATGTATGCGTATTGATAGTAACTGCCTCCACTTATTTGTGAATTAGATTTATAACTGTAGTTTAGTAAAATTGCTTCAATAAATAACTTGAACTACAGCTTGTTTGTGCCATTGTTTTGCTGGAAGAAATAAAACTTTTCTTATATAAAAAATGAATATATTTGTTGACTATACTGGATATAATTAATGAGGTTTTCATTTTTATGAGGCATATTGACGCCATGGTGCCGCGAGTAAGATGAACTTGACCATATTTAAGGGTTGTGGGTTCGTATACAATTTAAGTATTTCACATACCACATGGGACGTTAAGTTAAAAAAAATGCAATTATAAAATAAAAAAAAAGAAAAGAATTACAAATTTTTCGTGAAGTCCTTACCAGAATAACCAGGATAATGAGTAAATGATTAATTATGGCTTAGACATATTTAGAAAACGTATAAAAATTTGAACGAAGCGGAATTTGAACCCACGCCTCTTGAAAACCGTTCAAGGTTTTTAGTTTAAAGATATATATACAAGTGAATAATTAACTAATCTTGCAAAACCATGAGATTCATGTTATAATAACATTTTATTGTCATAGGATTTATCAGAAAAATAGATACAGGCGAAACTAGTACAAGCGTTTTAAAATAATATAAAAAATGAGGAAAGTATGAAAGTATTTTTTGCGTAGGATCGCTTGTACTCACCGTCCACAAGTCAAAGATTTCAGTAGCTTTACATTTGGCACCTTTTTTAGAATATCTAGGGGGAGGGGGTCCAAGGTGCCCCTATTGCCCCCCCCCCCCTGGCGACGCCCTTATATACAAACAGTATTGTTGTAAAACAAACTATTGTATGCCTTTTAAATGATGATCTTTTATATAATAAAAACTAGATTAATTAGTTTAATATACTTGAAATATGTACGAAGACCACTACATGTACATTAAGAGTCAAACAAAATTACACTTTACTACATATAAGGGTATTACATATTAGGGTATTACATTAATATCTAACCCTAATGGGTATTATATATTAGGGTATTCCTTAATGCATTTGGCAACTTTTTAAGAATATTGAGGGGGGAGGGGTTTCGGTTCAAGCTGCCCCTATTGCCTCCCCCCTGGCGACGCCGTTGTATACAAACAGTATTGTTGTAAAGCAAACTATTGTATGCTTTTTAAATGATAATCTTTTATTTAATTTAACACTAGATTAATTAGTTTAATGTACTTGAAATATATACGAAAACCACTACATGTACATTAATAGTCAAACAAAACTACACTTTACTACATATTAGGATATTACATATTAGGGTATTCCTTACTTCCAAACAGTAAAAGTAGATTAAAAAATAAAGAATCACAAATATTAAAAAATTCTATGAAAAACGTAACTTTTACATGCATCGAAGTAATGTATTGAAATACCACAGTGTATGGGTTCGGGAGGGATAAAATATTTTTTGACATTTTTAGGATTTAGGATGTAGAACGCATGGCTTAGCGGTCAGAGCGCTTGGACGGTTTTCAAGAGGCGCAGGTTCAAATCCAGTTGCTTTCAAATTTTTATACGTCTTCTAAATATGTCTTTTTCAATTTCCTAAGTGTCCCAATAACACTTTAAAAAATGTTCAAAAAAAAAAAAAAAAAAAAAAAAAAAAAAAAAAAAAAAAAAAAAAAAAAAAAAAAAAAAAAAAAAAAAAAAAAAAAAAAAAAAAAAAAAAAAAAACACATGGCTTAGCGGTCAGAGCGCTTGGGCGGTTTTGAAGAGGCGCGGGTTTACATTCCGCTGCGTTCAAATTTGTATACGTTTTGTAAATATGTCTTTTTCAATTTTTTATTTCATTTAAAACAGATGCTTATGTTAGTTTATTACTACATAAATTTGGTGGTTTTATTATTACATAAATTTTAATCCGCAATATATTATAATTATAATCTCATCTGCAGAACTGGCTACCTTACCGGTGTTAGTTTCCTGTATGACTGACAAATCTGACGTTTTAAAGTCAACCTAATTATATATTTTTTCGAATATATTTTTTATTAAAAAAACATTGTGGTTTTGGTTGACGTATCCTAGAAAGCTATTTCTTAACATAAGATAAAATAATAACTTACAAGAGCTGAGTTACATGTAAAAAATATATATTTTTATACAATATCTAAGAAAGAAAAAACTGAAATGTCAAGGTTCTTATAAAGTAAAAGAGAAGAAAAAACAAATGGCAAATAGGAAAGTTTATACAGTACATATCTAAAATAGCTTCTAAAATTATTCAATGGACATATTAAGTAATATTTGGGAAGTACGTAGTTATTAATTTTATAACACTTCTCTATCCGTCGTTTGTTTGTGTTTGTTAAGAATACACATGAATTAAGTTCAATTATTCATGAATTAAGTTAAATTATTCATGAATTAAGTTCTATTGTTTACAAAACTCATAATGCGTATTTTGACTTATATTTATTGAATCGATTAACTATACCAAAAGTTTTAACATCGTATAATTTTAATGCAGTGCTTCATACAAAAAAAACTTATTGTTAAGTATGGTCAATCACGTGAACGAAGTCTCGAGCACAGCTAGTCACAATATAAATGTAGCTAGTCACAAGTTTAGTCGCATAGCAGGGTAGGCAGACAGAACCCAGTGTCAAGCTCTCCACTTTCCACCCGAAATCTAAAAGAAAAGGATATTTATTTACTGTTTTATTCTCTATTTAGCAATATGTAAGAAATATATATCAAGATTAAAAATAAACTACATAATTACCTATCATGTGGATATAATACATAAAAAATTAACTTAATAGTTACAAAATACATTTATAAACACAAAAAATGCACTCAAAAATACCCTGGTCCAACGAAAATCTTATATTCTCATTGCATCAAGATACGTGTCTAAATTTCAAACAAATCGGACTTTCGGATTCGGATTTTTTCTTATATATTAATTCATCGATAAATTTTGTTTATTTTTCGTACCCGCACCTCATGAAAACCGTCCAAGAACTCTGACCGCTAAGCTAAGCGATCTGGTGAACGCAGCGGGATTTCTAAAAATGTGTTTTTCAATTTCCTAAGTGTGTGAATGACACTTTAAAAAAATGTTAAAAAAGCTAATTAGTTTATCCCTAGTTGGGTAGTCAGAGCGTGTAAGCTGATTTAAAAAAAAACAAACAAACTTGTGACTACTCATTTTGACGCCATAATCTATTATACGAAAACAAAATATAAAATAATGAATTCCGTGAAACAGATCTTGTATCTTTTCATCGGCCCTGTATTTTTCTTGTAACAATTGCGATCCGACCTCTTCAACCTTTCAAGGATAACTCAAATTAAGACAAACAAGTCATTAATTAGAAAGGCTGATGGATAATAAAAAATGATAGATGATATAGTCTTTTATGAAAGTGGCTGACTTGATGCGATAGTTGTGAGTTCAAATCTTATTTGAGAGATACTTTTATGTGAACTGCACAGTGACGCGTATAGTATGTACTTTTTGTACAAAAGTCAAAAACCAAGAACTAGGCAGTGTCTAATATTTATTTTATGAGTTCCATCTATTTTATATGAACTCTTTAATGCACTTTATAACAAAAAAACAATACAAAATTAACAATATTGTTGGCAAAACTGAACTTATCTCTAATAGCTATATCGTACAGTTCTACAAGTGTGAAAGTGCAATGTGTACTTATTATTTTCAATGCATTATCCGCCAGTCCGCATAATTTACGTAAAAATGAACCATAAAGTTTTCCTTAACGTATTAATTTAGTATTATTTGGGATTTCTAAAATAAAAGCCTCTCCGAATTAAGGATAAATCAAAATAAATAAAGAATGAGATTTAATAAAAGATATACAGCACAGTTTTTATTATTTATCATATTTACAACCATTGCGGCGTTGTGGGACGCCGTCCGACTGTAAATGCGGTGATGCGAGTTCGATCCCCACTCGGTGGATTAAGAAAAAGCAGAGAATAGAGTGTCTAATCACTAGGTTCTCTAAGCAAGGTGCTTTTCAGAGCAAAGTGTGAAGCTAAAAACAATAAATTTACAAACATTTTGTTCTTTTACCTTTAATATCATATAAAACTGACATTTGTGTGTTGTAAAAATAGTGTTAAAAAATATTAACTTAATTTATATTCATACAGTATACAGTAATTTGATTTGTACCGTTTATCAGATCTCTTTGTCTGTTAGACATGAATTTTTTTACATATTGCGCTAAATTCTAATCAAACGGCTTCGGCGGCATAAAGTACAGTACTATGACTATATTAGTTTTTTCTTTCTCAATTAAATTACAAAGATTGTTTAAATTTATAATTTCAATTGTTGTAAGTTTTTTATTTAAGAACCGATTGAAATAAAATAAACACTAAGCGTTATGGGGAGTTTACCAAAATACAATAGTCAAAACTGCATTTGAATCTGTTAAATAAATTTCGGAGAATATTGTGTTGAGCTCTACGACATTGCATAAATGTATGCAGTACTCCTTTTCTGTGTGTGCCGCATCTCTTTAAAACTAACTCCCTAAGTCCGTCCCGAGAATCCTATCTTTTACTATTACCTTTAAGTCCCTATTAAAAAAAAACATCTAATGTCAACTTTGACAATACATTAACTGTTCCAAATCTACATTATTAGTATATATATATATATCTACATATTTTTTAACATTTTTTTAAAGTGTTATTCGCACACTTAGGAAATTGAAAAAGACATTTAGAAGACGTATAAAGGTTTGAACGCAGCGGGATTCGAACCCGTGCATCTTGAAAACCGTTCCAGCGCTCTGACCGCTAAGCCATGCCTTCTACATCCAGCTACGTCGAATTTCTTATATGCTAATTACAACTTATATTTGTTGTTAGCATCTCTAGAGAGATTTTTACAAATTTCTGCTACGTATGTCTTTTTACATAAGTAAAATACATATAAATGTACTTTTGTAGTTCATTTCTGTTTTTCTGCCCCCTTTATTTTATTACTAGTGACCCGCTCACGGCTTTGCCCGCGCGCCTCTTTCGTATTTTCAGCGGTCTTTTCGTAAAACAATGAAATTCCTGGAAAAACTTCGACGGTCAGCCGTGTTGACGTCAGAGACAGACAAACAGAGTTACTTTCGCATTTACAATATATATATATATATAGTATGGACCTTTTACTACATGTTGGCATTGAAACTGACCCAACATTATAATGAATTTCTTTGTAGTGGTAATTTTTGTGTCCCTCAGGCTTCCACATTAGACGATTGTATCGTGCATCAATGACTGCCCACTCGCGCGCTTCCGGTCATAAACGTACGTATCGGAAATAAGTACTGGGATTGATCATTTATTGTTTTATGATTATTGCAATAGATTTGTTTGTATGTAAATTTAATATTACATTAATTAAATATTTCAACACTAAATAATTAAAAAGTGTCCTATGGTTAACAATGGATATCAACTGTATGTGTACCAAAATTCATTACAATCGATTAAGCGATTAAAAATTTTCATACATATTTTCATCCCCCATTTTAGCCACTAAGGGGTTGGTTTTTACAAAAAAAAATGTTACTTGTGTTTGATCTTGAGTCATCAACTATTTTTCTGAGAAAATTCATCGAAATCGGTGAAGCGATTTAGATTTTTCATGCAAACTTACATCCCCTATTTCAATTCCTTAAGGATTGATTTTAAAAAAATATTAGCGTATATAGGACCTTGCTCCAACCAGAGTGGCAAAATTATATATCATTCCTTCAAGTGGAAATCGAGTCCACGACCAATCGTGATTACAAGCAGACGCTGTCCCACTGAGCCACGATGGTCTAAATAGTTTATATTTATATTATATTTCGTATTCACTGTATCTTATATGAAGTTATGTTACATGCTTGCATAAAAAGAGTTCAATAAAAAATATTGCCTCTTTTTTTGTTTGTCCTAATAAGGCTATCAAGTTAATACTGTATTTTCAGCATGCTAAGTTGACCACCGGAAGTGGCTTAAAGTAGAGTTACAAAATTCGTAGAGTTACATTATATTGTATATAATGATGTAAAAGTTATTAAATTTTATTAATTTATAACTTTAAACGATTTTTATATCAAATTCCTCACCTCAAAATTTGAACTTGTTACCTGTGACAAGTAACCAAGATAACCTAGAAACCATAATTTAATTTTAGTTTAACATTATTTAAAAGATGGGCTATAAAATTTAACAAGTCTATTAATAAGTGAACAAATTCGATCATTTACTGAGCGTAGTAAACAGCTTCTTAGATCAAACAACTATCCGATGATTAATCTTTATACTATAAATTCGTTTACACGATTCTAAACTTTATTATATAGATATAAGAGTGAAAATACACCCATTTTCCCCTGAAATTTTTCCAGTAAGAAGTCGCAGGCGAAGGGGAGGGGTTTTTCAGGGTACAGTAGTCAAGTCAGTAACTCAGTACAGTTTCAGCGCTTGTGACGAACGGACGTGCCATTTTCTTTAATACGTATATTATCGTATACGAATATAGTATTTATTATATTTTTGTGGAAATTCAAAGTTTATTTTATTTTTGAGTGCTTTAAGTGATTTTGTTTGTATATTTTGTTTTTGAATTTTAGTGTGTTTTTTTACGTTTTTTTTTAAGGTTGGATCTATCATGCTCGATCTTTTCACATAGTATAAGGTAAGTAAGGTGACATTTACATATAATAAAGAAATTCTATTATTTACTTCTAAAATTATTTCATATGTTTAAATTTTTATCATATAATTACGAATTGTCTGCAAATAAACTGTAAAATTATATATTTCACTAAAAAGCAGCTTAGGAAATACTAAATTTATTTTCATCATTGTTAATTAAAAATATGTCTAAATATAATTTATAGTTTTCTTTTGTATTTGATGTTTTGAAAATAAAAATGGTTTATTTATATTTACGGTCTACTGTAAACAACATTCCATCCCATCACATTTTCGGCGTCTCATCAAATATAAACCAGGCTCATTGCTGTTATATCACGAAGGATTACATCTTGGTACAGAATTAAACATTTTGTAATAAAGATTTTTTTCGTAATAAAATGTAATAAGAATTTTGCGGAGTTGACTATTTTGTTTGTAATTATAATTTTATTATAATAATATGTTAAATATATATAGATTTGTATAGACTATTACTAATAAATACGAAAGTACATCAGTCTGTCTGTCTATGACGTTATCACGGCCGTACCGCGGAACCAATTGTGATGAAATATTATATAGATATGCTTGAGGGTCTTGGGATGAACATAGGCTACTTTTTCTCTCATTTGTTTAGTTTTTTCTAGGAATTGCATTGTTTTACTGAAAGGCCGCTGAAAATACGAAATAACTATAGTTTAGGCGGGTATCTTAGTGCTATGCTAGTTGCATATTGCTGGATACATAAAAACTTACTTGGCTACTTTCCGAGACTCTATAGAGCACTACTTTCAGATTTCTTTCAGTATTAAATATCGGAATTTAATACCATATTGTGTTTAAGCAGACCAAGGCAACGTAAATAAATAATATAAAATATTTATTTTTCATTATATAGTTTTTATTCTTTTAAAATATAAATGTAATATAAACCAAACAAACTATTGCCACAAAGCGAATTGAACTCGTAACTTTTGTGCAGTTAAAAAAAAACATATTTAGAAAACGTATAAAAATTTGAACGCAGCAGGATTTGAACCCGTGCCTCTTGAAAACCTTTCAAGCGGTAACACGCATGGCTTAGCGGTCAGAGCGTCTTTTTCAATAAAATATTGTGCAGTTATTCACGTTCTAAATATTCTACGATAGTATCATTTTTTTTATTAAAATTAATTTCCTTTAGATATACCTTGTATCTTTTACATATATAACATATGTATAGTTTACTAAAAAATATTAAAAAGACCATTGAGTCCATCGTGGCACAATGATCTCACTGTAAATGTACTAGGGGAAATTATTATATTTAAATTATTTTCATTAACTTACTCTGCTATGACAAAGCGATGCGTAGAGTTCAGCTACTCAACACACTTTGTATTGAAGACAGACGAAAAGCCAAGAACAGACTCATGGGTTCTCTTTAAAAACAGGGCTTTCTGACTATTTTCTTTTTTAAAACACATAAAATTCTTCGTTTAGATAAAAATTATGAAGTCCACTCAAACACGAAGGCACGAGCTAGTGCAAAAAAAAACTATATTTCATATTAAAATCGAATCTTATCATACAATCTTTAGAAGTGGAAGTTTACATAAATAAACGCTATATCCTCAGACTGCCGCTACCGGAAGCGGAAGGACGAGTAGTACACGCACTTGTTCAAATAAAAAAATATTTTGACTCGGTAAGAGTTGAAGCTAAAATATCGATATGGACTGGTTATTTATTATGGGCTGGCTTTTTTATTTTACATGTAGTCCAACTGGTATGCAGAAGGGTTGTGGGTTCGATTTCCGCTCTAGATACATGTTTGGGTTTAAAAAATGATTATAATATGGGAAATGTAGTTCTATTACGTAAGTCAGTACTTAAGCACCAAGCAATTACAATTTCGAAGTAGATATGAAGCTTTAGCATTTGATCTCAGGGAAAATGTAGAGCTTCTGTGGTAATAATTAAAAACAATTTATGAGTAAAAGACATATTTAGAAAACGCATAAAAATTTGAACGCAACGGGATTTGAACTCGCGCCTCTGGAAAACCAAGAGTCCTTCCTTAGTGTGCGAATTACCACTTTAAAAAAATGTTAAAAATATAAATTTATGAGTTTAATTGAAATTTTACAAGGAATGTTTTTAATACTATCACTGCACAACCATGACTAGTTCACGTCATACTTCTTCTTCACATAATGGTTGTAATTTTAATCGTATAATATGTATATGGCGTTTTCAAGGTTTTGGAAATTTTAAATTCAGTTTGATTTTTTCTCTTATTGAATTCTTTTTACTTTTCTATGCCATATTCGTACAGTAAATATCATTTGAGCTCCAAATTCGAACAAATTTTAAACTAATTAAAATCCTGATGAATTTGATGTAAACGAAAACATATTAAAAGTAAAAAAAACATAATTAATTTACAGTTTCAAACCCACAAAATACGGTGTTAGATTTTCATAGTCTACGCCAAGAAACAAAACTCATAGAATATATTATAAATCAAAGCTATTGCAGACTCGAAACTGATATCGATTTGCATAATATATGTATGAAGGTAATTTAATTTCGGAGAACCCTTAAAGTTTTGAATATTTGGACAACGTTCATTAATATGTATATTAATAATTTCTACTAATACAGTTTAACGGAACCACCATGCAATATATATATGCATATGTATGTATTTTTTATTAATTTACATTAATGCCATTAATTTAGCGGGTCTGCATTACAACCTCTTCCTCCACTTTTGCATGATCTTCAAAATCCTCAGTGATAAGGCCAGTGGGTCTCATATCCTCCTTCGTGACATCCGACCATCAGTTTCTTGGGCGCGTATGGATGTATATATGTATGTAGCATTTTGAAATTAAACTATTTTAACAGGATTAATCGTGTATAATTTTGGTATGCGAAAATACATTTAGACTGACTCTACTTGTAACCACGGACTACTGTAAAGTGTTCGAAACGTCGGGGGTTCTAAAATGTATTTTCGGATACCAAAATTATACGCGATTAATCCGGTTAAAATTGTTTCATTTCAAAATGTGTAATAATCGCGAAATTCAAAGAACTTATTTTGTATGTAGCATTTTTCACATTTTTGAGTTATTATAAATCACGCTATTCTCTAGGTTTCAGCTCTTGTAAATCTATATACATATATTGAATTGATAATTTAGCAAAAGCTATTGAGCGGGATGAGGATTTTTTAGAATGGAGCATTAGCTGGGAGTCTCTCCAAGCGAAAATGAATGGCCCAATTGTTAATGACAAAAGCGGAGAATGGCATAGCAAGGGTCATAATGTCCGCACAAATGTAATTACTGTATATTTTAAAAAAGTATAAAAATTATAACGCAGCAGGATTTAACCCCGCGCCTTTCGAAAACCATGCGATCTAGTCAATTGAATTATACATTCTTACTGAGCTTATCCTAAATGTGTGAATAATACTTTAATAAGTATGAAAATTCCTTTTTATTTTTGTATAACTAACAAAGTTTCAATACTTTATATTTTTAGATATGAGGAAAATGGAAAATAAAAATGAAAAAAGAATTTATTTGTCATATTAATAATTATATTATATTGAATTAGAAATAATTTTTAGAAAACATATAAAAATGAAACGCAGTGGAATTGCTTATTTTTTAGCGGTTAGAGCGCTGTGACGGTTTCCAAGAGGCGTGGGTTCGAATCCCCCTGCGTTCAAATTTTTATACATTTTCTAAAAGTGTATGAATAACTCTTTTAAAAAAATGTAGAAATTATATTATATTTTTTAAATTTAAAGCTTTAATTCAATACATATATGTAATTAATCTAAAATTATGCATAGAAATAATTAGTATAAGGAGAATCTCTAATTATTCAAACATATCTAAGAGACACTAAACTAATTTACATACTGTGAAAGGTTTTCATCCTGAGGTTTACGAAGAATTTATAATAAAAATATTATAATTAGTTTCTAATTGAATTATATGTATTGTTATATCATATAATTATTTAATGCAGTAATCTGAAAAGTGAATATGATTTTGACATACTTTTAGTTAATTATGAATTAAAAAAATATTATAAAAATATAATATGATTAAAAAAAAATTATGAATTAGCTGAAAAGATATGTCCATATATATATTGAGCGATACAAAAAAAGATAAAATCTACATTAATTCAATAAAAAAAATGTAATATATTAAGTATAGTATAGATAGATAGATAGATAGATATTTCGGTGGGAGGCCCCATGAATGGTCTCCAAAGTGCCTTAGGGTTTCTACAAGAGCAACTGCAGCCTCGATGACTTGCAGGGCGTATGAGGGCGACCCAACATTATTAAAATCTTAGAATTCGTCATATCCCATTTTGACATTAGGATTTAAGATAGAAATTATTTATTTATTCTTTTAATTATAATTTAAAATGACTATATAAGACAATTAGAACCATTACTTAATTAATTATTTTAGTAATTGATTATTTCAAAAGAGTGGAGAACGGAGTGTTTGAACTCTACTTTCTCTATGACTACCCTGCTGCAGAAGCTGTATTACTGACATTTGGCATTAAAGGCTGTTTATAAAAACAAACAATTTAAAAATTCAATTTTAATATATCAACTTGAATATTTTAATCTAGGGATAAGCGAGAGACGTAGTTGTAGCGTTATCACAACTTTGTTCATAGCCAACTCTATATAACATTTTTCATGTAAAATTTCATAATAAACTAACGTAGTTACTGAAATTTATGATAAGGTTTTAGAAACTTTGTTAGAGCCGAACTGTTGCTTTTTCGGGACTAAAACTATAGTTTGACTTTAAATTATTTTAGTCTATAAAGTTAAAAAACTTTCAGTTTCACGCTTTTTCCTGTATTGCGATTAAAAACAATATTAAAAAGTAAATTTATTTACTCAGTAGAAGAATATTTAAAAGATAAAAATGTGTGGATTTCATATGAATTGAGTTTGGTGCAGGTATATATCACTGTATTAAATAATAAAATTGTAACTTATATATTTGAAAAGAGCAACTCTTAAGTTTCTCGCCGGCTCTTCTTAGTAGAACTGCCTTCCTAGCCGGTGGTAGCTTTATGTTTATTCAACTATTTAAAAGTGCTTGCTATTTATATAAAAGATATTTGAAACTTGAAATTTGAATAGCAGTGTAGGCAAGGAAAACCTAGTGTCAATAGAGTAGAGAAATGAAAATAATTTAAATATCATCATTCTCCGAGTGGAAATCAAACCCAGAACCATCATGTCCACCCTGTCCACCACGATGACCTCAAGTGAAAAATTACGTACAAAAATTTAAACTTGACTTTCTACAGCTAAATCCTCTGCAGGATCATATGTATATAAATGTACAAATACCGAAACATTGAAGAGTAAAATATTTTATAACTTTCATTATATCATTAACACTAACAGCAATATATTATTTTTGGTATTACTTAATATTCACAAATAAGTGATTAGCTACTTCGCCTGCCATTTTTCTGTCAATATATAGTCATTGTGTGACATTTAATATTTACAGTGCTAGGAATAAAATTTCAACCCACAAGCCTTAAGTTCTTAAACTACCTGCTAGTAAAAGCCACACTGGTGTCAACAAACTGTTTACCTTTTTGATTAACTTAATAATTAATTGTCTTTTAGAAGTATCTAATATCTAAAATATCTAATATCTAAATCTAAATAGTAATTTAGTACATCATTTTGGGCCATGGCATCTAGCGTCCGGTAATCGTCTGATTTTCAACAGTCTGCCAGCCTTGTAATTAGTTTTATAATTCCCAACAATATCTAATTTAATGAGAATATTCGTTTATAAAGAAGCCGAAGCTTGTCAAGAACACAAATGTTTCAAAACGTTTCATAGATATTCTACTTTGTTTGTTAATATAATGTTATAATTGAAGCGGTTTTAATTAAACGCCCATAATAAAACCGGTTTTATAATAATTTTATATAAAATGTGGAAAGTACTTTATTTGAATAGTGCTAACCAGTAGATTACTAGACAATAAATAGTAGACGGTTTTCATTTGAGGAAATGATTATATTTTATTTCTTCGCACTTGAGAAAAGGTGCGGCGGTGAGTTCCACCATTCAAGACGCAATGCCTCGATTTCCGGTGGAAAGTTGTGAGTGTCTTGACACTAGATTATCTCGGTAATGCTCATTTTAAAGCGATCTAATAAGTGTGGGTTACACTTGTGTCGCAAGCAGCAGTGTCTGGCACTGGTCCGAGCTTTCCATCTATGCAAGATGACAGGCAGTCCACCGCCTCCGCCATGGAATGCTAAGAACTGTCTTCTCTATCTGTTATCTGTGAGGCAGAAAATTTGTTAATAAATATAATTCCGCGTATTTAATAATTAATTCATCGTGGCGTTGTGGGACAGCGTCTGACTGGGAACGCGAACGAACACTGGCCGTGGGTTCGAACCCCACTAGAGGCAATTATTATAATATTAAATTATTTTCATTTCCCTGCTCTGGTAATAAAAAGGTCTCGAATTCTGAATATAGAAATGATAATTTTTAATCAAAAATATTAATAGTAAAAAAAAAATAAGACTTAGAAGCAAACGGTTTCCACCTAAACTTGACTTTTCAACGATAAATCTGTACATATAATAAAAATGTAACAGATAATTTTCTGTACGAGGAAGATATGTGAAACAATATATTATTAAGGGCATTTATCAATGTAAATAACCCATAACAATATTTTGTTTCTGTTTATCTGTGGGCTTATACACGCTTATCTCAAGAACGATTTAAATGATTAATTAAGTTTTTACTATTGTGTTTATGTTAACTTTACATCAACATAAATTATAAATTTAAGCAAAGTTAGTTTGATTTGAGTGAGAACGCGCAAAGGGAACGCGGAAAGGCGTAAATATGAAATAGTTTAATCATGTAGTTAACGCAGGCGAAAACGCGAGGGGTGCGCTAGTTATATAATAAAAACAGCAAATAAACTCACGTTTCTTTAATTATTTTATTTCAATTTTCTTTTTATAACGAACCGTACATAGTGGACACAAATAAGTGAACAAGTAACCCTTGTCTGTTTATTTATGGAATGGTGCATTAATTGTTCCGTCGTTCCCGAGAGGCAAAAATGAAAAATAAATATGTCCCGAAAAAGTTTTTCGTACAATGTACAATGTAGTATTCGTATTTTTTACTATTCTGTAGAGAAACGGAGATAAAGTAGTCTTAGTGAAAGTGCTATGGGTGTAGGTTTGATACTTAATCAGAGGAATGCTTAGAGGTATGTTTAAATCATTTCATTTCTCGGCTTTAGGGAAAGAAGCTGCGGCGTTGAGTACCGCCCACTTAGCAGATTAATTTCGAAACAGGGTGGAAAGCGGGGAACAGAGTGTTTTGACACTAGTTTCTCTTTGTCTGCCCTGAAAGAGTGAAGCTGTGGTAAAAGAATAAAAAATGGGAAAAAACAGCGACAATACAATATATCATTGCTTTATAAGAGTATTATTTTTTTTTTGCTTTGTGCGTCTAATATATATAGAGTGAATCTTGTTACCAGAGCCGATAAATGAAAATAATTTAAATATAGTCATTCGCCGGGTGAATAATGGGCCTCAATAGAATATGCTGTCCATACTATATAATATCCATATCGTTATAGCTATAAGGTAAATTAACAAAAGAATAATATCAAAGAAGTGTTATGTAAAAATATGTTTTAAGAGTGATAAAGACCTTTGTTGACCTTCGATAATATATTGATTATAGTACTAGATAAAGGTCCTGCAAAAGATAAGAATAACTTAAGGTATATTTAGAAAACATATATAAATTTGAACGTTGATGCATTGCCTGTGCCTATTTAGAACCGCCCAAGTCCTCTACCACTAAACCATGTGTTCTATAATGTATAATCGTATAGAAATTTCAACGTAGCTGGATATGAACATATAGGTTAATTGGCTAGAGCACATACAGGTTTTTCGAGATGGTGTTTTTTCAAAAAAATATTAATTATTTTAAGCGTGTGTGTTCTAAAATAAAAGAATCTGTATTTATATCATGGCTTAACGGTCAAAGCACTTGGACGGTTTGCAAGATGCGCGGGTTCGAATCCTGCTGCGTTAAAATTTTTATACGTTTTCTAAAAATGTTTTCAATTTCCCAAGAGTATGAATAACAATGTAAAAATGTAAAAAATATATATTTATGTCGGTTCTTTTATCACTCTTCATTTTTTAATCCCTTTTTTATATATACTCTTTTTGTGCAGTTGATGAGTTTTTGTTTACTGTATTTTTTTAATAGTTTTGATATCTTTTATATAATAGTGTAAGTTACAGAATAACTCCTTATATTACATAAATAAATAAATAATAATTAAAAATATAATTATATTTTTAATTATTATTTATATTTGTTTATATAAGTAAATAAATAAATACAAAATAAAAATCTATAAATCACTTGTCTGTTATTTGATACAAATTATTATCTCAAACTACTGCCAACGATTTCATAGATGCCTCGCGTACTGCCCTGGATTCTTGCAAAATGAGCTTACTGTGTCTTTATCTTTGGTGTGATGGGATTGACAAGTGCCACCTCAGTCTACCTGTGACCACGGACTACTGTAAAGTGTTCGAAACGTCGGGTTCTAAAAATGTATTTTCGAATACCAAAATTATACGCGATTCATCCGGTTAAAATAGTTTCATTTCATAACAAACAAGTGTATTTAAAGCTATTGGTCACCTCACCATTGAACCCTAAATAAAATGTCATTTCAAACCTTCTATCAAAGTAAATCGATTCGACTTGTTAAGAAAGTGCTTCAAACAAGAATATTTTACTCTTTGAAACTTGCCCTTGTCAGTCTCTGAAGAAATAATGACATCAATTTTTCACTTCGGCCCAGTTTGATAGGTTCATAGTGCGAAAAGTTGGATGGAAGTGATACAGACTTGTTAGCACAAATCAATAACGAAAGTTGTCAACATCTTGAAGGTGTGTACCAAAAATTAGTATAATATCGTTTTATTTATAAGAGCCGTCCTTGTTATCATTGAACTCTAAGGGATCACAGAGAAGCTCTATAAATCTGATAAGCCAGGTTTTAAGTAAACTAAATGTAATAAAAATTATAATAATGTGTAGAGGCCATCGTGGCGGTGAAAGCAGCGTCTGACATTATGGTTTTGGGTTCGATACCCACTCAGGTAATGGTTACTTTTAAATTATTTTCAATACTTTGCTCTGGAAGGACAAAACGCGGCATTAAGGTCTGTCACCCAACCCGCAACATCGTAAATTAGGGCGAAAAGTGGAGAACGAAACGTCTCACTAGACACTGGAGTCAAATAATTTCGTTCTACACATGCGAGGGAAAACAATAAATATATTTTTATTATTTATTCCTTTAGACGTTCCAAAGTATATTCGTAGTTGCCTTCTATTATAACAGAACCTGTCGAAGACTGAAAAATGGGTCGCAGATACTGTGGTTTATAGATCTGTAGGGTTCCAGCTGCCAGATTTATTTCATCCAATTATTTTTCAGTTAGTCTGTTAGGTTAAGCTTGAAATGTTATCAAAAATTTCTTCATCATAGTGCAGTTTCAAATTCAATAATATAAATTTTAAATGTAAAACATCCCATCACGTAATACATTTTATTGGCTATATTAAATGTATAGGGTGAACGTTTAGGTTTGTCTCATTTGACTTTATCGATACTTTTTCAAATCGCATTTGGACAATTTTTTCATATATTCTATTCATAACCTCAGTAAAATGTCAAGGTTGAATACTGCTGCCCAAATATACAAAATCCATAAACAAGATTGTGATTGAAAACAATGATATTTGAAAAACATTTTTTTTAGAAAACGTATAAAATTTGAACGCAGCGGAATTTGAACCCGTGAATCTTAGAAACCGTCCAAGTATTTATACGTTTTCTAAAAATATGTTTTTCAATTTCTTCAGTGTGTAAGTAACTCTTTAAAAAAGAAGAAAGAACCTAGCGTCAAGGACATTTCGTTCACCGGTTTGTCTTAGGTACCAAAGCGGGGAATTCAAAATTATTTCAATACAATAATTCCCGCGATCGGGGATCGAACCGACAATCAATCGTGTTTAAAGTCAGACGCTGTTTCACTTTGCGCTACGATGGTCTTAATTAATTAACTAATTATGAGGATGAAAAAAGCATCTTCACGGATTACAGAGAACTTAGGGTTTATTTACTCCGGGCCTTTGCTTACCAGCATGGCATGATTTATAGAAAAATGGAAATATATAATAATAATATAGTGATATTTTAGCTGAATCGGTATAGATAAGTTTTCCCTGAACTTATCATCTTTTTAAAAGTGAGAAAAAATTTGAAATGGATGAATTTGAAACTCAAAACGACGAATTTCTTTTGTTTATAATTGAAATTGAAGTTTAAAAATTAAAGTTTACCGGTAAAAGAAATAAATTGAACTTCAGCTATGTGAGCAAAGCAAATACGAATATAACTGTAACTACCGCTTGCCGAGTACGCGAGGAATGGCTGCAAGAACACGCTATGAATTTTACGGTAAATCGCGCTGTCAAATGTTTACAAGAAAAATAGCTCGAGCCGAGCGTTAAAAATTTTCATATCACAGTTATTTTGTGATTTTAAATCACTATTGTCGTTGAGGCTATCGTGTTGACTGCGTACGCTAAGTTGGTGTGAGTTTGATTCCCACTCGGGGAAAGGTTATATTTAAATTATTTTAATTTCTCTGGTGACAAGACTTTGCGAGACGTTGAGTTCCGCCAGTTAACACACGATATATCAGATTCTGGTGGAAGATGGAGAACGGAGTGTCTTGGGTCTTGACGGAGTGTAATCTTGAAAGGCCATCGTGGCGCAGTGTAACAGCGTTTGACTCGGTGGTCGTGGGTTAGATTCTCTTACGGTTAGAGGAAGTATTAAAATTAAATTATTGTCATTTCCTCGTTCTAATAAGACTATGCGCAGTGTTTTGTTTCACTGAATTGAATTTTTCAAATTCCGGCCCAGAGCATCGAGAATAGTGTTTTGACGCTAGTTGTAATTTTTTATTATCTCTTTTACAAAAGTTTTAATTCTTATATTTCAGGTTTGTATTTATTAAAAAGTAATGTCTAACAGCACTTAAGTATGTAAATGTTTTTCTCAAATATAACTTTCAAATTACTTAAGTTTTTTATTTACCATAAAAGATCCGAAGTAAAAAGGCCCAGCGAAATAAATATCAGTTCCAACTTGAAACGATGAAAAATTCATAAAATCGAAAAATCTAAATTCAAAGTGTAATGAGCGGGAAAAGGTGTCCAAATAAAATAACATTTTGTTCGCGCCGGATAAATAGACGGTCATTTGATTAGCATGACGTGTTTGCTTTCGAGGATGGCGTTTCCGGTTGCGTTTGAGTTCTATTTTTACTTTGCATTTTTAATAAGATTGTGTTACTGCTTTTAGTAGTATCTTTACGGAGAATGGAGTGTTTTGATACTAGGTTCCTCGACCACCTTGGTATGCGGGAAAAGGCGTGTGGTTTTTAATTTTTTATACGTTTTTAGCAATTTTGATGATAAACAGACAGAATCTGATAAGATATAACTTTCTCTATTTTCTGCCTAAATATGTTCAATATATTGTTCGTGTTGGATAAACGGACGGTCATTTGAATTCTGTGTGTGACATTGGATTTGGAGGTAGATAAATGTTTGCATATTTTTTAAATACGGTCGTGTTATTTTTTTCTAGTAGCTAATATTTCAAGCTAAGAAAACATTTTATTTCATTTAACACTCTTGTAAGGTTATGAGTTCGACTTGAATCTGAAGAATTTATTTTTTCGTACAATTCTTTTTATTTCTCTGCACTGGTATGCGAAAAGCGCGGTATTCGAAAAATAGGTGGAAAATAACGTTGAAACGAAAGAAACGTAGTATTTTGACACCAGACTCTGTCTACTACTTTGATATGCAATGCAAGGCATGAAGCTATAATAAATTATAAGATTTTCTATATGTACCTAACTTTTATGGTAATAGTTACTCGGAATAAACAATATTCTGATTTAGTTTTTTTCTATCTTTACAACAAAAAGGCAATACAATAAAATACTTCCATAATTGTATACTATATCACTAATAGTCGGTGTAAGAATTGATAATTCCAATTACGCGCGCTGTCAAGCGTTTCTGGTTTAAATATTACCAACAAAGCTAGCTAGTTATAATTTTCAATACGCTATTTCATATTTTCAGTACATTTCCACTGAGATCTTTCGGTCTGAAGTTGACATATAGTTGAAATTGATTTGATATGTAAATACTATTTTGAAAGCAACAATAAGTGTCTTGATGTGGGTTTTGGAAATGTAAGGTTATTTTTCTATTTAATGAAAATAAATTTATTAGGAGGAGTGATTTTACACTAATTTCTTAAGATCAAATACTTGTAAGACTTATACTCTTCTCCTAGACTTAAAGGAATTTCTAAATCATATTAATTTTTTTGTTCTAGTAAAGACAAAACGCGGCGATGGGTTCCGCCACTCAACATGCAATGTTTCCAATTGTAAATGTACTTGTTCTAATGTCATTTAGTCTAGGAACATATTTTTTAAAAGGAAATTAGAAAAAAAATTAACAATTTTACAAAAAAATAAAAAAAAACAACAAAACATTTTTTACAATTGAATTGAAATAAGGCCTGAAATCTTTTCAAGTCAAAACTTTTTGATGGATCCATCACGTAGGATGTATCGTGTAAATTGTTGAAAAGGAAACAAAATCAGGACAAAGTTACTAATAAATAATTAAAAAGTTTGTGTGAATTAAATAATTATTTGAGTATAATTGTTTTGTATAAAGATAATAGAATTTTGAATGGTGAGTGACACTTTGATGATTGTGATTGTTTATTTTTAACCACACGGTAAATTTTGTAAGCAAACAGTTCAGACAAACATTTATAGATCATGCGAATATAAAAAAAGACGATTCGAACGAAACGAAAGAAGTAAACACAAGTAAAGTAAAATATTCTTTTACCTACTTGAAGAAGAAACAGAACTTTATAAAACACCAAAAGATGAACCAGTACTATATACGTGCTCAAGCAGTCAAAAGTGTATGTTTACACTTTTGACTGCTTGAGACACTTACCAATGCACACACAGACACACACACACACACACACACATGCAAATATACTGGTGCAAACACGCTCCGAGTACTCAAGCACGACTCATTACTCGTGCATACAAGAGTTCTCCAGAATGAATAAGTACTAGTACACCTAGAGTATATATTTACTTTTTCTGTTTTCTTTTTATTTTTATTAATGTACTCAAAGAGGCACCAATACTAGACAGTATACATTCGGAGTACTCGAAGACGCTTACACATATTCGCAATACTTGAGATTCCCAGTTCACTCCCGAGGACACGAGTCCTGGAGGGCACGCTAGTGTACTCACAGTGTAATACAAATTTCAATACTTCGTGAGTTGTGAACTACCGCAGACACTTCTGGGGTCTAAGTCATCTGACGCTAATAAAAATTAACGCTTATTTATTTATTTTAGAAAACATACAGCTTTTTATATAATAAAACACATAAATTAAACAGTTGAAACAAACGCCAATAAAGTTTTCACCAAAAAAATAATACAAATAGTGAACTCGGAAAAAAAACAAAAAGGACATATAGACATGTTTCAGTTATAACAAAAAATATTCAGAAAAAAAATGTATTTTTTATGTATTCCATTATTTGTTTGTTTTTAAATATATATATAATATTATAATACAATTTTTATTTGTATCATAAAATTAATTTTTATATTATACATTTTATACGAGTATAGCTCTATACTGTCTGTCAATGCCTGTCAAATTTATACTAAATTCTATATTCAAAGAAACTTTACTTTCTACACATAGCTCGAAATCACAAATACATATGCTATATGCTAGTTGCTTTTCTATATGCTAGTAGTGCATTTGATGTTTCTCATGCGATCTTGCTTTAGAATTTATAGACTGGTAGTAAATTTATAACGCATGCACTGGAAGACTGGGCATTGTAGCGGAAATGATTTAAAAGTACCATTATAATAATTCCTCCGTTTGTTAATACAATTATACAAATATTCAGATACGACCATCATAATAGCACCAATCGTGACCAGTACTGGATTGTCTCAGAAAATATAACGCAAACTGTACCAGATAACAGCTGAACTTGGCCACTGAACTTGGTCACTGAACTTGGTCAATGAACTTAGTCACTGAACTTGGTCAACGCAGTTAGTGTTCACAGGTGTC
This sequence comes from Podotricha telesiphe, assembly GCA_038994665.1. Classification (NCBI taxonomy): domain Eukaryota; kingdom Metazoa; phylum Arthropoda; class Insecta; order Lepidoptera; family Nymphalidae; genus Podotricha; species Podotricha telesiphe. Next base: position 1,088,091 of record JAOYRR010000431.1, on the reverse strand, counting down.
GAGATATTATTACGTTTGAGGTTGATTTGGGAGAGTTCTCTCTGTGCCTTTCATACTATTTTATCTTGCACTCCAATTTGCCAGAGAAGCGATTGGAGAACTGGTTAAGATTACAGAATTCAACTATTTATGGTTGTGTCTTCCCTATTGGCTATTATAGTTTATTTATCATAGTAGTATCAAAAATATTTATCGACTTTTTATTTTTTTTAATGAATTTCATGTGTCTAGTTGCGCTTCTTCTCTTTCTATTTCTATTATATTATCTAAGTTAAGTAAAATAACCGCGCTCAAAAAAAAATGTTTTAAATACCCAATGTCCAAATGTGCAATGTCCAAATTTCCAATGTTTGAATCCACAAATGCCAAAAAAGTAAGCCAATTAGTCAAATTCTTTAAAAACGACATGTTGATGTGTAAAACTCTGGTTTTCGCGATTTTTACACATTTTGAAATGAAACTACTCTTAACCGGACCAATCGCGTACATTATTGGACGTCGGGTTTCTAAAGTGTATTTTCCAATACCAATAATATACGAGATTAATCCGGTTAAAAATAGTTTAATTTCAAAACATTTTTTTTGTATATACCGCGACTTGATTTAGTAATAGCTGCAGGTACTTTTATTTTAATTTTTTTTCAGCCTGATACTTTATCCCACATATTAGGGTATTAGCATATACAGACAGAACCTTGTATGTATATAGTGTTCAGTCAGCTCTTCACCCGCATTGGAGACATTACGAGTTGACTGGTGGAACTGAACGTCGCACTTTCTCTTACCCGAGTAGAGAAATATAATAATTGCCGAGTGAAAATCAAACCAACGACCTTTACAGTCTGATGCTAGCTCAACAGCCTATACGCAGTTTTATGTACATAATAAATGTAAACATTAAAACGCTATTATTATTTTATAGCCGTGTTAGTATTCGGTTGCAAGCACTTAATTTCACTTTAATAACTCTTATCTTAATTGACTTAGTAATTTAGGTCTCTCAGATAACCCTACGTAAGATTTGTATGGCAATAACCTTGGTGTGTTTAATATTTACAGATATTATGTAATTTAAAAATTCAAAATACTATATACTATAGGCTATTCTTAACTTGAGACCATCGGGGCGTAGTGGGGCGAACTGTAAACGAGGTTGGTTGTGAGTTCAATTTCCATTCGAGGAAATTTATTTAAATTAAAAAACATATTTTTAGAGAGCGTGTAAAAATTTGAACGCAGCAGGATCCGAACCGGTGCTTCTTGGAAACCGTCCAAGCGCTGTGACCGGCTAAGCCATGCGTAATACATCCAGCTGCGTCGAAATACTTATATAGTTATTATAACTTATTTTTGTTGTTAGCATCTCTGTAGGTTACGCAAAGTTTGATATGAGGTTACATCTTTGATATTTGCGATTTTTACACATTTTGAAATGAAACTATTTTTAAGCGGATTAAACGCATATATATAGTTTGATATAATAAATGTATCAACTGACAGACGAATGCCACCTCAGTCTACCTGTGACAATGGACAACTGTAAAGTGTTCGGGTTTCTAAAATGTATATTTGAATACCAATAATGTACACGATAAATCCGGTTAAAAATTGTTTCATATCAAAAAGGTTACATTTGCTTATTTTTATATGCTAGAAAAAGCGTAGAGCTAAAAAGAAAAGTTATAGATAAGTAAAACACAAGACATCACTATCCATCATGTAATGCCTCTGAATATTCAAAGCGCTTAGTGATTTATCTCAAGGCTTTCTTGGCTTTTGCCTATAAAAAGCAGATTCTCGAATAACGTTGTATGCACAGACAATGTATTATTATTTTGATATATATGTACAAGCAAATGGTTTCTAATCGAAGCCCAAAGTTTCAAAATGGACGGAAACTGGTAAATTAAATGATATACCTATTTTTTTCCATATAATTTACATATATATTGTGACCAAGTATGATAAATTACTGGACTAAACGTATCTGCACATAAATTTCTTGGCACGATTACTGTAAGAATACTATAAAAAGCTTTACATGAACGTATGTGACCTAACTGGACTAAATCAGGGCTAGATTAGGATCAGTAATGAAAAAGGAAACAAGATGTCTATTTTTTTTGATTTGGTAGCCTTATTTGCTGTTGCCAAGAAAGCTTATAACAATTCTCATAGAATTGTTTAATTAGAATTATTGATTGTTCTATAAGTAAACTAAGGTACAAAGGTTACATTTCCTGCAATAATTACTAGTGAACTATATTAATTTGTAACGGTTGGTGTAAAGTAAAATAATCTAAGCTATTTCTTTAGAAAACGTATTATAATTTGAACGCGGTATTCGAACCCACGCCTCTTGGAATCCGTCCAAGCGTTTTAGGTAATTACGCTTTACATTTTCTTATGCCATTTTTAATTTCTACTTTTAACTATAAATTATAATAAATGTAAACTTCTCATAAAACAATTTCTTAAATTGCGACATACTAACAGTTTTGTCTAACGTGATAGAAAGTGGAACCTAATATCGCCTTGTTTTCAAAACCGTAAGCGGAAATATTTATAGTATAAATTCCTTCCAGTAACAATTGTACAACTCAACAGTATCATATTTTTTTATACTTTTGAAATATGAACCTATAGCCACCGCGATGTTTTTATAAATTAATTCGCATTTTAACAAGGTTTCAATCAATTTGCTAATGTGTTGAAACCTTCCCATTTGGGCAGATGACATTTATCAAGTACTAATTGACAGAATGAAGTAGGTCGATTACAAGGTGTACTAGATATATACATTTTAGTGTTTATTGCTATATAGAATATTTTGGTTTTACCGTAAACTAAGTATTGTCTGTGGGTTAACTTATGAATTAAATAAAACAATAAGAAAAGGTCGTTGTGGAGCAGTGGGACGGCGTCGGCTGTAAGCAGGTTCGATTTCCACAAGGAAGAATATCTAGTACTGAACGTAATTCAATAGCTCAATGCCCTAGAAGAAATAAATCATTTAGGTCTTTTCTTTTCTCCGTTTTTGGGATCATTGCATACTGGGTGAGGAAAAGCTTTAACTAACGAGGAAACAAATAGATACAAAAAAAAAACAAAAGATAGAAATCGAATCCAGCTTCGTCAGCTTAAATATGTAATGGAAGTCATTACATATTTAAGCTGACTCTATCGTTTAACGTTTAGTCCATAGTGGCGCAGTGGGCCTGAGTCTGACAGTAAACGCGATTGGTTGTGGGTTCAATTCCCGCTCGGGGGAGTGATTATATTTAAAATATATTCATTTTTCGAGTTTCTCGAAGTGAGTTCCTCTACTACACAACACGAAATATCTTGATATGATAAATTATATGAAACCGTATATTTATATAAATATTTGTTGCGAATTACTTCACGTGGACTTTGTATCCTAGCTCCTATCCTATTATTAAGACATTACGACTGAAAACGTTTTTCCTATTTCTGTTGGAATTTCAAGAAATCCTCTCCTACTGCTCTCTTGTTCTATTAAAACAATATATATGACAAATTTCAACTTTCTACATACAGAATGATAAATATTTTTGTTTTACCATTCTATGGACGAGTTATTTCAATACTATCTCATAGCATATATTTATAATAATATATTAATGCATATTTTAGATTGTTCCACATTGCTATGAGTTATCGAAAATTGACTTACTAATACGTAAAAGTTGCTGAAAGTGGAGTTGAACTGCTTAACGAAAATACATTTTTTTGTTCAAATTACGATAACATATAAAAAAGTCTTTTATTTTCCATAATATGTGAAATAACATACTATACAAACTAACTAATGGGGTCAAAATGTACTTTTACAAACGATAAAAAGCATTGTATATATACTGTTGAATATGAAAGCTTCGTGTTTCAATGTTGTTCAATTGCACAAATAAACTTTCATACTTAATTATCATCAAACTCGAAATTATAGCTATTGCTATACATAAATCTTATGTAGAAGCGATAGAATATTGTTCAGGCGATCTGACGATGGCGTAATAGATCTGACGACCTACGCGATTGTAGTGGGTTCGAATCCCACTCGGAGGAGTGGTTATATCTAAATTATTTTAATTTCTCCGTTCTGGTGACACGCAATGTCTCGAATTTCTCGAGTGTCTTGAGACTAGGCGCTCTCTGAATACTTGGAACTGCTGGTAGTGGTGGCTGCAGTGTTGGTTTATTATATCGTAAACGTTACTGTATAGCTTCGCGTAGATGAAGCATGTATTGCTATGACGTGTGTTCCGAAGGTCTCGTTAATTGACTGGAGCCTAGATCTAGTTCTAGACTGGTTTTATAAATATTCGATGCGGCTATCTTTTCTCTTATTATGATTATCTAAAATGGAAAATTGTAATATGGATATAATACATAAGAACGCCTAAAGCTTTTCCTCGTACGAAAATGTATTATGCTTTAAATTATTATATGTCTTTGCAGTGGCTAATTAATAAGAAAACGAATCGTTACTTTCTTATGGCAAATTTATAAATGAGATGGATTATTTTCTGATTGCTTGTTATGTAAATTTAATATATAATGATATCGAAATAGAACAAACTTTTTAAATTTAACACTGTGCTGCCTCTGAGTCTTTTAAAGAACATGAGGTACTTACGAATACCACTATAAACAAAGACATATTTAGAAAACATCAAGAAAAAATCAAGAAAACCTTAAACAGTTTTCAAGAGGCGCGGGTTCAAATCCCGCTGAGTTCAAATTTTTATACGTTTCCTAAATATGTCCTTTTCAATTTCCTTAGTGTGCGAATAACACTTTAAAAAATATTAAAAAAAAACTATAAACAATCCTAATCACGTCACATATCATGAGCTAAGGCATGGTTTAATATAAACATATAATTTTTTTAATATGAAAGCAGATAACGGTTGCAGTACTTGAAATTTTATGAATTAGCTTATCAAAACCTGTATAGATTAAATAGGATAAACGAATACGTACCAATTCAGCAATATATGCATAAATAAAGTTATAAAAAACAGCAAAAACGCTTTACTTATATATGTATGTCTATTTCAGATTTTCCACCTTCCAAATTTACCCATAGGTACCCCAATTTGTCCAATTTCCTGATAATAGATGAGCCAGAAATATTATGGATGTCCTGTGTATTAAGTATATCTAATTTTTACAAATTATAGCTGGGTCAATCAACTTTTAAGGTACTCTTTTAATTGTGAACGATGATGAATTTGATTATGATAAAGCTACTGTAAATTATCTCTGTACAAATTAGTTGTATTTTAAGTTTTTAACAGTAGCTGCAAAGTTTTTACTATATCTTAGAGATATTTTGCAAAATTGGGGCTTTGGGGGCTTTTCATGTTTTTGTATAAAAAACAACATTGCTTAGCTTCGTTTCTACAGAAAGAAAATGAAGTTATTAAAAAAATATTAATATAATAATGGTAAAGTAACATCTAAGGGTCCTATACATTTCTCATATATCTACGAAAAAAATCATTGTCGACATTGTTTTTTTTTCTATTTTATAGGGACACGAAAGTACTTTGAAAGTTGACGGTCCTCCAGCTGACTGACAGACAACGCACAACCGAAACGTTATTAACTATATTTAGAAAACGTATAAAAAATCGAACGCAGCGGGATTTGGATTCCGCGCCTCTTGAAAACTGTTCAAGAATCCCGCTGCGTTCAAATTCTTATACGTTTTCTAAATATATGTTTTTAAATTTCCTAAGTGTGTGAATAACAATTAAAAAACAAATTTTAAAAACGTTAAAAAACTATTGTGATCGAGGAAAACCTCAAACTTCTAAGTTCCTTGGGAAATGTTTCAAATCTAGAGAGGATCGTTAATATTTTCTCTGTCTGTCTGTATCTTATTTATTTTGTTATATCTTACTTTGTGATATACGTAAACCAAATTACAACTCACAACTAATAAAACTATTCGTAGAATACCGCCACTAAGCAACTTATGTCAATGTAAGGCTATGCGTGAAAAAACATGTAGATGAGATGATATTTTTTTTATCTTTAAGACGAGTAATATAATAAGTTCTATATTGAAATACTCAAAGGTCAAAAGTATTAGATAGTATAAAGCTATTCTTAACGACCGGAAGACCTCATAAGCTGATAAATGAATGTTCCCGGATAAAACTATTAAGGTTTTGCTTTAATTAAAAGCTGCAAGCGACGTACTATTTTTGAAACTGATAAAAAGGAAGCAAAATATAAGTAAATATTTCTATATATAAATGTATATATTAATTATGTTTCATTTTTATTTTTCCTTTTTTTCGGCCTAAAGGTTGTCGCCTTTTGTGCATTCCTTTTTTTAATGTGTTTCGTACTTATTTTTGTCAATTTAATGTGGTGTGCAAATAAAGTAATAATAATAATAAATAATAAATATTCGAAGCACAGTGGGACAGCGTGACTGTAATCGCGAATGGTTGTGTGTTCGATTACCACTCGGAGGAATGATCATAATTTATATTCGTATCTCCACTCTGGTGAACACAAAGCCAGACGATGAGGTCCGCCACTCAAAACGCAATATCTTGAATTGCGGCGGAAAGTGAGAACGGATAAGGCCACTCGGTAAATAGATGATGAATGTAATAAGTTCTTTGATTTTCACGACTATTACACATTTTGAAAGGAAACTAGAAAAATTTAACAAAAAAGTAGCCTATATTCATCCAAGACACTCGAGTATGTCTATATAAAATTTCATCACAATCGGTTTAGCGGTTTATCTGTGTTGAAGTCATTTACAGGCATAATCACATCTTCAGAGTGACTGTCTGTCTGTGTTCAGAGTTTTATATTATAGGCAGACCTGTGACCACGGACTACTGTAAAGTGTTCGAAACGTCAGGTTCTAAAATGTAGTTTCAAATACTATTACTCGTATTATACGCGATTAATCCGGTTAAATATATATATAATAGTTTCATTTCAATAAGATGATAAATGATTTTTTTTGGCACATTATTGTCTTCCCGCTTTTCCACAGGTTGGCTGGAAGAGATCTCTTATAGAGAGCTTATATATTATACCTTTTGTTAACTTTTTTTTCTAGTTTTGTATTATCTTTTTTGTTTTTCAAATAAGATAATACAAAACTAGAACAGCTGAAAAAATATATCTCATTTTTTTAATTTTGCTCCATTCTCCTATTTAGGGGAATTCAACACTCTTTGCAAGTGAGATTAGAAAAGTACTGTAGGACTTGTTAGTATAAGTCGGCAAGTTATAACCGCGTCTTCGTATTAAGTGACAGCTTACTTTTCAAGCTTAAATTCAAACTAAGCACTTATACACCTAACTATTTATTTAACTAGTATAACCAGTAGAAACCATGGTGGCATGATGATTGATTGTGGGCTCGATTCCCATTCAGGGATTATATATTTTTGGCGTTGAATTCAGCCACCCAAAACGCAATATCTTGAATTAGAGAGGAAAGTATGGAACGGATGCTAGTTTCTCTCTGGCCTGCTATGCTGACAGAAGCTTGAAGATGAAAACAAATTATACTATTGTTATTAGAATAAACAAATATCCCAAAAACACGTCTGTATATCATGACCTTAAATACAGTTTAGTTAAATAAACTAGAGGCGCACCACACCACATGTATAGACAAATATTTGCGTAATTTGATTTGAGTTTTGATGCTAAACATATGTGTAAATTGTTTTGGTAAATGAGTGAAATGAAACGTTAAAGATTTTGAGGTTAACCAGAAAATAATACTTTTTTAAATATATATTTTTAAAGTCTTATTCAAATAATTATTTATTATAATATATCTATTATGTATATATAAGTAGTTCTAATAACGATGTGAAGTCGCATATCTTCGACAATTTATACAAGAGAGGCCACGGGCTCCAATTTTTATAAAATCAATTTTTTATACCTAAATGTTGAATTTCAATAAATGTTCTTATTTCAGGAAACGACCACAGCTACGAGTATAGTCAGAGTTAATGCATTCCCAAACGCTACAGTCTGGCTACTTCTCATGTTTTTTCTCTAGTACCATTGTTGCTGTGTTCTCGATGGTCATCGGTGATGTCCTGATGGTCGCTGATGGTCATTGGTGATGTCCTGATGGTCGCTGATGGTCATCGGTGGTGTCCCTTGCCGATCACGTCACTTCATCTATCTTTTCTACTATTCTTTCATCACTCGTCCTCTCGTCGTACTTGATTCAATCTTAAAAGATTTACATATATATATTACATAGATGAAATATATTTCTATGTACAAATTAAGTTTTTTTTTATTTCATAGTTTCTAAGTATTCCAGTGACTTTGTATAAATATTTAAGTAAAATGATATGTTAGAAGGTACGAATATGATTGATTAGCTATATAACAAACCAATATATCTAAAAAATGGAAAATATTTTCAATGAAACTATTTTAAGCAGTAAGATTACGTTTATTTTAGTATACGAATATACAGTTTAGAAAATTCGACGTTTCGAACACTTTGCAGTAGTCTGTGGTAGATTACTTTTTTCTAAATACACGCGATAATAAATAATAATCGTTTCTCTTTCTTTAAATCGTTTTATCTAAACACTACAGACACATGGTACATCCGACCTTTTGTTAGCTAATTCTGAATTGTTATATAATATATTTTATCCTGTTATTTAACTATGTTAAGAACGTAAATAACTATTTATAGGTTAGTACTTCGTAGAATCCAAAATATTTTAGTTGATATTCTAACATTTATCATTATACTATACATAAATTAATATTACATATTATTTTTTTATACTACTGTAATGGTATTTACAATATTTAGTTTAAGGCAAAAGTCCATTGTAGGATAGTGATTTTGGTATTTGGAGCCTTCCTTATACCCGATATCCGATAACCGATATAATAAAGGTCATGATCGCTTCGTTTCTATCATTCACAACCATGTTTAAATTGTACTCTCTTCTCTTCTTGCTATCATTTACAACCATCTTTAAATCGGCTTAAAATAGTTCTAATAACCATGTATAATATATAATAAGTCGTGAAAATTTAAGTTAGTTGCTAGTGCTCTTACCTCATAAAAAAAGAACATGCTGGTTATTCTGAAACCTTATTGTATACCTTAATTTATTACGTCAGGGTTGTGTTTTGATCTCCACTATGGGAATTGTATTTAAATTATTTCTAAAACTTTGATAAGATGAAACGCGGCGTTCAGTTACGTCATTCAGCAGGCAACGTCTCGAATTCCACCGGAAAGCAGAGTGTTCTGACATCAAAGCATGAAGTTGCTTTAATATTGATATTTGTAGTAAATAACATAAATAACTTTTTATAGGTATTATTACATTATCCCTTTATACGCTATTAAATTTTTCATAAGCTCCCAACAGACCTGAAAGTTGACTTGGGTTTAATGAATGTACGTTATGTCCTAACTTCGCAAAGCTACTTATTTAAGCGAAAGCAAACAAGGAAAAACCATAACTTTAACCGGAAGGTTATGGAATTTGAATCGCTTTTAAGCGTTAAAGAATTTGAATCGCTTTTAAGCGTTAAAGAATTTGAATCGCTTTTAAGCGTATATTATTATAAAATGTTATAGAGATGTATGGTTTTTCCAAGGACTTTATTCCACATGGCAGGCTAGGTTAGTTTTCTCGACCTTCCGCCAGAATTTGAGAGATAGACCTTTCCCTCTCGATGTAAACTTTAAGTATTCCAATTTTCGAACCCCTCTTTCCGCATAAATGTGTATAACAAGTTGTCGAAAGTTTTTCCTTCACATATTATAAATATATCAGTCTTAGCGGTCAGAGCGCTTGGACAGTTTTCAATAGGCGCGGGTTCGAATCCCGCTGCGTTTAAATTTTTATACGTTTTCTAAAGATTTTTTTCAATCTCCTACGTGTGTGATTAACTCTTTAAAATGTTAAAAGTATTTTATAAGTAGCATTCTTTCTTGGAAAATGATTGTTCGTAAATAATCTTTGGGTACCAGTAATTTTTAAAAATCTCGCTACATAGATGCTAACAACAAAAATAAGCGTATAAGAATTTCGACGCAGTTAGATGTAGAGCGCATGAGCGGGTTCGAAGCCCGCTGCGTTCAAATTTTTATACGGTTTCTAAATATGTTTTTTTTATACAATGCGTGTTTAGTTTCCTCTATGCAATATGCAAATGCGCTAACTTTTCATTTACAATCTTGTTAGGTGATAAAAAAACATTATTTAAACATTGCTATAGCAGTGTAGGCTGAGAGAACCTATTGTCTAAACACTCTGTTCCCCGCTGTTTCCGGATGATCCGTATTCTATAAATTAGTGATAATGGACCGTAGTCCGTAGTGATATATCACTAAGCGCCTTCTATTCAAAAAGTGTGGAAAACATGTTAAAATGAACGTTTTGTTTATTGGCCGTGATGAAAAACAGTGCGGTATGACTGAAGAATGTTACTATCGTTTTGTATGCAACATTTCTATTTTAACGGGAACATCAAAATAACGTAGCATTTAATTTATAAATGTAAATCATGCTTGCGTTTCTGTGAGATTTTAACAAAAATAGTCTAAATTTTGGCAAATTAATGATTTTTTTTACTTAAATTACTCTAGTATAGTCTTGTTATGTAGACTTTAGCGGGGTATTTTTAAGAGAATTGTTGAAATTATCTCTCTATAAATTATCTATCTAAGCGGAAAAGATTATAAAAATCCAATATAAACTTCAATATATATATGATGAATGATTGACGCAAAATGCAATAGTATGGCAAGGGTTACAAAGTCTACACAAATTATATATATATATAAAAAAATATTTTATATTTATGATATTATTTTATAAGTGCTTGTTAAATTCTGTGTAAGCATTTATTTAACATACTAACTAACTTGTAACATAACCTTTAAGTGTTCCGTAAATATACCGGCCCGTAAGATATATTATTAATACTGCTATTACTATAAATAAAACTACATCGGGAACAATACCTAAGAAATCTTTAAATAGAAAAGTATTTAATGTACGTGCAAGTCCGATATCGTGACCAGTATCGTTGACTTATTGTGGGAGAGATGGTCATTTATATAATGTTTCTTTTTTGTGGCTTTATCGTAAAACAAAGTTATTCCTGAAAAAACTATAAAAATAGAACATAAAAAAGTAGCCAATATTCATCCCAAGACACTCGGGTATGTCTATATAAAATTTCATCACAATCGGTTTAGCGGTTTATCCGTGATGACGTCATAGTCAGAGTTAGTTAGAGTGACTGTCTGTCTGTGTTCAGAGTTTTATATTAAGTAAATTTGGATATAGTACCGTTATTTTTTTTTGTGAAATAATATATATTATTTTTGATACTTGCTTTTTTTATTTCATGAAATTACTTGACGAAATTATTTGTATTTATATATCTATCTATCTATCTCCATTTTATACGTTTAATCCGTCACTGTGCAAACAATCGTAAGTCGATCTTCTTGTATACATACAAATTGTATTGACAATAAATACTGAGCTTCTGTTTAGTATAGTTTTGGAAAGGTGTCTAGGAAATAGATTTTTGTATAGCGGTTCTCTTATTTTCATAACCTATTGAAATGTATAATGAATTTCATTTAAATCGGCGAGGCAGTTTATGAGATGAGCGTGCACACACAGGTAAACAAACAGACAATCTGTAATCAACAACAAGTAATGACAACAAGTAATCTAGGAAGATATATAAAAAATATATATTATTATAGGCATTTATCAATGAAACAGAATCCTACACAATAATTTTTAAGTCTCGCTTCTGATTGTCTGTTTGTTTCTCTATGTGTGCACGCTAATCTCATAAACTGCCCCATAGATTTAAATGAAATTCATTATACACTTCAATCGGTTCATAAACAATAAAGTTACAACCATTTAAATTATTAATTTAAGCAAACTTTGTGATTTAAGTGGGAACACGGGCGGGCGTTAAAACGAAATAGTTTAGCCTTGTAGTTTAGGCAGGCGAAGCCGCGAGCGGGTCGCTAGTATTGTAATATAACACTTAAGTATTATAACACTTACTATAACACTTATTATCATTATATTATTACGCGAAGAAACACTTTGTACCGAATTTTCGCACTATATGGAGAGAGATATTCGAAGAGTGGGACAGCGCCCGACTGAAAACGTGATTGGTTGTTAGTTTGACTCCCACTCTGGTAATGATAATAATTTTATTATTAACATTTCTCCGCTACGGTGAACAGGACAAACGCCGTAACTAAAGCACTGAAATGAACTGTAATATTTATAATAAAAAAAAAACCCACCATTAAAAATATATGAACTTTGAAAGAACGTAGTTCTTCTAAGAATGCTTTCTCTATATCAACTATAGCTGTGACAAAAAAAAGCTCCTTTTTAAAAATACTTCATATAAATGTCCCCAAAGTTTTTCTTAAGCTATCAATATTTTATTTTACTAACACTATTACTGTATACTCCCTAAAGTATAATACTTTAGATAAAATTCTTGAATGAAGGTATTATCGTTGACGCCTAAGCAAAGTGAGGAATGGTCAGTAGTACGTTACATGATTTACGGGCAGGGCGGAGGGATCAATATGGAAAAGAGGGCAAGAAATGTTTCCCTCTTCCTACACTATATAGAACACATTGCCTTTCGATATTTTTGACACACAGATGCTTTTGCTTGTTTTCATATTGTTTCATAAATAATCGTAACAAACAATTTTTCTAAATAAATCTTGATTTCTTATTAATGCATGATGTATTGATAAAAAATGCAAAAATAACAGCTTCATTATATCACACAGAACGTAGACAGAGAGAAACTAGTGTCAAGACACTCCGTTCTCCAATTACTATCTGAATTTGAGATATTGCGTGTTAAAGGGCGAAACTCAAGGCCATGCTTTGTCTTACCGGTGGAAGATATTCAAATATATAATTTATTCTCACACACATTCACACACGCACACACACACACTTTGAGATATTGTATGTTAAATGGCGATACTCAAAGCCATGCTTACTAGTTTTACCAGTACTTAGATATAAAAATAAAAAAAATTCTCTCCCACACATTCACACACACACACACACACTCTGCCTCTTCTGGGGAATAGTAAGTAGTGATTATAATATAAATACAATAGATAGTGTTATAGTGACTCATCGACATAGGCCTTATGTGTTCAACTAAACTTAACATTGTTTTACCATACTAAAGCATTATCTACAAATATTTGAATATAACATATATACTTTTTGACAAAATTAATAAAATTACAATTTGTTTGGTCAAGAATTTTATCTTATTTATGATTTTTTAAATGATCAACAGCCTTGATGAAATGTTCACTCTAGGCTTTTTGAAGGTATCATTGCCACAAATAAAAATTGTAAATTCTTAACTTGGAAGAAAAAAATAGAAATCCTGTCAAGTTTCATAGACTTTCTTGCACCGGTTTTCTCATTCTCACCCCGGTTGTTTGACGTTTAAAATACTAAGCAATATAACTTATATTTTTAAATAAACTTATATTATAATGACTTTTACCTATTAAATAATTAAAAAAACCTACAAAGAAAATGTGAAAATAAAATATTATTAAAAATCTTATAAGTTTTAAACATTGGCGACGTTTATTTGTTTCAAACACCCAGTCACTAAGGTCGGAGTTGGTTGAAATTAACCAGCAGTCTGTCAAACACAAGTTGTAATTAAGAACTTCGCTTTCCAGTTTTGGTTTGCGTTTGAGGCTGAAATTAAAATATCATAGTTGTTTTCGGATTAGCATTTTAACGGTTAAAGGGATATTTATCTTGTAGTATTTTTAGAGAATATTACGTAAAACGTCGAGCTTTTCGCACTCATTTAGGGACACAGCGCGATAGTAAATTATTTTCATTTCCGAAAGACTTTTGGTCCCTTTTGTATAAAGCTATCCAGAAAAGCTAATTCATTACGTTATTTAAATCCTTATATAAAAAGGCATGTACTTTCTTGAACTTGACAGTGGTCATAAATATATTAACTGTACCATATCCTCTCTTTCTCACTTAAATCATAAACTTTGCTTAAATTTACAATTTAAATGGCTGTAACTTTTTATTTGTAAACCGATTGACATTAAATAAAGACTTTATGTTAAGGGACGCTTACTACAATACAATAGTCAAAATTGCATTTCTATAGGTTAAGCTGTTTCTGAGATTAGCGTACACAAACAAACAGACAAACAAAAATAAAATTTGAAATCATTGTTTTGGGTTTTATTACATTGATAAATCCCCCTAATCCGATCAGTGGCATTTTTATTATATGTATAGATTTATGTATTTATATGTATGTATGACTGGATATATCTGTTTTATATCTCGCGGTTTTATATAGATTTAAGCATATTTCACTGAAATGTTTCAATTTATAATATTGTTAGTTTGTAACAAAATGCGGAATAAAATAGAACTGTTTGAAAATTTATATTGCATTTAATTAATATTGAATTAAAGCCTACGAACTACGAAGACGATATAAAATCGATCGACAGTATAAATTATATATATTCTCATGGATTCTTAAGGTAGGGATGTGCCAAGTTAAAAATTACCAATTTTTAAGACTATTGACTAGTTTAAATTATTTTACCAACCCGAATGTTTCACTCGCGGAGAGTTTAGAGAGGATCTAAGGAGGCAGGAGGGAGCCAGGAGGTATTAAGGCATGCTTATAAACATTTCATAAACACACATTTTTATAAACATGCCATTTTATGACAATTGTATGTCGAGTTGAATTTAGGCCATGTCATGCCCCTACTGGGTATCGAACACATTGCCATCTTGTACAGCCACAGTTCCTGATTTATTTTAAATAAATATATAATTTATTTCCTCTATAAACTCCTGTTATTTTAAATTCAAGGGAAATTTTAATATACAAGTACAAATCTATCGAGCTATACTTCGATATCATTACCGTTTCAACTGCTTCGCACAAACAAATTACACTTGAACAAAGGACACTGGTTTGTTAATTTCTAAATCAGATAAAGTAAAATGAACTCTAATTATTTTTGATAGAGATTAATTTCACTTGTTTACCCACTATACGATTAACGCCAAAGGACTCGCTGAGTTAGGGATATCAGAATTAATTAATAAATATTTGTTTTTATTGTGTATTCGACAAGCTTTTGTAATTTATTTTTAGGTTCATATAATTTGCCATTATTAGTTGCGCAGTGTCTGATAGTAAACGCGATTGGGTAAATGATTATATTTAAATTACGTGCATTTCTCCCTCGGTGCCACAAAGCGCGTAGAGTTCTGCCTCTCAACTGCGTTCCTCACTTCCGGCTTTTTTCAGAATGAAAAAAGCCTATGTATAGGCTTGCCTTATTTGTTTAATTTTCCTTAGAACAAATATACGTATTAAAAATGGATGGCTAATTGGATATTTACGGTTTTAACAAAATACGCTAATTTCTTGCCGTATTCTCTGGGTGGCTTAGCTCGTTAATATTTATGTAGCTTTATTTGTTTTTTAATTACAGTAACTGCCTTGTACTTTGTTTATAAGAACTTCGATCGAACAATCTGTTTTCTTGTTCTTATTTTAATTATCCTTTTACTTTCTTAGCATCAAGATTTCAGATAGACATTCCATTGTTCTCTTTCTGACCTTATTCAAGATATTGCGTCTTAAGTGTTGGAACTCAACGCCGCGTTTTATCTGACCAGAGCAAGAAAATGAGTAAATTAAATATCACCAACCCCTCCGAATGGGTATCAAACCTGTAACTGCAACTTTAGACTGCCCTCACTGCACTAGGACGGCCTTTTTACGTATACAAATATTTAATGTAAGGTGGAGACTTTTAGCACTTTGTATTATATATTAGAAAATATATAGACGTAAATATCAAAAATAATTGATCTTTATTGGACTAAGCCCACCTGTATTATAGATATTTCGCTAAAAGACCCTTTCCCAGTAACGGACCCTTTTTCCCACAACACCGACGTTTTAAGTCTTTATTACGTATTTCAGTGAATACTATATCAAAATGGTCTAACTAGGTACCTTTCACTATCGTGGAATAATTCATTGTAAAATGTTACAATTGGGAATTTCATAAATTATGTTAGGACTGCCAATGAAGTTAAACCTAAGTTCCATAAAAAGTGTGGCAAGTTCTATATATTTTTATACGTTTTCTTAAAATATGTTTTTCAATTTCCTAAGTGTGCGATTAACACTTTAAAATGTTAATTAAATAGCATTCTCTCTTGCTAAACGATTGTTCGTAGAATTAGCTTTGGGTAGCAGAAATTTCTCGAAATATGTTTTCCAATTTCCTAAGTGATTAAAACCTTAAAAAATGTTAAAAATAAGTCAAGTTCTATATATTTTTTTTTATTTATAAGATAAAATAAAAGATGCTAGCCATCGTGGTATAGAGGGATATCATTTGTGCTAGCAACACGATAATTGAGGGAATTTTGTCGTTTTTCACAAAGCTTTTTTCCCTACGTTATTACAGGCTTCATTTGTAAATTAAGATTTATAATTTACAATAGATACCATACTATTAAAATTGGATAGCTAACAGCTTGTGAACCTTTCTTTCTTCATTTATTTCTATTCAATAAAACACTGCAGTATATATTTAGTAGTATTATTGTATATATGAGTTTAAGTATGAGTGTAATAAATCTCGTATATAATATATGCACTGATTCGCTCATTTTTATAAATATAAATTAGTCCATTCTTTACTAAAGGTCTTTTTATATTTGTATACGTATTTTGTTTATTCGGTCTATTTTGTTTCCGCTGTGTGCAATATAGTATATTATATTCTATTTTATAATTTGAGATATCTAAAATGGGTGCATTTTCGCATACTATATTATCCTAATAATTTGTAATGGCCTTATCTACATCCCCTACATCCCCTTCACGGGAATTGGTCGAATTTTATCAGACACCTATAATTTTTAGACTTGGACGGATTCCAAGAGGCTCGGTTACAAATATAGCAGTGACTGCAATTTTTATAAGTTTTTAT
Source organism: Podotricha telesiphe (assembly GCA_038994665.1). Taxonomy (NCBI): domain Eukaryota; kingdom Metazoa; phylum Arthropoda; class Insecta; order Lepidoptera; family Nymphalidae; genus Podotricha; species Podotricha telesiphe. The sequence continues at coordinate 1,070,954 of JAOYRR010000431.1, read as the reverse complement.
GTTTTTTTACTTTCTTTAGGTTTTAAATAGCACTTTTAGATATATATTAAAATACTATATAGATTTGCTTATATACTGAAATTGTTATGCAAACAGGTAAATAAAATTGGAGTAGGCACTCCAACTGGCAGTAGTTATTTAGTATAAATATATAAAACAACGTCATATATCTCAAGTGACAACACATAACACCTAGTTTATTTTAAATAAACAGTTTTATCGGGCTCTTGTAAAGTTCGTGAAAATTACATGATCGGTTTCGTTTGCTAAGCGACGATATCAAGTTTAATAAGCATAAACGAGGAAATATTGTAAAATACCTGGTCGTTCTCTTAAAACCAAAATGTATATACTATTTTGATTTTAATATAATAAATAATATTTGTAAAATATTTGTTTTTTATTTCAGGTTCTTCGTTGGTACATCGTTGGCTAACTTCTTTGTTGGTAAGTTACTTAATTGAATTTGACTGCGTATTTATTTTGCATTCAGTAAAATTACAGCAATTGTTTAAGAAAAAAAAAATATTATCGTTTTTTTCACTGGAATCCATTTTTATATAGTTCAAAACGAATCATACAAAAATTCTTATATTTGGTAATTACCGTTTAGAAATATAAATAGTCTCATTAAGACTGTAAAAGCAATTAAGTCAAATCATTTGAAATATGGAATTTATTGACTTACGGTTTTTTATTTCTTATATAGGTCAAAAGAATGAAGTTGAAAATCAATTAACAGATCGTGTTTTTTTTATTCTACGTGACATTGGCAGAATGAATTGTGCTCAACTGGCATGCCAACACCCTACACACAATGATATTGTTACAGACGCGATAATAATACTAGCCATATCATACAAAAATAATCCCGCATAATATTTTTCTATGCTTCTTTTTATACCTTTACATATTTTTCCACAAACCAGCTGTAAGCTTAGTCAGAAACTATCTGGTTTTTAAGACACTCCGTTCTCTATTTTCCGTTCGAAATCATGACATTACGTGTCGAGTAGAGGAACTTAGCGTCGTGCTTTGTGCCTTAGCAGAGAAATAAAAACAATCAGTATAGTTGCCTCGAGTGGGAATCGAACCCACAACCGATAGCGATAGCTTTGTAGCATTGGGTAGCGTTAGATACTTATATATATATTTATGCCCTGACAGTTATATGCTTAGATAATTTATAAATGTTAACACAATACATTCTCTCTTGCCAAACGATTGTTCGTATTATTTCTTTGGGTAGCAGAAATTTGTAAAAATCTCTCTACAGATGTGCTAACAAAAAATATAAGTTGTAATAAAGCGTATATTCTTATATATAAAGCGTAAATTAATTTCGACGTAGCTGGATGTAGAACGCATGGCTTAGTGGTCAGAGCGCTTGGACGGTTTTCAAGAGGCGAGGCTTCAAATCCCGCTTCGTTCAAATTTTTATACTTTTTCTAAATATGTCACTTAACATACACACACACATACACACTTAAATATGTAACAACACTTAAAAAAATGTTTAAAAGTAGGTATATGTTACTAATAATAATAATGTACAAATAATAACAATATAATTTATTCAGAAATACCTATTTGGTCCACAAAAATAGTGAACAGTGATATTATTGAAATAAGGTCACGTATAAAGTATCAGAAGTCCCGGACGTCATTTATGAAAAGGTTAATGCTAATGCCTAAATGAAAGAGGCTCTGGCTTATCAAGTGAAAGATAATGAATGAATTAAAAAAAAATATATTTTTTTATTAAAATTATGTAAATACAAAAACATATATTTAGAAAACGTATAAAAATTTGAACCTCTTAAAAACCGTTCAAGCGCTCTGACCGTTACGCCATGCGTCAACGGTTTTCTAGAGGCGCGGGTTCTAATCCCGCTGCGTTCAAATTTTTATACGTTTTCTAAATATATGTTTTTCAATTTCCTAAGTGTTTAAATTGAATTTAACACATTAAAAAAACTATGTTAAAAAAAATAATATGTAAATGCATTAAAAGTAAATTAGTGTATTTCTTATTTTGGTCATTTGTAAACTTATTTTTCTCCTATGTTCAAGATGCGTGGCTCTTGTTATCAGGACAAGACGTTTTTAATCTATTAAAAATTAAAATTTACATAACGATTAACGCAACTCAATGTCTTAAAAATAAACTGACGGTATATGTCAGGATCTGCAATAAGTACAAGCGGTTAAAATAAGCTGGTCACTCCTTGTTTTCGCCTTTGAAAGGTGAATAAATAATTTAATTCACAAGGTATACATATACATTAATCGCGTATAATTTTGGTATTCGAAAATATATTTTAGAACCCGACGTTTCGAACACTTTACAGTAGTCCGTGGTCACAGGTAGACTCTACCTGTAGGTAGGTAGGTTTAGATTATACGCGTTTAATCCGGTTAAAATAGTTTCATTTCAAAAAGAATATTTTGATTTTGTATTTTATACGGGAGACGTGTAGCTATGAAAGAAAATAAATTATCTAAATGCCTTTTGCCTTTGTTTTGAACTTGCACAAAATTATCATAAAATTATCAGTACCTAACTTATAGGCAAAACCACAGTATATGCAAAACCCACAGGTAATGCCCAGTTGGACCAATTGCGCATAGAAAGCTGAAATTTAGTGTGTAGGTTGCTTAATATAGGAGGGCACTAAAAATAATTTCCAGAAATTATGCAGAATTAACATTTTACAATAAAAAAATTACGAAAGATAGAAATAGACTTAATAGGGTCATAGAGTCTACACAAACGAAGTAGCGCGCGTCAACTAGTTCACGACAAAATATAATATTATTAAACTATTGTTTACCCTTTCCCACATATTTTCGAGTAAAAATAATATTGTAGTTAGAATTTCGTACGGAGCGTAGGATTTAACAGCTTTCGTTGAGCTTTTCTTTAAACCAAGAGCTTATTTTTCTTTGTTTTTAACCTGTCGCTTTGATCAGATTTTCAGGTTTAGGTGTTTATATATATTTATCATACAAGTAAAATTATTTATATATTTCTATTGTATTTTATTACATTATTTCGTAATCATACAAGTTATTTAATATTGATGAAGTTTTAAATACGACATATGATTAAAATGACTAAGTCGTGGCTCCTATTCCCAGTAGTAATGGGAATTTATTCCCCAATAGACTTCGTAGGTGTTATTTTTTAATATCTTTTCGGGGCTTAAATTTATATCTATAACTAGCACCGTTCGTATCAATAACATTATTAGGTCTATTTTTAACATTTTTTTTAAAGTATTATTCGCACACTTAGAAAATTAATAAAAAAACACATTTAGAAAACGTATTAGAAATTCCCGCTGCGTTCAAATTTTTATACTTTTTCTAAATATGTGTTTTTTATTATTAGGTCTAGATGTTAACATTGTTTTGTTTCACTAGTAAGGCTATTGGGATCAAGTCTATTACTACTAGTAAGATAGGAAATAGGTGAATTATGGCAGATGATTTCGTTCAATGGCTGTGTTATCAATTTGATAGTTTATCGTTTTTTTTTTGCGTTTCCTGCATAAAGCAGCTTTATCAGGAAGAATCTAGTGCTTACACACTTTATTCTCAACTTTCTGAGAAATGTAAATAATTAAAATCAAATTATTCCTCAAGCGGGGATTAAACCCACAATTATAGAATATATCACCGGAAACGGTACCATTGCGCCCATGGTGTCACATTCTTTTTTCATAATAAGTTTCCAGGCGTCTTTATCTAACATCATAGTTAGGTATACACGAAACGATGCTTCAACAAGTTTCATAAAATACGATACTACTGTCTTGATATGATTCATTATCATATTTTACTATAAAAACAAAATTATAACAGCTGTCGTAAATTTTAAAATGCTTTGTAGTTATTTTCGTAATTTTATTTGTATTGCATTGTAAACCCACTGGTATGAAAATCTAAATTATTAGTTAGTCGCGTGTGCTTATGACTTTTTAAATATATTTTTTACGTTAATAAATTTAATTTAAAATGTTATGTTTAAAATATAATGTTATTTAAAATGCAAAAAAACAAAAATGTAATAAACGTATAAAAATTTATACGAATTCAAATCAAGAACGCACGGCTTTGTGGTCAGAGCGCTTGGACGGTTTCGACAAGGCGCGGGTTCGAATCTCGCTGCGTTAAAGTTTTTATACGTTTTCTAAAAATATTTTTCATATCCTAAATGTGTGAATAACACTTTAAAAATGTTAAAATACGTGTAAGTTACTTGAAACTCTAAACATTTCGCGTTCTTTGCGTTTGCTGCACAGCTTCGACAAACCTTTCATAACAGATGCCCACAATGTGCCTGTCTGTACGAGGCTGAGATATTAAATATATTGCTTCATATAACAAGGAAAAACACCTGTTTGATAAACACATACGATTCCACGGAATATGAAAATACCATAGCATTCAATCAGCCAAGTCACGTTTCATATCATAATATTTCAACGCAATGCATTCAGGTGATTGAGTTGAAGTTATTGGTGAATAGACCATTTTCCCCCGATACTTAGAAGACAAAGTGTTGCTTAAAGAGTGGGGATATAAATAAACACTTTTGTTGCGCAGCGGTGTATCTACGACATGCGATAGTTGTAAGTTTTATTTACACTTTACTTTCTACCACCTGGGACCCAATACTGAAAACTTTGAAGTCTCAGTCCCATCACACCAGAGAGCAAGATACAGTCAGCTCATTTTGCAAGAATCCAGGGCAGTACGCGAGGCAACTAAGAAATCATTGGCAGTAGTTTGATATAATAATTGTATCGAATGACAGACAAGTGCCACCTCAGTCTACCTGTGACCACGGACTACTGTAAAGAGTTCGAAACGTCGGGTTCTAAAAATGTATTTTCGAATTTTTATTTAAGTATTTTACTTAAACATATAATTTTGATGTTCATTAATTGGAACAGGAAACTATGATTGCGCAAACTTCCAACGATAGGCCTTGTGATTTATCTTCATCGCAAATGCAGGGGAAATTGTACACGTTCAAAATCAAATGGTAAGCCTGTTGGAATCATCGATATATTCTCTATTTTGTATTTTCGCCCGCCATGATCGTTGCCTCGATCCATGACATTAAATTTTTGACAGATCAGTCTTGTTTAATTGCACAATAAAAGTTGATTCAAGATACGCAGCATGATTATAACTGATCCTACTTTTAATAGTAAGTTGTGAGTTCAAATCCAAGCATCTCCCTCGATTCACAAACTCTGTGGGTTAGCTAGTCACGTCATCCTGATTTTTTACTGTGTCCCAGCTAGTATAATAAAAAGAACTATTCCGAGACCCGGTGTCAATTTTTTTTAGAAAGATAATAAATATTAATCTTGAGGTCAAATGAACGGCCAAACTATTTAATGCATAGATTATATATCGTTAAATCAAGTGGTTAAGTTTTACTTATCTAGGTCTAGGCTCTAGGTCATTTAGTATTCCATAGTCTAAGCCTTGTTTAATATTAAATTTTTGAACGTATACTGTGGGACAGGTGCGCACAGCTTGTATGGGTAATAAAAACATTTTTCGTATGTTCCGTGCAATGTCTTTATGCTTTCTGACCTTTTAAAGCTTTAATGGAGTTCTACAAATATTTTGAAACCAAAATCAGACAAATGTAGCCCCGCAGTTCTCGAGTTTTAGCGAGACTAACAATGCCATTATATTATATATATATTATATTGTTATTATGGCCCATGAAACTTTGCTTGTTTTTTTCAGGTACAAAATGTTCTTAATTTAAACATTACCTCGAATGGGATCGAACCCACAACTATTGTATGTTCAGGCTGTACATTTATTAACATCTTAACAAATAGGTATCTTTTATACCTATTTGTTAAGATGTTAATAAATGTAATGTTAATCATGTAATGGGATGTCGTGCAAATTAATTATTTATCTCTGACAGCCTTATCTTATCAAAACCTCCTCCACTAATCGGTGTGAATTTCGTAAATTTCCAGGAAACCCATTAGATTCTTTGTTTTTATCTTTTATAGGTTTAATAGGTTTCCTTTTGAAATGTTTATATTACATCGAATACTAAGCAGTTAATATCAATTTTTCAGTAAAGTGTCAAGAGTTGAAGGTACTATTTCAACTTTATACTTTTACCCACATAGTATGGTAGTTAGAGAAAACCTAATGTCAAAACACTCCTTTCTCCACTTGCTACTTTAATTCACACATTCGGACGTGCTAATTGGCCGAAATTAGCGCTTTGTCTCTAAAGAGTGTGGAAATGAAAATAACTTAAATATGAATTATAATAAATCTACACGAGTGGGGATTGAAATATACAATCGAGCTTACACTCAGGCATTGTTCCACTGCGCCACAATGGCATGATGAGAAAGATATTATGAAAGGTTTGACCGTACGTGTTATAGGACGAATTTTGATTAAGATAAATATTCAACGCTTAAACGGTTTTCAAGAGGCACAGTTCTCTCGAATCACAGGAATCTCGCTGCGTTAAATTTTTTATACGTTTTCTAAATGTCTTTCAATATTTTTCAATATATACATAAATATATATATATATATATATAGATTCAGGTCAAGGGATAAATGTGTGATAAAGATGTATGCTTTTTTCCGGTCTAGTGAAATAAACCGTTGTGTTGGGTATTTCAAATAAACTAGTGATGTTACAAAATAGGCGGTAAGTAAATACCGCACCGATATATAAGGGAAGCTACATTATGCGGGAAATGTGTAAAAAAAAATGTACTTTTTATTCACACACACACTCATATAACTTCACATTATTTCCCGCATCGTAAACGAAAAAGAGAAACAAGTGTCAAGACACTCTGCCTTATTTATCACCCCTATTCGGGACGTTGTGTATTAAATCGTGGAATGTACTTTGAATTACCAGACCCCCGATAAATCCCCGAGAGGAGATCGAACCCACAATTATCACATTTACAATAAGACGATAGAATTCTAGATGCTGTTAGTTTAGTAATAGACTCGAACAACTTACTACATTGTTCACGAACAATTCCTTTCTCATCTCGCCACACTCATCACTTCAATAGTATTAAGGAGAAATGAGATTAATAATTTTTTCATAATAATGATACGATACGGCTTTGCGCTTCGAACGCCTTATTTTAATTAACTTTATTAATGAGAAAACGGGCGAGTTTATTAAACACGGTCAAGCGAAATGATTAAGCGAAACCTTTTCAGTAGTAACCGAATGTGCTAACGAGTATGCAAATTGGTTAAGCGTTCTGAAAAATGTTTATTATATAGGTAAAGGTCTCTCTTATCTATAGAGAGAGGTTGGATGTTTTTATTAGTATGTAACTTTTTTCTCTGCGAACTTAGATTTATTATCAATATATCGCATTGCAAAGTGAAGGAAGCTTTCGACATTAGGATTAAAACATATATATAATTCATATTTAGAAAACGTATAAAAATTTGAACGCAAACCGCCTCTCTAAAACCGTTCAAGACCGTTTTTGAACGGTTTTAAAGAGGCGCGGGTTCAAATCCCGCGTCGGTCAAATTTTTATACGTTTTCTAAATGTCTTTTTCAATTTCCTAAGTGTGCGATTATACTTTAAAAAATGTTAGAAAATATGTATAATTTGAAATGTATAGAAATTTATACATAACACAAGTTTTTAAATGTTTTAAATATTTCTTGTTATGTAAGTATGTGAATAAAACAAAATTATAATTTTAATCAGTAAAGAGCTACTAGCTAAAAAGCTTTTTTTTAATTTTACGTATTTCTTACATTTTGCAGTATATATAAGCAGAGACAATTTATTGACAACCCAATACAACTATATAGTTTTCGCTTATTTAAAAATGTGATGGAACCTTGTACCGCGGTTTGACGAACAAGATTGGAAAAATCAAATAGGTTTAAGCAATTCAAGTTAGCGATCTCAGTAGAGGAATGACTTACATTGTCTTTGAATAATATAAAAAATATATTTGTTTGAGTTATATTGTTATTTGGCAGCGTCAGTGATAGTAAAGTGTGTAGTTGTGTGATTGAAATTAGGACATTTATGAAATTAGGACATTTATGAAATTAGGACATTTATGAAATTAGGACATTTATGCATTTTATTAACGCGTTTGTGGATTTATCAGTTGAACAAGTCAAAGTGAAACTAAGATTGAATGCATGTGGAAAAAAATATAGAATACAATATTCTTGATATGAAGACCACTGTCGTTAGGGCTTTAATACAAAAAATATTATATAGATATTTTATTTATAGGGGTTAGCGAGTGAAGCGAGTGAATGTCAAAGACAAAGTAAACATATATTTTTATTATTTAAATATATATCACACACTTAGGAAATTAAAAAGTGTATATATTTGATACTTGAACGTAGCGGGACTCGAACCCGCATCTCTTGAAAACCACCCGGGCTCTCTGATCTCTATACGTTTAGCTTGTTTTCGTCGACTTTTGCATCTTGGACGGTTTCCAATAGACGCGGGTTCCAGTCCCACTACGTGTAAATATTTATAGGTTTTTTCTAAATATGTAAACATATATTTAATAAAATAAAATTAGAATCTTCAACTATTATAAGTACATCTCAAATCTTATGAGAAACCAAATTCAATTGTTCCAATATCGCACTAGGTCCAATCTCATCTCTTTGGTTGTTGTAAAACAAACTTAATTTCGACAGTTATTTGATTTTCAAAATCAAACAGAACAGGCTCAATCGTGAACTTCACTTGAGTGATTGTTCCATTCTTAATTTGCTATTTCCTATGTCTTAAAGTTGCCTGGAAGAAATCGTAGCGATAAGTCCGCCTATTGTACACGATACAAGTATTGTTGTACTTTGTATATTCTTTTGTTTTTTTTCATTCTTTCCTTCTATTTGTGGAAGTACATTAAAGAGTTTGGAAAGCTTGCGTGGGGACACAGGTCCAACACGCCTTAGAGATAGCAATGTATGTGTACTGTGACCAAAGGTAATTTCCTAGAGATGGTCACCGGTTAATGCGTAGGGACTATGGAAAGTATGGAACACTAAGCTGAGACTATGAAATGGAATTTGGATGGATTCAGTACTGGGCTATTGTATGAGACTACCAGACGTCCGCCTTTTCAACTGTCTCAAATTAAATGGTTGGCGGTCGGCGAATGACAATGACCCGTTTAAATTTAAAAGAATAAAAAGAAATATTGAGTTAGGAGTACATTAGACGCCGTTGTAATTGTATTTAGTCAATTTTGATTTCTTTAAAGCAGTTCTTTTATTCAGACATTGGGTTAGGGATTTGACTAAAACTACTAAACTAAACTAAAAAAATGTCACACTAATAATACGAAGCGCCTCGTTGAGTTCCGATATTCCAAAATTAGAATAAGAGTGGTGGAAAAGAACGGTTCTTAACACTGAGTTCTCTGCTATGGGAGATAAGTCTAGCTAAAAAATAAATTATCGATTAATTAGTTTTGTTAATATTAGTTTTATTGTATTCATTTCCGGCAGTTCTGTAACCTTTCTTTTTTTTACTCTACTGTATACTCTTTCATTTTGGAACAATTTTGTTTAGAGAGTATTATCGCTGCACACTTAAATATAAGTTTGGTATAATATATTCTATTCAATAGTTTTTTTTATTGTTATTTTCATTTGTGTTTCGGTTTTTTCGCTGTACAAATATTTTTTTTAATTTAATTCTTTTTACAAGGTTCTTTTCTTACCTTTACTTGTTTCTATGTATTATTGTAATTAAATCTTAGAACGCTATTTCAACCTACTGCTAGAGTAAAGTAAAGTTGTATATTTTCTTGGCATTCAGATGTCTTTGTCAGGAAGACTAGAACCAATAAAAAGACTCTATACTCTTTTTGTTAACATTTTTTAAAGTGTCATTCGCACACTAAGGAAATTGAAAAAGACATATTTAGGAAACGTATAAAAATTTGAACGGTTTTCAAGAGGCGCGAGTTCAAATCCCGCTGCGTTCAAATTTTTATACGTTTTCTAAATATGTATTTTCAATACTCTATTTTAATTTAATTCTTTCGCCCGCTCGCGTTCTCACTTAAACTACGAACTTTGCTGAAATTTATAATTTAAATGGTCGTAACTTTTTTATTTATGTATCGATCGAAATGAAATAAAAACTCAATGCTTAAGGAAGTTTACAGTAATACAACAGTCAAAATTGACATTTCTGAGATTAGTGTGCACAAACAACCAGACAAACAGAAAAGCAAAATTAAAACTCATTGTTTTGGGTTCTATTATATTGATAAATGGCCTTCATAAAAAATATTTTCACATATCTTCCATGCACAGACAGCTATCAGTCACATTTATATTCTATGTATAATTTTTCAAATAAACTATAACAATAATACATTTATGTTATTATATATATATTGAAACTAAAATAACTAGGTAATTTAATTGATAGAAGTTTTCCAAACTATATAGAATTTGTATGTAAATGAAATGAAAATATAGTAATTTAGTGGAAATAAAATTGTCTACTTGTCGTTTATACATACACACATATATAGGCAATATAATAAACAATTGTTCGGCTTAAATATTTAGTTATATAGAAATAGGACATGAGAAATTTGTTACGCCCTATACAAACTTGCCCTGTATAATTCTATCAGGGTACCCAAGTTACAGTCAGTGATGCGTGTGACCGACGGGAAACGGTGAAACGTCATATGGTTGTAATATCCGGGATGTGGAAATATAATTTTCTTGTAAAAATACCAATTTTAATGTCATCGTTGCAAGTTCGAAGGTATATTTAAATATATAATATATATATTTAAATATATAATATATATATTTATAAATATATACATTATAGTTATTCTCGACATAATCGGTTTTGACAAGTACCCCGTCCTGAGACCCTAAAGAAAAAAGGTACCTATTGATATTTGGTATTCCCCCAATATCCTATGTAGATTTTATTTGTAGATAAATATATATATAAAAAGACATATTTAGAAAACGTTTAAAAATTTGAACGCAGCGGGATTTGAAACCGCGCCTCTTGAAAACCGTTAAACGGTTGCTGAACGGTTCTGTAGTATTTTAGCCGTTTTAAAAATATTTATTTATTTATATATTCTTTATTGCACACAATTTACAATATATGTAATATATATATATATAGATACATACATATTAAAAAAATACTATTTATTTAAGTTTAAAAACTTTGTTTAACCACTTCGGTAATAATAGCAACACGAAGTCGTGTCACAGTAGTTTTAAGGTAACGCCTCATTAAATGTCATAATTATAATTGATTTACAATCGACTTCAGATCCATTATATTTGAATACTTAATACTACTAATTTATAAAGTTAGCGTGTGACTGTAAACGCGACGACTGTAGGTTCGGTTCCCACTCGTGAGAATTATGATATTTTAATTATTTAAATTTTACGACACTTTGGTTAAGTTTTACCACTCAGGATGTACTAACCGCTCCATTCTCAGCTTTTCATCTCAAAGAGAACGTAGAACGGAGTGTATTGACACCGAATTCTTTCTTAATATCCTGCTATTTTTGAAAGAACGTGAAGCTGCCCTATATACACCTTTAGATTCTGTCTCCACCCTTCAAGGTCTAGATTGTCACTGTCAATGTCACTTTACTTATCTCGTAAAATATAAAATAAAAAAAAAAATTAAATAAGAAAATCTCTTTTCAAATTATCATAAGAAAAGGACAAAGGATATGTGACACAAAGACGGCTTAAAAGCGTAAATTCTAATTCACATGCATATTTATTATTTGTTATTCAAATATTAATACTATACACGCGTTTGTTTGAAGGGTAAGTGGGGTAACATGAATTTTAGGGCAAATTAACAGTTGTAACTTTAAGCTTATATAATATTCTAATAGTCTTAGAAGAGTTTATGTATACTTGAACGGTTTTCAAGAGGCGCGGGTTCAAATACTGCTGTGTTAAATTTTTTATACGTTTTCTAAATATGTATTTTAGAGTTTATGTCACTATGTACAAAAATGTATGTAAAGTAATGTGAGTAATATTTATTTTATTGATTTTATATATTTCTAGTATTGGCCTCCTGCACTTCTTTTCCACACGATGGTACTAAATTCTAATACAACTATATGGAAACATCTATATTTATTACTAGTTGTAACTTTTTTTCTTTATGAACCGATTACAATGAAATAAACACTTAATGCAATAATCAAAACTGCTTTCAAATTTATATTTTTAATTTAATACATTTGATTTTTAATACATTTCGCTGCGTCATCTACTATGTTATAATTTACAAATTCAGCCTCTATTGCGAACCATATTTCTGCTGGCTGCTCGAGAGGTACGATATTTTAAGGCGCCGTGTAGTGACGTTGCCGCCATTATGGACCAGTTGCGACACTAGTTTAGCAATAGAGATTCACTAGGGAAATCTAGTCACCATTAATCCGTGTTATCCGTTAAAGACTAATATGCTGCACATATAATATAGAATTTTTGTTAACCTAATTTGTATAAAAACCGATTATATTACAATTTGTTGCAATATATGAAATTCATACCAAATTGATAAAATAGATTTCACACTAGTAGCTGCCCGCAACTTTGTTTGCCTGGACTTAATGACCCTTTCCACACTAACTCTATTTATAACGTTACTTATATACTTATATATATTCACACAACTCCGTCCGCATAATTTTCACCCGTCAAAAAGGACACAGATTTTCCTTAACATACTATATATAAAGATAAAATAAATCAAGATAAAATGTACTAAAGAAATGGTTTAGTCCTATCGCAAAAGCTGACATAAAAGGAGCATATAGTGTTTTAACACTTTGATTTATTCTACTACCCTGTATTGCGCCGGATGGACTTATATGCTGTAGAAATAATATAGAATTTTTATTAGCCTAATTTGTATGAAAACTGGACTTAATGGCCCTTTCCACACTAACTTTACTTATTACGTCGAATAGATTTTGCTAAGACCGCATTTCTTTATTCCTTGTAGTTTAGCTGGACTATGATGGTTCTATATTAGGTTATCATCAGGTTCCAGACTTCAAAATTAATTGTACTCTGAATCCTGTCCAGAGTTCAAAGCTATGTATATACGAATAAATTTTGCTAAGACCGCATTTCTTTATTCCTTGTAGTTTAGCTGGACTATTATGCTTCTACATTATGTTATCTGGATTCTGATTGCAGACTTTAAAATTAATTGTACCCTGAATCCTGTCCAGACTTCAAAGCTATATAACCAAAAATGTTTTATTCAAATCCAGTAGTTCCGAAGATGTGCGCATACAAAAGATATACAAACACTTCTGTCAATGTTCTTACGAAAAGGAGTATAGACGTTGAATAGAAAACCAAATACAGCTGAAAGCCAAGGCCTCTAAATGATAAATCCGTATCATAGGCCACTTAAACAAAACAAATGGTTTGCCAGAAAAATAGATCTTTTACTTTTCAATCCGAAAGCCGGTCGTGCTATTATCGGATGAAGCTTGAATAATAAAGGAATTGGGGGCGTTTATGAGGGTTGCCACGAAAAAGTTATTTTACAGTAAGTTTCTCTACTAAAATAATATAGAATTTATATATGTAGTCTTTGAAGAGGAAATTAAGATAGACCTATACTAACTACCTGATCTGATAAGTGACATTAAAGTTTAATGCTGTCCTTGTCTTGTTAATAGAAACGAAAAGAGACAACATTACATATATATACTGCCAAATTAGTTAGCAGAAATCTCTGTTGGAATGGCTAAATATAAATTAGCTGAAGAATAGGAAATATAATGATTTATTATATGTATTTATTTATTATATTATATGGAAGATATATTAAAAAAAACATATTATTGAGACCATTTATTAATATAATAGAACCGAAAACAATGATTTGTAATTTTCTTTCCTGTTTGTTTCTCAGTTTGTCTGAGCGTTTTGTGCACACTAATCACAAAAACAATAGTTTTTTTTTGATAAACTTACTTCAACATTGTGTTTATTTAATTTCAATCGGTTCATAAATAAACAAGTTACAACCATTTAAATTGAAAAATTAAGCAACGTTTGAAATTTAAGCGTGAACGCGGGCGGGCGAAAGTACTAAATAGTTTAGACGTGTAGTTTACGCAAGTGAAGCCGCAGGCGGGTCCCTAGTTTATAATATATTCGTCTTAACAGTCTGGATACACAGCGCTGCGTTGAGTACTGTGATTTTAACGGAAAGAAAGTGAAAAGAAAACCGGAATAACTTATAAATAGGTTCTCATTTCTTATGTGAGATAATAAAGAAGATTGCATACGTCTTTCGCTTCACCATCTGTTATCAATACAAGCGTTCCTCAAGGGGGTGGCGCTTATCACTCACTATCTACTAAGTAAAAAATATACTTGTTAAAATATATCATAAGTATTATTTGAACTAATGTTTCTCATTACACATTTACAGTGATATTCGAAAGTGCATATTGCCTTAAAATAGAATATCAGCTAGAAAATTTGCAGTGTAATTTTTAGTATTGTGTAGCTAGTTTTTGAATCAGCTCGTAAAACTCGAGTATACTAAACTATAGATTTCTATACAAAGAAAGCTCGATCTTTTGTTACCGACTTCAATATTTTGCGGAAGTTTCACATTCAGTACAAGTGAACAAAATTTACATTGACAATTTGTATGAAAAAAGAATATGTAGACGTCATTTATCGTAAGTGTTATGGCGTAGGTGGTAGGTGTATGGGTTCTTGAAGGAACATTTATATTAAATCATCGTCTGTTTGAGGGCATCGAGGCGCAGTGGGACAGTCTTACTGGAGTCGCGATTGAGGGCTCGATTCCCAGACGGGTGAATTATCATAATTTAATTATTTCCACTTTTCCGCTAAGGTAAACAAGACAAAGCGCGGCGTTTCGTCCGCCGCTCAATTTCTATTGTCTCGAATTAGGGCGGAAAGCGGAGGACGGAGGGCTTAGCACTAGTCTTTCTGACTACCTTGCTATGCGGAAAAAAGCGTTAAGTTCAAAAAAATATCGTCTGGGTGGCAGTTTTGTATGTTGGTTCGTTTTCCCGTTTTGGCAGAACAGAGCGCGGCGTTGAGTTCTGCGGATCAGTCATGCCTCGACTTTATGCTGAATATGGACAGCAGTTGGCATTCAGATGTCTTTCACTTCCTTCTTCTTGAAAAAGCAAGAAGGAAATATTTTCATTTTACAAGTGCAGTTTCATGTAAAAAAACATACTAACAACAAAAATAAGTTGTAATAATAAAACGTATATGCTGCGGATGCAGAACACATAGCTTAGCGGTCAGAGCGCTTGGACGGTTTCCAAGAGGCGCGGATTTGAATCCCGCTGCGTTCAAATTTTTATACGCATTCTAAAAATATGTTTTTCAGTTTTCTAAGTATGTGATTCACTTTAAAGAGTGTTAAAAACTTGTGTTTTATTAATTTCGGCACTAAGTTACCCAAAACGCTGTTTCGATTAAAGATTCGATCTATAATGTAAATGTTTATAGATTAAATATAATAACAATTTATTGGATCCCGATACATTTCTTTTTTTATTTGATAACTTATCGAATTCGTTGTTTAACTGAACTGGTTACGTAAATATACAAAGTATCATAAAATTCAGAACAATTTTCGTATTATTAATTATTCTTTCAGTCTTTTTTCGATACTTGTTTATTCGGTGTACGTATAACGTTTATTGAAATGTAAATGATGATGGTGGGTTAATGAAGGGTGAGGTCATCGTGGAGCAGTGGGGAAGCGTTTGAGCGCAAACGCTATGCCACTGCTCCATGAGCAATGAGTCGTGGGTTCAATTCCAATTCGGAATTTTCATTGCATCGTTCTGTTAAGACAAAATGTGGCGTTGAGTTTTACAACTCAATACGATATGTCTTGAATTCAGCGAGAAAGAGGAGAACTTAGTCTTCACATCAATTTTTTACGATCTTTTTTTTTGTTCAAAAATTAGCAAGGCAAACGAGCGTTCGGGTCACCTGATGGTAAGTGATCATCGCCGCCCACGACCCCCTGTGTAACACCAGAAGAGCTACAAGGATGTTGCCGGTTTTTGAAAATGTGTCTTGTCCAGATCGCGGTTCTCTGCCCTCCCCAAAATCCGACGGGCGGCCTTAGTTTGTGGACTCTGGGAGGGATTCTCCAGCATCCGAGACACTAGTATCCTCCTGGGGTAGTCTCTTTTTCAGTACCGCTGTCATACTCTAGAATTTAGGAGTTGTGCGCTGGAGCTCGGCATTACCTAATGCGAAACGCAGTGGCAGAAAGCCACTTCTTGACGCCAGTTTTAAATGCCGAGGGTGGTAATGAACCGGTCGAGTCGCCCCATGCGTGTGACTCTCCCACATCTCTTAGTCACCTGTTACGACACATCCAATATAAGAGTGATCCTATTCTAAGTCGGGACCACACGGTCTGTCGAAAAATATTTTAACCTCGCAGAAAACTCAAGTTCATTGATTGTCAATCCTATTAGAACAAAGTTGTATAGGAATCGATTTTGCTTACTTATTAAAATTGTCGGCAAACCGCCCGCGTCTTGATCCCGAAATTTCGATATTATCCAGTGAAACGATTAGTTACACAATTTAACAGATTTTGTCTTATTTTGTAGGGTTTTTTATAATGAAAGGTTAAGTTTAGTAAGCTATATTCGCGATGGTTGTGGCTACGATACCCACTCGGGTTCGGGTGGAAAGTGGAGGGACGGAGTGTCTTGACACTAGAGTAGAGTATTGACTGCTATGTGTGCTATAATAAATAATACTAGAACTTCGTTTTTAAAAAAACCACTATTTCAGTATGCATTAAAATCAAACTGGACTTCTATTCCAATAAGCGATTTGGTGTCAATATTGTCAGTTCAACAGTAAGCTGCCATGAGGCTATTAGGCTTGTTAGCGTGTTTTGGTATATAAAATCAAGAGAATTTTTGTATTACATATTTTGTGATTTTGTAAATAGTCAAATTACTTTGTACATTATTCTATCTCAGTCTTATGTAATATAACTATTTATAGATAAAATTCAGTATTTTTGTCAAAATAGATTCGGATCCGGTATTATTTTTATTATCAAAGGACCCACATTATATGATTAAAACTATTCAACAACCTAAGTAACAATACTCTTGGAACATAGAATAAATGGTGCAGAAGAAAGGCGACTCTAGTCATTTATATTGAGTCGACCTTCAAAATAGCGAGCTTATCGCGTCTTGCTGTCAGATATCGTTGAAGTAGAAAGGATTCTTTTATTTATAAATAATCTAAACTTTTGTATTTTTCACTGGAACAATTTTAGTAATATATAGTATTTATATGCAAATTTGTTAATTGATTTGATTGTGGGTTCAATTCTCTCCTCAGGTATTCATTTCTCTCCTCAGGTACACGCAATACCTCTATTTCGGTCGAAAAGTGGAGAACAGCGTGTCTCAATAATAAGTGCTCTCTGACTAAACTGATATGCGGGTAAAAGTGTAAGGCTACCAAAAATGTGAAAAACATATTTTAAGAAAACGTATTAAAATTACGACGAACGCAGCTGGATTCGAACCCGCGCCTCTTGGTAACCGCCCAAGCGCTCTGACCGCTAAGCCATGCGCTTACGTATTCTGAAAATATGTTTTTCAATTTCCTAAAAATATGTCTGTTTTTTTATACACGTCTGTTTCGCTCTATTTCGCTTTACTTCCCATGTGCCTGAAAATTTTCCAATTTATGCCCTTGCCAGGACGACCACGGTAAAGAAAATATTGTAAAATATTTTAAATTATTCTATGATTGTAATTATATATGAGATAATATAGTGTAGTATACAAAACTGACAACTTCTAGTTAGTAAAAAAAAATGAGATATATCACTATTATATATTATATATATTTCTAAACAATGTTCAAAAGAGCGCTTGTTAAAAATCTACATAAAATGCGTGCTCCATACCGGCAGTAAAATGAGATACTGGTAAATCAGTACTGAAATAACAAAGAGCTTAGTGTCAATCAATTTCCGTTTTCTGTACTAGTTGGGACAAAAGCTAAATAAATTTCACATGGAATATGAAAATTGACATACACGTATATCCTGCGTCTGATTGTGTCTCGGTACTAAAACGTTATAGATGTTTTGAATTTTGAAATTGAAATTCAATAATCTACGCATAACAATCAAATTCTTGAATTTCAAATTCATGATAATCAAAAGCATGAATTTAAAGTTTAAATGAATGAATTTTAAAGTCAAAAAAAAAATGAATTTTAAATCTATAAATGTATATTGTGATATTTCTGACTGCTTGTAATCAATCGTTTTTAATTTGAATGAAGTTTACTGAACTTCTTTCAAAAGGTGTTGATGGTGTCCAACGTCATCACCTTTGATTATATTTGATTAACTAGATATCAAAACATATCTATATATATATATATATATATAATTATATCAATACGTGAAGGAAAGTCTTTGCATGCCTTTATACAAAAATTAACTGAACGCTGAAACTTGATATATAGAGCTCATATGGAGAAAGTATACATACTGCTGTGTTTGACATACACGTTGCTAAGGCAACGTATTTTTTACTAGTATATAAATATTGCTCCACATATATGTATAAATATTGAATCACACTTGTCAGTAGTAATAAAATTAAAGATATATGCAAAATGCCTATAAATGTACGGACGAATAAAATATTACTAAAAATATTGAAATAAGAGGCATAGATTTTTCTATATATTTTGCCAGATTTCCACAATTTGTTTCGAGTAATACTGTTTGTATAATATATTTCTATAATGAGGCCATCTCAGCGCAGTGGAAACAATGTTAGAGATAATGCTCGGAATATCAACCCCCACTCTTCGTCACTTGGAAGTACAATTACGTGTATAATTTTTTAATTTTCTAAATAGACACAATATCTCGATTTTGGATGGAAAGCGGAGAACTCAAGGCTCACAGCACATCAAGTTATAAGCAATATTAATTTCATTTGTGTTTTGTAAGGATTTTGGCCATTTAGATAAGAGATAGCAGCAGATGGCTTTCGACAACGCAAATCCTGATATAACGCGTAGGGTTTCCATTTCTTCAGGTACAGATAAAATATTAGTTAGTATATTTTTGCTGACACACTTCTTATAAAAGTGGATCGTTTGTAAAGTAGAAAAAAGGTTATATATATATGATTCTTTTTGTATATAATAATATTTTAAATTATATAGAATAGTGGCTTAGCGTCTCACTGTAAGTGCGATGGTTGTGAGTTAGATTCCCATTTGGGGGAATTAAAAGTATATATATTTCCTTTTCCAGTCAAGAAACATAAAGTAGACAAAGACAAAAGATAATCTCAACACTATTTTTTAACATTTTTTAAAGTGCACACTTGGAAAATTGAAAAAAAAACATATTTAGAAAACGTATAAAAATTTGAACTCAGCGGGATTTGAAACCCCGCCTCTTAAAAACCGTTCAAGTGACCTCTGATCTCTGATCGATAAGCCATGCGTTCTACATCCAGCTACGTCGAAATTCTTATACACTTTATTACAACTTTTATAGTAATCATCTCTGTAGAGAGATTTTTACAAATTTCTGCTACCCAAAGATTATTCTACCAACAATCTAACTATGTCTCAATTTCGAAGGCGCTACTAGTAACTATGAAAAATAAAATTTAAAAGGAATTTTTACTATATAAATATGTATGTAAATCAATGCGACTTCCTTTTGAAATACGAGCCAAGATAAAAGTTCTTACGTTAGAAATTAAATTTGATGCCTAACCAACCATCTATACACTTCGCGAATTGCACGGCACTCGCGGCACATATGTTTTATTTATTTAATTTTATTATAGTATATAGATATAAAGTAGATAAAAACTAGGGACAACTTATTCCGTTTTCCGTGTTCAGTTCAGTTTAGAGAGGTTAAGGTGGAAAATGAGTTTATAAAAAAAAAAATGTTTTCTTAGAGGTCGTCGTTGTGGCACAGTGCAAGAGCATCTGAATATAAACGTGATAGTTGTAAATTCGATCCTGTATTTAAGTAAAGAGTTATCATTACCTAGTTTGAATATTATTATATATTAATTTAAATATATTTCACTTGCCAACCCTATTAAGACAAGCGATGAATCCCGCCATTTAACACTGAATGTCTCGAATTCGAAACACTTTAAAAAATTTAAAAAATTACTTCCTTAAAAGCAAATATTAATTATTTGTAAAATATTTAATAACCAAGATCACCGCGGCGCTCACGCATCCGAATAATTTCGCAAATCATCTCAATAAAGATAAACAAAAGATAAATTATATATTTCTGTAATTTGGTAGCAAATGAGCATTCATTATGATTTCGATATAAGCCAATTAATGTTTGGCAATTAATTTCGGTAAGGCTCCTTAATGAACGCGAATACTGTGATAATGAAGCGTTAGTACAAAGTATTTTCTATAATCCTACAAGTGATGTATCTAAAATATAGACATATTTAGAAAACGTATAAAAATTTGAAAGCATAAAGATTTAAACCCGCGCCTCTTGAAAACCTTTGAACGGTGAAAACAGAGGCGCGGGTTCAAATCACGCTGCGTTCAAATTTCTATACGTTTCCTAAATATGTCTTTTTCAATTTCTTTAGTGTGCGAATAACAATTTAAAAAATGTTAAAAAAATATATCTAAGATATATTTCGCCCTATATAATAAGCCTTACCTAACTTAAAGTTATTATGACTAAAGTGACCCTATATTATTAGTGATATTGCTCTTAATAAAGTTTTATATTAATAACATATAGTCCTCATGGCGCAGTGGGTAGTTGTACGCTAGGATTGCATTGCAGGTTCGATTCTCACAAGAGCATTGTTATGTGTAATGGTGGTAAAGTTGATGTGTAAGATACGTTTTGACTCGGCAACATGCATGTTGGTTCATGTGAAAGACAAATGTGTCAAAAACATGGCAATCTGTGTTATAGCTATTTTACTAATGTAATGTGTTTATAGTGGATTATTATTAAAAAAATATTGGCTACTGTACTTCTTCATTTATACTTTCAATGGTAAATTTTGTTCTCCTATAAGTTATATAAAAAAATACTGTACGTTGTTTTCAAATATTTCCATTATTAATCTTATTACAAAAACCATACTCTTATAGTATACATAGAGATGCTAAGCTCTCTTGGAGTCGTATAAGCCAAGTTTTAAGTACTGGAAACAAACATTAACTAAGCTACAAATAATATATTGCAGTTCACATCCTTGTTGAAGGAACGCAATTGACAAATTTAGGTTTAAATAAAAATACTTATTTGTCCTAATAACCAGATAAATTTTTTAAGGTCCTTACAATAATATAATTTTTTTTCTCTGTCAAATAATTAAAATCAAAATATTCTTTATTCAAATACGCTATTACAAGCACTTTCGAATCGTCAATTAACATAAAATGTTAGTATTGTCACTCCTACCACCGGCTCGGAAGGCAGTTCAGCTGAGAAGAGCCAGCGAGAAACTCAACAGTTTCTCTTTTCAAATATAGTTTTACAATAAGTAGCCTTCCCATTGATCATCAAAGGCATTTCATTCCAAACATTATCATTAAGCATATATACTTACAACATGACCAAAATTGAAATTAAAAAAGACATATTTAGAAAACGTATAAAAATTTGAACGCAGCGGGATTTGAAACCGCGCCTCTTAGCCGTTCCAGCGCTTTGACCGCTAAGCCATCGTTCTACCTCCAGCTATCTGTAGAGTTTTACAATTTTTTGCTACCCATAGATTATTCTACGAACAATCGTTTGACCAGAGAGAATGCTGTTTATTAAATATATTTCCTTAGTGTGGGAATAACACTTTAAAAAATGTTAAAAAAAATTAAAATTAAAGTCATTGCCTCGTTACATTCGTGTCAGTAAATACACTACTGTCTTCGAAGTCGTTGATCTTAGTTCTTAATCCGATTGTTTCTTTAAAGGAATTGTTGCAGTGAGTTCAAGCTACAACTTGTACATTTTATTTTCAAGTGCTTTAAAGAACCCTTGAAACAAAAACTATTGGCTCGTTCCCTTTTCTTGTAGTTAAGTATTATTGTTATTTATTAGTTAATTGGCAGAGAGCTAGAGAGACTAAGCTGTACTTTGTTTAAGCATTGCTTTTATCTATTTTTTTACATTTAAAAATGTTAATCATGTTTAGGGAGTGAAAAACATGCTCATAGAAAACGTATAAAAATTTGAACACAGTGGGATTCGAACCTGTGCCTCTTTTATACCGTCCAAGCGTTCTGACCGCTAAGCCATGCGTTGCGAAGTTTTCTAAATATGCTTTTCACTGTGGAGTATCATATATGCATTACAAAGTATTAGGTTTTTTGTTTTAAGTCAACTGTATCTGTTACATATTTTCCGGCCGAAATTCAAATAGAAAAATTACAAGCTGAGTGGAGTGGAGAGTAAGGAAATGAAATAATTCAAATGTATACATTACTCCTAGTGGGTGGGGATTGAATCCACAGCCAATCGTTTACAATCGGAACCAGTACCACTGTGCCATAATATATGATTTAAAACATTTTTCTGTGCACCTACATTATTATATCCTAAGGTTCACTGGTAAGGAATGATTTCTAACGTTATCTACGAAAGCGCGCTGGCGTTCAGTGCCGCCACTAAACAAGCAATGATTTTGACTTTGAGCGGAAGGTCGACTACAGAGTGTCGACTACAGAGTGTCTTGTCATTAGCTTTTCTCTGACTAACCTGCTATGAATGGAAAACATAAAGCTGTAACAAAAATTAAACGTTACTTTGCATTCTCATTTTCTCCGTACCTGCCGCGCAAAATTTTCCTGAAACCTTTGTATCATTTCGTATTTAGTTTTTGGTTTTTTATGTCTGTCTGTTTTTTATGTAGGTACATATCCACGATCCTTTGACCAAAGTATCTTTCTAGCGAAACTTTTCAAACTTGAGTTTCATTTCTGTAATTTGTTACAACTTTATCAAACGAAATTTTGGGGCTTCCTTGCTGATATTTGAGTAAGTTCAAAACGTTTTATATTTGCATTTTATTACTTTTAACTTAGCCTTTTACCTTCGATTATAAATTTGGATTTTTTATATGAATGTTAAGGTTACATAAGCCTAAAGAAAGAGGCTGTGCCATGAAAGGGTCTTTTTGACTATATATTTTTGTATATTTTTTTCAATATTGGTTAAACTAGGCCTTAGGTTAGGTTCAGTTCATTTCAATTAAAATTTCTGTAATAAGCTGTCGTGGCGCAGTGGTAATTTAATATAGTCAAAAAACTATCTTCTCTTCTTTGTTGCTTTTAACATTTCCTTTAGTTCATTTCCTCTCTCAGTCCTCTTTTAGAAATTGAGTCAGTACGAAATATGTAAAAGACGCTCCATAGAATAGATAGAGGCATGTTGTGGCTTTGTTAATACCATATCCAAACGGTTCATTTCTATGGGTAAACCCGTAAGAGACGCGGGTTCAAATCCGGCTGCGTTCAAATTTTTATACGTTTTCTAGATATGTCTTTTTCAATTTTCTAAGTGTGTGATTAACACTTAAAAAAATGTTTTAAATTTTTTTTTATTATTTTTATTTCCATGCTCAACGTGGCGTTTTGTTCCACCGCATGTCTGGAATTCGAGTAGAAAGAGGAGGATGGAATGTTCCAGGACAAGGACTAGATGCTCTCTGGCTACTCTTCTACGGAGTTATAGCGAGAAGCTGAAAAAATTTTTCCGGTATTTCCGGTTTCCTAAGAATTTAGACATAGTGGATATATATAGATGTCGGAACTAAGCGCTGCACTTTATCTGTTTATAATAATAGAATAATAAAATACTTTTATAATAATAGTTACCTGGATCCTCGTCCAGTCAATGGATTTTTTATATATTTATTATTTATATTTTAAATACCATTTAGTGTATAATAAAAGTGATATAATAGGACAATAATTTTTGCAATCGGTATTTGAACCTGTAATTATTGTTCAGACTTGTCGATTTGCGCCACGATGGCGTCAGACGTGTGAACACAGTTTTGACATCTTTATTAAATTATCACATGATTGTCGTGTTCTCAGTTTGTCTATATATGTAACTTGATAAATTTGTAGACAAAAATTTTTAAATTTAAAAAGTTTTACTAATTTACTATTTTTTTTGCACATAATCTAACTGATAATTTAGAAATATGGCAATTTAATATATAACTATGCTTTTTGGACGTAATTATTTCTATATAATACGTACTCATTTATGTTTCGCTATCTCTTTCTTTACGTTTTCGGACTTAATGTATATCACAAACAGAATTTACAATTCACCGACTGAGAAAAATACAGTAGCCTAATAAGTAATAAGCATTAGTGGGTAGCTTTTCATTAAATTCTTATCCGTCCTTTTCTAACGTGAGAAAATCCGTTACGGATACAAATACGGTTACGGAACAACGGACTCGGACGGGTTATGTGGGACTCTGAACTGGCAGATGTAGGCCGTCCGTACCCACTAAAAGCTCACGGTGCTCCTCGACCGCCACCGAGGCGACGGGAACCCCAATCTTCCGTGAACCCGTATTACAACCCAGATTACATCCTTATACTAAGCAAACACTGTGCCACAATGCGACAATTCGAAAGCACGATCCGCGCACAAAAGGTCGAGACCACAGATAATATAGTTCATTAAGTTTAAATGCACAAATTTTAAATGCGATGAATTAGATGTGCAAATGAAAAAGAAACTGAGTTCCTAATCTATGTTACTTATCACACGTAAATGCTAAAGACTGAAATACACAGCGTTAAGTTGCGTTTCATGCCCTGCATGCATATGCAGGCTTGTGATACCTTGCTTCATTTACCATGTCAAATTGGGGAGATGCGTTCACTATCGTATATCCAGACTGATAGTGACAAATGAGTAATCGCTATATTTTTTATATATTGATAGCTTATATATATTGATAGGTTATATATATTGATAGCTTATATATGTTGATAGCTTATATATGTTGATAGCATATATATATATAAGCCTGATAAAAATATTTTTTTAGTATAATCTTTACTTTATTCATTCATTCATAAGATAAACACTTAAAGTGTTAAAGCTTTACTTAAAGTGAAGTTGAAATTGTAAAGCTTCACGCTTTATCCCGCGTAGTAGGGTAGCCACAAAAAATCTAGTGTTAAAATAGTCTGTTTATGCAAAAAAGTTTTTTATCTATTAAATATTTAGATAAAAAAATCTTTGTAAGTATATCCTTTAAAATGCTTAATACCTGTGGTAAGTTGCTGTACGTATATTATATAAAACACACATATATATATATATATATATATTTTTTTTTTTTTTTTTTTTTTTTTTTTTTTTTTTTTTTTTTTTTTTTTTTTTTTTTTTTTTTTTTTTTTTTTTTTTTTTTTTTTTTTTTTTTTTTTTTTCATTTTTTAAAGTGTTATTCGCACACTAAGGAAATTGAAAAAGACATATTTAGAAAACGTATAAAAATTCGCACCAGATCCCGCTGCGTTTACCAGAACGCATGGCTTAGCGGCCAGAGCGCTTGAACGGTTTTCAAAAGGCGCGGGTTCAAATCCCGCTGCGTTCAAATTTTTATACGTTTTCTAAATATGTCTTTTTTATATAAAACATTTTAAATTATCATAGAAAAGTTATAATTGTTTCAGAAACAACAGAAATTAAAGATTATAAACCTACAGATAAAAAAAAATTTTTATTAAAAAATCTATGTTATATATGGTCGTGACCAGTACGAGACCATTATGAGATGTCGTGACTTTGGAGACCTTTTTGAATATATTACAGCCACTTGTTAATACACTAGCTAGGACTAACTTTGGACTTTTATTGCGATTCATTGTTAATTTTAGAGTTTTCCTTTTTACCGAATTCATTTTGAAATATATTTGTAACTAGCAACCCGCTAGCGGCTTCACCTGCGCTATACGACTAAACCAAGAGCCCACCCGCCCGCGTTCTCACTTATACCACAAGTTTTACTAAATTTATAATTTAAATTCTTGTAAATTTTTAATTTATGAACCGATAGAAATAAATAATCACTAAATAATAGTTAGAAGTATACAAGAATTATTTAAAATGAAAAAGTTATTAGATAGTCTTTTTAGGAAGTACTACTTAGATGACATTTCTTTTAATTTATAATTAATATTATTTTTCTTTTCAGGTATCTGCGGAAATTAACTCTGTTCTCATTTTAAAACGTAAGTTTAACTTCAATTATTTAATTTACTTAGAAATTTGTTTTATGTTTTATACTTTTACAATAAGGAAACAATTTCAGTGTTATTTTTTATTTTTTTTTGTATTAGCTTCACGTTTTCTCACGCATAGTAATAAAAAAGCAATTGTTAACGGAGAGAAAGTAGTGTCAAAACACTCCGTTCTGCACTTTTCGAGAAATACGAGACATAGCGTGTTGAGTGGCGCAATACCGCACTTTGTCTTGTCACCAGACCGGAGAAATAAATATAATTTAAATATAATTACTTCCCCGAGTGGGAATCGAATCCACAAACATCGTGTTTACAGCCGGATACTGGCACAATACGCCACGATGTCAATACATAAATACTTATTATAGCTTTTATTCAGTTAATTTAAAAAATGTAGTTTGGGATATGATTCGACTTATATTTTTGATTTAATCAGTAAAATGTCATTAAAGGTTTCTCTATTTCTCTACATTTTGAAAAGGTTGTCAGACAGTGGAAAACCTAGTAAAAATTATGGGTTTTTTGATATATATTTGACGTGTTGAAGTGGGCTGAATTGGAAATTGATGAACGAATGATTGAAGAATTAGGAAACATATATAATCATGGAATGTGATTTAGAAATGTAATAAACAAATTTACTTACACCACTATCAAACATTTAAATATTGCTTAAGAATATTTGATATAGTAAAGAAATGGTGGACAAATGCATAAAAATGAATATTGGATTCTAATGTTTTAAAAATTTTCTTTCTTCTTTCTAATAATGCCGTGGCAAAATTAGCTGTATAGATTGCTGCAGTAGTATCTTATCCGTGACCATACATTTCTGTGAAGTGCTGAAACGTCGGGTTTTCTAAAATATATTTTCGAATACTAAAATATACGCGATAATAGTAAAGGTTAAACTGTTAAGTTTCATTTGAAACTACGCTATATTTTATTCAATACATTTCTTAACTTTAATTTTCAATGTACATATTTTCAGTACAGTATTCGAACCGAGAATAATATATAAAGCATGCCATGACAAGAATATAAAATTATTTCACAGAATAGACCATAAATGCGATCAGGAATGTTCAGTCAGCCAAAAGCCGTGTAAAAGCGCTCCGTTTTCCACTTTCCCTTGAAAATCAAAACTGTAAGTCGTGTCGAGAGGTGGAACTAAACGCGGCACTTTGTCTTACCGCAGCGGAGAAATGAAAATAATTTTAATATAGGTAATCATTTCGGAGTGGGAATCGAACATACAACCAAACGCATTACCAGTCTTCAGTACCATAATTTGAATTTGAGTTCCACGTCCAGCTACGTCGAAATTAATATAAGCTTATTACAACTTATATTTGTTAGCGTCGCTCTTACAGACATATATCTCATATGCAAATTTCTGCTACCCAAAGATTATTATACGAGCAATCGTTTGGCATGGAAGAATGCTATTTATTAAATATTTTTAACGTTTTTGACATACATTTTCTAAACATGTCTTTTTCAATAACACTTTAAAAAAAATGTTAAAAATATGGACATCACATCATACTTATATATGTCGGATAACTATAAGTACTATTAATAAAATAGCATAGTATATGTGTTATTTAACTTGTCGTTAAAATAAACAAATTGAATGAAAATTACAATTATACAGGTGACGAGAGAGAAGTAATATGGAAACTAGAATAAAAATGGACTTTTCCATATTATTTCCACTGGTATCTTCTGCAGTTTCCACTGTAAATTATATTTGAAAAGTAATTCTGTGAATTATGTTTGCACGTTTGGCTTAACGGTTAAAGTCTTGGACGGTTACCAAGAAACGCGGGTTCGAATCATGGTACGATTAAGTTTTACATGTATAATTTTGTAAATTTTCTCTTAGTGCTTCTCTAAGTGACCAAGAAACGTACATGCCAAATTTCAACTATAAAAACTCAATAGTTTCAAGTATTGTATTGTGTCAGTCAGTCGCCAAGTGATTATCAGAAAAGTCTTATATATATTGATGATGAATATGACATCCGAATGATGTGATTGACTTTGCAAATCTGGACGATTATATTTGCAAGGTATTTTCTTATTCAAGTTGGACAAAGTCTGGGGTTGGGTTTAGCACCCTGGTATGCATTTTACAAAAATGGGAAAGAAGGTGACTTTACGCCTAACATTACTGTTGGATCATTATCATATCATGAGCGGAAAATAAAGAACACGCCGTAATAAAATGGAGTGTATATAAAATTTGGTAAGAGTTAAATGGAATAAGCTCTATTTTTTATTTAATACCATATTAGAGATATATTTTGCGTGTTAGCTGATAAATCTTTTTTTTAATACATATCAATTTTAAGACCACCTTGTGTAAACTAAACGATGAAAAAACTATATTATAAATGTAATGTTTCTCCACGTAGGTTACCTACAATCATTATGCATCATTATTACATATAAGAACAAATGCAAATAATCATATATAAATTGATAGTAACCATGGTTTTAACCAATAAAAACTAAGTAGATTCATGAGAAATCGTTTATAAAACGGGTTGTAATTCAATTTAATGAAACAGTAAATTTTATATTTATATTAAATTGCAAAATTTAAATTATGTTACAAAACACTTTGTAATAACTATGTGAGATATTTATAAATAAATGAGAATATATCTAATTCAGTATGAATAATTGGAATTTTGTAGGATTTAAATACGCGCATTTTTGGCAAAATATCAAAATGTCTCGGTTAAGCCATACGTTCGCATTTTGCCACGGTTAGGTTTTTATAATATTGTCGCGATTTAGTTTTATTGCTTTTATTATTATGGTGCCCTTGTTAAAGTATTTTCGTTTATCTCCTCTGAATAAAGTTATTATTTGGTGATACAGACTGATATTTACTTAATAATACTATATAATTTCTAAGGGCTATTTAAAAAGACAATTTGACTTAGACTTAGCATAAATATTGCTAGTATATAGTGTTAGCTTTCAAATTATAAGTTGAAAAATGCCCAGTGCATCTTTTATAAGATGCATGTCCTCAGGCATCTTATAAAATGCAGGAGCTATCTTCATCTCCCGAGATAAAATCTTTTGCTTTCGGACGGAATTTTTACATTTTCTTTCCCTTACTGCTTTGATCGCCTTTCTCGTACGAACACTACGTGGACAGTTAGGTCTTTGTCTGTCACAAACAGAGGATGTTTCATTGGACCTATCAATAGCTCGGTACACAAGCATTTGACTAATAACAAGGGTTGGAGGAATTAAAAAATTGTATTTCGCACCATACCTACTTTATTTGCAATCACAGCTATTTTACTATATACTGGCGTGAAAATAAAAAAAACTCAATTAACAATTATATAAAAATGACAGGTTCCAAATTACAAAAAAACTGTATTTACAGCCAGACTAAGTGTAATTTTTTTATATTATATTTATGATCGTTTCCGATATTAAAACTGTGCCAAAGATTTATATAAATATTTTTTTTTTACGGTTTTAATAAAATATTAAAATAAAATATCTTAGTTCCATCTACAACAACACATTTACAAATATCATATTTGAAGAAATCATATTACAAAGCTTATAGTTCTATCATTTCAATGGAAGCTAAATAAAGTTCATTTACGTATTCCTGTACAATGTTAGCGGTTAAAGCTTGTTTTCGACAGCTTTATGTCAAATTTAATTTTCTTTACGATATCGATTGATGTCTGACTAAGGTTTTGAAGTTCTAATCGCATTTGATCGATTATTAGATGGTATGATATTCATTTACAATGTAAATGTATATATTTACAATAATATGGATTTCGTCATTCAGACTATGTCTCAAAATCGGCAGAAATGTAACAACGATAAGTATTATATTCTTCTTATCAATATCACCTGAACGGATTTGAATGGAAATCAATTAAATAGGACAGTTTAAAATGTAGTCTTTATATAAGATTGTTTTTAATCTCAGTAATGTCTACATCAAAATTGTCATCAATATAATATTAAAAAGCCATACTTTTCGTTTCTCCCTAATTCAAGAATACAATAGGTGCATACAATCTTCCATACTGCAGACCCATGAACCCGAAGGACCATGTAACAAGAGCAATTCAGTACTAATACGCAATATGTATGTTATTTAAAGTCACTTTGTACAAATAATTTACTATTGTAAATTGTATTTTAAAGGGCTTCTGGTAGCTACCTATTAATTTAATTCATATTGAAGGGCTTTGAACCTTGCTACTAAATAAGAAATGCTTGTAAAAATGTCTGAATTCTCTTTATTGAATCACTTAGCTTTTTGCCGGCTCTTCTTAGCAGAATTGCCATCCAAGCTGGTGGTCGCTTCGAGTAGAGCTGACAATACTGACATTTCATGTTAATTCCTATTTGAATATTAATGTGAATAGCCTATTTGAATATTTTGATTTTGATCGCAATGTTTAGTCATACATTACTCAGTTCTCTCCTCCTTTTTCTATATATAATTATAATTGCTTGAATAGCGAAAGATATCGCCAGTAAGAATAGGTTTTATTAAGCGCGGTGTTCTGATAAGGGATAGATAGAAGATAGATATAAATACTTTATTGCACACAAAGCCAATACAAGGAACAGTACACACGATTTTATGAGTATTACAGAGTGTGCGAAGTCGGTCTTATTGCTGGTAGCAATCTCTGCCAGACAACCTTTGGTGAGAGGGCTTGGTCTCAACTGATACGAGTTTTTGCAAATAAAGAAAAGTAAAAGATAAAAAAAAACAAATTACGAACTAGATATCATTTATATAAGTAAGATAAGTAAATAATAATACGTAATTCAGTAAATGTAACATATCTCACATATAAATACATAAATTATTTCCTTGTAATAGATTTCTATAGAAATCGTGGCCATCTATAGAAATCGTGGCCATTCTAAATGGCACAGTAGAACAGCGTTTGATTGCAAACGCAATTGGTCGTAGATTCGATCCCCACGTTGAGGACTTATTTTAATAGCATATATTATATTTGAATAATTTTATATCATATTAAAAAAAAATCTATTCTTCGGCTCTGCTAAGACAAACCACGGCCACTCAACTTTTTTTTAGGTTTCTATAGTCTAGTTAGAAAAAATAATGCATTGGATTGCGTTATACATAAAAAAAACCTCTTTCATTGAGGAGATGGTGGAATTGGTATAAAAATATAATATTTTTTTATCTTGATCTACCTTAAACATGCTAAATCCTATAATAATGATAAGCTCGAACTCGTATACTATTTCTGGTATAAAACGGATTTACGGAATAAATTGTGATATAGAAAATATATTTGTAATTTATGTAAATGAAGGGTTTATTATTGTACGCTTTCTCAGGAAGGATATATCAGGCATCGAAGGTTGTGGGTTCGATTTAAACTCAAAGAAAAGTATACATTTCGTTTATTTTCATTTTCTCAGTTTGTTAAAACAACTAACCGAATTGAATTTCATTAATTAATAGGCAATTAGTGTAGAGAACGGGGAGATGAACCATTAACTTTTTGCTGATATCTGAAATGAGACGAGAATAATTATACTTTCCTTTAAAATACATAGCTTATTCAATTTAAAAAATATTTCGTACTTCAAATAACATATCATCAAAAAGCGTCAGAACCTGATTAAATATACCGCAATTAAACCTCTCATTATAGCCGCTTTCTTGATCAAAATTCACGAAGGGACGCTACGTATTGAAATTTTTTTTTTTTAAATATTTTTCTTCGTTAAGTATGAAGATGTTGGTTCAGGGTTGCCAATATTCGTCGTAGTAGAATGCGCGAGGGAACCTGCGACGTCTCATGAAGGAGGAGAGGGTTCCGCTTGGTTTTTGTGGGTGTTATCGAGTTCAAAGGTGAGTCCCAGAGTATCATCCGTCTGTAGGGCAGTTCTCCTGCCTTGCGCATGGATGGTCTGCGTAAACAGCATTTAAAAAAAAGGGTTGCCATTATTATTATATATATTATTTGACACTATTTGAAGTATCGCAGTTAGCAAGTGTTTTACTGTACATACGATGATTGTGGGTTAGATTTCTACTGTCTTTCTTTTACATATATTTCTGCGGCCTGGTTAGTCAAGGAATGGGAAAGGAATGGAGGGAATAAATGTAAAAGAAAATCTGAATATCACATAGCTAACTAAATAACATTGAATGTCTTTTAATTGCAAATAAAGTGAAAAATAGAGTGTCTGTACACTGAGTTTCCTGTATCCTTGCAAATGCAATAGATATGTATATATTCGGGCTATGTGCCCATTTAGCTCTACATTGTAATTGGGCCGACTACACTGTAACTGATTTCTGAGGTCAGCACCCAATCGCTTCTAGTAAATACTAGTGTCTAGCAAACTGGCCTTTGTATAATATAATTTTCATACATTTACATCTTTAAACGTTTTTTTTTTGATAAAGAAATACAAAATAGACTAAACAGATTTTAATGAAATTTGGCATATATATAGTTTATAACTAAGATTAACTTATATGATGATACCATCATGGTGCTATGGGACAGCGTCTGTAAATGCCTTTGGTTGTGGGTGCGATTCGCACTCGTAGCAATTATTATACTTAAAATATTTTCATATCTCCGCTCTAGTATTAAGGTAAAGCAATTTTGTGCGGAAAGTGGAGAATGCAGTGTGCCAACGATTTCTTAGTTGCCTTGCGTACTGCCCTGGATTCTTGCAAAATGAGCTGACCGTATCTTGCACTCTGGTGTGATCGGATTGAGACTGCAATGTTTTCAGTACTGCGTCCTAGGTGGTAGAAAGACCTTCTACTGTTGTCGGTAGTTTGATATAATAATTGTATCAAATGACAGACAAATGCCACCTCAGTCTACCTGTGACCACGGACTACTGTAAAGTGTTCGAAACGTCGGGTTCTAAATTGTATATTCGAATACCAATATTATACACGATTAATCCGGTTAAAAATAGTTTCATTTCAAAGTGTATAAACTTGTATACGATTCCATCTCACGTTTACCGTTGAATATCAAACTATCCCTCGGGAAATTTCATCACAATGGCCACTAAAATGAAGCTTCTAGACGACAGTGGATTTCTCCGACCTATATAAATATCATATTGTACATACACATCGTAGGCTTCTATGAAAGACGAAAATCATAAAAAAAAATGAGAATTTCAGCTTTTTTAATGTAGTATTTGTCTTTTTTAACATTTCAATGTGTTCACACACTTAGGAGATTTAAAAACATATTTTTATTAATTTATTTATACGTTTTCTAAAAATATATTTTTCAATTTCCTTAGTGTGTGATGCGAAGGCTACTAACTGTAAAGTCTACTGGTTACGAGTTCCGTTCTCACTCCAGGGATTATATTTCTATTATTTTCATTTCTTCGAACTGGTTACACAACGCGTGGCTTTGAGTTTCACCTCTCAACACGCAATGTCTCGGATTCAGGCGGAAAGAGGAGGACGGAATATCTTGACGCTAGGATCTCTCTGTCTACCATGCTATGCGGCAAAAAAGATAAGCTAAAAAATATTAAGACTTTTCTAAAAGCTTAATCTTTATAGCAAGTGTTATGTTATACACAAAATTGCACTAGCGGCATAGTTTAATCTGATAGACCGCTTGAAAATTTTCGTGCAGATTTTAATAATTAAATTATTAAATTTAAAAATATCAAATAGACTTTTGCAAGGAATTATGAATTGTCGAATCTATATCAAGCTAACACTGGCTCGGAAGGAAGTTCTACTGAGAAGAGCCGACGAGAAAGCTGACAGTTGTTTTTTTTTTTTCAAATATAAAAGTTACAATTTTATTATTCAAAATAGAATGACAGTAGTCTGCATTGAATTCAAATAATATTGCTTTCACACAGTTTTAAGCCTTATTAAAATTTGATCGTAGTCAAAAAGAAGCTCTTGATTTTTTATTATAGATATTTTTAAAAACAAAATATAGTTTTAATTACGAACCGAACAAAAAAAAACTTGGAAGATATATCACGCAAAAATGAGTGGTAAGCCCACTTCCCCTGAATGGCAGACCTCCGTTGATCTTTGAGAAAACGAAATCGATGATGCCATCGGGAAAGTTACGTAAAAGGCTGAAGAACCCCCGGAACGAATGTGTGGTGACAGTAGATGAGGCGAAAGAAGTATGCAGGGACCGTTCTCTTTGACCATCCCTCTATTTCGAAAATGTTTTACTAAGTCAGCAAAGCTTATAAGTTCTTTTCGGTTATTATAATGAGGTTCATGTTGAGGCCATTGTGACGATGGTTGTGGGTTCGAGTCCCACTTGGGAGAATGGTTTATTTAAATTATTTTAATTTTTGCGCTCTAGTGAAAACAAGCGCGATGTTCTACGCTACCAGACATTTATTTATCCAGACGTTTATCAGACATTCTATCTACCTATCAAATCTGCCATACGGAAAAAAGGTGAAGTTGAAAAAAACTTAATTCCTTTGCTGTTTGTTCCACCACCCGGCATACGAGTATATTATTTTAAAAATAGACGAATATTGAGATATTTACAAATAAATGGAGATATGTACAAACAAATGGAGATATGTATAAATAAATGGAGATATGAACAAATAAATGGCGATATGTACAAATAAATGGAGATATGTACAAATAAATGGAGATATGTACAAATAAATGGACATATGTAAAGACTATATTCAATTTATCTCAAAGAATGAAAAATATCGGTAGAGTTACAAAAACAATAAAATATTTAGAAACAGACCGATTTACATAATTATATCCGTACGGATTATATTAATTCTTTGACGAAGATATCCGGTACGTTGAAGTTTAATTGGTAATTTAATTTCCTAATTAACTTGGAGTATTTTGTCAAACCCAGTGCCTTATTACGGCTTTCATTTATTTCATATAAACGGAAATCTTTATAATAATAGTATTATTCAAAATACAACACCGTTGTGGTTCAGTGGAATAAATGAGAGTTATAGATTCATATATTCAAAGGTACAGTATTATATGTTTTTATCAATAAAGAACATCTCTTACCATATACCCGTATATAGGCAGAGGAAACCTAGTGTCAAGACACTCCGTTTTACGATTTCAGCCTGAATACGATACGTTGTGTATTGAGTGGCGAAGCAGAATGCCGCCGTTTGTTTAACCAGAGACGGGAAATGAAAATCATTTTAATATAAACACTTTTCTAAGTGTAGTTAGAACCTACTACGCCCTGTCTTTAACGCTGCACTATGGCCACGATAGCCTCATATAATTTGACAGATCTTAACTATATTTTGATAATGGAATTATTATAATTTAAAACCATCGTGGCGGAATCAGAAACATGGGTCTCGCTGTAAATAAACGACGGTTGTGATTTAATTGCGCAAATGGTGTGCGGTCTTAAGTTCCGATACCCAACACTTTTTAATTGATTTTTTTTTAACTAGGCTTAAGGTACATGAAGGCGTCACTCACTCTAACTTTTTTTTAATAAAAATAAATAGCTTAATAAGTTTGTACTCATCGAAGTGTAGTAGATAAGGCAGAGCCTGGATAAATCGCCAGTTTGTACAAAAGAGAGTCAAGCTGTAGCAATTTCATGCAAAATCTGTGCCGCCTATAATATCTAAATTAAATACATTTATATTCTGGTCAGCTGAGGTCGGATCCGTAATGAATGTCAAGTGGGTTGAGTGCTTATATAAAATTGATTTTTGCTGTATTTGCTTTTAAGGGCTTTAGAAAAATATCCGGATTTATTATAGGATATTCATATGAAAAACAAACTTCATATAATTTACTGCGAAAGCAGGCTGTATTTTGATAAGGCATTTTAGTTCAGTGTAGTAGTTATACACGTATAATTTTATTATAAAATAATTAAAAACATGTCTGAAGCGAGTCTGCTTTATCACAATGGTTGTCGGTTCTAATCATTAGAAGAATGGGTTACCTTGGCTCGTAACATGAAATTTAATATATTTTTTGACCTCATTCTGTAAAGTATTTTGAATTTAATTTAAACACATTATATATTGACAAGAGTATTACATCAATCTATGCGATATTAGTATAATTTTAATTATATACTAGTTAATGCTACAACTCCCTTTACGTGGACTATATATTTGGGTCCCGTATTAGGGCGTTATGGTATTGAAATAACTGTACCTTTTATATGAAAATGAGAATGAAGTAATATAATTAAACACTCTTTACTACTCTTTCCTTTAATCATTGTCAAATATTTAGAACTAAACAAAAATAACTTTGGTTTTTTTAAAATTATATATATTTATAAGTCCAAAATACTAAAAAATATATAAGATATTTCTTATACCTATTTCTTAGACAAATGATAATAGAGAGACAATATCTTAGACAACCATTTAGATGTCAGTGAAGATCGCTTAAGCACTTGCTACACGATGTGCCATTAAGGGCAGAACACGGCCTGACAAAGCTTATTTTTTATATAAGGAAAAAAAATTAACACTATTCAAAAAAATCTTATTTAACTTAATAACTTATAAAAAAACATTTTTAGAATTTGTATAAATATGTAAACGTAGCGGGGACTTGAACCCTTGAAAAACATTGAAACCGTTCTCTCACCACTAAGCCATACGTACTGTATCTCTGTAGGGAGATTTTTAAAAATCTCCGCTACCCATAGATGATTATTCCTAAGCAACAATGTTTTAAAATGGGCCAATGCTATTTATTAAATATATTTAAAGTGAAATTCACACATTTCAGACAATCAGGTTTTTATATCCTAAGTGTGTAAGTAAAGCTTCAATAAATAAATAAATAACTTATGTCGTCACTCGGCAATACACAGTTTCTCCTTAAATGGGTCTCCATGGAAACCGGAGTATTTTGACACTAGATTCTCTTTGCTTTGCTCTATGCAGGAGATAATAAAAATGTTACTTTATAGATCCAGTTTGGATACTTTTGACTGTAGGTAGGTTTTTGAGTTTGAATCCCGGTTAATATAATATTAACTCCAGCGACATCTGTACAGATGTATTTATATTTGTTTTGCGTATATTGTATTTAATCTATCTGTCTGTCTGTTTCATTTTACAGTGGCACGAAGTTTTCTTTTCTTTTAATTAAGATTTATACGTTACCAGCGACCCGCTGGCCAATAGCTGTTTCAAGCTGCGTCATCAACTATTTTCCTGAGTAAATTCATCGATACCGGTGAAGCGGTTTAGATTTTTCATACAAACTGTATTCCCTTATTTCAGCCATAGGGTTGATTATTGAAAAAAAATATAGCCTATGTTGGACCCATAATCTATAGTTTTTTTCATTCTAAATTCCATCCAAATCAGCCCTGTGGTTTAGCCGTGAAAGCCTCACAGACAGACAGACAGACAGACATGCAGACTTTTGCATTTATAATATTAGTATGGGTTTAACCCATACTAATATCATTATGATAGCAAGATTGGAACAGCATTTTTATATGCACATTAATACTTACTAGACATTATGAAGACCAAAGTAACTTCCAACTAGGTGTCTGTTCGTTTGTTTGTCACGATATGTTTATATTGAAGTCTGAAGTCTGAGAAAGGCTTCATATCGACACACCACGACAAAGACGCGCGCTGAAACTAGTAACGTACACGTGAAGGGAAAATGTTCGACCCATTTTTACGAAAATAATGCAAACGAAGGAGTGTGTAATATGGCATACTTAAAGTTCGTATCGAGTAGAAGTTAAATAATAAATAATTGCCACTTGCCAGTGTGGTCTTATGCGTATGTCACTTTATATAAAAGTGTGTGTCAAACACGGTAGTGTGTGTGATATTTATTATATCACACACACTGCCATGTGTTCAGTATTTCTAACGACTTTCCATACTTTTTCTTTATATAAATTTTAACTATACCAAACTCCATCCATACTCTTTGTAAAAAAGTGTCCAAAGTTTTTCCTTGACGTATTAATATAATGTTTATATATATATATTTCTGCGTAGGATTTAAATTCAATATCATACCAATAAGTCAGGCCCCTTTAATGGCAATATGGCATGAGATTTGTAGAGTTTTTTTTGACATAATTTTACGTATTAATAATATTCATAAATTTTACATATATTCTAGGCTTTCTTAATTCAATAAAGCAAAGATAAGTTGTGATTGACAGGATATTTTAATCATTTACTTTACATAAAACCAGTTTGAAAGAAAATTACCATTTTGATACTTGAATAATTTAGACCATTTGTAGTCTAAAACACTTCGCAGGTTTTCACGGACCATTGAACGCTGTATTTCTGTTTCATTTCGTATAAGTGTCAAGAGCTAACCTAAAGTTATTATTTGCATATCTTTGGTTACTTTCAAATTAGAAAATTTGTTATGAGTTTCTGTCTTGGCTTTTATACTGTAAGAATACAGTTGGTACAAGTGGAGTTGGACGGTTTCCAAAAAGCGCGGTTTCGAATTCCGCTGCGTTCAATTTTTTTTTTATGCGTTTTCAAATAATATTTTTTGATTATGATTATTTTGTTTAATTGCATTAAATAAAGCTATACTCTTCTTATTTATTCTTACAAATATTTACACTTAGGTTTTTATAGCGTCACATCTTTTTACGCAAGTAAAGTACCTTAAAGAGAATATTACATAATGAATGGCTCAACTCAACGACTCGTTTTGTCATAGATACCAGAGCGTATAAATGAAATATTTTATATAAAAATATATTCTCCCGAGTGGGATTCGAATCTACAACCAATTGCGTGTACAATCAGACGCTATCCAACTGCACTACGATGGGCTGCATTTATTGCAACGTGGCTAAGTAAATTGCATTATTTTGTGTATCTTTCGCGGCTTATAGAGTATATTTAACACACTACGCCTAATCAGATCGGAATATTCAAAATATCTATATATCTATACTATACATATAATAAAAAAATAACTGATCGCTGTCTGTACATGTAAGATATATGTAAAAAATATTATTGTCTATTGTATTTTGGTAACTTCCGATAAAATTTAGTGTTGGTTTTAAATAAAAACTTATTATATTATAAATTTAAGCGAGGTTTGTGATTTAAGTTAGGAGGCGGGCAGGCGGGGCGTGTTTACGCAGGCGAAGTCTCGAGCGGGTCACTAGTTGTATTGGTGATGTACGAATTGACACTCGTAACTTCGGTTGCATGGTCTTTATGACCTCTGCCATACTACCTACCATTTGGCTGTTTTGTCTGTCAGTCACATAATGAGTAATAGAGCTATGCATGTTTATATATATTATATATATATATATATACATAATTTACTTTTTTATAATTTATATAAATATAAATATATATATATGTAAGAGAAAGGTTACTCGCGAAATATCGATAACCACTTGAAAGTTAGTAGACGGTCAAGATTCAGATCCGATTTGTGCGACAGGACCGAATTAAGGAGGAGTTTATATTTCAAGTTTTTTTTCCTTTTAACATGTGAAATTTGGCAGAGATACATCCATTATTACGCGGACGAAGTGACGGGAAACAGCTAGTACTATATATTATGTAGAATCAAATTTTAGTACTACAGTGGCTTGTAGTGGAAGTTCAATAAAAACTATATTAAAAGTTTCCTCGTGATTTTACGCTGGTAAAGTTCGTATATACGCGTATATTAAATTCTCAAAGCTTCCAGTGAATTTTGTGTATTTACTTATTTATGTAATGAAATGTTTTGTTTGTATTAATTTAGTATAGAAAAAGGAAGTCAGAAACCTTTTGCGCTTCACTCGGACAGATGATATATATATTAGTTTAGTAGTATATAGTCGTCGTAGACGTTATGTTACAAAAGAAATCAAATAAAAAATTTTGTATATAAATTAAGGCAAAAATTTACGAACCTATAAAAAAAACTATTATTGGTTCTTATTATTGCTTGAACTATTACAAAATTATGTATAGAAACTCCTCGATTGTGTGTTGAGTTGTGTAACTCAACGCCGCGCTATGTCTTATAAAAACAGAGAAATTATTATAATATAAATATTTTCTCGAATGTAGATGTCTTTTGGAGTTGTTCTGCTATTTTATACTAAATACACAAATAGTGCAAAATTTATCAAAAAAAGAAATACCGGAACGACGTATATATATATGTGAATTTAAAGTAAATATTTCAAAATCTTCAGTCTTCAGTTTCTTGATAAACTATATCTGAACCTATATTATTTAAATCAAATCTTACTTGGAGAAAGCCATTTATCTCTCCATCTCCATTCATCCCATCAGGAGCAGACGTTTGTGCGTGTCAGTAACTGTCTTGACTACAATTGCGTCAATATAACATTAGATTGTATATTATAATGGAAAAAGCGTTAGTAATAATCGTAGCTCAGATGTAGTGACAGATTTTGATTTAAATATATTTAGAATACGAATAAATAAAAATTTTAAAATTAAAATTAAAAATTGTAGGGATTAGAACCCGCGCCTCTTGGAAAACCGTCTAAGCGCTCTGACCGCTAAGCCACGCGTTCTACATCTTATTACAGTTTGTGTATGATGAACACTTCAAATAATGTTAAAAAAGATTTTGATTAATAGTTCAGTCTACTTCGTCTGAAAATAAACGTATGGCTACAATTGTTTAAAATTTTTAAGTACGAGCTTATATAAATTTTATCGGCAAAATTATTTCTGTAATTGAGCATTCGATTTAAATATGTAAAAAGTCTAAAATTATATAATTGTTTTTTATTATCCTGCTAATGTGTGAAGGAGTAGGAGCATGAGATGAGAGTAAATGCTGGAAGTCAACATTTTTCGTACCAATGTAAAAAAAACACATAAAATAAATATTACACATACTACTATGTGTTCACATACACTTATGTATAAAGTGGTTGGTTGTTAAAGTAACGCTTATTTTACGCATCCAGGGATCCGCAGTCACTATTATAGCCTTTGTTCTTTCAACCAAAATGTATTCAGGCTATTTACGGTGACGCTTCACCAAGTCACCTAGCTTTCCAAGAAATGCGTTTTGCAGTCACTATATAATACATAAATTGAAATTATACTGACATTTTATTTTTATTTAAGTTGGCATTTTAGGAAGAGAGCCATTTGAAATGGCACTTCATCTTTTTTTCTCAGCATTTTAGAGTCGGTAGAGAGAACCTAGTTGAGTCAAAATGGAGCTGTTTGCTTAAAATTAAAGGTAAAATAATCTATATAAATAATAAAATATTACTGATCGCTCTCTGTAGGTGCAATATATATGAAAAAATATATTATTCGGGTCCCTTATCAAGGTTATTACATTGAACCATATTTTTCTTTTCTGTTTGTCTGTTTGTTTGTTACAGACATACACGCTAATCTGAACGGCCTAACTACTTTTAAATGAAATATTGAATATTGTATTGTGCTAAGCTTACTTTCACATAAAGTGTTTATTTCATTTCAATCGGTTCATAAAAAAAAATTACAAACATTTAAATTATACATTGAAGCAAAGTTTGTGATTTAAATGAGAACGCAGGCGGATGAAAAAACGAAATAGTTCAGTCATGTAGTTTACGCAGGCGAAGCCGCGAGCGGGTCGCTAGTTATTAATAAGTATCTTGTTTCAGACAGTGTGAGGACAGTCTTAAATAATAAAATTTTGGCAGTCAGTCTGTTTATTATACACAAAAAAGAAGAGTTGAAATGTGAAAAATATTTTACCTATACTTGCCATAAAGCTACAAGAAAAAAAAAAATTGTACGTAACATTTATTACTATTTCAGTGTGTTAGTTTATAACATTAATATAAAACCATTAAAAATATATAAAGCTTTTTCAAAGAGGTCTCCATTGGCTGTAATACCCTTTAAACGTTGAGGACTGTTATTAATAGCAGCACGCAATGTTTCTATGGGAAAATTCTTCATTGCCAATCGCATGGAATGTTTTAGGGATTCCAAATTATCATGGCGGTTAGAGCAAGCCTTACTCTCTATAACTGATCATAAATCTTAATCCAGTGGATTAAGATCAGGACTAGATGACGGCTAGTCTTCAGCCCTGATGAAGTCCGGAACGTTTATTTCTAACCAAGATTGGGTTGATTGAACTTTATGACCCGGCGTTGAACCTCGTCGAAACTACCTTCTCACGAACGGTATCTTGATACACTTGTGCCGATGTTTTGATACCTTTTTCACAAATATATAGCTCAGTCACTCCTTCATAGATAACAGACCATCACTAAAGTTGGTTATTGTCCACGATGTGCTCTGTTGACTATTTGGGGAGCTTTTAGGAATTATTTAGAGCTTTCAGCATAAATATGTCATTTTGTTTGTTAAAATATTGCTCAATTGTAAGATTTTTTTCCCTTTACATACCGCTTAAGTAGTTGTTTTGATTTTGCCACCCTATTCTTTTTTAAATCATCAGTTAAAAATGTCCAGTGCGTCCCTAATAGACTGTAAGTCCTAAATTATCTTTTAAAATATGCGGCATTCGAGGTGCTATTTTCATCTCCCTAGATAAAATCTTTGGCCCTCGGACAGGATTTCTTCGACTTCTTTCCCTTACTGGTTTGATCGCCTTTTTCGTACCAACACTACGTAGACGATCAGATCTTTGTATTCTTCTGACACAATTAGAGGATGTTTCATTGTAGCTATCAATAGCCTGTACACAATTTTTGCTTTTTACATTTGATTATTACCAAACGTAAGGAGGATTTAAAAAATCATAAATAAAAAAAAAGATTCCAAATTCAAAAGTAATAATTTGTATTTTTTTAAATTATAACAGTATTTATGATCAGTCTGTATAGTATTAGTTGTTTGATGTTATTAGTATTTGATGTATATTATTTTATATCAGACACGGTCGGTTAAGGGTTTGATTCCCGGTTGGGGGGACTGATTAAATTTAAATAATTTTCAATGGCATGCTCTAGTAAAACAAGAGCGCCACACGCAATTTCTCGGTTTAAAGTAAAAATTGGAGAACGGAGTGTTTTCATACTTGGTTCTCGCTGGCTACAGGTAAACTCTAAAAAGCTTTGAAATATAAAATGTTTTTTTTATTTCCACGAAATTCTAAACATAAGAATGCTTAGAAGCTAACTAGATTAAAAATAAACGACTTTTCACGATAAGAATACAAAAATTTACGACCTGCTGTGGCCCGTAAAAGTATATTAAAACCGTCCTCTCACATAAATAATGTTTAGAACTATAAGTAATAAA
This sequence comes from Podotricha telesiphe, assembly GCA_038994665.1. Taxonomy (NCBI): domain Eukaryota; kingdom Metazoa; phylum Arthropoda; class Insecta; order Lepidoptera; family Nymphalidae; genus Podotricha; species Podotricha telesiphe. The sequence continues at coordinate 1,027,240 of JAOYRR010000431.1, read as the reverse complement.
GTTTGACGCGTTTCCTACTCACTTGAGCTTTTATTAAACCAACAACTACATTTTAACTACGAGAGATGAGAGATTTATATTGAGATTTTCTATTTATTATATAGTCGTTTAGTTGAAGGTAGTACTAGGTTTGAATGATACTTTTTGATGCATAGTATTATGACACTGCATTCTCCACTTTCCGCCTGAATTCGAGACGTTGCATTATAAGTGGCAGAACTCAATGCCGCGGTTTGTGTTATTCACCATAGTGGAGAAAATAATTAAATTTCGATCATTTCGCCGAGCTGGAATCGAATCCACAATCAATTGCATTTACAGGTCGACGCTGTCTCATTACGCCACAATGGCTTTATATAAATCTGAAGCAGCATGAACATTTAACATATCACTTTGTTTTCCGTTTTCGATGTTAAAGACGAATTCTTAGTGGTGAAACTCTCCACCCTTTCCTTTATTTATCTATTAGAGGCGCACATTTTAAATATATACTATAGTTTCTTAGAGGATATTTTTTGATATCTTTAAAGTGTACTTTTGGGTAACGTATAAAAATTGTAATCCGGAATTTTTTACATGTTTCCTTAAAATCGTATTTTAATTCCTAAGTGTGGTAATAACAGTTTAAAATATTTAATAAACAACATTCTCTCTTGCCAAAGGATTGTTCTTAAAAATAATCTTTGACTAGCAGAAATATCTCACTCACTCACTGAGAGGTATGCTAAAATCAAAAATAAATTGTAACAAGTGTATAATAATTTCGACGTTTCAAAGAATCAAAGATTATACCATCGCTACCATATTTTTTTTTGTTTCATAATATTTAATTATAAGTAGTTGTAACAACAACTGTCCAGAAGTGTCAGATCCTAATCATAAATCGAATATTTTGCCGTAAATTTAAGTTCAAAGTCAAGATATATCCAAAATCATTAGATGATTGACGGATTTACAAGTATGATTCAGATTATACGGTTCATATGAAGAATTATGCGAAGGATGGGAATTCCGACCAGATCTCGCAAAACGCACGTAAAATTGCAGATGAGGGAACAAGTGGCAAGATATAGGTCTATTTGCAAGTAAAATACGCAAGGAACCTTCGCTTTATGGAGTTCTGGAACGTGTTCAATGGGTATACGAGATTTATATTATTTTTGGTATTTGGAGGATTCTAGATTCCTAGGCGAGAGTTTGTGTATTGTTTTTGAAAGGAATATATTATATATATTCGTATTTTTCTTGTGATTTAGTTTATACTATTCTGGGAAAGTTGGATTAATATATTATCACTATTAGTTAGGTAATTAGATAAATGCAAAAAGTACCTGTTTCTTTCATATATTATTATTATTTAATTATTATACATCTAAAATGTTACAAAACAATATTTCACAGTCCTACAAAACTGTTTATACTGTTTGACTGTAGGATCAGTTGAGTCTCTTAATTCAACATTTTAAATTTCAACAGACCGTAGTAAATATGGTTTTACTTTTAATTTAAATATTTTTTTGAAAACTGCTTCACGGCATTTGTCCTCAGTTCCGTCGTTTCCGTTCCGTTTAAAATAGTTTCATTTCAGAATGTGTTATAATCGCGAAAATCAGAGAACTTATTATATATGGTCTCTATCTTTTTTTAAGAGTTCTATCTCCAAAGTGATTATTTTAGACTTCTCCGTTCTCTGTTATCTCCATTTGTTCTTGGGCATCGTGGCGAAATGTGGCGTGACTGTAAAAGCACGACAAAAGGTTGTGGGTGCGATCCCCACTCATGGCAAAAACTGTATCTAAGTTATTTTCATTTCTGCGGTCTGTAAACAAAAACACCATGTTAAATACCGCCACTGGTTTCTATTTCCGGGCGGAAAGTGTCTTGATTCTCTGATGAGATTCTCTCTCTGTCTCTTTCTCTCCTGCTTGCTGAATAAAGTGCGAGGATAAACTATAAAAGAGGAACTGTAACAAATATAAGATTACTTATAACCTGTATTTGACAAGTTACCAATTACGGTTATTCATGGAAATTAAATTGAAAAATGTATGATAAAATTTAAAGTTAGTTGTTACAGAACTTTAAATCCATTGAAAATTGTAACCAGAAACTAAAAGTTGACGATAAAACAAACGTGCTTCAGAGATCAAGTAAAGTTGTTCTTTACATGGTAAGTTTCTGTTCAATTTTGTCAAATATCATTAGTTTGCAACCATTGTGACACAGTGGCACAGCGTTTGATTATAATAGCATTTGATTCTGGTTTCGATTCCTATTCGGGTTAATCATAATTTGATTATTTCATTTCACCAATCTGGTGGAGACGGCGGTGTTGAGATCCGCCACTCAACACGCAATGTCTCGAATTCGGACGGAAACTGGAAAACGGAGTGTTGTGTTTTTAGATTGCGGTGGTAGCGGAAATAAAGTATCGATTCAATGCTAATTAAGAGGTAATTGTCAATTCTGAGAGCGGCTGTATAAATATAATTGATTTAAATGAAATTTATTTGTAGATATTTTCATCAAGCTTTTAAATAAATTGCTTGAAATTTAATAATATTTACAATCCTATTTTATTAGTTCTACCTTGTTTGAGGTGAAATCGTACGTGCTTGGTGTTTAACACAGAGCTTCAGTTGTACAAATATGTTACTTTATACTAAGTGCTCAATTTTGGACTTTTAGGTGTGAAATTTCATTTCATGTTGATGCATAGCTAGCTATAACCCGTGAATTCTTCCACATAGTAAAGATCTCTTAGACCTCCTTAATACGGCCCTGTCGCAAAATTACTATTATTAGCAGTATTTATGAAATTTAAACTTTTTGTTATAAATATGTTTATATATATACTTCACATTGTTCCTAAACATCTATACGTAATATTTTCTTTACTTGCGTTAGAGAAAGTTCAACATTGTGCCCCTTTAGAAACAAAATAATGAAAAATGAACGGAGTAATGTATCACTGAGCTCAACCGTTTTATATCTTCGTAAAAAAAATAGAGCAAAAAGCCACGTACACATGAATGAAATGGTTTTTACACATACACATTATATATGTGTATACGAGTGTGTACTTAAATAAATTGCTTTACGTTGCCATCTAGTTAATAGAGCTTTTTCTTCGATCTTTTACTTTTTTGCGTAAAAGCTTATTTGAGAAACTCACTTTATGAATTGTAATTACTATTTTATTATGTAGAAAATAAAAATTTAAGCACAGTCGTTAAGGTAACGTTGTAAAAGTAATACTTTGGTTCATTATAAAAAGGCTTGCTAACTAAAATATCCTTTTAGTTAGATTTGGCCATTAAAAGTTCTTTTCTGTGTAATACAGAACGTTTGCGACAAATCTAGGAGCTTTTGTTTGTTTCATGAACAAAAAGTACGTTACGTTAATTTTATTTTAAAACTAGTTGTAATAACCCGCAACTTCATTTGTGTGGAATATAAAACGTAAAAATCCTAATAAAACACCGCAACCGCTTCCCCGTTCCGTTATAGTTTTGAAAAATTCAGCAGAGAGAAGTTCAGCATGAGTTTTAATGAATCTACCTGCACATGCTTGTTTTGGATTACCGAGCGTCCATCGATCAGTCACTAACTGAAGAAGCTAACATAATATATTTACATGTAGTTAGTCTCTTCAGTTTCAGTGCTATATAGACTTGTTATAAAGATTTTTAATAATAGATAATGTAAATATTTCTTTTTGCCAAGTAAAATGTTTGAATATGCACATGTGTTTTCTTGTTTTACGTAGAAGGAATCCTGTACGGATACCAGCGATTCAGGGGCTCGGGCCCAGGCATTTTCAAACATTTTTAACCAATAAAACGTCTCAATCAACCAATTAAATCTTGCGTAGTACACAAAAAACTTACACGAACTTCATATATATTTTACAGTTTCATGTTTTTTTTTTTATGAATATCGTTTAGGCATTCTTTTTCTCCACTTTCCTGTTATTGGTTGGCCTCAACACCGTGCATTGTCTCTAAGCGGAACTTTACATATATTAATTTTTCCCAGTGGGAATTGAGTCCACGATCAACCGTGCTTACAGTCAATCGCTGTCTAACTACTTCCACGGCTTGCCCTCAAAATATTTTACATTTTAAATATTGTCACAAAATGTGAAATTACATGCCTGAAAATGAGGGCGATGTAAACGGCGAGTGAACAAAAGGTCGTTTTGATCAATTGTGAAGTGTTTTTTAAGTCCAAAACTTTGTATTGAAATGCCCTATAAAAAGTTTAAGTATGTTGTAGGTTTTGCTTCGGCGCTTTTAATACAGTTAAGTGATCTCTGAGGTTTAGAAGATCGTTCAGAAAAGCGCAAGAATTTTGTTAGTTTTGTTGTTATTAATGTTTATAGTCTGTATTTTAATAATAGTTTGATTATTTTAAAAATTTAGGATTTTTAAATAACATTTATTTACCAAAAAAAATCTCCAGCTGTTTTGTTATAATGACTGACTTTTAGTCACCACCATATTAAAATCATTATTAACAGGTATGTTTGGACAGTAGTACTCAACATGGAAGTGTAGAAAAAAAAAAAAAAAAAAAAAAGAAATGTAAATAAAATATCCATAAAGAGAACTACTTCGCTCATTTTGAATAAAAGAAAGAAAAAACCGATAATCATGAGCTTATTGTATAACTAACTAAAACTTTTTTACTACAATTATTAGGATTCTGGAGTTTGAATTTGATTTGATAATATTTAGATTGATTTTTATCATAATGCTTTTCATACAAATACAGTAAATTTTAAAACAACACACACTACTATATATATCCCAATAAGTTTAGCATACAATTTTGTTTCCAATGTACAGGTTACTATGGCAACATGTGTTTTACGCGTCAATAAGTCTAGAGATTAATGAATAGCTATTTAATAGTTTGAACTTTCTTAATATTATTATATTATATTTATATATAAAGTATATCTTATTAGATAAGTCGTCTCATATTAGTCAATTGAATGGATGTCAATCTAGAAACGCCACTACATTAATTCGGTACAACAGCCACGTTTACGGTCAGAAATCATTTGATCAAATCTCCAAGGCGCTGTCGTGATTAATACTGAGACGCTTTTGTTCTGCTTCCCTTCCATTGATAGGGATGGACAAATGTGCTAACTTGGAATTAAAAAAAAAAGATTTTACTAGCAACCCGCTCATGGCTTCGCCTGCGTAAACTGCACGACTAAACTATTTAGATTTTTTTACCCGCCCGCTTTGTCACTTAAATTACAAACATTGCTTAAATTATAAATTGAAATTGTTGTAACTTTTTATTTATGAACCGATTAAAATAAATTAAACACAAACACAAATAAATTAAACGTTAAGGGAAATTTATCGAAATACAATAGTCAAAATGCATTTATTTTGTTTTAGTTGTTTCTGAGATAAGCGTGCACAAGCAAACAGAGAAACAGAAAATAAAATTAAAAATCATTGTTTAGGGTTCTATTACATTGATAAATGCCCCCAATAATATATTTTTTCATATATATTCCATGTACAGACAGCGATCAGTTACATTTTTATTATATGTATAGATATACTAATGTTTATTTTTGCGCCCTTTGTACCTAAACTGCACTGATAAGACAAAGGGCGACGTTGAGTTCTGATGAGTCAACCATACAATATGACAATTTGGTAGAACAATCATGAACAAAATATCTTGATACTAGGTTTTGTCTGTCTAGTGTCTAATATACGTTCGGAAAAAGTGTGAAGCTCCTTACGTATTTGTGTGTTTGTTAGAGATCGTGTCTGGAAAAAATAGAGTATAACAGCCTTGTATGAATTCTCCTAACTACTACTAAATTTAAGAGAGAATTGTTTTGTATTTGAGTTGAGTACCTTCAAAAAGCGCATCTATTTCCAAAGGCAACATCTAGTAGCTAGTAGCTCTTCTGGTGGTACACAGGGTCGTAGGCAGTGGTGATCACTTACCATCAGGCCTGAATGCTCGTTTGCCTTGTTTATAGTATAAAAAAAAAAAGTTTCTCTAGGTCCTCCTATATATATATATATATATATATATATACAATAATAAGTTCTAAACATTGCGTGTTGAGCGGTGGAACTGAACACCAAGTTTCATTGTGAGAATAATTTAACTATTTTTATTTCCCTGCTCGTTTCATATAGTAATTCCTGCTTATGGAATCGAACCTACGACCTCGGCGATTACAGTCAGTCACCCCCAATACGCCACGATGCAACTAGAAGGAACACGAATTGGAAAAAATTTTTAGAAAAATATGAATTGGGTACGCAAAGGAATGTACTTGGAGTTCAAAATCTATATCAAATGTAAAAAATATTCTTGGTATAATAATGAGTTTTTTAAAAAGAAACTAACAGTTACATAAGCTTTTATAATAGTTGCCCTAGTTTAGGCTTTTGTAGGCAATGCGTGGTGAAATATAATAAAGGCGAGTAATATATTTTACTAATACATCAAAATTAAATGTTTAATTTGAAATATACTTAATGGTACATTTGATAATTAATAATAAAGAAAGCTATAAAAAATATTAATTTAAATTTAAGTGTACTATATATTTAATTTATACTTAAAACTTACGCCACTGTGATATATTCAGGACATGTCTGTAAAATGGATAGGTTTTTTTCATATAAATGTTGCTATATAATTAGAAATTTAAGTTACTCATGGGAATAATTATACTTTTTTAAATAATTATATTACTACTACACTTTGGTCACTTTTTCATTGTCATAAATTAGTATGAAATTTGTCATAGTCAAGGCAAAAGCATTTTTATAAAACGTATAAAATTTTTTAACGCAACGGGATTTGAACCCGCGCTACTTGCAAACCGTCCAAGCGTTCTACATCTGGCTACGTCGAAATTTTTATACGCTTATTTTGTTTTGGCTTATCTGCCTGTTACTCCATGAACGGGCTGTAAGAGGCGCGGGTTCGAATCCTGCCGTATTCATAATTTTTATACGTTTCCTAAAACTGTTTTTCAATTCCCTAAGTGTGTGAATAATATTTAAATAAGTTTTAATATAAGTCAATTCTTCATAACAATAAAAATAAGAGACAATAGTCAATAGAAATATACATTAAATTAAAATATTGAATTTTATACATACTACATAGTATTTGACGTCGCCACGATGCGCATTTTTTTCGCGTTAACAGGACTTATAGTAGTTAAGACATATTGTGGCATCGGCCCATACTTATTTACGCATATTTAATATCTGTCAACGGAGAACGGTCACTCCGTCATTGGACTTTCTGCAAACTTTACAATATTTTGAAATTAAACTATTTTTAATCGGATTAATCGCGTATAATATTGGTATTCGAAAATACATTTTACAACCCGAGGTTCGAACACTTTACAGTAGTCCATGGGTGACCAGGTAGACTCTAGACAGAGAGACTGAGTCTATTTGCTATTATACGCGATTAATCCGGTTAAAAATAGTTTCATTTCAAAACGTGTAATAATCGTGAAAATTAAAGAACTTTTTAACCTTACAATAGTTCATATTTGTGATATAACACGAAAGAAACACGCTCCAGACAACATGTTATTGACTGTAGTATGAAAAAGAATAAAAATTTAAATCAATAAATCTTTAGAAAGCAAATCGTTATTTTGATATGTTCTTATGTTAGGTACATATATATAATATTTCTTTACAAAATCTAAGCATCTAAAAATCTCTTCAATTTAATTGAAACTATTAAAAATCAGCTTTCAGTAAAAACTCTTAATAGAAGCGAAATAAAAAACGCTGAAAGGGTTCCGCTAAAATCGTGAAAGTTGCAGTTGAGTTTTAAAAGGTTCTCGTTAATTTAAAAGTAGAGCAATTTGTAATAGTAATTTGATTTATTTTCATAAATTAACGGTTGAAATCTTGAGATGCTTAAAGTTTTTGGTTTGTTTCACGCTGTTTCACGCATAGCATTGTAAACAGAGAGAGATATTTTTTAGACGACATCGACTTCCCGCATGAAATAGGGTCATTGCGTGTTGAAAATAATTCAAATATAATAGTTTCTCCATATATGGAGCTGTGTAAGATTTTCTACTTGAATAAATATATGTAAATACAGGTGAAAGCTAATAAAATCGTGTTAAAATATAAGTACCATTGCCTACTTTGGTGGAAATTTTAAAATAAGCAGTCAGTTCGTTCCGCAGTCACGTCTAAAGGCTTTCAATTAATTAATGTATGAATGTTAATTATATTGTGCTGTATATTTTTTATTTATACCATTTCTTTATTATTTTCTGATAAAAGACTATCTATTACTTCATACAGAGTTCTAAAATAATTAAATTAATTATAATTGAGCAGAATGTGGAGAAGTGGAACAGCGTCTGGCCATTAGCATGATATGTCGTCGATTCGATACTCAACCGGTGGAATGATTATATTTTTATTTTTTTTTATTTTCCCGTCTCTGGTATGACACAGCTCAGCGTTGAGTTAGACTGTGGGGAGCGGAGTGTTATGACACTAGGTTCTCTCTCACTACTTTGCTATGAGGTAAAAAGCGTGGAACGGCAAATAAAATATTAAACTCGTAACACTTGTATGTTTTTCTACCTTTTAAAATGGAATGTAATTCAACATTTTGATACTTTCAAGAGAATAATTGAAATCCATTAAAACGCTCTATTGGGTTTTGTTTGAGGCTTTCAAAGAATGGCAAACTGTTGATTCGCTCTTTGACAGGTTTGTTACAGAGACTGATTCAATTTTATAGTAAAAGGATATTGAATGACTGGAAGGATATATTTTTTGTCTGTTTTATATAAATTTTGTGAACAACAAGCAAGCTACTCGCGTAGTATTAGTAAAGTACTAGCGAATACGCATATATTAAATACTAGCGACCCGCTCGCAGCTTCGCCTGCGTAAACTACACGGCAATCTCTATTCTCTATTCTATCTATTTAGTATATTCGCCCGCCCGCATTCTCACTTATATCATAAATTTTACTTAAATTTATAATTTAAATGGTTGTAACTTTTTATTTTTATGAACCGATTGAAAGGAAATAAACTAAATGTATAGTCAAATTGCATTTAAATCGGTAAAGCCGTTTCTGTGATTAGCGTGTACAAACGAACAGACAAGCAGAAAGAAGAATTTATAATTATTCTATTATATTCATTAAACTCAAAACTATTATGGGGATTTTTTTCAAGAAAGCTTTTACCATTGTGTTCCAACCTACTTCTTTCAGGACCTTCCTTGGACCTTTAGCGTATCCAAGCTTTATAAAAATATTAATGTAGAATTTGCTTTTTTCGCGCTAACGTTTGAAGTTTGTAATTTATGTTCCAGTCACAAAATGTATATGCTTAAAGTATAATCTACATCTGTAAACTGGTGTTGCTCCTAGGGCAACTATCCTTTTTGGTACGAATACTTGCCCTTTTTATTTGCAAAAATATGGTACTTCTTCAACAATGTCACAGAAACTATGTTTTTCAATGCATTTGGATGGGTTCAGACTTAAAGCATAATCAAATAACCAATTTGAATTTCCAATCACTTGTGGGTTTCTTTGCTGAGTCGCTCGAGTGTAAACGTCGCGTGTAGCTTAGGCTTACGCTTTGGCTTAATAAATTAATTAGAACATAAATCACGATTGAAATTTATATACATAAAAGCCTTTTACGCTGTTATGGGACAAACGTGATAAAACCTGATGGTAGTGGATTCGATTCCATGGAAGTGTGAATTATAAGTATCTGGTTACACAAAATGCGGGGCTGTCTGAGTGCAAGTCCAGTCCAAAACGATTTTTCAATAAATAGATGATTAGTGTAAAATTTTGTTACTTATTAGAAGCTACTCTCTCTCCCATACGGTATCGTTGAAGACAAATAGACATTTATATTTCGTTAACATTTTTTAAAGTGTTATTCCCACACTTAGGAAATTGAAAAAGACATATTTAGAAAACGTATAAAAATTTGAACGCAGCGGGATTTGAACCCGCGCCTCTTGAAAACCGTTCAAGCGCTCTGACCGCTAAGCCATGCGTCCCACCTCCAGCTACGTTGAAATTCTTATACGCTTATTACAACTTATATTTGTTGTTAGCATCTCTGTAGAGAGATTTTTACAAATTTCTGCTACCCAAAGATTATTCTACGAACAATCGTCTGGCAAGAGAGAATGCTATTTATTAAATATATATTTTGTTAACATTTTTTAAAGTCTTATTCCCACACTCAGGAAATTGAAAAAGACATATTTAGAAAACGTATAAAAATTTGAACGCAGCGGGATTTGGACCCGCGCCTCTTGAAAACCGTTCAAGCGCTCTGACCGCTAAGCCATGCGTCCCATCTCCAGCTTTTATACGTTTTCTAAATATGTCTTTTTCAAATAGACATTTGTTAAAAAAAGCATGTCTAAATTTATTTTCCATATAATCATGTTGTCATATACATATAGTTGTCGTCTCAGCCGTTCGACGCCCACTACTAGACATAGGATCCCCAAGGATCTATGCGATTCCCGCATCCAGTTGCTTCCGATGACCTTAACCAGATCGTCGGTCTGGTCGGTGGTGTGTTTTTACAAATACCTTAATACTCGTTTTTGACTTTACCACCCGGACTCCTCCGGGGCCGTTGTTGGAGTTACATGAACAAAGAGTTCATCATATAGAGGCCCTCTTTCTCCATGAAATTGAACAACATTTGACCTCAGGGGTTCGCTGCTCAAATCCAAATTGTCCCACTTAACTGCGACAGGGTTTCTCCAACCTTTTGTTGAAGCCCCCCATTACAACTGAATAGTGAGTTTCGAAGCTAAGCATGGGTTTAGAAATATTCTCATCCATAGCTTCAACTACGCCATCAGAATGTGCCGAGGTCAGAGCGTACACCTGTATAACATTCTATAAATATTTTTTCTATTCTGCATTCTATATTCTGAGTATAAGATACGCTACCTTGTTTAATACACTACTGATGCTAACCTCTTGATCACAAGGGACGAAGGAAGGGCTGCCGGAACGAAGGAAGATTGGGGACCGTTTTAGAGTGTACTTTTCCATGAGCGGTGTTTTGCCATAATCACCACGCTTGCTTGGCAAGACGTCTAAAAAGACGCTGCTGCTCATCTCCTGCTAGCTGTATTCCCTTAGTCGCCTTTTACGACACCCATAGGATGAGGTGGGGTGTTGCTATTCAAAGCCGGCATCCACACAGCAAAATATATATATACTTTTTTTTTTTATTTAGTTGGACGGCAATTAGTGCGTCAAAATTGCGCTGCAAGATTTTTTGCATAGATAGATTGATTGATTGTTACATTGATTCAGGTAAAACTAAGTAAAGAGCGTTAAAAAAATTATAAAACACGGAAACTAATTTAATTATGTCACCAAGCCCTCATTTTGTAATTTTTTGCTGGTATAATATAAAATTAAGGCTTCATTATGAATTTCTACTGGAAAAAAGTCAGCTGTCAGTCACTGGCAGACTAAAAATCTAATATATCTACCAGTCACAGTGAAATTTGATTCGTGAAAATGCTGGCTCAGTTTGATTTTATCATTCGTGCCTTTATGAGTTTTCCGAATACGTTGTCAAACGAGGTACTAGTCAAACATTTTTAGAAAACGTATAAAGAACTACACAGTACACACTCATTACACGAGTGACACTTAACACCGGGGCCTAGGAGTTGTGACCCAAGTGTAGACTTAAGGACGTCTTTTAAAACGCATTAACACTTCTCCTTCTTCATTCCTTCACTGGTCGAGCTCCTCTCTCTAACATAGTAACACTTAATAATGTTAAGTGAGAATAATACAGCGACAAGGTGTCCTATCTAGTTGAGAACACTGCGGCAGCTCAAGATGAGCTGTTTTCTGGGAAACCAAAGAGTGTTTTAAAGATTATCCTAACACTTATTGGTCCGACCAACGATTAGACCGGAGTTCCACCATAGATAATGTAATGAAGTATAATAGATGTGGCTAAGCTAAGAATACTAAAATCTATGCACCGATATGTATATTATGTTGGTAGACCTTTAAATAAATAAAATAATTAATAAATATCTCCTATACAATGATTTTATTTTTAGAAAAACATAACTTCGTTTTATTTTTTATTCTAAACTTCTTTTTCTTTCAATGAATATCAAAAAGATATACAATGTACTAACAATTCAGTTCATAATATAAAAAAAAGACATATTTCTTGGACAACTCCAACTCGATTCTATTTGAAAAGTTTGATCGACTGGGGATTATTTAAGCTCAAGTTAGTGATGTTACTTATAGGAACAAAGTTTCTTCGTCAGTTCCATTTAAAGTTTCACTGTCGTATCTATTATGTTTGAGATTACATTACACTGTTACAGTTAACGAGAATGGAGTTAACTATACCCGTAGTAGTTGTGTTTTTAAACGATAACGGAAGATAATCCATGGTGGTTCAGTGTGACAGCGTCTAATGACAGTGGGGCAGTGTCTATAAGCGTTATGGTTGTAGGTTCGTTTTCTACTCAGGAATTTTTATAATTAAAACTAAGGAATTTCAATAAAAGGCAAGTGATATTTAACAATTATATTCTAATAATTCGTACACTCCCTTCAATTCAGTTATTTAGTTATGGCAACAATTCCTTCAGTTCAGTTCTTTGATTATGGCGCTTCGAACGTGCCAATAGAGTACAAGTCACTTCGCCGATATCACGTTGAATGGAGAACACACGAAGGAGATTGATCGGTAAAAAGAGATAAAATTATCGATTGCTAAAAGAGACAGTTTAGCTTAAATAAACTGTATATTTTATAACATTTTTTAAAGTGTTATTCCCATACTAAGGAAAAAATGGTGAAGCTATATAAATAGCCAAAAAGAAATGTTTTCTTAGTCTTCTTAGCTCTCACACTTGTACTATTTAATGTTAAATTATAAAATAAATTATAAAATTAAACATATGAAACGCCGTCGTTAAAATAATATATGAAAATTTTGCGCTTCTCATAATTGTTGTACAAATTGTTTAAATGACTTAATTAGAGAAATGAGGTTTGTTGTCAACAAGACGTGGTTATGTATTTAATTGACCTGTTATTTTCCCTCCACAAATGAAAATTATAGTGAAAATATATAATTTCTAACTTATATGTCTTTAAGCTTTTCCCTTTATCACTCATAGTCTAGTCAGAGAGCACGTAGTGACAAGACATTCTGTTCAGCGCTTTTCTCTTTGTCGATCGGAACTTAGAGCCGCACTTTGTTTGCCGCACCATCAAAGCATGGATTTTTTTTTAAATATAACATACTCATTTCCTTTAAGTGGCAATCCGATCCGCATCCATGTAAACTTAAATGTTTCTTTTTTTTTGTAATCTTGTTTCGTAATATAAAGAATATCAATTACCAATATTAAAATATTTCTATTTTGTAGTTTATTCAACATAAATAAGAAATATAACTTTAGTTTATAATAAAATTGCAAGAAATAAAGTGTCTCATTGTCGCGAGCTCCGTAAAACGAATATTGATGTGGAGCTAATATGACGGTAAAAGCGTGAAATTATATTATACTTTCTTTATTTTTGTCTGCGTTCCCTTAGCTTTATCATTTCTATTAGAATCAATTTCAGACTGCTTCAACTTGTCGCTTATAAGAATTATAAGATATCTGGTAATTTTTTTTTATCGAAATCTATACATTAATCAAAATCAAAATATTCTTTTATCGAACAGGCGGTTACAAGCACTTTCGAAACGTCAATTAACAAGAAATGTCAGCTTAGCCATGCGTTCGTTCAGTAAAGTCAGTCAAAATGTCAGTATTGTCAGTCCTAGCGGCAGCTACCACCGGCTCGGAAGGCAGTTCAGCTGAGAAGAGCCGGCGAGAAACTGAACAGTTGCTCTCTTCAAATATAGTTTTACAATAAGTAGCCTCCCGAGTGAGCATCAAAGCCTTTAATTCCCAACATTAACATCAGAATAGTATTCCTGGACCGAATAATATAGTTTTCTCAGTAATAAGTTTTTAATCTTGATTTTAAATTGTTCAAGCTGTAAGTCTGAAATTTTTGTTAAATTTTATTACACATACGTATACCATGTGACATTAATGATGCTTTTTGCGCAATATAGAACAGTACTCTTACCTACACAAGGATTTATTAGTTACTATCAAGAGTGTAAAGGCGGTCTTATGAGACCGCCTTATACTCTTGACTAGCTAATTGTCATAATTAAAGTTTATATGAAGAAAAACTGCCAAAGGCCAATATTTTTTTATATTAATGAATTGGATTTACGTAAAAAAATATTATATTACACAGTGTTTGACATATATTTTTGGATGAAGTGATGCAAACATGAAAGTAAAACACACCTATATAAATTATCTAATATTGGCTATCGTGGCACAGTGGAGCTGCATTGGATTGTAACTGCGATTGGCTGTGGGTTGGATCCCTACTCAGGTGAATATAAATAAAAAAAAATTGTATTTCTCTGCTCTGGTAAAACTGAGTGTGGTATTAAGTTCCACTATTCCAGTTAGCCAAAAAAGCGTGAAGCGTGTAACGTGTAACGTGAAGCGTGTAAAAAAATTATATATTTAATAAAGAAGCTTATTACCTTCTTGTTCTTATTATAGTTTTATGTTTTTTAATGTTAAGTACTTTTATATACATAAAAAACATCAATGTTTTATACTTTTCGCTAAATCCACAGCGTTTCTAAAAGTAGAGTACCAGCGCGCTGCATATAAGCCACAGCTCGAGGCGTTACTGACAAAAGAATGTGTAGCGTTTAAACGATTGCCTTTGAAACCAATCGAGTAAAGGCAGGCTCCGATTTAGCAGGTCATATAAAAATCGATTTAAAGGGAAGTAAAAGAAAAAAATTACAGTCAAGGAGATTGCGGTTTATTTGTCTTTCTTTAAGTTTTATAAAGCGGACTTTACTTGTGTCATAGTATGTAAGTATATATATATGCTTAGATATATAGAAATTATTCAAAATGTAATTATTAGTTGTGGTAATGTTAATTTTTTGTTTTGTTAGCCTTTTGTTTTTTTTAAGAACCAGTTTTATTTTATTGTTTTTTAATCAATTTTTAAATTATGTGACATTCCAAAAAAAATATTTTTCTTTGTATTGAAACAAGATGTGAGTAAAATTTTTATTTACACGAAGAGTTAGCCTGTAATTAAGACATACTATGTAAGAAGAACATATGTCAAGAACATGGCATGGCTTAGCGGTCAGAGCGCTTGAACGGTTTTCAAGAGGCGCGGGTACAAATATTTATACTTTTTCTCAATATTTTTAAATAAAAATACTTCACGCTCCTTCCCGCATAATAAAGTTAGAGAGAAACTAGCGTTAAGACTCTCCGTTCTCCATTTTCTGTTCGAATTCGAGACATTTCGTGTCGAGTTGCGGATCTCAACACCGGGCTTTGTCTCACCAGAGCGGAGAATTTAAAATAATAATTTAAATATTATATTTCTCCAAGTGAGAATCAAACCCGCAATCGTATCGCATATCAAATCGCATCGTGCTTACAGCCAACCGTGGCATTGCGGAAAATTGGAAATCCCCTCTTTTAGAATTATTAAGAGCTGAGTTACATATGTAAATCGACTGGATTATTGCACCAAACAATTGTACAATTTGTTTATTACTAAAATAACGCCCGTTTTTAGTAAAATATATGTGATTCAGATTTTTAAATCAATATTCAAAATAGTTTCTAACGTATGCATATATGACGTAATATAATATAGCAATGTTGATTGAATGCGCTTCTGACATTTAATTAATGAATCTCTATTTAAATTTTATTTATTAATTTTATGTTTTAAAGTTAATTTGGGAGTTTTTGTACACAAAATTATTGTAATAATTCATGGCGCAGTGGGAAAGCGCCGAATTGTAAGCGCGGTGGGCGTCGGTTCAATTCCCATTCAATGGATTAATTATATTTAAATTTAAATTATTTTCATGTCCCTGTTCTAATAAAAACGTGGTGTTTAGTTCTAAGTGATAGGACTAAACACCACGCTTTTATCACGCAATTGACATCGGGTGACCTCCTCCTCCGTCCCTCCGTCTACCGTGCTATGCGAGATAAAACGTGAAGCTCAATAAAAGCAATATATATATATAGTATAGCTACAATCCCGAAAATACCTGTGCCTGTTTAAGGAGAATAGAAAAAAAAGGAATGGAAATTTTCAGCAAGTACCTGTTTACAAGAAAAAATTATTAATAACCTAAGAGGAAATGTCACAAAGTAAATGGTTTTCGAGATATAACATTTTAAGAACATTAATTATGTCCCCTTAATAAATTAATATTTGACGTTGACGCCATACTAACTTATGCTCGCGGCGTCGCTTGTGTATAAAATGGCCAAGTCTTTACTGAGGCTTCAGACTATCAATATCAAATTTCATAACAAATGGGCACATACCTATTTATACTGGTGTTTCAAGACTATTTTAAGCTATCCTCCTGACCGTATCGTACACCGTGTGGCTTACGTCAGTAAGGCGTAGACTTGGCCGCTCCTAGCTAATTAATAACAGGTGTTTGTAGTTTACAGTACGCGTTATATCGCATCTTTAATTTATAGAACCTCTAAATACTAGGGATCCATTTTCTTAATTAAATACTAAATGGGGAAAGTTGTTATCGTAAAATAGATATATGGTGTATTTCATACGCCAACTGGTTGCTGCCCGCGCCTTCGTTAGTGTAGTAATGAACAGCGATCTGCCAAATTTTTTGTATGTATTAAATCGTTGAAGATTTTGCTTGCGCTTGCTTGCGAGCTTGCGAGAGCCCTTAGACCTAGTTTAATTATTTCCTGGAAATTGCATTATCAATTTTATTTTTAATTTCGCTCTTTTTGTTACTACACTCGCCAATTAACTTATTAATTAGCATATTTAATATAAGTTATATAATACATCTTATAATATATATACATACATATTGATTACTAATAGAATTTCAAAAGTCAAGGTTATATAAGCAATAAATAACATTACATAAAATATAAAATATTTTCTGCAAGTAATTTGTATATTAGGAAGAAAACTAAATATGTAAATTTTACTGTAAAGAACTCGTAAATGTATAGTATATTTAGTTTTGATCCAACATTATTACTTTTATCATAACTAAAAGCTCAAAGCTATGTTGTTAAATGTTCTAAAGAAGCGAGCTATTCGTGTTTCATACATACATTCTGTGAACGTCAGAAAATATTTTTACGCCATTGCTCATTTAAAACCGGAGTTACATAATGATTTATGTACTAATGGGATAGTTTTTGGCAATTTAAAGTGTTCAAGAGACGCGGGTTCAAATCCCGAAGTGTTCAAATTTTTATACGTCTTCTAAAAATATGTTTGTCTATGCATGTAAGTAATACGTGTTACAGAGTCAACCTTATGCATTTATTATCTTTATTAAAAAATATAATATTGTGTCGTTGGCAAGTTGAATAAATAAATTAATAATTAAACTCTATTTATCGCGGCAATGATAAAATATAGCTAGCAAATATATTTCTTACATATATTTTTATATATTATGATATGGTATGGTATTTGGGTGTATATATATAGACGCTGCGTGTAAACGCTATTGGTCGTGCGTTCGATTCCCACCCTAAAGTAAGATTTTGAGTAGTATTGAGTTCCGCTACTCAAAACTTAAAGTCTCGAATTCGAAGAGCGAAGTGTTTTCACACTAGGTTCTCTCCGACTATTGACTACTATAAGAAAAAGCTTGACGCTTACAAAAATATATACGGGTGCCTACCTAAATGTATGTGCTACGAACAAAATGATATGAGAGTATGACCCTAAATTGAGTGAATACATCTTACTTTATCAGTATGAAACCCTTCGTACAAAATAAATTCTATTTATCTCGCCATATGTGGGATTTTTAGCCTATTCTTGAATATATATTTTTAAGTATACACATATGCGTAGCGAAGTCTATATATATATAACTAACTAACACGATCTAACGCTGAGTATGGATTTGTATTATATATAAAATATATTGGCATATATGAAAAAAAAAAGCATAATTTTCGCGAATTAGAATGATTAAGACATATTTAGAACCAATATCCTAAGTATGCAAATAACACTTTAAAAAATGTAAAAAAATATATAGAATGATTAATTTCATATACTATTGTTGATTAAATAAGGTAACGCATACTGTTAATTTGGCATAGTGGGTGGTAGTAAATCCCACAGTATCATCTATCTGTCAGGCAGTTTGTCTGCCTGCGTTCGGATGGTCTGCGTAAACTGCATTTGCCAGAGAGAAAAAAAGTGTAGTAGTATTGTATTGTTCAATGGCTATTAGTTGTGGATTCGATTACCTGTTATTAAATTTGGGCGGAAAATAAAGAATAATATTTTGACACTAGGTGGGTAAAACCTGTCCTGCTATGTCGTTTAAAGCTGAAAAAAAGTTAAGTTTGCCACAGCAACAAGTCTGGTCAAAAAACGACCGAGCCATGAGTCGCGTAGAAAAAAATCTCAATATAATAAAGAAGACGATAAAGAAAAAAGTCCAACGACACTTTGTCTACTTTGTAATGAACCCAAGGCGACTTCAAAGGAAACTTTTTGGCTGTTTCTTAGACTTTTTTAGGACCAGGTTGAAAGTTTGTCCTCACCATTTATCGTGTGCGACAAAGCTTGCGTGAAATTGGCTGTAAGTTTTCCGGTCGCTTTGCTTCGAGTAGCTCTATAGATTTCTATAACATTTTTTTTGAACTAAAGAAATATAAAATATATATCAAAAATGCGAATAAAACTAAACGCCAACTTTATCTTATTATAAAATTTTGAAATATACATTTTTAAATGCCATTCCATATACATACAATAATTACATCATATCAATTAGTTATTTTATATTATAATGGAATTCTAATAGGCTATATAAGATATGCATACAAGGACAGACATACACAGCTACAAGATTTACAGCACTTCTATACTACAACATGGTTTAGAAGAATTCTATACAAGAGTACTGTGAATTGATCGTTTAACAAGGAAAATCAAATAAAGCATCTATTTAGCATCGTTACTGTTCACCGTTTGTTTTAGCCCTGAACTTTGTATGCTTTAAGTACGGATTTATGGTAGTTGTAGACTCTTGTTTGTATTATATAAGCTTATAGTAACCGATATGTTAGTCCTTACTTATGATACCCGATTATTTTAAATAACTCATTTATATATATATATATATATATATCTAGAACGCATGGCTTAGCGGTCAGAGCGCTTGAACGGTTTTCAAGAGGCGCGGGTTCAAATCCCGCTGCGTTTAAATTTTTATACGTTTTCTAAATATGTCTTTTTTAATTTCCTTAGTGTGAGAATAACACTTTAAAGAATTTTAAAAATATATATATATATATGTTTTTGAATTCCCAATTCTTTGGATCAATTCAATTGTTTTTTCAGCTAATCGATTTTTCCCGCACAGTGTCGAGTCAAAATACCCTCGACTTCTTCTTGTCCTTCGCGACTTTCCGTCCGAAAACGAGACATTGCTTTTGAATGGCGGATATCAACGCCGCGCTTTGTCCTTGGTACCAATTATAAATTTTCAATATAATCTCCATAGTCGAACCCATAACCAATCGCGCCACAATGGTCTCTTAATCATTTTTTTGATATACAAGTTCAATTTTTATCGTAACTCAAAAAATATTTCATTGTAACTCAAAAAGGTCTTTGAATAAAATCAATTTGAAATTTCATAAAGTGAATTTAATGTGTAAATGATAGGATGTTGATTTAAAACTTATATGTAAATGTGGTATTGTGTTGTCAATAATTGTTTGGAAGACTTTTATTAGAACTTAGGTGGGCTTTGAAAAATATATTTTAAATATTTACTATATAACGACAAATCATTCAGTAGTGTTAAGTTCCGCCATTCAACAATACTTAAGATTTTCCATAAAAAATATATGCAATTTTTAATATAAAAAAGATCTCTTATAGATATCTTTTAAATTATATTTATGTTATACACACAGGACAAAAATTCTTTCTAAATCAAATTCCAAGAGAAGCGAGCTTTTAAATATAAGTACCGGATACCCCTTGAATATTCATATGTTTTTTAATATAATGAATATTTGAATTCACTATTGTGGTCTAGCTTTCCCAACAATGTGTAGGCAATGATTAGTGTTCTAAAAAGTGGCAAGACGAGAGCGAAATACCGAAGAAATACTAAGGGTATAGCGTGAAATTGCTATACTACGCTGGAGATTTGCCGCTTGAAAACAAAAAGCTCTTTCATATATCTGCCATTATATTGTTATTTAGTCAACACTTTATCATTGACGAATATTTTCCTTTTCGTAAATACGATTTTTCAAAATGGATTTTTATTACTATAAGTAAAAATTAATTATTTGTTATATTGTAAAAAATAAATTGATGCTGCTTGGACTTTAAGCACGATGGGTGTAGGTTTGATATAGGGAATGGTTATGTTTAAATTATTTTCATTACTTTGGACACTGGGGTAGATTGTAGTGGAGTTTCTTTGATTACCCCGCGATGCCGCAGAGTGTGAAAGTCAAAAAACTAAATATCTAGGACAAGTGGAAATCGAACCCATAACCAATCCATGGTCTCTTAATTATTTTTTTGATAAATAAGTTAAATTTTTAATCTTTTTCGTAACTCAAAAAAAATACTTGAATAAAATCAATTTGAAGTTTCAAAAAGTGGATTTTATGTGTAAATGATAGAATTTTGATTACAAAACTTATATGTAAAATTGCTACATCAATTGTTTGTAAGACATTTATTAGAACCTTATGATGGCTTTTAAAATTCATTCAGTGAGATTGTTGTGGGTTCAATCCTCACTCGAATGATTATATTTAAATTTATTTTTATTTTTCTGCTCTTTTGAAACAAGCTGCAGTGCTAAACGTCGCCGCTTGACATGCAATCTCTCGAATTCTGACGAAAAGTGGAGAAATCAGTGTTAAAGCACTAGATTTCCCACTCCCACTCCCACTTTTTATTTTATTTGAAATAAGCAAAAGATTTTATATATAAATACATACGAGTATAAAGTTTCTATATTAACCTAACCTCATGACCGACTTATATGAGTGTTCGTGAGAAGCCCGCTTTCTGTGACTTAATAGTTTCTTCAATTAAAATGTAACAGTGTTTATTAATTGGGTAATATTTTATAAGTTTATTTCTTTTTATATTTTTACGATTCGTTTTGGAAATTTTCTATATTAACTTTCATCATGATATCGTATGGAATCAATTGATTGCTCAGATTCAGGGTATGTTCAGGGCAGGTTCAATCTAGTGGTATGTGCTATCTCTTTCCGAAAATTTATTATATTTAAATTGATTTCATTTCTTCGCTCTTGTAAAGAACGTTGGGTTAAGTCACTCAATGCGGAATGCCTCGATTTCGGGTGGAAAGTTCAAAGCGGAGTGTCTTGATTTATGAGGTTCTCTCGAATTTTCCTGTCAGGGACAAGGGGTGAAAAAATGTTTGAACATTTTTGTTTTCAAATACATTAAAGGCAATTTTATCTACTAGTCGCCATATAAAGCCACTACATAGAGATAAAGTCAAAGACTATATAGATAAAGGCAAAGTTATGTATTAAGAACACCTATATTAGAATGCCGATAAATTGTCCCTATTCTCGTTTATTTGAATATCAATTTTCAATACCATCTAATATTACTTTTCAAACAGAGAAAATCTTTTTTCAATATTCTAGTTTTTCAGGGTGAAATGCTGAATTGGGTTTTTTACGTGTTATAGAAAAAAAATACCGAAATATCTCATATAAACCATCTCGCTACGTTCACGAGAACATACGGCTTAACGATCAGAGCGCTTGGCCGGTTTCCAAAAGACATGGGTTCGAATCCCGCTACGTTTTCCTAAAGTTTTCAAAGTTTTCTAAAAGGGTTTTTTAAATCCTAAGAGTGGGAATAACACTACACTAAATAAATAAAATTGGAGTGTCGGTTTGTAATATTAAATAACTGCTTTGTACTAAATGTATATGTATGTATACATGGTAGATATAACAAAATATTTTTTTTTACTATTTTTCTCTGTCTGTCTCTCTGTTTACCAGTTTGTTCCGGCTAATCTTTAAAATCAAAATCGATTCAGCCGAACCAACTTTGACAAAACTCTCACTCACTAGATCGCTGACGTACAAAGAGTAACTTGGGCTATTATTAGACTAAGACAAAGTCGCGGGCACAGCTAGTTATATAATAAATTCTGACAAGTAGCAATGATTAGTCAATCAAAAAAATATAAAAGTTTGTCACAAAATATTACTATGAATATTAATGTTTAGAATCATAAATTGTGTATTTGAATAATATTTTTCCAATAGTATAAAGCATAAAAAATATCCGGAATCGTAATCCTTTTACCCCCTCTTTTTTATGATCCATTTAACTTTAAGCCCTGTTGGTGGTGAATTTCATTTGATTAAATTCTAAATAATTATTAATTCAAGCTGGCATATAGTAGGTACAATACATACAACGAGAAAACTCCATAGAACTCATTTAAGCGTATTAAAGAAGTTTCACAATAAGGCTGTGTACCTGACAGCCTTTACCATTTTGAATGAAAGCAATTAAAAGTTTAAGTAAATTTCTCCAAATTGGTTAGAAAAAAAATATTCTAGTATTTATTGATATTGCTTAGTACTGATATTTGTTTCATAAATTGAATAGACTTTTGGTTCTATTAGTTCCTAACTAATGCCAATTTCACCTTATTTGGCAAATTTATGTTAGTTACTTTAATTGTGTGTAATTTACACACTTCCTAAGTGTTAAGCAAAATATTTTTTTAGAAAACGTATACAATATATTTAAACGATTTTTTTTTTAACATTGGAAACTGCCCAAGCGCTTTAGCCAATTAAAGCTATACGTTTTTATCGAGCTACGTCGAAATTCTCGTATGCTTGTTACAATTTATTTTTGTTAATACATTTCTAGAGAGATTTTTATAAATATACATTAAAGATTAGTTTAACTTTTCATTTACAATTATGGTCAAGAGGTGAACACCTTTTAATATTGCCAACTATTTTTATGGTGAATCATTTCTATGAAAGCTACAAAACTATGGAATATGGGTCCATCAGATATTCCGCACTCTTAATCTCCAAATTTTAAATTAAATAATATCATTTCCTTGTCGCAATATATATATATTTGTACAAAGGTTGTCTGCTAGATATTGCTATTATCAATAACACCGACTTTACACGATCTTTAATTTCATTTATAAATTACTTCATGGAGACGCCCTAGCGCCTGTTGCTTATGTGGCAAGGAATGTAGCAGTCCTATGTAGAAATGGCAGGGCGAGTCGTCCGTCGTCGACCTGCTTAATTAACTCTACATTTTTCTTAAAATATACATTTACAAATTCGTCCTTACAAACCAAGCTAATTATTAGTTGTCATTACATGTAAAAGATAATTGATAAAGGGAAACGTCTCGAAAAAGAAATCATCGTCTGACAAGTCTTTTAGATTCACGTATCTAGAAAGGCAAGTAGTGTTGAGAGGCCATCGTCGCGCTGTAGGATGGCGGTCCTTGTCACAGACAACCTGACTATAAACGCGATTGCATACAAATTACGTTCAATTCTCCGTTTTGCTAAGATAAAGCGTGGTGTGCGAGTGTACTTGAATGTGCCAATGAACACTTAGTATCTCGAATTCGGACGGAAAGTGATAAATAGAGTGTCTAAACTGCCCGGCTTTACGACAAAAATTTAAAGCTTTTTTCCAATTTAATTAAACAGTACAGATCGAAGTAAAATAGTAATTTACATACAAAAGGTTATTTGTATAATAATAATTGGTTGATGTCAATATGGTAGTTATGTTAGATATTACCGCGGTTCCATGACTCGGCTGTTAGCATAGGACGGGTTCTAAGAGAATTAGCTGGATGTAAATAATGTCTAGAGTAATTATTAATACGATCTCAAGGTTGTGGGCACATGTTATAGTTATATACAAGGTGGGCCAAAAGAAATCACCCGATTGGACGATGTTCTTATTTTTGCAAATGGCGGCCAATGTCAGTACTGTTTTGACTAGTGGGGTTTTTTGAAGTCCCGTGTTTTAGTGAAGAAGTCCTAGACGCTGGAAGCCCTCAAGGACAACATTCGAAACGAGTGAGAGAATCTATCGGACGAAGTTCACGCCGAAGTGATGAAAAATGCCATAAAACTAGCCCGTAGCAATCAATTGTGACGGCTTCCATTTGGCCGACATCATCTTCTCGACTTGACCAGTAAAATTCTAAAGGTTCAAAAAAACATACTCAAAAACAGAATCGAAGTTTTTCATATAGAAAAAAAATTAGAGCCAAACAACAGATGATTTCTTTTGGCCCACTTTGTATATATACTATATATTATGTAACTTTACAATCTACGACTTAGGCCCTAAAGATTCCTTAAGGCAAAATTTTAAGGAAATAAATATATTGACAGTTGCGTCTCAAAACATGAAATATTTGAAAATTTAATTTATATACATAAAGAAAAATATTAATAATTTTACTAAAATCGATGATGTGCATAATATTAATACTAGGTGTAGGATTAAACTTACAGCTCCTGTAAATCGATTGCTTCGAATCCGTAGTTCTTTTGTGGGACAATGTGTCCGCTTTTACAACAGGATACCAGAAAACGTCCGATTGTGTTCTTTATGACAATTTAAAAAAGTTGTAAAGAGACGTTTGTGTTTTAAAGGTACCTAAAACCAACCTAACCTAATTATAACTTAACCTTATTAACGATTTTATAAACGATCACGCCTTGGGAATTAAATCCCTGCTAAAGTCCATTTCAAAGGTATCATTGTCACTAATAGATGTGTAAAATAGTTAATTGAAAAAAAAAATTGTCCCACTAAGTTTCTTTCGCCGGTTCTTCTCAGGTCAAAGACACTAACTTTAGTGAACCGGTGGTAAATTATTTGACGTTCAAAAAAGCAGCATAAGCATGTATATTGTTATTTCAAATAAAATATATTTGACATCTTGACTTTGACTTTGTTTGTAAGTATATATGTAAGTATATAACATATATAAAAAAACAGCTTCACGCTTTTTCCCGCATAACGGGGTAGTCGGAGAACCTAGTGTCAAAACACTCTGTTCACCGCTTTACGACCAAATGCGAGACATTGCGGGTTGAGTAACGGAGTTCAACGCCACGCTTTGTCTTGTTCAGCAGAGCGGAGAAATGAATATATTTAAATTATGATAATTTCACTGAGTGGGAATCGATCCCACAATTAATCACGATTACAGATAGACACTGTCCCACTCCGCCACAATGGTCTTTTTTAATTGCATTAATAATTGTATTACTTAAATAAATTATAATAAACGTATGATAATATTGATGTAGTTGGATAGAACTTATGGCTTAGTGGTACATAGCGCTTGGACCGTTTCCAATAACGCGGGATCGAGTCCGAATTTTTATACGTTTTGGGTAAATGTTTTTTTTTTGAAGATAGAGTTTGTGTAATACTTAAAGAATATAAGAGAGATGGGTTAATAAAGTATACATTTATATTTTGGTAATATATTTTTTCTATTTTGATTTTTTTTTGTAAATCAAGTTTAATTAATTATTTATTTACAATATGTGTTATTTAAAAATATACGTAAGTGTAAAGTCGGACAAAGGTGTAAGCATGATGTGCTTAGTTTCCAACGGTTATGCAAATTATTCTATTTTTGTTATTTATTTTTAATTTATTTTATATAAAAAACCACTAGGATATCATAAATAATGAGTAAATCATTTACTTTATTATTTTATTTAATAAGCTGAAGTGATGTATATTCATAATATTAAAAAAATATATATGTTAAATATATATTTTTTACTACTCCTATAAGGCCGCTTGTTGTACCTTATATTTTCTTTTGCCTGTATTTTTTCTGTTTTTCTCTTTGAACTTGTGGTAAAGCATATTTTTATTATTATTAGGTAGAAAACTTGATGGTCGTGGATTAGAAATTTTCTTAAGTAAATAAATAGTGGTGGATTCAAAATTCGAAATGAGAAAGATTAAAAATATTCAGTTTCACACTCTTTGCCGTTTAGTAGGGTGTAAATAAAATCTAGTGTTTAAACACTCCGGTCTACACTTTCTGCCTGAAATCGAGACATTGTGTATTGTATAATGCAAAAGTTTATTGCAAGAGTTTGCTTTAAGCGATAAAGCCACATTGTAAATTTTGTTTTATTTCTTTATAGATAATATTGCATGTTTGTACAATGAAGTATATCGTATGATATTGTATAAAATGTCATAAATCCCAAAAATAGATATAAAAATTGTAAAAATCGATAAAAATGCAATTCAATGTTATCTTTAGACCATACATTCTTCTCTCGTATCTGCGGCGAGGTAGCCAGCGGTAAAATCGGCGTCTTCGGAGTTGGAAAGGGATTTGCTATTGTCAGACCCAGGTGTAAATTTGGATTAAAATACGGGTTTTCGAATTATCTTTCTAGCGAACGTTTTAAAAGCTTATTCCTTTAAATAATAGTTTTTTTAATGTTATATGAGTATTATACTAGTGATTAAAGTTAATCCTGTTTGCAAACGCGGTTGGTTGTGGGTTCGATTCCCACTCAGTTGAATATTTAAAAAATATTTTCATTTCTCCGCTCTGGTACCAAAGACAAAGCGCGGTGGTGACTCGACACGCAATGTATCAATTCATATATCAGGCGGGAAGTGGAGAACGGAGTGTTGGAGTGAGTCGCTAGGTTCTCTATTACTACCCTGATATGCGGGAAAAAGCGGACAACTGAAGGTTAAAGTTAAAATAAATTTGAATATGATATCATATGCTGTTAATGCTCATCCGGGAGGCTACTTATTGTAAAACTATGTTTGAAAAGAGCAACTGTTGAGTTTCTCGCCGGTTCTTCTCAGCAGAACTGCCTTCCGAGCCGGTGGTAGCCATTGGTGCCACTAGGCCTGACAAAACTGATATTTTATGTACCTAATTGACGATTCGACAGTTCTTGTAATAGCCTATTTGAATAAAGAATGTTTTGATTTATTTGATTGATTTTAGCACCCTTAATAAGTTCTTTGATTTTCACGATTATTACACATTTTGAAATGAAACTATTTTTAACCGGATTAATCGCGTATAATATTGGTATTCGAAAATACATTTAAGAACCGAGAACGCGAGCCAAATAAGAAATCGTTAGCGGTAGTTTGATATAATTATTGTATCAAATGACAGACAAATGCCACCTCAGTCTACCTGTGACCACGGACTACTGTAAAGTGTTCGAAACGTCGGTTCTAAAATGTATTTTCTAATATCAATGTTATACGCGATTAATATGGTTAAAAATAGTTTTATTTTAAAATTTTGCACTCTTGTGAGTTTCAAGTTAAAAAAATAACAATTTGGTCCAAAAAAAGGAAATATTCTTAGAATTATTTTACCGTTTTCCTGGCCATCCTTTCAAGGGCATTCAGGTGACGCTATACATATTGTACTGTTATCGGATCCTGACATTTGTGTAAATTTTAAAGCGTTCGTATGTTTTCCATACAACGTAATATTGCCGAAGTAATTTTACTGGCACGTTCGAAGCGTCGTAATTAAAGTATTAAACGGAAGAAGAGGTTCAATATATATATTTATAATTAATATATTTAATATTTTTATAATATTATAATATTTTTAATAATATATATATATATACTTTTGTACTTACTATTTTTGTTAATAAATATTTCTTATTATTAAACATTACAAAAAAAAACTAAATCTTAAGAGTTGTAGAAAATATTTACAAGTAGTATTAAGAAATAAATAAATATCCATCGGATTTTAGGCTAGATAGTGCCTGTACTAGTATAGTTACATAAGAAACTTACATCATATAATATATTCTAATCCGAGTATTCTATTAAAAAAACATTTTTAGAAAACGTATAAAAATTTGAACGCACCGTGATTCAAACCCACGCCTCTTGAAAACCGTCCAAGTGCCGCAACCGTCTAAGCCATGCGTCGGACGGTTTCCAAGGGGCCTTTTTCAGCTATAGTTATAATGATATTTCCTAAGTGTGCCAATAACGCATAACGCAATAATTAAAAATGTTAAAGCATTCTATTATTTCAATATTGAAATAAAAAAAATACTTTTACCCACATATTTGTTTAATTAAAATGAATACATGTAGATATTTCAAAGCTTAATATAAAACACATTAAAATTTAACAATCAAATACTCAAGACAAGACTCTTCTCTAGTCTCTAGTTCTAGTTCTAGTTCTAGTCTTGAGATCTTAGATACAAATCAAAATCATGCATCGGGACATATACACAAAATGAGCACCTTAAGGGAGATTGAACAAAATATTTCATAACTTAACACCATTATATAAATATTATTTCATTACTACAGTTTAAACAGATGGCTTGATTTTATAATTTCATTGGCGATGGGAAATTTTCAATTCGGTGCCAGTCAGTGCTTATGAAGCCTCGTTAAATTTTTTAATCACGCTTGTAACTTTTCTGTTACCGCCTAAAAATCTACTTAAGTGTGACGACTACGACACGATATTTTGTATTATTTATAAAAAATATTATATTGTATATATTAATATTGTTTTTATGTTAATTATTATTATTTAGTCTTGTATAAGTTTATAAAATTGATTTAGTAAGAGAAGTTCAATGCTTTTGTCGAATTAAACTTATGGATTTCTCATTAAGAAAAATGCACAGATGAAATATCATATAGGACATATACTTAAGTCTAAATAATTAAAATTTAATTAAGAAAAGGCAATTTTATATAACCTGCAATCATTCGTTTTTTCTCTTTACGCTGTTACGGGTTCTTTTGTAATAAAAAAATAATGTTTACATAATATGATATAATCAAAGATAGCACCTTAACAGAAATAAAAAAAATACATAATATATCTATAATCACATAGCTTTATTAGTTCTAAATAATTACTAAATAAAATGTAACTACTTACGGGCGTAGGGCAGTACGCGAGGCAACTAAGAAATCGTCGGCGTTAGTTTGGTATAATAATTGTATGACAACTGACAGACGAATGCCACCTCAGTCTTTTTGTGACCAGGGACTAAAGTGTTCGAAACGTCGGGTTTCTAAAATGTATTTTCGAATACCAAAAATATATGCGATCCCGTTAAAAATAATTTCATATCAAAATTAAACTACAGTGTTCTAAAAATTGGAGAGTTTTTCATTATTAGGAGGTGAAATAACAGGATCTTAGAAACGGAACTCTGCCAAAACCGAACAACGGCTATTCATTATTTTAACATTTTTAAAATGTTAATCGCACACTTAGGAAATTGAAAAAGACACATTTAGAAAACGTATAAAAATTTGAACGCAGCGCAAACTTAAACGGTTTTCAAGAGGTACATTTTTTTTTCAACCAGCGAACGTAACGTTTATTCTAAACATAATACGCGTCCAACCTCATTACATCTTATTCCCGTCTTATAAATTTAAAGTACATGTAAAAAAAATTGAAATATTAAAACAAAAATGAATGCTCGAACTGAGATTGGCACTCTATATCGTCGATAGCCACTGCGCTGTCAGTTGCGACTCGTATGAGTTTTAAGTTACATAATACATAATTCATACTTGTAATAATGCTTCTCTATTTTTTTGTGGCAGAGAAAATATACTATGAATACACGCCGCTCTCCACTTTCCTCTTGAAATCTACCGCGCTTAGGTACCAAAGCGGAAAAATTAAAATATTTTAATAAGGAGTTAAAAATTTAAAATATTTAAAATTTATATGGAGAAGGAAGGCAAAAAGCAAGTATTATCTATACATATAATAAAACTGTAACTGATCGCTTTTTGTACATGGAAGATGTTTAAAAAAGTATTGTTGGGGGCATTCATTTATCAATGTAATAAAACCAATAACAATTATTTTTAATTTTCTTTTCTGTTTTTCTGTTTATCTCTTCGTGTGTTTGTTTGTGCACGCTAATCTCAGAAACGGCTTTACCGATTTAAATACAATTTTGACTATTGTACTGTGTTAAACTTCCTGCATCGGTCACTTTATTAAATCGGTGCATAAACAAAAAAAAGTTACAACTATTTAAATTATAAATTTAAGCAAAATTTGTGATTCAAGTGAGAACAGGGTCGGGCGAAAAACCGAAATAGTTCAATCATGTAGTTTACGCAGGCGAAGCCGCGACTGGGTCGCTAGTTTACATTAAATCGCTAAATTGATAAAATGGATATATGTTTGATAAACACTTTTAAGGCAATGCGTATTTATCACGTTGACAGGATCACTTGTAAATATAAAGTCGTATCGTATGAAGAGTTACGTTCGATTCCTATAAAGATGCTTACAAAATTGTATTAAAGACGACAGCTCGAGACTCCGTCAGAGGGACTATTTAATAGAATTTTTCTTCCATTACGCGACGCCTCCATTTCATATTGCGATGATACTTTAATATTTTTCAAAGTGCAAAATATATTGTTTTACCAAAAAATTGGTAAAGAGTAAGTGAATTAATAATATATTATTATGTGAGTTGGCTAAGATGCTGTGTGATTTTCGATTAAAACTAAATATTAATAATATAAAAGACATATTTAGAAAACAGAAAAGAAAATTAAAAATTATTGTTTTGGGTTCTATTATATTAATAAATCCCCCTAATAATATTTTTTTCATATATCTTCCATGTAAAGACAGCGATCAGTTACATATTTATTATATGTAGAGATATTTCAGTCACAATTATATATATATGATAACTATAGGCAGTGTCTGACGCTACATACAAAGACCGTGCGTTCAATCCTTAGTAATAAGATAGAATCCGGCGATAAATACCGCAATTCGACACACAATGTCTCAATTTTACACGATAAGCGAAGAACAAAAACTTTTTATTCTAGATTTTTTATGCTTAAGTTATAAGTACACCTGAGCTTTTTTTTTTTCAATAATGATCCAATTACTAATACTTTAGGAAGATGAGCTGGAAATTTAATCTCAAAATCATGATTACTTTTCGGCCAGATTCTGTATGTAGAACGTTTTCTTGGCAACGGTTCAAATCATTAGCAACTTAAGTACAGCTTTGGCTTTTAAATACTGATTGAGGGCAGTTTCAGTATTATTTTTATATTAGACTAGCGACCCGCTCGAGGCTACGCCTGCTTTAACTACACTGCTATAACTACTAATTTCTTTTAATTACCCGCCCGCGCTCCCACTTAACTCACAGACTTTATCTAAATTTATAATAAAAATATTTGTTTCTTTTTTATTTATTAAGAATTTTATACGAATACAATATTCAAAACTGCATTTAAATAGGTTAGTTAACCCATTTCTGAAATTAGCGTGCACGACTGCACAGACAAACAAAAAAATAAAATAAAAATACAAATAAAATACAAATACTTACCCCCAATACTTCTTTTTATTATATATCTTCCATGTACAGACAGCGATCAGTTACATTTTTATTATATGTTAAGTTCAATTACATTGGTTTAAATAGATGTTAATACATGCTGCGCGGATTGGTTGTACATTCGATTCCCACTTGGGGGAATGATTATATTTTAAATATTTTTATTTCTCGGCTCTGGTTATAAGACAAAGTGTTAAAGTGTTTGGAAAGTGGAGAACGTGTTTGACTTAATTCTGCTATGCGGGAAAAAGCGTGGACCTGAAAAAAAACAAGCTGCTATTAGGTATTATCATCTTAGATGACTGCAATGGTCGTCAGTTAGAATAGTACGCAGGAGATTAGGGAGCAGCTGTTTGGTACGAAAACTCCCCGATTACTTCGCAAAATTACAGAGATACATGAAAATACAAAAAAAAAATTTTACGATCTTATAGGGCAAAAATACTTAGTATTTACAACTACTTTGTTGAGTTTGCAGATGACAACAGCGTCTGATTGTAAGCACGGTCGTTGTGACTTCAATCTCCACTTGGGGGAAGAATTATAATTAACTTATCTTCATTTCTCCAATCTGGCAAAGAAAGTGTGTTGTGTAACTCCACCATTCAACCCGCAATGTTTCAAATTTGGGCGGAAATCGGAGAAGGGCGTGGCTTGAGGCTATTATTATTCTATCTATATATACTGTTGATGTGGGATAAATAATAAAATTACCAATAACTTATACATTTCTTAAATGCAATATGTTTAAACATATTTTTAGAAAACATATAAAAATTTGAACGCAGCAGGATTTGAACTCGCACCTCTTGGAAATTGTCCAAGTGTTGTGACCGCTAAGCCATGCGTTCTAATAAATCTGTAATAAGCGTATAAGAATATCGACGCAGCCGGATGTAGAGCGCATGGCTTCGCTGTCAGAGAGCTTGAACGGTTTCCAAGAGGCACGTGTTCAAATCCCGTTGCGTTCACACTTTCAATTTCAAGTGTGTGAATAACACTTTATATATAAATGTTAATAAATTATATATTAACAGGTTTTTAATTAATTCACTAACATGTTTTTAATTCTTAAAATGTTTTATATTTTAATACTAAATACAATAAAAGCTGTACAAGCAAATCATTCATCTTCAATTTTATAAAAGTCATTTCACAATTTAGAAGTAAATTGTTCGGTTAAATAATATACGAGAAATTGAAAAAAATGCCTTTGAATGCAGATTTCCCATGATTGATGGTTCGGGAGTGACAGTTCAGAGCGCATTTTGTATGTTGGTACTTTTTTGCGTGTTATTAAATTTCACGCAAAATGTACTCTTGTGTAGATAGATACCAATGGCGAAGTATCCATTCAACACGGTCCCCACCAGCTTACAATTTGTAAATTATTATAAATAAGTTAGATAAATATAATTTTTTTTTTAGAAAGCGTGTAAAAAAAGACATATTTAGAAAACGAACGATTTTCAAGAGGCGCGGGTTCAAATCCCGCTGCGTTAAAATTTTTATACGTTTTCTAAATATGTCTTTTAATTTCCTTAGTGTGCGAATAACACTTAAAAAATTTTTAAAAAAAGCGTATTAAAAATTTAACGCAGCGAGATCCGAACCCGGGATCGAAAATGGACAAGACTGGGCCGGTTTGCAAGAGGCGGGTTCGAAGCCCGCTACGTCCAAATTATTATACGCTTTCTAAAAATATGTTTTTCAATTTCCTAAGTGTGTATAACACTTTAAAATGTTAAAAAATATAATTATACAAACGCAATAGGTCATAGTTACGATCACCGCTTGGAGGAGATTATATTTAAATTATTTGCATATCTCCGCTCTGGTCATAAGAAATACCGCGGTGTTGAATTCCGTCACACTACATGCAATGTCCCTTGCTTCCAGTGGGATCGAACCCACTATCAATAGCGTTTGCAGTTATTCGGTGTCACACTGCACCACAATGGCCTTTATATAATTGTCACTATATTTTTACTTGTTCATTGATAAAAATGTTATTGTAATAATTGATTTATTTGAATTTGATATATTGAGACGGAACTATCAATCAATCAATTGATACTTTTATGTAAAACTCTTGCGTTACTTACTTAGTGGCTGACAGATAACGTACAGTCGACTACTGGCCGAAGACATCGGGAATTTGGCAGGCAGGTGCCTTAGGGAATGTAGCATTTCCCGTAATTCCTATGGGAATAGAAAATTTGGTGTTTACCGTTTTCTAGTAGAAAATGTAGAACATAGCATCGATATA
Source organism: Podotricha telesiphe (assembly GCA_038994665.1). Lineage (NCBI taxonomy): Eukaryota > Metazoa > Arthropoda > Insecta > Lepidoptera > Nymphalidae > Podotricha > Podotricha telesiphe. The sequence goes on along the minus strand of JAOYRR010000431.1, from coordinate 993,292 downwards.
TATATGAGTATAGTAGCGCATGCGAATTAATACAATTTAGTATCAGTTGTTAAACTTCAAAGGATTATTACAATTATATTAGTAAAATATTTGATTCGAAAATTCATTTTTTATATAAGATTAAGATACTAATATATATTTGTTTTTATTTCAGGTAGGTATTAGCTATTTTATGATGCGAGTTATAGGGTAAGTAATATGTATATTTATTCATACATTGACGCTATAAATTTCCAAATATCTAAAAAAAACCTAGTCATATTCCATTCATTAAATATAAATGAAATTTGTATTTTGATATTAGAGAGTACATTTTAGAAAAGCTATCGTTCAGAAAATTTTTACAGTCACAGGTAAAAATTGTAAAATAGTTTCATTTAAAATTTGTAAATTACTCTTAAAGTACACATTGTTGTTCCAAATAAAATATCGGGTCATAGCGGTGAGGGCAATTCAGGGATACCGTACGGTGTCGTGGACGGTGGCTACTCTCTTAACGGGTGATCAGCCTTCCGAGAGGGTTTCTGGGTTTTAGTGGGTTATATCGGGTTTGGGTTCTCGCCCATGCCCATGCCCGCTCGCAAGGTTCTTGCCCACGGGCGGTCTGCGTAAAAGGCATTTACCAGAGTAAAAAAAAAGCCCGCGACTTCGTCTTCGTAGTAATAAGCACCTCTTTGTCAAACTTAAAGTTTATAGCAAAGTTACAGACCTTTATACAAAATTGCGAGAGTCGTTAGACTTCCTTAATCCGGCCCTGTCCAAAATTCATTCTTAGCAGACGTCTACTAAGTATAAACTACCTCTTTGCCATATTTCATAGTCGTACCTAGAGAGTAGAGGTGTTTGTTATTTCTTCTTGCTGTTATAAAATATATTATATAGACTAGGACCCACTCGTGACTTTGCCTGGGTGAACTACATGATTATACTATTTCGTTTCGTCGCCTGCCCGCGTTTTCATCTGAATCAAAAATTTGCTTTAATTTATAATTTATATGGTTACAACTTGTTTGTTTATGAACAGATTAAAATAAAATAAACACTTAATGTTAAGGGAAGTGTACCACAATATAATAATACTAATCAGTTTAATCAGTTAAGCCGTTTCTGAGATTAGCGTGCACAAACAAACACACAAACAGAAAAGAAAATTAAAAGTCATTGTTTTGGGTTCTTTTATATTGATAAATGCCCTTAATAATATTTTTTTGCATATATCTTTCATGTACAGACAGCAATCAGTTACATTTTTATTATATGTATAATGTATGCTCGAAATCATTAAAAAAAACAAGGAGACGAGGTGAATTTGAGCACTTAAATATAATAAATATATACACATAACTCGTTGTTATATCTGAACGTGTGTTTTTACGTAATGAGTTTTCTCATGAATTCACTAAGACCTGTTAAAACGACGAAGTCTCATCTCTTATAATTACTATGTAAGCTGAGATGCAATAGAATGCTGTAGAAGTGGTTGCCATACAAAACTTTAATTAAAATTCAAAAGTATTCAAAATAAAGGGCAAATCAAAGGGCAAGAAAAAATTATAAAAAAATTGGGACAGCAAAAGTACGGAGTGTCTTGACACTAGGTTCTCTCTGCCTTCACTGTTATGCGGAGAAAAGTGTAACAGTATTTATTAGTCATATCCCTACACATGATTCATACATTGTTTATATAAAAAAAATGGATTTATATTATACATGTTTAATATCTATTAGGTACATCGTTTTTAACATTTTTAAAGTGTTATTTCGCACACTTAGGAAATTTGAAAAAGACATTTTTAGAAAACGTACGAAAGTTTGAACGCACTGGGATGTGAACCCGCGCTCTTGAAAACCGTTCACGTCCGTGGATTCAAATCCCGCTGCGCTAAATATGTTTTTTTTTAGGTAAATCGTCTTGTAACGCTAGTTACGGGATATATAATTGTAATTGGATATATAATAATTGTATAAATGACGAATTGTAATATATAATATGTATTGTAAATAAGTAGTTTCCGTAATTTTGACGAATCGTTTTCGGGATTTCGAAAGGTCCCGAGGTGAATTTTCAAAGGTTTATGTGTATATATGCTCAAATTTTCTTGTTATTATTAAGCCCTACTGCTGTCAAATTTTAAGTATATTCATGACATTCGTTGGGAAAAAAATGTTGACTCCAGTGTCTTTCAGAGTTTTTATTTTAAGTGAAGAATAATGAATTGTAAATGTGTAAATGTTTGATTTGAAAACAAAAAGGACAATTTCCTAAGTGTGTGATTAATACTTTAAAAAATGTTAAAAAGGAGGATCCCGCTAGGTTTATTGCGCCGTTTATTCGAAATACAAAACTTTAGGCTATATATTTTTTTTTAATTTAAAAAGACAACGTCCACGGGCTTTTAGTTTCCAATTGACGTTTATGCTTTAGAAACTCACGTTATATGTTTGTATATATATATATATTATAATAAAACAGTATAAAAATGTGTCTACATTATATATTTTAATAATGAGGATAAAAAACCCACGGTTTTACACATTTTTGGCTGTCTGTTCGTATCTTTTACGCACATATCTTCGTATTTATATGCCCGTAAACACATGCTTATGGGTTTCCAATCGACGGCATGGTTATATTTAAATTATTTTCGCAAGTAACACACTGTAAGCGATAACTTGGGAGTCCTTTAGGCCTCCCGACCAAAGTGTGAAGCTAAAAAAGTTACCAATAATCTGGAATATGAAAACATATTTCAATTTTAAGAGATAGTAAATGGAAATTAGAAGGTCATAAAGCCCACGTGAAAAAAGATCGTGAAAATATGGGAACAGTTCGGGATTTTTTAATTTTTTACTTTTATATTATAAAAATTAACTAGGATTTTGTACTGTTACACTTAGACAGACAAGTTGATCATATAAAGTACAAGTACTTTACCCTCCTCATATTGATAATACTTAATTATACAATATCCGTAGGCCAATACAAACTTTGAATTGTCGAAACAAAATGCAAATTCAAGGTTTACATGGAAAATTGAAAGTAAACGGTCGAATTTCGATGAATAGCCCGTAAAGCTTAAATTATTGTTGCACGGTAGATTTTAAACAAACTTGTATTATTTTTATAGGCACAAAAAACAAAATAATATTTATTTAAGTAATACTGTACTGAGTATATATAAAAAGCAAGAAAAAAAGAGCAGTGGGTTGCAGGTTTTGATACCCACAAGGTGGAGTAATTATATTTTCAATTCTTCCCTCTGGTGAGACAAAAAATTACTCCAAGGATATGACGACAAGAATGTTCCACGGTGCGGATGCATTGGATCATCCCCATATTCGGATTTTCACTCCGTTGCACTCCAGACCACCGGACAGACGACGTCTCCCTCGATACCTCCTACCTGCCCCCTCCCAGTTCCCTGAGCTGCTACCTTGGTCGCTGGTCGCATAAATTGGGCCTCCTCTGAGCAATCAGAGGTCTCATAGTAGTAGCTGGGTGGACCACCTTTCTATGACAACTAATTCCTCCTCGGGAAAGTTGGATTCTTTCATACATAATGTCTGTAATTCAGGCGGAAAATGGAGAACAGAATGTCTATTTACACTAGTTTGCCTCTGTCTATGTAGAAAAAGAGGTAAATTTTTAAACATTGTTTTATTTGTTACATTTATCAACTCAATGCCTAATATAAACTTTTGTTTTAATGTACATATCATAAAATATATATAAAATCTGTACTAAAAATATTTTTTTACACAATAATACTTAACTGAAATCTTTACATCTAATGTTGGCATCAATAGCAAGAGCATTAGAGCAAAAAGGGTTAAAAGTCAAAGTTCAAAGGTCAACGAACTGCCTGTCCATTTAAACAGAAGCGTTTTTCATTTCATCCCACCTGTCACGGTTCTCGTACGTGATACAAGCGAGAATTTGGTTGAGTTCTATGTAATATTTATAAGTCCCATATTTTAAATTACGAAATTTCAAATGTATAATAATGTAATGCAGCCTTGTTCTATTTCATTACTTAGTTTTTTTCAAATATATCATATGTCCAATTAAGCTCAGCAAGCAATTCTCGGGCTTATTACGTCAGGTCAAGAGGCCATCGAGGCACAGTGAGACAGTCTGTTTGTAAGCATTGGTTGTGAGTTCGATCCTCATTCGAGAAAATCATTAAATTAATAAATTCATTTTTCCACTCTAGTAACACAAAACGTGACGATAAGTTGCCCTATTCAACGCAATGTCTCGAATTCATTCGGAAAGTGGAGAACGGAGTGTCTTGACACTAGGTTCTCTCTGTTATTGGAAAAGCGTGAAGCTGCTAAAACTGATATTTTCAGTGAGTTCGTTAAGTTAGTTTTACCTCTGAAGTCTAAAAGCTTTTTTGACTTTATTTTTAGAATAATTTAATAGAATAAGTCCATGCAACTTAAATTGAAATATTTTTCATTTAATTTAAATATCACCTGTCAATCTGGTACCACACGCGATAAAAGCGAGAATTCAGTTAAGTACTTACTTTGTATTCCACGAAGGTTTCATTTATTGTTGGTGAGATCTCTGAACATGATTTTAGTATTTTTATTCTATGACGTGGATTTACATCTTCGGAGGATTTATTTGTATATTCCTTTATAATATTATGTAGGTAGGCTTATTATATCTTATATTAATATTTTTAGCTAGGTAGCCGTGGCGCTGTGTGACAGCGTATTACTGTAAACGGTAGGGTTGTGGGTTCGAATTCCACTCGAATGTCTTATATTTAAATTATTTCTATTTCTCCGCTTTGGTATTTAAGGCAAAACGCGGCGACCGAGTACCGCTACTCAACACGCAATGTTTCAATTTCGGGCTGAATGTGAAGAACGGTATTCGTTGACACTAAATTGTTATCTCTTACTACACTGCTATGTTAGGAAAAAGGGTGAAGAAAATATAAAAGATTGATATTCTTTAAGGTGCTTTAAAATCTCTCTGTGACAGAGAGAATAGGTAGGCAAAACTCTAGTGATGCTCTAGTGTTACAACTCTCTGTATTCCATTCTATTTAAATAAACCCAAGCTCATGTCTAACAAAACTGTATCAATCTATCAATCCATCTGACCATCAATCAACGTAAGAAAATATTGCTTCACAGTTCAATTCATTTCTTTAATCATGAATGCGCATCGAACGTGCCAGTGAAGCTCAACGCATATGTCACACTTGATTGAAAACTATGCACATGTGTCATCAATATTTTCAAAGCATAGCTGGGAAATACCTTTTTTTAGTTTATTTATTCAAATTACAAATTTAAATTTCTAAAAATTTCAACAACATATTCGTTTGAAAATTACGTAACAACTCTTATTAAGATAACTTTATTATAACATAAAATGTATAAAAAAACAAATCATTTTGTAGAAAACACTACAAAGATGCTAACAATATAAATAAATTGTAATAAGAGTATAAGAATTTTGACGTAGCCGGATGTAGAACGCATGGTTTAGCGGTCAGAGCGCTTGGACGGTTTCGAAAAGCCGCAGTTTCAAATCCCGCCGCGTTCAAAATTTTTATACGTTTTCTATAATATGTTTTTCAGTTTCCTAAATGTGTGAATAACACTTTAAACATGTAATGTCTCTCACTGTATAGTTATTTATTTAAATTTTAAAAGAGGACCTTTATATGAAGGAATTGAAATGTTATAGCAACTTCAAGGTGGTGCTAAATAAGTCACAATACGTAATTTTAATCCCAGCCCAGCAATAACCAGCAGCAGGAATGCCACTTTAAAAAAATATAGTTTTATTCACATACTTAGAAACGACACTTTAAAAAACATTAAAAATCTTTTATAAATAACACTCTCCCTTGCCAAATGATTGTTCGTAGAATAATCTTTGGGTAGCCGAAATTGTATAAAAATCTTTCTACTGATATACTAATAACAAAAATAAGTTGTATAAAGCATTTCGGCGTAGCCGGATGCCGGCTGTAGCACGCATGGCTTAGCGGTCAGTGCGCTTGGACGGTTTTCAAGAGGCGCGGGTTCCACTCCCGCTGTAATCAATTTTTTATACGTTTTCTGAAAATGTTGTACAATGTATTAATGTTACTTTGTACAAAAGTGTATGTCAAACATATGGTAGTGTGTGTAATATTTATAGTATTTCCATTGCTTTATCAATATCAAAAACTTAAACAATATCAAATTTCATTCTCTTTTTCGGCATTAGTCTTGTCAAAAGATTTCAAACATTTTCTTTTACTTATTCATATAATAATAGTTTGTACGAATCTAAAGCTATACATAACATTGCATCAGACCGTTAGTGTAAGAAAAATATCTTCGAAATTAAAAGTTTTCCATGTCAAAGATATAAACTGTGAAAAATAAATGGTTCTGTTTGTGAGCAAGTAGGTACATACTTGAAATGTTTAAAGGATGTTAGCGTAAATGTGTACCTTATATCGTTGTGATAAGATTCAAAACAGACTAAAATTCATTTGATTGATCTAAAATTTTATTCGTAGATATTTTTTTAAATTTGTTATGTAAGACTATATGTCATTTTACTGTACTTTTAAAAATATCATCAAATATTAAATACATTTAAGTATATAATTGATTTCAATAAAATTACACAATTACAGAATATTTTTAGAAAACGTATAAATATTTTAACATTCGAAAGGCCGAAGAGACAGTTTCCAAGAGGTGCGGGTTCAAATCCCGCTAAATGTGTAAATAATACTTTTAAATGTTAAAAACAATTCCGCAAGTCACTACTCAACTCGTTAAGATTTCAAGCGGAAATCCCTAATGAGGAAATGTTAATACTTGAAATATTTTAATTTGACCAGTAAAGTTAAAAAAGGCTTTTAGGCATCAAGTGACGTGTGAAGTGACGTGTAATAAACATTTAATGGGTAGAAAGTGAGTGGGAGTGACTCATCATTAAGTCGTCTTTGCTAATTCTCCAAAATAAGTTACCAGTGGCCATCTTGGCCCAGAGAAATAGCGGTAATGACAATAATTGCGATGGTTGTCGATTCGATCCTATTTGAGAACATTATTATAAATAGATTATGTTCAATTCTCTTATCTAATAAGAGACAGTGTAGTGTTGAGTGTCAACCCACAATAAAATTTTAAACAGACAGACAATTTTGAATAGATAGAGCCTCTAGATTTTGACTGTAATACCCTATTGTATATTGTATTCATCCATCAATCATATTTGTTTCATTATGGTTGATCAATACTAGAAGGCTAAACAAATATTGTAAGAAATATACGCCTTAGTTGTAATTCTTCTGCTTTTAAATTAAATCTTAGCTTTATATTTTGTAACATATTTTTATCATTATTTAGTCTGAAACCACTCGGTTACTTTTATTGTGTGAATAACTGTTAACTCAGAGATAACAGGATTATACGGGACAAAAGGGGAATTAAAAAAAAAAAAAATTATCCTGATAACTTGTGGAAACAGAAATCCCAAGGATAATAAAAAATAAATACTAATATAAACACTAAACGAGATTTAGAACGCTTTTTGAATATACTGCAAGATTTTGCAGCACTATTTTGACCCATTTCTTGTAGTCCTTTTTGTTTAAAAATTATCACAGGTGTCTGGTTCCGATGACAATACCTACTATATTTTCATAGAATGGACCTGTGCTTCAATAAAGCTGCGGATTAGTTAATTAAGTAGCGATATTGAAATGCAATTATTTAATATATTTCACTTAAGCGTTCTATGTTAAAATAAGATGCGCTTTTTACAAAATTTAGATTTGTAATATATTTAAAAAACGAACCCTTTTGAGGTACAACTACTTGAATTACTAGTGAAAAGTCCTGAAGAAGCCGTTGACTGGTAAACTCAAAGGAAGCTCTAATGTCTTCTCGTCCTAGACTATTAGAGCTGCGGGAATGTAACACAATATGCTTGCAGAGATTAGTCTAATTTGTGTTTATATACATTTTGAGAAGTTTCCAGTCACGGTAATTAGACTGTCAAGTTAGACAAAACAGCTACCTTACTCCAGTATCGTTATAACAAAGCTAAAATATATATAATGTTTAGAGCACGGTATCGTAAGTTATCAACAAAATTATTCGAAATTGAGTTTTGCAAGCTAGTTTTGTATGATTTGCAGTGGAACGTTCAAATATTGATTACGCATATATCCATAAATAAAAAAAATCATCGCTCTTTTTTCTACTAGAAGTGTCTGTTTCTTAGAATAAGAATTTGCTTATTATGTGCAAAGTAATCAGCTAGAAAAATAACTTTAACTGTAAACAAATATTTGTCTCTGTAAGCATATTATTGTATTCCGTTCCCGCTTGAACCAGGCCTTCGCCTGGAGAGAACAGGAAAGAACAAGAGAAAAAAGAAGAAACATTTTAAAGAGGTGGGGGTTTAAATCCCACTGCGTTCAAACTTTTATACGTTTTCTAAGAATATGTTTTTTTAAGAGAAAAAGGAATAAGTACTATAAGTTTACTATGGTGAAGATTTCCCGTACTTCTAATCAAGTATTCACGCAATTATATTCGGTACTTTTTTATTTTAACACGCTCTATCCCTAGTAGTTGGAGAGAACGGATGCTACCCCTTCTCTATCCTACATACTTCCTTCACCTCGTCCACACTCATCAAACTCTTCATACACGCTCTCCGAGGGGTTCTCACGCTTTTTACGTGACCTTCCACCAGTATCATCGATACTGTGTTCTCAAAGGTCAAACTAGATAGATAGAGACTTCTTCCACCTCACTACCCCCTTACACACCTTTGTTTTTTTTTTTTATTTAAACCAAGACGTATCCGTACTATTAGACACATTCTCAGTACAAGTGTATATACACTAAAAGCACTCTAAACGTACAAAAAATTTTGAATATGCATCAGAAGCACTTATTCGTTTCACAAAAGACACACCAGTCTTTCTAGGATATCATAGCAATTTAAGGCTAATCCTTCAAAAATACTTAATGAAACACAATAAATTTTGTAACATAACGTTTAAAAATAATTTAGAGAAATCAAGTTATTTTATTGTCTGCTTTCCTCGAGAAACATATGAATATTTCTTCAAGTTTTACGTAAAAATTTAAGCTTACGAGGATATTTAATATTTTAGACATAATATTAGTATATATATTATGATTTTGCTACGCGTACGTCTTGTGAAATGGACTAAATTGAATTTGTTAAAGTTACCGGCAAGCGCTCCAGTACAGATGATCAGCCTTATTATCGGTAAATAGGGGTGTACGTTACACATCTGTATTTTTATTCAGATTCAGATTTTATGCGGTTTTTTTACTTACCGCCGCTTTTATAGTGGCGAGTCACTTTGTTTAACAAAATCGAATAAAAGTAAAACTATTTTAAATAAATCGTTCTTTGAAGAGCATTGCCTGAATACTGGTACAGTGGCGCGCATAAATCATCAATCAATTTTAATTTGTGACAGTAAGCAGTATGCAAATTTAAACATAATATAAAGAAATATAAAACCATATTTTTTATAATTATTGTATAAAGGAAAGACGTTATAAGTGAAATATGCAAACTTTGGAGCTGCCGGTTTTTTTCAATATTATTACATTTCTGCTGAAAATTTTAAAATATACATTTTTATTGCGTTTTATCGATAACCCTAAAACATAGCTTCGTAAAACTAAGTGTCTGATATAAAAATATTTCGTTGTAAGAGGTGTCGTATCATGTGCCTACATAGGAAACTCATTTTTCCTCCCCTTTATACTTCGTTTTGTTTCATCTCATATACTTTTACATATAGCTTTTAGTTTAATGAATACAATCGTTTTCAACCTATATATATATATATATATATATATATATATATTTTATATATATATGAATCTTTAAAAATACCATTGAAATGGAAAAAATCCTATAAAAGAAACTTATGATTATACTGATATAATTCAGCGCCATCGCATAGTAAAACCCGGTACGCTACTAGTTTTCTAGTAAATGACTCAAAGATGGCTTAAAGCGTATTATTGCATTGTATCCCAAGCGGGCTAGTCAGAGAGAACGGAGAGCTACGTCACCACATACTTCTTTCGCCTCGTCCACTGTCATCAACATCTTCAAACACGCCCTCTCTCCGGGGGTCCTCATGTTTTTACGGGACCTTCCTCTAGTATCATTGATAATGAGAATTTGATGTATAACGATTTTTTACAATAAAATTTAAACAGCAATAGTAAATATAAAAATTAAGCCATCGTATTATCGTTACAGTTGTAGGTACCATTTTTGATTAAGATAATAATCATATAAACTTTTAGCTTCAAATTGGTATTGTTACACAATGTCAATTTATGTTTTTGAAATTCTATACATATTCTCTCAAATCTTTCATGTAGTTGGACAGCTGACTGTAAATGCTATTGGTTGTGGGTTCGATTCCTACTCGGGGAAATAATTTTATTTGAAAAATATCACCCTGGTACCTAAGACAAAGGGCGGTATTCAGTTCCGCCACTCTACACACAATATCTCGAATATGGGTGGAATATAGAGAACGGAGTGTCTTGACACTAGATCTTTCTACCCTGCTATCCAGAAACATGCGTGAAAAAAAAACAAAAAATATTTGTCTCAATCAAGAATCAAACCTTTATAATTTTTAGGACATTATTGTCTAAATTTTATTCCCATTGATCTTAAAGTTAAACGAAAATTAAACCTCAGTAATAAACGTATCCATGCTTTTTACAAGACAAGTATCGTTAAATCCACAAACTTTTCAACTCAAATTACATTACAAATTGCTTTAGCTTATTGCCGAATCAATTTGAGAGCGTCTGTATTTTTACTGTTTCGAAAACTGTCTGCGATTTACTTAATATGGGGCGAAATTATACGTAATTAGATTGTTGATATGCGTTTTACTTTTGCTAGCAGACCCTTTGATGTTACGCGTTGCCATAGCAACGTGTTGTGTTGTTTTTTTTTTTAGCTTTGCTGTGCTTACTATATATTTTATTAATTTTATGTAATTATAACGAAAATCCATTATCATGTTTATAAGTGCAGTTACGAAGACCCTTAATACATTGGTCGTGGATTTGAATCCTCGAATGCAATGTCTTTTTTCTTTAATAAATTGGTGGCGCTCAACAAAACTTACGAACTTTATATTATTTTTTCTATATCTCCTAAGCAAGGAGCCATTCCGTTTTTCTAGTTATAAATTATTTACATAATTCAATATTCCTTAAAGAATTTCTCATTCCCATATTAACTCGATTTTAACTCGAAGTTATTAGATGAGTCCATCTAATGTAGATAAGGAACTATTTTAAGAATTTGCTTAGAGAAATCCTTACGAAAAGAAAATGAAATAACTTGAGAAATGAACTAGAAAATCTGGATTAAACTTTTCATAAGGTGTAATAAAAAAAAATAATTAGCGATAAACCAAAGAATCTGATGCCAGATGGCCCAGTTGCTGCAGCTGTCTGACTGAAGATGCGATGATGGGTTCGATCTGATTCCCCAACTGTAAACTAAACTGTAAAACATATAAAAATTTTAATGCAGCGGGATTTACTGTTCCACATCTATATTATTAGTATGTATATATTTATATATAAATGTTTCTGTAAGTATTTATGTTACTATATATATCTATATGTATATATTTTTTAACATTTTTTAAAAGTGTTATTCGCACACTTAGGAAATTGAAAAAGACATTTAGAAAACGTATGAAATTTCCGAAAAAACCCGCGCCTCTTGAAAACCGTTCAAGCGGTCTGACCGCTAAGCCATGCGTTCTACATCCAGCTGCGTTTAAATTCTTATACGCTTATTACAACTTATATTTGTTGTTAGCATCTCTGTAGAGAGATTTTTACAAATTTCTAAAACTTTAGAGGCGCAGGTTCAAATCCCGCTGCGTATAAATTTTATACGTTTTCTAAATATGTCTTTTATAATTACTGAATTCTAAATATTTGCTTCAAAATTTGTTGAATTTTAACTACATTTGTCGTGAGTTTACCTCTTCACACGATTTCCATATATTAAAGAGCATTACTAATGAGGGGAAAAAAGGAGCTCTTAATAGGCCTGTGGCACTAACTTTAGTGAACCGGGGGTTGATTAATTGACGTCCAAAAAAATAAAGCATTTAAGTTCTTTTATTGAATAAGTTTGTTTGATTTCGATTTACTTGTTTTTAAAATGAACAGAAAGTAGAGAACGGAACAACATGGTTTTAAATAATCAATATCTATTTCCTATAATAATTCACACATTACCTATTAGCTTCACGTTTTTTCTCGCATACCAGGGTAGTCAGAGGAACCTAGTATCAAGACACTCCGTTCTCCATTGCGTGTTGAGTGGCGATACTCAACGCTGCGCTTTGTCTGTGCCTTATATAATTTGTAGTCAAAATACAAAAGTATAAACTACTAAACTACAAAAAAACTCAACAAATATTGACAAAAAGCTACATTTACCGTACAATTACCGCTTGACACGATTTCCACAGACAAATGGACAGCAAGAGTGAGGGATACCACCGTCCGTCCCACACTTTCATAAACAATAGATTTCAGTATGGCTGTAACTGCGAATTATTCTGACCCAGATTTGTTACTGCAGTCGTTGGTTTTATATTCTATATTTGTTTTGTTTTGTTTTCTTTTTGTGATATTTGGCTGTTGTTTTGATTATAAATCAGTTTTTTGACTGTTCGTTATGTGATTGATAAGTGAGTTATTCGGAGGCCATTATGAGACCATTGTGGCGTAGTGGCATAGTGTGTAATTAAAAACGCATTGGTTGTAGGTTCGATTGCCTCGTGGATGATTTTTATATTTGTATTATTTTTATTTTCCTGCTCTATTAAGACTAACTGCATTTAAGTTGAAATTAGAGCATGGATTGACACTAAGTTACATTTATTTTATAGATAGATGATAGATAGATAGAAATTTCACACATTGCACACAAAGCCAATACAAGGAGCAGTACACAAGATTTTATGAGTATTAATTACAAAGTGTGCAAAGGTGGTCTTATTGCTGGTAGGTTAGTGCAAATAAAAAAAAAAGTTTTTTTTTGATCTTTAATAGAGTTGTGCTTCTAATAATAATTATGAGTTCTTTAAGTGTTTGATAAGTTGTGAGTAAAATTTCTTATTATTTTACATAAACTGTTGATTTATCTATGAGGCCATCGTGGCTTAATCAGACTGTCTGGCAGTAAACAAATCGGAGTGACTGCCTGTAAACGCTATGGTTGTGGATTCGATACCCTCTCAGGAAATCATTATGATAATAATATAATAAAATAATTAATATAAAATATTTTTTCGCTCTCGTATGACTCCAGTGTGTGTGCAGTATTTAGTTACGCCACTTTAAATATAATTGTCTCGCATTCGGTCACAAAGAGGCCAAAGGTGAAACTGATATGTTATATTATAAGTATTCAAAAGTCATATACATATTAAAAAATAAAGAGGCGATTACAAAAAGGAAATTTATTATTACAACTTTTAAATACCTTCAAAGTGATCAGCGAAGTAAGACACCAATTCACATTATAAGAAATCAAATTTACTTTTTAAAATGAAACTATATTAACCGGATTAATCGCTACTGTACCGGACTACTGCAAAGTGTTCGAAACGTCGGGTTCTAAAATGTATTTTCGAATGACAAGATTTTACACGATTAATCCGGTTGAAATAGTTTTATTTCAAAATGTGTAATAATCGTGAAAATCAAAGAACTTATCAATTTTACTTACTCAGAATTAAATATAAGAGAATATTTATCAAATAAATTAACTCTGTATGTAATCAAAATATACTCTGTAGCTTTAATTGGTTACTTATATATAGGTATATGAAACACTGGAAAATAAAGAAAACTAAGGGTAAAGGTGTACATCTGCCTCTTTTATATATTATTATATTATATTACGAGATGAGCTCTATAATTTCTTCCTAAAATATCTATGAAATGAGATATATATATATATATATATATATATATATATATATATATAAAATAAATGTAGTTTCAAATATTATGTTTGTACACATGTAATGTATGTACGAGTACACATTAATTGTAGCGCCTTCAGAACCGCAAGTATTATATTTTCCCATACTATTGTTGACTGGAAGAAATCTCTATCAGAGATAAATTGTTTTTTTTTTACATTTTTTTGTGTTATTCGCACGCTAAGGAAATTGAAAAAGACATATTCAGAAATTCAATTGCCTTAGTGATGAGTTGACCTGTGCTAACATCATTGTTCATTTTGTATTCATAAATGTTATATAAATGTACATATAATTACTTAAACTAATTGCACTCTTAGCTCGTTTCAAATCTCACGCTGAAAATACAATTAACGTTGAATGTAGTATAAGCTCATTTTTCATAGAAAACTATGAAACGAAAGGAAAATTTTCGCTCAATTATATTATTAAATTTAACTAATTACTCGTAACGTATATATATATATATTTTTTTTTTTATATTATATATGTATATATATATATGTTTTTTTATTTGAAAACAATAAACTTATGCTTTTTTGGTAATCGTGATCATATTATGTGTGAATAAGACAATCAACTTTTTTCTTATAGTTTCAAGCTCTTTCTCGCAGATTATTAGGCAGAGAAAACTTACTGTACTGACAATTAGTCCGAATTGGAAAAATTGTGCGTGCAAAATTGTGCGAAATTAATATATTAATAAAAAAAAAAATTTGGAATATAATAATTTGTTAGAGTGGGAATCGAACCGGAAACTATTTAAACCATTGCGTTTACAGCCAGACCCGATGCGCCACGATGTGTAATAATAAATTTAATAAAAATAACTAATTAAACTTTAACGTTTTACATTAAGTAAAATAACTATTGGTCTACAAATATATTGCAGCCAATTTATAAACTTCAAATAAATTCCAATAAGAATTCAGTTTCTGTTTCTGACGTTACAGTAAATAAATTCGATATTGATATTTCTTGTTAACCTTGTATAATGAAAAACTACAGTAAATTGAAAACGTTTATTTCAATTTTCAGTTTTAAGTATTAAAATAGCTTAAGTTTAATTTAAATTCTGTGGATTTTTTCACACAATAGCTATGCTGATATTGCTGAAGCTCTTGACGTAATTAGGGCAGTGACGATAGTTGATACGATTCTCAGTCGGAGAAATTTAAAATTTTTTTATGTCCCGCCACTCAAACCACAATCTCTTTAAATGGGCAGAAAGTGAAAAAAATATGTGTGTGGAAATGCGTAAAGCTACTTTCCTCAATTTTTTTAAGTTACAGACTCGTTGACTTTAGCGTGAGATCATTCTAGATTTACCGTTTGAATTACAAGTTTTTGCTTAACTAAATTATTTCAGATGCCTATTAGATTGTCAATAACTTTTTTACATTTTTTAAAGTGTTTTTCGCACACTCAGGAAATTGAAAAAGACATATTTAGAAAACGTCTTTTATAATATATTCTATACCTTTCTCTCACAAGCAAAGTCCTAGCCATGTATGTCGTTTTTCTATTTTATTGAATTCCAAATAACAATATTCCAAATTATAATATTTATATTCAATAAATAAGTTTCGACTCAAAAATAATAAATTATTATTATTAAAATATATATTAGCTGCCTCTTATGACTTGTAACCATAACGTGGCTTTACTCTTGACTTGATAAGGCAAATATAGGCCTCCAGATGATATATATTTACACCTGTACTACCTTTTGCCTCTAGAAAATGTATGTACGCAAATAATATAATGAGTGATTTATATTCAGACGTTGAATATTTCTAGTGTTATTTATTTATTAGACAACCATTTCATTTTGTTTCGTCTTTTATAAGAAAATTTGTGGGGCATTTGTATTTAAAATTATTTGTTATAATATTGATTGTCTAAGATCGTGCAAAGTGTCAAAGTGTATAAGATTGAGTGGGAAGGCAGACCCTGGCTAAGCCGGGACTAATGCCAAGTAGAAGAAGAAGAATATTGATAATCTAAGGTAAATTAGGAATTTATAGGTAACTTAGGTAAAGATGAGGTATCTTTATACCCCTGTTGTATTAGGTTGTAGTAAGATTTACTTCTCAGTCAGGTTACTCGTTTTACAAAGATAACATTGTGGGTTTGGTGGCCGTAAGAAGTCGTTTATAATATAAAAAAGTAGCTTCATTCTTTCTCCTATATACAGTTTTAGGGAGAGTGTACCTAGTGTCAAGACACTCCGTTTTTCGCTGCCGCCTACCATATTTATGGGACTTACATTTAATCGAAATAAATTGAAATTCATATGTGTCAGCGTCGAGACGCAGTGAGGGAGTGGAGGCATTGATAGCACACACAATGGTTGTTTGTTCGATCATCACTTGGTGGATACTTAACATTATTTATGATTGCCCTTTTTAAAATAGAACGTAGAGAAAGGAATGTCTTGACATTAAATAGTCTATTATTACTGCTATATGCCATTATATAATAGGAAACCTAAAAATACATGAACAGTTGAATTTCTTCGTAATATATCATAAAATAATGTTGAAAGCAAACGCATTGTTTGCAAAAACCTTTATATAGCCGTAGCTTTTCTCGACCATAGACTTTTATTGTAAAATATTTGTAAATCGCGAGCGAAATAAATAACTTTGTTGTAAGTATAACTTAGTAACTTAACTGTCTTGAAGAAAAAGTAATATTTTAACATAAACATATTTAAAATAGATCTTTGCTTCAGTAATAACAGCTTACCTCTTGCAAGTTATTAGATATGGGTTCAATTTGCAATAATTTTTTATTGAAAAAAACGAATATAATGGTTTCAATTTTCTATTTCCACGTATTACATATAACACAGTACTATATTTATTTATTTTTTACTTATTTTTGTGAATTTGGAAGTTTCAGACTTAAACAATTTTGGGGCGCTGATAGCAAATATGTACTTAACTTTCCTATCTGAGTCTGATTTTTTTAAAACCTCTTCTTAGAATATGCAAAGGAAAAGGAACTATTTCTTTATAGATTAGAGAAAAAATCAAGTAATGTATTTTACACACACATATATATATATATATGTACATTTTCATAAGACGTATAAGAATTTGAACGTAGCTGAACTCGAACCCGAAAACTCGAAAAGGTAAAAAACCTTGTTTAATCTAGCACTAAGTCATACGGTCTATTCTATCCAACTACGCCGAAGTTCTTATACACTTGCTATAACCTATTTTTGTATAATAACTGCAAGTATTTAAAAACTTCCTCGTATTCTCGTATATTACAAGAATCCACTCTGCAATGCCCTTTAAATAACCATGAATAGAAAACACATATACACGTATATTGAAATACGTAATAATTTACTCGAATTTTGCCCTGTGAAATTTCTCAAGTGTAAACCTTTAATAGATAAAGTTAAAACATTTTAGTATAGTACATTTTGAACTTTGCAACAATAAGTTAAGATTCAATTTTGTTTACCTCAAAAGTATTTGTTCTTCAAAATATGGTTACAGCGGACCAAAATAGGCCTATACTAAACTCATTTGTGAAACGAGTGTCTTATTGTCATTTGTATTGTCAAGAAAGGATGTAATACTAAATTTGATATATTCTTGTCTACATCCTGTATATGATTTGTCATGCTTACATAATAGTAGTGGGTTTATATTGAGATCAAATAATCCATTCAAACAATTTTATATTTGAAATATTTTTAATAGCAAGCAAACAAAGAAAGTACATGAGTGCGAGGTAGTAGAACCGGAGGTCACCACTCACTACCCCCACAATAGCAACCACTCACCCAGCGGCATAGATTGCGAGCACTTCTACGCTCTCGACTACCCCTTTGCATCAAGGTACAATTATACAAGACCTACATCAGACTAAGAATGATTTACACCTGGTATGCATTGAATAGCGCGCTCCATCGGACCAGACTCTCATCCGGTCATCCGAAACTTCTCCCTTTGAAGATCACCCAGGCTCCGTGGAATGTAAGAAAATTAACACTGCATAGTTATCCTCCGTATCGAGTATCCGGAGACCCACATCACAGAACTGGCTGCCAATTTGTACCACCGCGCAGACGTTTTGGGCCAGCGGATAAGAAGCGTTTCCCGCGAGATATCTCATCAGACTCCTGTCTGAACTTGGCCTTACTTGAGTAATCAGGTGTCTCACCTGGCTGGTTGTAATATTCTTTCTTACATAAATTGATTGATAGGTATAGCAAGTGAACCTCGGGCGGTTTCTTAGAGGTGCGGATTCGAATCGCGCTATGTTCAAAGTTTTATACATTATTTATAAATATTTTTCTAATAAAAACGTATTAAAAAGATGGTAATTCACTGGTTCGATTTGTGAAGAGTGAAATGTCTCTCTGTCTTAATTGCTATGCGGGATAAACCGTGAAGCTATTAAAACAAAGTATATAAATTTGTTACAAAAAAATCCTAATAAAGACAGCCACGGCAAACGGCATTTAAATTTTATTTACTGAACACCTCGTACTTTCGAAGTCAATGCTTTCATTAAGCTTTAAATTTTTCTCGTTTTCCATTTATATCTTAAATTGTTTACAATATGGACCGTAAAAAATACGGTTTTCACTAAAAACGTGATTATAATTGACTAGTCTATTTTTTTCAGGTCTTCCTGCGTGGCAGGCTAGGTCTCTATGCCTGAAACTGGTTACGAATTCGATCCTTCCTTGGAGAAGGAATGATTTTTTTTTATATGCCCGCTGGTATGATATGCAGCAGCGTGTATTTGCGCCACTAAACACGCAATGCCCCAAATTCGTTAGGAAAGTGGATAATGATGTCCCTGCCTACCCTTCTATATGCGAAAAGCTTCAAGATTTTGAAATTAAACTATTTGTTTTTACCGGATTAATCGCGCATATTTTTAATATTTCAAAATACATTTTGGAAACCCGATGTTTTTTTAAAATTTTGTAATACTAAAAATATACGCGATTACGGATTAATCGCGTATATTTTTAGTATTTTCATTTCAAAATATGTAATAATCGCGCAAATCAAAAATCTTATTAAGCTTGTAGATGTAAAGAAAACCTTTACTTTGTTTCAAAGTGTTATACATACACTTAGAATTATTATCATGAATAAAATTAATATTAATATTATTATAGGGTAGTATTCTTACGAATCTCAGCAAAAAACTGGTGATGGGAACATCTATCAGCTAAGCCAAGTGGGTCGGTTCTTTATATATCGTTGTGGATGTTTGAGAGATGTTTGTAGAGGTGAGGAATCGCCATGCTGCCATGCCTTGGCCACTTGCTTCATAAGCAAGTGTCGAAGATAATAGATTTTTGTAAAGGCGTTTTTGTGTAAACCTAATTCTATGAGGGATGTATGTAAAGATTTCGGTATGAGTCCTGTGGATGAAATAATGATGGGTATAATTTGAACTGTGCACTGCTGCTACATTTGTCGGATTTCGTCTGCGACTGCAATTTATAAAGTATTATGTGCAATTAAGTATTATTATAATTATTTATTCCATTTTAGTATTACTGCTATGGTTCATTGTTTGTTGGTGTTCTATCACTAACAATATCCCGGCCCCAGTAAAGTTCAGTGTGTTGATTATATAGTACATTTTTGGGTTTATACTTATAGTCCGGCTCTGCTTTATCTATTAGCTTATACTTTAATACAACTTAATAGTATATATTTGTCTACATTATATATAATTATTTCAGTTTATTGCTTATTTCCTAAAAATGGACATCCCCCAGTTATGTGTTCTTTTAGTTTAGTTTAGTTTTACGGAATCTACATTTGTCTGAAACTGCATTTGGGTCCTTAACCTAAATATTTTGTATTTATAATTTGGTCTTGGATAATTCCTTCTGTTTATTTTAATACATCCTCCGGTAGGCCGTAAATTTGATGCCTCTCTATCTATATGTTCTCGTTGTATTAGATTCGGATATTTTTTGTGCAGTGATTTTTTTGTAATTGTCCATTTAATGATCCCAAAAGAATATGATAAAATTTATTCCCTTGATTGTATTTGTTCCTGATAATTCTGTTCTTAGTATTCTACTTATTCTGTCTATATATTATTATTTAACATAAGCTTAAACAAAAAATAAACGATTCTCATTCCATTCTTCACTGCTCCACTGTGCAGGTGCCTATCGCGATGCAGTTTGAAAGCTCGGAGCAACTCGGAGCAATGCCAGCGTTTAAAAGGACTTCTTACAAATGTACATTCAAATATTGTACAATAATAACAATAAAATTTTTGTAAATTTAATCTGCGAAAAAGGAATTCAAGGCGATTTCCATCTGAAAATTACTTAAATGTTTTTATTTCGTCCATTAAATCGAAACCTAAATAAATCAACTTACGTCGGTTCTTAGAGATAACACCTACAGCCAAACCGCTAACTAAAACATTCAAATTACCCTTGAACTGTTTTAAATGAAATAAAATTTTACACATGGCTAATATGAAATCGCATACAAATGTGTTAACAAATATTCCTGGTACTGTTTATTGCTCGCGTAAAAACTTTCCGAGCCGTTTAGTTTATTCGTAGAACGATTAAGCCGTTTATTGCATTCTAATGATGGATTTATCATCGCCTTGTAGAAAAATGAAGTCATGAATTTGTTTAATGAATAGGTAACTTGTTAAGCCGTTTGTAGGTATTGTTGTTGCTAGCTGAAATGGGGTCTGGTCCGAAAAACTTATCCATTTCCTGTAAGTTTTGGGCTGTTTATTTAAATTATACAGTGGAATGTAGTTGATAATACAGTCGAGGCTGGAGGTTAGATAAATCTTTACTCTTAGAATAAACACAACCTAGCTGAAAATTTCAACAACTTTTGATTTTAGTAACTTACCCTAAAAGGTTATTTTAACATTACTTAAAGGGTTATTTTTTTTTTAACAGTGCAGTTTTTATTTATTAAATTGGATTAATTTTATTTTGGGGCTTGGATTTGTACTTATATACTATTCTTAAATATATTTCAATAAGGAACGCTAGCTTAGCTATTCTGTACATTAAGTACATTCTTTTTTGCAGCTTGCAAGCTTAATCCTCTTCTTTCACGACATTGCGTGTTAGGTGACAGAATTCAACGCCGCGTTTCATTTTACGAAAGCGGGGAAATTAAAATAAATTAAATATAATCATTGTTATGGTCAGTGAGACAGCGAATGCTATTGGTCGTAGGTTTCATTTCTACTAGGAGGAATTATGTTATTGTAGATATTTTCAATAGTCCGTTCTGGTAAAAAGGCTTAGCGCGGCGTTGAGTTCCGCCACTCAACACTCAATGTCTGGCAATTTTGGCTGGAAAATGGAGAACGGAGTGTCTTGGCACTAGGTTATCTCTGACTACCCTGCTACGCGGGAAAAGTCGTGAAGATACTAGCTTAAAATGAAACCTTAATTTCTTAATGACAGGCCTACATTACTAGGTAGGTACAAACCTAATCACAGATAACGAAAAAAAAAACGGCTTCGCCTACGGCTCTTCTGTAATAACAATATTTTATTAATAAATAAAATAAATATATGAGAGAATTTCAATGCGAATTCTTATGTTGGTACAACAATACGTATCTAAATGTAATGAACGCTAAAAGCTTTTGGCCGAATATATGGATTGTAAAGATGTATTAAACATTAATACCGCAGGCTAATTTAATATTAGGTAATTTTCTTTAATAACTATTGACAATTGACCCTGGTTTTTTTTGTTTTGAATTAGTACATTTTTATAAATGAGCACTATAGGTGCAGTGAGAATATATCGGCTAGCTCACGATGGTTTACAATTCAAATGCCTAATGAGACGTAGGGTTCAATAACTAGTAAACACAAAATTTTCTCTTGATACAATAATAAAAAAAAGGTATGGGAAGAAAAATATTAGATTTAGTTATCTGCTATCACTTTGACATGAGTAATGCATCCCTGCTCATAGATTTAGGTAGTCCTTCAACATACAACATCAGTGAGCTGAAATGAAAAAGAAACAAGTCGCCTTCATATTTCATTTAATATCTTTCGGTATTTTTGAAAAACTATATATATTAATAATAATAAAGCCTATACTTGGTTAGTAGATGCTCTCGTTGACTTAAAATAATTAGGCTTATATAAAATATACGTAAAGAGGAAGACCGAGGATGAGATGGGCAAATGTCACGAAGTGTGAGGCGGGGAAAAGACAAGAAAAACAGGTCCCACAATCAGATGTGACTAATAATGCACAGAAAAAACGAGAGAGAGAGAAAGAGAGATAGAAAGCGAAAATGAATAGAGAAAGAATGATAGAGATAAACAGAGATAGAGATAGATAGAGAGATCGTTATTAAATTACTAATAAACCATAGTGGCGCAGTGAAACATCGTCCGACTGTGAACGTGATGGCTGTCGGTTTGACTCCCACTCGTGCTAAGGTGTATGAAGTTCCATCACTTAATAAAGTTACGAATTCAAGCGGAAATTGAAATGAGTGCTTGAGGACTTTTCTTTCTGCTTATTCTGCTATGCGGAAAAAAATATTAATACCAACGAGTTTAGTTTAGTTTAGTTATTCGACATCAAATTGTTTATATGACGTACAATTATTATATTGCCCACACGTAGATCAAGCTATTTGTGCTCGCGACTTCGTCCGTGTAAAATTCTAAAATAAAGGTAGCCTAAGTGACTCCTTATTACATCAGCTATCTACCAGTGAAAATCCGTTATAATCGGTACAGCCGTTTTAGAGGTTAGCCAGAACCAACAGACACATAGACAAAGAAAAATCTTTAATTTGTCAAATGTTTATTGATAAATACAATGAAAACCTCTGTTTATGACAGAAAAAGATCTGGCCGTCTAAATAGTGTTCGTACGAAAAAGGCGATCAAAGCAATACGGAAAAGAATTCGCAAAAATCCTGTCCGAAAGCAAAAGATTTTTTCTCGGGATAAAGATAAGACTTGCAGCATATAAGACACACTGGTCATTTTTTTAAATAATAATTTAAAAAAGAATAGGTTGATAAAATCAAAACAAGTACTTAAGCGATACGCAAAAGTAGATCACAGAAAAGTTTTGTATACAGATAAAGAAGCTTCCCAATTAGTCTACAAATAACTACATGGGCATTATCAAACTGCCTGATGGTTTCGTGGGGTGTTAGCTATGAAGAAGTGACTGAGCCATATTTTTATGAAAAGGGGGAAAAAACATCTGCACAATTGTACCGTTCGTAAGCAGGTGGTTAAAATCCTTAACAACACCATGTTCAATAACCAAGAATGGTCCTTTCAGCA
Organism: Podotricha telesiphe; assembly: GCA_038994665.1. Classification (NCBI taxonomy): domain Eukaryota; kingdom Metazoa; phylum Arthropoda; class Insecta; order Lepidoptera; family Nymphalidae; genus Podotricha; species Podotricha telesiphe. The sequence goes on along the minus strand of JAOYRR010000431.1, from coordinate 969,877 downwards.
AGACTCGGCGCCGGTCAAAAGGCACGATCCACCCATCTTGGTTAAATACGAGCGTTCCCGACTTTATCATAGATGAAAACTGGCCGTCATCTATGACGTCTGGCCATGATCTTAATCCACTGGATTAAGATTTATGGTTAGTTTTAGAGAGTACGGCGTTTGCTCCAATCGCCATGATAATTTTGAGTCCCTAAAGCAATCCATGTGATTGGCAGTGAATAATTTCCCCATAGAAAGAGTGCGTATAAAGCACTGTATTGCAGTCAATGGAGGCCGCTTTGAATAAACTTTTTATATTTTTAATGGTTTTATATTAATGTATTTAAGTAACAAACTGTAATAGTAATAAATATTACGTATAATAAAAAAAGATTATCCTTTGTAAAAAAAATTATGGCAAGATTAAGTATTAGACAGATATTACAATAAAAAAAAGCATTTATTTCTTTATACAACATATAATATATATAAAACATATGTAACAGTAAAAAAAATATATAGTTTAGGCATCACTTAATATTTAATATAATGCAGAATAATTTTTGTACAAAAGTAAATAACGAAAAAAAAGTGTCTGTAGCGTGTCAATTAAGCGGAAATGACTTCACACAGTTGTCATCGAAAAAGTTGTCATTGAGTTTTATGATGGCACACAAGCAGCTTCATTAAAAGCTTACAATTAATTAAAAGCTTGCAATAAAAAAAGAAAAGTCTAATTATATCTTAGAGAACATTTTTAGCAAAACGTCTAAAATATTGAACGTAACGGGATTCAAACTCACGCCTCCTGGAAACCCTCTAAGGACAGACTTGGATTTCCTAAGTATGTAAAAAACACAGTCGAAGATGTTAAAATAAAAAACGAGTTCCAATATGAAAAGCATCATAGGTAAAATTGGATAAATGTATTATTACAAATTCTTGCCACTAGATGGAGCTATTCTTTTACATTGCGTTTCTGAATCGCGCTATCGACTTGTTATTCTCTAAGCTATAAGTACCTTGCACAGTACCAATATTGTCATCTCTGGTTTCCCTTCAAAACGCACAAATCTTTCGCCTTTTACTAAAGATTTCCGTGGAGGGGAACACTCAAATGAGTCTTATGTATTTTTGAAAGTCTTGCTAATTTGCAAGACTTAATAATAAATAAATAGCTATTATTAAAAACTTGATTATATAATTAATGTATATGTAATGACAGATATATTGCTTTACACAATACTACGGATTAAAAAAACACTTTTACAGAACGAATTTATATTAAAATTTCATTATTATATTTTATTGTCATTATTATATTTTATTGTCATTATTATATTATATTTTCATTATTATATAATATTTTCATTATAATATTATATTTTCATTATTATATTATATTTTCATTATTAAATAATATTTTCATTATTATATTATATTTTCATTATTATAATAGTCTCAAGCAGATAGAGAAATCTATTCATAGTAAATGAGTTTAACACACCTCAACCTGATGAGTGATGTAAAGCAATATATTATGCGAACTTAGACTTAACGAGATGAATGCTCATTTCAAAGATAATTGCGTTAGTTGGAAACGGTATATAGTATATTGTGTGACACAAATTTATAATGTCGTACTTTAGTTGAGAAATGTCATACGAAACCCGATGGTTTTGTATTTTTAATATTTTAAAGTTTATTTATTGACTTAGGAAATTGAAAAACAATTTTAGAAAACATGTAAAAAACCGCGGCTGGATTCAAACCTTGGATGGTTTCGAAGAGACGTGGGTTCGAATCCTGTTGCGTTCTAATTTTCATACGTTTTCTAAAAACTATAGTTTTGGTACCTATAAATATTCCTTTTTTTAAGGTTATACATAAAATAAAACACACGTTTCTAATGGTTTCTAATACTTCATACTAGTAACAAAAATCAATTTTTATCTCTCTGTCTGTTTGTCTATCAGGCAAAGACGAAAAAAGTTTCAACAAAATTAGTAAATTGAAAGCATACTATAGATATTTTGCATATGTATGTATACACTATATATATATATATATATATATATATATATATATACCAAAATAATATTTTTTTACAATTTTTGTCTGTCTGTTTGATCCAGCTATCTCTTGAACAGGTAGATTTATTTTCATGGGGCTCTCACAGGCAAAGGTGATGTAATAAGGAGTAACTTAGGCTACTTTTAATTTGGAATTGCACGCGGACGAAGCCGCGGGCACATCTAGTTTATAGTAAGAGGCAAATATTAAGAAAAAGGTTTGGTAAATGTCTAGTAAATTTATAATTTACAAAAATGATATAAAAATTCACAAAAATTGGGATGCCACAGTTCTAGTGCATTCTGAGCACTCAAGGAGACACCAGTACTTGTGCAGGCTCACTCAAAGTACTCAAGGACTCACTAATATTAGTGCGCCGTCGGTCGTGGCCTAACGAGGAAACGATATTATAAAAATAATATCACATATCTGTTATATGTTATATTTTATGTTACCGGAAATGTAATATGTCGTAATTTCATAAAATTTCTATAAAGTGATATCAACACAATACCAAAAACATGAGCAAATATGTAAAATAAATTATATTTCCCCACATCTCGGAAGAGTTCTATACGTTTTGTAAAGAATATTCGGAAAAGTGGCAATTTTTTTATATTGATTTAAGTTACTCATGGAAACAGGCGTCAGAAATGTTACAAGCAAAAAGGTTTTGAAAAGTTAGAGCATTAATTAAATCTCAAATCGGTACCTAACCTCAACTAGAGGCTGTTACGACAAATTTACTGAAAATATATTAATGTAATAACCTTTGGTAATATTAATAAAAAAATAAGTAAATAAGAATGCTTTTGACGATATAAATTAATAAAATTAGCTGATCAGACTCTGTCACACTGCGCCATGATGGCCTCAATGTTATACAGTCTATTATAATTATATACAATGTCTAGAATATATTACCTATTTTTAAATGAAACTATTTTTACCGGATTAATCGCGTAGACCCCTGTAGGTTCTTCAGGTTAAAATAGTTTGATTTAAAAATGTGTAATAATCGTGAAAAACAAAGAACTTATAATATATTACCTAGTATATGTATACTGCAATATCTTGTTCATATTTCCTAAAAATTGTATACAATTCCAATGGCTGGGAGTAAGAAATCATTTCTACATATACAATATAAGATATATAGATAATATAGATATTGCTGGTTCAATAAAAGATGGTCTTTGCAAAATAGAATCCCCGAAGCAAACTAACACGCATTATATATCACGTCACTCAAATGTTCACTGTACAGATGTGTAAATATACGTACGAATATCTATATAAGTATAATTTTTTTTACTAGCGACCCGCTCGCGGCCTCGCCTGTGCAAGCTATACGCCTAAACTACTTTGATTTTCGCCCGCCTGCGTTCTCGCTTGAATCACTATACTTTTAAACCTTTTTTATTTATATAACCGAGTGTTCATATTTATATATTTGTATTCCATTTGAAACATTTAAATTGAATGATGCCGTTTCTGAGAATAGCGTGCACAAACGCACAGAAAAAAAAGAAAGGAAAATTAGAAATCATTGTTTTAGGTTCGATTTTATTGACAAATGTGAAATGCAAAATATTTTTTTTTCATAAACCTCCATGTACAGACAGCGATTAGTTGTGGTTTTATAATATGTACACATTTTAACTATTTAGAGGCTCAATCCACATTAAAATTATTTTAGTTTTTTTCAATTTAAAAAAAGGAAAAATTAACAATGTGCATAATTCCAGGCAACGTATAAAAAAAGTTGTAAATTCTTTTCATTACTAATACCATAAAGCCTAAAAAAAAAAGCCTAACTAGCATACCAGGCTTTGCTTTGCTTTGTTCAACGAGCTGGGCTAGGCTGTTGTTGCGAGTTTCTCAAAAAAATCGAGTCCAAGAGTGAACCGACAGAAAACCAAAGTGTTCTGCATAGCCCAAAAGGGTAAATTAGCTGAACTGTTCAGTGGGCTTGCTGAATACGTCCTGGGCTGGAGACCATGCCTTGGCAAGAGTAGTGAAGAACATCTTCCAAGGCGGCCTGCCTTGAGAGCAGTGTCTGGTACTAGCGACCTCATTTGAAAATGGCTTATCAAATTTGTATTTAATTTGGCACATCGATAGTAATTTATAATATTGCTTTAATTAAAATAATAATGTAACTAAATATTATTATAGATATAAATAATAATAGGGAGTAAATCAAACTTTATTAGAAAAACAAATCTATGTGCTTATAACTGTATAAATTTGAGAAGAATCAGCACAAAATCCATCTTTTATTGTTGTAGATTTTCCCTAACGTCGATAGAAAAGCTTACGAGCCCAAGGAAAAATTCGGATGGAGCAGCTTTATGCCGAAAAAATTTTATTATCAGAATAGATTTATAAGTATTACAATTTGGGGCGGCACATAAAGTTATAGTTATGACAGACTATAATAATGGTTAATAACCTTCAAATAATAGATTTCTTTTATCCTTATACATTTCCTGTTTCCTGTGGCCTAGGCAGGCTAAATCTATACAAGTCTTTACGCTCTTTCATTTTCGTCTGTTTTAACATATTTTGTGACGAGTGAGTGGAACCCAATGCTTAACCTCTATAATCTACGTTATTGAAATACATATATTATAATAGCATATATATATAATAAAAATTTAACTGATCACTGTCTGTACATGGAAAATATATGAAAAAAATATATTAAAATGGGCATTTATGAATATAATATTGTAATAAGCGTATAAGATATTTTCGAGAATTTCGAGGTAGCCGTATGTAGAACGCTGCTATTCTACATACGCTACCTCTATGTTTTTCAAGAGGCGCGGGTTCAAATCCCGCTAAGTTCAAATTTTTATACGTTTTTTAAATATATATTTATTTAATATAATAGAACCCAAAAAAGTATTTGTAAGTTTCTTTTCTGTTTGTCTGTTTGTTTGTGCACGCTAATTTCAGTAACGGCTTAACCTGGTTCAAGTGAGAACACGGACAGGCAAAAAAAACAAATTGGAGTCGTGTAATTTACGCAGGCGAATTGGCGAACGAATCGAAGATTATACATATATATATAGTTTCATAAAATACGAGTATATATTAATGTGTTAATCTTATACAGCAGTTCTAGTTTTGCTAGTTTCGGTTTCGGTTCGGTTTTATCATATTAGATTTGAGCGGTCGCGTGACCTCAAATGTAATATTACACAAAAAACGTTATAACTATAATTGGAATGGAATAATATGGAATCGATGGCTATTATTGTCAGTTTGTGACAAAATCTTTTGAATTTTTGGGTTATTCATTTCTGTCTCACTGTATACTGCATCTATTTTGTCCCATATTAAACTTGTACATAACATATTATTTATGCTCGGATTTCTATAGTCTGGTCAGATAAACTGCGGGGTTGAGCCCCTTCACCATATACTGTCTTTAAATAGATGGAAAACGGAAATAAGACTAGAAAGTCACTAAGTTCCCTCAATCTATGCGTTGTATGTTTATATATATATATATATATATATATATATGTAAATGAAATAACATTTAAAAATAGACATGTTTATTTTTTAACGTTTTCTAAATATGTCTTTTTCAATTTCCTTAGTGTGCGAATAACATTTTAAAAAATGTTAAAAAAATATAAATGACGTTTGTTAGTCTTTATAAAACTCGAGAACAGTTGAGCCAATTTAGCTAATCTTGGTTTCAAAATATAAATGTAAACGTCCACAGAAGGTTTAAACATAAAGACAAAAAACATAAAGAAATTGCACGATAAAAATAACTATTATATTACAATATAAGCTGTGCGTACTTAATAGTTTAGCGTATAGAATATTAAAACACCTAGCAGAAGTAAAATTCGGCCACATTTAAAAATTAATGCAATCAATATTTTGGCCGGTCATTTCTCTCTGTAAATTAATATTTATTATATTTCTCAGAAAATTTCTGAATGCACTGTAGAGAAATGACACAGTTGTAAATCAGGAGAATTTTCGTAGGAATTTCGTAGGAATTCTTCTATTTCTTTTTTGTAAAATTATTTGTGTTATCGAGATTAAAACGTATTGAATGAGAGAATAGAGTGTGTCTCTACGACTATGTTCCTCTGTATCTATGGAGTATGGGTTAACATTTGACATGGCTTTACAAGCAATATAAGTGCTTCATAACATGCACATCCATTTCATTTCATTAATTGGTCTTCATACATGGCTTGCTGTAATTAGACGTACATATGTACGTACGTGTATTTATGTGCAAAATTTTACAATATAGTATTTTTATCGTCCAAAAACTTTAATGACATCAATTTTTTTTTATGTATACACTAGTGACCAGCTCGCTGCTTCACCCGTGATAACTATAGCTGTTTCGTATTTTCGGCGGCCTTTTCGTTAAACAATGAAATTCCTGGAAAATATTCAGTGATTCGTCCGTGTTGACGTCATATATCTATATGATATTGGTATTACTACTTCCATTTAATATATGTTGCATTGAAACTGACCCAAAATTATAATGAATAATACAACTATAAAGAATTATAGACATATTTTTTTTTCTCCCTCAACAGACAATTGTATTATTACACAAGGTTGGCCAAAACAAATCAGCCTATTGGACGATGCTCTTATTTTTGAAAATGGCGGCCAATGTCAAATCTGTTTTGATATTTGAGAACAAGCCATGGAGCGATACACTATCCAAGAATCGTGTCTATCTTTTGCGTAACAATTCGTTTGTGCCTGTCGACCGCCAAACACGTGTAACCTACGCCCAAGCCATCAGCGGATGACTTCTTTTGGCTGTTTTTTTTGTATTACCAAGTATTGTATGTAAAAATTAATGACATTCGGTTAAAAGGTTTAAGTTTTCCATATACATTTTTATTTCCTATTTGAGACACTAAGGCGTTGGATATTAAAAAACAATGGTAGCCGTTATTGGACCTTGCGTCATTAACTATTTTCCTGCTGGCTGTTTAGATTTTTCATACAAACTTTCATCCCCTACTTCGAGCCTTTAGGTAAAAAAGTAGCCTATGTTGGACCCTGAATCTTTAACTATTTTCAATTTAAATTCCATACAAATCGGGCTAGTGGCTTTGATGGACTTTCGCATTTAAAATATTAGTATAGATAAGTATGGATTCAGATAAATATGGATATAGATACTTATCTATATCCATACTTATGGATCTCTGTCCATTCGTAAAATACGAGTTGCTATAGCAACGTGTATATTATTTTATACAAAACTATATATCAAGCACATGGTGCGTGTCTAATATTTGTCTTGCTAATCCATACTTAAGGGTCTTGGAAGTTTTTTAGAAATTTCATTGTTTTACGAATATTCGAAAAAGCTATACATGATGCGAGCGAAGCCGTGGAAGGGTTGCTAGTTAAATATATTTCTAATGCATCATCACGAATATAATCTCTTTTGGTACGCCTTCTTCATAAAATTTTAAGTATGCCAAATTTCAGACTACAACATCTAAATAATTTTCGTAAACGAAGGTCCAAAGTTTTCGTCCTTTCACTCATTAAGCTACGGTCTAGATCTGCAGAAGGCCTTTGACTGCTTGCCTCGTCAACGCATCTGGTGCACTCCATTATCAGTATTTTGAATAGAGCGGCCCAATTGAATGACACGTTTTGTTTGACCACACTGAATATATTTTAACATTTTAAAAGTGTTATTTACACACTTGAAAAACATCCAAAAGTGCTAGACTGAAGATGTTTAATTTTTCTCACAGTAAAAATTTAATTATAAGCGGACCTCAGTTTACTTGTGACCACGGACACTGGTTTCCAAAATATACGCGATTAATCAGGTTAAAATTGTTATATCTCAAAAAGTTGACAAATAGCTTAAAATTTATTATGAGACAAACAGTGCCATAGTTATCTTAATATAATAAATCACAAAAAAACCTTTTTTTAATTGTTTATGTTGTACTTACTAAGATTCGAACCTGGTACCATTTCCGTTTATAATTATTATGTATGCAAATGTTGCGAAAATCATGTCGAATTTCTGATAGCTACACTTATATTAAAATGTATAGTTTACTTTAGAAGCCATAATGGCGCAGTGGAACAGCGTCTGACTCAAAACGCGAAGGTTGTGAGTTCGATTTCCTATGGGGGAAGTAATCATATTTAAGTTATTTTTTATCGCCCTGTTCTTGTAAAATAAATTGTCATGACATTCTGCTTGCCATGCTATGCTTTGCAGAAGAAAGCTGACAAAAATGGTTATTAATAGAACTTGTTACTAAATAGGACGGACGTAAGTTAAATTCCATATAAATATAAAAAAAATGCAAGGCTTTCAATTTACTACATAATATTTCTAAGAAACATTCTTATATTTGGCCCATTCAGGTTTTTTATTGAGATTCTTTATTACAAGAACACAAGAGAAAGGTCACTGTGGTCGTATATCGTTAATATCAATTTATTCTATGGCTTTACGTTTATTTTTATTGCCGCCTAATTTGTCGCGAGGGCGTGTAGGGTTTCTACAGTAGATTAAATATGGAGCAAATTACTAAGAATATTTTAAATTAGTTAGTACTAGGTTTTGTATTGTTTAAGTATTATTTAAGCTAAAAGATACATGAGGTTGTAGAGGCTATCAAGGCACTGGGGGACAACGTTGGAATATAAACGCAATGGTTGTGGGTTCAATTCTTATTCGGAAATGATTATATTTATGTACTAGCGACCCGAATTTTGCCCGCCCGCATTCTCACTTAAATCACCAACGTTGCTTAAATATATAATTCAAATGGTTCTAACTTTTTTATTTATAAGCCAATTTAAATTAAATAAATCAAATGTTAAGGCAACTAACCACAACACAACAGTCAAAACTGCATTTAAATCGGTTGAGCCGTATCTGAGATTAGCGTGCACAAACGCACAGACAAACAGTTAAATAGACAAACAGAAAAGAAAATTAAAAATCATTATTTTAGGTTCTATTATATTGATAAATGCCCCCAATAATATATTTTTTCATATATCTTCCATGTATAGACAGCGTTCAGTTACATTTTTATTATATGGATAGATATAAAATAATATTCATTAGCACGCCCTGGCCAGACAAAGAATGGAAAATAGATTATTCTGACTCTAGTTTCGCTCTGCCTATCCTATTATGGGAGAAAAGCGGGAAACTACTAAAAAGCAGATTGGAACTGCCAACATTTTACTTATACTTTTTCAAGCACGCCATTCTTCACTGTCCGCCTGAACCCGAGACATTGCGTGTTGAGTGGCGGAACTCAATACCGCCTTTTGTCTTGTCTGCGGAATGAATACATGAAAATATCTTTAATATTATCATTCTCCCGAGAATCGAACCCGCAACCAGTCAGACGCTGTCACACTAGGCCATGACGACCTCACCTCCGATTATAATAACTAGTAGCCCCGTTAAAGTGACATACACGTTGCTAAGGGTGCTAAAAGAACGGAGTGTTTTGTGACTAGGTTCTCTCTGACTAGCCTGCTATGCTGAAAAAAGCGTGAAGCTGTATATAGTGATTATATTCACATAAAAGTTGGCGAAATGACATTTGAACTGTGACAATACGCTTATTCTTAATTAATTTATGTTTTTTTATATGCATTTACAAGAAAGAAGAATATTGAGAATCTTAATTTTTTTATTATAAGTAAATATATAATAATAATTCCATTACCATTTTATTCCATAAGAGATAATTCGGTTCGCCTCGTCACGCGCGCTGTTTCTGTTACAAAATCATAAATAGAAACGCTTATCTAGATGGACATAAATCCAGGCGACATATTAAATATTGTTTACGAAATCACTTTTTTTATTTATTTATATCTATCAGTGATACGAATATTAAATAAAATATAAATTAAAAGTATAGATTAAATCTTATAACTAAATACATTATCTTTTAAGATGGATACACCATGCAATAAATATATAAATGAAGAAATGGTGCTCCATAGATTTAAATTAATACACAAACATTACATAAAAAAGGAACTAGCTTATTACCTCCAAAAAAATAAAGCAGAAAAATTTAATATAATATAAGTCAATATATTTTATTTATTTTTATCTTATTATAATTTATTAAAAATGCAGTATTTCTCATATGGTAGAGTGAAAATAGTCTTCAGACTCTCCATTCTTGATTTACCGCCTAATATTTTCATTTTTCAACTATTTTTGATGTATTATTGTGTAAATAGTGTTTCATTTGTGTTTAAGTGTTATTCAAACATTAAAAATATGAATATCAACTTTTAGAAAACGCTTAAACATTTGAACGCAGCGATATTCAAACCCGCGCCTTTGAAATACTTTAGACTTTTTTATTTTCCTAATCTTTTTTATTTGCCTAATTGAGTGAATAACACTCAATTACGAAAATAAAAAAGATTTGTAAAAAATAACTTTTTTTGACATCTAACCCAACAAAAATAAGTTGTAATAGGTATACAAGAATTTCGATGCAGATGTTGAACGCATGGCTTTTCGGCCTGAGCGCTTGGACGGTTTCCAAGAGGCGCGGGTCCGAATCCAGCTGCCTTCAAATTTTTTTTATGTTTTCTTAAAACGTTTTTGAATTTCCTAAGTGTGTGAATAACACTTTAAAATGTTAAAGATGATAATAATAATAATATATTAAGTACAAGTTCTTTCAATTTAGCTTCTTACATTTTCCCGCATAGCAGGTTAGGCGGAGAATGGTGTTACTGAACGCTGCACTGTCTCTTAAGTGTGTGTTTTTGATAATATTCATTTGGAGCATGCGGTATTCCCCTTGAAAGGCAACGAGTTTAATTAGAAGAAAAAAGTTTCAATATATATAGTTACATGTGTATAGGTTAGTCTACATTTTTTTAGTATGATAGATTTTAAGATTACCGAGTCTGATGGGGTATGAGGAACTAGGTTATGCACTCCAAGGTACATTCATCGAAATAAATAAATCATTTTTTGTTGCAATTCAATACAAAAATTCAACCCAGTACTTTATTAAGTAATTGAAAATAGAGTGAGGCCAGCGTAGCTCAGTGTGAGATCGCCTGACTATATAGATGATGGTTGAAGGTTCGATTCTCACTTGGGGAAAGGATTATATTTTAAATTATTTTCATTTCTCCGCTCTCGAGACAAGACCAAGAGAGGCGTTAAGTTCCGCCACTCAGGACTTTCCACAAAGTGGATAGTGCAGGACAGTTTCTCTCGACACAAGGTTCTGCTATAAGGGATGGAGCGTAAAGCTGTAAAAACAATATTCCCCCAAGCTGGAATTAAAATCTGAACATTTTATCTCGATATGATATTCAACTGTGCGTGTTTCATAAAGATAAATATATAAAACGAAAAGTATTTCTAACAATTCCACCCTTTCAGCTAAATATAATTTTAATTGAAACTTATTTTTGATATAATTATTTTGAGAATTACGAAATGATATTTTTGTCATTGTCTTTTGCTTAAAGAAATCCTACCTTCTTAAAAGTTTCTTTGGTTTCTACAAAGAGGTTACATGTAAAAGCTTGTTTAAGAGTTCCAGCATTTTAAAGTTAATTCAGTGAACTTTTGAACAATGAAGTGGAACCTTCAGTTTTTCTTTGCAAGCCATAACTTCTGCTTACATAAGCATTTAATTTTAAATAAACTATCCTAAGGATTTACCATTACATTGCATTGTAGTGTCAAGACACTCCGTTCTCCACTCATCACTAAAATTCGAATATCAAATGCGAGTCGTATATCGATATTTTACATTTGTCTTCAAGGAGTGAGAAAATTTAAATGATTTTAATGTTTCTGTTTAGAAGCTATCACAAAGAACAAATACGGCTTCGCATTATCTTAGATGGAACTACTATCGTAAATGGAAGATATATGAGAAAAAATATTATTGGAGACGTTTATCAAACCAAACAATGATTTTATATTTTTCCGATTTAGTGTTTATTTGATTCAATCAGGGTATAAATTAAAGAGTAACAATAATTAAAATTCAAAATTTACGAAAAGCTTGTGATTTAGAACACGGGTGAACGATAAAACAAAATAGTTATACGTTAAATTTACGGAGGCGAAGCCTCAAGCGGGTCGCTAGTGTTTAATTTATGTGAATTGACCAATTCACCCGGAGCTGGCCCAAAAACGATTTTGTAAGTAACTCCCATAGGTACAGGCCACAGTGTTGGCTAAGCCATTGTTATATCTACATAAGTAATAAATCGTGAGTGAACAAATATGAATTCTTTTCGGAAAATAAATTCACCTGGAAACGTGACACGTCTGGGAAAGTGTTGATTTAAAACATAAAAGTGGGTGTACTTTGGGAATATATGGCAAGAGGAATTCATATTTCATATTTATGTTATTCCAAAACGAAAGTGTTTCGATACGTAATACAATTCTATAGTAGTATAATGTTTTTTTAACGATTTTTTTTGTTTTTTTTTTGTTTTTAGATTTCGAATTCGAAGGGTTCGAATCTAGCTGCTTTCAAATGTTTACGCGTTTATCAAATGTTTACGGGTTCGAATCTAGCTGCGATCAGATGTTTATAATCCAAGGTATTAAATTTTTTTATATATACCTTGGATTTGATACATATAAATAATCGATCCAATTACCAAATGACATGTACAGATAATAACTATTGAGATTCAGATAGACTTGTATAGCTTCGTGTTTTATTTGAAAAAACAAAGTTTTGTGATAACAAACGAATTTCCAAAGAAATTACGATTCTCGTAGAGCGCTCTTCATTTATTTTCTGGATGATTAATATTTAAGCAGTTGGTGAAAGTACAAAGTTCGATTGGTTTACTGTAATTAAAACATTTGGTGTACACGGGGAAATTGTTTTTTGACGAATATCTGTTGACTTTAGATAGATAGACAGAACCTCGGGGCGTAATAAAGTTTTCTTGATATCGACATTTCATTTTCAATGATATTTTTGTATTTTTTAGCATCTATTAATTTTTCGGTTAAGTAAACGCACTGCCTACACCAGTTAATTTTTATATTCGACCAGTCTCATAAAAATTGAATGCTCAATTGTAGCTATTTTTCTGGTTTATAACATTCTAAAAGTCAGCCCTTTCATTTGATATCCACATGGGCTGTATAAAAAACTAGCGACCCACTTGCGGCTTCGTAGTTTCGGCGGCCTATTTCTAAAATAATTCATTTCCTGGAAAAACTAAAAAGAAATTGGAAGACAAAAATTGGCCGATAACAGTTAATTTTTATATTCGATCAGTTTTATAAGCGATGTTGCTCAATTTGCTTAACTAGGCCGAGCGCAAACATATTGTATTAATAAAGTGGGTACACAATATTCTGAACAGGATTTGAATTTGTAACCATTGCGTAAGGTAGGTTCGTTTGATATTGACTTCGCTCTTCCGCTCATGCACTCACTGTTTCAATAACCTAAGAAATGTTGAACTTCGCCCAATTTAAATAAGCAGCTCAACGCTTCTCCTCGTATAGCAAGGTAGTCAGAGAGAAGTGTCAAGACCCTAGTGTCAAGACCCTTCTATCTCTACTTTTTGCCCGAATTTCGAGTAATTGTGCGTTTTTTGGTGAAATGTAACGCCGTCCGTTGTATTTAAATAAGAGAAGGCATTATTTTATTCAAGTTTTTCATGTTTAGATCTGGTTTTATTAGTTTTTGTGTATATGAATACATAAACGAATCTTAAATATATCAAATTATGTCGCGAAGTAAAACTTTTTTTTCGTTTTGCTTAGCGGTCAGAACGCACTTTGCATGTAAAAATATTAAAATATTTCGAATCTCGCTGCGGTCAATTTTTTATACGCATTCTAAAAATGTTTTCCATATCCTATGTGTTGAATAACACTTTTAAAAGTGATTAAAAAGATTTATTTGAATATAATTCAGACAGCTTAATGTATTTCCAATATCAAAGTAAAACCTTTAATGAGTTCCGTTTTACGACTTTACAAGTGATCGTTTAAGTTGAACTTAATGCATTAAGTGTGCTTTCACGAGACAGCTTTCGAAAACTTTTTTCCTATTTGGTAATTTATTATTTTAGTTTTTCGTAACTAATAAAGTTTTCTAAAATCTTTGTTTTTAGTGTCTTTTTATTATTATTTATTATGCAATATATATAAACAACAATAAAGCGGAATAAACTCAAAATACGTCCATATATAAGTCTATTGCTATAGCATGTATTGGATTTTTTTGTTAGTTTCACGCTTTAAACCACATATATTTTATGCAGAGAAAATTAAGTGTCGTGACTCTCCGTTCTCCGCTTATAGCTTGATTCTGAGACATTGCATCTAAGTGGCGGAACTTTTACCAGAGCAGGCATTTAAATAGAATCTTCCGAGTAGGTATCGAACACTCAACTAACACGCTTACGGTTAGCCGCTGTCACTGCGATACGATGGCCTTTGATCTTAATCTATTGGTGAGAAAAAAATAAAATAGAAAATCATCGAATTCTTTGTATTTTAAAATTTATAATGTTCTAAGTACTTAAAATGACGCAAACAATTGACAATACAATTTTATCTTTTATAACATACTGTACAGTTAAGCATTTTAAGCTAGCGTTTTGCTGTATTGTAGTGTATACAAAGGCATTGGGCATGGACCTCTCACTGGTAAGAGCTAAGTGAAAATAAATAACGTTAGAGAAGAGAGTATTACGGAAGCACTAGAACATGTTCGAAAGAACGTAAAATGTTTGTTTAAATGCTTTTAAAACGTGGATTCTTTTCATTTATATTTAATCAGGATATATACATTTTAAGATTGAATGACTTATTTTTAATATAGTAGAAAACTTTTCAAAAATACATTGTTTTGTATATTATTAGATATACTGTATAAGTTAGGCCTTTCTTTTAATATCAATATTGGATGGGTAGTATAAAAATACTAGCGACTCGCTCGCGGCTTCACCCGCGTGAACTATATCTGTTTCGTATTTCCGGCGGCCATTTCGAGAAACAATGAAATTCCTGGAAAAAGTTAAAGAGAATGAGAGAACAAAAGCCTATGTTCCTCCCAATACCCTCAAGTATATCTATACAAAATTTCATCACAAGATTCAGTCGGTTTGGACGTGATGACGTCACGGACAGACAGACCGACAGACCCTATTTATAATATTAGTACAGTATTTATGTAATCTGCCATTTTGTTTCTGTGGGGATTTTAGATTGAGAAATTTAATTGCAATTAATCAGAACTAAAGGTGCATTCCAAATTGCGGATACTGGTAAGCGGGTTAAATTTAATTAGCTAAATTTTACCCACACTAAGTAAAACGCTGGTTATAAAAATACAAAATATTATGTTAAAAGCGACAGGCTCATACAAGATTTTTACATCCTTAGGACATGTTTCTTAGAATGGGATTTGAACCGATTATCATATTTACAGTACACGATAAGTACAATTGTTTAAAATAGTTTTTTTTCAGATTTACGCTTTTTCCCTAACATCATGGTAGTCGGAGAGAACCTAGTATCAAGACACTCCGTTATAAACTTTCCATCCATTCCATTAGTGGCAAATCTTAACGCCGCATTTTACCATAGGTATAAGAGCGGAGAAATGAAAATAACTTAAATATAATCTACTTTAAACGGTTCAAATGTTTAAAATAATAATTTATTAAACAATTTAATTTTTGTTTCAGGTACGCTATTTTCAACAGGTGACTTCAATTTTTCAGAAGGCAAGTAAAATTAAATTTAAGATAACATTATAGTAAACGACGAGTTTTAACTTTTGGTTTGAACAAAATATCACAATAAATATGTTTCAAAAGTTGTAATAAGATGTAGAACGCAATGCTTAGCGGTCAGAGCGCCTGAACAGTTTTCAAGAGGCGCGCGTTCATATCCCGCTGCGTTCAAATTTTTATACGTTTACTAAATATGTATTTTTCAATTTCCTTTAAAAAAAATGTAAAAAAAAACTTTATCTTATTTATTAGATTCTTGTTGCATCCTCTTAATAATCTAGTCTTGGTTATTATCTAGACTCTCGTTTTACGTCTATATTATGACCAGTCCCGTGAGAAGTTCGTTTTATTGAGAAATGCCATTAAGTACCTTAGAATTTGTTTTCATATCCGCAAATAATGTATTTAAAATCAGTATAAATATCACATATATGTACTCTATATAAATGGGAAAGCTGACTTATCATAAAATATCAAAAACCACGTGATGCACTAATATTAAGGAAATTTGAAAATAATAGTTTATAGTTAGATGTCCGTTAAGAAATAATATTGCTACAGGGCTGGATTAAAGAGGTCTAAGAGCATAATTTTATCGAAATGGCGACTTAAAAAATTTGTTTTCCGTAATTATTTTTCTGTAGACTGAAATGAGAAACAGTATAAACTTCATAGTAATTATTATCTTCATTCAGGAGAACGGAGTGTTTTGACACTAGGTGCTCTCTGACTTCCCTGTTGTGCGGGAAAAAGCGTGAAGGGGAAAAAACTTAAAGCAGCTTCTCGCTTAAATATAATCGTACATTAGTCCTTAATTATATAAACGATAGCAGCCGGTTCTTGTGTTTCACATTTGTAATTTTTGTTTTCTGTTTTTACTTTTGTTGTATATTCTGTGTTGTCAGTTTCTAACATTTAAAAAATGTCAGTTTCTAATATTTTTACAACACGTACAATATACCAAGTTATGGCAATTCCGCTTAAAACGAATAACGTCAAAAAACTTTGTGAAATTTTCTATTCGAACGAAAAGAGTTTGAATGTGAAAGTTTTATCAAAAAGCTTCAGGATTCGTTCACGATTGTTGTGAAAAAGTTTGATAGGTTACGGTCGAGTTGTTGAAATCAAATTATATCAATAAAATGAAATCGTTAATGTAAATGCAAAGCAGTAAACTTGTGGATTTCGAATTAAAACTGGCATTGAAATCGTCTGACATTTGTTTTATGAGACACGCTCAATGGCCTTCCATACTTGTATATAAGCTATGCCAAACAAAGTATTGAGTATCAATATATTTTTTAGTTTCCCCGCAGGGGATGACCTTTGAAAAAACTCATAGAATCTTTATTGGAACTTAAGAGAATAACACGAAATGCAGTTTGATAATTGCCTTTGCCCCTAATCTTAGCATCTCAAGCACTTAGTAGTTGTAACTTACTGTCAAGACCAATAGGGCCAACAGCATTAATCTCACGTTCGGAAAATGAAATCCAAAGGGAAGCTTTTTCTTGCCAGCGGGGGAACCTACAACTATCGCATGCACAGTCACCCTGCCCCACTGTGCGTTGGTGGCGATTTATTATAATATAGTAAATATATAGACTTATTGCGTGTTTTGAATCGTAAATCAAAGCCGAACTAAATTACAAAAATGCTTTTTATTTAAGAAATTATACTAAATATTTAGAAATAATTTATATTTTTACGTGTTTTCCATTGATTTCATTAAAAGATAAGCATTTGATTACTGTGAATTATGTACATTATTGTCGTCAAAGTTATTAATAAATTTAAAGTTTAGTTTTTAGACCGGTTTTAAGTAATTTTAACTATCTTTTATTTGTACCTTTAAAGACAGTTATAATGAGGGAATGAAGTTAAGGTTTTGCGATTGATATCTTGAATAAATCTACTGTTTTAGTTTAGGCAGTTAGCACACTCTGTTAACATTTGATATTTGACAGAGTTTAACACCGTACTTTACCTAGCGAAAATTAAAAAAAAAATACAAAACATAATAAAATAAACATTTACATATATTGTATTCGTATCCCTTTCTCGTACCATCGACAATTCTTCCAACTGCGCCAAGACTTATTTCGTAATAATAATCTCTTTCGTAATGCTCGTATGATGAAAGGAAAGGAATAGGCTTTTAGTATGTTACTTATACGAGTATAAGTGACTTTTTGATACAAGATGTTGGCAGACGAGATTAATGATAGCCATAGCACTTGTACACTTATTTCCGCCACCTTCCTTGTAAAAACATACTTCAGAGTCCTCTCTTAATATATTTTGTGCTTAAACAAGTCACATGTCAAACTAATATACTAAAATACATACAATATATTTCTGTTATAACATATATTATAAGCCTTTATCAGTAGTTTCAATTTCATAGCTTACAGTAATAATTATAAATTATTTTAATACAAAAGTTAATAAAGAACTGCGACTATTAATAATAATAATTGACACTGAAAAACATATTTTGAAAATGTATAAAAATTTGAACGCAGCGGTCGGTAGCCGAACTGGTCGAATTCGTAAAAAGTTAAAAAAATTTAATAAATAACATTCTCTCTTGCCAAACGATGTGCGTAGTCGAAATTTGTAAAAAAATATCTCAACAGATGATGAGATGCCAACCACACAAATAAGCTGTATGTAGAACGCATTGCTTAGCGGCCAGAGTGCTTGGAAGGTACCAAGAGGCGCAGATTCAAATCCCGCTACGTTAAAATTTTTATACGTTATTTAAATATGTATTTCAATTACCTTAGTGTGTGAATAACACTTTTAAAATAATAAAAAGCTAAAGGTAAAAAGAAATATCTTAATAACTTATGGTACTAGTTCAAAACAATAGCTCGACCCGCACTCAGTACTCAAATTAAGCAAAATTTCACAGAACGTATCTCTAAAAAACAGTACACTTCTAAAAGTTAATACATAACTCTTAAATATGAAAGTTGGTAAAGTTGCTACAGTTCTACTAAGTACAACTTACAGTTTGTAGAATATTTTACAAATTTTATATCCATCGAAAGCTTCAAATCTAACGTTAAGCTTTTAAACTAAAAGTTCGAGTAAAACTACATAATCGTTTCACATTTTAAATTGCTTCGAAGCAATTTGTAGGTAACTTGTAATATATTACTCTATATTGACACATGCACTGGTGATGTTTATACAGATGTGACGGGTACGAGTTCAAATCTCACTTGTGTAAGTATTTATTGATACATTGTTTGTAGGCTTTTACTCCCTATGATTTCGATTGGGGGGAATGATTATATTTTAAATATTTTCATTACGCCGCTCCAAGTTACCAAACTTAGACAAACCTTATAGTCTTGAATTCGGGCGGAGAGTGGATATGGGAGTGTCTCGACACTAAATAGATAGAAGATAGATCAAATTATTTATTGCACACAAGAAAATCGGAAGCAAACAGAAAGAACAGAAGCATTATATATTATTACAGCATGCAAAGGCGACACTATTACTATCAGTGATCTCTTACAGGTACCTTACCTTACCTTAGGTACCGTACCTTATAGGCAAATACATTAATTTTCAAAGGACACGATGGGGTGCAAAAATAAATTATTATAATAATATAAAAATATATAAATATTAATAAATTTTACAATAACAATTATATATATTATGTAGTATACAGTATATAGAAAATCCACACTAGATATATACAAATATGATGTGTATATATATATATTTACATATAAACATACACTTTAATTATTATTCTGTTTTGCCAAATAGTAATGTTTCTAGGACATATTTTTTTGGATTTTTGGATTTTTGGATTTTTTTTTGGATTTTTGGAAAATATTAAGCGACTTTGAATTACAAATATAAGACGGTAAATCGTTCCATAAATTTATGATTTTTACAGTGAATGATTCATTAAGCGCAACTGTATTGCTAATAGGTACCTTTAATTTGTTACCACTTTTATAACAGAGGTTGAGATGGAGTGATTGAGAAGTATTAGAGCCAAGGAATGCGAAACGTTATTTAAAGTAGCGGGGAGTATTAAAATAAGTTTGTTCTCTCTGACTACCTATGCAGCTATGGCTATGCGGGAAAAATCGTAAAGCTTTAAAAACATATAATTTAAATAAAGCACTTGCGGCAGATGACGTCACTTCTCTTGGATTTAAGGAAAGAAATTTAATTTGCATGCTATCTCCTTTCTTTCTTTTCATCAAAGCAGCATGAAAGCATTGTTGTATTTCATTCATCAAAATATCAAACAACGATCCATTACACACTGAGTGATTGATATGCAAATTACAATGCATAGTCAATACTATTGGCATACATATATAGGTTCTTTGGGGAGCACTTTAAGAGAGGATGTCCCAAGTTTTCTTGAAGAAATGTTCACAAGACTAAATGCAGTGTTGAGTTCCGCCAGTCAAGACGCAATGTCTTGAATTCAGGCGGAAAATGGAGAACGAAGTGTCTTGACTCTAGGTTCTCACTGGTCACCCTGCTATTCGGGGGAAATCTTGAAAATGTAAAAAAAACGTGGGAATCTGAATATCCTGCGTTGTAGTTGAAACTTTGAAAAATATAAATGGAAATTGTATGATATATTTCACAAATAACATAACGGCCCGGAATATCTCAATTTAGGCAATTGGCAATATAATAATTCCCCGAGTGACATTTGATCCGTCATATAACAATCTTATTTTAAGTTTGTCAGAATAAGACGGTAAAGTAAATTATCGGTTCTTATTTCAGTTTACTTAAAACTACAATTTTAATCCTTAGGATTTCGATTTTACTAGCAACTTTCCTAATATCTTACTGTGAACAAACTTCGATATAGTTTCAATAAGGCGAAAACTTCTACTGGCATCTTTGTAAGATTGATTAAGATCTGGGGCGTCCGATACTTTTGAAAGTTTGCGAATATTTTATGAAAAGATCCAAATTACAAAGTACTAGTAAATTAATTAAACAAGCAATTTTCTTAATTTCCATCATAGTGACGTTAAGAGATGTGGATGTACACGATAGACGCGGATACAAATCCTTATAGGCGAAATTGTTAGATTTTTATAGGATTTTGATCTATGAATACAAAATACCGCATTGGATACCGTCCCAGGCATGATTAATATATTTTTATATTACAGAAAGTAGGAAATCAATCTTTAAAATCTAAATACATTACAGCTTCAAGGTTTTTTTCAGCATAGCAGAGTAGTCTGTCCGTTCTCCACTTTCCGCGGTTTCCACTGTTGGCGGTATGAGCTAACGGCTCGCTTCATCTTGGATACCAGAGCGGAGAAATGAAAATATTTTAAATATAATCATAACCCGGCAAACTTGTATAATAATAATATAAAAAGTTTGCAATGAACTTATTATTCAATTATATTTTTTATCAATGCATCGTTAATTATCGTAATTTTATAAAAGACAATTTAACGTTTCACAGGCCACAGCAATTTCTTGTAATTTCTTTTCAAAAAGAACAACGAAAAGAAATGTCAAAATAACGAAGACAAACGACTTAACAGGTTCGTTAAGGGAGTTGTGCCTACTTGAACTGTAAAAATTATAAATTATAGCATTGAAGAGCAAAAAACCTTCTCAAGCAAGTGCTAACAGGTACAATTTTGCTTGAAGTTGTTACAAATTTTACTTAAATATGTCATTTCGATAGGCTTTTCTACTTCAGACTTCGATTTCGAAAGCAATTTTCTTATTATGATTAATTTCAACAATATTGTATATCATCTATTTAAAAGATGCACGCACCATTGTAGCATAGCGAGACAACGTCCGACTATAAACACCATGGTCGTGGGTTCGGTCGCCATTCGGGGTAATCATTTTTTTATCAGTTTCACTTCAGGTAGGCATAGAGAACGTCGTGTCAAGACACTTTTCGCCAGAGCGGAATGAAAATAATTTAAATTTAACCACAAATATCACGAATACAGTCGCACTGCGCCACTTAGGCCTCACCATTAATAAAATAATGCTGAAATTATCCTCTCTAATAGGACAAAGTAGCGTTGAGCCTGACTACACAGAGATTCTCAAATTCGGGTGGATAGTTGAGCATTCAGTGTTTTTCGCTTAAGTCTTTAATCAAAGCACTACTGTGGGCTTGTCACTCTTGTGATGCCTGATACTGTCCAGCAATGGTCTGGTGGTCAAGGATGCACTTGTCAAATTCAAATCTGACAAGTGCACCCTTGAAGAGCTAAGGAGTTTCTTCTCATATAAGAAAAATATTTTATTATTTCACATTGCTTCTACAAATAATATTTATTTTACAACTATATTACATTTATTTGTCCAACCTTTGATACGTTTAGATATTACTTAATATAGGAAAGATTATCTTATTTGGCCATCGTATTATCCCTTAATATATCTTATACATAATTCAACAAGTGTAACTAAGACGGGGTGTAATGCAATAAGGAAATTGTCACTTGAACGATCGATCATCAAAGCCGTCTCGAAATAGCCTTTTCATCAGAACTTTATTTTATTATTTGTTTTGTTTCCGCTTCTAGTATTATGACACTTCGTTCTCCGCTTTCTGCCCAAGTTCGAGAAGTATGGGAAATGAAAATAATTTAAATATAATAATTCCATCGACTGTGAATCGAACCTACAACTATTGCGCTTATCAATAGTCCACAATGTGCTGTGCAACGATGGCCAACGTGAAAACTTTTATTTCTTTATCTATTAGAGAACGACGACGATTCAACATTTTTAGTTTTATCAGCGCAAAATATTTTCTAAATTCTCAGAGAAATGTTTAAGGGCCATTGTCAAGTAGATCAAGGAGAGGATATAAAACGAAATATAAAGGTTAATTCAGACTGTTCGTGTTATAGTGGTCTTAGTAACACATTGAAATTGTGCAACCTTGCGCGTTGCTAGTGTAGTTGCAAGTGGGTAAGGGTTCAAGCTTGAAATATTTACATTGAATTGTTATGAATGCATTTATAGTATTTTTAGAGTCTAGAGATCTAGTGATTTTTCATTCCTGGCCAGACCACTAAGCCATGCGTTCAGATGTGTCAGAGCACTTGGAAGGTTTCCAAGGGGCGCGGTTTCGAATCCAGCAGCGTTCAAATTTTAATACGTTTTCCAAAAAATATGTTTACAATTTCCTGAAATAGTTTAGTCATGTACTTCATGCAGACGAAGCCGCGGGCGGGTCGCTACTATACAATATGTACGTAGCATATAGTATACAAGCTATAATTAAAAACATAGGTACACAACAATTTTCCATATAATAAATTTGTATGCCAGAGAATGGTTTTTAAGGTAAAGCCCGCCTTTTTTGCATATTTATTATTAAATGGGTTGCAATAAAGAATATATAAATAAACTCGTTTTGTCCACCAGCCCATTTTTAATTCGAATATTTTCTGGCTAAAATTTAACAACCGTTATTCAAATGAATGTAATATAATAACACCATGTTAACACTATTTTTTCCGCATAAAAGGGTAGTAAGAGATAAAAGAGTCAAGACTTTTCGTTCTCCATTTCTGCCCGAAATCGAGACGGAAGTTGAGTGGCGGAGCTCTAAGCCGCGCTTTGTCTTAGGTACCGGAGCGGAGAAATGAAAATATTTTATATATAATCATTCTCCCGAATGGGAATCTTATCCGCAACCAATCGCGTTTACAGTCAGTTGTTCCAATGCGCCACGATGGCCTTAACTATCGTTAAACATCAATATTGAGAACATTATTATTTTAAAAACTTCTTCTTTTAAAAACTTATTTTAAAAACATTGTAATACTATTTTAATGACAGCAATTGATGATAATTTATAGCAAAAAATATTTTATTTATATTTTGTTCTCGTTTATACTATATATATATTTCACATTATAATATATGTATTCATATACTTACATATGCGCCAGTAGCCTCATTAAGTGTATTTTTAACAAATTTTAAAGTTATATTATATAAATTTTAGGAATATATTTTAAAATCGTATAAAATTTTTAACGCAGCTAGATTCGAACCCGCGCCTCTGGGAAACCGTCAAGGTCTGTCTGTTTTGGACGGTTCACAGAGGTGGGGGTTCGAATGCCGGTGCGTTCAAATTTTTATACGTTTTCTAAAAATATGTTTCTCATCAAGTGTAATTTGTTCAAGATTTTGTCATTACTTATAGTGTGCACATTTGTATTGTATTATGTGTATATATATAAAGAATATTTAATATAATAACTTACATACGAACTCACTTATAGATACCTCTTATTTTTTACAATACAATTTACATGAAATTTGCATGAACATTGAATAGTCCCTTTGATAAGCTTTTTACGACTTAACTAGAGTCAGGTTTTATCTCAAGTCCTTAAATTTTTGGTCCCCAGAGTGTTATTTCCTTTTACAGCTGTGTAAATCAAATTTATGGAGTCTAGTTTCCAACGTTGTTTCAATATTTGAATAATTAAATAATATCTTATTTATATACGTGATGGAGTAACTTAGACCTTTCATTACAAAAAATATGGTGATGGAAGAGTATGAAATATGGCTCAGTTGAAGTTTGTTTGGAGAAGATGTGCTGGAAGCCAATATTTTTTATAAGAAAGCTTTCCCATATAGCAAAAAGGGCAATAATAACCTAGTGTCAATACGTTCTTCCCTTTCCGTTCGAATCTGAGACATTGCGGGTCGAGTGGAAAAACTCAACGCCGTGCTTTGTCTTGTCACCAGAGCGGAGTAAATGAAAATAATTCAAATACAATCCCCGAGTTGGATCAAACCTACCACCATCGCGCCATACACCTCTACACGTTGGCATCTGCCCTTAATAATGCATTAGAAATATATTAAAATAATTAACATTTTTCATATCATAATACTATATTTTTAGTGAATATACGTGCGTTAAAAACATTTTTAAACAACTCGCATACATTTTTTTTAAGCTTATCCATAATTCAATTTTATGTCAACTTAATTACGGACAGGAGTAGTCGTAAATTTAAAAAATGAACGACATCGAAGTTATCCGACAACTGTCCAAATATTTACAAAACGCCTTTTATTTTATCCCCATCACAAGGCTGTCGAGTGTCGAGTCATTTGTAACCGTCGCATTGACAGCTCGTCCAGTACCCCCAAAATTTCCCTTTTGCTTTATTGTTTCGGAAATAAATTATAGACTGTCTTTGAGAAGCAAATCGCCTGAAAATTTGAAATTATTATCAACCAGCCGAGTAATTCAAATAATGAGGTTTGGTAGCTCCAAGTTTACTTGCTTGATTTTTGTCCTCAAAATTGTTTTTTGGAGACCTAATGCTTATTATTAGGTAGGTTGGTTAAATTAGGACGGATTAAGACTTCAGATGGGGTATGAATATTCTATTTAATATTAATTTATATAAAATAATAATAAAAGCTTCGTTAAGGTTTTCTTTTTTTACTGAATATACTATAACCACCACAAGGCCATGGCTAGAAAGAAGTCAATCACGAGTTTTCAAAATTTAAGACGTTTGACTTCCCTTTTTTCTTTTTTTTGTGTCGCTGGGAAATGCCTTTGCGTAGACCACCCGTGTGCAGACCCTTGCGGAAACGGACAGTACTGTGGGACTACGTTTGACTTCCCTACATTAACTGTCCTGTTATTCATATTTATTAGCAAGATAATAAGAATTCTTCAAATGTCGGCAATCCCTTGAACCTATCTACCTACGAATCCATAATTGCTAGCATGTAATTGTAGACATATCTGGAATGACTCTCGAGCGTAGGTAATAGCGAGTGAGTTGAATATGATTACATCACATACTACACACTTACAGATATTAGCCACTACGCAAATGACACTTAGCACCAGGGCGTCGCGATAGGGAGAGGAACTTAAGTGTAAGCATTAAGAATCTCTTTAAAATACATGAACACTTTACTGCTCCAGCCCATCTCTACTCAACTAACGCTTTGTTAAGTGACACAGGGACAAGGCGTCTTGTAAGAAATACTGTCACAGCTCAACGTCAACCGATAATCCAACCAGCGTTCTTAAAGCGTAGAGAGTTCTTGGTAGGAGAACCAATAAGTAATACAGGTGACCATAGATAGTCCACTAAAACTATAATAGATGACCTAAGTACAATTTAATACTAAAAGCTATACAATTGTTTTGTTTTATTCGTCTCCTTCCCAAGCATTATAACCCCAGCGAAAGAGAACAGCATCCGTGAATTTCCGTTGATAAGAATTACCATAATCGAAGTCTATGCCTGGATAGATTGAAGATACACTTATTTACACGAGCTCAATCTAATCTTATATTATTTAGTTTACCATTTGCACATGTAGAGGTATACCAGTTTCAACATTGAAATCAGTTTCACATTTTGACTAAAACTGGAATACATCTCTGAGGTATGAAGTCGGAATTTTTTTTAACGCTTATTCCCGTATAGTAAGGTAGTAGGTAGAGAGAACCTAGAGTCAAGACACTCCGTTCTCCACTTACCTCCTGATCCTCGAATCCTGAATCCTCGTGTCATTGTGTTTTGAGTGGCAGAGTTCAACGCCGCGCTATTGTCGTGATCACCAGTGCGGAAAAATGAGTATGGAGGCATATAACTTAATATGCAAAAAGTTGTTACAAACTAGTCGGTTCGCAATAAAAGTGAAAGTTTAGTTATTAAAAATAATAGTGTTATCCAACAACGGTAGTTAAATTATGCACATTTTTATGATTACTGTAGTTTTCATATAGTTTCTCTATACTCTTTATTTAAATGTTGTATATATATTTGTAAATATTGCAAAAATAACAGAGCACTTTTCCCCAATACAACCAGCCAATGAGAAAAAGAATTTTAAAAACACAATTTAGAAGTTTTTTTTTATTATTCAATGGATTTACATTTAATTTATAATTTGTACTATGCTGTTGGCCATATTGGCCTATACAGAGTCACCGGGTTTTGGGGCAAGCCGATCTAAAAGAGCTCCGACCTTGTCTTGGAGACCTTGAGACGAAACCATCAAATAAGTTCCACAGTGACGCAGGGGCGCCTCTGGTGAGACTCGAACCTCGGCTTGCGTCACTGTTTTTCATGGGGGGCTTTGCTTCGTCGAAGGATTTACCCACCATACCTTGTATATGATAGTGCCTGGGGCTTTCGAAGAACAAAGCGCGGCATTGAGTTTCGCCACTACTACACCTTAACGACGCTTTGCCTAACTAGGTCTGGAAAATATTACTAAAAAAAATATTTTTTTCAACTATAATTCGAAATCACAACCATCTGGTTCTGAAACATTCATAAAGGCAGCGTCAGTTCTGTACTTTTAAATATTATCATTTTCCGTAACTAAACTACCCAGTTTATTTTCAACTTTTCAAAATGCTTGTAGCTAAACGCTAAAATCTAATATATTGTATACAAGATGGATAGTATCTATTAAATCACGTTTCACTTGGTATCGGGCAATTTTCCCTGAGAGCCAATATTAGTTACAGTGATAGATCAAGCATTCTCTTCACCTGCTACTAGACACTAAGGATACCTACTTACACGGAATATAATAAATTTACTTGACTATATCAATTTTATGCTCAAGTATTTTAGACACAATATAGCCTTAGATAACCTTTTTGGGCATAATTGGGTGTCAGATTTTAAGACAATATACGTTAGATATTTTTTCTTATAGTAATATAGAATTACGGGTTATTCTTGTTATAGATAATATAAAAATAAAATCTAAAAGAAAGCGATTGTTTTATCCTCACGCGAAGGGCGCACACGGAAGATCGACAGAACCTGTCCACCAAAGTTACTCCATTCTTTTAGGTTCAATTTCCGCTTATTTAGGGACATTTTGGTACACTACCCTAGTGTCATAATTGCCATCTAAATTTTAATTGCCTCGCGAATAATGCCAAATAAAATGTTACTGAAATCATAAAATTATTTATTATTTTAGAAAATCTGATATCATTTATTAGGTGGAACTTCTGTTTCTACCTTTATTATATATATATATTATATAAGCAAAATCTTTAGACCCCTTGTTACGCTATGCTATGCAAATTGGCATTCTTGAAATGTATATCGAGAAGTAGTGCAACGTTTTTCATAATAATGACTTGCAAATACATTAAATTAAAAAAATAAACATTACACACACCTCTATGTGTATGACATACACTTTTATACAAATTGACATAAATTTCTAAGACGACGCATTTCTTACACGTCGTACATTACTACTTACATTAATTAGATACATTGTTTCATTATTATTAAATCTATAAAAGTTAATAGATATCTTCTAATTCCTGATATTCGAAGAGCGAATGGACAGTTACAGATTGATGTAAGGAATCAATGTCGGCGATTTCGTTCAATCTTTTCCTACCTATCTCAGGACCAGTGTAATAAGACGACTCGTCTGTCTTATAGTCTTTATATGGCAGGACATAAATAGAATTGATAGCTTTATATTACTTTTTACGTAATACTCACATTTTTATGACAAAAGTGATAGGTTACGCAATTACTTCTCCATTATTGATAATGCGTTG
Organism: Podotricha telesiphe; assembly: GCA_038994665.1. NCBI lineage: Eukaryota > Metazoa > Arthropoda > Insecta > Lepidoptera > Nymphalidae > Podotricha > Podotricha telesiphe. The sequence continues at coordinate 941,424 of JAOYRR010000431.1, read as the reverse complement.
TGGGTAGCCCTCTGCCCAATGCTGCGTCTTGTTTAATTTAGTGCCATGTCAAGATATGCAAACTTTTTGATTGACTCTTTCACACTTTAATCGTATAATTCATTTTAATAATATATTTTATGTAGCGTAAAAATATATTGAATTAGAAAACGATTTACTTGTAAAGAAATACAATGCGAGTATAATTTTGAAGGGATCATAATTAATTAAAAGTTTAGTTTTAAGCCTGCACTCGTCTATTACACTAATTTTTCCATATTTATACAATAAAATGCGAGAAATGCGTATCGTATATGGGACACTTAAGTAAGATTTGAACTTTCGAGTCCTTTTTACAGAAGTTAACGGACTGAGGAGTATAAAATTTAGTACAGTTAAGACTTAAATAAGGTAGAAATGCAAATAGCCCATTTTTATCATACTATAATAGAAATATATTAAGTTAATAAAATAAAAATATACAAACTCCCATATCTTTGATATACACTTTTATATAAAGGGACATACACATTACTGTGGCCATTGTGTCCCAATGGAACAGCGTCTGACTGCAACAGCGATTGGTCGTGGGTTTGATTTTCTTTATTGAGTACATTTAATAAATTATTTTCATTATTGCCGCTCTCGCTTCTCTGTCATGAGAAGTGGACGGAAAGTTTTTTTTTGTCGCTGGGAAATGCAATTTACGCGAATTATCCGCGAGCAAGGCACACGTCCCTTACAAGGGCATCATACTGTGGGACCTATCTGTGAACCCCAGTTTCTCCCAGAGAACCCGCAGCATCGATGACTGGCAGGAGGTTCTTTGAATAGGCTTTGACGTTACTATGTAACTCGTAATTTACACAAAAATTAAAAAGTGTAATATTTTATTATTGACAAAAATATTAAAACGCTTTTAAACACAATTGTTATAAAAACTTTTTATATAAGTAAGTATACTTAATAAATGTCTACCCAAAATATATTTTGGGTAGACATTTATAGAAGCATAGTGATTGTAACTTTGTATGCAAACAAATAATTGAAATATCGCCAAAGGATACACAGCAATGGGTTCGGATTCGAACATTACTCACCAACCCATGTTGTCTAAGGGGCGTTTCTAATATACGAATATTTTATTATTATTGATAGTACGTAAGTCGCAGGTTCAAATCCCTTTGAAACTTTTTTTTAATTTAGTAGAGTTGTGTTTGATATAATGAAGAACGTAGAATTATTGATTTTACATGTATACCACCTATTTTAGTGCAGTGGCTGACTGTGAACGTAATTTTTGTGGGTTCGATCTTCAATCAGAGATCTTCGACATTCGGCGTTAACCTGCTAAGGGCCCCGGCGGCATTCACAAGCTTCGGCGCAAGCAGAACGAAGTGCGAACGCCCATCGTCCATCCAGGGTCAGACCCAGATACTTCATCTGGTTACCACTTTATACTGCTCTTACACACTTCCACAGGATGGTTGGAAGAGATGTCTTTTAGAGATAAGTCCACCTCTTGTTACCTTTTTTTTTCTAGTTTCGTATTTACCTTATTTGTTTTTAATTTAAGTGCAATAAAGAATATATATATACAAATTAAAAGTACGTTCTCCTTTTTATTAATCCCTAAGTAGAATTTCGTGATTACGTAAACGACAATTATGTTTTTGTGTTGTTACGATACCCAGTTGAATACATTTCCACTACGCTAGGGCCGCATATATAATTAACAAAAAATACTATATATAATATTTTTTCTCGCATATCAAGAGAAGCTGAGAGAACCTAGTGTCTGATTCTCCGTTTTTCTCTTTCTGTCCGAATTCGAGACATTGTGTGATAAGTGACGGGGATTATACAAATTATTACAAAGTTTAATAATTTAAAACAAAAGGACAACTCGCATACAAAAATATAAAACTTTTTATGCCCAATTTATATGTTTACCCTGTCGTCTAGACTGAATCGAACAGTGTAAAAATCGTCTAATTAATAATGGATCATAAACATTTATGGTTTATAGTCCACTACTTTGCGTTAAGCTATTTGTCTAGACAGGTTTAAATTGAATTAAATGTATTTTTTTTATAAAAGATTTTTATTTCTCATTTGTTCACAATCTCTTAGTAAAATTGCCTTAGCAACGTAGGTGAAAATTAAAAAAGAAAAGTATTTCTTTTCCCATACTATAATATAACTACTAAAAATCAGTTAACGGTTCTAAATAAATATGTCATTTTCAATGAAAAATATAGTTATTTTCACACCAATTACACTTTTTCGATAATAAAAAAAAAATTAATAACATATTATTAGAAAGCCTATAAAAATTTGAACGCAGTGGGTTTCGAACCCTCTTAGAAACCGCCCAAGCGCTTTTAACGTTTTAAAAAATATTTAAAATAATTTTTCTCCAATTCATCATAAAATAATATATTGGAATTATTAGCATGAAGTCGGCTAAATATACACCTGCTAACTGCGAAAATTAAAAAACTGTAGCGCAACTTCAACACCCAGTTACTTGAATTACACATAAGAAATACTTATAATATAAGTCGAAAATATATATAAATCTTTTTAACTTTTTTTTTATGTTATTCGCACACTTAGGAAATTCAAAAACGTATATTTAGAAAACGTATAAAAATTTGAACACAGCAGGATTTGAATCCGTTTTCAAGAGGCGCGGGTTCAAATCCCGTTGCGTTGAAATTTTTGTAGGTTTTCTAAATATATTTTTTTTATATAAATCTTAATATTAAAAGATTTAAGCAACCAATAAGGACATTAAAACCTACAAAGAAAATCTATTTTTTCCCACTTAAGTCTTTTTCTTGACAACTCAGTGTCAAGACGCGTCGTTTTCCACTCTATATCCAAATTCGAGATATCGTATATTGAACATATTTTAAAGACTTATAATAAAAATCTTCAACGCCTATTCTGTTTAATGACAGCGACGTTTAAAACAGACTACTTAGTTGAATACTAAGATAGTATTTACGTAATTATAGTCCGAGAGCTGGTAATATTTTATTTCCAACAGTTATCATAAACTAAAACGAAGAACAATAGCCTTGATTGTAATTAATTAAATTTATATAAAACTAAAGATATTATATTATTATAGGCCGGCAACATCCCAGTAGCTCTCCTGGTGTTACACGGGGTCGTGGGCGGCGGTGATCACTTACCATCTGGTGACCCGAATGCTCGTTTGCCTTGTCTATAGAATAAAAAAAAATGAAATTCGTATCCGAAAATGTGAACTTTTACTTACAAAAGCTTGCTAGATTTTAAGATAACTTTTTTAAAAAATAAATTATTTTTAAAAATAAATCGTGGAAAGGTCTCTTATGTTAAAATACTTGGATGCCATATTTGTTTGTGTTAAAAAAATCTATACATATAAAAAAGTAAATATATACTGCCTTCTCCTGGACTATACAGGATAAGAATTCCAAGCTATTTCATACTGTTTAATGGGCTCCATAAAATCTGTTATAGACATAAAAGGGGTTAATAAAAGCTTCTAGATGACAATAAATTGCGATATGAACCTGCTTTCATATATTAAGCGGTAGCTTTGCTGATTTTGATGAAACTGTGTTTTATTTAATAGGTTAAATTTGAGAACTGAGTTAACTTTAAAATGTGTACTGTAACTTACAGACACTGAAATAGTAAGAATTTTTTATATTTTCGTGCTATTTACTTATAGTTTCTATAAAAAATATTGCATATGTTTGTCTTATGACAGATATTGACTAAATAAGGTATGGAGGTAGCTAGCTCTATGCGGAAAAATACAGAAGATATGATTCCATGTATGCAACGAGTTTAAATTTAATTTCGAAAATATATATAAAATATACAGTTTTCCTTATCTAGTTAAATTGCACTTGGACGTTTTCTAACAGACGCGGGTTCAAATCCCACTATGTTCAAATAGTAATCTTATACGTTTAGTATGCTTTTATAAGAAGAATATAATATATAAGCTGTATAATATAAGTTATGATATGGTTAGAATATAAGTTCCTAGGCCTATAAAACAAAAATGAAACTTACGTAAATTATAATAAAATATCCTTTTCCAGACTGACCAAGCTCTTCTTTTCTCTATAATATATTACAAAGTAAAACTCGCTTCCATCAGCTTCTAGTACTAAAACTGAGTTAGAAGTTTTATCTGAGATAAATGTATGTTCGGTCTACCCGCATCAAAGTCATATTAAGTAACGCCACTACTATTTTATAGTTTTTTGTCAGCTTCATATTTATTTACAACTTTTTCCGGACAGCATCGCAAGCAAAGAGAAGGTTCTCTTCGCTCTGGCGTGGCGTTGAGTTCCGCTACTTTACACGAATTTGGGCAAAACGGTACCTTCAAAAAACGCATCTATTTCCACTTTAAAGGCCGGCAATATCCCTGTAGCTCCTTTGGTGTTACAAGGGGTCGTGGGCAGCGGTGCTCGCTTACTATCGGTGACCGAACGCTCGTTTGCCTCGTCTATAGAATAAAAAAAAAACGGGAAATCGAAGTCTAAATTAGCTACTAAATTTAATTGAAGCCCACAACCAATCGTGCTTACAGTCAAGCGTTGTCCCAGTGTGCCATGGTGGTTAAAAATCTATATTGTTTAAAAATCGTCAATTAAGTTTGTACTAAAATTTTCATTTCAGGACCCAAAATACTTTGAAGAGCTTAATTTGTGTACAGTGTTAGTAGGATGTATTGTTTCTCTTTAAGTCAGTAATTTGATTAAAAATAACTCAAGTAAGATCTTTGATTCACGATTACTATACATTTTGAAATGAAACTATTTTTAACCGGATTAATTAGTATTCAAAAATACATTTTAGAACCCGACCTTTCGAACACTTTACAGTAGTCCGTGGTCACAGTTAGACTGAGGTGGCATCTGTCTGCCATTACGAGATTATTATATATAATACGAGAAATATGTATGTCCTTATAATAAAATAGGATTTTTAAATAAAAAATGCATATTATATTTAATATTTAAATTTACTGAATAATAACCTTTCGTTATATTCGTTTAAAAGCTATATTTGTTCGCTATGAACTGAATATTCTGTTTAAAAGTTCGCACCATTGTCTTTCACAATTTTCATTTTAATGAGAGATAAAAGTTTTTAATTCACGGATTTTATTATTTTTTTGTTCTATATCGTTGTAGTACCTAGTAGTTTATTTTATTATTCTGTGTTTTGATTTAAAGCTGAATTTAAAACAACTTTTGTGATTTTTTATTTATATGCACAAAGTAGGAACTACATTATAATTTATCATTAACTAGCGACCCGCTCGCGGCTTCGCCTGTGTTAATATCACGACTTAGCTTTCTCGTTCATTTCGCCCGCAGGAGTTCTCACTTAAATTACAAACTTTGCTTAAATTTATAATTTAAAAGGTTGTAACTTTTTTATTTATAAATAAATTAAAATAAAATAAACACTAAATGTTAAGGGAAGCTAATCATAATATTATAGTCAAAATTCAAATCGGTAAAGCCGTTTCTGAGATTAACGTGCACAAACAAACAGACAAACAGAAAAGAAAATTAAGATACATTGTTTTGGGTTCTTTTCCACTGATAAACGTCCCTACTTATATATTTTTTCACATATCTTCCAAGAGAAACCAGACACTTCATTCTCCGCCTACCCGAATTTTAGACATTACGGGTTAAGTTGTGGAACTCAACGCCGCGTATTATATTACCAGAACAATTTTATTAGTAATATTTTCTTCTTGTTTTTCTTGTATAAGCTGAATTTAAACTGAGTTTTACTAAAAGACTTATAATTTCTTAGGCACACTTCAACTACTATATGTAAATTACGCTTTTATTGGCTTCATTTGTATCTTTGTTCGTTTCAGCCTATCAACGCCCTCTGCTGGACATAGGCCTCCCACAATCAATCGAGCGATAAATTTTTGGTAGTAATATGCTTGAAAACAAGCACATGTGCCCGAATCTGTACAAGGGACGTCGGAAGGGAATCATAAATTGTCGTTAGTCAAAATAGCGTTGCAAAATTGTCTTGATCCGTGCGGCTTTATTGTAATATATAGGTATTGTAATATAATTATCTTATTTATAATTTTTCGATCATTATTTTAACTCTATGTATATTATTATATACGTATTTGTTTAAGAAAATATATCGTTCAGTGCAAAAGATATCTGGCATAATTCAAAGACGAAAGCAATTAAAATTATGTTATAATTTAAATACATCAATCAAACTTTGTTTGGATAAATTTTAAAAACTAATTAATGCTTTATAAACTTCTTTAACCCATACTTCCTGCCGTTGAAAATATTTATATTCCTTTTTAAGATTTCAAACTTTTTAACAAGTTCTATAAAAATTGTGTTTTACTTAAATTTAATATCTTTTTATTTTTTTTTAATATTATATTATTATATTTAGTACATATAAATATTATAATTACAAATAAAAAAAATAATAATATATATAAATAAAAAAATTAAAAAAATACTAGACTTTGAGTGTGTACATGTTAACATGTGAAAACATGCAATAAACACCCGATGCCACTTTGTTTCCCTATGTGCACTTACTATAAAATTGTATTTGAAAAGAGTATTGAATAGCCGATTTAAATATAGAATATACAGATTTTTCGGTACAGATTCGATGTTAATGGCTACGGTCCCTGCACTCATCTATCGTCTCATTTACCGTCAATAAGCTCATACTAGGCTAATAAGCTCATAATAAGCTCATAATACATGATTTTTTTACAGTCACACGTCACAGGGTCTGAAGAAAACTTTATAATTTCCAGATTTTTCTGTCAAGCTGATTAGTTATACAACAGACGCTATTGCTCCTCACCTCGCTACTATATTTCAATAGTTGTATAGAACATATTGCGTTTCCTGACTTCATGATTTTAAGTAAAGTCCTACCTATATTTAAATCGAGTAGTACATCCCACTCCAACAGTTTTCGACATGTGACATGGGCTACCCTAAGTTAGTAAAATTTTTAAAAAATATTTTAAGACAAATATTACTGCATTTAGATTAACATAATCTGTTGGCATGCATCATGAACAGCCGACGCTGGTATCAATCTTATAAAGAGTACATATGAAGCTTGGGAGAACTCTCAGGATGCTTTTGACATATTCTGTGACTTGTCCAAGCCATTTTTTGCATTCAGCACTCGACATTGGCCACGAAATTACACCATTATGGCATAAGAGGACCTGCATTCAATCTTCTGACCTCTTATTTAGATAACAGGGGTCACAGGTTTGATGTGAATGGCAAGAAATCTCCTGGGCCATTAGTTAGATACATTTACATTACTTATAACTTAAGCACTAAAGATCCCTTAAGGCAAAAATAAACATATTGACAGTTGCGTCTCAATACATATTTGAAAATCAAGAATATATCAATGATTGTAACAAATATTTTTAATATTATTTTAAAGTGTTATTCGCATACTTAGGAAATTAAAAAAGACATATTTAGAAACCCCGCTGCGTTCAAATTTTATACGTTTTCTAAATATGTCTTTTCGATTGTAATAAAGTCGGTGATGTACATAATTGGTTTAAACTTGCCGATTACGTCTGTAACTGGATTGCGTCGTCTGATTGAACGTATCTCGATTTTGTCCGTAATTTTATCATGGGACAATGTGTGCGCTTTTACAATAAGAACCTAGAAAACGTCCGAGAAGGTTCTATATAACAATTTCAAAAAAATGTGAAAAGACGATTGTGACCTAATCAGCCATTTTATAAATGTCAGGTATGAGGCATTGGCTTTCGTGAAACGGTGGTAAATTATTTGACGTCCAAAAATTTAAGCATATATCTTCTTATCTTAAATAAAATTAGTTGACTTTGACTTAACCTGCCTCCAGTTTCATCTATACTGTGTTCTTGAAGGTCAAAATAGCCCTCCGTATGTCTCTTATAACTTTTGATTTTTTTTTTTACAATTCATTCATCACTCATTTTCTAAACGTGCTCCAAGCACTCAAGCACGATCTTCTTTAATTTTACTATAGCACTCTTTTTGCAATAGCTCATAGTAAATTTAAACTTTTAATGACGAAAAATACTTTTCAAAAGCCACAGCTTTAATTGCAGCTTGGTAAATTCTAATTTGATGTATACAGATGTATGAGTATTTAGTTTTTAACCAACAATTAGTTTAAAGTGGAGACGCTAACTGAATGTTTTTCTTCTAATTTTTACTTTAAAATATGTGACCGTGACGCAGTGGGAATACATGCGTCTGACGGTAAACGCGATTGGTTGTGGGTTCGATTCCCACTCGGGGTAATGAAAACGTAATATTTTGGGAGTAAGCGGAGAACGTAACTTGCCCTAACCTGTCTGACCCTGCTATACGGCAAAAAGTGTGAAGCTGCTGAAATCATTAAAAAATTTAGATAAGACCAATAATCGATATTAAAGTTAATAATAAAGTTGTCACTCAGCTTGTTAAATAAAAGCTTTTTTTACTTTAAAAGCAAAGTATATAATAACTTCAAAAGCTTAGTATATTTTTTGACTAAACATAAAAAAATCAATACAGAAGTACGACAAATGTTGTATAAACTCATAATACTAACAGCTTTCTTAAGATTAAACAAAGTTCTTACATTAGGAGGACTTATAAGTACTTAATAAGATATACCGAATACTTCAAACTTTAAATCATTTATGGAAATCCCCTAATATCGTAAAACAAGGTAACTCAATAAACTAAATGTATAAGCACATAGCCGTCAGATTATATGCGAGTTAAAATAGTAATATATACCTTTATTAACACAAATAAAACATAATAAAACAAAGAGATGCGGTGAATTCAGCCACTTAGCAGCAGTATTTCAAATTTAGGCAGACAGTAGAGAATGGAGAGTCGCGTAATGACACGGAACTGGTCTTTTGGACTACCTATATAAAAAAAGCATAAAGCTGCCTTTTATATCCTAGTTTCTTAGACTCTTCAACGTAAAACTGTAGTTACTATGCCATCGTAGCAAAGTTAGGCAGCTCTAACTGAAAATATGATTGTTAATGAGTTCAATTTCCAACCGGGAAAAAATTATATTTTAATTATTTCCGTTTCCCGCTCTGGTAATACAAAACACAGTGTTAAGTTGCGCTATTTAAGATGCATTGTATCAAATTCGAGCGGAAAATAAAGACTTAACACTTATTTTTAGAAAACGTATAAGAATTTGAACGCATCGGGATTTGAACCTGCGCCTCTTAGGAATGGGTTTAAATGCCATATTTTTAGAAAATACCAGCGAAACAAATGAAAACTCGAATTTAAATAATTTAAAATATTCATAACATAAATAACAAAATTCCATATCATTTCAGTTGAATTTGATAAAATTAATATAATTGTACACGATTAACCTATTTAAATCTAAAATGAATTTGATGAAAATTACGGTAAAATATTCCCTCAATATTACAAATACACCAGCGAGATATGGCCAGCTAATTAACCCAACAATTGACATGCTAGATCGTTATGTAATATTTTAATGATATTATGATAAATACACAAATTGTAATTAATATAAACTAATCCTAATACCACTCATGTCTTTATACGGGGTCGTGGGCGGCGGTGATCACCATCAGGGAGGACCCGAACAATCGTTTGCCTTGTCTATAAAAGAAAAAAAAACTCAACTCGGAATGTGTTGAATTCGGACAGAAAGTGGAGAACGGAGAATGTTGACACTAGATTCCCTCAGTCTACCGTGCTATGCGGGAATAAACGTACAGCTGCGTTTTTTAATATCAGTCATTAGCACGCTGTCATCCATAGTGGCGCAGTTAAACATAATCTGATTGTAAACGCGAGTGGTTGTGGGTTCGATCCCCACGCGATCCCCACGATTATATTTAAATTATTTTCAGTTCAGCCTGTCAATACGCAATGTCACGATTACCGGTGGAGAGTCAAAAATGGTTTGTTTTGACTCTAAATTCTCTTGGCTAGTCTGCTGTGCGGAAAAAGTGTAAAGCTGAAAAAAAAATTTTATTAGGTCCACCTGTATCGCCCTATTTTGACTTGATATCCGATCCGATGCCAATACAAACTTTTCAGAGCATGGGCCAAATATCAATGCCAGAATGACCAGACAAAAAGAAAATATTATATTTTTAACATTTTTTAAAGTGTTATTCGCACACATAGGAAATTGAAAAAAAAGATATTTAGAAACCGATAAAAGAAAATAACCTTAAGTGTAATCCATTTACTTTCTTTTCAAAATTAATTTTAACTAACTATAACTCGTATACATAATATATTATGTTTATATTGTTTTAGGTAACATCACTTTGTTCTATATATTTTATACAAGACGCTATGTCGGACTGAAAAAAAAACTTTTTAAAAATCAAATAATATTTATCGTCAACTGAACAAACATTACAACATGATTGAATTACATCAAATTTACAAGATTGACTAAATGTTTTGCCAATTAAAGACAATCACAACATTCAATAGTAAAATAATAGTAGGAATAAATAACATACAAATCATAACATTTTCATTGCAATATCTTAGAAGCTATTGGTGAACAAAAAAAAATTATCGAAAAATATTGATTCCTCATATGTATTAAAAGAATTATAAGATAATAAATAATTAATAAAAAGGTATGATACCGGGCTGCGTCGTAAATTTACTAATTTTACTTCTAAATACGTTATACGTGTCTGTAGTCTAAGTCACAAATTATATTTTTGCCTTGATGCCTTGCTAGCGGAGAGTTTTTGCCTTGTTACATTTGTAAGCTTTTTTTCCAAACGACAGTTTTTGGTAACGCGGTCTAACTGGTGGTACATTAATATTTAATTCTGCAATATGGCATTATTAAATAGTTAATAAAGGAATGAGTTTGCTTTTTGCGTTGCTACGGTAACGTATATTTTACACGCCTCAACGGGTCCAGTAGTTGTTTGCAATATACATTCATCAGACAACAATTAAAACCGCAAAATGCTATATTTCGCATCACTTCAATGACTACTTAATTAATTATATTTTAAATTTTATCCGCATCACTCGCTTTTTGTTGGATTTCGTGAAAACGAGAGAAAACAGAAAAATATTTTAAAGGACACATTGCTCGAAATTGTAGGAGTTCAGAACCTAATAACGATCTATGAAACATTGTTTTACAATTAACCTCCCACATTTTCAGCCTATAATACTAACGAATATCCAGTGATGATATTAGGGTCACCTAAATTAGGTACATAAAATATTATGTAAAGACATTCCGTTCTTACTTTTTCACTAATTGAGTTGAAATCCAATTCACAATGATTGCGTACAGGAAATCAGGTTTAATCGAAATTTTATAAGATTAATATTATACTGTAATTTATTTAACGGCCATCCTCGGAAAACGCACGTTTTTCGATCTGGACAAAAGTTTCATTTTCGAAGGCTGTCTAGTTGAGATTGTACATCCACTTTACCATTGCAGTATAAAGTCAGTATATTCCAATTTTTCATACAAAACTCTACTTAATAATTAGTAATTATACTAGACTATGTAGGTATTCTAGGTATTATGTACAGCGGGCGCTTGCCGCCAACTAAAACATCTGAATTAAGGAAATAGAGAATATTCAGAAGCATTCCGCTGAGTTGAGTCGAATCCAGAACCATTATGTATAAAGTCGTCTCAATAATTAATAAGCTTTACCGTTCCCTCGTTAGCCACACTTCAATCATGCGTGTCCAGGAAATTTAACCCAACGAAGCCTTCTGTAAATATGTTATTATTATTATTATCTGGGAGCTTTTATTAAGCTTTATGACATTATATAATAATTATTATATAATGTCATAAAGCTTATAGCTTATATAATAATTTAATATATAAAGATTTATGAAAAAGAATTATTTATTTTAAACGAAACTATTTTGACCGAATTGATCGCGTATATTTTGGTATTCGAGAATACGTTTCTGGGATATCTGACGTTTTTTATACTTTACTGGTGTACTGAAATTGTACAGTAAATTTACTGATTGACTGTATTGAAGTTGTACAAGAATTAAATTCAAAAAAACAATTTCATTCAAAAAAATACCTAAAATTTTACTTAACAAAATTAGTTTTGGGTACATAATAAGCAATCATATGTAAAACTCCTTCTAAAATTGACTCGAGAATTCCTAGCCCTACAACCAGATAAAGTAGAGTCCATCGAAGCGCAGTAGGTCGGTGTTTGACTATAAATACGATGGTTGTGGGTTCAATGCTCACTCGGGAGAATGAACCCACGACCCACCGACCACGACATATATTCATATGACATTCATTATCCAGCTCGAGTAAGTAACAAATGCTTCGTAGTGTTCTGCTAATGCAATGTCGCGAATTTGGGCGGAAAGTAGTGTAACGGAGTGTCTTGACTCGTGTCTTTGCTTATTCTAATATGCGGTAAAATGCGTGAATCTCTAAAAATATAATATATTAATAATAATAATACATCTTAAGTTCTTTGATTTTCACGATTATTACACATTTTGAAATGATACATTTGAACAATTTGTTACTGTAATTTGATTTGATACATTTGATCAAATTACAGACAAATGTCACCTCAGTCTACCTGTGACCACGGACTAGTGTAAAGTGTTCGAAACGTCGGGCTTCTAAAATGTATTTTCGAATACCAAAATTATACGCGATTAATCCGGTTAAAATAGTTTCATTTCAAAATAATAATACATATGAAAATTTTAATTAAAGTTTTTTCATTGTCATTGTCACTAGAGCTATAGCGTTTAAATACAAACTAAATAGAATACGCTACAAAATTATATATTTTCTCATTGCATTGACCAGGATTATTGAATATTTTATGAACTTAAACTTGACTTGAAATAAATTTAATATTTTTGACTAACAGTAGTTGTTTAACGATTTTAATAACATTTATTCATATTTTTTATATTTCATACAATACAAGATTGACTTGACTTTGTGGAAATTCATATTAAAAGCTTCATCCACGTCTAATATGAAAGCACTTAAATAATAAAAGTCTTGTAAACAGCAAACTTTTTTAATAGGTCAGCTATTCATTACACAGGTTAGTGAGGCTGAAATTCTTTGTAATTGGCAACAACTTTTACAACTCCGTTTCGAAACGACAGTCATTGCCATCCCATAAAAATGGGATGGATATCTAATATTAATATTTTTAGAGGAGGGTAAAAAAGAGCTTTTATTAAAAATATGAGCCATTTTTTAACATTTTTTAAAGTGTTAATCTCACACTTAGGAAATTGAAAAATACATATTTAGAAAACGTATAACGTAAAAATTTCAACGTAGCGGGATTTGAACCTGCTGCGTTCAAATTATTATACGTTTTCTAAATATGTCTAATATAAGCCATTCCTTATCCCATTGAGCCAGCGTTTGGCTGTAACCTGATATCAGTGGTACTTCAAAAGCACAGCCTTTAAACAGTTAAAAATAAAAAAAAACAAAGAAAGTAACGAAAACGGAATATAAGAAAAATACTTAATCGACAGTTGATTCTCTTTGCCTGTCCCGCTATGCAGGCAAAAGAGTGAAGCTGGAAAAAATATATAAGGCGATATCAATTGTGTTGCCATTTATGTTCAATTATTTCATTTTATACATAAAATGTAATAATGTAGTAATTTATTCTATTTTAATAAATGATTTGATTACATGTCACAAAGGCTTTTCGCATATTTTGTTTGAAATTGTTAACAAGCCCACTATGGTAACATAAATGGAAAAAATAAATGTTTTATTGAAATATACAACTACGAATATCGTTAAAAACAAACTACTCGAAATATCAAATTCACTTTTTTAGGCTTTAGGCTTTTATCCGCAACGCGGAGAGAACCTAGTGTCTCCTTGGATCTCCTCTTTCCGGCTGAATTCGAGACATTGCGTGTTGATTGGTGAAACTCAACGCCACTTTCATGCGCATGGCTTAGCGGTTAGAGCGCTTAAACGGTTTTCAAGAGGCGCGGGTTCAAATGCCACTGCGTGTAAATTTTTATACGTTTTCGAAATATATGTTAATTGGAGCGAAACCCAGCGTTACGATAATGCACGTTACTGCCTGTGTCTGGTAAAGACGAAAAAAAAGAAAGTTGTATTGTTATTTTATATAACATATCATCTTGTCTTCTAATTAGAGGGCAAAGTCTTTGCAATTTTCCTTTAGGCTTTTGGAATTTATGAGACCTTTTCCGGAATTAGTAGGAGGACAAAAGAATTTCCTCGCAATGTATAAAAAGGTTCAAAATATCAAAATTATCCTAACGCTAATTAGACAGACGAAAGACGCTCTGTTGTTATATATGTTTTTTTTTGTAAGTATTTATTCAGAATGGCATGTTTTGGTTTGTTCAATTATGTTGCAACTAATGTAATTTAAATTACATATTATGTTGGGCCAGATAATCTAAAAATCTAAATATATACTCGTATCTATGGAAAAAACTTCAGTATAAGGCGCCATTTTTTTTTAATTAATTACTCAGTTTTTGGACCCCCTAAGGAAAAAAACAGGTAACTGTCAACCCCTTCTTGTTTATTATTTATTACGTAATAAGTTAATATAGATTTAGGAGGTTAGATATTTATTACTTTTCAATTAAAAAAAAATGTTTTAGTAGTTTTTCGTAAATAAAAAATTGTCTTACGTAATAAATGGATTTTGCCTTAATAGTCAAGCTCAGTGATCTGTATACAAAGCGCTTAATTGTTTTTTTTTTCTTTTTCTCTCATTTTCAATTTTAATTTTCTCTTATTTCTAACCTTAAAATAAAAATATTGGATCTGAAAATGTGTGTAAATTTTCAAAGAAATACTTTGCAAGTTTTTTGTTTATAACTTTTTTTTGTTACATATATTTGAAGCTAATAAAAATGTGTTAAACTTTCTAACTGTTTAATGTTGCTATTTTAGCTTCCGCACGGACCTCTAGGCGGCGCCTTGTCTTCTTCACTAGACCGGAGAAATGAAAATAATAAAATTATAATCATTGCACCGAGTGAGAATCGATCCCAGGACCAATCGCGATTATATTCAGACACTGTCTCACTGAGCCACAATGGCCTATAACTTAAAGTTATAATATATAATATTATTCACAACTGAACTCATACACACTCACACATACACACACACATACACACACACACACACAGGCACACACATACACACACTATGTATTACTTATATACTTAAGTCAATAAACTATTAATATTAGAAACGTCAGAGCGCTTGAACGGTACACAAGAGGCGCGGGTTTAAATCCCGATGCGTTAAAATTTTTATACGTTTTCTAAATATGTCTTTTTCGACTATTAAAATTATTATATTATTTCAATTATTTATACACACTTAATATAGGAATATATTGTATTGAAACTAACTTACAAAACAGTAAAATACATATGTCCCTTGCTTTACAGCAGCTTTGTAATTCTTTTGCTGTTTATTCTTTAACAAGATTGTATCTTTTGGCAATAACACTTGGACTAGCGCCAAGTTCTATGAAACTTAGGAGCTCGCATTTTAAAACAATAAAAATATTTTGTATTTATAACAAAATAAATTCATACATTGTTTCTTAAAGGACGATCGTGTTATTTATGGGGAGGTATTAAAATTATATTTTTTTGGGTAGTGTGTCGTCGTAGGTGCAATCACTTCGTAGGTGTAAATATTTCATTACTTCCTTAAAGATTGTGGGCTCAAATCCCACTCGGGGTACTTTTTATATTAGAAAAAATTTCGGCTATGTAGTCAGAAGGATAAAAGACAATGTGGCGCAGTGCAATAGAATCTAACTGTAATTTTTCATATTTTAAAGAGATGCTAACAACAAAAATAAGTTGTAATAAGCGTATAAGAATTTCGACGCAGCTGGATGTCTACAGCTGAGTTCTAACGCATGGCTTAGCTGTCAGAGCGCTTGGACGGTTTCCAAGAGGCGCGGGTTTGAATCCTGCTGCGTTCAAAATTTTTATACGTTTTCTAGTATGTTTTTCCATATCCACTTCTTTACGCCGTAATATCTGAATCTAACGTATAAAACACATTAATTAATCAGGCTGATTTTGACGTAAACATAAAACACTTTTTGTTCCCAACTATAGTACCGTATTAAAATTGCTGTTTTAGAAACGCTCATCTATCATGTCTACTGTAAAATTATAAATGGACTTAGTCTAGTATAGAATAGTGGGAAATTAAAAACCTATTATGGTACGGCCTTGTGGTACACCAGCTTCGAGTTATGTCGAATAGAAGTTGTAAATTCAAATTCGATATGAAAATGTTTTTATTGTTAACGAATCAAATTGACCACAAGGTATGGCTTCAATCTGTTACAACTACTTGTGTATATTTTAAGTTGCATATAAAACGCCATCATGGAGCAGTGTGTAACAGTAAATGTGATAGTCAGTTCAAATCCATACAGGATTATTATCCGTAAATTATTTCATTCATTTCTTTGCGCTGGCAAGACGTGTGGCGTTGAGAATTTCAAGTATTAAGTAAAGAACGGAACCTGAAGTTTCGAACACTTTACAGTAGTCCGTGGTCACCTGTGGTTTCTAAAATGTATCTTCGAAGACCAATAATATACGCAATTAATCCGGTTAAAAGTAGTTTCATTTCAAAATGTCTAATAATCGCGAAAATCAATGATCTTATTATATTAAACTTGTAAATATAACTTATTATTATTAATATATATTTATTTATTTATTATTACATTATTATCTTATTAACTGTATATTTTAAAGTGTAAATTATAAATACTAATTTATAATTTACACTTTAAAAGTTTATTGTCTTGTATACAAGACGATGCGTTCCCACAAACTCGTAGGTATAATCAATTTAAAAGGAGACAAGATAAGTCTTTTTCAGTTTTGTTTATCGACTTCAAAAGCTATCGTCACAGTTCATTTTGCTAACAGTTTTTTCGCATCACGCCATCTATTCATGACACACGGTTTTACTTTGTAATTTAGATGAAAGGTTTTACAGAAAGTAACATATCAGTTTTAGTCTATTTTTGACATGTTATGCGACTTCTTACAGATTTGTTTACAGATATCCAATTATTTTTAAATATTTCCAATAGAAATGCTTAAGAATTTTTAATATATAAAGTTCTTCTCCTTCTTTCTGGCATTAATCGCAACACCTCCATTTTTCACGACGCTCAATATGCGAAGTTGTGTACATTTGAAATTTAATTTAAGTTACATATGTCCATACACCAAAAGATTGTTACATTTTATATAGTAATTCAAAATACATCTGATATAAATTTTTGTTGTATTTTTAAAGTGTTATTTTTCACACTTAGGAAATTGAAAAAGACATATTTAGAAAACGTATAAAGAGTGA
This sequence comes from Podotricha telesiphe, assembly GCA_038994665.1. Classification (NCBI taxonomy): domain Eukaryota; kingdom Metazoa; phylum Arthropoda; class Insecta; order Lepidoptera; family Nymphalidae; genus Podotricha; species Podotricha telesiphe. The sequence goes on along the minus strand of JAOYRR010000431.1, from coordinate 923,928 downwards.
ACGCAGCGGGATTTGGGAACCCCGCGCCTCTTGAAAACCGTTCGGGCGCTCTGACCGCTAAGCCATGCGTCCCACCCGCTGCGTGCAAATTTTTATACGTTTTCTAAATATGCCTTTTCAATTTCCTAAGTGTGGAAATAACACTTTAAAAAAAAAATGTTAACAAAAATATATATTAAGAAAATAAATAGCATTCTCTCTTGCCAGACGATTGTTCGTAGAATAATCTTTGGGTAGCAAGAAATTTGTAAAAATCTCTCTACGAGATGCTAACAACAAATATAAGTTGTAATAAGCGTATAAAATTTCAACATCAACTGGAGGTGGGACGCATGGCTTAGCGATCAGAGCGCTTGAACGGTTTTCAAGGGCGCCTTCAAATCCCCGCTGCGTTCAAATTTTATACGTTTTCTAAATATGACATCTGATATAATTTTATTTTTAATCTAGCTTGCAGAGATACAAAGGGAAGAAGAGGACAGTAGGGTTTTGTCAAAGTCCCATAAATAAACACTCAAATTCATGCCTTTACCCATCGAATTCATCTTGCACGGTTTCGAAAAGTTGAAATGAGTGTCATGACACTACAGTCTCGAAATTGGTTCTATCTTACTTCTCTCTCTCCTTCTAAGCCTTCGCAGGGTGGCTATACGAAGAGAAGCGTGAAGCTGTACAAAAAAAATACAAGTTAAAAAAAACACTGGACAAATTTGTTTGAAAATCCTTAACATCACTGTTACTTAAATTTACATATTATGTAACTAGAATAATCCTATAATCTGGGTCTTGACGTGTTAGCAACTGTTAATAGTCGTATAAGCCTATTGTAGTCTTTCAAACAATTACACTATTGTCAGTACGGGCTTCTAGCCCTTACTCAAAGAAGATATATGAAAACGAGAACGATACAAAACGTGTAACATACGAACGAGAAATTGATAAAAAGTAAATTAAAACACATACATATTACAACGACAAAAGTATTTAGGGATTTTCTTTTCCTTCTACTTATTTTAAAGTACATTAGCTACTACAAGTACAAAAACCCTGATGCGCAATGAGAATTAATAATACAAAAAAGTGAATAATGAATGTAAAATAAAAAATATATATTAGAACTTTCATATCAAAAATTGTATATTTTCTACAATAAATATTAATCAATTCCCTTTCAACATACCTACGAAAACGATAAAAAACGAGATTTTCGTTTCATAGCCCACGCAAACGAACTTGAGGGTAACAACTAGTTCAATGTATTATAGAAATTTAAACCACTCACCGTGGGGCTGCTACTATGCTTGAAGTTTCTCTGGCTGATAGAATTCGAAATGAAATCATTCGCCAGAGAACTATACTGACATCAGTACGCTGAAGAGGAATTGGGCCGGCCATGTCCCCAGATGTAACGAAGGTCGATAGAGCCGGCACGTCGAGGGACGGGACCGAGCTTACGCAAAAGCGTAGTGTAGTGTATTTGAAGAAGGTGGCTGGAAGCGGATGAATGCGAGCTGCCCAGGACCAGGGTGACTGGCGCTCTATGAAGGAGGTCCACGTTCAGATGTGGACGACGTTATGCAAAAAAAAAAAATTAAATTAATAAATAAATAATAACTTTTGTTTCTAAATACAATGTAAGTAGTAAATATACAAGAAATACAAAAGATAATTTTATATTTAGGCACATAAAATATAATTTATAATCAAGTGCAATACATACATTAGTTTATTAAAAAGTTACATTTTCAACTGTAAAAGATTCTAACTAGGTTTTATCCCAGATAATACAGTAACCCGATCAAAGTTAGTAACGAAATAACGACATTAAACGGGCTCTCTCTGAACAGAGTTAAGTTAGTTTAATTTATTAAGGTTATCCCAAAGGTAGGCGGCTAATTTGAAATAGGTACATATATTCGTTATATAAATAAAAAAAATCCTTTTTCACAAAATTAAAGTGGACTGAAAAGTATTAAATATGGTATTTTTAAAACATGTATTGAGAAGGAGCACAGAAAGGGATTAAAATATAATACATACACAGACAGCGTCTGACCTTTCGTTAATTAGGATGGGATGAAGACTACTGAAAAATTATAGTATTTTCTTATTCATCCATGAGGATGAAATTGTGGTATATAAAGGAAAGTAAATTCTAGTATCATGAAGATAAGCGATATGATAATAATTTTAATTAATCCATCTGGAACACAATTGTAGACGACAAGACTCACAATCTCTCAGATTCATTATTTTTTCCTTTTTCTTTATATTTGTCGCTTTTTTGTTTATTATTTTATAATTTTTATATAAATACAGAAAACCGTAATAATTCTTTTTTGATTTTTTTATATAATATATATATATTCAAAGCCATAAAAAACGAATATAACAATTTTTACAGATACAATCCTTTATTAGTTTTGTTTTTTATTGTATACGGTCACAAAATAGAAATGTCAATTAAAATATCATAGTTCAGAAAGGCTTCATGGCCTCAAGAAAAACGAAACTCAAACCCGACCAGATCAAAGGGATACTTATATAGAAACGAGATTTCAAAAGATAAATACCCTTCCCTTTTGAAGCTTTTATTAGAAGGAAAAGAAAAATATAATGTTTAGAATTTTGCCCAGTTTTATAGTAACCGTAGGGTTCTAAGTTAAGAAAACCTACAAAAATTTAAAAGTAGCGGGTTCTTGAAGCTCGAACCTGTGCATCTTAAGCGTACAAGCGCTCTGACCATTAAGCCATACGTTCTATCCAAGTGTTGGGACATGAACTTTCATGTCCCAACACATTCAATATTTTATACGTTATCTAAAAATGCTTCTCTTATTCTAAGAGTTTGAATAGTACTTTAAAGTAGTAAAAATATATTTCGAATGTACACCGTAAAATCCTGCCTTTAGTGTTCCCCTACACTACGCAAGTAAAAATATAAAATAATTTATAGATTATAAAAGTAAGATTACCCTTATATTACCTACCTACCCTTATATTATAAGGGTATTTCTGTACATAGAATTATATACGGAAATACCCTTAAAATTTACGAAACATTAAACTGAAAGGGATTTTAATTCTGATTGATATTTAATATCAAAAAGATATGAAATTTAATGGAACAGCTGTTATGAAAATTCTAAATTTACATTCATTACCTGTTATGGATACAGTTACAGATACAGTTGTATATTTCACTATACGCAATGGTTGCTTAGTTTACGAAAAATTAATTTGGCAAAATAATAGATAGATTTTTTTTCAAGTTCACCCTTTCTTGCGCTATGCTCAATTCCCTCCTGAAATGCAGTTGTTGAGAGCTTATAGACGAAAGTCAATGGCGCGCTTTGTCGTGCTAAAACAAAAAATATTAAATATCATTAATAGAAATGAAAATTTAGAAAGCTTTTGTAGTAAAGTGAAATATATCATTCGTCATTTCATAGATTTAAAGGTATTGCAAGCTGTATTGGATACTCTATTGCAAGATGGATATACCGAACTCATCACCGCGGCTGCCTTGTCTTAAAACCAAATAATTTATATTCCATATTTAAATATTAACTACTTATTTGAACTCAAAGCCATTGCTTGTATGCAGATCATTCCCACGACGCCGTTTAGGATTTGTTAAACTATTATTTCATTTTAGAGGACAGGCTTAGTTGTCACAAATAGTATAATATTGTCTTGCCCCATATTAATTTCTATTGTGCTGCCTTAATTAATTTGCCTCGTTACGTCCCGGATATCAACTGAGACAATGACTTCCTACAATATACTAGTTAGGTAATGTAACTAAATCAAATTAAATTACCTGCAGCTAGAACGGCCGCACTCAGATATGTCGATTAGTGTTCAATGTACATTAAATTGGTATATGTTATATTTTCTATATAAACATAAATTGATACTTTTAAATTAATTGTAAGATTTTAAAATATTGTGTTTTGTTAAACTTCTATATAGTTAAATGTACATAGAGTAGAATTTTGAAAATTTAGAACGCCACAGACTGAAATTCCATTCTCAATATCTGGATACGTGGCACTCTACTATTGAGCTGTTTTGTAGGAACTTCCTTCCACGTGCCACTCAACTGTGGAATGACCTACCAGCGGCAGTGTTTCCAGGTCTATTCTACATGGGTACCTTCAAAAAGCGCGTCTATTTCCACCTTAAAGGTCGGCAACATCCCTGTAGCTCCCCTGGTGTTGGACAGGGTCGTGGACAGCGGTAATGACTTACCATCAGGTGATCACTTACCATCAGGTGATCCGAACGCTCGTTTGCCTTGTCTATTGAGTAAAAAAAAATATACTAAAATCATATGGTAGGTGTACTTAGAGAGATACTGGACAGAATGCAGTCATACATATATTTTTTATCAGCTTCAAGCCTTACTCAACATACTTGAAGATATAATAAATTAGAAGGACCTATGTAATGCCACTTTGCTTTTCGCTCTTTATGTATAGCGGCGGAACTCAGCACCGCGCTTCCCAGAGCAGGGAAAATGATAATATTAAAAATAAATTTATACCTCTGAGTGGGAGTGGGAGCGGGTGGATCGAACCCACAGTTAATAGCGTTTACAGTCGCTGCGCCACGATGGCCTTCGAAACTTACATAAATTATAAATTAGATTACTTAAATCATTTACATTCAAATAGCTTGTTATCCTACAATCAACATAAGTGTTCTGTTTCGCAGCTTTTGCCAAGAACGCTTTATCAATATTCCGCTATCTTCATCGAAACTGACAAAGTAAAATCGATCACAGATGCTCCACATAAATCAGTTGATGAACAAACAAACTTCACCACTTAATAATAATTTAGTTCTGATCTTGGAAGGTCAAAATGTTTTATAATTAAATTAGGCCATTGTGGCTCGTTGGCACATCTTTTGACCGTAAACGTGATAGTTATAGATCCGAAATCCTATCTGGAGAATCGGATCGGAATTATATAATAAGATGTTTGAATTTCGCGGTTATTACACATTTTAAAATCAAACAATTTTTAACTGGATTAATCGCGTATATCTTTGGTATTCAAATTATATATATATATATATATATATTGGTAATATATATATAAAAAGAATAGAGTGTGTAGGTTATTATTTAATTCCTAATACTTCTGCACATTCTCATCTGAAAAACATTCAGTTGACTTTCATTAGCGAATCGTAATTAATAAATAGCGACTGCAGAATGTGAGCAGTCTCGAGATCTTCGGACATGAGACGTTTAATAAAACGAAAGTATTTTTCTTTCAATTTCACACTTTATCCATATATCGTCTAGCATGGAATGAAATTCCATTCCCTACTTGCCGCCGCAATTCGAAAAATTGTGTGTTGAAAGGCGGAACTCAACGCCGCTCAATTCTTCATCTTACCGCAGCATGGAAATCAAGAAAATTTAAACATAATCATTCCCCATTACTCATTATTAAGCTTATTTAAATTATTCAACGTTACGATGATATTATATTATGATCGAAATACATATATTTAGAATACATATAAATTTGAACGCAGCGGGATTTCAACCCGCGCCTCTTAAAAACCGTTCAAGCGCTCTGGCCGCTAAGCCTTGTGCGTTACGTTGCGTTAAAAGATTTTCAAGGCGTTTAATTTTTTATACGTTTTCTAAATGTATATTTTTCTATTTCTTTAGTGTGACACTTTAAAGAAATGATAAAAATATTGTGATCGATGCATGTATACATTTTCAAGTAAATTAGACTGCAAAAGTTTCATGATTTTTTCTGCATAGATAGAAAGAACCTTGTGTCAGTTCCACTCCACTCCGTTCTCCGATTTCCACTAGAATTTAAGACATTGCGTGTTGAGTGGTGGGACTCAACGCCGAGCTTTCTTTTACCAGAGCGGGAAAATAAATAAAATTAAAAAAAAATTATTCCCCAGTAAGAGATTCGAACCCATAACCATCTCGTTTACAGTCAGACGCTGCTACACTGCGCCACAATGGCTCAGAAATTAAAATATTATATGTAGTTTTAGACTAACAAGCGGCGGAAGAAATCAGAGCGTTAAAATGATAACAATTCATAATCAGAGTAAATATTCAATTATAACCATTACCCCGGTTGGAAATCGAACCCACAACCAATCGCGTTTATAATTATATAAAATTGTATGTTTACATTTCAGTTATATTAAACCGTTACAGCCACATTTGAGAGTAAACTGAATCCCAGTTAATGTTTAAACTAAATAGTTAAGTAGAAATTGCATGTTATAACTAGTTTAATGCCGCCATTACTATTCAAAGCACAAAATGCTCCCTAACATAATTTAATTCTATGAGAATTTATCATTTGAAAGCAGTTTATTTAGTGACGTCACTTCCTTTCAAATATTGTAAACTACAAAATTTACTCATAGCAGCACTGATAAAGTAAATTATTTTTTGTTTCTATCTGCGCATTTAAAAGAATTCTGTAACTATAAGTACGAGAGAGATATACTCTCTATAATCGAACTAAATCTTGGCCTGTCTAGAATTTTCAATTTACTTTAATACGTGTTTCGAAGGAAATTTAAATTTAATTGAATACTTTTATTAGATACAGGAGCTAGGACAGTAGAGACACTAAGGGGTAGTGCGCACTTTAAAGGGGCATTTAGACTTCAGTCTCAAAAAAAGTCCCAGGCATAACTCCCACACTCAATCGATCCATTGAATGCTAAGGAGTTCTCCTTCTATAGCGGTTCCATAGATGTGATACACCTACTTAGACGATGCTTGGAACTGTCATTGCGTTATCACGTTTTTTTTTTTTTTTTAAATGGGGTTTTCTTAATAGTTTTTTTTTATACCTTTTTCAATTCTCATGAATTCTACTTTCATTTTTATACCCTGTATATTTTTTTTACTATAATTATATGAACAAAATTAGTAATAGGATGAAATTAGGCATAAATAAAATTTATACGGAGAACAAATGTAGAAAGACTATATTTATATATATATATATATATATTTTTAGATATATATATATAATAAACATGTAACTGATCGCTGTCTGTAATTGGAAGATGTATGAAAAAAATATATTATAGATCCCAAAACAATGTCTTTTAATTTTCTTTTCTGTTTGTCTGTTTGTTTGTGCACGATAATCTCAGGAAAGGCTTAACCGATTTAAATGCAATTTCAACTATTGTATTGTGGTGCCTTCCCTTTACCATTTAGTGTATACTTAATTTCAATCGGTTTATAAACAAATAGGTTACAAACATTTAAATTATAAATTCAAGCAAAGTTTGTGATTTATGTGAGATCACGGGACGAAAAAATGCAATAGTTTAGTCATGTAGTATACGCAGGCGAAGCCGGGAACGGGTTGCTAGTAATTAATAAAATTAATGTTACCACATGCATATGTAAAGCGACAGATACACTGCTATGGCAACTAGTATTTTAGGTAGATATATCGATTCCAGATACGATTTATTTATTATTTTAACATTTTTAAAGTGTAATTCGCACACTTAGGTAATTGAAAAAGACATATTTAGAACGTAGCGGGATTTGAACCCGTGCCTCTTGATGAACTGTTTTTCCTCTTGATGAATTGAATGGTTTTCAAGAGGCGCTGGTTCAAATCCCGCTGCATTCAAATTCTTATACGTTTTCTAAATATGTCTTTTACGATTTATTTACAGATGTGAATTGTGTGAGGCTGCTTTTTAATTAATAGTAAATACAATATTTAAATCCTCAACCATTGTATATATATACAGTAAATATAATCATGAAAAATTATGCCATAAAAAAAAACGAATCCTCTTATAATATAATATATTGTGACATAAAACATTCCTTTCACGCCACTTCGCACACGACGCGACAAACTTTGACTTGGAAAAGATATTATATATATGAACCTCGACGTAATCCCTCCGAGACGTGTTTAGACGAGGTAGAAAATCTGGCCAAGTGCGAACTGTATACATTTGCGAAGGTTCTGTAATCGATACATATAATAAAACTGTAACTACGAATACGAAAACGATTTTCGAATTTTCTTTTCTGTTTGTCTGTTTGTTTGTTTGTGCACGTTAATCTCAGAAACGAATGACCCGATATAAATATAATTTTTGGTTATTGTATTAAGGTAAGCATTACTTAACATTTAGTGTTTATTTAATTTCAATAGGTTTATAGCAAAACGTTAGAACCATTTAAATTATAAATTTAAGCAGTGTGTGATTTAAGAGAGAACGCGGGCGAGCGAAAATGCTAAATAGTTTAGTCATTTAGTTTACGCAGGCGAAGCCACAAGCGGGTCGCTAGTGTATAAAATAAAACAAAATAGTATTTATTGTACACTAATTAAAATATTTGCACAAATATTAACAATGATATATATATCCAGAAGCACAATAAACGGCATTATAGCTAAGTCAGTGATTTCTTCTAGATAAAACCATAAATGAAATGGGAAGAGATGTTCAAAGTATTTCAATATTAGGCACTTGAAAAAATAGTTTTAAAGAAACATATATAAATAGATAAAATAATAAATATTACATTTACCGCATATAAGAAAAAATACTTTTTAGACTATCCGAATTCCATTTGCCTAATTTCAAGGCATCGTTTGTAGGTCTAGTTAGAACTAAACGCTGAAACTAAATTCAGCACGTTTATTAAACGCCACGCTTGGTCTAGATTGAGAAAATCAGACCTTATTTCGTAATGCTTACATTTCAAAAGTTATTCAAAATGAACTTACACTTACATTTATTGAAATTTGAATATAGTTGTATTCTTATCTCTTGGATACCGTCCATGCCATTCCTCGTCGAAATTCTTACATAGCTTTACGAAACCAACGATAATAGACATTTTTGACCCTTGCCATAGTATTTGCATTTCTATTTTTCGTAGTTAGCACTAACACTCCATTAGTCCAAACTAAAATTTCATTAAATTTTATCGGTTTCCTGTTGAAATTTCTAAAAATCTCATAGTGCTCCATTACACTTCTCAAAGAGCCGTAATATATAATCATAATAATAAAAAAATCTTTATTGTACATCCACGAATAGAAATAAAAAAAACAGAAAGTAAATAAAAAAACATGCGAAATGAAAAACAAAAGAATATACAAAGTACAAGAATACTGGTAGCGATATAGCAAAATAATTATGGGATAGTGTGAACAGACAACAAAATCAATAAATTATTCGTAAGATGTACTTATACTTATATATATAAAATATAATTTACATTATTTTATAATACATTTTTTGTTATATTTATTAATTACATTCTTGTAATAAGTTTCTACCTAGTCATAGATTTAATATAGGACACAGATGTATATTAAGTATCAAGAGTCCAAAGATCTTCAAATTTTCTACTAATGTAAGGAGTTTATATCAAAATGTTCAAACTACGTAATGTATGGCGTGGAACTTTGTAATATAACTTTGGAAAGTTGCAGTTAAGTACACCACGTTCTAAACTCGCGTCCGTGATAAAGCATTGTTTGTCATAACTATTAAGATTTATGCCAAATATTAATCCCGCATAGCAACTATAGTCAGAGAGAGGCTAGTGTCAAGACACTCCGTTCTCCTGTTACCGCATGAATTCAAGAGAGGCGAAGCTACCAGAGCGGAGAAATAAAAATAATTTAAATATAATCATTTCGTCAAGTGGTAATCGAACCCACAGCCATCGCGTGTGCAGTTCAAACGCTGTCACACTACGCCAGATATATATATATATATATTTTATATTTTAAAACATTACAAAAAAAAATTATATGAAAAATTCAAGAGTTTTATACTATCAATTGTTAAATTTCAATTTCTTATCAATTGTTTTTTTAAAGTGTTACATTTAGGAAATTGAAAAACTTTTTAGAAACTGAACGCATATCTTAGCGGCCAGAGCGCTTGAACAGTTTTCAGGAGGCGCGGGCTCAAATCCCGATGCGTTCAAATTTTTATGTTTTCTAAATATAAGTTTTATATTAAATCTCCATTTATGCAAGGAACTGTACCTGTATTTATTCATGAATTTAATTAACTTAATATTCCTTTTTATTGTAAATTTACAATATAGAAACAAAATAACAAAAAGCATACACTAGAAAAAAAAACATTTACAAGCACACGTGCTCTTGTATAGTCTTGTTCACTTTCGTACTATCAAAGGCTATTGAGGCGTTCACTGCCCTCCATACATTGTGCAGTGTAGAATTCTAAAAAGTATAGAAGTTTGAAAGCGCTTATTACTTTTTTGAAGAAAGACTACATGGTGTTAGAAAAATGCCACTTATTTTGTATGTACAAATAAATTAGAAAAGACTTTTTTATATTAATATTGACTACTACTACTAGTGATTTAAATAATTGATTGACTCTATGATGTTCAACGTATATTCCATTAATTTCGGTCGCTTAAAAATAAATAAATGGTTCTTCAACAATATAATTAGCCTATGGTAATTATAATGTAAAAGCTGAACAGGGACTGTCGATAGAAGTGAAAGCTTACAATTTAGAATTTTAGTATTAAAAGTTAAATTTTCATATGTTTAAATTAAAACTATCCACATCAATCTGGTTTTACATATATTAAAATAAAATTATAGGTAGCTTATAGGAGATAGGACTATTGACATAAAATTATATTTGATATTATCCTTGATTCTTATTCACCCAAAAACTCAACGAAGTAAAGTTTTAACTACTTTTTACATCCGGTTAGTTTATACATATTTGATCATTTTATAATATTTTTAATTTTTGTCCACAGATAAAATTATAGAGGAATGACGTGAAGCCTTTGTTTGCCACGCACAAAACCGATTTCAAGAATCAGCCATGTCATTGTCCAGTGTAAGATAACATATTAAACAACAAAATGGCGACGCCAGACGATTGGACAGACTATTTCAGCGCACAAAATAATATAACGAGAAAAGAAGAGAAATATCTGGAGCAATTGCCGAAACTCAATTTCAGTTACAACGAGAACCAATCGGATATTTTTGAATTTACTAATTTCACTTCAGATGATTTTTGTTCGTCGAATTACTCGCGTGCTTATTTAAATGTAACTTGCGAATTTCCTATCAACTATGCAGAACCTATGTATGGGTAAGTAGTTTTTGTTTTGATTTTTTTTTTTACACTTCCGTTATACTTTCCTGGTGGTGAATTATGAGCTATTTTCTATTTTCCATAGATTACTAGTCCATTGAGTCGTTTTTCTATTTTCCATTGATTACAAGTACATTGAGTCGTCGTTGTCTTGTTTTGTCTTACTTGAAGAAGACTTGTCTTGTCTTACTTGAAGAAGAATTGAAAATAATTTTGTGTGTTTAAAATATTATTTGTTTTAGTGAGAATCAAACCCATAATTACGTTTAGAGTAAAACTCTGAGCCACTGCGTCACAACACACTAATTTCTATTTCTAAATATATTAGATTATAAAACTGATATAACATTCCGTTTTTCACTTTCGTCCATTTGCAGATGTAGAGTGTGTGACGTAAAGAAATAAATAGAAATAAGAATATATTATAGATAAATATATAAAAAAAAATGTTTCACGCTTTTTCCCGCATAGCAGGGTAGTTAGAGAGTATATAGTGTCAAAACACTCCGTTCCCACATCCCGCTTGTTTAGCGAGATATTGCGTAATGAATGGTGGATATAAAGCCGCGTTTAGACCCTCGCATTTGCACACACTCTTATCAGTACGGAGAAATGAAAAAAAATGAAGTATAACAATACCTCCGTGAAAATCGAATCCACAACGCCACAATAGTCTCCAAAATATAAAAAGAATAATTTTCATGAATTTGAAACTCATAAGTATAAACAAAAAGATGAAAATATTTTATATCAGTTCTACTGGTATTTATTTAATTATTTAAGCTCAATAGATTTTTTCAGTAATGTCCTTTGTTTGACTGTAAACGCGGTGAGTGTGGGTTCAATTCCCACTCGGGGGAATATAATAAGTTAATTAATAATTTTAGTAATTTATTATATACTAACGACCGGCCCGCGGCTTCACCTGCGTAAACTATATGACTTAACTATTTCGTTTTTACACCCGCCCGTGTTCTCAATTAAATCACGAACTTTTCTTAAATTTATAATTTAAATGGTCGTAACTATTTTGTTTCGGGTATCGGTTTGATTGAAATCAAATAAACACTAAATGTTAATTGAAGTTTACCATAATACAAAAGACGAAATTGCATTTAAATAGGTTAAGCCGTTTCTGAAATTAGCGCACAAACAAACAGACAGACAGGGTAGAAAATTAAAAAACTTGTGTTGTTTTGGATTCTTTTATATTTATAAATGGGTATAATATTATTTTCATGTACAGACTGCGATCAGTTACATTTTTATTATATGTATAGGTTTAGATACTTTCAAACACAACGGTTTTCGTCGAAACTAGTCCGTGTCTCGTGAAGCTTTATATCGTACGGATATCTCATTAAAAAATTTTGGACGTTTTGTTTTTTTGTACGGGCAAAAAGGCAGCTTTAACATATATAAGTTTGATCAATATTAAGGTACCTCGTCGCTTTATTTATCGTTTTGTTAGGGGCAAGTAAATCATATTTAAATAGTACATTTCTTTATTATTTTGTTTTGTGCTATTTGCAAAGCCTTTTAATTGATTTTTGAAGCTGAACCCCAAACTTAGTTCAGATAATCAATATGCGGCTTAATGAGGGTATTATATTATGTGATAAAAAGAATTTGGATTTTTATATATTTAATTTTTTTTTTTTACATTTGTATATTCTTTACGTCTATGTTTTATTATTAAGCATGTTTTTTTATATTTTATTTAATGTAGTAGAAAGAAATTACTCTACTTAAAACTTTGCCAACCAGACAAACAAAACATTTAATTTAAGCGATACTTGTATATAAAAGGATAGAATTTTTTCTAAAGTGGATTTATGATTTATAATGTGATTACTTATATTAGCCGTCTTCTAACTTAACTTAACAAGGTCAATAGCTGTACTGACGTATAACATTGTATTGGATAAATGTTATTTCTATACTTTATGATTTTAACACAACCATGCTACATATATTAATAAGACAATAAACTACAGGCAAAAAAACAGTAGTTTGCCTTTTAATATTATATATGTATGTATGTTTGTAAAATCTAAGTCGTTTCGTGTTATCAAGTTCAAATCGTACAATATACTCGGGAGAATGGTTAAATTTAAATCGAAAAACATATATTTAGAAAACATATAAATATTTGAAAGCAGCGAGATTTGACTCCGCGCCTCTTGAAAACCGTTCAAGCGTACTGACGGCTAAGCCATGCGTTCTACATCCGGCTACGTCGAAATTATTTTACGCTTATTATAACTTATATTTGTTGTTAGAATCTCTGTACAGGTATTTATACAAATTTCTGCTACTCAAAGATTGTAGATCAATTGATCAACAGCATTAAATCAGTATCAAAAAAAAAAAAAAAAAACTCAAAGATTATTATACGAACAATCGTTTGTCTATGAGAATGCTATTTATTCAATATTTTCTATATATATGTTTAATATGATTTTCTAAATATAATTTTCTAAATATATGTTTTTCAATTTTCGATACGGCAAAACGGCCAATAAAATGTTTTAGTGTGGAAAGGGGAGACCCGTCCGTCTTGACACTATTTTCTTCTTTCTAGTAATATAAAAAGGACCGTTCGTATGACGCTTATTTCATTTAAATTTTAATATTCATATATTTGTTTTAATTTATATATATGTTTGCATTTTTATATTAAGTGTGTTTATTACACAAGTGTGCAGATTAATCGCGTATATTTTAGTATGTAAAAATATATTTATAAAAAACTTGATCTCGAAATCCCTTTAAATATCGTATTCAATTATTTTACTTAATTTTAAATAAATCATACAAATGGTTAGAACAAAACGTTATATTTGAACCGACATCTAATATGCTATTTAAAAATTTGGCAAAGGCAATAACAGTTTGAAATATTCTGACGTAGTTTTGGACATGTTGTAGCAATATCGACTACTAGTTGTGATATATGTGTTGTGGGTTTGAATCCCACTGGCGAAATCAAAGGTTAGTTAGTTCAAAAACAGTGCACTGCCAGTTTATATGTTCGTGTGAGTTTTAAATGTCTATGTTATTTTGCCATTTTATTAGTACACTAGCTGTGTGAATTCTAAAATAAAAGTAGTTCTGCTATCTGCTAATGAAAGTCTCGTCAAAATCGATCCAACCGTTGCAAAGATTAGCCGGAACAAACAGACAGACAAACAAAAATTGTAAAATTTTTAATTTTGATATATATACTGCGTATAGGGTAAATACATATATATGCATTTAGTCAAAAACGGTTATTTTAATATACTGTATGTAAAGCTGCATTATAAAGCGTAGCTTGTGTTTTGAAAATAAATGCAAAATATGGGTATTTTTTAATAATAGTGCTAGTAGCCCAAGTGGCTTAAACGGCTGTTTTATTTTCTTAGTACATGGCTTTCAATATCAAGCTATTGCATGGAGCGCTCTATTGAATTTTATGTCACAGCCTTCCGTGCCTATATTAGTTTTTCAAGTACCAATAATGTGTGAGAATATTAGATAGGTTATTCTATATGCTATAAAATACGGATGATGCCATCGAGGCGCAGTGGGACAGCGTACTGTTTGTAAGCGCGACGGTTGTGGGCTCGATCCCTGATCGAAGGAATGCCTATATTTATTAAAAAAGACATATTTAGAAAAAATATGTCTTCAAATTTTTATACGTTTTCTAAATATGTCTTTTTCAATTTCCTTAGTGTAGGGAATAACACTTTAAAAAATGGTAAAAAAATATAGTAACATTTCAATCTTTATTTCAGATACATCGCGCCATTTCTTCTAGCAACTACGACGGTCGCGAACACTTTAATAGTGGTAGTCCTGTCTCGTCGTCATATGAGGACTCCAACAAATGCGGTGCTAATGGCCATGGCTCTATGCGATATGTTCACCATGCTGTTCCCAGCGCCCTGGCTCTTCTATATGTACACATTTGGGAACCACTACAAGCCCTTGAGTCCCGTCCGAGCGTGTCAAGCTTGGCATTATATGAATGAGGTAAATTTTTAAGTTTTTATTTTATTTTACGTAGAATTGAATATTCAGAAGTCGCGATTAACTCGAAATAACTCGCAATTTAAAAAAATAATAAAAGGAACTTAACTATAACGTCTTTGAAGGCATAATTAATAACACTTTATACCTATATTTGTTATCTTGCAGCTTGAGAACAGAAAATTTGCTATTCTCACTTCATTCTTTTGGTGGTCTTAGGTACCAGAGCGTAGAAATGAAAATATTTTAAATATAATCATTGCCCCGAGTGGAAATCCACTCCATATTCGACGTCAAACGCTGTCCCACTGAGCCACAATGGTCTCATCTTCCGAGTTACCGGTATATTAGAAACTAAACTTTACATGGAGAAGATGTGCAGAAACCTAATATGTTTTACAGTAAAGTATTAAAAATATATTTAATTAATAAAATAAATATTACACATATGTTATAATTTTAATAATGTTAAAGTGTTAATCACACACTTTGGAATTTGAAAAACATATTAAGTATATGTGTATTGTAGCCAATATGCTATTGATGCTCCCCTACTATTTGAATCAAAGCAAAATTCCTAATTGAAATTTAAAGTATTATAAGTTTTGATTCAAATATGATAATTTATTCTCAAGAGGCTGTAATCTACTCTGAAAAAAATATAATTTAGAGAATGCATCTTGTATTTTAGATTTAGATAGATTTAGCTTGAAATTGTAGATTACAATATTTTATTTTAATATCTGTTCTAATATTTTCATTCTTTAGAAGACTTATAAAACAACTATAGAAAGAATTAAAAAATATTTAAAGTGTTTATCTTACTTTATAAGATATTTGGATTTCACGATATATTGGGGTAAAGTTATGTCAGGTGATAATATATTAAAAAAATCCTAAATTTCGGAAACTTTACACTAGTACATGGTCACATGTAAGCTAGGTGACTGCCTTAGTTAATGTAAAATTGGTTTAACTTCCTTATATAATTATTATTATTTGAAATAAAAATAGTCGATAATTATTTTTTACATTTAAAGTGTTTATCACACACTTAGGAAATTGAAAAGCATTTTTAGGGATTCGAACCCGAGCCTCTTGGGAACCGTCCAAACGCTCTGACCGCTATGCCATGCGTTCTAAAAATTTCGACGCAGCTGAATGTAGAATATGATAATCTAAATAAGATCATTGATAATTATCTAAAAAAAACGGTAAACTGTAAACACAATGGTTGTAGGTTCGATTCCCACAAAGGGAAATGATGATATTTAAAAAAAAAAACATTTACCTGCTTCTTCTACCTGGTATGAAACGCCGTATATATCTCGAATTCGGGTAAAAGCGGATAATGGAGTGTCTGAAGTCTCTGCCTATTATATAGCCTGACGCTGATGAGAAAATTAGATTTTTTACGTCATACTATGACATTTGTCTATTACCATATATGTATATATTTATTAGTAACGGATCGTATCGGATCCAGTGTTCGAGCGTAACTGTTCAATGCGACGGTTTATTGCTTTGCCGCCAATTGAGGTCGACATTCATTAATAAAGGCAAGCAGTTTCTTTAAAATGAAGGTTTTTTTTCTGGTTTTATATGACCGTAGAATAAATTATCGTAATTGTACAAATATTTGTCGGCCCAATACCTAGTGTAGGGACTATTTATATATATTTAATATATGTAAAACACAACACAACAAAATTGTTTGCAATTGTGTTCAATGCAATGTTGCTCGTGTACGTATACAGCTTCACCATTTTCCTGTATAGCTGGGCAGAAAATATAGTGACTAGATACTCCGTTTTATATTTATATGTAAATATATATATATATATATATATCCAGGCACACAGAGGACGGAGTCACGAGCGCGTTCTTACTTCAAGATAGGTAATGGATGCTTTTCTTTTAAGATTTATCAATAAGCTGACAATATATTATAATGAATTTAAATTAGTAGTGTTTTTTTTTTAAAGTAATAAGCTTACAAAGTTATTAATCTTTAAAAGCAGTGCTAGTTTATTGAATTATTATAAGAGGATCAATGTACACTATTATACCTTATGTATTGTATTATGTTTTATAAATACTTTAAAAATAAAATAAAATATTTAAAATATTGGGAATGGTTACATTCCCATAATTTTGGTTTTAAAGACAACCATACATTTTGGTTTTAAAGACTTTTCGATTTTTTTGTTATTTTAATTAATTTATTTATTTAACTTCTTATCTATTAAATTAGCTACAAATGAAAATTTATTATTTATATAAAAAAGATACGTATATTTATATTATCAAGCAATTTTTCCTTAAAATTTTGTTACAAGTATTAAAAAAAATCTAGACGAAATGAATATATCGACTGTCATACGATTCTCAGATCCAATGGCATCAGTAGAAATATTCAAACCAGGTTGTTAAATCGTCACAAGTATGTCCATAACATTTTGAGCTGTATGCTTATAATAATATGATCGAAAATTCAAGGCAATATATTTCGCATTTCTTTGAAATTCAATAAAACATCTCGCAAAGTTCCCGGTGTCCCTTTGTCGTGGATACAACTTTGCTTTCCATATTTCAATCTTGAGGTTTGTGTTCCATATTTTTGAATACCGAAGCCCGCTCACATTTATGGAGTAGCAATGATTTTCTATTTTAAATAAAGTAATGTAAATCGTTTTTCTTAAAACACATGCAATAATATAATTATATTCTTCATTGTTTTTAAAAATTACATGGTGAAAGCAAATAAAAATGATGGTGGTTTAGATAATGGGCTTATCTCTAAAAGATATATCTTCCAGTAAAGCTGGATGAATAACAACACGCGGGACTTTATTAAAAATAATGAATGAAAGAAAAATAGAAAATCTTATCTAGAAAGTTTTTCTAGTGTCTACATATATATACATACATACATATATATACATACATACATACATATATATGTGTGTGTGTGTGTGTATGTATGTATTTTTCAGATATGAATGGGTTTAATATGTATTTTCATATACAATTATCTTAATTTTTATATGTATCTATAATTATAAAAATTATACCTTGCGTCTTTGTGCTCTTACTTTGGTAGGGATTGCTTATGAATATATAAATAAAATAAATAATCACACAGGCCATAAATAAAGGGTACAGTGGTTTTTTTTAATTGTCTATGCTAAATTTCAAAATCAAATTTCCCCTCGATCCATGCATGTCTTCAAGGGTAGCAAACTATTGCAACTTTATCTTTATTTTTAAGGTAATTTCATCGGGTTTTACTAACAATTAAGTACTTGAAGGTCGACAATATCGTTTGTATATGCTGTATGAAGGTCCACATTGCCTATCATTAATACTTTTTCCCTTGAGTAGAAGGCGTTGACAGCTTTCACGCACAAATCCCAAACCATAGTTAGATGAAAATCTTTATTATTTCTAACACTCGCATAACCAGTGTCTATAGCTATATAGCATTTGTCATCTTTATGGTAATATACGTCTTCGACAACTCCAAACATTTGATATTGAAACGATTCATTTTCTACCTTGGTATTAGCCCAGGAAGCAGCGCGATTTGCAAAATTGACAGAATAAGAAAACTTGTTGGCATTTTCTTTCACATCCACGACAACGCCTTGGCTTCTCATATAGGCTTGTTCCAGAATTTTGCACAATCTATAATTTGGAACTAGAGATGGACTGTCCTTTTCGTTTATAGTAAACGTACAGCTGTCGTGGAACCAGTCTATTTGAGTCACATTGCCAATAATATATGTGGTGATATCTGCAACTAACGCCTCGCACCCAAGTAGATTACTTAATGATAATAACAAAATTACTCGTATCATGGTTCCTGCGAAAAAGATTTTTTTTAAATTTAAAATTAGACTTTGCATCTTTTTCAGTTTAGTTAGTAGTGGTAATATTAGGAGAATAAAATAAGGAGGAGGGGACTCAAGAAGGCAGATTTAATATTCATATAATGTTATATAACGCTTACAAATAAGTAGAATAATTTAGTCTATTAGTATTTAGTTAGTACCAGCAATGTTGTGGAATTAAATAAAGATTTAACATTATCCTTAATATAGGTAAAATAACTTTTAAATTAACTTAATTTTTAAAATAAATTAATTTTTATAATAACTTAACTTAGAAAACAACTTAATAGATTTGATATACATACTATAATTTTATATAAATATTACCTAACTATTTATATATCTAATAATTATTTTACAAATTTATGCTTGTCCCAGTAAAAACTTTGAGCATCACGCTCTATGTTTTATAAAGCAATTAAAAATTCTTTCCTAAAATCGAAACAAATTTATATCGTTGTTTTTGTTTATATAACAAATATATAGTGGCGGCGTACGGCGTTTGAGTGTATAGCGAGATTGATTGTGCATTCAATTTCAACTCGGGCGAATAATTATATTTAAAATATTTACCTTAGAGAAAATATCTCGATTTCGGGCGGAAAGTGTAGAACGGAGTGCTTAATACTAGTTTCTCTTTGCATACCCTGCTATGTGGGGAATTTGAGAACTAAAAGAAGTGAATTAAAAAAATATAATGATCTTACCTTCTAATAACAAGCCGTTTGCAATGTTTTAAATCTTAAACGTATACTAAAACACATACTTAAACTAACTATTCTAATGAACAGAACTAAATATCTAAACATATTTCTAATCATGTTACAATATATGAGGTTATCAATAGTAACCTTTTATCACACATATATTGTTTGTTTAGTAATTTGATATTTTATAGAATACCAACATAATTCTGCAGAAATTTATATTTAAATTAAATTTAACTAGTAGATGCCCGCAACTACGTTTGCGTGTACTTTATGAAATACTATTTCCATACTTCCAATATCCCTCTTAAAACATACCGGAGACGTACGCCGCATTGTATTCTGTTTATGATACTGGCCAATGTAATATTAAGTATTGAAAATATTTCTTCCAGACTTCTACTACTTCTAGACTTATAGAAAATATGTCTTCTTCTAGACTTCTAGAAAATATGTCTTTTAGACTGCCGAAAATAGGAAAAAGCTTTAGTTCACACCGGTGAGGCCGCGAGCAGGTGGCTAATTAAAAATATGGTAATATATTAAAACAAATATTATACATACTAACATGTGTTTGACATACATCATTATTATGTTCGAAGCGGAGATCGTACCAACAACCAATCAAGTTTACACCAACACTCTCACTGCCCCACGAGGGCTTCCAAATAACGATCATTGTATATATTTTTTTTAAAATTATTATTTTCTTCTACATTAGTATTGTTAAACTTTTAACTCAGCTCCATCTTTCGAAGATAGACAAAGCTTTATCTTTTTTGACAAACATACCCATAAAGCGTTTTTAGAATATTATAACTTTTTTATACATATTCAGACACAGAAAAAAAATATTTCTAACTTTAATCAACTACTATGATAGTTAAAAATGTATTGCAAGGCTAAAATATATTATAAAAGCAGGCAAAATAATATTAATTTATACCTCTAGAGTAAAACACCTGAGTGTTTTAACCTTTATGCCTTCGATATGGCTACATTTTAATTATCTCTTTATTACGTCTAAAAGGAGGTTTTTATAAAACTAAAACTCATTTTTTTATCAATATTAAGAGCTTAAGCTCTCAGACTCATAATCGTCTGACATTTTAGTTGAACAATAAAAGCGGATGTTGTTTAAATAGATCCTATAATATAAAAAAATATCAGTGTTATTATAAGAATATATTAATTTTAATTGTATAAAGTGTCAAACGGATTTTTTACGCGATTCATTATCAATAATTAATTAAAGCAACATATATTACTAAGTAAAAGTGTTTACTAAGTATTATAAATATACGCTAAGAACCCCACAGATATTTAAAACAAAATCAAAATTTTTTCATAGATATTATTTCGCAAAACAAAAGATTTAATTACAAAGACTGGTAACTCTCTAGAACAGCCAGTAACGAGGCATCTGTACTGTTAGCATTTCTGTTAAGCGGAACAAAAGACTTTTCAACTGGAGGCTTGGTAGAAACCGACTGACTATAAAGTTTTGGTATTCTATATACATGCATATGTATGTATCTATCTATGTAGAGGCTGTTGTGTCTCACTGTAAATGCGATTGGTTGTAGGTTCGATGCCCACTTGGTAAAGTAATGATTATAATATTTGAATTATTTTAATTTCTTCGCTCTGGTACTAAGGGCAAAGCGTGGCGTTGAGTTAATGTCTCGATCTTGGCTGGAAAGTGGCTCTAGATTGTTCTATGACTACCCTGCTATGCTGGAAAAGCGGGAAGCTATAAAATATGATAAGAAGAAACCCCTTAGCATTTAATGAATTCTCCCCAGAGAGAGGTGCTCGAGCATTGCCTGGGGCCCCCTTAAAATATATTAGCGCTCGCCTCCATTATTCTTGGGTAGTTTTCCACCTAACCTAACCTTCCACTAAAAAATAATATTAATTTCAAGTTCTTAACTGTAATAGTCTGAACTGTTCTGTAATTATAGTTTATTTCGAGCTTTGTTAATTAGTAAATCTAAAGAAATATTTAAAAAACGTATAAAAATTTGAACGCAGTGAACGATTTTCAAGAGACGTGGGTTCAAATCCCACTGCGTTCAAATTTTTATACGTTTTCTAAATATGTCTTTTTCAATTTCCTAAGTGTGCGAATACAGCTGCTTCGAAATTCTTATACGCTTATTACAACTTATTTCTGTTGTTACAGAGAGATTTTTAGAAATTTCTGCTATCCAAAGATTATTCTACGATTATTCGTAATTGTAATTAATTCGTCGTCGTCTTTGGCAAGAGAGAATGCTATTTATTAAATATTTTTAACTCTCTTTAAAGCATTAATCACGCACTTAGTAAATTGACAAACACATTTTTCGAAAACGTATTTAAGTTTTATACGTTAAAAAACGATAGACTGAATTTATAAAAAAATTAAGTTATTTTTCCGCGCTAGCTTTTGTTTTTGGGCGGGAATTGGAGAGCTTGGTGACATTAGCTTCTCTATGACTACCTTATTAATTATTATTTGTTGAACAAGCGCAAAGCTGCAAAATATATAAGAATAATAATAAAAATATATAATATTTTTTTTGTTATTAGCCTTTTTTTATTAGACGTTTCTAGCCTTTAGCTAACCGTTTTAAAGTAAAGTGCATCTGGCACATTAGTAGTTGAGGTGGTTGAGTTTTTATATTCTTTCATAAAATAAACGTATGTTTGAATCTTTGTTCGACGCTCTCTCAATTATTCAATTTTTTAAAGAATTACGATTATTTGGAAAGAAGCTTTGGCTTGAATGTAAATAAATGATTTTCGAATATATAAAAAGGTATATTTTAGAGGTTTCATTCGGGTCGACATATACGAAAAAAAGCGTGAAACTAAGTCTAGCATATTATATCCAGATTTTGATGCAAGACGAGACTCAAGCTTTGCCACAAGAACATCTTAACATTAAGACGAATGTATTATAACGTAGCTATTAAAATATTCTTTAATTCTTTCATCAAAAAATTTCATTCAACCAAGTATTGTCTAACTTCAAATCTTAAGAATCTTAAGAATCAAAAACTCATTAACAAAGACAAAGGTTTGACCCAACTTAATTTTCTAAAAACTTTCTTTTCCCGGACATCATAATCCAATAGAAATGAATTTAATATTTGACATTTTTATAACAAGGCTATTTTTTTTCACCCATTTCCTTAATATCTCAAGATTGAAGACACGCGTATAGTTTATTACGTCTTGTAAATATTTGATTATTCAAACGATTACTACAGGTTTGAAGTGGTATATAGTTATGATAAAAGAAATTAAAAAAAATTTATAAATTTTATAGAAAACGCTTAAAAACTTGAACTTAGCAGCATTTGAACCCGTGCCCCTCGGAATCCGTCCTACCCAAGGCTTAGCGGTCAGAGCGCTTGGACGGCTTCCAAGAGGTGCGGGTTCGAATCCAACTGCGTTCAAACTTTATACGTTTTCTAAAAATATATGTTTTTTTATTACTTAAGTGTGTGAATATCACTTTAAAATGTTAGAAATAATTGTAAAAATTTTTTCTGATAGGTTCTTAAGCTTTTATAAACGACATCTGTAGAACTGACATTGACATTGACATTTCAAAAAATAAATTCTACCATAAAAAATATGAGGCCATATTGGCGCCGTTTAACTGCGCTTGCAAGTGCTAAGATAAAAAATATTGAAATATTGAAAACTTCGAAACTATTTTTAACCGGATTAATCGCCTATACCAATATTGGTATATAAATCCCATTAAAAATAGTTTCTTTTCAAAATGTGTAATAATCGTGACAATCAAAGAGCTTATTATTGAAAACTTAATTTTGTTACAAGTTTCTTTCTCCAAGACGTTATAATCCAATAAGAGTTAAGATCATACTTAACAATGACGCTATTTTCATTCGATTTCGTAGTACGGACTTGGATACTAATTTTCTGATATTGAATATTAGAATAGAATATAAATGACTTTTTTTATTAAATTTATTGGTAATGTGGGTAAGAATATGGATATATAAAGATATTATTGTAAACCATAATATCTATTTTTTTTATAATATTTATACATACGAGTCGTAGTAATGAATTCTAGGTGTAAGACATATTTAGAAAACGTATAAAAAATTGAACGCAGCGGGATTTGAACCCGGGCCTCTTGAAAACCGTTCAAGGTCTTCAAATCTCGCTGCGTTCAATTTTTTATACGTTTTCTAAATATGTCTTTTTCAATTTCCCAAGAGTGCGATTAACACTTTAAAAAATTTTAAAAAGAAAGTTCTAGGTGTATTTTGTAAGTTCTTTTTTATTATATCCCCGGTATATAAGGGTAGCTAAAGAGAACCGAGTGTCAGGAGACTCCGTACTTTACTTTTCGCTCGCATTCGGCACAATCTGTGCTGAGTGACAGAACTCAACGCCCGAATGTCCCGTTTTGTATTACCACTAGAGCGCAAAAATAATTTTAACATAATTTTGTCCCCCAAGTGGAAATCGAACCCCCAGCCATCGAGTATATAGTCACTCGTCAGCGTGTGACTCGCTGTTAAACTGCGTCAGTATGGCATATGGGATGATTCTTCATTAAATCACTTATCTAATGTCTAACGAAAATACATTAGATTCAATTGATACGTTAGTGAAAATGAAAAAAAAAATTGTTAAATTAAGATATCATGGCGTAGAACGAAAGCGGTGGACTGTGAGCGTGATAGGTTGTGGGTTCAATTCCCATTCCTAGGTATGGGTATATTTAATTTATTTTTCATTTCCGCTCCGGTAAACAAGGCAATATTTGAAAAATTGGAGAACAGTGAGTTTTGACAGTAGCATTTTAACTATCTTGTTATACAAAAAGAAAATGTTTTAAAGAATGTTTGGTACAAACATCGTCTCTTAGCATCAAGCTACGTCGTATAAAAAGAAAACAGTGTTAAAGCTGTGACAAGCTTTTTTTTCTAACACGCACAAAATTTCAAAGAACGATTTATTTGAATTAGGGAAAATTGGCCCCAATAAACGTTACATTACGTTTAGTCTGATAAGCTTATTTTCTGGAAATAATCGAGTATATTATTCTTTATTGCTAGCGTTATTCTAGATTTTTTTTGTTGGAATTTTGTGAGACTACTTAGAAGCCATGCCAGTTAATAAAGCGCTAAACATCTTCTATCCCCTTTTTTTAGCCTTTCGCTTTTTTTCATGAAATCTGTTTCATAGAAAAAAGCGACCAATAGGCAGACCAATTAGTATTCACACTCCATTCTCCAGTTTCCGCCCGAAACCGTGACATTGCGTGTTGAGTTGTGGAGCTCAATACCGCGCTTTGTGTTGTTACCAGAGCAGAGAAATAAAAAAATAATTTAAATATAATCTTTCCCCCTAGTGGGAATCGAACCCACGACCTAAAACCTAAAATGCTACATTCACTATGCCAGGATGGCCTCGTTGTGAAATTACTAGATATGAAATAAGTCAAGTTGAACTAGATTTGATGCAATATAAATTTTCTGGCATAAAGGCATATCTCAACATATGCATATCTCATGATCAAATATTATTAGATAAATAGTTTTATAGATTAGATCTTCACAAATATAAGTTACATAAGTCCAAGCATGTTTCGGTCTGTATAAAAAATGACTGCATGATTTTTGTGTAACATCCTGTGAATAGATACTATAAAAAAACCAACAATTTTTTTTGAGTAAGAAAATTTACTTCATCCATTTTAAAATAAATAATTTTACACCGAGGACCTTAAAATGTAAAAATGTTAAAAAGTTTTTCAAAGGTTTTTCTTTTATAACTATATAATTAATATGTGCTAAAGCTGAAAAAAAAATAACAAGTGAAGGAAATCGTTTCGATCCCTTTTTACGAAAATTGTTCGACCGAAAGCCAATAAAAATTTAGCACCGTTTTCATTTATATGGAGAAGTAGTAATGATAGCTAATATTAATAAATATATTTATTAAATATATAATAAATAATAATATTATCACCGTGTGTTTGACATACATTTTTTCACCAAGCTTATTTTACGCGTCTACGGAGGTATATATATATATATATATATATATATATATATATATATATATATATATATCAGCGAATTTATTTAAAATAAACAGTGTGAAACAATGAAAATTCGTATTTGTTATCTCAATAATAAGTTACATTTTATGCCTCCGCAGTCGCTATCTCTCGTAAACAATATTAGGCTCAAGGCTTTTTGAGACGCCTTTTGGTTTAGACAAAGCGGAATAATGAGCTGGAATAAAAGAACTGGAAAGACTGAAACAATAATTTAAGTGCTACTATAAATTGTGTTCAAAAATGTTATGTTTTTTTTTGCAAAATGAATACTGTGCGTTTTTTGTTTGAATATGATAAGGGTTTAATTAATAATAGGCGTTGAGTTCCGTTTGTAACAAGCTGTGTTTCATTTAATCAGGAAAAAGTCTAATTGGTGGTAGAGAGTGTGTAATTGTTTTAGAGAGATTAATAAAATATTATAAGGTACCCTTAATACATGAAGACATGTGAATTAGGATAAAAACTGTTACCTCTTTGTACACAGAGAAGTAGTGCAAAACCATGTGTTTGAAATACACTTTTGTAGAAAGTGATGTACTCGGTAATTTTTATTTCGATAGCTGATTATCACAGAATTTAAGTATAATATTTCTCACTAGCGACCCGCTCGCGGTTTCACCTGCGTGAACTGCACGACTAAACTAAGTAATTTTTTTTTTCGCCCGCGTTCTCACTTCAAACTGATTACAAGCTTGGCGTTTGAAATTTAATAAATTTTAAATGTTAAAATAAGTTTACCAAACGTCAAAACTGTATTTAAATCCGTTGAGCCGTTGCTGAGATTAGCGTGCAAAAACAAAAAAATAAACAGACAAACAGAAAAGAAAATTAAAAATAATTGTTTAAAATTAAAATAATAATTGTTCTATCATATTGTTAAAGGCCCAAAATAATATATTATTTCATATATCTTCCATGTACAGACGACGGTCAGTTACATTTTTTTTGTTATTATATTTATAGAATATTTATAGAACAGATTAAAGTAATAATTTTCCATACTTTACTAATATTTTAGTGTACTTTTAAATAAATAATAGATAGATATTGATATGGGGTTTGTTGTGCGAATACACTTTATATCGTCTAGAGTCTAGACTGTACTTAGTACTTACAAGTCAAACTTAAACTAGTGGAAGGATTATTTTACTCATCTTGTTGAAAATGGCACCGTTGTATCTTCAGCGAGGGAACAAAAACTTCGCACTCTAGGAGTTCGAAAATTTATCGATCGCCACTTCCTGTTCCGCTTTCCACCCCTAGAAAGACATACGTGTTGGGTAACAGTGTATATTTAACCGGCTTATTTGTGTTTCCGCATAACTTTTGACTGGGTGAGCTAAATTTTTTTTTATATGATTGCTATTGCTTCTCATGTGGTTTTGCTTAAATTTAGTTAAGATCTGACAAGTAGTTATTGAGTAATTGGTAATAATTCTTGCCTGGTTGTGTGATAAGCGCATATAATTTATATTTAATTAAAATTCAGTTAATTTAGAGACGTTAAAGTTTTCTTTTTGTTAAAAGATTTGTTATTTGACTATAAATATTCTCTCTGATATTTCGATACAAAATTTTAAGCAATTAGTTTAATTTTTTAAGTGTTACAATGTAATAGTTTTTTTTTTATATAATAGATATCTTTTTTTATTTAATCTCGCTTGTGGCTACTCATGGGCATTAACAGGCTGACTAGAAGAAACCTCTTCTACAGAAAATTAATCCTTATTTTATAACTGTCAATTTTCTCAACAATCTTTAAATACAATAAAGATTATAATTTAATTGGTTGATCATTTTAGGCCAGCGTTGCGTAGTGGAAGAGCATCTGGCTGTACACGCGATTGGTAGTGGGTTCGATTCGAACTCGGGGGAATGATTATATTAAAAATATTTTTATTTCTCCGCGCTGATGAACGAGACAACGCACGACGTTGAGTAGCAAAGTCTCGATTTCGGGCGGAAACTGCAGAATGGAGAGTCTTGACTTTAGGTTCTTTAAGGTACAAAGCGTGAAGGTACAGCTTTACTATGATTTTATTTATTTAATTTACAAATTTTGATATATTAAACATTTATCTGTATATGTTGGTCTTTAATTACAAGATACCAAAAAAAAGAAGATAATGAAATGTTAGTCTTCATAAAATAAAAATAAACAAGATATCAAATACGTAAAAGCCATTCATAGGCATATATAATAAAAGCAATATATTCAACATTTTTATCATTTACTAAGATAATATAAGTAAGTATTACCTGAAAATCGTTTTCGGAATCTTTATGGAGTAATAATACCCCTTATACGTATTCCTTTGTCGGAAAAAAGTGTTTGTCTTTTCAAGACGTGCGTACTCTGTTTCCTTTATGAAAAAATATTTTAGTTTATTATCTAGGAATTTATTGAAACTTTAACATTTAAAAGGTTTTAATTAAAAGAAATGTAATATAAGATACTTGTCGTTTTAATATTATTACCAAATCTATTATAAATTGTAGCTAATGTTACTCTTGTGTTTAAGCTATATTATGTTGAAGTTTCATCTAAATACGTTCAGTAGGTTTTGCGTGAAACTGTAAAAATCATCCATTTATGCATCCTCAAAAAATTTCTAATTTATAATATTGCCGCACACAAAAAAATAAACAATCCATTAGCCCATAATTTCAAAATATACAAATAAGATATAGGTTTAGAGTTAATAATTTATACGAAATGAAAAGCGAAATGCCTTTAGAAGATACTTAAAGATCTCAGTAAGAACTACATCAGTTCATTTGTTCATCATTCATTTAGTTCATCATTCTAGAGTATTTCGAAGGCAGCATTAGGTAAGAACTTTTTAAAACTTTTAGCGTGTTAATGTTTTATTCACACACTTAGAATATTGAATTTGCGTATTGAATTTGCGTTTTGCGAAGACTGTTTTCAAGAGGCACGGGTTCAAATCCCGCTGCGTTTAAATTTTTTTATACGGTTAATCAATGGAATACTAAGAAGTTTTTCTTTAATAGTTTGAACTTGCGTGGTTGCACGCCATTGCTTTAAGGTTCAAAGAGTTCTAATTCTTCTCGTACTCGTGTTCTTTAATCTGCTTAGATAAATGCTATATAAAAATTATAATATTTAATACCTTTTAGTGATAACCAAACAAATTCTGCTATAATCAATTCACTTAGCCTACTTCAAAAAATATGTTAAAGCCGCAAATATAACATAAAAAACTGAAAAAAAAGTTTTGTCTTTGTTTTGCGGTCTCAATACAGTTTACAACGCTTTAGTAGTGTTTTTGTAAATTAAGTTAATATTCAATCGAGTTAAATTATATGAATACACTGTATTTTCCAAACTCTACATACTTTTCGTGATTATGTTATATGGGTTCAAAAAGGTAAATGAACTAACTACATGTTTATATATGTATAAAACAATTTATAGTATTTACTTTGGGAATGCAAATAAATAATTGAAAACAAAAACAAAGTTTACTTTGTTTTTGATTGACTTTAATTTGTTTTAGATATTAAACTTAAATATTAACTAACCTTAAAAACAAAGAAACGACAATCGAAAAGAAAAAAAGTTAATATAATCCACGTGAATTTCAAAACTGTGGCAACATATGGCAGTTATCTACCACGTCCTCAATAGCGGGTGCGTAGACTGTACTCCACAGATAAAAAATAACTGAAACTAAAGAAATAATGTTATTTACATCTCGCTCCTCGAAGGAGGTTCTTTTACAAAAAAGGTTCTAGTTTCTAAACTTGGTTTAACAAAACTTATTTAATAATAAACAATCTGATTTTACAATAATTATATCATGTATACATCCACCTGTCAAAATTGTCTTGTTTCTTACATTTTATCTTGACTCGCTAAAGTTGCTGTAATTTACTTCAGCCCTGAGTAATATGTCATAATACTACATATGTATAGTATTTGTATATTTAAATGTAAATGCATATTGATAGACTCTGAGTAACTATTGTGGCACAGTAGAGACGAATTAATATTTATTCATGAGTGTTCTAGATTCAAATTTGAGCCCATTGAATAATAATTATATTATGTTACTGAAAAAACACGTACTACAGAAAATCTTCGGAATTATAAATCGAACCTGATCAATACTAGCTGTGTTTTTCAAAGATAAAACCAAAATTTTACTGAAGTTTAAGTTCAAAATTAATAATTAATACAGAACAGTTTTACCCATTACCAATTACCAACTAAAATTGGTAAATTTTTAGTCTTTCTCCAAAATTTAAAGATTTACCGTAGTTTCAGACTTTTATAATAGGTATATTATAAAAAAACTATCACGCACATACATACAATATGACAATGATGAAAAATAATGAATTAAATTGTAAACCTCATTTTTCGCATCCCAATTTCTCGATAGATTCCAACCTCGCGAAACATATTATAATAGAAGTATTTATGAATGTTTCTATTATCTTTTCTCTAATCTATTTTTAACATTTACACCCTTAGGAAATAAAAAAAAACATTTTTAGAAAACGTAAAAAATTTTCAACGCAGCTGGATTCGAAACCGTCCAAGTGCTTTGACCGCTAAGCCATGCATTCTACATCCGGCTACGTCACTTATACGCTTATTACAACTTATTTTTGTTGTAAACATCTGCGTAGAGATTTTTAAAAAAATTGTTCACTAATTCTATCTTACTCATCTCTTGATGAGCTTAATAAAATACGCCATCCTAGTATAATTGGAAACTGCATAGCTTAAATATTAAAAATAATTTGTATTTTTTAGAGTTAGAAGTCACAAATGGCAGTCGTAGCAGCTGCGTAGCGTTAGGTACATTGTTATTTTTTTAATTAAAAAAAGTATTAATGCAAATTTTTTAAAGGACCAGTTATTTTGGTGAAATAAATGTTAGAATCATATCTTTAAGTATTTTTAGACAATTAAAATGGGAAAAGTAATGGGTTCAGCATATAATTATTTTCAATTTTGTTTTGTCATTTCATAAACTCCTAAAATCTCCACATTTAAAAAATTTATACAAATATGACAATAAAAAAAATGCTTTGAAACATAATCATTATTATTAATCTTTACACTTTTCTTCCAGGGTGGTCAAGGAAAACGGAAGGGTCAAGACACTCCGTCCCCCAATTTCCGCCCAGATCCAAAATATTGCGTATTGAAAGACAATCATCGCCGCACTCCGTCTCTTACCAGAGCATCAAAATGAAAATAATTTAAATATAATCATTCCTTTGAGTGGAAATTGAACCCACAAAACTCTCGTATACAATCAGAAGCAGCCATACTGCGCCACGATGACCACAACTGTAATATGACTAACAAAAGCTATCCTGTGTATCAACAGGTTCCATTCATAAATTCTTTTAAATATTCTTTTATTAAATTTACAATCATTAAATGAACCCTATACAAAACGAATACTCTTGATTCAAACTATATTATAAACATATACCCACAATAATTCTGACAAAATTACGTAGAGGCCGTAGCACTCGCTACGGCGTAGCAATGTTTTATGTAGCATAAAATAAATATGGCGCTTACGGTTATCCTACTGTATATTAGATATAAGCAAAATAATATACTTTATGCAAATTTTGTTAGAAAAAAAAATATTGCTAGCCTTTTTTTATTATCAGCTATTGATTTAAAATTACACCAATACCTCACTTTGCATAGAAACGACGCAAAGTGATTTAAGATTTTCTATAGCAAACCATGTAAAGATCGAAAATCGTTCCAGGGTTACGAAAATACTGCTTTTTAAAAAGAAAATTAAACAAAATAAACATTTAAAAAACAAAAATAACACACATTTTTATTACATACATACAAAAATCGAAATAAACTATTCAATTAATTTTTAAAAAACAAAATAAAAATTAATCACTCTCTGATGAGTCTATAGTGGCTATTGTCGTAAGTCGGTTATTTTTCATAAAAAAATCTTTGTTGCCAAAGAAAGAAGATGCAAAAAAATAAATAAAAGACTCGAACCCAAAACAAAAATCTAACTAACTCGAAAATCTAACGACGCACAGTGAAAATCAGTACTAATCAAGCAGCGATGCAACTACGAAATGCGAAAAACGCAATACAAAACGATGCAAAGCGAGGTATTGGTGTATATATATGTTTTATCATATTGAAATATTGGGCCTGTCTGATACCACAGTGTGACTCACAAGTCACAAAATATTTTGAATCAATTAAACAAAAGATATAACTGATAGGGTTTTATTTAAATATAAATAATGTATACAGCTTCATGCTTTTTCCCGCATAGCAGGTTAGTCAGCGAGAACCTAGTGTCAAGATCAGAGCATAAAAACGAAATTAATTTAAATATTGTTCTCATTTCTTATTCCTCCGAATGGGAATCAAACTCACAACCAATCGAGTTTGCAGTCAGACGCTGCTCCACGATGGCCTATAATAATAATTATTCATTGTAATCAATGAATTTTATATTAGATTTGGAGCGCTGTGTTAAAAAGGGCTATATTAGCTAGCATTTCATATTTTTTGACTGTATATTAAGCAATCTGCATCACAATTGTAGGTAAATATAAGTATTTATATATATTCAGATTCTATTCTCATCATAAATAATAACTAATCATAATAATATAGTAAAAAAATATGTATTGTATGTAATATGTAATGTATTGTACAATATAGCATATCATATAATCAATGTTTTAAATGCACTAAAGTAAATTCTACTAATTACTGAGTCTGGCCATAAAAACTGTTATAATAAAAAAAAACTAAATATTACTTTAGAATTTGGAATCTGTCATTTTTATGTCATTGTTCAATGTGTTTTCTTATTTTCGCGCCAATATATTGTAAAATATTATTTTATTATTATTATTATGTAAAATATTATTATTAAATGGATATTAAAATGGAGTGGGGTGATAAAGAGTACCGAATCGCTGTGATTGCATTACATAAGGTAGGTATGGGTTCAAATATAATTTGTAAAACCCTCCATATGCTTGGTATTACAGGTACAATGAAACCTTCTCTTTTTTTATACATTTATTAAAGTGTCAATCGCACATTTAGGAAATACAAGTTGTAATAAAGCGTATAAGAATTTCGACGTAGCTGGATGTTGAACGCATGGCTTAGCAGTCAGAGCGCTTGAACGATTTCCAAGGGGCGCGGGTTCAAACCCGCTGCGTTCAAATTTTTATACGTTTTCTAAACATGTCTTTTTCAAGAAACCTTCTCTGTTTATGACAGAAAAAGATCTGGCCATTCACGTAGTGTTCGTACGAAAAAGGCAATCAAAGCAGTAAGAGAGAGACTGAAGAAATCTTGTCCAAAATCAAAAGATTTTATCTCGGGAGATGAAGATAACACCTAGAAACATGTCGCGTATTTTAAAAGATGAAATACACTCTATAATAAATGTACTGGTAATTTGTTAACTCATAATTAAAAAAAAAAGAATAGGGTGGTAAAATCAAAACAACTACAACGGTTCGCAAAGAGACACAGAATTTTTTTGTTTACGATTGAGAATTTGTTTTACAATTGAGCAATATTGGAACACACCAAATGACTGTACTTATGGTAAAAGCTCTAAATATATCATTATTTGAGGACATTAATTATAATTTCAATAGAGTCAATATTTAGAGTAGCTTAGAAGTAATTGTAAAATTACAAATGCAGTCAATTTTGTTATTATGTCGAAGAATGTTCAAATATTTTGTCATCCTTGATCAAACGAAAGCGCGGAATGGGGTGCCATTTCTGCCAGCAGTAATAATTCAGTTAACCGTGGGAGGAAAGATAAACTTCCAAATTACTGTACATATTTATTTAAATTTTCTCATATTGCATATTTTACAAGGCGTGGAGCATTAGTACAGTGCTTCACGCCTCGCCAAAACAATTTACACGCGATGGTTGTGGGTTCGATTCTAATTGGAGAAATTTTGAGTTTTTTAATTTTTCGGCGTAGACTTAAGCTACTGAACACGCAATGTTTTGCATTTGGACGGAAAGTGAAAGAGGGAGTGTTTCGACTCTCTGGCTTCCCTGCTTTGCGGGAAAAAGCGTGAAGACCATAATATTTGCTCTCCTATGATATATTACCTATGATACAACAAAACACGGCGTTATGGTCCGCCATTCGGATAAGTAACGCAATAACTGTTAAAAATAAGCGGAAAGCCGAGAAAAGAATGCGTTACCACTAGTTTCTTTCTTCTTAGCCCTAAGAAGTTAGTAATAAATCAGTTAATTTTTCACACTTTTCAACGGTCGATGTATATGTATTTAAATCTTTATTATAGTGGTAAGTGTGAATCTTAGGAGCCGTTCAAATATGACGTAAACAATTTTCACAACAATAAAAAAAAAACCTGAACTTTTTTCGACAGACATTGCGGTGGATAATGCAAATTCGCCAAATTCGCCTTATCTTACCAGAGCGGAGAAATGAGAATAATATATATAATCTCTTCACTTTGCACGATGTTTGACATCCTCAGTGGTTAGTCTTTTGGCTCTCATATATCCACTACATCCAGCTACCGCTTCCTAGGCCGTCCAGGGGGTCTTGCTTAATCATTCCCCGAGTGGACGTCGTACTCACAACCATAAGCATTAAAAACATTTATAGAAAAAAAATAAGTAATTTTAGAACACATTATAACTAGTATCTCAACTTATTGGAACCTTTCCACTGGAACCAAACAAAGGCTGTCTATTTTGTTTTTGCCTCGGGATATTTTCTAACCAATTATACAGAGACTGATTTGTATATTAGGAGCGATCTCGACTAATGAAATCCTTCTAATAATGAATTAATTAAATTTTATAAACCTTGAGGTGCTGTACGTTTTAATTAGAAAAGGCCATTAGCGGTAAGTGAAATGAGGAGTTTAAATGAACAAAATTGAATGTGGCTATAGTGGCGCAGTGGTATAGCGTCGGACTGTAAACATAATTGGTCGTGGGTTCGATCCCCACTCGGAGAAATTATTATATTCTAATTATTTTATATTTCTGCGCTCTGGTACGAAAAAAAACTCACCGTTGAGTTAGCCACTTAACACGCAATATCTCGATGTCGGACAGATGGAACGGAGTGTCTTGACACTAAGTTCTCTTGGACTGGCCTGCTATGCGGAAAAGAACGTGAAGCTAGAGCTAGAGCTTTAGATTCCCAATTCATTTATTTTTTAGAAAAAGTAAATAAATTGGTAATCTAAAGTATGCCGTTAGGCTTCAGCTTCACGCTTTTTCCAGAAATAAAAGCTTTTTCGAGTGGCGGAACTTATCCTCCGTGTGAGAATCAAACCCACAACCAACCGCGTTTACGTTAGACGTTCTACCGCTGCACCACGATGACATGTGTATGCCGATGTCAAAGTTGGGAAATATAGAATATATATTTATATCTTCCTCTAGTTTCAATTTTTTGTGTATAAAGCCGTATCATTCCTAAATAAGTTTAAAAAGATACTAATTTAAACGAATTTAAAATGTTTTTTTCATTCTCTGACTTCTAAGCCTTGTGTTCAGAGCGGTCAGAGCGCTTGAACGGTTTCCAAGAGGCGCGGTTTCCAATTCCGCTGCGTTCAAACTTAATTTAAAGTTGAAATTCAAAAAAGATTAGTGCTGCAATATTTTTCCTAAAAACTAATTTATCACTACATAATATAAATACATAATTTTGAATATAAAATTATGTATTTATATTATCGTATCGTATCGTATTTATATATAAAGTTTCGTTGTAAAATAAACTCACATATAAATAAGTATTATTATTTTTAACAGGTAATACCAGCAATGTTTCACACAGCCAGCATCTGGCTGACACTCGCGCTCGCAGTGCAACGGTATATCTATGTATGCCATGCTCCCGTCGCCAGGACCTGGTTAGTAAAAAATATTAAATAATTTATAGTTATAATAATTATAATTTTTTTTTATCAGTTTTACATACATCATTTTCAAATATTTTGCCAAAAACACAATTCAAATACATATGTTTACGATTCGAACCCGCGCCTCTTAGAAACCGTCCAAGCGCTCTGACCGCTGAGCCATGCGTTTTACATCCAGCTGCGTCGAAAATTTCCTAGGTGTGTGATTACCACTTTAAAAAAAATGTTAAAACAATTTAAATAATTGTGGCGTATAATCGATAGCCCGATAATCGATTTAACTCTATAGTGGATTTAGAATAGAATTCCAATATGTATAGTTACGCATAGCAGATAAGTTAGAGAGAACCTTGTGTCAAGACTCTCCGTTCTCCACTTTACAACATTTCACAACGATTCGGAGACATGGCGTGTTGAATGGCGGAACTCAATGCCGCGATTTGTCTTATCACTAGAGAGGAAAAATGAAAATAATTTAAATATAATAATTACCTCGAGTGGGAATCGACCCACAAGCATAGCCACGAGACCACAAGATACAAGTAATAAACCTGCAACTTCATGTGTGTTGCTCTTATAACCCTTGCCATTCTATTTCTGATTCGATCTTGTAGAATTTAGACTTCGTCTGCCGCCGTTTTTTTTCATCTTTTCGCCATAAAACGGTAAACTAAAAGAATTATCGTTACAATCAAAGTTATATTAACGTTCCACACAATAATATCGTAGAGCTAATTAATCCATTTTATTTATTTTCTCGTTTTTATGTCTATATAAAATTCGATAGGGCGTGGCGCAGTATGAGAGTGCCTGACTGAAAAGGCGATTAGTTGTGGGTTGGATTCCCACTAAGAGCAATGATTATATTTAAAATATTTTAATTTAATATTTTAATTTAGTTTAATTTATATTAAAAAATATAAAAAGCAACGTTTGCAAATGCTAATAGAATTGTACCTATAATACTAAAATTCTTAAGCCATGTCAAATCCATTTCACCATTCAAACGTAATTTAAAACCTACAAAATAACGAGTGTTCGAACGAAATACATAAAAACAAACGAGATCAGGCTAAGAGTATTTGCTGTATCATTTGTAAACATGGCCTACCGTGTAATTCAGTTTTTATGACCGCGCTGATCTAATCTGCGGCGTCATTAGCTTTTCCTGTAAAATACGTTTTTAATATTCTTTTTTTTTGGTGATTCCTATATAATTTTTATGATATTGACTTAATGTTATGGTTCTTACTTGTACCTCATAGCAGGGTAGCCAGAGAGTAACTAATGTCAAGACTGACAGAACTAGTGCCACTCAGTTCTCCGTTTTTTTGGCAAATCGTGATATATCGTGGAAGAACTGAAGGCAATGCTTATTTAATTAGAGAAATTGAAATGATTGAAAAATATTTATAAAAAATTTTGTGCCTCTCTTAAACTATAATAATATGAAGTTAGTATTATCTAACTAGAACCAAAAAAAACGTGTTAGTCATAGACATATTTAGAAAACGTATCAAAATTTGAACGCAGTGGGGTTTAAACCCGCGCCTCTTGAACGGTTTTCTATTTTACTAAGTGTCCGAATAACACTTTAAAAAATGTTAAAAATAGGGTGTAAGTCACTTTATACAAAAGTGTATATCATACATGTGGAAGAAAGTGTATTATCCATATGTTTCAAAATGAAATTACGTTTGCTAATCTGGCTCAAACACGAGAACGGCTTAGACCAAGTCTAAGAAAAGTTTAAAAGGTCAAAAATTATAAAGCAATAAGGAAAATAGTACAAAAAAAAACAATTTTATTTTCCCATACGAACTGCGCATACCTGTCAAACAGTATGCGTTCGAAAGTTTAATATTAAGCAAGAAAAATTACTTAGAGTTGGAATATTAATGGACCTAGCATAAGTAAAAATCGACCGCATGATTTACCGATATAACTTATGCATTCAACAGTTTGGCTGGTTATTTGATCTTTATAGAAATATTGAAATTAATATTTAATATGTTTATAAGAAAATTTCTGAACGCGCTATAAATATTTGACACCAAATATATCATTAATTTTCCATAAATCTGCAACGCTTAGGAAAATAACACCGGGTCCTGGGATAGTTCTTTTCATTATCAGTTGACACAGTTTTAAATCAGGTGAAGGTTTTGTAGAGTCCTTGGAATCTCCTTGGGAATTTTCATTTTCATTTTCATTATCATTTTCATATTTAATTTTCAGAAAGCGTTATGTATTTCCAATGTACTATTGAAAATATTTTCTTTAAAATAAATGCTTTCAACAGTCTAGAAAATAATGTTGTTATTTACGTATTTCTATTAAAACTGATCAGTAATTCAACAAAAACACATGCCTGTTGCCACAATTAAAGTTTCATTTATTTTTTCAGCTGTGTGTAGATCTTTTTTATGAGGCACAAATCGTTTATATGTTAAATTTATATATGAGTATACATTTCTTAAGAGTATGTTTATTATATTTCGGTATAGAGGCTACCGTGGCGCAATGGGACATCGTCTCACTGAAAGCATGTTGGTTGCTGGTTCGATTCCCACTCGGAGAAGGATTCCTGACACTAGGTTCTCTCTGCCTACCCTGCTATGCTGCTATGATTTTGAGAAAAGATCGAACAGGAAGCCAGGATTAGGCATCACACCTGAAAATTATACGAGTTGCATACTTGTTTTTAACTTCAAATTGAAATATTTTATTATTAGTTTCGTTCTCGCTTTAACTAAATCACAAACTGCTCAAATTTATAACTTTGTTAAATTATATATTTTATCGAATTATATAAATGTGTAGCGCGGGGCGGTAGCAACTTGCATAGATTTTTTTGGTTGCGTGTATTTTTTTATGTATGATAGCTTCTAAAGTACTCATTCAAATGAAAATAAGTAAATGACAATAAATGAAAGAGAAGATAATAGTAATGATTAGGATAAATTAACTTTTGCAAATAAAGTATTTAAAATATTTTTTAAATTATTTAGAAAAAAAATGATTACTGTAAGTTAACCAAAGTTTATGTAACACATTTAACTAGTTTATTATGTTGATGTATATCATACGGTAAACCAGCGCTTGCAATAAAGTGCAAGAAAATCGTCTTTTTACAGCTTCATTATTTTCTATTTTCCAAATTAAGTATTAGAATGTTTTGTAGGTGCTTATAAACCTTCGGCAATAAATTATCTTAATAACAGCGAAAATTGCATCAAAATTGGTTTCGTGGTTTAAAAGAAGAAAGTTTAGAAACAGACAGACAAAGGTTGAGAGAGAGTCCTTTGTTTTATACATATTATATACAAAAAAAAACAAAACAAAACGTGCAAAAATTTAAATTAAGAAAACTAAAATCAAAATTCTAAAATACAATATTCTATATTCGATTCGTAAATTGGAATGAAATTTAGTATAGATTTGTATAGACATATTTAACCGACAGCTTTTGTTTTATTGACTTTGGATTTACAATATCTGTTTTCATCATACAATATTTATTTATTACATCATTACATCAGCTTATTATTTTATTTATTGTCATCAATAAATATCGGGCCCAATATAGACCCCTGCAGCAAAGGATAGACAAACATATTGTGAAGCTTAAGACCGTTAGCCGATAAATTTAGATAAAATCACTATTTAGAAATAATTCTAAATTTTATAGTTTTAGTCTTTTTCATTTTTATATACCATGCAAAACTAGAGTAAAAGGCGTAAAGTTAAAGGCCTTATTTATTTATTATTGTGATGAGAACTTATTATATTCTGTATTTTAAAATTTGAACTCTGGAAAGTGAGTCAAATTGAAAATATATCGGTTTGGTTTTCGCGACTTTTACGCACTTTAAATGCAGGATTTAGCTAATATTTTGGTATTCGAAAATCTGTTCTAGAAATCACACGAATACACTTTACAATACAGTCTAACCAGCATTAATCCAGTTAAAATAGTTTCATTTAAAATGGGCAATGACATTTTAAGACCGGCAACATCCCTGTAACTCTTCTGGTGTTACACGGGGTCGTGGGTGGCGGTTAGCATCAGATGACCCGAACGGTCGTTGGCCTTGTATATAGAATAAAAAAAAATTAAAAAAATCAAGCTGGGTTTTGAGTTTCGCCACGCAACACGTAATGTCCAAAAATGGAGAAAAGAGTCACTAGGTTCTCTCTGACTACTTCGCTTGACGGGAAACTGCGTAAAGCGTTTAAAATGGGACAAATTTGTTCCAAGATTACACTAATAAAAATTTCTGGATACGGAAAATAAAAGCTTGTAATTTTTTTATTCGTGTCAATATCGGGTGTCTATACATATATATGTATTATATATCCCAGGTAATCCACAAATCGTAAACGTGCAGCAAAGAGGGCGGATATATTGCCAACTTTTATTACTATCGTAAACGGTTTCCACTCGGACACACCACATTACTGTACGTTTCTACCCCAATAGCTTTGACCAAAGTTCTGTAATTCGAATGTTATAAGCTTTATTAGTATTTTTAACTCGTAGGAATTAAAATAAAAACATTTTTATAAAAGGTATAAAAATATGAACGTAGCGGTATTCGAACACGCCCGTCTTAGAAACCGTCCAAGCGCTCGGACCGCTAAGCCATGCGTTCTACACTCGTCTGCGTTTAAATTCTTAAACGCCTATTTTTTCTGTAAAGCTTTATAAGTTTATAAGTAATAATAATTTAAAGCTCATCGTGGCTCAGAGAGACAGCGTCTTATATTAAATGCGATATGTACAGATTCGATACTTACTCAGGGAAATCATATTAAATTTCCCGCTCGAGCAAAACTGAGCGCGGTGTTAAGTTCCGCCACTCAATACGTACTGTTTTTTTTAAATAATACAATTCTAACAATAACCACAAAACATTTTAAGAGGCAGTAACTTAAGGATGGTATTGAAAGTTTTTCATGTAATTTTCTTTTACCTTACTGAATGCGGAAAATATACATTTTATTTAGCTTTCAGCAACCCCCACATAGCGGGGACAGCGTAGATAAGTCGAAACGTGTCACCCTAAAACTTCCACTCACTCTAATGACATTATGTGTTGCGTGTTTGTTTTGCCAAATAAGTCAACTGAAATCGTAACCCTACTAAACAATCATTCCCCCCGAATGGAAATGCAATCCACATCCATCGTTCACTATGCCACTCTAATTCAATACATAAAATTTTATAATTCCAATATCATAATAACCACTGAGATGAAAATCTTTTAATAACGAACGTGTCTTTAAGATTCAGATCAAAGGTGTTGGTATAACTAAATAGAAATATTTGACCGTAGTAAATATTTTCAAACGTATTTAGTAACGTGTGTGAAATCAGCTTAGAAATGGGTGTGAAACCGGTTTGTTGGGTATCTTAGGCTAGTTTCGAATTTTCACAATTGAGAGAGAATGAGTGAATGGATAAAGTGAATGGATAAAGTGAATGGATAAATAGAATGGGTAAGAGAATGGGTAAAGTGAATGGATAAAGGGTAGATGTGATTTTATAGATAAGAATTACTTAAGAGTTTTGTTTTTCTATAATATTTTTTTTTTCAGCTTCACACTTTTATATTTTCTCGCATAGCAGGTAATCAGAGAGAACCTAGTGTCAAGGCACTCCGTTCTGCATTTTCCACCCGAATCCGAGACATTTTGTTTCGAGTGTTGAAATTTCACACTTTCTCTCGTCACCAGACCGGAGATATGAAATAACTTAGATATACATTCAGACGCTTTCCCAGTGTTTATTACGGAATGGCAGTGTATGCACAGAGTGCCTAGTGTCACTCAAAGATATCCCGTTAACGTCATCTTTACGTATTACCAGAACGGATAAATAGAAATATTTTAAATGTTATTGGTCCCTCGAATGTAATCGAACCCAAAAGCACTGTATTTTTTAGCCATAGTGGCCTTCGCATACTAACTTGTAATAAATATAAAATAGGTGATAGGCAAGATGTTAGACAGACAAGTTAATAATTTGAGCATATTGTTAAAATTGAAAAGGGCAAAGTCCTTTGAATTTATTCAACCCATATAATTACCCAATATTTGAATGATAACTTCTCATTTCTTTTGTTCGTTTACGTATTTTCTTTAGGTTACTTATACCTATAAGATATCTTTTACATTTTGTTTTGTATAAAAAGGATATTTTTTTGTATGTGACATCGTTTAATCTAAATCTAGATTCACTTATTTTCCGTAGGTTATATAGCGGTGTTAAGAAATAAGTTAGTGTCAAGACACTCCGTTTTCTATGTTTTAGTTTGATTTCGAAATGTTTTGTGCTGATTGGCCGATATGTCAAAATCATTACGATATATTTCCCCATAATGGATATAGAACCCACAATTATTGTGTTTACAGTCACATGTAGTCAATGGCATTTTAACCAGATGGAAGAATTATATATATTATTAAATATTTGTTGTTTTTCCTTATGATATCTAATTTCTTATTGTGTTAGTCGGTTAGACATTTTTGGTGTTTTAATACCATACTTAGTCTGGCCATTCTATACTGTTAAAATTTAAAACAATCAAAATATTACTTTTGAATTTGGAATCTGTCTTTTTTATATGATTATACGTTATGTTTTCTTAGTTTCACGCCAATATATTGTTAAATAATTTGTGATATTAAAATGGAGTAGGGTGATAAAGAGAACCAAAAAAACAAAAGCTTTTATCTCGGGAAATTAATGCTCTTGGTCTAATTCCGTGCAAATTGTACCATATTCAAAATCCACCCTACATTTTATAAGCTAGCGTAATGTACCCTCCCTTAGTAAAATGTACCCACAGAATTGTATTAAGTGCAATATGTTATTATCTCATATGAATCAATTAAATTGTTATGAGAAATCCTCGAGAAGAAATCCAAAGGAAACCTCGATTGTCCTCGTGAACACAGTATTGATGATACTGGAGAAAGAACATGTCGAAAGCATGAGGACCCCTCGGAGTGTATGCTGAGGTTGATGACGGAGCGAAACAAATATGCAGGCGTAGCGTTTGGGGTTCCGTTCTCTCAGACCCTGCTAGGGATAAAGTGTGAAGCTAACAATTTTATGTTAGCTTTTTTTGTTTAGTTAGTTATTTTGTAAGTTTTGGTTAGTTTATATTTTTATAAAGAGAAAAAGAAAGAAAGAGTAGATTATTAATGTCATTGGTAGTAACTTATTTCTGCGTGCCTTTTTTTACAAAGTATTATACGGAAATTGTTATATATGAAAATTTACATAATCACCTAATATGGAGGCAATTAATTACGCCTAAGAGACTTGGCATATTCCAACGCCTTTTGCCAATGGCTTTTTAATTATCTTTTTACTTTAGTAGTTAACATCGTTATGGCGCAAATGTAATTGAATAGGGCTTTACTCTATTGGGTGCAGGTTATACGTTCAAAATGTGATGCATAGAACACCATCTCTTGTCTCAACTGATAAATTTTGATGCGTAAAATATTTTCTCTATGCACTTCTTATTCATATACAGTGTAACACATATTTATATAAGTTCATTGTCTGTATATTTTCATAAAAGTATTTTTATATAAGTATACTGATTAAAATTTCAAAAACTTGTTTAAGACAAGCTTTTTTCGAATTATTCTCAGCAAGCTCTTTCATTTGATATTCCTATTTGTAAATAACTAGTTCGCCATCTTGGTTAATCCGCCATGTTGAAAAGAATGACGTCACACAACCAAGCAAAATTCCGCCCGAATAAACATACATACATTGCAAATTAAATAAAAGCAAATAACCCTGATGATTATCACGGGTTTCTATACAATTTAATTCTAGATGAATTGAAAGAGTCAATTGTTCCCATACATAAGCTCTATCAAATATCTTAATTAAATCAGAAAAAATAAAGGTTTAATTTATTTTTATAAAATCGTCCCTCTTATGAGATTTGAACCTACAATCAAATTTCACAAAACTAACAGGTTTTAAAATAAGTAAAACCCGCTCTTAGTTCAACATTTTCATTAAGAATATGAATTTATTGTAATCGTAAAAGAATTTCGTCTTGTTCAGTTTCACATTTTTCACTGTCGAATAGCAGTGTAGACTGGGAGAACGTAGTGTCAAGACAGTCTTTTTTCCACTTTTCACCCGCGCTTTGTTTTATCAGAGCCGAGAAATGTAAATAATTGATATATAATCTTTCTTCCAAGTGAGCATCAAACCCACAACCAATCATGTTTACAGTCAGAAGCTGTCTCACTGCGCCACCATGGCTACGAATTTCGTTAAAACGAGGTTTCACTAAAAATAAAATGCATCTCAAAGTTTTGAAGATAAAGTGGTTCTCAGTTTTCTGTATTTAGTTGGACAGGTTTTAGAAGAACAGCACTTTAAACGTGTTATTTTGTAAAAATACACTTTTACAAGACACCGAACAAAGTGAAACGTTGTTTTTTGTAAAAAACCTTCAAAATATACTTAAAAATTATGTATATACTTGTCTGTCTGTATTTGCTTCATTTTAGCGGAACAGCGACTGATTTTAAACACCTTG
The DNA here is from genome assembly GCA_038994665.1 of Podotricha telesiphe. NCBI lineage: Eukaryota > Metazoa > Arthropoda > Insecta > Lepidoptera > Nymphalidae > Podotricha > Podotricha telesiphe. The sequence continues at coordinate 879,524 of JAOYRR010000431.1, read as the reverse complement.
ATTGTGGGTTCTATCCATACACGGAGGGCATTTTGTATTAAAATTTATTATACTGAAATTATCTGCAATTCCCGTTCTAGTAACACAAAGCGTGGCGTTTAATTCCGCAATTCGACAAGTGTCGAATGCAGTGTCTTGACACTAGATTCTTTTAACTACTCTGTTAGCTATATGCGGGACAGAAATGAATGAAACTAAAGAAATCAACGGTTCGCTAAATCAATTTTCGTGAGAGCTCGAACGCTAGTGAATTGTAGGCTGTCTATGAAATTACTTAGTTTTAACAGAATACAATTCACACTGTAACTATTGCATTTGTAATGACAATTTACATTACAATTTTTTCAAAAACGAATGAGACACCAATTGAGGAAATAACAATAATAAATGCTGAATATATCAAAGTTGCAGCAAAAAAAAAAAAATTATAAAGTGTTATTTCGAAAATAATATAAAACAGGCGCAGGCACAGGTTACCGTGGCGCAGTGGGACATCGTACGCTTGTCAACACGATTAGTTGTGGGTTCGATTCCCACTCGGGGGAAATATTTTATTTATATTACCTATCATTTATTTGTTTAGACAAAGCCGGAATATATTGACACTGCGTTCTCTCTGACTTCCGACTTGTTCCGACTGTAATTTTTTATAGCTTTTTCCTTCCAGCAGAGGGAAAAAGCTATAAAAAATTACAGAGAGATAACTGAATTTCAATTGATAACAAAAATTTAAAATAAAATTATTAGATATTATGTTAGAACTATTAGTAATAATTGCCATATCTCACTATAAAATTGCTTAACACTCCAATAATATACTTGCTTCTAGTCATATTATAAAAAACATTTAATCAGTGAACTACAGTATCGTTATCAACAAGTATAAGTGTAACAATCTTGAAAACTTTTGATAAATAAATATTTAGCGTTTCCCGATTTTTAAGCTTTTAAAGTGTGCTTTTTAAATATATTTTCGAATACAAAAGTATATGCGATAATTTCGGTTAAAATAATTTCATTTAAAATAACTATTTTCAACAGTTTTAAGCCTTTTTTTAACATTTGTATTATTTTTGTCAGTTTTGCTTTATCCACATAGTAGTAAGATATACAGAGAAGAGAGGGCAGGATATCAGTATAAGGAGTGTCAGCACTCCTTTCTCCACTTCCGCTTCATCTCCAATCTAATATATTGCGAGTTAAATGGCGGAAGTCAACGCCCCGCTTTGTCTTTTTTAGGAAAAGTGAAAATCATTTTAATATCAACATAACTAGTGGGAATCGATCCCACAATCGTCGCGCCTCGATGACGTTTTATCATCGATGATGACAATTATCGTTCTCAATAATAAATTCAGAATACTAAAAGGCGTAGAGATGTAACATCTGCGGTAATTTCGTTAATTAATATAATTCTTTATTATTGCATTATAAGGTATGTTTTATGGGCTCCCTTTAATGAGCTCGGCAGTAATCGTATCTCAATTTGAAAGACTAATAAAATTTAATTTAGGACTTAGTTGATCAAAGTGACGCATAATTCCATTGTTGAAATATTAAGTTAATTGCTTATTGGAAATAATTCAATATATAGCCTTTTAAGAGTCAACTGCCTTTATATACGTATATATATATACTATCCTTACCTTGGCACATTTTTGCGCTTGTGATACTGCGAAGGTGCTGATAGATCGAAACAAACGAGCGTTTGCAGCACCTTTGTTTAGATGTTCTCGAATCTTAAAATGGCGTTTAAAAATAAATAAAAGAAATAAACAGCTTAATTTTTGGTTTATGTCCCTTAATCAATAAACAATAGTATCCTCTCTACAGAGATGTTAACAACAAATATAAGTTGTAATGAGCGTATAAGAATTTCAACGTAGCTGGATGTAGAACGCATGGCTTAGCGGTCAGAGCGCTTGAACAGTTTTCAAGAGGCGCGGGTTAAAATCCCACGGCGTTCAAATTTTATATACGTTTTCTAAATATGTCTTTTTAGTATGTATTCTTCAAAAACAAGTTTTAAAAAATTATTAAATAATAAAAGATCCTAGCTTCCCCGTTACTTAAGTTGTAATAACGGGCTATAAACGCACGAATGTATCGATACAAGTGCGCTTTTTTTTTGCGTTTGTATCGATACTAATGTGTAAAATAAATTTTAAGCTAATTACATAGTTTAAAATAACTTAGTTTCCTGTAGCTGTTATTAATAATAATGAAATGTGTTACTGGTAATTAAAAGAGGTCAGTTTTAGTTCTAGTATTAATGTCGTTATATACTTTTTTTTTAATATTATTCACGCCTTGTTTTGTGTCTAAGTGGAAACTTAACTGGCTAATGTCTTAATCATATGTGTTATATGTGTGTACTTATTGTAAATGCTGTTTGTTTTCCCAGCATGGCAAAAAAAACGTGGTGTGAAAAAAAAAAAACTTTTCCTTATAGAAAAGTGTATGTCAAGCATGGTGTGCCCTTGTTATATTGATTTCATGTATTTTTGGTTTTCTGCATTTACTACTCCCTTAATTAAATTAAGAAATAAAATAGAAGTTTTTTTTTTATTTTTATAATGTTGAACAAATGTGACAACTTAATAAAATAAAAGAAGAAATGATTGTTATTAAATAATAACATAAAATTATCTTGATAATTCAATATTTCATTACCAACTAGTTTTACTATAATGAAAACCGAATGTGTAGTTACATGTATAGGATATATATTCGTGTCTCGCAGAGGACGACCCTGAACAAATTAACATCATCTACTTGTGCCACTCCTGTATATTTTTGCTGGAAATTTTTGCTGGAAATAAAATACTGGAAAGAATAAAACGTAACTCTTCCTTTGAGTGTTTTGTCGAAATATTGTTAACAATATAAGTAGAAACAAACAATAGATAATGCTATTTTTGTAGTATTATATTTTAAAGAAAATCTAGTTTTCATTACGTATTATAATTGCCGGCGTTGAGTTCCGTCAGTCAACAAACTGGCGGAACTCAATGCCGCTCTGGTGACTTGCGAGCGGGGAAAGGAAAATAATTTTAGATATAATTATTGCTCAGAAGGGATCGAGATCGTTCCCACGACCAATTACGCTTACAGCCAGATGCAATACCTCTGCGTCACAAAGGCCTATCATTAAGGTGTTATAAACAAAACGATATCAAAAAATCATATCTTTTACAGGTGTACAATGCCTCGAGTTAAAAAATGTTTAATATATATCGGCGTAGCGGCGTTCCTACATCAGTTGCCGCGGTTCTTCGACCATCAGTACGTGCCGCATGTGACAGTATGGCGCGGCCATTTTGAGGAAGTGTGCAGGGTGAGTGAATATTTAGTAACTAACATGTTGAAAATTTACTTATGTGTAATGATTTATATTTGTTTAATTGTAATGTGTTATTTACTTGGAATAAGAAATATATCGGATCACGGATGAGTCCCACAGTATCATCCGCTGTTAATATACTTTGCTCGCGGCAAAAAAAAAAGTAATATATCGTAGTTCCGCTTAGAAATTGCAAAAATATATACCTCATGGACTCCAAGAATCCCCCGACTTCCCATCTTTCTGCGATTAACTTAAAATGACGTGAAAAGACAAGCATGTTTATTTGGATGTTGCTGAGAAGTATAAATTATAAAAAAAACGTCTATACGCTTTTTTCTGCATAGCAAAGGTTGTTAGAGAAACTACTGTCAAGACTTTCCGTTCTCCACTTCCGGCCTGAGATCGAGGCTTTGCGTATTGCGTCGAGTGGTGGAACCCAACATTTTGGCTTCTCAAAATAATTTTAACATAATTTATTTATTTAATAAGGCTTGCCAAATTTTTTACAATAAATGCATACAAATTCATAACGAACATGATGAAAATATATATTATATGTAATTGCACCATTAATTATAGATAAGCAACACATGCGATAATAGTTGTCTAGTGTAAACAAAAATAGTAATAAATTGTAACTACATACAAACTTAATAATATTTACTCCTTGATATTTAATGTCTTCTTGTAAAAAAAAAACCATTTAATTAAAAAAACATTTTAATTTTTCATCAAGTTAGTCTCAGACAAAATAAATACGATAAATAAGAATAAGAATTAGCAAAACACATAATTTAATTTATTAAATTACAATTAAAAAATAATAATAAAAAACCCCCTGAGTAGGGTTCGAACCCACAATCCATTGCGCAAACAATAAGACGCAGCCTCGCTGCACCACGATGACGTCAAATTTATTTAGTAATATTTACTATAAGTATCATATTAATGATAAAAAATATATAAAAAACACATTGCTTATGTTGAGAACCTTTAATGGAAATCATAACAAAATATTTTACTTTACTAAGGGCGGTGTTAAATCATTCATAGCATTGCAATAAGGAACTTTAGACTAATTTTACATATAATGGCATTCACTAATAATAGTAATATACATTACATATTATTTTTAAACGAATTTTTGAAAAAAAACCTAGTTATATTTACTTGATAATAACTTTTTTCAAAAGTGTGACAATTTATGAAAACACAAGATGAAAAAGTATGAAATTTTTAACATCTCGTTACCGGAGTATTTTGGTTCCCTCTAACTGCCCACAGACGCGTGAAACTTACCAAGACTAATTGATATGATGGGCTAACCATTATAGGATTATAATTAAGGATCCTGCATACTATAAGTAATTTTCACTTGAAACTTTCGCATCAACATACGGGTAAGTTGATAGCTTAATGTCGTTTGTTCGCTCTACTTGTTGAGAACAAAATTACTTCGAAAGATAAATTAAAAGGAACAAGCACATTTAATTTTTTTTATTCTGAAGTACTAATTTTCTCGTATTCTCAAAATAACACCGTTAAAATGCAGTAGAACGAGTGTCAAGTAGCTTACTTTAAACTTCTTTAAACATAGGGGCTGTCGTTAGAAGTGAAATATATAACTTTCTAAATTATATATATATTAATTATATATATATTAAATTCCATATGTTTAAATTAAAACTATCAATTTTAATCTTAAATTATATGCTACAACATACGACTATTGAAATAAAATTATATTCGACATTAGTCCTTCCGTGACGATGACTCAATCTTCTCACGCGCCTTAAGAAGTTTTATCTTCAATATATCAAAATATAAGACATATGTAGCAATTTAAGTATAATTATTTCTGAATATGTCTTTTTCAATTTCCTAAGTGTGTGAATGACACTTTAAAAAAAACGTTAAAAATATACAAAACATGTTTAACTTTCACACTTTGAGACCATCGGAGCGCAGTGGGTGTGTGTCTGGCTGCAAATGCGTGCTTGTGGATCCGATCCTCACTCGGGAATGTATGAATTATATTATAATGTATGAATTATATTATATAATGTATGAATTATGTGTATTTGCCCCCTTTGGTGGACCAATGCGTGGCGTTCTGTTCCAATGTCTCGATATCAAGAGAATGTATAGTCAGAGAGACCCTAGTGAAAACACACTCCGTTCTCCACTTTCCGCCCATATTAGAGACAGTTTGTTGAGTGGCGAAGCTCAACGCCGCGTATTGTCTTGTTTATCAGAGAGGAGAAATGAAAATATATAATTCATGAACATTCCACCGAGTGGGAATCTAACCCACGATCAATCGTGTTTGCAGTCATATTCAGAAAACTGTAAAAATTAAACCAAATCACAGAAAAATGTGAATGAAGATTAGACGTGTTAGACTTTTTAGATTTAACTGATGCTTTAATAGTTAAATGTTCTTTTTTTAACATTTATTATTTAAAAACACGCTACGCTACTAAGCTGTAAAGGCAAATTGGAATAAAACTTTGTAATCTTCAATCGTATTTGTTTTGGTAATTTAAGTCGACCATCTTTGATAAGTTCTACCAAGATATTACATAAGGCCTTATATAATTAATTTTGTCTAAATGCTTTGTCTTAATGGAGTAAATATTAAGTTAGAAATTCGGGTTTGATTCTGGACTGCGGTATATCTTGGGTAGCACATATCATTGATGTCATCAAACGTATGCATTTTTCCTAACATTCTCTCAAGCGTCTCCAATTCCTATTTTCTCCCATTCAAAACTAAATATATGTTTGCACAATCTTTACTCTTGCCAATTATTGACTACGTCGATGTATGCAATTTGGATGAGCCATATGTTTTACACATGGAAATTCGAAATTTCGAAACTTCTACGCCCAAAATACAGGTCTTCTAAATAACAAAAGTGTCCCGCTACGTTAAAAATTTTGTACGTTTTCAATTTTTTTTAAAGTCAGATAAAATTTTAAAAAATACTTTTTTTTGTATGTATAATAATAACCTATATTTTCTTCATTACAGTTACAAATGGCTCCGTGGGTCCAGACTCTGTCATTAGACGCGTACTTCATAACTTACTTCGCGTTTCGAGTACTATTCGTCCATTTGATCCCTTGCACTTCACTTGTTGTCCTTAACGTATTATTATTCCGAGCGATGCGCACAGCACAAATAAACCGACAGAAACTCTTCAAGGAAAACCGAAAGTCCGAATGCAAGCGTCTACGGGACTCCAACTGCACCACTCTCATGCTGATCGTCGTGGTCACCGTCTTCCTCATGGTCGAGATACCGGTCGCCGTCGTTACTATACTACACATAATTTCTAGTACTCTTGTTGAAATTTTAGACTATCATATTGCAAACATATTAATTTTAATAACCAATTTTTTTATAATCGTCTCGTATCCTATCAATTTTGCTATATACTGCGGTATGTCGAGGCAGTTTAGGGAAACTTTTAAAGAATTATTTATTAGAGGTGCGGTAACTAGTAGAAATGGCGGTTCTAGCAGATATTCACTTGTTAACGGCCCTAGAACGTGTACTAACGAAACTGTGCTTTAAAATGTATATTAAAACAATATAATTTTGATACTTATGTATGGTATGTATGTATGTAGTGACATATCAATGATTTTGACAGATGAAATGGCGCGAACTTCCTCTGTATAGTCTGTGGTCTTGCTTTTTGTTGTTACTTAAAATTAAGGTGTTTTATAATAAATATTATATTATGTATAAATTTATACAAATATATCCTATCGAAAGATACTTTTTAATGGCTTTATAGTCACTTTATCGTAAAATCGTTGTCTATGTAACTATTCTAGTATTTAATAAAGATAAACTGACCATAAAGTCTATAAATGGCGAGCCCCCATTTATGGAAAGTATCTTTGTATATAATTTATTTACACAATCAAATAACGTAGTGTTTACTCTCAAAAAAAAATGAATGTTACATGCTTTTATTTAAAGAATGATTTTAAATTTGTAAGTAAATTTGTACTTTTATTAGTCGTAATGCAGATAATATATGACTATTGTATTATAAATAAAAAAAAGTTTATTTTCTGTTGTAGATGTGATAGCTTTTTGTGTTACAAACACTTGCTTTTTTAAACAAGTAGTTATTATAAAACTAAAATTTTATATGTTGTTTAAACGAACCATGGCGAATTGAATTGTGGTTAGGAGAGCATTATAGCTACAATAAAAACTATGGAATAAAATTGTATTTTTTTTACGTAAATTTACCGTACATTATTTTAAGAAAAAGAAATATTATTAAATTTTTGAATAAAAAGAAAACTGACTTCAACGTATCGTTGTGTCTACGAATACTAAATTTCAATTAGTTTATTTTTAATTTCATGTAAGGTGATGATGATGAACTCAAAAACTAGTCATCAGATGTTAACGAAAACAGGACTCAATGGGAAACACTAGCTATCATATAAAAAAAGAATTATCCAAATTGAATACACTGTAACAAGTTATGCGGTAACACATATAAAAAAAATACAGCCCAATTTAGAACCTCGGGTTCTAGAAGTTCTAGAAGTCGGGTGATAAACGCTAGCGCGCACGGAGTGTGGAGACACTCCCGCGTTCCGTTTTTGATTTTGAATAATTTGAATCCAATTACAGCAAGCATTGGTATCTCTCCACAAGCAAACGAGTAAAACGTTCTATTGTGGGCCTTCATGGGATGTTACTACACAACTGTGTATAATTTTTTGATTTAAATTAAAAATATGATTTTTGTATTTTTAAAGAAAAGATTGATATTTCTTTAGACATCCATTGTAAGTAAATTAAATGTCTTTGTATACAATTTTACAACAAAACAAAACGATTAACGTAAATATAGGGCGATTGGATTTTAATCTAATTAGGTGTGAAATGAAATTAAAAGTTTTATGAACTTATATTATAAGAAAAGATTACACAAAATATATTTTATGCAGATTCTTTTATTTTGAGACCAACAGCTTAAAGCAAAGACGTCGCATTCAGTCTGGCAAAATGAATAATAATAATAATTATTATTTTTTTAGCATTTTAAAGTGTTATTTACACACTTCGGCAATTAAAAAACGTTAAAAAACGTATAAAATTTGACACATGCTAACAACAAAAATAAGTTGTATTAAGCGTATAAAAAATTGACGCAGCCGGATGTGGAACGCATGGCTTAGCGGTCAGAGCGCTTGGACTGGAATCAATTGGTTCAAATCGCGGTGCTTTCAAAATTTTATACGTTTTATAAAAATATGTTCTTCAATATTTTTTAAAGTAGATATATACCTGCTGCTATATGTTTTGTACACAAGTAACCGACATTCGAAGAATTCAGCTACAACACGTTTTCTTCATATCCAAAAATTTTCATACACTTGTCTGTAAATAAAATAATGAAAATATTTTTATAAAAGAGTTCGACCTCAAAACACTCAAAGCAAATTGACTCATGTCCCCAATTTTTCAGCAAATTGGACTGCAAAGGTGTGTGAAAATAGTGTTTGAAGATTTTCTTCCATTGATAAATAGACACAGGTGAAATAAAAGCGTGTCAAATATAACGCCATCCATCTTGGCGCAGCGTGACAGGGCCTGACTGTAAGCCCGATTGGTTGTGTGTTCAATTCCCATTCCCATTATATTTTATCTAATAATTATTTACATATATTTTAAGAAAACGTATAAAAATTTGAACGCAGCAGGATTTGAACCTGCGCCACTTGAACACTGTTCGCTAAGCCATGTGTTCTACAGACAGCTACATCGAAATTCTTATACGTTTATTACAACTTATTTTTGTTGTTAGCATATTTGTAAAGAGATTTTTTACAAATTTCTATTGTATTGCGTTCAAATATTTATGCGTTTTATAAAAATATGTTTTTCAATTTACAACGTGTGTGTGACATTTTAAAAAATGTAAAAAAATGTATATTTTCATTTCTCAGCTCTATCTCCGACAGGAGGAAGCGCGACGTTGAGCGTTTGTTAGTGGGCTCGGTACATACTGGGAGGAGTGTGGTTCCTTTCTAGTATGACAAACCGCGGCGTTGAGTTCCGCCACTCAACATGCAATGTCACGATTGCGGACAGAAAGCGGAGAACCAAGGACCTTGACACTAGATTCTCTGACGAGCCTGTTATACGGCAAAAATCGTATAGCAGAAAAAAAACCTTGTATACAAGACTCTAGCACTAAATACTTTGTTAAACAACAATAAGATTTCATCTGGAATGTTCTGATTGCCTCCAATAATTATATCCGTAATAAGCATTCCGTGGGAATCGGTATTCACGGTGCCCTGGTTAGCATTCCACCGGGTCCCTGAAATATGTACGTATAAAAGCTATCTAATATACTATATAGAGGTAGTTTATCTGTTCATATATTGCATTTCTTAGGTGATATAACAACTATAGGATGAGAAGCCTAGTGTTTAATCTATTATATATTTATTTTATGAATTAAACATTAATATTTAATGCTGTGTTTTTAAATGATTAATATTACTGAGCTAAAATTTATCTGAAAAATTATAAATTATATAAAAGGTTTTCAAATTATACTTTTATATAGAAGGCATTCAGCAGAAAATGTTAAATACCTGATATATAAAAACAATTACAATATAATGTTTGTCAAATTATACTAATATAACAATGTCTTGGTACAACTAATCCAGTGTCGCAGTGTTTTGTATTTTTATTTAGATGTTTTCTTATACTTTCTTTAAAAACCACAAAATTATATAATTTTTTTGCGTCTAGTTTTTTAAACTTGTTAAATACAGTATATATGAGATGAATTGATTTACTAAAAATATATATTTTTAATAATTTATTAAAGAATTGTAGTTTAGTTGTTTGAGTATAGTTTCGTTATGAAAATATAAATCAATTATGAAAATTTTAGAATAAAATAAAAAAATCATAGTCAGAGAGAACCTAGTGTCAAGACACTCCGTCCTCCACTTTCCGCCCGAATTCCAGACATTGCCTGATGAGTGGCGGAACCTCATCACTAGAGCGGAGAAATGAAAATAATTATATTAGGAGCATTCCACTGAGTTTGACGATTCAGTGCCCCAGGGGCCTCAAAACTAGTTTAATAACGTAATAACGTACATTAATGAGCTACGATTAAACAATTCACCGTTGAGCTTAAATTTATTAGAAAATAGTTCGTTTTAGCTATTCAAATGAGATATGCATATGTTATCGGTACTTCCATTTTAATACCATTTTAATATATTAATTTATATATTTGAACAACGACCTGCTCTATTATGCGGAAAATAATATATCAATATATAATAAATATATAGACAAACAAAACCATCGTGGCGATCGATTCCCATTCGGGTGATTTTTTATATTAAGTGAATATACAAGGCTTAGTCTATTCAACTAATTCAACTAGTAAATAACACATGTAACTAAGTAAGTAGCTAAAAAATATATTTTTGGAAAACGTGTACAAGTTTGAACACAGCGGTATTCGAACCCGCGCCTCTTGGAAATCGTCCAAGCTAATTTTTTGTACGTTTTCAAAAATTTGTACGTTTTTCAATTTTCTAAGTGTGTGATTAACACTTTAAAATGTTGAAAAATATGTAAGTATAAGCTTTATTCTAATAATACACTGTGTTACAGATAAAAATAATTACATATAATAAAAATAGACAATAATAAAAAGAACACAAAAAAAAACTTTAAATTATACTATATGTGTAATTATACAATAGTGTGAAATGAAAAAGGATGAGAACCACTCCGATTTTAAGTGACCGCCTTGCAAAAGACGCGCCTGTGAACGGAACTATATATTATTCACTCTGGACAGATTGTTGCATATAATATGTATATATTAAAAACTTAAAACTAACTGTGTTTTAATGTAATATAATATAATACAGATATAATAGAATACATATATAAACAAATAAAATACAGATGGGTAAAGTACAAATAAATGAAATAAAGATAAAAATTATATTTTCGTAAGTACGAATCTGGTTTTATCAGCCAGCTTATGTAATTTTAAAAGAGTTTTCTTGATCATAAATTTAAACTTATCGACCGACTTTACTTTACACATCGGCGGAGGAAGGTGTAACCAACATTTAGAAAGAAATTATTTGTAACTTCCTCGAAAGGCAGATGAGTGGTGGACTGGTACAAGCATCAGGTGTTTTGAAGCCCCAGTTGCAGAGCTGCTAAATTCATTTGACCAGCACAGTTTATTGTACATATATATGGTACTGTACGTATATATATATGGTACTAAAACAGTATCGGCACAGGCGTTTAATACTCGCTGTTCGAGATATTTTGTATTCTGGCCCAAGGCCTGGGTCCGCCCTAATAAATAATGGGACAGCACTAATGACTCATATAAATTAGTCCGAATTTCAAATTTTAGATATGTTCTGATTCGATATAAAACCTTTAGCCTATAAAAGCAATTGTAAACTATATACAAATAATTTTTAAAAAAATAACATTTCTAACTTATTGAGAGTTTATTTCAACATTTATACATTATTTATATAACATTGACTCAGTATATAACAATTTATTATTATTAAACGATAAGCATTCTGAATTTGATGGTTATATAATTAATACACGAACAACTTTTGATCAAAGGTCCACATAATATAATCCCTGTTTCATACAGCAGACCCCTCATGTCATGTTTTATAAATTTCTTAATAAGAGTTTCGTAACTACCATGGCGCAGTTTGTTTAATATGATTTTTTTGTAAAATGAGTGCGGGTACAAATTCTATATGGGGAATAAAAATGCTCATATGTTATTGTTTTCTACAGCCGTTGACATGTTATATACGCGTTGCCATAGCAACGTTTATGTGACTTTATTCAAATAAAATAAAGTTCAATAAACACTACATTCAAGTAATCAAACAAAAAATACGCTGTCGCTACGCTTTAGTTAAATATCGCCAATGAATTTGAAGTGCGTTTTGTTTCTCCGAATATACCTATTTTTAGATTACCGGCTTAATTTAATATAAATTTAATTAAAGTAAATTAAAAAAAAAGGAAAATTGATATATAATATTAATAAAAAAAATATATTAGTTATTATATGAATAAGATTTTTTTTTAGACAATAGGGTTTTGTCAAACACATTGTAATATGTGTTATATTTATTTTTTTGGTGTATTGGTTCGTGTGAATGGTGGGTGTAACTGTCACTCTGACAGTTAACACTAGACATGCGTGAGCGGCGGTTGTGTCTCATATACTATGAGGAGTACTTATGGCGGTTTCCAACACAGCCCTATTGTACAAGTGACAACCCTGCCAAAGGTACAAAATCGAACACGTGAGTGCAAAATGCAATAATTAATAAATAAAAATGAAAAATATGTATAATATATAGAATATAGTAGTAAAGATGAATTGTCAGTAATAACCTAAAAATATGTTCAAATTATAAATTTTACCTATTTAATAATATTTTACAAATAATTTGATTCCATTTTATATGGTTATTGAAATCACAAAACAGTATATATGTTTACATTTTGATATAACGTATATGACCTTCGTTACAGTTGCTAAGTTTAATCTAAACTAACAAGGAAATCTAAGCTGCAAAGTATTTACAGAAAAAATAATTATAGCAGTCGTTAGTTGCAAATACTGAGTATTATTCAATAATAATATATAAGTGAGTAACTTTGAAATGAGCTGAAACAACTGTAAAATTAGCTACTGCTTTTGAGAAGTTCTTGCTGTGTTCGGGACTATCCTAATCTTATATTCCTACTTCCGATTAACTTTTGTAAATTTTACTTTGGATATTTATTTGATATATTAGACTTCAATATACAATACTAACACATTTTAATCTATTAATATTATAGCACTTATATATATAATAAACAAAGTTACTGTTACATTTGATACAAGCAATTAAATCAATTAATAATTGTATTTTATACATCATCTACTGTTACATTCATAAGTCTATAAGCCACAATGTGGGTAGAAATATTGTTCTTTCCAAATTTCAATTTGTGCAAACAATATTTGTTTTTACAACTTTTTTATTGTAACTTTTATAGGTTTTACGGCCTTTTGAAATTGTGATCAGCTGCGTTTACTCGTATAGCTCATATTATTGTTACTGCTATATATTTATTACTGAAAGTGTCGTATGCGAAAAATATTTCATCATAATACGTCAGCTGTTAAGATAATGACAGCCTCTATATAATAAAGGGCATTTTGTTCTTCCTATTTTCCTTTTTTATATTATCTACTAGTACCCCGCTTGCGGCTTCGCTTATGTAAACTAAACGACTTTAGCTAATTGTTTCCATTTTTCAATCATAAACCTTGCTTAAATTTATAATTTAACTTGTTAAAACTTAATTATTTAGGTTGTAAAGATTAAAACCAAATAAACATAAAGTGTTTAACAAAAAAACAGTAGCCTCAACTGTATTAAAATTAAAGCCGTTTCTGAGATTAGCGCGCATGAATGCACAGACAAACAGTTATAGAATTTGGATTTAATTTTAATATGATTGTTCATTAAGTTTTCTAATTTACTAAAATGGAGTGGCGTGATAAAGATAACTGAATCTCTGTGATTGTTTTACATAAAGTGTATAGTATATAGTCATAAAGCTAGATCCACCCAATCTTGGTTAGAAACGAATGTTTCGGACTTCATAAGAGCTGAAGACTTGCCGTTATCTAGTCCTGATCTGAAAGCATTAGATTATGATTTATGATCAGTTTTAGAGTAATGTAAGTAGGGCTGGTTCGAAACGCCATGATAATTTGGTCCTAAAGTCCTTAAAACGATCCATATCGGCAAAGAAGAATTTTCCCATGGAAAGTGAGGGAAGTGGGTACTACGTCCCTGTGAAATGCAAGCACTACGTGGCAGCTTGAGAGGAGGTCAACGACGGCAAGGGCGCCCCCCGCGGGGCTGACATTGAAGGAATAACGGTATACTTTACACTAAGGACAGCTTTTTCGCGATCGCCAACATACGTGAAAAAAATATATCTGACAACTCTCTGGCAATATCTCCTAAGCCCGATTCCGTAAAAGGCACAAGCCAATCGTGCCCTATGAAATTCGATTTAAGATCAACCGCCATCAACCTTAGCTGTCGGCCACGCTAAGGCAACACGTGTTAGGTTCGCTATAAGTGAGCATACAATAACAGGAGCAGTGGATTTTGCGGATTTTTCACTTCATTTACTATAATTATTATATGATACGGAGAGTTTTATCAGAAAAACTCGGTCAGCCGATAGTTTTCTCCAAGTTGATGGCTATTTTTATGTAAATCTATAAATAGCATTTTAAACCTCAATTATTTACTTGTACAGTCCCTACAGCCTTACAGTGTAGTACAGTTACACCTAACTCCATTCTTCCGAAAGCCTTTAACTTCTAATATTTTCTATTGCTTTTTTTTTAAATTTTTTAAATAAATTAAAAAATAAACTATGAAGTTCTACGTGATTATCATTATAAAACATGAAAGAAAATTTTGTAAAACATAGTTAAAGTTTGTATGGAATTCATCTTCAGAAAGTTATCATATTAAATTGCACCAATATAAATATTACACACACTGCCATATGGTTGACATAAACACACAAAACACACACGCGTACACATCAGTGTACTCGTTTCTATGGCAACCTGATGTTTACGGGTTAAAGGGACATTTAGTTTATATAAAAGCGTGACTGAAAGAGTTAAAATATGATAATTATATTTACGTAAGCCAGTACATCTGCTTATACGGCAGTGCCGCTGTAAACAACTTTATATGTAAATTAAATTTAAAACAATGTGTTGTGAGTTTCGCGAGTTCAAATGTTATAATACAATGCAATTATAGCGACTTCCATATTTAGAAGCTTGGTGTTGAATTGTAAAAGTGCCATTTTGCAGGTTTTCTTGTATAATGTAATCTAATGCCGATTCCGAAGTGTAGTAACTACTGTGAGTTTCCTCACCAATGGACTCACTGATAATAGGACGTCGCGAATGTTATACATTTAATCTATACATATCATATATTGCATAAAATAATATCTATAACCAGATATCATATCATTAAAATTATTATGTCTACATTTTAATATTGGTTTGTTTCACTGGGCCTAATTTGACTATAAGTATTTTTCTCAAATACCCTGTCTGTACACAAGACAGTTGTGAGCTCACTACATTCTTAGGAGACTTTAGTTTTCATGCAATTACAAATGAACGGGATAACTGCTTGTAAAAGTACAGTAAAAAGATACCATATTACATTTTTACTAATAATATAATTTTAAATCAAGAGAGTTGAATTAGAAAATCAAGATTTTAACATGCTCTTGAAGATAGCACTAAGGCCAGAGTAAATGTTTCGTTCACACATTGTACCAGCTAGAAGTAATTTCTTTGAATCGTCTTACTGTAATGGTGATAATTGTGGGCCATTGTGGCGCAGTGGGGCAGCGCCGGTCTGCAACACACTTGATTATGAGTTCGTTCTCTACTCGGAGCAATGAGTACATGACGAAGTGTGGCGTTTGAGTTTCGCCACTCGATACGCAATTTATCAATTTCAGGCGCATTTTGTGCGGGTTGGAAATAAATTTTAAATTATGAGAAATTATAAACAAAATGAGATTATCGACCGCTGCGTTTAAATTTTTATACGTTTTCTAAAAATAGACTTTTCAAATATCAACTTATTTATTCGTTTGCCTAAAGCCTACAGACTTCAGTCTACAAATAAAGTAGATAACGAAGTGGTGTATCACAATACTCTTTGTGACTTATATATATATATATATATTGCAGAAGATAAAATAAAAAAAATAATGTTTTAGTAAATTACCAATCTCTTATAATCTTATATTTAAGATCTTTTCTAAGAATATTAAAAACAAGCGACCCGCTCGCGGCTTCGCCTGTGTAAAATACACGGCTGCTTTCTCATTGAAATCAAAAACTTAAATGGTTGTTACTTTTTATTTATGAACCGATTGTAATGAAATAAACATTAAATGTTACAGGAAGTTTACTTAAATACAATAGTGTTTTAGGTTCTATTATATTTTTTTAACATTTTTTAAAATGTTATTCGCACACTTAGGAAATTGAAAAAGGCATATTAAGAAAACGTATAAAAAATTGAACGTAGCAGGCTTTGAACCCGCGCCCCTTGAACGGTTTTCAAGAGGCGCGCTCATAAACACCATATTGTAAAATTATGTGGATGTCTTAGATCTCTGTGGTATATTTGAGTAGCTGATTTGAGTGCTAAAATTTTAAGCTTGCAGCAAAACATAAGCCTTAAGACATCCTTAATCCGACCTGTCGTAAAATCCATTCTTAGCAGACATCTACTATCAAATTCACAAACTACTTACCAAATTCCATCTTTGTATGTCTAACGGGATTTGATATTCCGTATTTGATATTAACGGTATTAATGAGATATTTTTCGTTTTTTATATATCTAGATAATATATACAGGTTGTAAATTGATTGACGTTAAAAAAACAAGGCATGTAACTTCTTGTTTTCAATAAAATCTCATCTCATCACTGTTACAATTTAAAGCAGAACTAACCACGCCTTCCAATTTACAATCTCCGTTTACCCTCGCTTTAACATAATACAATAATTTAACAAGCTTAAGAAGGCTTTCGGGAATTTTCGTTGAGAAAATAAAACATAATGCTTCGAGACGTAATACTTAGGTCTATTACGAATAATTTGCATTTTACTGTATATTACCTAGTAGATACTTCACAAAATGATTGTTCCATAACACTACCGTAAATGTATAACGTTGAAACGTTTTACGGGCTACCCTTTATTACAATATGAACGGTTTTTATTGTTTTTGGGAAACGTTTAGGGAATATGTATGAAAAAATAGGAAAAATATATGTAAATATATATCAGAGGCCTAAGTCTCTCATATAATATGACTCCCATTGGCGTTATCTTTAAATTATCTGAATCTTAGGGGCCGTTCAAATATGACGTAAACAATTTTCACAACAATTCAAAAAAAACCTGAACTTTTTTCGACAGTCATTGCGGTGGATAATGCAAATTCACCTAACCAGAGCGGAGAAATGAAAATAATATAATATATATATATATATATATATAATTATTTAATAATCTAACAAAACAAATTCATATATTAATTAATGTTATGTGTATATGTGACATAGGTTTTTATTATTTATCATAAATAAGATATTAAGTGTTTATAAAGTAGATGGCGTTCTATATAATTATACACCATCTATTTTTATTACCTTAAATTACATTATTCTTTATTGTTTTGCGGGCATTGCTGGACGAAGAGAGGCAGCGATCAACGGCCACTTGCCAGTCACCTATTAACGTACACATGCGCTTGTTCTATTGTCAATTACCATCCCAAACCTTCTATGTAAATTTGAAAACATCATTAATACAGCCCCGTTCCCCTTCTTTTATTCCACGAATTATCGAAGCCAAAAAGAATTAATTTTATATACTTTAGTTTTACTAATATACCTTGTGATAAAATTCCAATATCTAGATTAGAGTGATAAAACAAAAAAGTAAAGCAAGGCCATCATGGCGCAGTGCGGCACGTCTGTAAATGCGATTGGTTGTAGGTTCAATCTCCTCTCGGAGGCATTTAAATTATTTTCATTTCCTCAATCAACACGCAACGTCTGAATTTAGAAAGAAAGTACAGAACGAATGCCTTGTTACTAAATACTCTTGGCCCAACAGTCATAATTGCAAGCTACACGCTATTAAGTTAAGTAAGTATTAAAGAAAAATTTAGAATTTTTATAATTTGATTAAGTATTTTTTTTTTAAATATCATTATAAAGTCTAAGACCGCATGAATATAATATGTTCATATAGATACAACACTATCTAGCAATATAGTGTTGTGTTTTCTCTACTACCAAATCGAAGCAATAAATAAATATTACGCCTGTCTTAACATCTCCACTCGATGTTCAACAAGTTGGTCAAATCGATACCTATTATAGAATAAATTTGTACGTTAGACGAGCTTATGTTATAGTAAAAAAATTCCTATTGTTAATATACGAGCTATGCTAATATTATCGATGATATTTAATCATAGTCGTTTTAATTCAATTTCGAAAATAACCTTCTCTTTAATGTTAGGGTTTTATGACCTTGTACATAGTTCATATAGACATTGGATAAATATCGGTTATTGTATTATTTTCAGACCATCGTGGCGCAGCGGAAGAGTGTCTGAGTCTAAGCGCGATTGGTTGTGGGTCCGATTTCCACTCAGGAGAATAATTATGTTTACACTATTTTCATTTCTCCGCTCTGATGAACAAAATATACTGCAAAGCAATATTTCGAATTCTGAAGAAAAGCGGAGAACGGAATGTCTTCATTATAGATTATTTCCGACTACCCTGCTATATGGGAAAAATAAATATTAACCGTGAGGCTGAAAAAAGAGGCTGAATTTGTAGTTGAAAAATCTATATTATTTTCACTGCGTAGGAATGAA
Source organism: Podotricha telesiphe (assembly GCA_038994665.1). Classification (NCBI taxonomy): domain Eukaryota; kingdom Metazoa; phylum Arthropoda; class Insecta; order Lepidoptera; family Nymphalidae; genus Podotricha; species Podotricha telesiphe. The sequence continues at coordinate 860,557 of JAOYRR010000431.1, read as the reverse complement.
TTTGGAGTTGAAAAGCCTATATTATTTCCCGACTGTTTCATACAAGGGCTACGTGTAAGGGAAGAAATTACCACGAACTTCTAAAACGATCGCTCCAATCGTCGATACCAAAAACCAATATTTACTATACTCTCGAGTCTCAAAATTACAACCATATAATTTACAGCCCAAAATTTTATTCCGAAGGCATGGAAAGGCCTTGTATAGCAATTCTGCTATTGGCATTGACCTGTCCTAGCAATATCTAACCATCAATAAATTGCTCTCCAAGCCACATTAACAAGCTTTTATCTTGGAACTAGGGTAACATAACACCCAATTAACGTCTCAAGAACATCGTCAAATCATTAATAGGCAGTTAGTGATGGAGGAAAACCATTCAGAGTGTGAAAATGGCGAAAACTTAGCAAATTATATCATGCTAAGTGGGCGGTAAGATGATAGAATTGGTAATTCAATATTGAAGTCTTTTAAACTGATGCCCACTTTTTGTGTATAAAGTTGTTACATTTAAAATTTAATCAGGAGAATACTTAGAGTTTTAAAAATAGTTTTAGAAAACGTATAATTTTTATAAGCGGTACTCAAACCTGCGCCTTTTGGAAACCATCCATACACTTTGACCACCACTAAGTTATACGTTCTATCCAGTTACGTCAAATAATTTTCATATGCTCAGTGCTTTAACAAAACTTAAATATTTTTAAAGTTGCTTGTTTTTTAAAAGCTTGTATTGAACATCCGGCATTGTCCAATTTGCTTGTTAATTAGGACACGAGTCTAGATCCGATGATAATATAATATTTATATACTAAAACTTAGGAAATTGAAATAGACATGGCTTAGCGGTCAGAGTGCATGAACGGTTTTTAAGAGGCGCGGGTTCAAATCCCGCTGTATTAAATTTTTTATACGCTTCTTAATATGTATTTTACCCGATTTTCTTGCTGGACGACCAGCTTAACAAGAAAATACTTTTAATAGCTACGCTTCTAGTTTAAAAATAACTACTGTTACAATAATATATTTAATATACAATAGAGAGCTATGAAATAAATACGTAAACACCTAACAAAAACCATAAGGCCCCATAACTTTTCATACGTCAATCAATTTATAGCTTCGTCTCAAGACAATAACGGTATTCAATTACTCGAACAATCATACCACGCCCATTTCATTACACCCTAAAGCCAAGGGTGGGCTTTATTGCCATAGTACATTATTAAAGATGGTCTATAAAAATCATAGCTATTGTAGTTGTTTCCAATATGGCTGGTTTTTTTTGGCTGTAACTAAAAGAAACACTATACAATAATGTTTCGTGAAAATTGGTGTGTTCTGAAAAACATTTTTTAGAGAACGTATAAATTTTTGCGTTCAACATTTGGTTTAGTGGTCAGAGTGTGTGAATAATACTTTAGAATATTAAAAAAGGTGCGTCTTGAAACTAGGTTCTTTCCAAAAATGGGGAAAGGGGGGTAAAAAGTAGAAAGGGGTGAAGTTGTAAAAAAACGACGAAGACAAATATTCAATATCTTACATATTAAATTATATCATGATCTTTTGTATATGGTAATATAATCGCTTAAATAAGAGCTTCTCCTAGAGTTAAAATGGAAAAAATATTTTACTTTTGTTTTTGTCGTTTTGTTTTTACTGTGAAGTATCTATATATATATATTTCATTTTGCTTGTTACAAATTAATAATGTCTTCAAATATGTGGATATATTAAATCTATAGCAAATCTTTTATTTCTTGTATTCATTTGTATGTGATTTTATGCTTCTTTCACTAAACACGCTTCAATACCATACAGAAACTTTTTTGTATCGGTTTCAATATTTCCATACAATTGTATAGACGATGCCGGAGTTATGTATCGAAATCCGGCAACGTTTTTCTTTGAGAGACAACAACTATGCAGTTGTTATCGAAAACATTGTATTATGTGTGTACAGGTATAAATGGAAGTTTCGTATAAAAAGATTGACTTTTAATACAGAATCTATGTGTATAAAAATTTACCATTTCAACCTTCCTCCTAGTAATCTTGTTATTTTCTCGTTCCCGAATGTATTTCGGAAAGTCCTTTCTAAGTCCTCCTTTATAAAGGAACATGCGCGCCAAATTTTCCCTACGGCTAGTAGATTACTAAGTCAGTAACACTTAAAAGATTCTAATTTTTATATTCATAAAACGAAACTTGAACGATATTTCAATAGTCGTATATCGAGTATTGTTTAAATTATTTCATATGAAGGCATCTGAATTAAAGAATTTAAGCTAGACGAAGCAAATATTAGAATGGTGCTAATTTTATTTTCGGACAAAAAATACAAAATAAAGATATTTATATCCATACAAACAAATCATAGATAAGGAAACATACATTTTTACAATCATTTATTCAGCTTGCCGTGTTAATCAGTTCTTGGGTGGCTCAAATCTTTCAAGCTTAATTTTTCCAAGTACCCAGTGTCCAATTGAGATAACATCTATGATATATTAATTAATAATGCATTCATATATTTAAATTTTAGCAGTCCAGGTCTGGATCTGGGTCTGGGTCTCTTTACTGTGAAACAATGAAATATTGTATAGTTAATTTTCAAAAACGTTTCTTTAATTATTCAGATCATAAAATCAAACTTACACTTTCTACAGTATGTTTTATCAAGATTTTGTCCTACAAAATTGAACCCACAACCCTTGTCTTCTGTCAAATATATTTGCTGAACAAATTAAAACTATTTCAGTCTATTTTAGTACCAGTCGATTTCATTACAATAACTTAACTGTGGAGCTATCGAAGCATAAAAGCGTAACAACTCTCTACTTCTAGAGTTTTACTATTAATTAAATTAAAAAGACCATTGTGGCGCTGTGGGACAGAATCTGACTGTAAACCTGTAACGCAGTTGTAGGCTCGATTACCACTCGGGGGAATGATTTTAATTTCGCCTTCAAAAGGTTGATAAATCATTTATGTCACATGGTATACGTATGTATAATAAAATTCCACAAATAATTTCAGACTTGCCACTTGAACAATTTAAAAACTTATTACTGAGAAAACTATATTATTCGGTCCAGGAATACTATTCTGATGTCAATGTGTGGAATTAAACGCTTTGATGCTCACTCAGGAGGCTACTTATTGCAAAACTATATTTGAAAAGAGCAACTGTTGAAGTTCTCGCGGGCTCTTCTCAGCTGAACTGCCTTCCGAGGCAGTGGTAGCTGCCGCTAGACAATACTGACAATACTGACACTTTATGTTAATTGATCATTCGAAAGTGCTTATTAATAGCTTATTTAAATAAAGAATATTTTGATTTTGCTTTATTTATGTTTATTTCACCGCTCTTGTTAGTCATAGCGCAGTGTTGAGTTTCGCCGTTTTACACGATATGTCTAGGATTCGGTTTTATTCCTCCTAGTCGCCAGTCATCCAAAATCCAAAATTATTAAAAATTATATTCTGCCACTAAAGGCCGTGATAGTCCTGTACAATAATTAACATATTTTTTTTAGCTTCACACTTTTTCCCGAATAGTATAGCAAGGTAGCCAGATATGACCTAGTGTCAAGACTTTAAGAGAATTCCAGCCATTTCGTGTTGAGTAGCGGAGCTAAATGCCGCGCTTTGTCTTGTTCACCAGAGCTGAGATATTAAAATATATAAATTATGAATCCACCGAGTAGGAATCGAACCCACAACTAATCACGATTAGACGGTGTCTCATTACGCCACGAATAGCCTCAATGGCCTCAATAATAAACATGCCCGAATGAATTAACAGAGAAGACAAGTTTATATAACTTAATCAAGACTTAGTTTAATTGTGTAATTAAAGATGACTACATTAATTATATGTACATTAAAATAACATTCAAAGTATCTTAATCTTTGAAGTGCTTATCTAAGTCTAAAGTGACACTTTAAGTTATTAAGTGACACCGAGGTTGCTTTCAAAGTTAACTTAAGTATACAAGAACTCATATTTTAGTTTTCCTTTGAAAATATTTCTTGAAATACTATTATTAAGTGCACGCTTTAAGAGCTTGCAGTGTGAAATAAAATGTGAGATTAGTTTAGACTGATATATAATTTTAAAAAATTCCAAGTCCAATTACTCTGACCGTTGAGCCATACTTTCATTTGGACGGTTTCCAAGAGGAGCGGGTTCGAATCCTGTAAAGTTGAATTTTTTATACGTTATCTAAAAATGTTTATCATATACTAAGTGTGTGAACACTTTAAAAATGTTAGAATGATTATTTTATATTTTCTAGATTTTATTTGAACTAAGCTAATACAAAGTATTGGAATAAACCACGAGGTTTCGAAGTTAAGTAAACACTGTAATCATTAAAAATAAACTAAACATTACTTTTGAATTTGGAATCTGTTATTTTAACTATGTTTTCTTATTTACGCGCCAATATATTGTATATATAATATTTAGGTGATATTAAAATGGAGTGACGTGATAAAGAGAACTAAATCGGTGTGATTGCATTACATAAGGTAGGTATGGTGCGAATTTCAATCTTTAAAATCCTCCATACGCTTGGTATTAGTCAAATGTCTGTGTATTGATAGGTACAATGAAACCTCCTCTGATTGTGAAAGAAAAAAATCTGGCCGTCAATGTAGTGTTCGTATGAAAAAGACAATCAAAGGGAATATATATATATGAGTTAATTCGTAATTTTCTTTCCTTTACTGCTTTGATTGTCTGAAAACAAAAGATTTTATCTCATGAGATGAAGATAGCATTTAGAACCATGTTGCGTATTTTAAAAGATTCATGTTTGACCTAATAATTTAAAAAAGAATAGGGTGGTAGAATCAATACAACTACTGAAACGGTACGCAAATTCAGGTCACAGTAAAAAGTTTTTAACGAATGCGTAATTTTTTACACGACGTTGACGTTTTATGATTAATGTATTTAACTAAAACACTGTAATAGTAATAAATGTTACGTACAATTTATTTATTTTTTTGTAAAAATATTTATGGCAAGACTTAATAGTATAATGATTCCTTTATTTCAGCTTCACATTGCTATGCGAAAAATAGCTACTCTGGTAGTCAGAGAGAACCTAGTGTCAAGAGACTCTGTACCCCACTTTTCGAAATCAAGACACCGCGTTTAGTCTTAGGTACCAGAGCGTAGAAGTGAAAATATTTTGAATGTAATCATTTCCCCGAGTGGGATTCGAACCCACAACCAATCTCGTTTACAGTCAGACGCTGTCCCATTGTGATACAATGGCCCCAATATTAATAATCATTAATATATTTAAAATAAAATAACTCATTTTGCGTAGCACGCGGACAGAGACTAGCGCTTAGAATAGTGTATATAATACAATAGTGTGCAAAAAGCAGCCTCCTGTACTATCATGACTTTGAAAGTAAATAAATGTTTCGCATCTGGTATTTCCTTGAAATCACAAGACAATTTAATGTTGAAAATTGTACAAACATATACATTTCTAGGAATTTGCTAAAGTAAGAAGCTCTTTGTAAGAGATTTCTTTTCTCTTGTAGTTATCGAGCTTCTTGAAAATAGAAACAAAGGCAATAACGACTTTACGCTGCTTTTCCACATAATATGGTAGGCTCAGTGTTGAGACACTCCGGCTTTCCACCGGAATTGGAGTTAAATGGCGGAAGTCAACATTGTTATTTTTTTTTAATTTTCTTTTCATACTTTTTTGAGTATTCTAAGGCTAAATAAACTTTCTAGTTATGGATTATAATCGTATTCAGACAATTTTCTTGACTAATATACTGACGCGAAAATATACTATTGAATATTTATTTATTGCCTTAGCAATGTATAGTTTTATACAAAAGAGTGTGTCTAACATTTATTTCATTCGTTTAATACATCTCATGAAATATAAAAAAAAAACTTTCTGCATTTAACTTTAATTTAACTTTACCGCTCTGGTACCTAAGACAAAGCGCGACTTTGAGTTCCACCACTCAACGCGCAATATTTCGCTCTAGAGTGACAAGAGGCTCTCTCTAACTACCCTGCTATACGGAAAATAGTGTGAAGCTGCAATAATAAGACTAGTAGCTGTGGGTAAGTAACCATTCCCCGTAAATTTATTTTCATTTAAATGTCTCCATTTCATGCGCAAAGTGGAGAATACAGTGTCCTAACACTAGGTTCTCTATAACTACGCATTTATACGGGAATAACCGAAAAGCTGCAAAAAATACCGTTAATATAGATTCAACAAATATATTTCTTAAATTTGTTTGTAATATTATAAAATATGTCTTAATATTTTTTTCCCTCCCCTTTACTTCAAAGGAAACTATGTTCCAAATTGCAAATAACTACATCCAGTAGTCTCGGCTGTGCGTAGTGTCTCAGTCACTTAGTTATTAACAAAAGAATTCTGTATATTCAAAGTAGTAGTATAAATATTTTAACCTCAAGGTGTAGGACTGGTTAAATCGGTTAGCGGTGTACTTGCTTCATACATAACATCATAACATAAAACTACAAACTATATATATATATATATATATATACATATAAATATAAACTATATTTTCTGCCTAGCCTGCTGCTGCTACGGAACGGAACAGAAAGATAGGGTAACAGAAGTTGGTAAAAAATTGTCTACAGAGATGCTATCAAGAAAAATAAGTTGTGATAAGCGTGTAGGAATTTCGACGTAGCTGGATGTAGAACGGTTGGCTTTGCAGTCAGAGCGCTTGGACAGTTCTCAAAATACGTGAGTTCGACTCCCATTGCATTCCAAATTTCTGCACGTTTTCTAAAAATGTTTTTTTTTTTACCTAGTGTTACGATTCTGTTATCTCCACTTTCCATGCATTTAATTAACAAGCCTACTTTGTTTGAGCAAAACTTAATGAACCTACAACTATATTGGATACATTTTAACAATTTCTAATCGCACCAAGATGGAAAATTTTAACAAGATTTTTTTTTCAATATTTTTATAACTACAAAGGCAACAAGAACGGTCATTGCCCTTGATTCGACGATAATTCAAACAGATTGGTTCTGTACATGTCATTTTTGATAAAGGTTTGGGTTTTAGTAAATTTTCTAAGTAAATAATCCCAGAATATGCTAGTGGGGTTACTAAGTAATGAAGTTTGGGCGAGCTATATTTTATATTCAGAAGTATAAGTGTGATATTGTATGAGTGAGCCCTACCACGTTATATTCAGATACTGCTAATTCATGGAGGTCACTGTGGCGCATTGAGACAGTGTCTGGCTGTAAACGCGATTGGTTGTGGGTCGATTCCCACTCGGAGGAATGGTTATATTTAAATTATTTTTATTTCTCCTCTCTACTTCCACCACATCCATCTTGAGCTCCACCACTCAACGCACAAATGCCTTGAATTCGGACGGAAAGTGGAGAACGGAGTGTCTTGAGACTGGTTCTCTCTGACTACCCTGGTATGCGGGAAAAAGCGTATAGCTGTGAAGCTGAAGCTATTTTATAAACCATTACCTAAATGTTGCTTATAGAATTTGTTTAAAGAGAGCTTCGATTTCCAAACATAAACTTTTAATTGGTGAATCAAAAATAATCTTATTCATCCTTGCACTAGGACGACCTATTGTGTATATATATATATATATGCAGGTATTTTTCATTCCCATTGACCACGCAAGCGAAGCAACGGGTAACGGCTAGTATCTATATAATATATTAGAGAAAATATGTAATTAAACAAAACTTATAATAAAATATATTTGTCTGCTTAATATTTAGGAAATAGATTGTTGTCGTGGGAAATTATACAACAGTGTACGTCAAATGTGTGTGTTTGTTTATGTGTGATATTTATTTTCCTAATTTAAATTATTAAAACTATTATTAGCTTAGTGTAGTTTTTCTTATTATTATTATATTAATACTGGAAAGAAAAACTTTGGACCCATTTTTACGGGAATTTTGTGGATGGAGAAATTTGAAATTTTGTTATAGCCAAAGTTTGCTTGAAGATGAAGTGCAGAGAGAATAATTTTTTTATAGTAATTCATTAAAAACATATTATATTAATAAAACAAATACTACCCATAATACTGTGTTTGATATACTCGTTTATATAAAGTAGCATACAACAAAATACATTTTAGCACCCGACGTTTCGAACCCTTTACAGTAGTCCGTGGTCACAGGTAGACTAGTATAGGTAGATTTTCAAATACCGATATTAAACGCGATTAATCCGGTTAAAAATAGTTTCAAGATACTCCGTTCTCCACTTTCCACCAGAATCCGAGACAGAGACAGAGAGTGGAAAATCTCAACGCCACGCTTTCTGACACTAAAAATAAAAATAATTTAAATATAATCATACCCCGAGTGTATTTGCAGATACAGCCACAATAAGTCTCAAGTATACATATAGAACAATCATCTTATATATTGCCTACAGCTACTGTGTGAATCAATTTCAATGTAACCGCAACTCAATTGAGAGACAAGCTCCAAGCAAGCCTCCGTAATTGGTTGGAGATGCAACAGTGAATAGTGTAGTAACTGGTGAAAGCCTTAAATAGATCCCACTTGACGAGAAGTGTTCGTGTGTTTTCATGAATGTGGGGAATGGGGTCAAATTCAACTTGGCCAATGTTTATTCAAACTAATATTATAAATGCGAAGTAATTGTCTGTGTGTGACGTCATCACGGCGAAACCGCTGAACCGATTGTGAAGTAACAAAACATATTTAGAAAACGTATTGAATTTTAAGTAGCGGGATTCGAGCTGGCACCTCTTAGAAACGGCTTAAAACCGTCCGTGGAGAGCATCGAGCGCTCTGACCATGCGTTGTTCATTGTGCGCTTATGTACGGATACCGGCATGATATGACGGCACCCAAGAGGTGAAGGTTCAAATCCCGCTACGTTTAAATTGTTATACGTTTTCTATAAATGTTTTTCTTATTCGAAGTGTAAAAAATTTCTCTTGCATTCGCGAAGATAATTTAAATACAATAAATTAAACAAATTTAAACGGATTAATCGCGTATATTCGAAATCTTTTCGCAAAATATGATTTAGGACACCCGATGTTCGAATACTTTACAGTGGTCCGTGTCCGATCGTGACCACCGACTGTGTCCGTTTAAAGTAGTATAATTTCAATATATTCAAAATTAAATTCACAAGTATTTTGCAGAGTCTATAGAAAAAATACAATACTTACTATATACTTTATGAAATGAAACTATTTTTAACGTTTTAAAACTATGTAGTAATCGCAAAAATCAAAGACCTTATTACTATATACTTTTTCGGATATAGATTTCAAACAAAAAAAGGAAGTGGTTGAAGCGGCCAATGAAAGTCCAGATCGAGTGTTCAAATATAAGAAACGATGTTTTTTTATATTACATAGGTTTTAATATAAATGAAATTCAAAATATCCTCCAAATCCTCATAATTTATTTGTAATTTGATTTTACCAGTCTACTATTTCCTTTATAAATAAATTTACAGATTTCCTTTACAAATTTGAGTTTTACAGTCCTATTCATTTTGTAGTACAATTTTAATGTATATATTTAATGTACAGCATTTCACAAAACTACTTAAGAAAGCTTTATATCGATTAAGCATGTATTTTTAAATAGCTCGCCTACAAAGTAGTCTGGACATCAGTCAAGCGACTAACCGCTATTGTTTAATTGCGATGTTGTCGAAGCGAGTTGTGAATTGTATAATATACTTATATATTTTTTATTTATTTATTATTAACGCATTTCTGACATAATGTTTAGTAACCATAATATTTTGTACTTAATTTCATAATAAGAAGCCAAAACTAAATAACTGTATTATAAAGTACTAAAACTTTTCCCCAGCCCGTACAATTGGAGATATTAAGTAAAAAATCAAGAACAAACAACACGAAATGGCGCAAGTATGAAAAGGTCATAAATAATAGTCTTTTAAACAGCAGTAAGTGTATATTTTTTTAACATTTTTTAAAGTGTTATTCCCACACTAAGGAAATTGAAAAAGACATATTTAGAAAACGTATAAAAATTTGATAGCAGCGGGACAGTAAGTGACTGATTATATAGAAATATGAAATTTGTATTCGAAGAAACAAAGCTTATCCTTAAATCAACCCTAATAGTCGATCGCAGTGTACGCATGCATATGCATTGTAGTCCAGTTGTGTCATTCCCTGTGACTAGTGCTAACTCAATTTGACGAAGACTATGGGTATTTTTATAGAGTACGATATTTAGAAATGCTATGTCTCATTGAAACAAGAAATTTTTAATCAAATATAAAATATTAAGATTTTAGTATTACAAAAGTCTTAATCCTTGATGTCATTGAGCAGTTTGCAATAATTGTGGAGGCAATCGCAACTCAGAGGAATGGCTCTGTAACTGAATTATTATGATTTCCACACTTTGGTATAACCTAATGCGACGACTTTTGTCTCGAATTCAGTCGAAACGCGAAGAGCGGAGAGATCATAACTGCTGTGCTAAAAAAGGGGAAGCTGATAAAAAAAGCGTTTGCCCATCTCGTGCCATGAAAAAGAATATTTGAAATTTCATATGTTTTAATTAGAACTATCAACATCAATCTAGTCTTAACATCTATTGACATTACATGATATGCTACGGACATACGATTATTGACATACAATTATATTCGATACTAGCGACCTGCTCGCGGCTGCACCTGCGTACACGACACAAATAATGGCTATTCGGGTTTTTCGTCCGCCCATTGCGCCGTCATAACTTAAATCACCAACGTTGCCCAAATTTATAATTTTGTTGAATTATGAAAATAATTGCGTCAATTTATCAATTGTCATCAATCAATTTTATCAAATATACTATGTTTAAACAGCGAAAGTCGACTTTGCTCTAAATTTCTGAATCCTACTAACGAACTGAAAATGCATTGCAAACTAAATTAATTAGTTTATGCTAACAAATTCGACAGATAGGAAATTAGCATTTTAATTATCACATTAATGGATTTTCTGTTATGTGTCAAAATAAACAGGCTGAAAATATTTATAAGTGACTTTAGAACAGGCAGGATAAAAAAACATTTAGGATACAAAAATAACATTTTTCAGAAAACGTATAAATTTTTTAACACGGCGAGATTTGAACTCTTAAACGGTAACCAAGAGGCGCAGGCTCGACACTATGTTCAACTTTTTCTATATTTTCAGGCAAGGTGGTCTTTCTCGAATCCCACTCTCCTTTGCTGTCATTCGTAACTTATTAAAAATATTTAACTAGACGCGACGGCCCCTATGCCCACTTATGTTAAACTTCTGATATCTTCTAAGATATTCATTTTAATATACTATAAAGGACAATATTGATTATTTTTTTTTTATATATATATATATATATATATATATGTAACATTGTACGTATCTAACATATTACATGGGTCAAAAAAATATTATACTGTTAAAATTGTATCGCAAATAACACATTATTTTTTGGAATAAATAAAGATAAAAATGGTTACTGTGAGCCATCCTTAAGAGATAGAAATATACTCGTACCTACCATCACAAACTTTTTTATGAACATTTTTAACATACATAATTCAGATCTGCTAAGCTGAATATTACAACGCAAGACTTTCACATTTAACATATAGCAGGTGATAAGTATGTGCAAAAACATAGCAATTTCAACAAAGAACTTAATAAAATAAATGGATATTCTCCATACAACGTGACATTGCAATGATTAGTGTTCTACGGCACGTTCGAAGCCCCATAATTAAAGAAGTGAACTGAACTGATATTTGGCTTTGGCTTCATACATTTCAAATTGTAATATTTGAACTAGATTAATTACATATATTTTATATTTGAACATTGGATTTTCTAAAATGTATTCTCGAACACCAAAATATATGGAATAATTAATGTAAAACGGTTTCTATTTAAAGCGGAAGTATGGTCTCATATTAGTGACACGAAGCTTCTTCGTGTAAACAACGTTCTAGTTGTAAATTTATTCTTAATAGGCAATTTTTGCCCGAGTTGTGTTTTTTTAAACTCCGGATTATCCAACTATGTGATATTTCAATTTCACATTAAATAAAATATAGGACGTATTTTAATCGTGTAGTGTAAATTATCTCTTCTCGTAACGGTTTAATTTCCTCCACAGGCGTTCCCCGCCACTCAATGTATAGCAGACAGATTAAAAATACGACACACAATTATTTAGCCATAATGGACTTGTTGAATTATGTTTAATAACAACTTATGAGGTAAATTAAAAATAGAATAGAATAATTAATGTTTTGGAGCTTTTGGCACTTTTAGGAAACGAACAAAAAAAATAATTTATTGTATAAAATATGCTTTAAAGAAAGACTTTTAAGTATAAAATGGATAGCTTATCGTGGCATCAACACTGATTCAACTAAACATAAAGTTGCTAAAGCTATACACTTTTTGGAGATCTAAAAAGCACGAGGACTCGACCTTATATTTGCGGAAATGCTAAAAGCTAACCTGCCTTCCGCTGCAGAGACTGACGCCTCTGATCGAGAAAGTTTGGGACACTGAGGTTATAGCTGCAGATGGAAATAAAAGTCTCCTTATAAAATGACCTAAAAGAGGTCATATAAGCCAGTGCCGCAACTGGAGAGGCATTACTTTGCTGTCTGTACTATCTAAAGTTTTCTGTAATATTATCCTGGATAGAACGAACGCAGTTGAACCTCTTCTGCGTAATAAATAGGCGGGTTTTCGCTCGTGTGACAACATACGCCGCAGAATAAAATGTGGAATAAGCAATGTCCTAGACTACGCCGGTGACCTGTGCCTACTTAGCCATTCTCCCTCCCAACCAAACCCCAATATGGAACATAAGTGAAGTGATAAGAATTTTGAACGTAGCGGGATTCGATAACGCACCTTACCACTTTTCACTTATTTGTACGTCTTCTAAAAATAATTTAATTATCCTAATTGTGAAATAACACTTTAAAAATAATATCAAACTGTCTGTGAAGTTAAACTGCTGAAAATTATAGATTTAATTTTCCAATTAATCTTTTTAGAAATTATATTTTTTTGTAAACGTAGGGCGGCAGTAAAATCTTCACTTTGTACTATAATCACTATGCTACTTATATATTCACTAGTACTGGTGATGGTATGAATTTTATCAGTAATAATAGTTATTATTTTAAATATTATTATATTTATTCTGTACTAAATTATAAAGTTTCTTATCTGGTATCCCACATTTTGGTAGAAAAGACGACGATAAACGAGGTCGCAAAGGCTCATTCACCATCTATTGAATTACAAGTAGAACACATAACACTCTCTTTTCTACTTAGACCAACAGAATCAATCCACGGATTGACTGAAGGTTCTGATTGAACAGTTTTGTACCAAATACCCTTAACTTGAGGTTGTAGGTCGAAATATTCCTTCCAAAATTTAAAACACTAATTTCTTATTAAATTATACCATCAGACACCGCAGGTTTAATAGCCGTTTGTAGACCATCTGTAATTCCCTCTTTCGCCAGTAAATCGGCTATTTCATTACCTAAAATATTAACATGATATAGGGAATCCACTGTAAGAATATCAATTTTGACACTCGAGCTCTTTAGATTAATTTAAAAATAAACAAAAGCTACGGAAATATATCGGGATTAGAGGTACATCGAGCTGTGTTGAAGATAACTTTTCGGAAAATATGATGAATTTCTTATGATCCTTACTGTGTATTGAAAAAAATATACTATAATTCTTCACAAATGGCTATTAATTCTGTATGCATAATAGAAATATTGTTATTCATTTGCAATTTCAAGGATATGGATATCAGTAATATCCATTTTTTGACCCATCTGACCTCATGAAATAGTTAAGTTTGATGTTCTATATTGTAATAATACATCCAAGTATCAAAAGATTTTTTCTTTCAAGCAATCTTATTACTCTGACTTATTTCAAGACATTTAAGCCGTTCATGAATTGTTAATAATGGTTTACGTTTTCTGTTACATTTACATAACGTGTTACTTCTAGTTTAATTTTCCAATTTACAAAACTATCAATTATATATTTTTTAACATTTTTTTAAGTGTTAAATCGCACACTTAGGAAAGTGAAAAAGACATATTTAGAAAACGTATAAAAAAATTAACGCAGCGGGATTTGAATCCGCGCCTCTTGTTTTCTGAATATTAAATATTCAATTTCCTAAGTGTGCGATTAGCACTTTAAAAAATGTTAAAAAATATTTAATAAATAGCATTCTCTCTTGCCAAACGATTGTTCGTAGAATAATCTTTGGGTCGCAAAAATTTGTAAAAATCTCTCTACAGAGATGCTAACAATTTCAACGTAGCTGGATGTAGAACGCATGGCTTAGCGGTCAGAGCGCTTGAACAGTTTTTAAGAGGCGCGGGTTCAAATCCCGCTGCTTTAAAATTTTTATATGTTTTCTAAATATGTGTTTATCAATTATTTTCCTTCCGTTTTGTGATCATAATAAATGACCCAGCCAATAGATGCATTTCTATTCAAACGTTGTCAAATGCCAAATAGCCAATTTATACCAAAGCCTTACTGGAATCCGGAACTGAGTAGAGCAGTAATATTACGTCGGATAGCTCTCAGAAATTTTCGTCGTAATCCTACTCCAAGAAACTATGAAATTTTAAAAGAGAAAATTCAATATTTTCAAAGACGTCCTTAGGATGGCATAGACTGAACTTGAAAAAAAATGTTTTCAACTATAAGAGAATTGTCCTCTTCTGTGAATGACCTGATATATGGATTCAAATGATATTATGGATAAATGGATTAAAGGATATAGAATGAAAATATGTCTATAGATAGATAGATACAAAACGACACAAAATACAGCAATAAGGTGTTTGCTTTTTAAACCCGGTTCTGTAATTATAGGCTAACAAGTTTAATATCCACCAAACGTGCATTCGAACTGTCCCAACATTTTGTCGTTGGATTTCAATTTTTTTATTGTGTATTCATATAAAAATAATATAAGTAATATGTAAAGAATTTGATGAATTTGATGAGTCAGAAACTGAACTTTAAATTTTAAAACATTTAAATTTAAATTAGTATAATATTATGAATTTGGATTTAAAAAAATAATTATATGTTCATACAATTGTAATAATATATTACATATCCTAGTCTACTCAAGCGCTCTTTAAAATAAATTACATCGCATCAGGTATTTTTGCAAAAGCAAGTGTTTCTCTGTACTATTTTGAAGTGGCTGTAGCTTTTGTAATGGATCCAAGATCAAGCAAGACTATAACATATATCTAAGCTCACATATCCATTGATGCGTAAAATACGTATTGCCTTGGCAACGTAAATATCAATTTATCCAAAAGTCTTCGAAGCACTTGACAGTGTTTTATATATATTTTATGAATTTCCAATGCATTGCTATAAAAATATTAGCTTTCTTCCGCCAAATTTTATACTCCCTCGTCCGCATTATTATAAGGAATGTGTGTTATGCTGACTAAAGGAAACATTTTAAAAAACCATTGTAGATTATCTTCATCTTATCCATCCCATTAATTCGTAGTTGTATCCAATTATTCAATATAATCACATATATCAATGAAATTAATGTTTTACATGTAACTACTTATTGCTTATCATTATAATATTCTAAAAAATTTTAGTCTCATTTTCAAGCTTAGTTTAGAAAACCTTTAAATGTAAATGTAATGTAAAAATTTCGACCGCTTGGACGGTTTCCAAGAAGTGCGGATTCAAATTCGAATCCCACAACGAAATTTTTTTTTCTACGTTAATTTATTTTCATTTCCCCGCTCAAGTAAGACAAAGCATTCACCACGCAATGTTTCGAACTGGTGCTAAAAAACAACGAGTGTCGCTAAAAAAATACGGGAAAATCAATTAAGAAATCAAATAAATTTGGACACATCGGTATTTCAACCTGCGCCTCTTGGAAAGCTTCCAAGCTTTTTGAACACTCAGCCATGCGTTCGAACACATTGTTGAGCAGTCAGCATTTTCTTTAAACATTTTTTATATTCTAACTTTGTGAATAACACTTTAAAAATGTTAAAATTAGGTGTAGCTTGAAACAAGAAGTTTTCTTTTTATTAACGAATGTTCTATAACTTAAAAGCACAACTTTTGCAATTTACCATCGATTTACAATATGTGGGAGTATATTTATTTAGTATTTTAAGCCCACACTGGCCCAAATACTCTTAGGATCTTTATTCTCACGGTCTTGACAAAGTTAAAAACAAGGTCAATTCAATTCTACTAAAAATAGAAATGGAAATTTTGCGAGAAACGTAGCAATTATCGATACTTTATATTTCGGATGAAAAGATATCATACTTTTGATTTTGAGCTTTTCATTTCGGTCAAAGTGCCCTAGCCATTGAAACTATAAATTTTTAACCCAACATTTGTTTTATTATAAACAAATTCAGGTGTATTAAATTTAATTCCATTCATTCCCTTCTTCTTCTTTTACTCCACCGACCGGAAATCGAACTCACAACTAATCGCATTTACACCGACTGTTGTCTACAACTTTACGACTGTACGTCGTTTTTTGACGTATATATTTAATTATAGAAATCATAAGCGATAACAGTATGTGCTTTTTTTATAAAGTATATTTTCATATATTTCAGTTACATTTGTTAATTTTTAAATGAACTCAATCATAGCTGGCTCGTATAGTAGAATAGTAATCTAGTTTTTTCGTTTTTATGAACAAGTCGTTTGACAGAAGAGGTCCAATGACTACTACCTGCCCCTGCTAAGCGGGAAAAAGCGTGAAGCTGCAAAATAGATATGTAAACAAATAACTCTAAATTAATTGTTTATATCTAATTTAATTTTTGCCTGTAGCAATAAGAAATGGCTTTACATTTTATATTCAATGTGTTTAAGACAGATAATAATTTAATATGGATTAGCACTATTAACTTTAAAGAAAGACTGTCGTAAAAAAAATCTAATATGGTTTATTTGATAATTCGTTTTGTTTTTTTTAGCTTCACGCATCTTCCCATAGAAATCGAGATAAATTATTTTTAAACACTTTTTAAAGTGTTATTCACACAAAAGGAAATTGATAAAGATATATTTAGAAAACGTAAAAACTTTGTACTTAGACAGTAAAAAAAAAATGTCTTTATATTAAACTGAGGAAATTTGTAAAAATGTATAATATTTTTTTTATTTTAAAAATGTTATTCACACACTAAGGATATTTTTCATAAAGATGCTTCAAAGAAATAAGTTGTAATATGAACGGTTTTCAAGAGGCGCGGGTACAAATCCCGCGGCGATCAAATTTTTATACGATTTCTAAATATGTCTTTTTCAATGTCCTTATTGTGCGAATAACACTTTAAAAAATGTTAAAAATATAAAATAGGACTATATAAAACAAAATCGGTTTTCAATAATAAAATTATTCAGGCAATTATAAATAACTGGAATCGTATTGAAACGCAACGTCTATCGGGATTCTATTATGCTAATTAAGAGGCGATTGTAACAATGCCAGTACCAGCACATGTAAATTTTACATTGTTTATAGTGATGTAAACTGTAAACTCGATTGCTTGAACGTTCGATCCCCACTCGGAGAAATGATTATATTTAAATTACTTTCATCTCGCAGCTCTAATAGGACGAAACGCGGCATTGAGTTCCGGCACTCAGCATGCAATGTCTCGATTTCGATTCGATTCGAATTCAAACTGAAGACCAAATTGTCTTGACACTAGATTCTCTGACTACCCCGCTACGCGGGAAAAATGTGGAGCTACAATAATATTGCACAGAACACTTTTCAAGACGCGTGTTCAAATCCTGCTGTATTTAGATTTTTATGCCTTTTTCTAAAATATTTCTTTTTTTACTTAAGTGTGTGTATAATAATTAAAAAGTTCATAAGTTAATTTCAATTAACTGTTTGAATTGAATAAAAGTTCACGCCGTCTGACTTTACGACTAAGGGCAATTGAGGAATAGCGTTAAGTTGTCGAAATGAAAGCAATCGCAACTCAAGTTTTCTATAAACATAAAACTTGATGAACAAATATTTCTGAAATTTAATTATACATACGATAATAAGCGTAATTGCGAAAAAATAGTTTCCATTATTTCCTTTCTATGAGTAAAAGTTACCCTAAAATAAGACTAAAAATACTGCCAAGTCTATAAAATGCTTGTAGTAATTGATAGAATATAGTATCTATTGGATATCTAAGCTATAATAGATTTCATAAAAAAATTTTTTTTTCTAGCCGGCATTCGGGCGTTCTGATCACCTGATGGTATATGATTACCGCCGCCCGTCCACGACCCCGTGTAACACCTGAAGGTCTATAGGAATGCCGGACTTTTTTTTTAATTTAAAATACGATTTTTAGTAATTTACTTGTATAGTACGTATTAGAGTGTACAAGTGATAGTCAAAGATTCGATTTTCTCGGATATAACCACAGAATTTTAATTTGTATACTTGTTTTAATTATAATAGTTTTTTCATATCCTTATGTGAATAACACTGAAAAGATGAAAATATTTCATTTATAGCATTCTCACTTAATAGCCACACGACTTTATATTAGAAATAATGTTTGGGTAACAGTTATTTGTATAAAATGTCTAAACAGAGATACTAACAAAAGAATAATACAAAAACACCATATATTTTGGGTACAACTAAAAACGTAATGTATATTGTATAATAAGTATACATATATCGGTATAATCAATATTACCATAATGTGTTTCCGATATCCACAGAGCCTAGCTAGCATTGCTACTGCAATTAATAGGATTATATTTTGAATGCCTCGTTCATTGAAAAATACATATTTAGAAAATGTATAAAAATTTGAGCGCAGCGGGATTTGAACCTGCGCCTCTTGAAAACCGTTCAAGTTCCAGTTCAAGGTTTTTAAGAATCGCGGGTTCAAATACCGCTGCGTTCAAATTTTTATACGTTTTCTAAATATGTCTCTTTCAATTTCGTTAGTGTGCGAATAACAGTTTAAAAAATGTTTAAAATATATATATATATGTTTGTGCTTGCTTTACTTGTATTAATTCCAAAAATTTATAATATGTTATATGTGTACGTTTGTTTATATATATTTTTTATTCTCAGTTCCATTTTTATATTTTTGTAAGCTTGTTAGTATTTTTTATGTTTTTGTAAACCGAGTCTAAACTGCACTGTTGCTCGAAACTGCTAAATACTGTATTGGTTTACTGAAACCGAAATACCTAGTGTGGGACAAACCAAATATATTAACTATATATATCAAAAAATTGTAAATCTGCTTTTTGCTAACAAATATTTATATCTATATCTATACATATAATAAAAATGTAACTGATCGCTGTCCGTACATGGAAGATATATGAAAAAATATATTATTGGGATAATTTATTTATGTAATAGAAACCAAAACAATGATTTTTAATTTTCTTTTCTGTTTGTCTGTTAATTAGAAGTTTAGTCATAAAGTTTACTAAGGTGAAACCGCGGGCGGGTGGCTAGTATTTTGTATATTTATATTAAACTCTTCCGTTACTAACAAGTGACTCATAAACAACGCAAAGCTAAAACTACTGTGTGACACAGAAAGCTAAATTTGTCATTTACGAGTAGGTTCCTTGGGAAACGTACAGTCTAAACTAAAGTCTAAACTAAAGTCTAAACTAATGTCTAAACTAAAGTCTAAACTAAAGTCTAAACTAAAGTCTAAACTAAAGTCTAAACTAAAGTCTAAACTAAAGTCTAAAAACTAAAGTCTAAACTAAAGTCTAAACTAAAGTCTAAACTAAAGTCTAAACTAAAGAAGATAGAAGTAGAAATAGTATGGAGAATAACATAAAGTCCACACAAACAAACAGGCGACTTCTTTATATATTTATTTTATTTTAGTTTCACACTTATCCCGCATATCAGGATAGTCTGAGGGAATACAGGAACAAGACACACCGTTCCACACTTTCATTGCGTGTGTGGCGGAACTTTGTCCTGTACACCAGAGCGGAGAAATGAAAAGAATTAAATTATTATACCTCCAAATGGGAATCGAAGCCGCAACCAATAGCGTTCACATTCAGATGAAAGCCACTGCGCCACTAAACTAAGCTTGTTAAATTGTTGGGCGACAATTTGTTTTTATTATATTTTTAATGTTCAAATTTTAATTAACTTGGCTGACGCTAGAACTTATTTACATACGAATATGCAAATCGCGTTGTGGTTGAAAATATCACTATCACTTACCAATTCATTAATCAAGCGGAATTCATTTTAAATTGTTTTACATTATTTATAATACTGTACTGTTTGTTTATTTTTATTTTATTTTGTGAGGTAAGAGACTATGCTATATCATAGGTTTTGGACTTGAAATTCATTTTATGCATGTCAAATTAAACTTTGTTGCGCAGTAAGTGCAATTTCTTGTGGGTTCAATGCCCGCTCGGGGGAATTTTTAATATTTTTCTACTTTTGTAATACAAAGCTCGACTCAACACGCAATGTCTCGAATTCGGATGTAATTCGCATGGAAGGTGGAAAACGGAGTGTCTTTACACTAGGTTCTATCTGACTATCCTGCCATGCCAGAAAAAGCGTGAAACTGCAGACATATTGTAAATCAATTTACTATGAATAAAATAATAATACGTACTATTATTGTAAAAAGAATGTTGTAAAAAGAATGGACAGTTTAAAGCGGTAAACCGTCATACTGCCTAACGTATACATGCTTATGTGTAATTAGTATACGCAAAAGTGTATAAGTGCAAAAGTATACATGTGTGTTATTAGTGAGAAAACGTATATGTGAATAAGTGCTTAAGTGTACAGTGTTAATTGTGCAAAGTGTAATTATATTAGTGTGTAAAAAAAGTGAAACAATAAATTGTGCTGCCTAGTTGCCACCTTTTACTACCTTCCTGATATCTGTTTTGACAATATGTATTGGGTACTGCAATTGCAATAGTTTTCATAAATAAAATATTTTAGCGTCCTTAGGCTAGTTTTAGGTGAGATAAGAAGAATATCATTTAAAGAGAAGTAAAACAGTGAATTTTGTCGCTAAGTATCAAGATCTCTCTGTTAATTTCCGTTCCGTTTTTATATTATAAATGCGTGAGTTATTATATGAGACAAATTAATAGAGCACAGAGTTACCTTACACTTCTCCCTCTCTACTCCAAAAAACCGAGGAAATTTATGAGAAAATGTATAAAAATTTGAACGCAGCGGGATTTGAACGCGGCGTTTGATAGAACGCATGGCTTAGCGGTCGGAGCGCTTGAACGGTTTTCAAGAGGCGCGGGTTCGAATTCCGCTGCGTTCAAATTTTTATACGTTTTCTCTGAATATGTATTTTTCTATTTCCTTAGTGTGGGAATAACACTTTAAAAAAAATGTTAAAAAATATTTAGTAAACTATTTAACGTAACCGCGTCATATAATTTGTTACCTGATTAATTATCGGCTTACGCGACCACAAAGTGACACAATATTGGATAAAGCACGTTTTAACATATTTTAAAATGAATTTCAAATAAATTGAATTGATTTCTTGTTGAAAAATTTATGAAACTATGTGATTCTTACAACTCAAGCACATAGCTCACGTCAAAGTCAAATATCAAAGCTCACGTCAAAGTCAAAATAATAAAGTTACATGCTTCATTTTTTGAACGTCAAACAATTTACCACCGCTTTACTAAAGTTAATGCCTCAGACCTGAGAAGAACCGGCGCAAGAAACACAACGGGACTTCTGTTTCTTTTTTTTTCAATATTATAATTTACAGATTTATTAGTGACAATGATACTTTCGAAATAGCGTGCAGCGGGCATTTCATTCCAAAATTAGCTACATTTCAACCTGCGAATTAATTGCTCCTTTTAAGCTGTTCATCTTTTAAGCCTACATATGCGGATTTATATGCGGATGTGTGGATCAGGATTAATTATTTTTGTTTGTTTTGTTATCAATGATAATTACATTAAACATGATACAAATAAAAAAACATTTCGCTTTGTCTTACAAGAGCTTAAAAATGAAATTAATTTGGATACAGTCATTACCCCGTAGAAATCGAACCCACGACTGATCGAGCTTACAGTCAGATGCTGTACCACTGCACCACACTGACCTCGTACACAAATATTTATTTAAATAACATTCATTGTTATTTGCCCAAATTATTCAAATAAATCCAGTAGTTCCGATCCAACGTCGTAACTATGCGATTTCGGTTGTTCAAATAAACTTCTTGCAATATTGGCTTATATAATACAAGACATTTTTTGAAAAAGACTAATAAAAACACAATTAAACAATTATTGTAAATATTATATTATTTAAGTATATTATAATCATATACAGGTTAGTTTCATTATTTATTTACTTTTTAGTTCTTTTTTCAATTTCACACATTTTCCCGCATAGCAAACAAAAACCTAGTATCTCTAAACACTCCGTTTTCTACATTCTGCCTGCATTCCGACATGCGTATTGAGTTTTGTAACTTTGTCTTGTTCACCAGAACGAAGAAATAGAATGATCATTCATTCTGTGAAACGGAAATAGAACCCACAACCAATCGCGATTGTAGTCAGACGTAGTCTCACTGCGCCGCGATAGCCTCATTGTTATATTCAGATTTATAATATTGTATCGTCTATTATTAAGTCATCGAGCAGTATGTGTATTTAGATAGATGGATAGAAATACTTTATTGCACACAAAGCCATAACAAGGAACAGTACACAAGATTTTATGAGTATTACAGAATGTGTAAAGGCGGTCTTATTGCTGGTAGCAATCTCTGCCAGACAACCTTTGGTGATAGGAGCATGGTCTTAACTGATACGGGATAGAGCAAAAAGAAAAAAAAAATATTTAAATTATTAAGTGAGTTCGATTGCAACTCTTGGGATTATATATTTGAAAAAGACATTTGAAAGCAATGTAAGGAGGAAATTTGAACGCAGCGGGATTTGAACCCGCGCGCCTCTTGGCTCGTTCAAGCAGCCTGACCACTTCAAGCCGCCACGTTCATAAGCTATCCTTCCACGATGAAAATTCTTATACGCTTACTACAACTTACATTTGTTGTTAGCATCTCTGTAGAGAGACTTTTGAAATTTCTGCTACCTAAAGATTATTCTACGAACAATCAATGCAGCGAGAGAATGCTATTTATTAAATATATATTTTGTTAACATTTTTTAAAGTGTTATTCTCACACTAAGGAAATTGAAAAAGACATATTTAGAAAACGTATAATTTTTTTCAATTTCCTTGAACTTGCTTTAAAAATGTTAACAAAGATTATGTATTTTTTATTTTACCTCACATGACTAATTGCGGCGTTGAGTTCCGCCACTCAACACACAATATCTATATATTAAGCAGAATGTAGAGCTGCAAAAAAAAATAGCCCTTATCCTTTAATTCTTTTTCCCAGCACATCATTCCCCATTGCACCAGATTGACATCAAATGTTACTTGTTTATACAAATAGAATTAGATAAATTGAAAAACCTATTTGTAACATATGGTCACGGAATGGTTGTGGGTTTGAATCTTACGCGGGAGAATTATAATATAACATTTTTGAAAACGTATAACAATTTGACTTCGAACCGGCGCCTCTTGGACCCCGTCCAAGCGCTCTTTCCGCTAAGCCATGCGTTTTACCCCCGGCTTCGTCGAAATTCTTATACGCATATTACAATTATTTTTGTTGTTAGCGTCTCTGTAGAGACATTTTTACATATTTCTGCTACCCAAAGATTATTTTACGAACAATCGTTTGGCAAGTAAGAACGTTATTTATTAAATGTTTTAACGTTTTTAAAGTATTATTCACGCAAGTTAGGTTATGTGAGGAAATTGTACATTTTTAGAAAACGTATAAAAATTCGACCCAGCGGAATTCGAACCCGCGCCTTTTAGAAACCACAATAATACTTTCAAACCCTCCAAGTGCTTTGACCGATAAGCCTTGCGTTCTACATCAGGCTACGTCGAAATTTTTATACAACTCTGCGTTCAAATTTTTATACTGTTTTTTATAAAATGTTTTTCAATTTTCTATGTGTATGAATATCAATTTAAATAATGTTAAAAACTGAATATATAGTTTGAAAAGGAGGTTTTTTTTAAATGTGTTCGTCATCCGGACTATTTGCGCAAGAACATCTAGGCTTGTTCTATAAAAGTATTGTGTTGTCACCGTTTCCGGCCACGTCTGCAAGTTTTCAAACATGTTAGAGGACAAGAAGTGAGTCAAAATAGTAAAATTAAAAAAAGTTGTAAAATAGTGAGATATTTTTACATTGATAAATAGATACAGATGAAACAAATAAAGACGAGTCGAAAAATAACATTAAACCAATAATAATATGTGATATAATTCACAAATTCTAATTTCAATCATTTTATTCAAAATAAGAAGTTATGTTCTTAATTTTTTGTCAACGTCAAACAATTTACCACCGGTTCACTAAAACGAAAGCTTCAGACCTGAGAAGAACCGGCTGGAAAAACTCAGCAGAACTTTCATTTTAAACTAATAAATTAAAGTTATCATAGTGACAAGGATATCTTTCAAAAAGACTAAAGCTACATGTTAATTTAAACGAAGGAAAAGACAACTATATATATATATTCATTTATTCAGTCTGAATAAATGAATATTCGTAGAGAATAATAACCAATAAATATGAAATGACTTTTGACTTGATAGTTTCATTTGCACAATATTCATATGTTGAGAGCAAGCGGTAGGCTGTCTTACTTTGAGTATGGATGCTGAAATATAGTAACAGATATATACTCTCTAATATATATATATATACATATATTCCATACTTATTTAAGTTGATAGTAAATAGCAAGTTAAATTAAATTATAATTTAAAAGTAAAGTAAAGTCAAGGGCGCCTTTTAGATGTAATTATTAATGATGAAAGTAAATTATGAATAAATGTACTTCTCGAATCGGTTTAAAAGAAGACTGCATTGAGTATCACCAGTCACTGGCCGTCCGAGAATCACATTCGTTCGTCTAGAAATGTGACTTTTGCTAATGAAACTATGAAAAAGTACATGTTTAAATCGCGCTGTGTTCAAAATTTTATACGGTTTTCTAAAAAATGTTTTATATGCATTTATTATATATTTACGCATTGACAATGCTTAATGTAAAGGCAATAATGAAATGAAAATAAGAAAATAAAAAGCCTATATTTTATTGCAGATTACAAGACAAAAACTTGAACCTTAATGTTATTACCTTAATTGGTATTATTTTTATTTTAGTATGTAATATAGCTTATTACTTAATTTTGAGACCATCATATCAAATATGTTACGAAAATCTAGACTCTAATGTCGATTTGATTAAGAAATGGGTTTGAATCCCGCTGTTGTGATTGTCTGATTTCCACTTGACGGAATTAATTATCATATTATGGTGAACAAAAATAACGGGAATGTCTGGACACTAGGTTTCTTATTGCTTTGTTTAAGACCAGAGACGAAAAGATTTTTCAAAAGATACAAAACACTTTTCTAGTAAACACAACCACAACAAACAAACTTGACGTCCCTACTAATAACAATAAACATTGCTTTTCTAGATTTATTGTATTGGTGTCATCTGTATGTGTCTATAAAACGTTATTTTGGCCCGTATGTTGCCAAACGTTTTTTTTTAATATTATTTATGTGTCTGGAGTGTCTTGACACTAGATTCTCTAATCTAGTGTCAAGACACTCTGCATTCTGCCTCAATTTAAAACAATGCGTATTGATTACCGATATTCCACGCTGCGCTTTGTTTTACCAGAGCGAAGCAATATAAAAAATATAATCTATTGCATATAATAATTGTTTATTATACAGCTCCTTATGATTAACGACGCTTCAATCTCACTTCAAGCGTCGTGACCTTATGTAAGAACTGTATGAATTGATTTAATATGGGAAAGTCTTGAACATATTGGTAGTACGTTAGAATAAAATAGCAATATAATCACATTTGAATTTTTTTTTTGAAGTGTTATTCGCACACTTAGGAAAATGAAAGTATATATATAGAAAACGTATGAAATATTAAACGCAGCGGGGTTTGAACCCGTGCCTCTTGAAAACCGGTTTACAAGAGGCGCGGGTTTAAATCCCGCTGCGTTCAAATTTTTATACGTTTTCTAAATATGTATAATATAATAACATGTTTTTTTAATACACTTACAAAATTACACTGAAAAAAGTAAAAAAAATGTTAGTTCATAACTTCAGTACATATTTTTTCCTTCTTTCGTTTGTATAATTGCACCATACGGTTATCAAGCTAATTTCTACTTATCCACCTCCACAGATTGACTGGAAAGGATATTATAGACAAGCTTCATCTGTTAAAATATTAAAATACTTTAGTAATAGATATGGTCACCCCATTTGTAAGGTAATTTATCATTGCGACTGTTTGGAAGTAAAAATCTCGCTGGAAGGTGAGACATCCCGGTACAAATAATACGAAAATAAAACATTATAATGAATTACTTTGCACACCAAAAGTATATAAATAATTTTATTTTAATAATTTTCTGACAAGGCTGTCACAATTTAGATGGGTCCTTAGTTTGATAATTATTGGTTTAAATCAAACATAATAAAAAATGTTTCCTCGAGTACTCTAGGTGCGTGTGCACTTGTACTGGTGCATCTACGAGTACTCTGGGTGGTTGTGCACTAGTACTGGTGCGTCCTTGAGTTCTCTGGGTGCGTGTGCACTAGTGCTGGTGCATTTATGAGTACTTTGGGTGCATGAGCACTAGTAATTGTGCGTCCTTGAGTACTCTGGGTGAATGTGCACTTGTACTGGTGCGTCTACGAGTACTCTGTGTGCATTAGTACTGGTGCGTCCTCGAGTTCTCTGGGTGCGTGTGCACTAGTACTGGTGCGTCTACGAATACTCTGGGTGGGTGTGCACAATTACTAGTGCGTCCTCGAGTACTATGGGTGCGTTTTCACTAGTACTGAGTACTCTGGATACGTGTGCACTAGTACTGGTGTGTCTTTGAGTACTCTGGGTACGTGTGCACTAGTACTGGTGCATTTATGAGTACTTTGCGTGCGTGTGCACTAGTACTAGTTCGCCGTCGACTTTTCTAGGTGCGTGTGCATTAGTACTGGTGCGTCCTTGAGTACTCTGAGTACGTATACATTAATTCCGGTCCATTTTTTAGTACTCTGGGTACTCTGGGTCCTTTAGTATAAAGTACCCTTAAGATTATGCTATTTAAGTACATAAACCTATATATATATATAAACAAAACTTAATTTTTTGAAGATAATTAAATTAAAATTATGTCTAAATAATTACATGATCTATTATTTATGCCTACTATACACAATAATAAAACCAAATATAATATATCTTACTACTAATAGTCTAAGACTCAAAATTACATATTACTGTATTAGAGCTACTGTAGTTATAAGGTGTTAATATGCCTGTGGAGCAAATCTTAGTCGCTAAGATGGCATTTCCGGTGGCGGCGCCTGTTGTTCATTTGGACGACCTTCTCTATCTGGTACCTAAAAATATATCTATTTATTATTAACTAATAATTTGTATATATATGCCACATAAATAAATGAGCCCATTGTGGTGCAGTGGACCAGTGTCTGGCTGTCAGCGCGATGTTTGTAGGTTCGTTGCTTACTGAGCATAATGATTATACTTAAAATATTTTCATTTCTCTGCTACAGCTAAAATAAAGAGCGGTGTTGAGCTGTGCCACCCAATATGCATTGTTTTAGATTCGCGCAGAGAGTTGAGAATGGAGTGGAATGGACAGACTCTGAGTATTATTTTTAACTCTATCTCTGGATGTTTTCTCTATTTGGAAGAGACTAGTTCTGGCAGCGAGGAAATCTGAGAACTATACGTCAGGTGTCACTTTCAAATTATTTGTTTTCAGTCTGTACGTTAACTGTATGTGATTCTTTTTAACTTTTAATCTGTCCGACCACTTTAAAGAACAAATAACATATATATTATATAAATTCGAGGCTATTGTAGCATGTGGACCAGATGGGACAGCGTCTGACTGTAAATGGTTGTTTAAAGGGATCAATGAAATCAAATCAAAATTCAAAATTCTTTCATATCTCTGCTTTGGTAAGACAAAATACGGCGTTAAGTTACACCTAAATCAATAATATGAAGTGTCACTATGTGTATCCGTCTATATCACAATTGTGGCCGGTGTGTGAAAATATTTTAGTATTTTGTAGCTTTTAGATAACCTTTCTAATAATTTCACTGAAAAAGCATCTATACATATAATAAAATGCAACTGATCACTGTCTGTACTTGAAAGATTTATGGGAAAAATATTATTTGGAGAATTAATTAATGTAATAGTGATTTTAAATTTTCTATTCTGTTTGTCTGTATATCTGAACGTCTTAAGCTATTTAAATGCAGCTTAAATCGTCAATCGTGGAAGCATTCCTTAACATTTAGTGTTTATTTCATTTCAATCAGTTCATAAATAAAAAAGTTATCAACAATTTAAATTTTGTTAGTAAAATAACTAAAAAATAACAGCTAAAAATAAGCTACAACATTAATCTATTCAATACCTTACCTATACATATTTTTATTTATATCATGAACTCCCATTTTAATTTTCATTATATCCTGTGCAAAAATTATATTTCAGCAGCAGGTTAATTAGAGAGTACGTAGTATCAAATCTCGAAACATTGTGTGTTTAGCGACGGAACTCCACGCACTCAGACTCAGACTCACTCAGACTCAGACTCACTCAGAGGAGAATGAAAATAATTTAATTATCATAATTTCACCGAATGGAAATTGTACCCACAGCCAATCACGATGATAGATTTAATGTATAAATAAAATAAATTAAGTCGTTTTTATAGACTTTAATAAAAATTAGGTCTATTATTCATATTATATTCTGGATAGTGATCACGCCAGGATCCACTACTTGTAAGCGCCTTGCCATTCACATTATACGTACAGGATAAATGACGACACTAAAACATTATATAAACATAAAATATAATTTTATACATATCAAAAAAAAATATTTTTAGAGAACGTATAAAAATTTAAACACAGCGGGATTAAAACCTGCGCGTCTTGGAAACCGTCCGCGGGTTCGAATCCCGCAGCGTTCCAATTTTTATACGTTTTCTAAAAATATGTTTTTCAATTTTCCAAGTGTGTGATTAACACTTTAAAAAATGTTAAAGGGTTATATCATTGCTCATGGGTTGTGGTTTCAAATACCACTGACTGAAATGAAAGTGCAACTTTCAGAACTAAAGCCAAATGCGATGTCTCTATCAGCTTCCCGCTTATTTCAGCTTAGCAGTTCAGGAAAAACTTATAGTCACAAACTAATTTGTGTTTCTGAAATAAAATCGAACCATACACTTTGAGTGATCGAACTCAACGCCGCACTTTGCCTTACCAGAGCGGTGAAATTAACATAGTTTAAATATCATGACTCCCTGAGTGGGGTTCGAAGAATCAGTCAGTAAAGAAGGAGCCCGATGGCCTCAATAAATTAAGCCATTTCCAATAATAGTACCGTTTCCTTTAATCGGCAGTAAAATTGTTTTCAAATACGTACAAATAAGTATAAATATAAAATAATACAAATATATTAAAAAAAAATCTAACGCAGTCTTACCAAAGAAAGGAAACGAATATAATTAAAATATAACCATTTCTCAAGTGGGCATTGAACGCACAACGACGGTAAGACCCAATGTGCCACTACGTAGACATTCTTTGTCTCTATGATTGTATAAGAATAATATAGCAGCTTGCTTCATAAGTACGTACATTCGCCTCACAGCCTTCCCCGCGGCACTGAAAAATTATATATCAATTCCACACTCGGTCTAGAAATGCCATATGAATATGTTGCGACTAAGCATTCTATTTCGCTTCTCTGACAATTTATTTTGTATCATTTTCTGTTTTGGATTCAACAGAGTTACATATGAGGGAAGCTTTTATTATTTTAACATTTATGGCAAATTGCCTTAATTGGGAATAATGGAAGGTATTAATGTTATTTAAAAGAAATAGATCAAATCAATTCATACAAACTTTAGATTTTCGGGGATTAGATTAAATATAAATATAGAAAAGTACTGGATTTGTTGTAGCCTATAGCACGCGTTGCCATGGCAATATATATATATATGTCACTTTATACAAAAAGTGTCAAACACAGGATCGTGTGTGTAATAGTGATGTTATTAATTTAATGTATTCTTAATGCATTCGCGCATTCGCGAGTTTGGGCGGAAATTAGAAAAAAGTCTTGATAATAGGTTATTTTTGAATACCTTGATATGCGGGAAAAAGTGTGAGGCTGCATACATATATCGTTTCCCCACTTGCTCTCTATATAAACTTTGTATATAACTGTCCAAAATTTCATTATCGGTTAGTATAATTTTAATAAAGAGGGAGTTACAGTGTTTTCTTAATTTTGTCTAATCGTGTTGGTTGAGGTTTAAAGTCTTCAAGGGGGCTTACAATTATTAAATATGCATGCCCTAGGCTGAAGTAGAAAAGCCTTGACGTTGAGTTCCAACAAAACTTTATATATTTAAGAGAATTTATTCTGTACTTTTATTTATATAAAACCAATAATATAAAGAACGTAATATATTTATGTAATAAATTAAATCATCTATTAAATATTAATAAAATACTAATTGTCACCCGTTTCGTTTCGTTTACGTTGACTATGAAATGCAAAGCACGACTTTTCCCGTTCCCGTAGGAATGTTATGAAATCCACTCATAGTGCCCCCAAGGAACCTTCACACGCCAATTTCAGCTATCTACGGCCGGTAGTTTCGGCGATGCGTTGTCTGTCAGTCGCGGTAACGTTTTATATATATATATATATATATATATATATGTGTGTGTGTGTGTGTGTTAAGTTACGTTTTATATCTATAGATGTAAAAATACATTAGCTAATGAAAAATAAGCGGCACAAGAAATATAACATATACTCCAATTATATTTCCATTATGAAATGAAAACGTTAAAAGTCATTCCTTCGTTTATAGTTCTAATAAAAAGTTTAAGGCAAAGCGTAGGTACTCAGAATAAGCTTCTTCTTATAAACGTTATAGCTGTTTTAATAGATTTAAATAAAAAGGTATGATGTAACAGACATGTCAGTAAATATCATGAATGAAACTTACGTAATAGTTTTTTTGTTTAAGTTAATGCATTTTTTTTTTGAAAACTAGTCAATTTATTTATTTTAAAGCTTTATGAAAAAGCTGTTAACAGTTTTTTTATATTTCATTCTGTACTGTCCGAGATTTACTTAATAGCGTATATGAGGTAACTTCTATGTCGGTTATTATATAAGAGCTGTTATCATATGTTACGATGTGAAATTTTTATACCTTTTTTGTGTCAGTCAGTCAGTGTTATATATAAAACACTGTAACTCCCTCTTTATGAAAATTATACAAACCGATAATGAAATTTTGGACAGTTATATAGAATGTTTATAATGAGAGCAAGTGGGGAAACGTTATATGTATGCAGCTTCACAATTTTTCCCGCATATCAGGGTATGCAAAAATAACCTATTATCAAAACTATTCTCCACCTTCCGCCCAAAATCGCGACATTGCGTGTGGAGGCGAACTCAACGCCGCGCTTTGTCTTAAGACCAGAGCGGAGAAATTAATTATATATATATATACGTGCATATTCAATGTTTAATATATTTACTTACTCTAGCGTCACATGACATGCCTTCGCACTGAAAGAAAATTAATGAAATTACATTAAAAATATGTAAGCGCAAGTCCCCGCGTCCCTGCTTTTAATGAAAAATTTGTTGAAGAGATTCTTACAACATGAGTAACTTAGAATAAGCGTATAAGAATTCCGAACTAGCCGGATATAATATTAAAGCTTAACGGTCAGATCACTTGAACGGTTTCCAAGAGGCACGGGTTCAAATTCCACTACGTTCCAATTTTAACCAGAATACAGTGACTTAGTTATAAAATGTAAGAATTTTATCCGTAAGTGTTTCAGGAAATTCTATTGTAATGTTCCCCTTTTCAAAAAACCAACATGCGAAATGACATTTTTGTACGGCTAATAGGTTCATACAATTCTAACATACAACTTAGTCCTTAATCTTGTGTTTATAATGTTAAGAAATGATAAATATTATAATTTATTACATGGAAGACATATGAAAATATAATTGGGGACATTTAACAATAGAATAGAACCTAAAACAACGATTTTTAATTTTCTTTTTTGTCTGTCTATTTATCTGTGCGTTGCACGCTAATCTCAGAAATGGATCAAGGGATTTAAATGCAGTTTTGACTATTATTTTATAGCAAAATTTCCTAAACATTAAGTGTTTATTTCATTTCAATCGGTTCGTAAATACAAAAGTTACAACCATTTTAATCATAAAGCAACGTTTGTGATTTAAGAGATTTAACGCAGGCTGGCTATAATACTAAATAGTTTAGTCGTGTAGTTTACGCAAGTGAAGCCGCAAGCAGGTCGCTAGTATAACAATATATTTTTTATATAAAAAATAACACCAATAATACCTTTGAACTGCATCGTTCACCAATGCACTGTAAAAAAATTGAATTAAACAATATTAATTTTCAATAGCACATTTTTGCAGCTTGCAGTAGTCAGAGAGAGCTTAGTGTCATAACATTCCGTTCTCCACCTTCCGCCCAAAATTGTAACATTGCATGTTAAGTGGCGAAACATAGAGCCTAGCTTTATCTCTTACTAGAGCTATTTTTAATATAATTATCATTCCCCCGAGCGGGAATCGAACCCACTACCAATATCATTTACAGTCAGGTGTTGTCTCACTGCGACACGACTGCCTCCTATATGGTATCAGTAGCTTATAGTGTATTTTAATATCTGTGTACTATAATAAAAACAAATGTTGAACAAGTAAAATAAATACACTGGTTAAAATAAACGTAAATAAATATTTATATAGCTCTCTATTAGATAACACCACAGTTTGAAGCGCTTTATCCAGCAAAGCTAGCTGTGCTTATAAGCTACATTTGTAAGCTACGTTCATATATTTCAACAATATGAAAAGTATAATTTTATTATATATCCAAAGTTTTTAAACTTAAATTGCAACTGTATTTGTTTTTACGAGTCTTTCAGGATTTAAGTAGTATATATATGTATGAGTAGTATATATATCTATATATGTATATATATATTTGTTCCAACCCACAATCAAATCATCTCTCTCATCTGTTTATAGACAGACATTTTCCCACTGCGAAACTACGGCCTTGACCAAAAAAAACAAATGATAACATTTTTATATTGAGTGAGATTTCGACCATTAATCACTTTCAGACAATATGCAAATATATATATATATGGTCATATTACAATATATAATGGCGCCAGTGGGTCAAAGTCTGGCTGTAAACGCGATTTCTTGTGAGTTTTTTTCTACCTGGGGGGAATGATTATATTTCAATGATTTCCATCTCCATCGTCTCTATAATTTCCATCGTCTCGAACTCAAGCGGAAAGTGGGGAAAACGGAGTGTTTTAACACAATATTTTTTTTTTGCTACCGTTCTATGACATAAAGAAAGTGTCAAGAAGCTGATAAGAAATATTCGTATCAAATTATATAAATATTAAAATAAAAAATACCATCGTGGAGCAGCCAGGTCCTGAGCACTAAAATTGAAGAAATATTATATTTTTAGAAAATGTGTGAAAATTTGAATGCTGCGGAATTTGAACCCGCGCCTATTGGAAACCGCCCAACCGCTCTGATTGCTAAGCCATGCGTTCTAGATTCGGCTACGTCATAATTATTATACGCTATATTATCTATTTGTGCAAACAGCTGTATAGCAAAAAAAGACACAGACAATAACAGATAAGTAAAGGAAAGGCTTTGTATTCATTTTCACAAAAAATACACGGACGACAGAGTATAAAAAAAGCATACTTTTTAACATTTTTTAAAGTGTTAATCGCACACTTAGAAAATTGAAAGACATATTTAGAGAGAACGTATAAAAATTTGAATGCACAGGGATTTGAACCCGCGCCTCTTGAAGTCCGTTCAAGCGCTCTGACCGCTGCATCTCTACAGAGATGCTAACAATAAATATAAGTTATAATAAAGCGTATAAGAATTTCGTAGCTTTATATAGAACGCATGACTTAGCGGTTAGAGAGCTCGAACAGTTTTCGAGAGGCGCGGGTTCAAATCCCGCTGCCTTCAAATTTTTATAAGTTTTCTAAATATGTCTTTTTTAAATATAGCACAGTTAAAGTTTATATTTGGGATATATAAGATCAGCAATCCATATTTCCAAAAAAAATCATTAGCAGTACCTATATTAATTTAATTAAATAAATATTAGACTCTCTAAAATATGTTGGACATTTGTATAAATGCCATATACCTTGCTAAGTACGGTTTACCGTACTTTACGTAGCGACGCAACACAAAACTTTAAGCATGCCTTTTAAAAAGCAGCTTCAGTAGTCAAAGACAATCAAGTCTCTAGTTGTTGGTTCTATTCTATTGGTAAGTCTCCTCTTATTATTGTATTGATAACTTAAGTGACTATAAAAGTATACATATATACATTAGCCATACTATTCAATAATTCTTTATGATTCTTATTAGTCTTGTACTGCACTTAGATTGTATTAGACAATATTTTTCATACAAAATAAAATAGATTGAAACTTACAAAACTATTGCAGGAATGGCCCACACACTGAAATTAAAAAAAACTAAAGTATCCCTTCGTCTCATCTTGTATATCTTATAATCATTGAACTGAACTCAAAACTTCACCCAACTTGCCTCGTTAATGTATTTTTATTTAAATACAAGAATGCTATAGAGATTTATTTGATTATTCAGTATTCAGGGCAAAGTATATTTGAAATTAAAATAATAATAAAAATAATAATAAATTAAAATAATAATAGAATAAAATCAGCAGTTGTAATTATAAAAATTCGCTGTCCATTTGCTGGAAACTTGGTTGAGGTTCACGGAGTTTTAGACATTTTTTTAGATATTTATATTCAAAAACTATATAGTATTTTTAAATATTATAGGTATTTGTGTATAAGAAAATATGTTTAATTATATATTTTTTTAACATTTTTTAAAGTGTCATTCACACACTAAGGAAATTGAAAAAGACATATTTAGACAACTTATAAAAATTTGAACGCATGGCTTAGCGGTCAGAGCGCTTGAACGGTTTTCAAGAGGCGCGGATTCAAATCCCGCTGCGTTTAAATCTTTATACGTTTTCTAAATATGTCTTTTTTTATGTTTAATTATAATTACCCCCGCAGCACAAGTGTCGCCTGAGCACTGGAATTAAAAATAACTATAGTATTTAATGTTAAAATTATTGTTTTATTTTTACCAGCTTCAAATTATTTTCTGCATGTAGGGTAGTCAGAGAGAACCTAATGCCAAGACACTCTGTTCTCCACTTTCCACCCGAATCTGTGATATTTTGTACTTATTGGCCACATGCTTTACAATTTACTTGAAACCTCTACCAGTTTTATTGTTAAAATACTTACATAAGTATCACATCCAGATTTTTTACACTGAAATCCGAAACAAAAAACCCAATGAAGTTGTCATATATATATATATATATATATATATATATATATATATATATATATATTTTTTTTTTATATATATATATATATATATATATATATATATATATATATATATATATGTATATATTTAACGAGTGAAGAAAGGTGATAGTCCAAGCCATTTAAAACAGTTTGAGCCGTACATGTCTTTTACGAAATTTTATAGTTTTTTTTAATGTAAGATTTAAGTTGTTTCTAATACAACTCCAAAATGTAACAATAAATCGCTAATACGACTTTTGTTACTGTAAATAGCCTTTTTCTATTTTAGATTGTTTTATGTCTATCCCATATCATAAAAGTAAGTTAAAACATCTGTCTTAGGAAAATAGAATATATTTTCAAAAATCTCCTGGAGTATATCACCCCCTTTCGGCTTGCATCCTGTTACCAAACACACTGTATATTTTATATATACCGAAGTGAATTTTATGTAGTGGCTGCGGGTTAAAATCCTGCAAAGATAATCATATATAACAAAATAATTTAAAAAGAATACTAAAAAAGACTATTTTTAATAACTTTTTACCCAAATTTACGGACATCTGGTCCTTATATACGGGATTCAGGATTCAACTTGTCGGACAACAACCTGACTGTCCTGACTGTATCAAGACATTTTTTATTGTTTTCTACTTCAGCCTTTTTTAAACATATAAGACGTTGGATAATAGATTACAACGTCAAAACGTACAAACGTCCCCTGAACACTGGGTTTACACAGTACTTGTTCCAATTGCATTAAATGGACCTTATTTACATTATTCAAATTATATAACAAATTGAAATGAAACTATTTTAACCGGATTAATCGCGGTCACAGGTGTCTACCTGTGACCAAAGATTACTGTAAAGTGTTCGAAACGTCGGGTTCTAAAGAAATGTATTTACGAATGCCAATATGTTACCAAACACACTGTATATTTTATATATACCGAAGTGAATTTTATGTAGTGGCTGCGGGTTAAAATCCTGCAAAGATAATCATATATAACAAAATAATTTAAAAAGAATACGAAAAAAGACTATTTTTAATAACTTTTTACCCAAATTTACGGACATCTGGTCCTTATATACGGGATTCAGGATTCAACTTGTCGGACAACAACCTGACTGTCCTGACTGTATCAAGACATTTTTTTTTGTTTTCTACTTCAGCCTTTTTTAAACATATAAGACGTTGGATAATAGATTACAACGTCAAAACGTACAAACGTCCCCTGAACACTGGGTTTACACAGTACTTGTTCCAATTGCATTAAATGGACCTTATTTACATTATTCAAATTATATAACAAATTGAAATGAAACTATTTTAACCGGATTAATCGCGGTCACAGGTCTACCTGTGACCAAAGACTACTGTAAAGTGTTCGAAACGTCGGGTTCTAAAGAAATGTATTTACGAATGCCAATATTATACGGGATTAATCCGGTTAAAATAGTTTCATTTCAAAATGTGTAATTATCGTGAAAATCAAAGAACTTATTATATAACAAATTTCTTACCCGCGCCTGACATCCCTCTTCGTGGCACTAAAAATAAATATTTATATATTCTATATTGCACTTTAAAAAAAAACAATACAATTCACATTACAGAAATTAAGTGAGCAACGGTGGACTTGTCTATATAATATAACTATATATACAATAATAAATATAAAATAAGAGTAATGTGTTCATTTTATTGATAAGTGCTGTCTGATTTCTAAATTAAATGTTTTTTTTAATGAGGACTCTAAAGACAGAATTGAATTTATTCAATATATTATAAATTATATTTTTTTCGTGTACCTATTTTAGTAAAATATTTGAAACACCCCAGTTTAACATAACCAGGTTTAAATAAATACATATTTAGGAAACGGGTAAAAATTTGAACGCAGCGGGATTCGAACCCGCGCCTCTTGAAAAGAAATTGCGTTCAAATTTTAAAAATAATCAAGTTTGTTATTATGAATACCTAGGACCGAAATTAAGCTAAAAATATTTATTTTAACAAAGAGGAAAATATACAAGACCAAGGCATCTATGGAATTTGAAATGTACATTGCTATGAAAGGCATTTAAATCTACAAACACTTTTCTATTATGTTTTAAAGTTTTTCAATTATCCATCCTAATATTATAAATGCGGAATTTACTCTGTCTGTCTGTTTATGACGTCATCATAGCCAAACTGCTGAACTAGTTGTGATGAAGTTGTATATAAATATACTTAATATACTTAGATAGTTGGATGAACATAGACTACTTTTTTCTCCCATTTTTAACTTATTTTACAAGAATTAAATTGTTTTACTAAAAGGCCGCTAAAAAAGGAAACAGTTATAGATAACGCAGGCGAAACCGAGAGCGAGTCAGCAGTATTAATTATTTACTGAAACCCTCTTTATCGTGAAGAAAATCTTAATGATATATTTATATGAAATACTATGTCTATAAAGAATGGGACTATAAGAATGAAAATATATATCGACGTACTGTATAAAGCTGTCTATCGTGGTATTTTTACCACGAAATATTAATTAACATTTAATTGGTCTATAAAATCCACGTATTCATTAAATTTTGTATAATTTATTTATACATGCACATAACTTTAGCCTTTTTTAATATACACACATTAAATTGTTCATTTAGTTTATACAGCTTTACACAATTTCCTATATTGAAATTATTTGTATGTTATATTAAAAGGTTGGTTTCGTTGATAAGACAAAATGAGACGTTGAGCTCCACTATCTCACACTGAAAATAATGGAAAATAGATTTATGTTTCTCTTATATTTAAAAAACGTATAAAAATTTTACGCAGCGGGATTTGAATCCGCGCCTCAAAGACAACCTAGTGTCAAGATACTCCGTTCTCCAGTTTCCGCCAGAATTCGCTCAACAGTTCCATAGTCTATTAGGTATCATAGTCTTAATAGTGATTATATCTGTTACTAAATAAATACATTAGTTTACTTAAAAAAAATAACAATTCTAATATTTTTACTTGCACCCTATTAAAGTAAGAAAAAATAGTGTAACAGGCAGGGCATATGGATGAAGGCAACTTCGGCTCAAGTTTAATTAAAATAAGATGTGAAATTTATTATTATAAGCTGTATCAAGACTTATTTATATAAATACTCTTTATATTTTTTAAGTTTTCGACGATAGAGCCTAGCCTAAAATCGTATATATTTTACGTTTCGTTCTACGCAAATTTATACTTGCTTATTTTGTCTTTTCATTTATATATATTTCGGAGCACGTAATTTCTTTCTCAATTTCTCGCATTTGGATATAATTTATGCTGGGCTGGGATTATGTATCCATCGGGGAAGCACCTATATTAGTAATATAAGTACTTCTCCGAATGGGACTTGGTTCAGTTATGGTTTTGTAATATCCCATCCAATCTACAGCTATATCAATTATGTTTAAACACATAGAATTTATGTTTAAGCATAAAGAATAAGCAAATTTTATTTCAGATTAGGTAGTCAAAGAGAATTTAATATCAAGACACTCCGTTCTTTACTTTCCGTCCAAAAATCTAGTGCAGTGATTCCCCGAGTGGAAATCGAATCCACGACCAATCGCATTTATAGTCAGATGCTTTCTCATTGCGCTACAATGGATTTTATTTTTAAATTATTTTTCATAGTGTACCTACCAAAATGCCAAAAATACTAAGAAATAAATAATAAAAAAAGTGGCAAACAGCATAAATTGTACAAAGTGGCATACGGTTTCCGTTTCGGTGACCGACTGAAACGTCAAGATTACATTTCATCGCACTGATGGTAATGAGGTAATATATCACACAGCCGTATAAAAGCCTCGTATTCTCGTTTATGGACATACTAGCTGTGCCCGCGACTTTGTCCGCGTGGAGATCTTACATCAGCTATTTGCCAGTGAAAGCCCCGTCAAAATCGGTGTAGCCGTTCTAGAGATTAGCCGGAACAAACAGACTGACAGACACAAAAATAGCAAAAAATAATATTCTGGTATATGTAGCGTGTATACATATGCATTTAGCATATATATACCATAATATTAATTTATTGACTACAATGGTTCACTATTTCGGCTTTAATGGCTTGAACATGAGATACTTACTTGATATTGGTTAATTTACACAATGTCTTTATAAATTGTAGCCTATGTGTTATTCTGATGTATAAGCTATATTATTGTAAAGTTTCATTAAAAATAATTTCATTAAAAATAGTTTCATTAAAAATTCATTAAAATCCATTCAGTAGTTTTTACGTGAAAGTGTAACAAACATCCGCACAAACTTTCGCGTTTATAATATTATCAAAAAAAAATCAACTTTTTTAAGGAACACGTAGAAACTTCAAGTTCCTCTGTGTTCTACCCACTTCGTCTGTTTCAGAGACTTTAAGATTTAAGTTCCAACACCCAACATCCCATTTTGTGTAACGCAACTAAATAAGTCAACATTTTGAATTGCATCATTCCCACAGTGCCCTTAACGAGATTCGGTTCCATTTTATTTAGTTTATTTTTTCTACTAGATCTACGTTATTCTTACATTTCAGTTGTAGCTACATTTAGGATATTATCAAAATATTAAAGATATGTCATTTACCTCATTTTTACTCAAATTGTTTCTACCCAATACTGATTCGAAGGCCAACCAATCGCCTGGCTGTGCATTTTGCAAATTTACATTTCGTATGACTGAGCGAAGTATTGCGGCGTCTGTTGTGAGAACAGGAGCTGGACTTGTTGGATGAAATTTCTAAAATGATTTAATCCATTATTTGAGGACCCATCCTCATAGAAACCTAAACATGTAACATAAAATTAAGAGCAAAATGCAATAAAATTGGTTCTTGTCCATTTTAAAAGACCTAAGTATGTCAGAGTCAAAAATAAAACCATATTCTAGTCAACAAAAACAAATATTTTTTTAAAAAGTTATAAATTCATATATTTTATAAAATACATATTGAACTTACTGTGAAACCCAAACGCTCCAAGCTGTAATCTATTACGGGAACAAATACAGTACCCTGCAAAATAAATATTGTTAATTAATACGAGTATGTGCTTGGATGTTTTGAGTGTGTATTCACTAGTACCTGATGCGTCCTTGACAACTCTGAGGGCACATTATGAATTATTGTAACAGGGCAGGACTAAGGGTCCTAGTTTGATTCGCCGATGGCTATACTTGGCTTTTAAAACTTTTTTAAATTAATATAGTAACAATTTAAGTATAAATTTACCAAGTTTCGTGACGGTAGCTCTCTAACAGTCTAGGAGGAAATATTGTTCGCAATTTATTTCAGTTGACTGTCGGATAAAGAGCTTTGCTTCGCTCAACTCGAGAAAGGGCTGTATCCATTCTAATTTACCTACCATTATGAAGTAACTAACTGACAAAGTCTAGAAATAGGAAACTTGGCAATGTTGATGAAATTAAAAAAAAACACTTCAGTACAAATCCTTATCCTAGTATGATCCTTAAAAATGAGAATGCGAGCATTCTAATGAGGTATCACGATCTAAAATACGACAAAAGGTTTTCATCGAACATATTCTAGTTCCTACAATATGTAGGAATATTTATTATTCATACACAACAAATACTCAGATTTTTTTCCCTTTGCTTGACAACAAAACGACTGGTACTAAATGTGTGGAAGTTCTAAATTCTGAGAAAGTATTATGAATACAAGTTATGAAGTGAGCCACATCCTCTACACAATAATTGGTCGAATTTCCAGTAACCATGTCCATAAAAAATATTTATATATTAATATATATATACAATGTATATATAATATAATTTATTATTATATGTTCTTTAATTCTCACGATTATTACACATTATACAATGAACCTATTTTGTAACGTGGTCACAGGTAGAGTCTAGCTGTGACCACGGACTACTGTAAAGTGTTCGAAACGTCGGGTTCTAAAATGTATTTTCGAATACAAATATTATACGCGATTAATCCGGTTATAAATAGTTTCATTTCAAAATTTATTAATATTATTTTTATCGGCTTCACACTTCAACCTGCATAGCAATTGCATGTAACAAGTAACGGAACTCAACGCCAGCTTTGTCTTGCCAGAGCAGGAAGATGAACATAATTTAAATATCTTTATTCCCCCAAGTGGACATCGACCCCACACATCTACTTAAACGCTGTCCCACTGCGCCATGATAGAATAATATTTCATAAAAATATTATATTAAATGGTTGTTATTGGTATCACAATTAAATATTAAGAATGGGTACTCACATTTATTATGTATTCACGATTTTTTCCATTGTGTGGATCCTAAAAACCCACAAATGACTTAATTTCACGATTCTTTTACAAATATATTATAAGTTATCTCAAGATATGTATTTTGAAGATGTATAAGGCTGTTTTTGTTTGTTGGTCCTTTATTATTTAGTGGGTTACCTAGAAACTACTTATAATAAACAGATTCCGGTTCCACCTCTGTGATGACGTCACGCGTTGCGCGACTTCATACGCAGACCCCCAAGATGTGGGGTACACGGAATATTGGGACAGTTGGACCTGTGACCTCGATTTCTAGCTTCTCGATCCAGGTTGAGCACTGTAGGTTCTAGTGAGTAGTCAAGCGGTCTATAACTGCCAGCCTGGAGTCCCATATAACCTAACCCTTTTGAGTCCCCAATCAGGCGATTACCTATAAAGGGGTTTTCTCACGACAGAAAAGGTACGAAGCTGTTCAGACTTTTACTATTAAGGTTGGCAAATATGAACTTATATATTGTATATATTGGATATATTGTAGTTCAGGTACAGCAACATGCACATTTTTTTCTTTCACACTAACAGGCAGAATATGCAGCGAAACCCCACATTGCTTTTCTCTAATCAGACTAAAATAGACCTATTTTAAAATTTCAAATACAAACATCTAGAAAACTCTTTAAGAAAGTTATAGAAACTATTGATAGTTCGAGTTCTATGTTTTTATGAATTATAGTCTTCTAAGTGTGAAATAAAGAGAGTTTGAAATAGCAAACAAACAAACAAAACATTCCTCTAATGGAAATCTGGCCCATGACAGTTATGCGTAAGTATTTATACTCCATTATTATTCTCCGTGATAAATAAGCTAGCAGCTAATAGCTAGCCGGTGACTATCTCTGGGAAATTACCTGTGGTTTCTCAATAATGGATCCCGTCTGATGCGTTACAGAAAAATACATTGCTATCTCTATGGGGCATCTACTTGTTGGACCAGTGTCCCCACGGA
This sequence comes from Podotricha telesiphe, assembly GCA_038994665.1. NCBI lineage: Eukaryota > Metazoa > Arthropoda > Insecta > Lepidoptera > Nymphalidae > Podotricha > Podotricha telesiphe. Next base: position 817,368 of record JAOYRR010000431.1, on the reverse strand, counting down.
AAGGACCGGGTTCTTTTGAACCCTTCTCGGGTTTTTCGAGAGATAATAATAAAAAATATATAATCTTGTTATGTTAAAATTTGGGTTTGGTTTAAAATTTGGTACCAGTTGTACGTAATTGTTGTTCGTAATATAATAAACTCCTTAAAAACTTATATATTAATATTAAATTCAATTTACCGTGACTTTAGCTAATCCATCACTCGTCTCGTTCTGGAAAATTAAGTAATAAAGTGGCATGCATACGTTCAACATCATACGTAATTGAAGTCGTGTACCTCGAGTCGATAATGTGCTAGATTTTTATGGGTAAATTGTTTAAGCAAGACAATTGCTCTAAAATTTTGTGATAGTTAATTAATAAGATTAAACAAAGCTTTAAAAAAAATTATATTTTCTTATAATATTTCAATTTTTGTTACTTATATAGAGCATTTGAAGTGAGCAGTAATGCGTCGTAAGAGGGCGTAAGGAGTGTATTGACTAGTGCGTTACACACAGATTTTATATAAGAAAGAAAAAAAATATTTCATATTGTAAATTATATTTCTAAATCTGTATAATATATGTAATGTGGAGATATAAAATATTGTTTAAAAATTGGAAAGCTTTGATCCTAAAGGCTATACATCTTTGTTTTTCTTTTTAATATGGTCCTTACAAATAAAATTGCTTTTTGATTGATTTCTTTATTTAGTTTATATAAAATACTCACAGAAGTTACTGGTACCCATTTGACAGGAGCGTTGAAATCATCCTAATATGCAAAAATATTATTTAAATCTCAATTTTTTATTATTATATTTTCAGCGTCACGCATAGCAATGTAGGCAGAGAGAACCCCTAATCCGAGACAATGCGTCTTGAGTGGGGGAACTTGTCACCGTGCTTTGTCTTGTCACCAGAGCGAAAAAATGAAAATGATTTAAATATAATTGTTCCCCGGAATGGGAATCGAACCCACAACCATAGTTTTAATGCTGTTTTTAAACAATGTAGGACTCGAACCCAACTCCCCATACACAACCAGAGATATATATGTTTTCTAAATATGTCTATAACCAGACCCCTTTAACAAAAGAAACCGATAACAGATAAATTCAGATATATTAAGGTATGTTAAATGTTTTATTTATAAATGAACAAAGTGAATGATCATAATCATTATATTAATACATGAAAAAAAACTTTGTAACCCTTTTCACGAAAGTTATTCAGACGGAAACGTATGAAATTTGGCATAATTAAATGTAATGAGAAAGAGTAGAAGGCCCAATTTTATATAATGCATTAGAACTATGCTAATTGAAATAAAAAATATAACTGTTGTCATACACTTTTCTGTATGAGTGAACTAAATGAATGAGTGAACTGAAATACACTTTGCCAGACAATGCGCATGCAGCAACGTCTATATGTAATAATAATTAAAGTATTAGGTAGCTTACGTGTTTTGGAAATGATACCAAAGTTTGATTTTGAACGGTTCCTTTAGTAGATTCCTAGAAAAATTAAACAAACTTTATTATTGAAGGTTATTGAATCTCACAAAGTATTTAAATTTTAAATGTCAAATTGTTTAAAACAAAAAATCTTTACAAGTTTTATATATACTAACATTTTTAATAAAAAAAGAACAAAATTATGACAAAATAAATGGCACGTATCAAATAAAATATTCTTTTTATATACAGTAGAAAGTATTAAATTCTATCATCCAACACATAATGACCTATATAAAATGGCTGAAAGCGGTTGACATTAGCGAAATTTTTCTTTCTAAAGGCCAATAAAAAAGCAAATAAATATGAAATTGTACTAATTTGAACATATTTGCTAAATATAACTGACATGTTGTACTCTATTGGAGCGCCTAGCACATTATTGGAACCACAAACTTTTATTAATCTGTGATCAAATAAAAAGGCGCGAATATTGCACATTTTACGTTACCCAATTAAAAATATACTGGAACTTGTATTGAAGTTGTATTGTATTAAAAATAAATGTATTTTTTTAAATTATTGTAACGTGTATTCGTGAAATATTCCGTTATTCAAAATACTGCTAGTCCTGTACAAAATTAGTGTTATTTAAATATTTTCTTTTAAATGAAAAACTTCTTGAAGTTACAAGAAGTTAAGTTGAAATGCTTAAAGTAACTTCTTGAAGCATTTCAGAGCATAAAATGTAGCTATAAGCTAAATTAATTGAAAATTAAATTAAATGACTGAAATTACTGTATCAGTCAGTAAATACTTATATATAAAACAGTTCCGTCAATAAGTGACTGAGAGACAACGCACAGCTTAAAATCCTGGCTGTATAAAGCTGAAATTAAGCATGTAGTTTCTTTAAGAAGCACTAAGGAAGGATTTCTTGAACTTTTACGAAGTTGTGGATTACAAGTGGTAGTTTTAATTATGATTTACAATATATATTTTACTGAACTTATTCGCTAATTACTTACATTTTTACTTTCATAATTGTTTTCAGGTGACATTCTTAATGAAGAAGCTTGCTGTCCCATATTAAGATTCTGTATTCGTCCATACATATTTATTTAACAGTGATTTGGAAATTATTATGAAAATCGGACAAAAAATGTAAATAGGTTGATATTAAAACAAATCCATTTATATATCGTCGATACCATTAACATATTGCAATAAAATTTGAATTGAAATAGAAAAGAGCACTACTGAAAAAAACAGTTAATTACATAGCGGCCATCGTGGCGCAGGGGGATAGGCTTGATTTTAAACACGAGCTGTAGTGGGTTCGGTTCCAATTAGGGGAATGATTATACTTAAATTACTCTTATTTCTCCGCTCCCGTAACACAAAGCGCGGCGTTGAGTTCTACCACTCAACACACAAGACGTCTTCGTAACGATTGCAGTTGAAAAGCGGAGAACTGAGTGTCATAAGGTTCTCTCTGACTAAGCGTGGAAAAGTGTGAAATTGAAAAAATAGAAAACATACTTACTTTTATCTTTTCAAGTGCTATATTCATAAGTTGTTGACCCGATAACTGCAATTAAAGCGTAGACAGTAATATAATATTTATAAGTTTTTTAATAATTTAATTAAACTAAGTGTGTTGGAAATCTGTAGACTTTTCTTAAATCAATCAAACTAAACCAATTTTTTTGGCTTCACGATCTTTCAAATAGAGTAGGTTATATACCCTATTTTATTAAGAATTTACTGAGCATAAAATGGGAAACACCATTTTTCGCTAATTACAGAGATTACAGAGATGGGAGGCCTGGTGGAGGCGGAGAGGTGGAGAGGCTGAAGAGAGCTCTTGGTTAGGGCATTATAGACAGAGAGCAGTGTGAAGACACTCATTTCTCTACTTTTTGCTGGGAACATAATAATATAATTTTTTATTGAGTCCAGTCCTTGGTTATGGAACCAAAGCCTGTTTAGCGCCGTATGTCTAAGTTGTCGTTACAATAACTTACTAGTAGCTTTATCCTCTGATTTTTTAAGGACGCGTGAATCAAATTTATTCTCATTGTTGTGCAAATTCACAATACTCACAAATTTGGGTCCTCCTTGTGGAGGCATAGGCACCTTTGGTATAGCTGATTTCTTCTGTAAAAGAAAACTATTATTTTAAAAGTACAGATTGAAAATGTATTTCTTATCTCATCGGCTTAACTAACGGAGATTAAATAAATGTTGTAAAATATATAATAAAATTAAAATTTATGTCACTAAGATGGCTTTTGCGTAGTTAAAGTAAAAAAGGATTTATGTTTTGTTGTTATAAGAAAAATTGAAAGAAAAAAAATATTTAATTTTACACAAAAAAAAGTCTTACACTTATTAACTTTAATAAAGTTGGTGTACTCAAAGACAATTTAAATATCATATATATATATATTTGAAAAGAAAATGTCTTATTTAATCCAATCTAAAAAAAAACTTTATTATCACTTAAGTATCAAAGGCATTGCAGGGATGTAAACGAACACAGCGGTGCGAGTTGTCAACAAGACCTAACTGTCATTGTTGACGCCTAGTAAGTACATAGCAGGTCTATCCTAAAGTTACCTTTAAAGCATTAAAGGCTTAAAATAAAACCTTTATCAATATATATATATATTTTACATATCTCTCACAATTTCTAGGGTAAGCAGAGAAGAGTATAAATAAAACATCACTCCGTCTTCCCCTTGGACTTGGTGACTTGGTGTGAAGTGACTGAAGCTGAAATTGTAACCGCCACACTGGCCACTAAAATACTTATGTTTATTTAACTTTAAGAAAGAATAAAGTTGGTTTTTGGATACAATCACCTTCTAGATGGAAGCTTACAAAAGAATATTGTTTAAACTGGTAAATCAATCACACTGTGGATGTCCACGTCTAGGCTCCACTTTTTTCTAATATTCTCTATTGTAATTTTTAAAAATTACATGCTTTTAGATTTTGAAATATAGCCCAAGAGTTAAAAAAGCTAATGCGACAATGGGTTCGGCACTTTTGCCGCAGAACCGTTTAATGCTAGGAAAGACGGATTTTAGAATAGAGACCTCAGAACAAGTCTTGACAAGCATACTCCCACTTGGTGTAACGATATAGGCAACGGCAGGTCTTTTTTAATTTTCCAATGATTGGCAAACTTTTGACATATGTGTCTAAATTAGGTGATATAACAAAATTATATTATTAAAGCAAGACAAGAAAAAGAAAGAGGTAAATATTTTTCCCTGTCCTTGAAAAGTGAATTGAATGGCTTTTGAATAGCTACCTATATTCATTTGTAAATTACCTTTTCATCTTCGGGTTCCGCCCAGTAACCAGCCATCTATAATTAAAAAAAATTACAATATAACAAGATCATCGTGGCACAAAGAAACGTATTACTGTGGGTTCAATTTCCGCTCGTGGGAATGATTATTTGGCTTCACGCTTCTACCAGCATAGATAACAGATAACCTAGTAGCGAGGCACTCCGTTCTCCACATTCCGTCTGAATCCTAGACATTATGTGTTGATTGTTGTCACTGGGGTGGAGAAATGAAAATAATTAAAACATAACAACTCTAAATTTAAATCGAACCCACAAATATCGCATACACCGTCAGACGCTTTCACATTGCGCCGTGATGGCCTCAATGGATTGATTATATTCGAATTATTTTGATTTCCCTGTTTTGGTTAAACAAATTGCGTCAAACGAAAGGCGTCAAACAAGATGCGTCAAATTTGGCCACTAAATTCACAATATATCGAATTCTGGCGGTAAGCAGAAAACGAAATTAGGTTCTCTATGCCATGCTATTCTGGATAAAGCTTCCATGCTATGCTGGATAAAGCTTCCATGCTATACTGGATAAAGCCCACCTGCTATGCTGGCTAAAGCTGCCATGCTATGTTAGATAAAGCTTCCATTCTATGCTGGATAAAGCGTGAAACTGAAAATGAATTACGATACATATTTTTAGTAAATAAGAAAACTAATAAAATTTTAAAAATATACTTACGCCTGGATTAGGGTTTCTTACAGGTTTAAGTCTCTGAAAAAAGAAAGAAGCTGCTATAATATGAAAATTATATCCAATATTATATCCAATATTATATCTTCTTATTGCTTTTTGCTTTTATACCACGCACTATAAACAAACTAGTGGAACAATTACCGTACCTATTTCAAGCCGTGCCTGCATTAACTTTTCTTTTCTTTTGTATTAATCAATGGTACATTCAGCCATTTGATATAGAAAATATAAGACACTACAATGTTTTAAAAATTTTACCGAAATAAATTGAACTATGCAGCAATTCTCAACATCACTTTCTTCTTCTTTGTGAATAATTTAAATACAATCATTTTTCCGAGTGGGGATCGTGGCTTCGATTCCCGCTCACAGTTTCATACTTCATAATTTAATCATTTTAATTTACCCGCTCTGGTGAACAAAGCACTGCCACTTAACACGCAAGGTCTAAAATTTGGGAGGGAAATGGAGAACGAAGTGCCTTGACACTACATTCTCTGTATTTTTTGTACAGCACGTTTGCTGTACTGAAAAATCACTTCTAAAATAAAAAAATTATACTAATCTTTGCTTACCACTGAAACAAGGTGGTTAAAAGGTACAAGAAAATACAACAAACAAGGGTTTAAAGGTATCTTATTGCAAAAAGAGTTTTCAGCATTCGGTTTTTGTAAACTCTTGATAATTTAATTTAAAGCGGTGTAGACATTTTCTATGTGTATTTTAAGCACTAATGTTAACAGCAATTGGATTTATTTATACAAGTAATTATTTAGAAAACATAGTAAAAGCTCATATTTAGAAAACGTATAAAAATTTTAACGCAGCGGGATTTGAACCCGCGCCTTTTGATAACCGTTCAACCGCTAAACCATGCGTTCTACATTCAGCTACGTTGAAATTCTTATACGCTAATTACAAAAAAAACGCTGCGTTAAAATTTTTATACGTTTTCTAAATATGTCTTTTTCAATTTCCTTACTAACATAATACAAATAAAATGTAAAAGAATAAAATAAATATAACAACCACACGTTGCTAAGGCAATGCATATTACTCTAGTAACCTAGTAAAAGAAAAGTAGAAAAAAATATATAGTATTAAAATTGACAGCATCTGACTGCAAACACGTGTGCCCTTCTCCGAGGAATAATTATATTTTTCCTAAGACAAAACGGGGCGTTGAATTGTGCCTTCCCACACAATTTCGAGTAAAAAATGGGAACCAGAGTGTTGTGTCACTAGAAAAAAAGTGCAGTAAATAGCTTATTCGCATGAACTAAATTTGACAGATAAGAAAAAAATTGAGACTAACAATAAAGATTGACGCTCTTGGAATAAAAAGTCTAATACATATATACTTACTGCATCCTTAAACTTCATAAACGCTGATAAATCTTTGGGCGACTATAAAGTTAGGAACAAAATAAACTTTAAATTAGCATTACTATCTATATAAAAATTGTTTTATTACAAAACTGAAAGAACACCCTAAAAATTATATGATCGTTGCATGTTATAAAAATAATATATTGTAATCAAATCCGGATACATGTGTAAATTTGTGGAACGCGATTGGTTGTGGATTTGATTCCCAGTCGGAGAAATTATTATATAAAAAAGACATATTTAGAAAACGTATAAAAATTTGAACGCAGCGGAATTTGAACCTGCGCCTCTTGAAAACCGTTTTTTCTTGTTTTAATTTATAAAATTAAAATAAAAAAAAATTATACGCTTTCTAAATATGTCTTTTTCAATTTCCTTAGTGTGCGAATAACACTTTAAAAAATGTTAAAAAAAAGAAATTATTATATTACAAATAGTTTCCCCGCTCTGGTATCTAAGACAATGTACGGCGTTTAGTTCCGTTTAACAAGCAATGTCCGATTGAATGACTTCAGGCTGAAAATGGAGATCGAAGTATCTCTATAGAGCTTTATCAAACTCTTCCATTACTCTCGAAGTGGCTGGCAGAAAATGCATTGCCGAAAGTACTGGGCATAAAAAGATTCCTGTGAGAGGATTTCCTATTTCCATACGAGAACAGGTAAAAACGAAACTTGATGTTCAATCGCCCACGCAAACAAAGCTGCGGGCTACAACTCGTTATTATATGAGTGTATCAAAGTATAAAATAAAAAAGTAAAAAATATATTAATTTTAACATCAAAGAAAAAGTGAAATAGAAAATCTTTATAAACTCAAATTACTTTTATTTTAGCTGAATATTAAAGTAAACTAATTATACCTTTTTCAGGTTTCGCGACCATTCCTGAATAAAACAGAGTAAGTGTGAAAAAAATGAAACGAAATTATGATAATAAGTTACATAGAAAAAAACACTTTTCTAAATCAAATAAGGATATTTCGTATAAATATTTAAAAAAAAATTAACATAATTTGTCAAAAGAATAATATATGTAATATATTCTCACGATAACTTTCCGGAGGTCGTCATGCCCCTGAAATATGTAGAGATGAATATGATTTACATCGAACGTATTCGATCAACACTAATTGCAATGAATTAAATATTTAAAAATTTTAATTATTTTCATTTCATTCCTCTGATAAACCAAACGGGCGTTAAATTCCGCCTCTTATACACAATGTCTTGAATAAAGGCGAAAAGCGGAGAACGGAGGGTCATGACACTCTATACTGCTACATGTTAAAACATGAATCTGAAAATAAATATAACTTAAACATTACATTTATGAAGTAAGTTCAAATAATAACCCAAACTGAACTTTTAATACAGGAATTAACATTGTATTTAACTGAAATTTCGATTTTATACTGGCCCTAACTACGAGTTGGATATAACTAAAAGTGTCATACCATAAGAAACTGGGTAAAAGTAAAAGTTTCATATTATAAAGACCTCAGATTTATGCTGTAAATAAATATAGTAAAGTATTTAAAATAAAGTATTTAAAAAAATATTATAAATCTGGAAGACATCGGAAAATCGGAAGGCAAGAAGCGAGTCTAAATAGAGGTTCAAGATTTTCTAACATCCATGGATAGTATCTATGGAACAGGTCCAGCTAGTAAGGGACTAGTACTACAGGCTAGACAGACTAGTCAGAGAGAACCTAGTGTCTAGACACTGACTTAAGTATAAGAAGAAGAAGTAATCGACTCGTTGCGTGTTGAGTGACGGAACTCAACGACGCGCTTAATGTTATAACCAGAGAGGAGAAATAAAAATCACTAAAATATTCTAATTCCTCAGAGAGGGGATCGAACCCACAACCAATCGCGTTTGCAGTTAAATGTTGTCCCACTGCATCAGGATAGCCTCTATATTAACATCCATTGTTAATAATGTACAAATATCACTCAACGCCACGGTTTGTCTTTTGTACCACGGCGGAGTTATGAAAATATTTTTAATATGACCATTCCCCCGAATGGGAATCGAACACAAAACCAATCGCCTTTAAAGTCAGACGCTGTTCCAATTGACCACGATAGCTTCTTCATTTTCATTATAGCGTTTTTCCTCTATCTCAAGGAATTTCATTCAGTTAAAGAAGCACAGAAAAATAAGAGAGGTCAATATATCCGATTTCTTTGCCTAGATGTTTATATAATTCTGTCCCTGATGGAATTTGAATCCACAACATGGTGGTACCATTAGATACAGTATACCTATTACCTATATTCAATTATGAAATTCACTATAGTATCGGCCAATCAGCTCATAATATCTCTTAAGCTGCTTTTTAAATAAGTTTAAAAGTTGCATTTGAAACCAGCAAGCCGGGGTCGTTCAGAATATATTATTGTACAAACTTCGGAAGTATTAAAACCGCTATAACTGTAAAACGTGCTACGCATAAAACTATTTACTCGCTTTTCGCCCCAATCGTTAACTCGTAACGACAGTTCAAAGTTTCGATTAAACAAGTTAGTTTCTAACAATAAAATGAATACCCTTATCGTAAAAAAATGTCACGATAGAATGAATTAACTAATTGATTGATATAAATGTCGTTAGATTTTAAAAGTAATAAAAAAAATAATTTAATTAGAAAAATTGTTTCATCTTTAAACCAGACTCGAAAATGTTTAAAAATAAAAGTATTTCAATAAATGGGATTTGAGCCTACGGCCATCATGGCTGGATGCCATTAAGAAAAATAAGATAAATATAATAAGCGTATAAGCATTTCAACGTAGCCGGATGTAGAACGCGCATGGTTTTGCCCGCTAGGCAGTTTCCAAGAGACGCGGGTTCAAATCACGCTGTGTTTAAATTATTATACCTTGTCTAAACATTTTTTCAATATCGTTCTAATTGTGCTATGGTGACGTTTTTGAAATTCATACTAATATTATAAATGCGAAAGTAACTCCGTTTGTCTGTGACGTCATCATGGCCAAACTGCGGAACCGATTGTGATATAATTTTATATATAGATATATATAGATTTGAGAGGCTCTTGATAAATGTCAATTTCAATTTAAATTATATATTATATAATAAAAAAAATTGTCAATAGTCAATTTTTTTCTCGCATTTTTTTAATTTTTTTAAAAAATTTTATTGTTTTACGGAAAGGCCGAAGAATATGATAAAAAAATATATATTTCTTAATGCTTTACTTACATCGTGGTTACGATCATTTGCAGCTTTTTCCTATAAATAATATTTTAATTAGCTAAGTTTTTTAATATGTTATATACCCTGGAACTAAACTTTATATTTAAAATTTATTTTTTTAATTAATCCGGTCAATGTCAGTACGAATAATGATTGTTTGAAAATATTTGATCGTATTGATTTGGAGCATATTTATTTATTTTCAGATTTCTTTTCTGAGAGAACCTACTTTTCATGGCACTCATCTCTCCGCTTTCCCCCTGTAATTGAGACATTGCTTGTTGAGCGGCGATTTGTCTTACAAGAACAGACAAATGAAAATAATTTAAATATAATCATTTTTGCTAATAATTTTAAATATATTTAATAGTAAAATAATAAAGTCTCTGGGTTTCAGAAGCCCATTTTAAATTTCTAACACAAAACATATGTAAATGAGTAGGAAGTTGATAACAAGGTATGATGTAGATGGATTTTCCAACAAAGCTGTAGAATTTGCATAAAAATTATTTAAAAATACTTTAATCCATACCTTTAAATCTGCTGCAAATTCTTTGAATTCTTCCCACTAGAAAAATAAAACTAAAAATATATTTACATGTTTAAAGTGTTATTCACACACACTTTGGACATGTGAATTAATTTTGGAACACATGCAAATTGAAACGGATTCGAACCCGCGCCTCTTGGAAACCGTCCAAACGCTCTGATTCCTAAGCCATGCGTTCTACATCCGGCTGCGTCGAATACCTTATACGCTTATTACAACTATTTTTTCTTATTAGCATAACTTTCACTAAGAAAACCTTAAGAGATTTGTTATTCAATTATTAAAACCAAGTGTTTCTTACTAACCTTGTTACTCTTGGTAATTCTATCATCCTAGAAAAATTCAATTATTAAATTAAATTAAGCTTCGTGCAGCGGGACAGCGCTAGACTAACCGTAATTAGTTATAAGTTCGATCCCTACTCGGGGGACAAAGGGTGGCATTGACTTCCACCACTCAACATGTAATATAATATAATATATATAGATAATAATTAATTCTTAATTTTAATAAAGAGGTTATTACAATCTGAATTATACAAGCTGTTATCTTGATTTAGTATTTTTGTTGAATGGCATAAGTAAAACGTCTATAGTTTCAATATTTTACACTATTTTTTTCTAACAGTTTCAGTACTGAAGACTAAGCTTGTAAGACTCATAGAGAGCTTAGTGCCTCTATGTATACCTTAAGAGAGTTTAGATTTTGTAATAAGTTGCCTTCGCTTAAATTAAATATAAAAAAAGTAAAGCTTACCACATAATCAAATTCGTCATATAGTTCTTTGTATTTGTATGAATCATCCACAGAGCTACCCTTTAAAATAATAAATTTAAATTAATATTTAAAGTTATAAATTAAAGTTGTAGGTTAAAATTTTGATGATCAGATTTGAAATTTTTCCATTCAATTAAATATTGAATAATCTGAATTTGAATACTAAAAGAGATTTGAAATTCGAAAAACTGAATTTTAAACGTACAAATGTCGAGTTTGAAATTCGAAAACGTAGTTCTTTTTACATATGAAAGACCAGACGTCGTTATTATGTTATAAATTATAGTCTCCTTAAAAGAAGATATCCAAGTTTATTTAAATTTAATTTTGTTATTAAAGTTAATTTTGTTATTTCTCATTACTTTGAAGTGTATGACTTACATAACCGTACACTTGTCTTTGCTACGCATTTATTTACACATACATTAAAACCTTGTTAATACGATCACGTTTAATACGATTTTTGCATAATTACATTTTCAAGTGGTGGTTTAATAAATTATAAAACTGTTAATCTAGTCGTTTACGTGTAATTTTCTCATTATTTTAATAACCTCCATTGTGTTTTCTCCGTACTACGTGACATTGGAAGATAAATTGTAATTGAAGCTCAATTAGCACGGCTAAAAGTCAAAAAATAACGAAAAATTGAAGCATGTTTTCATACAATTCATTCAGGTTTAATACGATTCATCGACCCGTTTAATACGCTAACTTTGCTGTAACGCTAACTATGCTGGAAATGACTAGTTTTTGTAGATGCGTTCTTGATTAGGTCTCTGCTATATCGTGTTAGATGTTTTATTATATATTCGGTCCCATTTGTGGTTCTACTGAGAAACGTTAGAACAGGATGTTATGTTAAAAGTGTACGTACCTATCAATTATTTCGTAGCAATGCTATTTTTATAATATTATAGAAACATAAATATAAGTTATTTTGTTATACGTATATTGATGTATAATAGAAGAATTGGCATTTTGTGTGGTTTACTTGACTGCATTTTAAACAATCATTAACAATAGTCAGGTATAATATCCGTGCAGGCGCGGATCTAACCCACAAAACAGGTTGAGGTCACAGCCACCTTAAAATCACCTTAAAATATAATTGCAATTGAGAAAGTCTTACTAACATTTTTTTTATTTTATTACAGGCAGTGATACTGAAATGCCGCATAACTAAGAGAAGTTGTGTGAACGACAAAAAAAGTGACGTCACAAGTCCCGCGCTCGTACCCGTGTATTCCTATTGTACACTACAATCTGTCTTTTGTACACGATACGAGTATTCTTGTAATTTGTATATAAAATTCCTTTGTTTTTTTTTTCTTTTCGCATGTTTTTATTTATTTAACTTATTTTCTGGGTTTTTTTTCCATTTGTGGATGTACAATAAAGAGTTTTAATTATTATTATTATTCCATACGTTCTTCACACAATACATGAGACTTGTGAAAATAAAATAAATACATTTAGAAGTTATTATATGAAAATGCTATATTTTGTTAGAAAGCTACATTGTAAGCTTATGTTAAGCTGCTCATACAAACAGGCTTTTGTAATTTAAGCCCTATCGATAGATATTAGTTTATCATCAGAGTAACGTAATTATATCTAAACACAATTACGCCTCTAACGTCAGCCATCATTAACATAAAATATTACTGCATAGTAATATTGTTTGTTAAATTAAAAAAAAAATGTAATCACTAACTTTAATTAACTTAAGGAACAAATGGACAGAGAACTGAGTGTCTGGACACTAGGTTCTCTCTGACTAAACTGTTATGCATTAAGCTAAAAAAAAGGAACAACGGACAAAATTTTGCTTCATGTAGTCTAATGTCAGTGTACTAAGTAATAAATAGAATTAAAGGTCATCGTGGCGCTGCGTCAGTATGTGTGATGGTGGTGGGTTCAATTTCACTAGGGCTATAACGACTATATAACGACTATATAACGACTATATTTAAATTACTAGGGTACTGCTCGTGGCTGCGCCTGCGTAAACTATTTCGTTATAACGCTCGTCCGTGTTCTCACTTAAATCGCAAACTTTGCATAAATTTATAATTCAAACTGTTATAACTTTTGTATTTATGAACTGATTTTCATTATAATAAGTATTACATGTTAAGGGAAGTATATCGGTTTAGTCATTTCTGAGATTAGCGTACACAAAGACACAGACAAACACAAAAAGTAAAGAAAATTAAAAGTCATTGTTTTGGGTTATACTACATTGATAAATTCCCCTAATAATATTTCAGAACGATTTGTATAGATGGGTTTTAATTTCTACGCTCTGGTAACAAGAAGAAAAAGTCGTGGGTTTGGTACCTACTGGGACTTTGGTACTACTTAGTTTGAGACGCAATGTCTTGGGTTCGGGTGGATAGTCGAAATCGGAGTGTCTAGACACTATGTTTTCACTGCTGCTAGGCGGAAATAATCTTAAAGCTGAATAGCAAATTAGTTTATGCAAAAAAACTTAAATCGAATTCTTACATCGAATAATATAAGATATATAGGCCAACTTAACCTTGCAATAATTGCAATACAACCTCATTGTCATCTGTATAGAATATTAGAAATGAATTTTGAAATTATAGCATTTTTAACCGGATTAATGGAAATTTAGAAATGAATTTCGAAATTAAAGCATTTTTAACCGGAATATTATTAGTATTCAAAAATACGTTTTAGAGAAGACGACTTTCGAATACTTTTGAGTAGTCCGTGGTGGCAAAAATCCATTGCAGTACGCGAATCGCGAAAACCAAAGCCATTACTTAGAAATTAAATTACTTTGATGATTTTTTTTTCTATTCTGGCAGCCATTCTTTTAAAAAATTAAAACTATAAATTCTTTATTGGAACAAAAGAAAATAACACTTAATACATTTCGATAATAACTACTCTAGTTTAAGACTACGTTGTAGTTATTTTTAAAAGTTTATTATAAAAAGGATTAAACTTATGTTTCTCTGAGTGTATGCATTAGTAGCCATTATATACGCGATGATTATAGGTTCGATTTCCATTCGAGGGAACGATTATATTTAATGGATGGAACGATTATATTTAATGAATGGGAGATGGGAGTGTCTTGACACTAGGTTCTTTCTGACTCCCCTGCTACGCTGAAAAAAACTTGGAGCTGCATAACTGAATAAAAATATTTAAAAAGAAATTGATACATTAATTATTAGGACTTTGAAACTAGGTCTAGAATATGTGTATAAGAGGAAATTTTATCGAACACCACTTGAGCCAATACACTCAATTAAGGGAGAAATTAATCACAGGATCGGGGTGATTCGTGTCAAACGATTGGATTCATAATTGCCCCCAAGCCGCGATACCGATGATATATTACGCACTTTATATTTTTTTTCAAACGAAAGCATTTCAGATTAATATATAGGAAATTATAACTTAGAATATAAGCGCTGTAATATTATTATATTGGTTAAAATTGTCTAAATTGTACACAACAAAAACTGAAGATGCTTAAAATTTAGATACTAAACAAGTTCCATCCCTCACATCGCATTGAAGTCATCGTGGCGCCGTGTTGGCGAGTGTTGTTTATAGATTATTGTCGGAAAAATATTTAAATTATTTTCAATTGTCCGCTCTGGAGACAAGACAGTGCGCGTCTTTGATTTCCGCCATTCAACACGCAATGTCTCGTATTTGGGCGGAAAGTGGAGAAGGGAATGTCTTCATACTAAACACACTCAACATGCTATGCGGGAAACAACGTGAAGCTGAAAAAAGTTTAAAAATGAAACTAGTTATCGGATACCGACACGTATGTATATTGGAAAACATATTTTAGAAAAACGTATAACAATTCGAACGCAACGGGATTCGAACGCGCGCCTCTTGGGAACCGTCCAAGCGCCTGACCGCTTTACATCCAGCTGCGTCGAAATACTTATGCGCTTATTACAACTTAATTTTGTTATCAGCATCCCTGAAGAGAGAGATTTTACAAATTTCTGCTTTCGGTGCGGGTTAGAATCCCGCTGCGTCAAATTTTTATACGTTTTTCTGATTTTTTCCATTTTAATTTCCTTAGTGTGTGATTAACACTTTAAAAAATCGTAAAAATGATGTGTATATTTTTAAATTTGTGCTAAAATGGTGTTGAAAGATTTTCTAATATTAATTGACAAATAGATGCTATGAAAATGACAGCAACTTGGTGTATTTGTAACCAATAAGAAATGACTCTAACAAAAACACTTTACTACTTTATTTTTATTCTACTTTATAACACTATATAGTGAGAATCATCAGACAATTAACAATCTTACCTTATTATAAGGAGCTGCTTTCGGTCTTTTTGAGTGACGATTTTCCCAGGGATTCCTGTATCCGAGACTCTAGAGAATAAATATTATATCATTTTTTACATTTTTTTTAAAGTGTTCATCACACACATAGCAAATTTAAAAACATATTATAGATAAACGTATAATAAATTGAACGCATCGGGATTCGAAAAAGCACTTCTTGGAAACCGTCCAAGCTCTTTGACCGCTAAATCATGCGTTCTACGCCCAGCTGCGTCGAAATTCTTATACGTTTTTCTAAAATATGTTTTTCAATAACATATCAATATAAAATATATATATTGGAGACCATCGTGGCTCAGTAAGACTGGATCTGGCTGTAAATGTGATTGGTTGGGGGCTCGAATCCCTTTCGGGGTGATAAATAACATCGATAACATTTGACTCGTATATAGCTTAGTAGCATAATTCTCCATTGGCATAATTTTTATAAAAAGGAGTTAAAAATAATAAGTTTTTATTTCGATAAGTTCCTTAGAAAGGCTAACGTTCTCGTATAGCGCATACTTCCCATTCGTCATAAAACACTACTCTCAAGTCCGCGAAGATCTATCACCGATGTATTCGACTTTTAAACGTTTATTTTATAATTTAGATACACATTCATATATCGTACATCATTCACGACGTATGTTTGGACAAAATTTTATTTCCATATTTATTTGTACTTGTAACCTTCGTATTAAATAAAGATGTCAATTAAACAAACCTGCACATTTGGTGCGTTAAAAAAATCCGGATTTCTCTGTCCCATAACAGAAAGTGAAAGAAAAAAGAGAAATAAAAGACGACCGACGAACATATTATCTACTCGTTATAATACTGAGACAGGCGCTAACGAAACTAATTTCCAATTAAAATTCCAATTAACAGATAAATGTTTAATTTCATAATTCAAAAAGATATTTCTTAGTTATCTATGCATATAATAAAAATGTAACTGAACGCTGACCGTACATGTGTCCCTAAAAAATAACAGAACCAAAAAAAATATTTTTTCATTTTCTTATCTGTCTGTCTGTCTGTGTACGCTAATCTCAGAAACGGCTCAACCGATTTTTACTGTTGCACTGTGATAAGCTTATTTTTACATTAAGTGTTTATTTCATTTCAATTGATTCGTAAATAAAAAACGTTACAACGGTTTACATTATACATTTCAGCAAAGTTTGTGATTTAAGTGAGAACGCGGGCGGGCTATAAAAACAAATAGATATAGTCGTGTAGTTTACGCAGGCAAAACCGCAATTGGGTCGCTGGTCATACATAAATTTATAATTTCATAAACTGTTAAAATATATATATACCATTGATGTTTGAATATTATACAACAGTTATAGTTTTTTCAGTATCGGTTTTATCAATTTAGATTTGAGGTCACGTGATCGCACTAATCGTCAATCTTATAGAAGAAATATTATATCTATATACTGAAAATACCTAATAAAATAAAATGGGTTTTATGGCTATCATCGTCAGTTTTTAATAAAATCTGAAATTTACAAATTTTTTAGTACATTAATAACTGTCTCACTGTATACTGCACACATTTTCTCCCATATGCAAATTGTACATAACATATAATTTTTGCTCGGATTCCGATAGTCTGGTAAGATAAGCTGTAGCGTTGAGCCCCACCACCATATACTGTCTTTAAATAGATGAAAAGTGAAAAACGGAATAAAAAGTCACTAGGTTCCTGCAATATATGCGGTGTATCTATCTATCTATATAATTAAAAATGAAATGACGTTTATAAGTCTTGCTAAAACTCGAGAACAGTTGGGCCAATTATGCTAATTATGGTTATAAAATAGTTTTATTTCAAAATTGTCTATTTAATTTGTTTACTTGTTTATTTATTGTCCCAGTCTAATTAAGCAAAGAGTGGTTACCAACTTCGCTAGTCAACGCGCAATGTGTTTTTTTAATGAAGTAATCGGCAGAAAAATCATATTTGCGAGTTCAAACTGAATCAAAACTCTAGCAAAAACAAATATTAAACTTACACAATATTTTTTTACAGCTTCACGCTTTTTCTGCCATAACAGGGTGGTCAGAGAGAACCTAGTGTCAAGACACTCCGTTCTCCACTTTCAGCATGAATTTAAGACTGCATGTTAAATGGTGGACCTGAACGCCACTATTTCTTTTATTAACCACAAGCATTTATACAGCCACCAATCATGGCAATAATGATTTCTAAAATACATTTGAAACTTTACCCAACACTCTTGCAAATGATTGTGCAATAAATATCGTAGTTTCATAAACAAATAAACAATACTCTAAAATGAGAAATGAAATGAAAAAGAAAACACAGAGATATTATGTAAATAATTTTCAAATATATTTCTACGAAAATATACGTAAGTATAAAAGGTAAAATATATCCCGAAGTAAGACCAGAAACCATTTACAGTGATTTATTGAGAGCAGCACTTACCTGTGTTGCCAGTTTCCATCCGAAACTTTGTTTTATTACTTAGCGTACGTCAAGAACGATTTTCGACTTGAGCTTATAACGGGCCATCCATATTTTTTCTTCTAGATGCTGATATTGAAAGAGTACAGTGGAACAACGTCTGACTATAAGCACGATTGGTTGTGGGGTTCGAATCCCACTCCGGGAAATAATTATATATAAATTGGTATCATTTCTCCGGTCTGTCACCTAAGGCAAAACACGGCACTCAATACGCAATCTCTGGGATTCGTGCGGAAAGTGTAGCATGATTTTTTACTTTGACTCGATAGCTCGAAGACGATAAATTTGACGATATTAAGTCAAAAGTAAATTTATGGTTAAACATTGCTTCTTAAAAAAAAACTAATTAGACTATTTAGAAAACGTATAAAAAATTGAACGTAGCGGGATTTGAATCCACGCCACTTGAAAACCGCAAAAGGCTTCAAATTCAAATTTTTATACGTTTTCTAATTATGTTTTTTTTCAATTTCTTAAGTGTATCAACAACACTTTAAAAAAAATGTCCAAAACATTGCTTTTTACTTCGCATCTGTCTCCAAATTGGCGACCCTGATAACTTAGGAGAAGTCGAAGAATCGATTTCTATCTACGACAAGTATTTATGTTTGGTTAGTTAGTTTTGTATTATTATATTATAAATATTTTAAATTGTAACTTTAGCAAAATAATCAAAATCAAAATATTATTTAATCAAATAGGCTTTAGACTTACGAATCGTCAATTAACATAAACCGCGTGTCCAAGATGTAGCAGGGCTCTTATAAGTTTGAAATAAAAACCAGAATTAAAACATTTTGAAAAAACCATCGACAGTTAAAATGTTATTGAACACAAGGATAAAATAGTTAAAAAAAAATCAGACTAAAATAATTTATGTGACGAGACGACGGGGACGAATCTATCAGGCGCTGCCGTCGCTATTTCAAATTTTAACATAAATTTTGTCCACAAAGTCATAAAAGGACTACCAGTTATCAAAACGGCGACTGTATTTTTAACATCGTCAATATTTTTGCCATAGTTCCAGAACGTTTGTTAAATTAGTGATGGCAGCCCTAAATGGATTCGTCCCCGTCGTCTCATTACAAAAATTATTTTAGCCACGTGCTTTTCAATTGTTTCATCTTTTCTTCTATTCAATTTTAACCATAGTTGGTTTTTTCATATGTTTTCTGTTTCAGCATCTTGTACTTCGTAAGCATCGCCGGGATATTTTAATAAGCGGGAAATGATATAAAGGTGAACTTCTATGAAGCAACATAATTATCTTGAAACTTAAGTAATATACCTGAGCGAAAGGCTTAGTTAAAGCTGCTCGTAGCTTAATGCTTCTTCAACTTAATATATCATTTCTAGTTAGATGAAACTTTGAACTTAGTAGTTGTATATAAAAGTTTTATTTTGGTTATAAAATGTATCGCTGCGTAATATGTATGGGTTTTGAAAAGATGAAAATGATAAGATAACATACAAGAATTTCAACGTAGCCGGATGTAGAACACACGGCATAGCGGTCAGAGCGCTTGAACGGTTTTCAAGAGGCGGTGGTTCAAATCCCGCTGCGTTCAAATTTTATACGTTTTCTAAATATGTTTTTTCGAATTTCCTTAGTGGAAAATGATTGATTGTGCTGAATTTGCACATCAAAAGTATGAATATCAAATTAAATAGCAACTTATTTACAGGAATTGTAATCTTCAGAGATAAAGATTACACTAAAGGGGGTATATATACATACATAAAGAGCTCTGAGTGTCTCTTACATAATGCTCTTTATGATTCTTATAAGCGAACTACTGAAATTGTTAAAAAAAATTGTCATATATAAAAAAGAAGTTAATATTTACCATATGTCCGTAGTAAGTTAATATAATATGAGATAACAGTAACTAGTAGAAATTCAATAAATGAATTGATGAGTAAAAGAAAACCGACACCGTACACCGACATGGATAGCTACATACAACGCGGCCGGGTCCTGCTTTGTTCAAATTTTCTATAAGCTCCGTCTCAAGATTTAGCATTATACACATACAAACTATATATTAAAGTAAAAATGAAAAATATACAAAGTTCAGAAAAAAAATATTTTTTAATATTGGCTTCCGGTTTAACATATGAAAAAGTATATTTTTTTTGTAATGTTAATTATTTTGTTACGGACGCCATTAATATTCTCAAGTATCACTCTTCATTTATTATTAACTCCGCTTAATTGACTAAAATTTAAATTATTGGGATATGCCATCTTATCATCGTTTTCATTTTTGAAACTGTTTATAAAAAATAAAAGATAATCATGATCATTCAGGCCTGGCCATAAAGGAAAGTAGAATAATCTTTGAGTAGCAGAAATTTGTAAAAATCTCTCTACAGAGATGCTAACGACAAAAATAAGTTGTAATAACTTATAAGTTGGACTAACTTATCGCTTGGACACCGACAATAGAGTATTGATTTGTCTTTAACTAAAGATGAAAATAACATTTAAAAACATTAGATTTATTTTAATAAATTCTACTTATATTACAAAGAAAGGCTATAGGTTCGTTTAATAAATAAAAAATGGCGACTTCTACTTAATAAGTATTATAAAGTATAATCTAAGACGCGACGGCCTCAACACGGCCTCAGTGAAGTTCAGCTGGAGTTTAACGGATATCTTGTTAAATGGTCTTTAATGGTTAGTCTTAGTGTCGACTTTTAAGGTACTTCTTTAAGTGGGACGGAAGATGACGGTTATTTTAAAATACATATAGATAATTTGATAAAGCCACAGTATTATCACTCGGAAAATTAGTTATAATTTACGTGTTTAATAGCTACAATGTTTTCATTATATTTTTGGAGATATCTTGAGAGTTATGCGTTCTATTGGGGTATAGTGTGTTTGTATGAAAATCATCATTGCTACTAATACAAAAAAGAAAGAAGAAAGTTATTACCATAAAAATCTTAGATGGAGAAATGAAACTACACGTTTTATACTAACAGATCAACAAATGAGAAATAACAGTTCTTTAAGACCTTACAAGGCAGGAAAAACAGTGACAGTCAGCTGCACTGAATATAATCTCACTCTTTATGTCTCAGCGCTCAGACCACAGTGGTGCAGTGTGACAGTGCCTAGTTAATGTAGGTTTGATTCCCACTCGAAGGAATTATTTTAATTTAATTATTTACATTCCTCCGCGACGTTGAGTTCCGCCATTCAACGCGCAATGTCTCGAATAGAGAACGGAGTGTCTTGACACTAGATGTTCTCTGACTGCTCTTCGAAGAAGCGTGAAGCTAAAAAATATACTGCAAAGTCTATGCATCGTATGCAGAAATATATTTTTAAGATTTAATTTTTTCCTTGTTTATTTATATAAGCTGCCTTAATTATTTTATAGGTAATATAAAAGAAACTGTACTGTAAAACATATTATATAATATGTCTTACGTAAAAATAAAAATATTTTTTGTTGTAGTGACATCTAGCGCTAAGTAAAGAAAACATAATGTGTTTCTCTCTAGTACACTATAGACACATTACTTTCAATAAATATATCAAGATGGCGTTTTTCAGTTAAAAATAAACGTCAGTATTTTTATTACAATATCTCTAATTTTCTAATAATAATTGCTATTGGAAATTAGACTACTTTTTAATAAAGGTATGTTTAACAGTATTTTTTTATAAGGTAGAAAGAAAAGCTCGAGGGGAGGTTTATATCATATAGCGAAAAATAATAAAACAAAGCTCTATGAATGAATCTCCAAAATGCATTTTAGGCTTGATTTTTTTATATAACTAAAGACTTGCATTGGTTTAGTTATAAACAGCACAATATACTGCACTTTCATTTTATGTGGTGATTAACATAAAATTTTTGCAACATTTGTATATTTGCTCTATATGTTCTTATTTTCATAATATCTATAAGTATAAGTGGAATCAAACCTATGTGAAGCGTGACAAGATCCACTACACTACTAAAAAGGTGTAATAAAAAAACAAATACCTTATTTAACAACTATTTTTTAGCATCTCACAGGTAATTAATTAATTACAATTAAGTCAATCTAGAACAGTTTATGCTATATTAGTATATTAGCCATATATATACAGCAACAATTTACTTGTACTTTAATTGTTAACATAAATATCACAGAATAACTTAAGATCCCGCCTCAATTTTGTCTTCGCTAAACTGAGAAGATATCCAGGTAAGTGCCCATTTAAGGTTTGTCAGCATATATTTTAGGGCTTTGGTCCAATGTTCTTCAGAATTGAACTGAATTTTAATAGAATATGCATGAGGTGGCGATGCAGTATCTTCAATTTTTCCCTTATCAATTCTGTAAGGGAGACAAAACCCAGTATTTCCTTTTTCAACTTGTTCTTTAAATTGTTGTAAGCAATCAAGAAAGGCCACCATAGCGGCATCAAATTTAGTATCCCAAAGAAAACGGAACCCTCCTGATCCATACAGAGGTAATACCTTCTGATCATCTAATACTTCTATATAAGAATGATTGCCATATGGTACTAATCTATATCTTTGAAAGCAAAAGTTAATTTTCCGAGCTAGAGAAGAGAGTAATAAAACAGTTTGACCCCAAGCTGCATTAATTTCTGACCAATCAACTGGAGCAGTAGGCAGTCTACCAAGCCTAAAATTATTTATTATACCAAAGTGACCAGAATCAGATATGTGAAAACTTGCTTTGAAGATGTTAGTTTTCTTTAATTTTTCTAGCTGTGCTTGTGTGTATGAAAGCTGACATTCATAGAACTTCATCTGATCTGCTGTTGTCATTAAGTCTTTGCGATACCTTGTATATTCCCTCCAGTAGACATCCTGTTCGATTTCTAATCTTTCTTTTTCCTTTTCTTGTATTTCAATTTCATCTTTCATAGCTTTTTCCTCTTTTTGTAAAGCTGATAACTCTTGTAACAATCTGCTTTGTTCTTGTTTCCAATCTTCAAGTTCCTTTTCTAAGCCTTCCAAGTTTAGATCTTCTTTATCGTCCTCTAACTTTTTGAGATAATCATTATAATCTTTCCATTCAGCTTCAGTGAGTCTCAGTTGATTGTCCATTAGCTCTAAGAGTGTGTCTGTGCATTCATCACACAAAGGATGATCAACATCCGAGTTGTTTGATAGGAGATCGTATAATGTAGCTTTCACATGCAATTGATGGCCTAGTGATGTAGTCTCCCATCCATCTGAGATAACCATAAACCCATTTGCCCCGTTCCCTGATTCTGACATACGGAAGGGTGGAACATAATGCTCCAAACTGGACGATTGTAAATCCAAATCTGCCTCATTATTCCTACGAATCTGCAGTGTCAAATCAGCAATGGTGTGTTCTCCCAGATTATTTAAAGATTCATCTAATTTCAACGGTTGCAAACATCGTTGGCAAGAAAAGTTAACAAATGATTTCGAATCACTCATGTTTTTTTACCCTAACACGTAATTACTTTCACTATTTGGTTCAATACTATATGAATTAATTAATTTGAATACATATATACTATATAATTTAGATATACTGGTTTATTGTCGTTAATGTTGCTGGTTATTTATTAAATTAAAACATTATTCAATCATAAGCCAAACAAAGAACATTTTATGCAATAATATTATCTTCTGTCATTGTGAAATTTGACGTTTATTTATGAGTGACGTTACGTAAGTGTTGCTACTTTATAAAATTTTATGGTCCTAAAAAACTTCTATGTTACACTTATATTCCAAATAAGTATAATTACGTACTATTTTACGGACAGAAAAAAATAATATCGAAAAAATAAAATTATATTTTACATTTATATAACTTAGAATGCTTTTTAATGCATTCGTTACTTTAGTTTCCGATCCATGTAATACTGAAATCATATAATAACAAATCGGGATTATCGATTAATTCGCTAAATAATGTCCAAAGTGAAATCCAATGGAAATATTCTAGTACATTCGTTAATTATAATTAAATTAAATGTATTCTTTTATTATGATTTCTTAAGAAACTGGCATTTTTACCTAAAATATATGTCGTTGTAGTTATAATACATACATATATTCTTTGGCTATTTATTACATTAAAGTTACAGAAATAAATTACAAAAAAAAAAAAACAAATATATTGTATACAGGTTATAAGATTTTTTTTCTAATGTAAATAAAACATCCACTTTATTTTTCATAGTTTTAATGTAATTTGTAGACTAGAATACAATCAATAAAACTTAACAGCACCATAATATTTACACTCATATAAAAAGACTTATATAATAAAAATAATATCTTACAGATATAAATATACTAATAATAATTATGAATCGATCAAAGATCATAATTTAAGTACTAAAACTAACTATAAATGTACCTACTATAATTATATTACTTAAAAAATAACATAAGTTCTTAAATGACAATGATAAATAAAAAAAATCTTTTATCCAAAATAAAAATATTATAATATAAATCTTTATTAAATTATGTACAAATACAGGTGTTTCGCATGAGGCAAGATAAAAATATTAATCAAAAGACTACTAAATAGATTATTTAAGGGGGATTTCCGTGTAAGTAATGTGTAGCGTCCTGTAGCTTATAATATGCATTGGGAATAAAAGACTGGGCTAAACCACCCTGGGAGCCGACGTATTGAGCAGAAACTAGCATTTCCCTGAAAATAAAAAAACAATTAATCATTTAAAATGTTGAGGCCATCGTGGTGCTGTGAGACAGCGTCTGCCTGTATACGCAATTATTATAGGTTCCCACTCGGGGTAATGATTATATTTAAATTATTTTAATTTTTCTGCAATGTCGATATAGACGCAAAGCGGTGAACGGAATGTCTTGACACTAGGTTCTCTCTGCCTACCCTGTCTGTGAGGAAAAAACCGTGAAGCTTTAAAGCTTATATTATAATAAGTTCTTTGATTTTCTCGATTATTACACATTTCGAAATGAAACCATTTTTAACCGGATTAATCGCGTATAAATGCGTAAATTATACGCGATTAATCCGGTTAAAAATAGTTTAACATATATTATTTTAAATAAAATAAAAGTAAAAACAATTTACCCAAGAAATAGATAAGTATGTATGTTAAATGTATTTCGTCGATACATAAAAAAAAACAAGAAATTTGTTTACAATCAATAAATGTTAACTTATACAATTTATTAGTAGACCAGTGGCGCAGTGGGACAACATCTAACTGCAAACGCGTTCAGTTGTGGGTTCCATCCCCGCTTGGAGGAAATCATATAAAAATTATTTGTATGTGCAAGTTAAAGCGCAGCGTTGAGTTCTAAGTGGGGTGGCAAGTGGAGAACTCTCTGGCTACCAGAGAATAGCCAGAGAGTTTTTCCGTATAGAGATATGGAAAATAAAAATGGATGCATTATTTATTCAGCTTACTTTTTTTATTACCATCGCCATGTTTCATAAATAAACACGTGACGACATTTATCACTATTCTAAAAAAAGTATATTTTTCATCCCATTTCAAAGTGACCAACGAACCCTCATTAAGGGGTCATTAATCATAGAACAAAGCCGTACCACATGTGCTATCACCATTGTTATTTATATTTATTGTTTCTTGAGTTAGAAATATTTTATAGCCTGACGCAGCGAGGACTAAGTCTTGCGGAACTCAACGCCGTACCGTATTTTATTAAGGCAATTAAAAAAGCCCACACATATTATTTTAAACCATATATAGGGGTTTATTTAATGCATTTTTTTTTGTCGCACGTTTTTCATATGTCGTCCTTTAAGAGAAATTCTATTTATAACATACTATATTTCGTAAGTTAATTTAATATTCAACCGGACCAAAAGAATTTACAATGTACCTTATAGGTATGCATTTGATATATAAAGCTTAGGGCAGGATTTGATCTCAACGGTCAAACTCAAACTCAACTCAACGTCAAAACTGTCTCAACTGCATGCAAACTAAAAATATATACTCAGACATTTATATTTTATATTGTGAATTTAAATTCGATACGCCATTTCTTAACATTACTACACCACGTCGTTATAAGATGATTACTAATTAGTTTTTTTTAATACGCCTTGTTTATAACAAAATAGGTTATATAATAGGCGTAAATGTATATAACTACGAAATAATATTCTAGACTGATAATATATATAAGGCATTCTTTGCGTTTACCTTCACCAATAGGAAAGAACGTAAAAAATTGAGTTTTTCGATTTGTCCCCGACGCGACGGCCATTGTTTCCGTAACGGCTGCTTTTGTTTATTTTTTCCAACTAACGTGAGGTCGTGTGGGTATTTTTCCACTTGTAAGCTTCATTTCAAAAATCATAATGTCTATCGAAATGAAGATTGAAAAACTTTTGTATTTAAAAATACTCGAAAAACATTACTAACGATATTTTACATGTAAATTTGATATCATTTTTGATTTTGGAGCTCATAGCTCGTATATACTATTAATAAAACCAACCTTTTTACTCCTATAGTATAAAACAAATTCTGTCGACAAATTTAATATCTTCGATGTCATAACTTTTGTAGTAAAAAATCATATTTTATTATGTAATGCCGTATAAAATCGTTCCATAGGCGTCCACATAATATATAATTATTAATTAAAGCTTCATTTTTTTAGACAACGTATTAAAATAAGAACGTAGCAAGACGCTAAACCGCGGCTCTTGGAAAAAGTCCAATTTGGAATATGAAATAAAAATATTTTTCATTTACCAAGTGTGGGAATAACGCTTTAAAATAGTAAAAATATAATCATCCATAAAAAAACAGAATTGAACTCACAACCAATCGCGCTTTAAGTCAGTCGCTGTCCCACTGCGCTAGCTACGACGGCTGACATAGTTACGACTTGTAATAAAATGTAAACAATTCCCGAAACTTTGCCCTTGAATTTCAAACCTATACACAAAGGGACATAGAAATCGTTGTTTGGTTTATCGATATTAAATTTTGACTGCTAATCATAAGTATTTATAAATTATCGAATATAAGTACCTACGTTCATTTTTGAATTTGTTTAAGTGGATATTATTTGACGGTTCAGTTGTTATATACCTACATGACTCAAAGCGACGGTTGCTCGTTCCAATTTTAGTTTCTTTTTTTTTTTTATTTGAATATATAAACACTACAGACACTGTAACTTTTTTTCTTTAATATTATTTGAGCCTTAATCAGTTAACTACATTGACATGTTACACAGAACTAAAGCTAAATTTAAATAACGCTAAGCGTTTTATTTCTTTTTTACCTATTTGTACCAATTATAATGCATAAAAACAAGCGAATCTTAGTTTGGAGATTATATTTAATGTAACATGAAAAAGGTCTCCGTTGGAATTTGCTACTGATACACAATATTTCTGTAAACAAGCGAATAGCGGAGAACATGATGGTGTTTCACAATAAAACCAATGCCGTATTATACGGCAGGTGGTAGTTTACGATAGAAATGAAAAAAAACTTATTGAAATTATCAAAATATATTTTCAGCATTTACGTATACTTATACTAATAATTAGTCTGGCAATAAATACTGTTATAGCATAAAAATAATTTTGATTTTGGCATCTGTCATTTTTATATATTCGTTCATTGCGTTTTCTTATTTTCGCGCCAATATATTGTAATTAAAATGAAGTGGGATGATAAAGGGAACCTAACCGCTGTGATTGCATAACACAAAGTAGGTATGGTGCCAAATACATTTTTTTTAAATCCTCCATACGCTTGGTATTAGTCAAATGTTTGTGTACCGGACTATTGACAAGTACAATGAAACCTCTGTCTAAAACAGATAATTAAAAAAAAAAGAATAGAATGGTAAAATTTATAATTATCGATAGGCTTTAACGAATTAACAAATTATTAAATCAAGGTAAATTTCTGAATTGTTTAAAAATTTCCAGTTACATCAATTTTCAAATCAAATGTTAATACAAACCCTGAAAATTATAGGCCAATCTCTATTTTGCCTACAATATAAAAATATTTGGAAAAAATTCAAGATCTCAGAAATATTTATTTTATGCAGCTTTACTGATTTTGCCGCGTATAAACGCAGGTAGTCAAAGAGAAGCTAGTGTCAAGAGAGAACCTTCTAGAAGTTCACTTCGTTCTCCACTTTCCGCCCGAATTGGAAACATTGCGTGTTCAGTGGCGGAGCTTAATATCGCGATCTGCGTTGTTCACAAGAGGGGAGATATGAAAATAAATACATTTCATAATGTAATTATTTTCATATCTCCACTGTGACATTTCTCCACATTTCTCCATTCTACAGAATGTGAATCGAAACCACAACCAATCGGGCTTGCAGTCAGACGCGCTTTCACTGGTCTCTACTCTTTAAACTAAACTTTTTCCTTATACTAATTTATTTGTTCTTATATTATTATTGTGTATCTCTCGAAATAGTTCTCGGGTTCAGAAGAACACGGTCCTATGGAAGGCTTGCGTGGGAACACAGGAGGACCACCACATAGAGGCCCCTTAGAGATAGCAATGTATTGTACTGCCATCTCTGAGTAACAACAGGTAATTGCCCAGAGATGGTCACCGGCTAATGCGTAGGAAGCTATGGAAAGTATGGAACACTAAGCTGAGACAATGGAATGGAATTTGGATGGACTGAGTACTGGGCTATTGTATAAGACTACCAGACGTCCGCCTTTCCAAGAGTCTCAGATTGAATGGTTGGTTATTATTATTATTTTATTATAATTTACTTACGGCCTATTCTGTTGTTGGGGGGTTCTATCCCTCTGTCGCCTGTTCTTAAACCAATTAGACACTTGCGTCAACGTCAGGCCGGTCTTCTGTGCAAGAGCTCGCTTTTCATCCGGAGTTGGATATCTAAGATATATATTTTTATATATTTATAATAAATAAAATAATAATATATTAACTTAAAAATTTAATTTTAAATACAGAAAACGAGTTATGAATGTAAAAAAAACATGTGCAGTCAATTCCACCATCTGCACAACTGTTCTCACTTTGGTTATGAGTACAAAATACATACAGGGATATGATAAAACTATTTTTGTTTCTAAGGTATTGTTAATCAAAATAAAGCGTTGTATTACGCTTCTCAATACGTATGTCCGAAATGGGCTGAAAGTCGAGATCATAGTCTTATTACTATTTTTCTGTCTATGGTAGAACAAAGTAAAGAAATATTCTTGGTCCTTACCGATTTCTGTAATAACAGTCTTTTAAAGCATTCCTACTCTTTTCTTTGAAACAATAGACTGTTTCTTCACCATCCCAAATTGTTTTGGGCAAAGGATATTTTTTACGTAGCCTGTATTTATCTACTGCACCTAGAAAGATTTTTTTGTAATGAGAATTTCAATATTTATTGTAGGTATATTACATTATTCAAATTTCAATTACAATAAATTAATTAAAAGCAACACATTTGCATTATTGAATTAATCATATGTTTAATTTACACTTAAGTGTACATTGTTAAGTGAAATAATCAGTAAATCCTTCTTGTAAGATGGACGTTGAATTCGAAATTTCTGTAAAGTCAAATTTTCTAGAATTGTCAAATTTACTAAGATTTTGATTGATTAAGACAATTTTCATCAAGGTACCATTACTAGCCAAAAATAAACTCACCTAAAGGCCGCCCCCTAACTTTTTCAGCTTCTTTATAATGTGCTTTAAACCACAAAGTCTGTAGCGCGTTGTGATGTCGCGGCGGGAATGAATGTTTTTCTAGTATTGCATATAGCTCTTGAAATACACCGTGGTGATATGCTACTAGAGCTCGAGCCCTAAAAACAATATTTAAACTATGTTCAAGAAAATATGGAAGCATTAATTATGCTATACGAATAAAAAACTGTTATTAACTTAATAATCTTAATTAAAAAGATAATTTGCTTTACTATATCGTATTTACTTCGTCTAATATTTTACTTTATAGAAAAAAATTTAAATGGTTTTTATTATTTATTTAACTTTAGCATGCTAAGATTAAAGGTAAAAATAACAAAAGTGTATCAAAAGAAAATTGGACACCAACGTTCCACATGTTGAAATTGCCTCATTTTAGACGATGGTTATTTATTGTTTTGTTTCAATCAGAGACTCGATAATATTTGGTTTGTTTTCTTTCTTTTTAAACTAAAGCGGCGTTAGGTTCCGCCAATCATACACATAAAATATTCATATGTATATATATATTATAATTAATTATTGTTCAATATTATATAATATAAAAAAAATCTTAAAACAATAATTCTAAAATCATTAAAACAATTAATAAATGTTTTTGTATAGAAACAAAAATTATATTACCAATAAAAAATTTGAAAATAATTAAAATCATGTTTATCACTTCTTGTTTTTATAGTTTATAAAAAACGTTGGTCTTGTAAATCAAAAATAAGATTTTTCATTAAAAACTTCAAAGAAAAAGAATATCTTTATATAGATAAATAAAATTATTATTTTAATGAAACTATTCTTTGAGATTTTTTTATGCTATTTCATTTCCTACCTCAAAACTGTTTCATTCCCTCTTAACAGCTCCGTAGTAGGCAAACTCCATAAGAAAGCAGCTAATTTCTCTATATCACCTTTTTGCTGTAAAGCTTCACATACACACTGCACTTGTTCAGCATTGAAGTTCAAACACCTACGCATATTATTATCACTATCCGCAAAATACTGTCTCTCCCTGTCATTTACAACGTTTTCAAAATTATTAATTTCTATTTCAACCATAGGATTGTTTTCATTTTGAACATTTTTCATAGTGTCATTGTAGTAGGCTGTGCGACGTTCGTCGCTGTCGATTTGCGAAAAAAAATTGTCATTGATGGGCGGCAATTTTAGTTCGAAGTTCAAATATTTTTTGCTTCTCGGTGACAGATAGTTTTCGAAGGAGTTTTTGTTGCTTTCTTGTAAATAGTCCTTTCGTTCGTCCATTCGTGGTGATTTTTGTTTACACGAGAAATATTGTTTATCATTCATATCTGGCTGTGTATAAAAATTGTTTTGTTCGTATGGGAATGATGGGAGTGAAGTTTCAGATTCACTCGTCAAATCACTAGAGGGACTGAGACGGTCTGAACACGATTCCATATTTGTAGATTTCATCACAATATCTTTGACTACCTGCAATTAATAACAAACATTATGGTACTTGGGAATAACTTCAAATCGGCAATAATATAAAAAAATATTTAAAGTTTAGTAAGTTTTAAAGTTGAGTAAGTTTTAAAGTTAAGTAATTAACTACGATTTTATATAGGTAAATAACCCTTCTATATTTATCAAATTTAAAATGGATATGTTCAGCATTTTTTTGTAATTTTACTACTAATTTTAAATTTTAAATTCTAGACTTGAGAACATATATACAGCGAATGTGTTTAAAAACTACAAATGAAGACAAAAGAGTAAAAATATCACTTATTTGTTTTCATAACATCCTATGACTAACTACCGGACATTTTTTAAAAACACCACGTCTTACAAAACAATTGTTTCTTACAATTTAAAAACTAAAATATAGTCTAGTTTTTTAATAGGCATTGCTTTAAACATGTGTTATAAACATAATTTTCGAATTTCTAAAGTCAGTAAGCAATTTCAGATATTTCCAATAGTGACGCGTCCAGATAAAACTAATTGTAGACACAATGGTTCTAGGTTCTATTTAAATTCAAGAAGAGAGTTATTGCTAAAAACTTCAAAAAAGCAGCTTAGCTTTTTCCTGCATATCTTGATAAGCGAAATAATGTCAAGACGTAAATAATTAGAGACGTTGAGCTGTGGAACTAAACGCCGCGTTTATCAGAGCGGACAAATGAAAACAATTTAAGTACAATCATTTCCCGAGTGGATTTCGAAACCGCAACCATTGCTTTTACAGTCAGCCGCTATTCTACTGCGCCACCGTGGTCTCTCATAACAATGGAAAACAGAATAATAAATCACTAACTCTATAATCTCTATCGGGGACTAAAAAGGGCTATAAATTAGACTAGGACAATAATGATCAGAACAATTACGACAACAGGAGTGTAAATAAGGTTTTTTTAAATATTAGGCCTAAATTAAATCTATACGTCACGATTTCGGGCGGAAAGTGGAGAACGGAGTGTCTTGACACTAGTTTCTCTTTCTCGACTCTGCTATGCGGGGAAAAGCGTGAACCTATATTATTATGAAATCTATGATATATTAATAATATAGGTGACATTATACGTTTAAGTCATACTCTTAAATTATTTTTCAATTTTTTATTATGTACTTTTTATATGTAAATTAGTAGTACCAGAATAATCACCGGCAGCTGTTGGTATTATCGAAATCATTTCACCTTCTAAAATGTATGGTTCTATGTGGGTTTTAAACCAAAGGATAAAAAGTAGAAATCACTATAAAGTTATATTGAAAATGTCTGTATTACTAAGATTATTCGATTTCGCGGTTATTACTTTAGATGAAACCGTTTTACCCGAATGAATTGTTTTGTATAAGACATATTTCGAAAACGTATAAAATTTTTAACGCAGTAGTATTTGAACCCGCGCCTCTTGAAAACCGTTTAAGCGCTCTGACCGCTAAGCCATGCGTTCAAATTTTTATAAGTTTTCTTAATATGTATTTTTCAATTTCCTTAGTGTGGGAATAACACTTTAAAAAAATGTTAAAAAATATATTGTTTTGTATTCGAAAATGTTAGAAAACCCGTTGCTCCAAACAAGAATCAAGAGAAAACCTGTGACCACGGACTACTAAAGACTAAACATAAAGTATGTATTCGAATTGTAAACTATACGAGATGATTATTCTTGTTTTACATAAACTTTGTTAGCCGAATATTTTTGATTGTATCTGATACAAATAATTATAAAATTTTGTACTATTGGAATAATGTCCCAAAATAGGTAATAATAAAGTAAGATAGAACAAAACGCTATAAACAAAATATAAAACAAATTGAAAGCTTGGAGCTTTCTTTACCCGTCATGCAATAACTTCTCGATTCGCAGTCATGAACAAAAAATCTGTTTAATTTTTAATTTAATAAAAAATCCGTTACCAGACGCAAAATTTTAATAATGATAACAAAATTTAAACACATAACACAAAATACAACTAAATAAACAAAAATAGGATGTAAAAAAATTACCTATCTGCACAAAAATTTCACATGAACTTTTTAATTATTGCACTAAAACACAATATTACTTTATATATCATTCACTGCACAAGCACATCCTTACTCAATGGAGGCATGGGGTCAAATGACAAATTATTTAGAACTACCTGAGGGGCGGTGGTGTGAGCGAGACAACAAATGGGCGGAGCTTAGGAAGCACGGTGTCGATTTTCTTTTTATTTTTTTTAACTTAAACCTTTGGCGTAACGCCTTTCGGCCAGGTGTTACTTTTTTACAGATTATAATTTTTAAAATGTCACATTAGTTGTTTTTTTTGTTAAAGTATTTTCTCTTCGTTTCTGTTTATGGTAAAAACTATCTTGACAGTTTGTAAAACATATGTAATACTGATTGTAATGTTAAATTATAAACTTAATACAAATCGATAAAGCTGGCTTACTTACTTAAGCTTAAGTAAAAAAAAATTGTCAATAGTGAAAACAAAACAAAAAACCGACATAAAGACTTATTGTTGTTTTTTAAAAAATATTTTATTCATTTGTTCAAAATCTACCTAATGAATACTAGTAAGTAATCTATACTCGGTAGGTATATTATTTTATACCTGTACAATATTATATCTATGCTTTTTCGTTCATGACACAACAAAGAAAAGAATAACAGAAATATCAAAATGTAACGTAACAGATATGGTAGTGACTTTAGATTTAAAGCCATAAATAAAGCTCTGGACTGAAATGTATTTTTGACATAACCTACAATTTGCGTACAATAAAAGTTATAAAAAAAATCACACAAAATTAAGGCAATGTTTATCAGTCAGAGAGAACGGAGCACCAATCGCTACGGTCCCTGCATGCTTCTTTCACCTCGTCCATTGTAATCGACCTCTTCACACGTGCCCTCCGGGAGGTCCTCATGCTTTGCGTCATATATCTTTCTTATTATTATTTCATCACTCGTCTGCTTTACTTGTCCAAATATTTAAAAAGGTATTACAATTTTAATTAACCTCTACGAGAACTCACAGCTTAATTGGCTAGAGCGATTTCGAATTTTTAAACGTTTCTGAATATGTTTTCTTATAAAATGTGTTAAATAATGAATTGACGATAATAATCATATTCGAGTTAATTTCATTTAATTCACATAAAGAATCGTAGGTGTTTACAATTTCCCGGTGTCGTGTGTCCGTGTACAGTTTTACTTGGAACCGTATACCTACGTGTGAACTAAACACCGGCTCATACCGTGAAATTGATTATTTGACGGACGGACAAACGACTATTATGTAATTATGGGTTTTATATATAGATATGTGATGTTTTTGCTGAATTTTTTTATGTTTCTTTGAAGATTTTTAAAGAGTATTGCTATTTTTTCATTATATATACATATTATTGAATCAGAATATGACTATTTTTTGAACATATATTTATAACTAGCTGTCTGCGACTTGGTCTGCGTGTAATCCTAAAATAAAAGTAGCCTAAGTTACTCCTTATTACATCAGCTGTCTTCCAGTTCCAGAGATTAGCCGGAACAATCAGACACACAGATAGACAGACAGGCAATAATTGTAAAAAATGTTATTTTGATATATATCTCTAATCAAAGCCCAATACCTATTACTGCCCAATACTACTCGTATTTACAATTATATGTAACTCAAGATGTTTTTTAGTTTGTTCCTAAGCTATACTCGTATATCTATTGGTAGTGTACATTGTATACAGGGGCTGAGAGCCGCGTCCGTCTGTATCTCCAGTCCTAATTTTGCATTGCGTCCCAGTTCTGTTCCAGTAGAATTTTGCATTGCTTTTTAATATACAAGCAAGCTATCTATAATCGAAAAATATCGCATATTAATAATTACAATTTTTTTTTGTGATTCCTAAAACCTGCCTTAAGACGAACGAGTATGTAAGTATTTGGATGTTGAAATAATATTTTCGAGATCAAAATGAATTTATAAGTGTGATAATTTCAAAATACACTTCGATATATATATATATATATATATATATATATATATATATATATATATATATATATATATACATATTTACCATAAGTTCTTACCTCTAAAACTCAGTTCAGTATCCACTTATATTCGATATACAAAAAACACATCTAACGTTTTAGACATAGAGGTCATATAGCTGCACATATGATTGTTCTTGGCAGAATGCTTCTAACATATATTATACGAGGGTGGAGTAAAGAGTTTTGATTACTTTTTACAAAAAATAAACGGACGGAAGAGTAAAAAATTTCTATGGGAATAAAACCAATGTTTCATAATGGATTTGAAATACATTAAAAATTATTAATATAAAAGTTACACACGTTGCCATGTGTTTGACCCCCCGTTCTCCGCTTTTCGCCTGAATCCGAAACATTGCGTGTTGGGTGGCGATACTCAACGCCGCGATTGTAGCCAGAGCGGCAAAATTTATATTTATAAGAAATAATTATATAGAAAAAAGATATGATTTTAAAATATATCTTTTTTCTTTACATATTACATAGGTGACATAGGTCTATTCTGAGATGAAACTGAATTAACAATAGATCGCGATTCATAAGGAGGGCTTATAGACATTCTGTGAATAGGCTTTTTTTTCAGCTTCAGACATTTTTGCGCATAGCAGGGTACTATATATTCATCCATTAATATTATATTTGTTTATATCTGTCTTAATCTATATATGTATGAATACATATTTGTTGTTACACTTTTAGACCTGCGAAAGTATTATTACTTCCTCTCATACCCTTAGATTGACTGGAAGAAATCTCAATCAGATATAAGTTCACCTTTGCCAAGAACACGGTTAATTTACATTGTTTTTTTTTCACAAATTGCAATTAAGAATATATATTTATAAATGTTTCATAAAATATCAGTAGACATATGGAGAAATATTGGAAAAATCTAAATTCGGTTTTGATAACTTCTGATAATAAATGCTTTTATTTTAATCATTTGTTTCATTATATGCTAGCTTAAATTCTATTTAAATACACTAAAGCTCAACAATTAGTAAACTTAAAACCTAAGCCTAAAACAATCTTACTTACATATTATATTTCTTCACACGACAAGTTGCTTTGTGATTATCTGTATTTCATTAATGTCCATATATCAGCACAATCCAGGAGTATCGAGTTCGTTTCCCACAACGTATACAAAACTGAATTAGAAATTATAACAAACATGTCTCGCGGTTTTACTTGAGAAATTATATTAGAGTATATTTAACCGTTCTTTTTTTTAAATTGTTAATCACACACATATAAAATTTGGAATGCAGCGGGATTCGAACCCGCGCCTCTTGGAAACCGTCCAAGCGCTGTGACCGCTAAGCCATGCGTTCAACGTTTCCAAGAGGCGCAGGTTCGTATCCCGCTGCGGTAAATTATAAAAATATGTTTTTTTTTATTATGAGTATTTAAAAAAAACACGTTACTTTACGTGTTGCGTGGCGGAACTCAACGACGCAATATGTCTTACTAGAGCGCCGAAATTGAAGTAGTAGTCCATTCGTTGCTCTCCCATTCCTTTCTTTTTATTCTATAGATAAGGCAAACGTGCGTTCGGGTCACCTGATGGTAAGTGATCACCGCCGCCAACAACCCCGTGCAGCATTAGAAGAGCTACAGGGATGTTGCCGGCCTTTAAGGTGGAAAT
Source organism: Podotricha telesiphe (assembly GCA_038994665.1). Lineage (NCBI taxonomy): Eukaryota > Metazoa > Arthropoda > Insecta > Lepidoptera > Nymphalidae > Podotricha > Podotricha telesiphe. Next base: position 780,165 of record JAOYRR010000431.1, on the reverse strand, counting down.
AGACGAACTTTTGGAAGGTGCCCATGTCGAATAGACCTGGAAACACTGCCGCGGGTAAGCCTACAAATTCCGTTTTCATTCATCCGATTGGAGATCGAAGCCACAACCAATCGCGTCTACAATTAACTGAGCCGTGATGGTCTCCTGAATATTTTATGTTTCCATAGATTATTGTATTGCATATTCTAATTTTATATTGCACAAAAATATTTTGTAAGTGTAATGTCTTAACTCTAGGTTATCTATGCATACGTCACCAAATCACCAAAGTGATTGAAATGATTGCGATTGTTTGCGTATTAGATTCCCATTATGTGGAATGAGTGATTTGTTTATTTTTATATCCACTTTGGTGAACATGTCAACTTTGTCATTTATAGGAAACTGATATTATTTTTTGTAAATAAATTTATTATAATAGTCTTGATCTTAAGTAGCTACAAATTTTAGATTTTTTCATTTTATGTATTATTTTACATATTATCTATGTATTATATATATTATATATATAAAACTTTTAGCATAGTGTCATGACACTAGGCTCTGTCTCCCTACTCTGCTATGCAGGGTGCAGTGGGAAGCTGGAATATTTTTTTCCGTAACTGAGTGACTGACAGTCAACGCACAGGCGATACTACTGTTTTTGAAGTATAGAAGGATCAGGAATAAACGAATCGAATCTGCAAAAATCGGCAAATGAAGTTGCGGGTTACATTAGTATATTATACTCTATAAATCGACAACTCGTTATAATATATCATGTATGTATGTACACCTACTACAAGATACTCAATAGGTACTTCTGTCAAATAACCAATGGAAGGCTTATACCATAAATAATTTGTTGTGATCGGCAAGCTAGAAGGAAAGGACTTCTCTAGTCGTTGATGTGACCAGGAAACCGGTGTCATTGGTTTTGCTATTAGAAGCTGACGATAGATTTTACTTTTTTAAAAACGAATTACCAATTCTATGCAGGATTTTCAGAGACGCTTTGATAAGAAGCGACTATACAGACGATATGATTTATCGGAAAGAACTCATTTGTCGGATCATGCGAGGTCAGTGAGAAAACTTGGTTGTGGGTTTGATCACAACTTGAAGAAACGGTTATATCAATCTATATCTATATCCCGGTCTGATAAAACAAAGCACGGCGTTGAGTCCCACCGTTTAATACGCAATGTCTCGAATTCGGACGGAAGAAACGGAGTGTCTTGACATTGAGTTCTCTCTAATTGCTCCACCACGCTGAAAAAAGGAACTGCTTTCAATTCAACATACAGGGTCTTACCTGATGACGTCAGTAATAAAATAATTAAGCTCTACTATATATATATATATATATATATATATATATATATATATGTAAGATAGAGCTTAATTATTTTATTATTGACGACGGATTCCAAGATTCGCTGGTTTGAATCGTAGCTATTATAAAAAACGTATAAAAGTTTGAACGCAGCAAGATTCGAACCCGCGCCTCTTGGAAACCGTCTAAGCGCTCTGACGTTTAAGCCATGCGTTTGAACGCATTTTTATACGTTTTCAATTTCCTAAGTGTGTTTTACAATTTCCTAAGTGTGTGATTAACACTTTAAAAATGTTAAATTTGTATATATATATATATAATTATAAATTGCAATACATGAAGTCATATCGACTCAGCATTTATAGAAGTCGTGTAAATACATTTCAATATATTATATAGAATGAAAACTGCAAATAGCAAAAATGCAGGAAACGACCACCGTGTGAATGAACGGTGTTTTGTTTTGAAACCGACCCAATTAGGTGCTTACTAAGTACATAATATGAGATTTTAAAAAACTATTTCATATATGTTTTGTTGTTTAATAGGCTGTGTATGAAAAGAACCTTTTCGATTTTAACAATAAATATCTGTGTAACAAATTCGGTATTTATATATTTGTTTATTTATATTTAATCTGTGCGTAATATAATATAGTCGGCCGAGTGACTTTTGATCTAAGCTTCTATTTAATTTCGTTCCGCCATTCAATCCGAAATTTGTTGCAGAAAGTGTTAGACGATTTAACTTTACACTAGGTTCATATTTTTTTAAATATTTTTTAAAGTGTTATTCGAACACTAAGGAAATTGAAAAAGACATTTAGAAAACGTATAAAAATTTTACACCCAGCGGGATTTAAACCCGCGCCTGTTGAACGGGTTTCAAGAGGCGCAGGTTCAAATCCTGCTGCGTTAAAAATTTTATACGTTTTCTAAATAAGTCTTTTACACTAGGTTTTTATTTCTTAACAAAAGAAGGGCAAAAAATATTTACATACACTATTAAAATTCCAATAACTAACAAAGTTCTAATGTGTCAGATATCAAAGGTGTACGCAAAACAGAGTGTGCAATTTTTATATTTTAAATTACGACGTAATACGTGATGATGTATTTTTAACTTTTTTTAACTAAAATTGGCGTTAAACAAGCTGTTAAGCAAATTTCACTAATAAAAGTTCTAATTATATAATCTTTGAATATTTTTTTCTGATACAGCTAAATGATACGTTTTTTTTAGAAAGTTAAGTATTAACTTAGTGTCAAAACACTCTATTTTCCACTCTCCACCTGAATTCGAGACATTTCGTATTGCCACTCAACGCCCCGCTTTATCTTGTACTAGGGCGAAGAAATGAAAATAATTTAAATAGAATCATTCCTCCGAGTGGCGATTGAACCAAGAACCAATCGCGTTTGCAGTCAGAGTCTGTTCCACTGCACCACGACGGCCAAATATTGAGATTACATATGAAAATCATTATTTCCATTGTCCCAGAACTCATATAATATTCAAACTAAGATAACCAGTGAAGTCATAGATATGTAATTGAACTCGACCAGCATTTTTGAAATGTTCAAACCCTTTAAATATTCTGCCATTAAAGATTAACTAGTCAGGACAAATTTTCTACCTGATCAAGTTTCTACAAACCCAAAAGCCTCCGGAGGACGTGTATGAAGAGGTTGATGACAATGGACGAGGCGAAGGGACGTTAGGCCCAAAGCGTATATACCTATGTGCTATGTAAATGATAGCTAAAATTTCTATGAACAATTGAATAGCTGGCGCCACTACCAACTTGACCACCCGTGGCGACTCCAAGCCGACAAAAGCACCGCCATATTATATTACAAAACAAATTCATATATGAACAAATGCCTCGTAAACTCACGTATTGATATCTCGATTAATGCAAAGATCAAATTTATGTAATCTGACTATAAACAATCATGTCTAAATTTAAAGATGGCATCATGATGAAGTAGGAAAGTTTACGGGTGTATGGTATACTAGCAACCAGCTCGCGGATTTGCCCGCGTGTACTATAGCTGTTTCGTATTTTGGCCAGGAAAAATTTAAAAAATGGCAGAAAATAGTAACCTATGTTTATCTCGAGACCCTCAAGTATATCTATATAAAATTTCATCACAATCGGTTTAGCGGTTTGGCCATGATGACGCGGACATTACAGACAGACAGACAGTTTTGCATTTATAATATTAATATGGATTTCGCATTTAGGAATTAGTATGTATATGGTGTATGGAGATGGTGTATGAAGATGGTGTATGGAGATGGTGTATGGTTATGAGTAGTATGGGTATGGGTTCGAATTAGCGATTATTTGTGAAATAAAAAAAATATTTTTAGAAAAGTAGATAGGTATGTTATGATTGTATTTAAAATAACTTTTCGCTCGTAAAAGACATATTTAGAAAACGTATAAAAATTTGAACGTTCAACTTGAACGGTTTTCAAGAGGCGCGGGTTCAAATACCGCTGTGTTCAAATTTTTATACGTTTTTTAAATATGTCTTTATCAATTTCCTAAGTGTGCAAATAACCTTTTAAAAAAACTGTTAAAAATATTTTCTCTTGTAAGTTAAGACTAAGTGTAAAGTTAATTTCTTACTAATGCGTATAAAAAGGTCCGAAATAAAAAAAAAGAAATACAAAAAAATTACGTTTAAATGCAAAATAAGAATTTATTTATTATGTATACTACTAGAGGTTGTCAAGTAAAAATAGGCAGTTTCTTCTTTTATTGTTTAGAATATTCTTCTTCTATTGATACCAGGTTTTCTATTAATTGCCATTTCAAAAAAAAAATTAAGTTTTAAACAAAATCAAAAATAAAACACATCCATAATTTTTTTGCTCATTATCCTGATTATTCCGGCGAGAACATCTAGCTTATACTATGAGAGTTTTCTTATCATTGGATCCGGACACGTGTGCATATTTTCAAGCAATACTGACGTAAAGAATAGGTCTGCGTAGCATTTCAAGATTTTCTTACATTAATTAATAGATAGATTGATTCATTGATGAACGAATTGAAGACAGGTGAAGCGAATAAAATAGTGTTGATTAGTAAAATTACTCCGATGGATATTGGAACTTACAACTACCGTCACATATTGAAAATCTCACATTTTTTCAGTTTCAGCCTTGTCCCCCCGTATAGTAGTTGTCAAATAGAAATTAATGCGAACTTTCGGTTTTGATTGGCAGAACTCAACGCCCCGTCAATCTTTCCAGAGCGGGAAAATAGAAATAATATAAATAGAAATAATTAATCATTTTCTCAACTAGGGAACGAAGCTACAACCAATTGCGTTTATAGTTTACGCTGTTCCACTATACCATGAGGGCCTTTTAAATTTTACATAACATTAACAAACAAACGCTTTCAATTATAACCTAACAAGATAACAAATGTGCTTATCCCTAAACGATCGTAGGCTTTAAATCAGTTGGCTTAATAAGTAACTTGATCCTAGAGAGGCCCCTCCTTCTACTAACATAGAAAAAAGGGCTACTGTTTGTTTGTCATTGTTACAATTATATTAATACGCGACGGAAAATTTCATACCTCTCTTTTTACGAAATTTATGCAGACAGAGTACCTACAGAATTTGGCATAGTAAAAGTTTATGTAGAGTGTAATATATAATATAAAACCGAAAGGTCGCTCATTATGAAATATCGAAAACCGCTTGACGTACAAAAAACATAGAACTTGGCAGGTAGGTAGTTTGCTCGTATAGTTAGTAGACGTCTGCTAAGAACGAATTCTGCAACAGGACCGCATCAAGGAGGGTTATTGTCCTACATTTGTTGCTACAAACTTAAAGTTTGGCGAAGAGATGTTCATTACTTACAATATTTACTGTGTTAATACAAAAAATACCATGTGTTTTTGACGTACACTTTTCTATAATTATACACATTGCACACATCAGCCGGTGTACTAGTTTTATTTAAGCATTATATGTATTGAATGTCTATAATTAAAACGCTTCACTGCCACATTTTCTTTGTTCTACATATTTTACGTTAAGTTTTGTAATTAATTTCAAAAATATATAATAATACTAAATAAAATTATTTTTTTCATAAAATATCGGTTACATATTTTTTCAATGAGTTAGGCCTTTAATCTGTATTGTAAGTTTTGAAACTTGTACTAAAATAAGCAGCTTCACGCTGTTCCATGCATAACAGGGAAGTCGGAGAGAAATTAGTGTCAAGACTTACCGTTCTCCACTATCCTCTAGAATTCGTTGCGTGTTGAGCAGTGGAAGTCTACGCCGCGCATTGTCCTGTACCCGATATAAATAATATAAACTCGTTGATAGCATTATTATAATAGTAGTCAAAAGTTGTCAGAAATTGTAAAATATTTAGCCGTTCTCGGTTATACAATTAACAAAAATATTTTTCCTCAGTTATTATAAACAATATAAAACCATGTATATTATAAAATTATAAATAAATACAACAAATAAATCTTGCTATTCTTTCACTTTAAAAGTGCAAAAGTCACGGGCGGGTGCTAGTTTCATTTTGTAGAGACTGTAGCGGTGTCTAAGAACGTATATAAACAGAAATGGTATAGTTTTATTTTGACATTTCAAAAGTATTATTTACTCATTTAGGATATCAAAAAACATATTTATAAACATGTTCGTGTATATTCAATAACACTTTAAAAATGTTAAAATATTTAATAAATAGTAATCTCTCTTACCAAACTATTGTTCGTAGAAATAATGTTTAGCTAGCAGAAATTTGTATAAATCTCTCTACAGAGATGCAAACAAGAAAAATAAATTGTAATAAGCGTATAAGAATTTTGACGTAGCTACATATAGAACGTATGGATTAGCCAACAGAACGTTTAGACGGTTTCTAAGAGGCGCGGATTCGAGGCCCGCTGCGTACAAATTTATAAGAACAGCTACCTTTTTTGCTGGAAGCTTGAATTTTTACCAACTCCAAAATTTGTTACACGAAAGCGTACAAAATATGTGAGTAAAATAATCATAAAATTATACAATAGGTTGTATTCATAAGTAAAATAACGTCTTTATATTTCCCTGGGCAACCAGGACAGTGACACAATATTGTAATTGCTTTACATGCAGTTTCGACTATTGAATTAAGCCATATCTAAAATTAGCGTACACAAACGCACAGACAAACAGAAAAAAAATAAAAATCATGTTTTTGGGTTCTATTACATTGATAAATGCCCCCAATAACTATTTTTTTCATACATCTTACATGTACGGACAACGATTAGCAACATTTTTATTAGGTATATGTATAGATAAGTCTACTTACCAAACAATAACCTTTCCAATATTCATAAATCTAAGGTATAGAGCGCAAAATTTCAATGGCTACACCCCTATTTACTTCCACCAATCGGAAGCAATTTTACTCACCCTTTAAATATTTAGACCAATGAAAACTCGAGCATAGTCAGGTGTGATCAATAGGTGTTATATTACGGATGTTCATAAACTACTTTGATGTAAAATACTGCTTTTTGGATGAGGGTTTACTTTAAATTGACTTGTGATTTTGTTAAAAATGTAATCGTAACGCAGTAGAGATGTTTGTTTAAGCGCGTAAATTAAACCTTTCTAGGATAAAGTGTTATAAATATTAGGCCATATTTTGAGGCCATCAAGGTGCAGTGTGACAGTGTCGACTGTAAACGTCATTGGTTGTGGATTCGATTGTCATTTAGGCGAATGGTTACTTTTATATTATTTGCATGTCTCCTCTCTGGGAAGAAGACGAAGCGCGGCAGTGATATGCGAGAAAAAGCTTGAAGCTAAAAGACGTACTAGCTTTAAACCGCTACTTCACCCGCGCGAATGTCAGTTAATTAAAAACTTTGGTACAAAGCTCTATTCCATTTACCCTTAGGCTAGGGGTGGCAAGATTTTAAAGAAAATCCGAAGTTTTTATTTAATTAATTTAGCTACTAACACTTTTTATATACAAGTCTGATGGTACAATTCAAATGTAATTTAAAAAAAATAGATATAGTTTTAACTATAATTTACAAGAATAGAAATTAGGTTCATAATAATAGCTTGGAATTATCTCAATAGACCAGATATATTTTTATCTAGTTTAGATTTGATTTGAGATACTCTAATTAAACACTAAAAACGGAATGTTTATACGCACACATCTTCGAAACTACTGGGCTGATTTGAATGAAACTTTTTATGTTGTACAGCTTTAAAGCTTAGGTAGGACTTCGGCAATCATTGATTTTAAAGAGTGGAACACCTGATGTAGATCCACAATAGACCAGCCCTACTATATCATATGAGGAAATCGGAGGAAAGGAGGGGGGAAGGATCATTAAGGTCACGCAAACGAAGAAAGTATAAGAGAAAACCAATACTTTTAACATTTTAAAGTGTTATTCACGTATTACACACATTAGGAAATTGAAAAACATATTTTAAGAAAACGAAAACGCATTTAAACGCGTGGAATTGGAATCCGCGCCTCTTAGCAACCATCCAAGCGCTCTGACCGCTAAGCCATGCGTTCTTCACCCGGCTACGTCGAAATTCTTATACGCTTATTACAGCTTTTATTTGTTGTTAAAAAAACACATTACATAAGCTAAACAAGAAACCAATATCTTTTCCATTAGTTTAAATTTTAAAAAAAACAACTGTATTATATTATATGTACGAAATCTGTCAACGCATCAGTATCTTGGAACAAAATCGTGAGAACACTCATGCAGGTGGGTTGTTATCAAGATGTGGTAATCCGTTGATATTGATTTAGTTTTTTTTTTTTTATAGTTATATATTTTCCTTACACATTGGAAAGAAGAGTCAGTTCTTTCTTCTAGTCACGTCATTCTCTACTTCTTGATACTGTAATTAAATAATATATATATATATACAGATATAAAACTCTTGCGTTATACATTCACACTGACTGAACAATGAAAATTTTGGATACGATATTCTAACAGGTGTGGCAAAAAAATGCGGATTTGATCTTTTATAGTTAGAATAATAGAAATAGAAATAATATGGCAAGGGTTATTAATGAATGGTTTTAATATGACTAAAGTGATAAGAAGAGCTTAAAATAAGTTATTTCTCTTGCCGACTTTTTGCGGGATATTTAAAGAGAACCTAACTAAGTAGACCAAGTGTTCACTTTTCGCTCATTTCAACTCATGATATTGCCAATTTTGTAATGGACCATTAAACTTACTTTTTAATCGAGGACAAAAAGAAAGAGTGTCTCAATTTGACACGTGTTTTTTTAATATATTAGACCATGCATAACTTTTTACAGAGTAGTCTAATATTGAAAAAAAAAATTTTATGTATAGAATAAACTCCGGATTTCTTTCCATAATAATGTTAACCAAAAATTCTATCCCTAAGGCAGACACTAGACAAAAAGGGGAATCTCTAAGTTATTCTTCTAGTTTTATTTTATCTAAAAATTATATTAGAACTCGTAACCATCGCATACAGTTGCCGCCTCTACGCCATAAAGGTGTCCAAAGATTATTTGATAGTCTATTAATGTCAAGTCTCAATAGACTATTGTGTAGTACCAGCCGCAAGGGATTAAAATGCGCAATATTGTTAGATTGCTCGGCAAAAATCAATTGTTGTAGGCGTCATACAGAGGAAATGGGGTGCAACTCGAATTGTATAATAGAAATGTATGTGCGATGTACCGATTTAAGGAGCGATTTAAATTTTTTATTTTTTCGAACTTTTTGTTTAGTTGAAAGCTTTAAATATTTTGTTATTAGGTATAAGATATATGTTAAGATATATTGGTGTAGTTAATAGGTAACTGTGCATACATTAATTGTTGTATATTCAGTTCCTGACTGATATAAATAAATTTAAAATTTATTATTTATTTATATTTTAAAAGAATAGATTTATTTATAAATAAATTTAAAATTTAAAATTTATTTATATTTAAAAAGAATAGATTTATTTATAAATAAATTTAAAATTTAAAATTTATTTATATTTAAAAAGAATAGATTTATTTACGTAAACTGTTAAACAAAGCACGGCGCTTGGTGCTATCTCCCATAATACTCCACATATAAGAGGCAAGAGATTTTTAATCTACCGAAAAACCGTTTCTAGCACTATGTACTATGTCTGAACACACCAGACTTAAGTGCTAGAAGTACTATAATATTATAAACACAAACTTCAAGTGAGAATCGAATGCGTTACCACCTCGTATACTATTATAAAGAAAATTTTACCACAACTTCGTACGTGTATATTTCTAAGATAAACGTAGCCTTAGTTACTCCTTATTACTTCATATAGCTGCCAGTGAATTTCCGTCAAAATCGACCCAGCCGTTACAGAGATTAGACTGGATAAACAGACAGATAGACAATAATTGTAATAAATGTCATTTTGATTATACATAGGTACTTATGCGTTTAGCAAAAACACTCCAATTTCTTTTTTTTTTGTATAGAATTTAAAAATGAATTTATTTATTTTTTAACATTTTTTTTAAAGTGTTTTTTCCCACACTAAGGAAATTGAAAAAGACATATTTAGAAAACATTTAGAAAACTTGAACGGTTTTCAAGAGGCGCGGGTTCAAATCCGGCTGCGTTCAAATTTTTATACGTCCTCTAAATATGTCTTTATGAATTTATTTATTCGAGTACAATACATACAATACATTTATGTAACCAAGTGTACAAAATTCGATTGCGCGTAAAGTGTCACAGAACAATGGCGCTGTTCACTTCAAACGGCGTATTGTTGAGACACTCGCTACTAGAGATTAACACGGGTATGCAATTGAAAAAATATATTTTGTTTAAACGAAAGAAATATTATTTAAATGTTAGTGTATTAAATTTTGATTGCAGCTTCACGCTTTTTTACGTGTTGTAAAATAATAATAATGCGTCAATACTGTTGAAAAGGCGGACGTCCTGAAGTCTCATACAAGAGACCAGTACTCAGTCCATCCAAATTCCGTTCCATAGTCTCAGCTAACTTTCCATAGTTTCTACACATTAGCCGGTGACCATCTCTGGACTATTACCTGTGGTTACTCAGAGATGGATCCCGGCTGATGCGTCATAGTACAATAGATGGCTATATCTAAGGGGCCTCTAGGTGTTGGACCTGTGTCCCCACGCAAGATTTCCAAAGGACCGGGTTATTTTGAACCCGAGAACTTTTTCGAGAGATATATAATAATAATAATAGTTTATTGATGTTTAAGTACATGATACATAATCACTCTAGATTAATTACAATTGTCTTTATTTCTAGAGGTGAGCGTTGGCGGCCGTATAAATTGTGTTACAGCCGCCAGCATCTTTGCTAAAATCTGTGGCCAGAGTCAATCTGGTGTAGAGACAAGACACTCCACTTTACGTCCAATTTTCTTTAACTATTTTTACCTTCACGCTACTCCCTCATATAGAAGGCAGAGGGAAGTTAGTCTAGACTTTGTTCTAAAGTTTTCGATCCACTTCAAGACATTAAGTTGAAAGTGGAACTCTTCATAATTTGCCTTACCAGAGCGGAGAAAAGAAAATAATTTAAATATAATTCAACTGAGTGGGGATCGAACCCACAACCTGCACTGTTAAAATAAGTTATTAAGATTCCAATCACCAAGTGAAGTGGCCGATTGCGCATAAGTTTAACAACAATAGCTTGTTCATTTCCAACACCATTGTTCCGGTTCTTAGATACGGATTATTGTTGTCAGATCTTTGCCTTACTTTTGTATTTTTTTTCAATATACCAAAAATATACATTGTAGATCGTTATATTTTCGATAAATTTATATAATTATTATTTATGTCGAAAATGCTCCTAGAATGTGAAAAAAGTAGCTTAACTCTGACGGTCCAAAAAGCCATCAAAATTCATTTTTTATATACAACAATTAAACTTAGTATTGAGGGAGCCTAAATAAGCTTAGCTATTTACAAAGGGTGTGTGTGAACTAATAAGAGCAAAAAAACAGTTTCACGGTTTTTCCGTCCGACATCGAGACATTGCGTGTTGAATGGCGGAACTTAACTTATAAGAGGGGAGAAATTAAATTAATTTAAACAAAATGTATTGCTCCGAGTGGGGATGGAACCCACAACCAATCGCGTTTACAGTCAGACGCTGTCTTACTGCGCCACGATGGCCTTTATATAAATTATACGTTTCAACGAACAAATTAATCTTAATGAAGACCTTAAGAAAAATCTTTCTTTAACTGTTTACGAAAAAAACAATGTTATTACTACTAGAGGAAAAATGCAGAAGGCTAGTATTTTTTATAATCTATACATATAATAAAAATATAACTGATCGCTGTCTGTACATGGAAGATATATGAAAAATAATATTATTAGGTGCATTAATATAATAGAATATTTTTAGGTGTTATTTACACACAGGAAATTGTATGATTTTCAATATAATAGAACCCAAAACAATGATTTTTAGTTTTATATTGTGTTTATCTGTTTGTCTGTGCACGCTAATCTCAGAAACAGCTTAACTGATTCAAACGCAATTTTAACGCGCAAAACGCAAACTTTTGTGTTGTGGTAAACTTGCCTTAACATTTAGTGTTTATTTCATTTCAATCGGTTCATAAACAAAAAAGTTACCACCACTTGAATTATAAATTTAAGCAAAGGTTTGTGATTTAAATGAGAACGCGGGCGGGCGATGAACGAAATAGTTTAGTCATGTACCTTACGCAGGCGAAGCAGCGGATGTGCGCGGGTCGCGGGGCGCGGGTCGCTAGTGTGTAATAAATTTAATTAATAAAATGTTTTCTTTACACACTACAATGTGTTTTATATACACTTTCGTATTTAGTGGCACACACGTTGCTAATGTAGCGCGAGTCTGATTTTGACTTTCATTTCTCTGGTATTGTGATAAGGTGTTTTCCGCCATTCAAGGCACAATGTCAGAAATAAAGCGAAATGTGGAAACTGGTCTATTTACATTCTGCCTATTATATTATATGAAAGGGGTACCAAACAATAGCGGCTGCACACGCCGGACTCGACCACCCGAACGCCACCAGCTGCAGCGGAGCTGATGCAGTCGTCATGGCTGAAATCGGCTTTTAACCACCATCATCATCTTCATCACCCTGGTATAAGTGTAGATGTGTGTAGCTACCAAAAATAATAATGGAATTCCGTAAAATAACATTATCTCACACAAATCAGGTTTTCAGATTTTTAAAACCTTATAAACAGTAGCTGCTCAAACTTTAATCTAATAGTTGATATTTAATAGAAATTATGCTTTAATTCTAAGACAACAAGGTACACTTTTGTACAGATGCCTTTGAAATGAAAATAAAAACTTTTTGCACCTTTTACTCTTGTAGGATTAGTGTAATCCAGTGTGGTATTTGTTTATATTCAAGACCCTTGAAGCGATGTGATTTTTTGCTCCATTATACAAATATATAAACAATTTTAATAGTATTAGTTGAGTCGATATGGCTGTAAGAATGTGGCGCAGTGGGCCATAACCAGACGGTTATAAAAGCGATAGGTTGTAGGTTCGATTCCCACCTGGAGGAATATGAAAGAGACATTTAGAAAACGTATAAAAATTTGAACGCAGCGGGATTTGAACCCGCGCCTCTTGAAAACCGTTCAAACGCTCTGACTTCTAAACCATACGTTCTACATCCAGTACCGTCGAAATACTTATACGCTTATTACAACTTATATTTCTTGTTAGCATCTCTGTAGAGAGAATTTTACAAATCTCTGCTACCCTGCTTCTTCTTGGAGGAATTATTTTAATTTCCCCCTTTCACCCTCTACCTCTTTGCAACACGCAATATCTCATGTTCTCCTTGTTCAGAAAATGGGGAACAGAGGGGCACTCTCTGAATATGCTATGCGGGATAATGCGTGAAGCTGAAAAACAAGTATTTTGAATACTTATATAAATCAAATGGATGAAAATAGAAGCGACAACCCTCTGCGTAAAAGGTTATTTAACTACCCACTAGGCTATCAGGCTGTTACAAATTAGAGTCTAATTACACAATGCACATAACAATCTCGGTAATCTTACACTGAGATAAGATCGCGCGCCGCCATTAATGTAACGTGATGCTTCTATTAATTGTTTTAATATACATATTTTATTTAGATACTACTTAGGCGTATATGAAAATATTTTTAAAAAAATAATTCGATTTTTTTTTATTTATTTATAATAATGTACAAAAGGCCAGCTTAATATGCTAAGAAGCGTTCTCTAACAACCAACCAAAAAAAGTGTGGGTGCGCAAAGGCAAAGGTTTAATTTTTATAACTATAAATACATATTAATCTATTCACTTTGCCTATCCGTCCAGGTATAATTAGAATGCTGAAGCTGCAAGGGGAAGCCACTTGGGCCAATATATATATATATATATATATATGAAATTTATTTGTTGTTGGCTGGATGGAGTGTATGGGAGCACTGAGGGAAAAAGAACCTGAATTTTAACTATGACGTTTTTCAGCCTCACACTTTTCTCTCGATAGATAGAAAAAAGAAGGACCTAGCAGCACCTCGTTCTTGGCTTCCTTCTCAAATTCGACATATTGAGTATTAACTACCCAGATGATATCTATTTCTGTGGCGGGTAGTGCGATAGTAAAACCAATATATATGAATGGACCTTCCCATCACGCTGAACAACGTTTGCTTAGACGACATTTCCTTACTCGTTCTTCAATAGATGCTCATTAGAACTTGAATTTTAATCTATAAAAACTTTACCTCCTTCTTGCCGTCCGTCAGTCCACAATATTGCCATTTTGACCAGGACTACCGGAATGACTAGAAAATATTTTCAAGCGTTTTTTTTAATAAAAAACCGTTTTCTTTTACTTTAGGCAAGTCTTAATTACCAACAAGTAGTGCTAGCACGAGTGTGACCCGCTCGACAGATTTATTGTCACAAAAAATGTCATCCGTTCGTATGATTGGTAGATTTTGGTATGGATTTATTCTTCAGTATTAAGTAAAAAGCATTTATTAGGAGTTAAATACCGCATTTAGCAATATGTTAATGAAATCACAGTTATATATATATATATATATATATATATATATTTTATATAAAACACATATGAGTAAGCTAATTTTAAGCCTATTTTTTTTGTATGTATATTTTATATAGGTTATTAGTTACCTATATGATATAATATCTACAATTATATGTATTTTGTTCTTATGCAAATTTTGAGACATTTCGAGTTTTACTGTAGGCCTTTTGGTAAAACAATGAAATTTCCAGCCAAAGAAAATTGTGAGAAAAAAATAGCTTGTTTTAAGTTCATCCCAAGATCGTCAAGCATCTCTATATAAAATTTAATTACAATAGGTACAGCGGTTTGGCCGATGACGTCACAGACAGATTGAGAGAGTTACACATTTATAATATTATTATGAATGGTGAACATAAAAAAAGACATTTAGCCATACTTAAAGTTTATATGGAGAAAAAGTCAATATTTTTCATAATAACGTTTTAAATATATAAATTAAATATTACACATAGAACCATGAGTTTAATATATTTTTGTATAAAGTGGCATACACGTTGCTAAGCCAACGCCTATTTTACACGACAGCGGACTAATCTTTTTTTAAACAAACAATTGTTATAGACGTGCATTTAAAACCGTATCCACATTATTCTATCCATTCTTCTTAAAAACCAGCAATAACCGTAATGAGGTGTCATGTGACTTTAAAAACGTAAAAACTATAATAAAAAACGCTATAAAAATGATTTTTGTACAAGAAAAGGTGTTTGAAAAGAATGCTCTTTGAGATGTTAAGACATATTTTCATTTTTTTAGACCAATTTGTCATATTCTTGTCGGAATTCAACATGTTTGAAATATTTTTTAGTTTTTAACCTTAATTGGGTGTAGTGTGAGTTTCATATAGTTTTTTTTAAAGGAAATTTATATCAAGAAAAGAAAATAATAACATTTTTGAAGTGAGGCTATCTTCTATGCCTATCTAGGCCATCGTGGCGCAGTGGGTCAGCCTCCGATTGTAAAATTAGGTGTAGGTTCGTTCCTCTATTTGGAGGAATGATTTTATTTAAATTTGAATTTGTTTTTTCTGACTACCATGTTATGCGGGAAGAAGCGTTTAAAAGCGTGAAGATCTCTAATTGCGTGAAGTTTTTGTATTTTTTTCATATGTCGTACTTTTTTATGACAATAAGTATGTTTCTATTATTATAATTTTTTTTTTTGTTTTGTATCATTGTACTTTGAGACTCATATAACGAACAAACATATCTATGAAAGATAGTACTTCACACATGGAATACAATTGTATAGTTTTCTAGTACTCTTCTAGAGTCTTAATTAATACTAGCGACCCGCTCGTGGCTTCGCCTCCATACAATACACGACTATAACGAACTATTTCGGTTATTAGTCCCCACGTGTTTCTGAATAAATCATAAACTTTTCTTAAATTTATAATTTAAATTGTAACTTTTTATTTATGGACAGATTGAAATAAAATAAACACTTAATGTTAAGGGAATTTTACCAAAACACTATTATTAAAACTGCATTAAAATCGGCTAAACCGTTTCCGAGATTAGCATGCACAAACGCACAGACAAACAGAACAGAAAATTAAGAATCATCTGCCGGTCAAAGTCTCGTCAAAATCGATCCAGCCGTTCCAGAGATTCGCCGGAACAAACAGACGGGCAGACAAAATTTAAAAAAAATGTTCTTTTGGTATATGTATCGGCTGTACAGTGTACAGAGTGTAGTACATTTAATAAAAAGCGGTTAGTTTATTATTACAAACAGACATTTCAATTTTATTTATTTGTATAGATTTTCTTTAAATACACTATTAATATAGCTATCGTGTGACAGGTTATGCGCTTTCAAGAACAGACGGTGCGTGAAATTTAACTGTCAAATGTATTTGTTAATGCGTGACGGCTATAAAAGCACTGAACTATTATTATATTTACTATGAAACTATGATTTACACAGTATGACAGCATCTGACTGTAAACGAGATGGTTGTGGGTTTGATTCTCTTGCGTAGGAACGATTATATTAAATAATTGTCATTTCTCCGCTCTGGTGACAAGAAAAATCGCGGCGCGCGGCGTTGAGCTCCACCATTGAGACACAATGTCTCGGATTTGGGCAGAAAGTAAGACACTAGGTTCTCTCTAACTACTCTGCTATGCGGGAAAAAGCAAATTCACTTAGAAATAAAACTAAAAAACACACACCCAACCCATTGGACCTATTAAACATGTAGTTTAGCACAACAATGAAAACCTTAACTTAACCTATAATTTTTACAAACCAATTATATTTTTAAATAGGTATACATTTTGTTCTCAACAATAAAAAAGATAAATAAATAAATCCTAGCTCGAAACAGCTCCCCAAAAAAAATAAGATAATTAAAATATCAGATCCACCAAATAACACTTGATCGACCCTCTCAATTAAATTAATAAGCTTCAAACTTGCAACTCTGATGGACGTGCCTAATTTGATAGGGTTGTACTTGTATCAATAAAGGGATGCGACATATGTTTTTGTAGGGGCGTAATGCCAAATTACGCGGAAAATTTCGCTTAATTATAGCAATTATCTGTTTGCATTAGTCTGTTTGCAGGTATTGTTTTTTTTAAATGTAGATTTGGAGTTTGTTTGACAGTTACATAGTAGTTTTATAGATAAAATAAGATTCATAACATATAATACTAAAAATGTACTTTTTTCATATAATGTAGAAAATTGAAAATTGTTGTACAAAGATTTATAGTTATAATACATTCGTTATAATATATAGTTTATATTACATTCGTACAACTGTACAAGACCTTCATAAAACTGACTCTGGTATATTAAAAGTATTTTATAATTTTTTTAATTAAACGTAAACAAAAAAAATGTTAGAAATAAAATTTATTATTATTATTTATTACCTATGAACATTAAAAAAAAGCTAGCCATTCATTCCTTCACTACTCAGGATAGTCAGAGAAAACACGAAAAAACTTCTGCGTTTATGAAAATGGGTATTTAATATATCATTATTAATTATTTTTTGGCGTAAACATGTGTAATAAAGGAAAAGCGTAGTGAAAAATCATTACCGCAGTGCCTACTCAAAAAATGTCGGTAAGCCCACGATATATCTAATAATATTATAAAGATATCAATTTAAACATATTTTTTTATAAAAATCTTCTAAAACATTACTATTTTAGAATCATCCCCAGGGATCCAATTATACTAGCAAAAATAAGGGTGAGTACCGACTACAGAGTAATAACAATAAGTGACGAGGGTAACAAAATTCACAGATTATCTATCCAAATTAAGTGTCAAATGGCAAATCTCGTGACAATAGATATAATGCATTCAGCCTTGTAGTATGCCTATAGGTTCTTTATACTTTTATCCGTAATGTTATTGAACACCTTCATCCTTTTTCCTGCATAGCAGGGTAGCCAGATAGTGTCAAGACACTCCGTTCTTCACTATCCGCCTGACTTCAAGACATTGTGTTTTGAATGGCGGAACTCTGCGGCACGCTTGGTCATACTATGTAGTTTTATTAATATATTAAATACAAGCAACTATTTTTAACATATTTTTTAAAGTGTTCTTCACACACTTAGCGGTTTTATCTATGCTTGTTTGTTGTTTCACTCGAAAATGAACTTCGTTTCATATATTATGCAAAAGCGAAAAGAAGAGAACGGAGTGTCTTGAAACTAGGTTCTTCCTGCTATGAGTGGCAAAGCGTGAAGCTAAAAATGTGTTCTAAATGATCCATCTGCAAAACAAAATCCTATTAATATAACAAACTCGAAAGAGCGCCATCTAGATTTTACTTACGTGTTAAGTTACTTTACAATTTAGTGTTGTAACTAAAAGGTATCGACATTTTTTATCTCTTACTAAATAATAGGAGTGGTTTCATAAGTGCAAGTTGGTTGCGTATTTAGTATTATATTGGCTATTTATTAAGATTTTTTTCATTAATTATTAAAACATAATATTCATATTTTAGCTTTACACTTTTTCCCGCACAGCAAGGCCGGCTAAAATATAGTGCCAAGACACTGCGTTCCGCTTTTCCCGATTTCAAAGCTGTGGCGCGATGTTCTCTTAAAAATGTTAAAGTCAACCATATTTTTCTATACTTGTTTTAAATATTTTGTATGATATTACTGTATTTGTAACTATATGTAAATAGCCCTTTGAATTTCAGATCAGAAATAAAACTGCTTATGAGCTTAAAATGAACTTTGTATAATTTCATTTCTTATTTTTATAAACTTTTATAGCATGTCAAACGTTTAGGTAGGTATGAAAATATAAATATGAAAAAAATAGAATTCCATTTTGACGTCATTTATTCATAAAGACAATTTCAATAAATGAACGCACTAAATTACAATAATTTGAGATATGTCACTTAGATATTATTCAGTGGTGCACGTTGCGTTGTCGGCTACTAAGAGTTAATATCAATTAAGATTGGTGTTTTCTTTATAATCCAAGCACTTTGTATTGCCGTCGATATTAAATATCGCATTTAGTAATCAAAATGTTTACAGTTTAGTAACAAAAACACACAAACGCAACGCCACCACTTTTTCTCTATGACCGTAATTATGTATATAATAATAAGCTACAATACTTTACGCTATTGTTACAAGATCAATGTTACTGGAAGACAAATCGTATGGCATACAATATTTTAGTACAACATTATTTTTAATATAAATGCACCGATACATACGTAATGCTACGAAACTATTGAGGAAAAAAACTACGGGATTCAAATACAAAATATTAGGAAAATAGAATTTTATATCATCTAGTAGAAAAACTTTTCAGAAATATTCAGATTTAGAAAAAACGAATTACTTTAACGTTTTAAGAACAAGAGAATTGAAACAATAGTGCAAGACATATTGGAAAATTCATAAGGTGGCACGATTCAACAAGAAATATTTACATTACATGAAATAAGCATACGTATATAAATGTTTCGAAAAATTCAAGTACATATATGTAAAAAATGCTTGAAATATTTTATTACTCGGCAAAAACAAAGCCCTTATATACAGCAGAAGCAAGTAAGGAGGTGAAGGACTATAACACTATAAATAATTTTTAAGAAAAAGAACTCTGACAGGTGATAGAAAAATAACAAAAATGACAAAGGTTTTCGGAGAATAATTTTTAAAATGTCATCTGAAAATTGGAAAAAAGTGATATTAATTATTTGACCAACTAATAAATACATTAACGGTCTTGAATTTATGTAACAAATATTGTTTATTGTATGTAGAGTCGATTCAGTTCTTATCTTACTAAATTATCTGTGGAAAATCATCAGTCAGAGCTCCATACCTAAAAACTGGGATAATAACTTAATCTAAATCTAACCTAAAAGGATATAGTCTTACCATAAAACGATGATCACAAAACGCATGTCACATGTAAAAACTTATGAATATACTTAGAAACGATATGTAATAGTAATTGATGAGTATTTAATATATTTGAAACAAATGAGAAAGCCTTGATTTGTAAGCATCAACACACAGCGCACCTTAACTAGCAAAACTTGGAACTAGTGTCTTTTATATGTATACATAAAATTAATAAATACATTGAACATACACTCTTGACAACTCTTAATAATACTTTACCCGAAGCAAATTTGCAAAGTAAAATTTTAAGAAAAATAAGACTGGAAGTTTGGGAGAGGTAGATTGATACAATTTCTTTAGAACCATTATATATGCACGTTATCTTACAACGTAATCTTATTCTATGGAAATAACAATATTATTATACTTTACACATAATATAATTATACAAAATATCAGAAATAGGATGGAAAAGCTATTATACAAATACATACAAAGAAACCACCAAAGCACGCAATTTCAAAACGCCTTGTAAACTTATAAAAAATATATCGGTAGCAAGTTATATTATAGCTGCGCGCTAGAAACGCGGAAAATGATAAGCTATTATATGTTTTTATAAACTATTAATATCTATAATAATAATTAATTAAACAATCGTTTTAAATATTAAGACTTATATTAAAAATACGATACTAAACACTAGTCGTACCAAGTTTTGCGCACAATACAACATCGAATCTGCCATAAATGTCGTAACGACGCGTCGGCGACGAATAAAAAAGTACTTATTGCTTGTACACGTAATATCTTCATATGTCCGCTATACCGCAAACAATTTTTAAATAAATTATATTTATATAATTACATATAAACTTTACATATAAATAATTGTCAATAAATTAGATTTTATTATCATCTGATATGTTATGATTAGATAACGACAACTTGTGTGTATGATATATTCATATGTGGAGCAATCTTTCTATCCACATACGTTCATTCTTAAACCAGTGAGTACGAACTTCAACACACAACTAACCTAAGGGATTATTTGGGAATAAATAGGGGATTAAATACATTAAATATATTATTTTAATTATATATCAACCGTCAACATTGTAAACAATTACGTTTAAATTTCACTTTCAATGAATACCATAATATAATATCAGCATTAACATATTATTTTTTTTTAATATATTTCGAATAGATTATCCTCACAAAGGTATATTCTTTCTGCATATTATATACATTTTTCAACCACTATTATACCAACGCTAATATCTAATCGACTTGGAACTATCGATACCGGCACATCCCTTTCACCTTCATTAAATGACAGCTACAGATAACTTGCAAATATATGTTTTTTTTTTTACAATTAAAAACAGATAAAATATTTGTTTATAGACTGGTATTTATGTATTCTTTTGCTTCAATTGTAAAAGTATTATAATAAGGTAATTATAAAGCAAGTTATCTGGTGCCACGTAAGTATATAATACCTTACTATGCCAAAATGTTTTCGAGAATTTTCTATATGATTATTAAAGTTTTTTTCTTATAGACTATACATTATATTTTTGGTTATCATAAAACAAATAGTTTGTGTGTAGTTATAGCTTAAAAGATTTTAAGTTTAAAAGGTTTTAGTACATTTTGGCATAATCGATTCCTCAATCATTTATATTGTCTTTTAATAATTTTAAAAGTGTCATTTTAACCATCAACGTTTTGGGACCACTGCGCAACGAATGTATTTAATATTGGCATTTTTTACGTTAATAAAACCTTAAAATAACAAATGAATTTTAAAAATTCAAATAATTACTTGCTATGTTAAAAAAAAATTGAAAAATCGATATAACTTTTCAATTACGAATTCATGTAAAAAGTATTTTGCTTAAAAACACATATCTTAAAAATAATATCAGACTAAAATAGAAAGCTATGTTTTTATAATTCTGAATTCACATTCGACATCGTCTGATAAGTTCCATTTAACTTAGCTACTAGAATAATACAATGAGTTGGAATTCTTAAGCTTGGAAGTTTTCACGTATTTTCGTATTATAATAAAGAAATTGCAAATGAAATTGCAGCTTACTGTGCAATAAGTTACCAGAACTTATCAGACATTGTTATAATTTCAATAACATTTTTAACTCACGTTAAAGACAAACATGTTAGCGGTATTTGTTATATCTAAACGTGCCCCAACCGCTATGGGGCAGTTTCGTTCTGAACTTTGACAACCTATAATGAATACTAAATAAATATTTTAAAATGAATAATAATTAAAATTAAATAATAGTTTAACTGAAACTAATGTACAAAAGAAATATTTTTAAAAAACACTTTTAAAGCTAAATAATTACACGCAAACAAAAAATATTAAAATTCCATATTAAGATTTGAATGTAACAGTATTTCTTAACATTTTAAATCTAGCAACATTCAAATTTATATGCGAAAATTTAATATTTTTCTATAAATTAAAGAATTATATCGATGAAGGTGATATGTTGCAAATGTTGGATCGAAATTCTATGCATATATATTATAAAAAAACCTTTAAATACACGAAATATTGCTATTTTTGTCATTATAACTGGCGTTATATTATGTAATAAAACACAAAAGCATACATTACAATAATATAATCCTGAAAATTTTAGCATAAAAATTTTTTCCAAAATCGACTTATCACAATATCACCTTCACCTAACAGCCAAAAACAAACAAACTGACCCATAATCAAAACCCAAAGCTCAGAACGTTTAACCCCTTCATTCCATAGTATCGTATTGTACCTTTTTGACCTTCAAGTATCGCCACGCCGCATACCCGAGCAGGGTGCCGGCCGTGGCCACCGCCAGCGCGGCGCCGACGGCCACCGGCGCAGTCTCGGAGCGCGCACGCGCCGAGTCCGCGCAGTGCCACGGCGGGCCGAACTCGCCGTCGCGCTTGAACATGAACGCCTGAAGCCGCATCTGGCGGAGGTAGAGCTTGGCGCGATGCGCGAGGCTTGGGTTGCTGAAAGGGAACACTGTAATTTATAGGCGGAACTTTAATCTAGTGACTAACTGACAGACGAACAGCAAGAAGTGTTGTGATTTAACATATAGGTTCCTGGTGGAGAATAGAGTTTAGGTGCACTAAGGCTGGACTTTCCGAAATTGCTACGGGAACGAGAAATAACGGGATTTGACGTTTTATAATCCTCACAAACAAAGTTAAAGTCTACTACTCGAATTCTTTTATAAATTGAAGCATAGAAGCTTGTTGTGAGTTATTAAAAAATATCGTAAAGCTAAACTCACCTAGGTTCTTCTTCGGCTAAATCGACCACAGTTTCCTCAGGACATGAGAACGACTTGCCAACAGGTGTAGGGAATAAAAGTGCTCTAGGCCCAGTGGTTAAAGAGACTCGCCTGCCTTGCTTCGCCGCATGTTCGAGGATCCTTGCACTAGAGTTGTATGTTAATCTGATACTGTCAACGTACCAGCGTTCACCCCCTGGTGTCTGAAATTAAAATAAGCTTATTAATATTAAAAATTCATATAAATATGATATAAGTTAGTGTGCAATTTCGAATAAAGAAATTAATAATAAGTAGTAAAATATTATATGTATTCAAAGGTAAAACAACTGTTTATATATATATATATATATTTACGTACGTGTATATTTCTAAAATAAACGTAGCCTAAGTTACTCCTTATTACTTCATATAGCTGCCAGTGAATTTCCGTCACAATCGACCCAGCCGTTACAGAGATTAGACAGAATAAACAGACAGATAGACAATAATTGTAATAGATGTCATTTTTATTATACATACTTATGCGTTTAGCAAAAACACTCCAATTTTTTTTTGTAAAGATATGAATTTAAAAATGATATTTATTTTTTTTAACATTTTTTTTAAAGTGTTATTCCCACACTAAGGAAATTGAAAAAGACATATTTAGTAAACGTATAAAAAATTGAACGCAGCGAGATTTGAACCTGCGCCTGTTGAAAACCGTTCAAGTAACAAATATGTCTTTTTGTTCATATATATTTAGAATTTTACTTGTGTGTTAAATATGAATAATGAGAATTAATATTCATACTAACCTTAGCAAACGCCCACTCTAAGGAAAACTCTTTGAATGACAGAACCAGTGTTTCCATATCGCTCTCCTTACAAGCCCCAGCTACGTTCGCATTGTTCGGTACGAAGGTATTAGCATCCTGTATAATAAGTATTAATGAAGTAAAAAGTGTAAATTTATTTAAAAATATCTACGTTACCGCTTATAGCTTCACGCTTTTTCACGCATAGCCTGCTATGCAGAGATATTCTAGCGTCAAGACACTTTATTAATTTTATATACTTCTAATTCCTTATTATGATATTAGCTTATCCGCGCTGCTTGTCCATATAAATTTTAACTGTGATAAAGTAAATTTCATACTCCTCTATCATAATGTTCGTAAAAATTACTTGACAGTATTATTTTCACATATTATTTTGAAGTATAGATATTCCATTTAATTATAATAAACTTTTTGTATTCCAGCTTTACGCTTTTTCCCGTATAATAGCGTAAGCGCCCACTTTCCACCCGTATCCAAAACTTTGCGTGTTTTCTGTGTCGTCCAACGCCACACTTTGTCTTGCTACCAGGGCGGAGAAATGAAAATAATTTTAATATAATTATTGCCTTAAGTTGCAATCGCATTCTACAACCATTGTTTGCAACCAGACGCTGTCACACAGCGCCACGGTGGCCTCAATTTAAAACTATATAAAACAATATGAAAACACATATATTTTTTTAGCATAATAAGCTTCTCTATTATTACATTATTTAAATAAAACTATTTTTAAACATATCACATACAATCAAACTAGAAGAATAACAACTTACAATTTTTATTGTTAGTATATCTGTAGAAATTTTTACAAATATTTATTAAATATTTTATTAAATTATAAATTAAATTATAAATACTTTATTAAATATTTCGACCAGTTTCTTAACTTCAGTAACATTTACTTTAAAATTCGATCTCAAGTGCCCCCAACTGGGTAGTAGCCACTAAAAGGCAAAGTTAGACAAATTTATGGCAACTGCAAACTGCACAGAGTATAAAGTTGCTAACAATGGCACAACTTTCAACAATCAGAAAGTTAAATTGAATTTGTGCACAAACAAAACTAGTAGTGTTACTAGCGATACTAGTAGGTTTATGTGAATATTAGTCTTCAGATAGGCTTTAGAATTCCATCATTCCATATTATTGTTTTCATTTATCTCTCTTTCTCTCTCTTCTATTAAATGGATATTTTATTAAATTTATAATTTATATTTCGTGTATAATACATGCGTTTGTATATTGAAGTTCAAAGGTTCTAAAACTGTACAGTAATATATATAATTTAAAGTTCAAATAATTCGAAAAGTTTCGTTCATTAATATGGTTAACATTAGAAATAGAGCTTGGTATTCCTTTTTAAGAATTAGACAAAAAATATATAAAATTAACTATACAGTATCTATATCTTTCGAAATTATTTTTTATGTAATAAATAAAATTACATAAATCTTTGATTTTAAGCTATATATTTATAGTATCCTTTATATGTTTACTTACAGCCCTTTCATTTAGTTTGGTAACATAAGATATGTCTAATAAAGCGTCTACAGTCAACAAGATGCAAGTTTCTCCGCCCCCGCCGGAAAGGCGATATGTTGCGGTCATAAGGCTGCGTTCTGTAGCTGGCTCCTGGAAATTACAAGATTATTTAAATTAATAAAGGTCGATGCTTAGTTAAATTTAACTAAATGACTAAACCTATATGATATAATGAATATAATTTCATTTTTAACTTATAGCAGAGATACAAAAGATCGGCTTATATTTTAAAAGTAATGTCAGCTTGGATACATACTCGTATGTCTTTCGCTAGACTTTTTTAGATTTTGGATTTTGGACCTGGTTTTTGTACGAAAATTCACCTTTTTATTTTACAACTGTAAATGTACGATACATTGACCATTTTTCCGAAAAGCAGGGTAGTCAGAGAAAAACTTATTTCAAAACTCTCCGTTTTGCAATTTCCTCATAAATTCGAGACTCTGCGTGTGAGGTGGTGAAACTAAAAATTCGTGTTTTGTCTTACAAGATATCATATGTAATTCCCAGAACTAGATTTCAAACCCACAACCAATCACCTTTACAGTCACTCGCTATCCCACTGCCTAATGGTCTAAGAAATCATATTAAATTTTGTTTTTTTTACAGCTTCACGCTTTATACCACAGGGTACAGGGTCACTCCGTTCTCCAATTTCCCACACGAAATATAGATATAAATATAGATTTGCGTCTTTGAGTGGCTTTGAGTGACAGAACTCAACGCGGATCTTTGTCTTACGTATCAGAGCTGAGCTAAGTAAATAATTTAAATTTAATCATTCCTCCGTGTGAGATTCGAACCCACAACCAATCGCGCTTTTAGTCTACGCCACGATGACCTCTAATTCATCATATATTTTTAATATAATATTATTATATATATTGAACTAATTATTTAAATCCAATCAGTTCTTTAAAAATGGCGATTCGAACGTGAGAATTGGGCCATTATCACGTTGTAGGACGATTGATTATAAAGACAGAAAAGCCTATTTAATATTTAAAAATCATACTGACTGTGGATCCGCCAGGCATGATAGTGGTTTTGCTGTACTTGGTGACTCTCGGCTTCCTAGTCGACGCCTGGCTATCCAGCTGTAGGCCCTGCACGGTGCACACCAATAACACTGCCATCGACGATACGATCATTACAATTGTTTTTAAAGTTTGTAGTCTTATTTTTATTTGATTTTAAATTGCATTTTGGGATTTTACATTTGTTTTAGTGTTTTTTTTTTATTGGAACACTTGATTAAGTGGCATACTTTGGGGCATAAAACACCACTACACTAAGCTTGAATTTAAAAAAAAACTGGTAATAGTAAATTAAATCACAAATAAATCTGAATATTTTGCTATAATATATAAATAATAATACTATAAATCAAATCAAAAATAATTATTAATAGCTGATTGAACAAATTAATCGCGATTCCATTGTACACATATTCTTACACTTTACTTCACAAACAAAGAAATACGAGAAAATACCACAAAAATATTATAACTTTCCTTTAAATTTCCACATTTTTAGCAAACAAAAGTCATACGTTACTATGTTATAAAACGGTTTTTATTTTGAATATATTTTACGAAGTCTCGAAACTCAGCCGCATTGGCGTATTGCACAATACAGCAATGATTTAATCTACCCAGTGTTGTATGAAACGTCAAAAGATTCGATAAAATTGGATTATTTTCTAAACTTGTATTTTCTAACCTTATATATATTTCTAACCTTTTTTTTATTAATTTCTAACTATTATTTTCTAACCTTATATAATTTTGTGTAGATAACATTACAATAAATTTTATGACATTTCCTATTACTGCACATTTAACCCAGATTAGTATAATTTTTTGCAGCTTCACGCATTTGTCCCGCATAGCAGGGACCGTACCTCCTATTTCTACCCGAATTCAGGATATTGCGCCTTAGTGGCGGAACTTAACGCTGCGCTTTGTCTTAACAGAGCAGACAAATTAATATAATTTAATTATAATTATTCCCTAGAGTGAGTATCCAACCCACAACGTGTGGAGTGCGTTGGCAGGTTCTAGGTTCTCTCTGACTATCTATCCTTATTTATGAAATTAAATTTACATATTATTTATTAAACATAGCTAAATCCAGCCGTGGATTCTACAGCAGCTGTTATATTGTTTGACCTATAATAAAACCTGTTTCACACGATGCTACCATAATAGCTACCCCTCAATTAAAGAGCTCTATATTTTACTTAATTATGTTATTCAACATTGGATTTTATTTACTCAGTACTTTAAAACTGTAACATAGGATATATTTAAAAGAAAAAAAAAAGGTATTAAAAAAAAGTTGCCTTCCATTCCACAACGATCGATTTTTATGACATTTTAAGAGATATCTTCTAAATATATATGTTTTCGACCTAATTATCAGGAAAAGGTAAAAGGTAAAATAAAAGTGTTAGTGGTATAGACATCAAATCAGACTAATAAAAGTCAAAGGACTTTTATGGAAAATGGAAATCAGTATTATGGAAAATTCAATGGTATTATATTTTACGAAGGCTTTAAATATAATACTGGTGCTCTTACCATTTTAAAAAGAAAAAAGAAAAGACAATCAAAAAAATTTTGAAATGAAACTATATTAACCTGATAAATCGCGTATAATTTTGGTATTAGGAAATACATTTTAGAACCCGATGTTTCGAACACTTTACAGTAGTCCGTGGTGACCACGCAATTATACGCGATTAATCCGGTTAAAATAGTTTCATTTCAAAAATGTGTAATAATCGTGAAAATCAAAGAACTTATTATTAAAAAAAATATTACAAGCAAAATAAAATAAAATGTAAAAACATCGACAAAATGCAAAATCTACATCACTTAAACTATTGCTAGTGGTAAAATATAGTGGACTTCAAGCCCGAGATTAAGATTATGCACTTAAGCGGGCGGTCACGTCCGGAGCGCGCTCTTTGCGTTCACATTCGCAATCACAATTTATCTCAAACTCTGAAATCCTCGAATCTTTTAAATCCGCTACATTTGGAATTTGTGCCTAGAATATGTGATTCTACTTAGTTTTTGCTACCGAACCCGCAATATATTTAAAATGTGAAGAAATTGGAGCGAAGGGCGAAGTAAGGAAATCTCTGTGGCGACTTCAACAAATATTAAAATACTTTGACTTAAACAGTCAAATTTAAATTGAAGAATATTTAGAAAGAACACCAATAAGAATACGTTTTTTAGAGAATTACCCTACCATACCCTTTTAGAGAATAACATACTATTAAATTGAAATATTATCAGTTGGGAAAAATTAAGTTTTCTTCATTCCACCCATTTAGAAGACTGTGTGGACTAACCTAATAACGGAATTTGACTGACTGTGATAAAGGAGACGAGCTCACAACGAGACACTATCGTTATGCAACACTATTATGATTAAGAGGGCTGGAGACCTGAAGAGACTAGAGATTTGTAAAAACATATCTACCTAAAAAAATAAAAGAGTAACTTTTAGACTATTCTAGAACAATCGCCGTCTAAAGAAACAAACAAAAATAAAGAAAAGCGTTAACTAACTCAATACGCATCGGCGGTTACGAGGCAATTCCATTAAAACAAAACGAGAAAACCCGTACCTCGTTAGATGAGAAAATAGACTGCTATGTAGCTATATACTGAACACTGAACAGTGTGTTTTATTAATACTTCAGTTTTATTTTATTTTACATGGACATTTCTATCTTCAATTTCCTTTTGGCACAGGAATCTAGGTATAATCGAGATATAATAGTTAAATTTAAAATGGTCGCCTGTTTTAGAGAACTTTGCTCTGATGATAGAACACAATGCTGCAATTTATTTAACTAGATTAGTCAAAAATAGAGAGAAAGAACCTAGTCGTATTTCAATCCAATATTAATATTTCATCGATGTACTGACTATATATTTTTGGATAGCAATATTTATGTTTAGTTTCCCCACTCAACACGCAATGTCGCGATTTCGGAGAGAAAGTGGAGAACGAAGTGTCTTGATAAAAAGTAAAAGAGTTAAAGCTTCACTAATCAGATCCGGCCTATAAATATTTTATCAAGTCGATTAGAAACCTACATTAAACACACAACGGCGGATAAATATAATTATTATTGATATCTCTGGACTAGACTGGACGTATCTAAGGTTGAATTTCATATTCATAGTGTAGTATTTGTTACTTTTTAGTTGTAGTAGGGAGAAAATAAAGCTTTTCTTGATATGCTACTGGTGTATTTTTTAAAGTCTAAAAATAGTACTTTACTGCAGGGCATTGTCCCAAAATACGAGGGTCATTAAGCCACGGTCCTGTTCCTGTTCAACTAAAATCAGATTCAAAGGAATATTATTTATTATAGATATACCGAAACATGTCAGAAGAAGAATTAAAGTAATATGAATGCTGTAGAGATGCATTCTTTTCGTAGCATATGCAAAGTCAATTTAGCTAATCGAATCTGCTATGAAGATATACGTGTTCAGGAGGTATGGGCACGCATTCTAGAGGGTGAATGATGAAAGAATGGTAAGAAAGATATGATGTGCAGTAAGAGTGATAGAGGAAAACCTCAGAAGACCGTCAGGAACACAATATCGATGATACTAGAGGAAGGGTCTTGGAGTCAATACATGCCGTATTGAGGTTGATGTCGGTGAACGAGTCGATAGAGGTATGCAGGGATTGTAGCGTTTGGCGCTTTGTTCTCTCTAACATCCCCACTATACACACAAACACACACACACGCACGCACATACACACACATGTACATACACACACATGTACATACACACGCATACACAAAAGAAAAACAAAAGCAAAAAAATAGATAACCTCTTTTATCGATGAATCTACGAACAACACTATTATAGCGGATATACTAAGACGTCACTATATAAATAGGAAACCTGTAAAGTTAAATTATTTATTTAACATATTTAACTAAAATCTAGAAAAGCTTTTCAGATTGGCCTTTGTATAGAATGCCCCATAATTTTACATAACCGTAACTTCCCACAAAACGTTAATAAATATGTAACATTCTACTTAATTAGCATTATTACTAGGCCGATACAACGGAATTAGAGTCCTTCCCACGTTTATTAAACAACTAGCGACCCGCTCGCGGTTTCGCTTGCGTAAGCTACTCGGCTAAACTATTTATTTCATCCGTGTTCTAACTTATCACACACTTACACACAATTCATAAATGAAATGGTTGTAACTTTTTTATTTATGAACCTACTGATATGAAATAAACATTAATGGTTAAGGGAAATTTACCTCAATACAAGCCGTTTCTGAGATTAGCGTGCACAAATGCACAGACAAACAGAAAATAACATTTAAAATCATTTTTTTGATTTTCTTACATATAAATGCTCCGAATATATTTTTAAATATATATTCCTGGTACAGACAACGATCAGTTATATTTTTATTATATATATAGGTATGACGACTCAATAGTTGAAGTGTATGATATTACTTTAATACATAAGAGGATTGCAAATTACTCGTAGTTCAACTTAATTAATTACTTTATGGTATGTAATGACCATGGTGGCGCAGTGTGACATCTAACTGCAAACGCGATTGGTTGAAGGTTCGATCCCCACTTTGGACTAATGATCATCATTCAATTATTTTCATTTCTCCGTTCTGGTGACAAAACAAAAGGCGGCGTTGAGTTCCGCCACTCAACATGCAATGTCTCGGATTTGGGCGGAATGTGGAGAACGGAGTGAATTGACACTAGGTTCTCTCTGACTACCCTGCTATGCGGAAAAAAGTGTATCATATTAAAAGTTATGTTACTAATTGCTTTATTAAAGGTAAAATATTCGAATCCTGTGCATGTATAATACAGGGGATAGTTACAAATATTTTTTACATGTTAATGTTCCGTGCTAGTTTCCTCTAGGACTGATATTACTGACATTTTGATGTTAACTTACGATTTGAAAGAGCTTGTCCTACTAATATTATACACGCGAAAGTTTGTAAGGATGTTTATTACTTTTTCACGTAAAAACTACTGCATGGATTTTAATGAATCTTGACAATAATATTGCGTATACATCAGAATAACACATAGGCTACAAGTTATAAAGACATTGTGTGAATTGACCAAAATATCAAGTAAGTATCTTATGTTCAAGCCATTAAAGCCAAAATAGTGAACCATTGTAGTCAATAAATTAATATTATGGTATATATATGCTAAATGCATATGTATACACGCTACATATACCAGAATATTATTTTTTGCTATTTTTGTGTCTGTCAGTCTGTTTGTTCCGGCTAATCTCTAGAACGGCTACACCGATTTTGACGGGGCTTTCACTGGCAAATAGCTGATGTCAGATCTCCACGCGGACAAAGTCGCGGGCACAGCTAGTTAAATATATATAGAGAGCGAAAATCAACGAGATGCTTGATCTGATCAGAGCAAGTAATTTGAAAAAAAATGATTAAAAAAAACGTTCCCCTGAGTGAGAATTGCCTACAATACCACGTCACGCCCCAATTACGGCTGGCTGGCGGCAGTTCAGAATTAATATGTTATATATGCCTACCTCGCAATAACGCCAGATATTCATGAAGTAAGAAATAATTTCTATGGTTATTAGTTGTGTGTTCACTATAGTAACAGTTCAGGTTGAAAAATATATTAAACGTATTGTAATTCAAATTCTTTCTCTTCCACAGGTATAATGATACACCTTTACACTTTCATCACCTCACTTTATTTTCACACTTGCACTTAGCCATCACTTAATACGTATTCACTTATTCCTTCGAGACTGCTATTCTCTCAGTGTAGTTCTTACTATTTGTATCTGTGTTTTCAAAAAAACGTTCATGCCATCTCTCTTAATCCCTTACAGGGGGAGGAGACACGGTTTCGGGGCTCAGCCTTTGCCCGTTGTTTCAATCGCCGACCACGAATATGGCCGGGTCCACTTGTTCGACTATTGAAGCCTGGGGAACATCGGTCCCCGAAAAAAGGATGGGGAGATGGAGGGGGGGTGAGCAATCGTCACCTGGGCGATCGCCCAGCCATGCGATCATGCCCTGATTAGCGACCGAGGACGCTGCTCAGGAGTCTAGATGGGTGAGGACGTATCTAGGCAGAATGACGTGTCTAGAATAGTATGGGGCGATGTCTCGGACGTGTAGATGGTCCGAGGCATACGCTCGGCTGAAGAATCTCGTGTTTCTACAGTGGATTTGATTGCTTGAATAGGACCGAATTTTTTTCAACTCAATTAACTACATTTTAATAATAATTCGTAATAACACAAAATATGGTCAAAATGCTTAAGGTTGTCTAGAATAGATCACTCGTCATTTTAGCAATAAGGTTGTCTTTTGTACATGTGATTTGTTTTTTGTATTTCTTTTTTTTTTTATTTCGTGTGGCTGTCATTTCAGCTATCTACGCCTAGTAGTTTCAACTGTGCATTGTCAGTCACTCATTTAGTATAGGAACAGTTTTATACATAATGACGATTTTATTACACAAAATTTAAATAAAGCAATATTATCTTTTTTTTTATAATTTCAAAGTGTTATTCACACTCGTAGGATAAGAACATTATTTTAAGGAAACGTATTAAACTCTTAATGTAGCTGGCATCGTACCTGAGCCTATACGAACCCGTCCAAACGATCTGATCACTAAGCCATACGTAAGCCACACAGGTACGTGGATATTTCTTATACACTTGTTCCTGCTTCTTTTTCTTGTTACAATCTCTATACAAGGGTTTTGTTTACTTATTATTTTAAAAATGTTATTTTACACACTTAGTCTAGCAATATGGTTTTTATGCGCTTTCTATATTTTTTTAATGAGAGAATGCATCCCTTCTCTGACGTTCCAAGTAGCTATTTGTAGCTCCATCCTCCACTACCTCCCCACCCACTCTGCCAGTTGACCTTCGAGAACACAGTATCGATGATACTGGAATAAGGTCACGTAAAACGGGTCCACCAGAGGGCGTGTATAAAGAGTTTAATGACAGTGGAGGAGGCAAAAGAAGTATGTTCCTTACCTTCCTCTGTGGATACCCCTCTAGGGATGAAGCGAAAATTAAAATTAAAAAAAAAAGGAAAAAATGTTTATTGAATGTTTTTTTTATTCTATAGAACAAGTCAACGAGCGTTCGGGTCACCTGATGGTAAGTTATCACATCCCACGACCCCGTATAACACCAGAAGAACTAGAGGCCTTTTATATTGAATATCTGTTGTAATGATAGCCTTATTGAATCAATTTTATGACCAACATATAAATGACTCATTTTCCATTGGTCCCTATCTGGAACTGCTTACGTTGGAGACTATTCATCGCAACAATAGAATAAAGCAGAAATAGATCAAAACAACTGTAACTTTATCGTGAATTGCTCGAAGTAAATGAAAGGAAATGTAGGTCAGTGTCTAGATTGTAGATATATTTTAAACGAACATTTCAAAGCTATTTTCTTTTACAAAGAATTAAAATGTACTAGTAAATGCTAAATTTCTAACATTTAAGTTATAACATGTATTGGTAAAAATATATTAAAAACGAATATGGTGTAAACTTTTAAAAAATGCCTCAAACAGTTCTGATACAAGTTAAAGTTTTACATATATCTAATTCAGCGTTCATTTCAATTTAATAACTATATTTATAAATTAACTACCGACCCACTCGTGACTTTACCTGTGTAAACTACATTACTAAACTGTTTAGTCTTTTCACCCGGCCGGGTTCTCACTTAAATCACAAACTTTGTTTAAATTTATAACTTTAGTTACTTTTTTATAAAACCGATTGGAATAAAATAAAACCTAAATGTTAAGGGAAATTTACTACAATATACTACAATAGTCAAAACTGCGTTAAAATCGGTTAACCCGTTTCTGAGATTAGCGTGCGTAAATGCACAGACAAACAGGAAATAAATATAAAACCAATGTTTTGGGTTTTATTATATAAAAATGCCTCCGATATATTTTTTCATATATCTTCTATGTACTAACAGCGATCAGTTACATTTATATTACATATATGGATAGCCATTTTAAGTTGAAAAGAATGTATGTAGAAGAAATATTTTCTACTCATCAGGTTTATGCTATAAAAATAATATATTTTCGTCTGATATGGACATAAGAGTAAATTTTCTAGCGAATCGAACAGCAAAATGTGGATCCATACAGTTGGTCCAGACTGTCTAAAATTTATTGATAGATTGACAGGTGAAAGTAATAGAACTTGTTAGTAACTCTCTTACTCAATAATTAGACACTTCTGCTCAACAAAATAATATTAAAAATAAGAAAAACGCCAAATTTTATGATCCGACAGTTTACCATAAATGTCAAAGACAGGTTTTGTCTAAAGACAGCTTCACTAACTAACTAATATTTTTAATGTTAAGAGAGAAGGCAGACCCTGGCTGAATGCAGGGAAAAAAAATACTTTAGAATTCAATGAGTTATTTGTCAACTGGCGGCTGACATTGACTAGTGATATGATGTAAATCGATATGGACTTATAATTTTTGAGGTATCCATAACTAATATGTTAGTAACTAACTCTATCTGTCTATTTGTGACGTCAACACGGCCAAACCACAGAACATATGATGAAATTTTATACAGATATAAAAAAGACATATTTAGAAAATGTAAATAAATTTGAATTTCAGCGGGATTTGAACGCGCGTCTCTTGAAAACCGTTCAAGTGCT
Organism: Podotricha telesiphe; assembly: GCA_038994665.1. Lineage (NCBI taxonomy): Eukaryota > Metazoa > Arthropoda > Insecta > Lepidoptera > Nymphalidae > Podotricha > Podotricha telesiphe. The sequence continues at coordinate 744,837 of JAOYRR010000431.1, read as the reverse complement.
CTGACCGCTAGCCATGCGTTCTACATCCAGCTACGTGTTAAATATGTATTTTCTAAATATGTCTTATTCAATTTCCTATGTGTGCAAATAACACTTTAAAAATTGTAAAAAAAATTATACAGATATATTTAAGGGCTTTTTTCTCCCATTTACATTCAAGTTATATTCCTTTTAAAGATCAAGCAATACAAGTTATATTCATTTTGAATGGTCGAAGGTTAGGGTTCAGAGGTTTGCGTGGGCATGTTTATATCAGGGACGAGTCATTTTTAACAAGTACCGAAAATGTAAAAATATATTATGTTATTTTGGGAAATATTGTCGTATATACAAGAAGCAGTTAAAAATAACAGTAATACTTTATAGCACATAAAAGCTTAAATATGTTCATAACAGCCTTATCACTACAAGCGATCTCTTACAGGCAACCAATAACATACAAGACTTACTGTAAGAAAGCGTAGAGAGAGAGACAAAGAGAGTCAAAGGTTCCAGATATTAGTTCAGTAGAAGAAAAGTATTTTTATTTTGTATTTATTACGTTTTTTTTAATTCACAATGTATCGAATATATCAATGTAGGCAGAAAAAGCCTGGTGTCATGACACTCCGGTCTCAGTTTCTGCCCAAATTCGAGAATTAGCTGCGGAACAAAACGCCGCGCTTTATCTTACCTAACAGAGAATAAAAATGATTTAAATATAATCATTCGCGTGAATGGATGTGGAACCCACAACCATCCCGTTTTCAGTCAAACGTTGTGCCACTGGTCAGGCATTGTACCATTGCGCCACTATGGCCTCATTTAGTATACAGCTAATATTTTATACTAGCGACCCACTCGCGGTTTCGCCCGCGTGAACTATAGGTGTTTCGTATTTTCGGCGGCCATTTCGTAAAACAATGAAATTAATACAAATAGTATTTCTATATAAAATTTTATCACAGTCAGTTCAGCAGTTTGTCCACAATGACGTCATAGACAGACAGTTACTTTCGCATTTATAATAATTGTATTAGTATTGCCCTCATAAACTCGAGACTCGATAATTAAATGAAATATAAAAAAATCATATATTTTTTAACATTTTTTAAAGTATTATTCCTACACTAAGGAAATTGAAAAAGACATATTTAGAAAACGTATAAATATTTGTACGCAGTGGGATTTGAACCCGCACCTCTTGAAAACCGTTCACAAAATCATGTAATCAATCACATTTTTTAGACACTGCCCAAACAATTTAAACAATTAACCTATAAGGTCATATCCCACCAATGCGAAGCTTTTATAACTTCCTAATATCTTACAAAGTTCCGTTACCTAAAGGTTATTACTACGAAATAAGATTTTTATTATTACAAATTACCTAATAACTATTTTGAACTCTCATCACTACGGTAAATAAATGTAAGAAACAAATCGTAAAATCGTAGCACAGTGGTTGAGCTATAAGAGTCTAATGCAACTTCACGCTTTTTCACGCATAGCAGGATAGTCAGAAAGAACCTAGTGTTAAGACGCTCTCTTTTCCACTTTCCACCTGAAATCAAGACTGCGTTTTGAGTGGCAGTACTTAACGCCGTGCTTTGTGTTAGGTGTCAGCGCGGAGAAACAAAAAATATTTTAAATATAATTGAGAAGTGAGATTTGAACCCATAACCGATTGCGTTTCAGTCAGATTCTGTCCCACTGCACCACGAGCCTTAGAGGCTAATTATTATGAAAAGAAAATAACCAGAAGTTTCTCTTTGGATAGTTATTCTATGAGTATCGGATTTTACATCACTTCCCAATATAATAAAAACAAGAGAAAAGAAATTCGGATAAATTCTACACGTACACAAAGCCACCTTATAAATTGATATATATAAAGGCAATCGCAGCGCAGTGATAGAGTATCTGAGTATAAATGTGTTAGTTGTAGATTCGATTTAAACTCGGGGTTAATGATTATGTGTATATAAATTATTTTCATTTCAATACAAGACAAAGCGCGGCGTTGACATCCGTGAGTAGCACCAAATGTCTCGATTTCGGTATTGGGCCGTTCAAGTATTATGTAACACATTTATAGAAAAAAAATATCTCTCCCTATCCCACAAGTAACGCAGGATCTAACCACCCTATCCTCCCTTAACATTACCTAACACTAAAATGATCATTTTTAACTAAAGTTACAAAAAAATAAACATATTAGCGAGCGGCTCTAAGTACAAACTGAGCCTCTGAACGACTTGGGACCTACCTTTTGATGTTCTAAATGTAATAATAACCTACAGTTACAATAAAATCAAGCGATTCCCTGGAAACTTTTAACGAAAATGGTTACTTTTTTTGAACATTTTTTAAAGTGTTATTCGCACACTAAGGAAATTGAAAAAGGCATATTTAGAAAACGTATAAAAATTTGGAATGCAGCGGGATTTGAACCCGCGCCTCTTAAAAAGGATTCAAGCAAGCAAGCAAGAATGGTGAAAATGGTTACTGTTAATGGTTATATCAAAAAGATAAAATAAGTTACAAAACGCGCTGTTCTAAGCCCTTGCTGCCACTGTAACGCATTATAACGGTTCACCCCACAAGACTCCACTCTTCCCCCAAATTGCGTAACGTTATACCAAGATGAAGAATCCCCCCTAAAAACCCCCTAAATGAAGAATGAAGAGTCTTAATACTTATCTTCGCTTATATTATGCTATGTACAAAAAAGTGTAAAGCTGTAAGAGAAATGTTTTATAATCCCATAAGAGTTGTCCTGCCCTACCATAACTTCACTGTACCACAAATCTCAACGGAGAAAGAGAATTACAAACGATTAGCTATTAAGAATTTTAGTAATAAATAAGATTATGGAACAATATAACTTATTAAAGCAGACGTTCAACTTTTGCACGCTTGTACTCGTATCGAATATAACAAAGTTTTATCAACAATAAGATATAAAGTTACAAGTCTACATGTGGTCCACATAAAATATAAGTTTTCATATTAACTTAATTTGTTTTCATATATTTCTACTAAGACTTGGTTGTGACAAATTATTTTAATTAATAATTTCAAACTTCTAGGTCCATATTTTGGCTTAAAGTTAAATTTAGGCATTTACTGCCAGTGATTGATGCCAGATATACTACTCGTGATCGAAAATAATTAAAGAAAATTACTTAAAACACAATGTCTTATGCAAAAAAAAACATAATAAACTTACGACACCCATTGCTTGTGCACCTTAAGTGACTGACTGACTTAAATGCCATGTAAGTACCATGGGAAGAAATGGCGAGTACGTTCCTTGGTAAAAAAGGTAGAACTACGAGACGATATCTCGGAATTTCTACGGGATTGGGGAAAAATAGGACAGGATAAGTGTTAAAGTCCACGTAAATAACGTTACAGACCACTAGTACCATTGGTTCTATATAACACGGTTCCCACCGGCTTACATTTTGTAAATAATCAATAAATAAATGAATAATAAATATAATTATTTAATAATCTAATAATCCCACTGCAAAAGTCAATTTTAATCGATTAAAGACAAATTCAACGTAAAACGCATTTCTTTATTCAGTGTGTTTTTGATATTTATTTTATACGCCGGCTTACCTCTAAAAAAACGTCACGTCGCAAATCACGACTCGTATATTAATATTCGGGTGTTATATTTCAAAACCGTAGGAGCTTTTGAGATTTACCGACCATTCAGTAACAGCAAAGAGCTTAACTCAAAAACCAAAGGAATTCTAAAACTTTCAAGTAAAAAAAAACATCTAGTAACTAAACCTACGTACGTTTTTCAATAAAATATAGAGCACACATGGGAGGAACGTTTTAAAACAAATTGAAAGAACTGCTCTGTGTGATGGCTAATGGATAGTCTCGTGTGGTTTCTCATTTCAGGCATGAAATATCACGAATTGGCGGATTCCAATGGCCATTTCTTTATACCTAATGCTTTAACGCGATTAGTTATAGGTTCAATTCTCGCTCGAGGAAATTATTTTTAAATTACTTCGATTTCTCCGCTCTGGTGCCTAAAACAAAACGCGGCGCCGAGTCTCGATTTTAGGCGGAAAGTGGAGACACCCTGCTATGCTGGGAAAAGCGTAAAGCTGATAAATATGTAATTAACCTATTTAATGATAAATATATTGGAAAGTTCTTTAAAGAACTAACATTAGGTGTCAATACGAGAATGACATTTCGTGGAATTGTTATAAATGTTCTTCGTAGTCTGAAACTCCCTGTAAAGTCGATTATCTGTATAGTATATTTTCACTTAATAATGTAAATAAGATTCGAACATATAAAATTTCACATTTACAATATTAATATTGAGGCCATCGTGGCGCAATGGATCACAGTATGGTTCGACGTTTACAGGTCTGACTGCCATTCGTTGGAATGTTTAAATTATATCCATTTCCCTGTTCTGGTAAGACGAACGTGGCATTGAGTTCCGCTAGTCAATACGCAGTGTCCCGAATTCAGACGGAACCCTGAGAAAGGAGTGTCATGACACTAGTTTTGCTGTATGTCTCTCCTCAATGCCAAAACGCGTTTGTAAAAGTATCATGACATTGCCACATTTTTTATTCCCAAATAATAATTCTTCAAGCATTGCACAGTATGTTTACTAGTTATCAGATTTAATTTGAAGCGAGAAGAACAACGTATTTATTAAATTATAAATGATATCATATATGATGGAAGAAAGGTTTGGAATATTCTTGACGTATTTATATGAAAAATGATATTTCATAATTTTCATCTACTACAATTTCTAGGATACGCGAAGAGGATTTATTATCTAATATGTCAGTGCGTTCACATTTATCCATCTATTAGAAAGAATATGCACTGAGTAGCAAAGACTTATAAAAAAACTTGCAAAAAACTAGTCCTTTGTGAAAATACTAGCAATCTACTCCGTGAACTATACCTGTTCCGTATTTTCGGCGGCATTTTCATTGAAATTCCTGGTAAAACTGAAAAAAATGTAAGAAAAATGAAGCCTATGTATGCGCATAGGCTAAATTTTTCTCACATTTTTTCTTGGGATGCTCCCGACACCGTCAAGTATCTCTATATACAATTTCATAACAATTGGTTCAGCGGTTTGGGCATGATGACGTCACAGACAGACAGAGTTACTTTCGCATTTATAATATTAGTATTGTTTTTTTGGAAATACGTTTCGTCAGAACACGTTACATAAAAAATTATTTACGAATAAAAATAAAACTTGCCTGATCTGGAAAAGATTGCATTTTGACCAAACTCTACTATAATAAAAAAGTAGAAAAGTTGTATCTGTACATTATTTCCAGAAAATTATTTGTGGGGGTAAAAAAACATTTTAACATTTAACATTAGAATATGGTATTTATGATTATTAAAATTTGTCTGTCTGTTTGTAAGCGCACATTTTTGTAATTCCTACTGCTTGAGTAGTTTTAAAGGTAAGCGTGATGTGTATTTTCGATGACATATAAAAATTAAAGATTCAGAACAGCTGATGAAGAACTATAATAGTCTTACTAAAGTATAATAAATAAGTAAATACTCCTTTAACAAAAACTATCCAACGTGATAGCCATTTTCCATTGACCTCCATTACAATTAAAGATCTAGAAAATTTTAAGAAGAATCATGACAGACTACACAATAAGATATAAGTCTTTATGCCGCATTCATAAAAGTCATTAAGTATGGTGGGCAATTTTAGTTAGCAAATTAAAATTATGGAACATGAGGCGTCTGACTGTAAATACGGTGATTATGGGTACGATTCCCACTCGACGGAAAGGTATATTTAAAAAAATTTACTTTTGTTCACTGTTAAGACAAACGGGGCATTGAGTTTCAGCATTCAATACACATCTCAAATCCGGGTGTAGGTCACACTACACTGTGTCCACTAACTAGGTCTTTGTGGGCCGAGAGGTAAAAGTCATTTTAAAAGCTATAGGAAAAGTTATATATTATATAATTATATATGTATGCTATTTATTATGTTTGATTATATTTTTGTGTAAGTTTATCATATTATATTATAATAATAATAAATACATACATAGTATAAGTAAGATGTCATGTGTCATGATTCTTGTATTGATAAAACAAAAACAAAATGGAAGTCCCACTAAGTTTCTTGCGCTGGTTCTTCTCAGGTCTGAGGCATTAACTTTAGTGAACCGGTGGTAAATTGTCTTATTTTGAATAAAACTATTTGACTTTCACTTTGACTTTGATTGTACCTGAATCGCTTCTGTTCACCTCGAACTTTGTCACATTCGATGGTTTCTGGTCTCTTTACCGAGTTCCTTTGTACACATTTTATCTTTTATTTTCAAATTTCTGTACATTTTGCTATGTGTTACATAAATAAATTATTAAAAAAAAACATTAAGTATAAAATAAAATTACAACCACCTGGAATATCTCAAGTAAAAATATCTAAAATGTCTAAGATGTCTATACGGTTAATGCAAGTGGTATGTCAAAAAGTCGCGAACACCACGCAAACGCAATTGTGGAAAATGTAAAAAATGTACATATTAAAATATAATTTGTCATACAAATAATAATATATTAATAATGAAAAGAATATTCACGACTGCCATACAAACACGGTATCATTTATAACTTAGCACGCATTACTTTGTTCTTGTGTTATGATCAAGATAAATGTGATGTATATATAGATATATATATATTATGAAAAAAAAGAAATCTAGAGCTAAGTTATGTAAATACTTTTACAAGCACGCTTTGGCGTAGATGAGTAAGTAATGGTTATATTTATTTTATTCAAAAGTTTCACGCTGATTCCCGCATAGCAGTTATTCCGTCCCGCTTTATCCCATCCCGCATAGCAGTCACACCCGCATTCCGCCCCACATTGGAGACATGGCGGATCTCAACGCCGAGTTTTGTGTTACCAGAGTAATTAAATGAAAATAATTTAACTATAATCATTCCTCCAAGTGAGGACCGAACCCACAAGTATCGCGATTACAGTCAATGTCGCCAATGTGTCACGATGGACGATGCACGATGGCGATATGGACATATTTATATTGATTAAGTTCGATTTTTTGTTATATTATAACTCAAACTAGTATCTAGATTTATAGATTAAAAGCCGTCCGCCCTGGTAAATGCAATGGTTACGAGTACGGAGAGAAACATTTATCTTAAAATTATTTTCCTTTCTTCAATCCGACTGCAAAGCTCAGATGTACGTCATCTCTTATATAATATACCTTATGGGTATTGAATTAAATTTATTACTTTAACGCAACAAAGATATATATTAAATTTTAAATTTAGTTTTTATTCATACCAATTTCGATTTTTAACATTCAAATTTCGCTTTATGTACATTCATTGGATTTTCAGACTTAACCTTCTCTTTTCCCCGCTATGGTAACAAGACAAAGCGCGTCGTTGAGGTCCGCCACTCAATACTCTATGAATGGAGAATAGAGTTTTTTGACACTAAGTTCTAAGGCAGAGGCCTACCCTGATATGCAAAAAGCTGAAAAAAAACTAGTTGCCGCTCGCAACTTTTTTTGCGTAGACTCGTGACCCTTGCCATACATAAAATCCCAAGGAACATGACAAATTTAAACTTTCTACCTCTAGTAGTTACAACTATGCGTTGTCTGTATGTCACTTAGTAACCGAAGAGTTTTATACTAATATCTAACAACCATAGATAACAAAAGGGAAGGATTATTTAAAAAATATCCAAATATTTATTAACTATAGCAGAATATAATAATTGAAGTAAACGAATTAAATATCAAACAACAGTTTTATACACGAATGGTTTTTATTTATACGAATGGCTTCAAATATCTTTGAAACTAATTTTTACGCCACTTTAAAATTTCAAACCAGGATGAACGTCTTTGTTTCTGTGTTTTCTGTTAAAATACTTATATTGACGAACAATTATACTATAATAAACTACATAATATATGACTACAAATTTGACTAACTATATTCTAGTAATAAAATTTAATTTTACTATATAATGACTGGCTGAAAATTACGATTTTGGATTCAAATTCATCTCAAAATATTTATATGTCGTGATATTTTGATAACTTCCACATGAAATCCCTAAATTGGGCGTAAAGTGAAGAACGCAGTGTCCTTGGACTAGGTTCTCTCTGCATACTCTGCAAACATCGAGGAACATGTATAAAGGTAAAAGAATATTTTACACGTTTCGTCTCCAGGACTTATGAGATCTCTTACAGGACTTTCGTAATGTGCGACAACTAAGATTGATGATTTCTCACTCCTTGTGGGAAGTTAAATAATACAAGTTAAATATACATACTTGCTTACTACTTAAAATTGGATTGAATGGCGTACAATATACAATAGCAGATGGATTAGGTCTGTAACGCATTACGGGATAGGTCAGTTCGATATCTTTTAGGTCTCTGAAGCATCACCTGAAAGTTGTTTGAAAATTATGCCGCAGAGACCGTGTTAATGGTTGATGAAGTAAAAGAAACAAATATACTCTTACATACAAAATTCTAAACGCGCTTTCAATTGTTATAAAACAGAGTATACTTGCTCTAAAATTTTCATAGTGAATGAAATCATTGTGATTCATAGTGAATGAAATAATTGTAATTTCGGGTTTTGTCATTTCATAAATAAAATATTTATCATATGAAATAAAAGTGTTTAATGGCAATGTTGTAAGTTGTTGCGGAAACAAAGTTTGACAGATTTAGATTTTTTTTATAATAAATAATACGCTAAGAATACGTCTCATTCGACCAAAGAATTTTTTTTTTATTGAATCTAGTATGTATACAATTAAAAATAATAAAAAAATTATCATAATTAATAAAGTTCTTTCTTTATAATATTAATCGAATTTCAATTTGATATATATACAAAAAAAAATCTTGTGCGAAAAGATAATCCCGACTAAACCCACCCTCCGGTCGCTAAGTAGGTATATGTGTAAACGTGTCGAAGGCCTGAATACATTACATGTCACTCCATTGTCTTATCGGACAACGATTTTAGACTGAAATCTAATTGCAAATGAATTAAAGGTTTGATGTATTGTTAATTCATTAATTCACCGACCACTACAAAAAAATATATAACAATGATAAAAAAATATTTTAGCAGATTAAAGTGAAAATAAACCAATTTCATTAATAGATAAAAAAAAATACAAGCAATAAATATATTTAGAAATATTTGTAATTCAAATTGAATACATTAGATCATCATAAAATGAAATTATAATAATAATTAAGAATATTCTAGAAAAATCTTCCATAAAATAAACTTTAATATTTGCAGATTATAATGAAAATAATAAAATAAATACTCACATAAACACACCAACTTCGCCAGAGAGCCCATCGTTACATTTAATATAGAGGAAAAATTGTAGAACACTACGCGCCTCATTTCGTAGCCGACTCCGTCGTAACGGCAATTATTTTAATTGTTGAATGACAGTTTTATATTAACAGCGGAATGTTAGAAATATTATGTATATCTGCGATCCATTTGGACGTAACTAGGGGTGATTTTTGTGTTTTTAACTATTTATACCGAGCGTTTCGGTGGTGTGGCGGACATTTTGTGACGTCACGAGCAAAATCAATCCTTTTGGACATGCGCAAAATTTCTCCTTGGCCTACTTCATAGCGTCGGTTCGTGACCGTGACGGCCATATTTAATTTTATCGTCATCACAAAATGGCGGTTTTATGAATGAAACTCGTTTATTCATTCAAATGTTTATTTTTGGATAGCGGATTAATACATTCTTGACAGGTTTCCGTAATTTTTTAAAAGTACAAGCTTTCGTTGGCACGAGGTTTGTTGGCGAATGTACACGAGCTTTGACGTAACCATTCGTTACGTATGACTAGCGCCCCCGCCCAACTTTACACAGACAACTTTTTATAAGCTCTATTGTGTATCACTTATCTAATCTTGTCTAAGTTGCACTGGAAAAATTAGATACAATATTATTCTAAATGTAAACATTTTATATATTTTAAGACTTTACAAAGAATATATAATAATTGTACATTAGAATATAAAACTTTAAGTACTAACTACTAGTATTTATAGTATTAATTATTATCCTTTCATGTAAATGTCGTATAAGTAAATTGTGATTGAATTGCGAATATATTGGTGATGATGATATACAAAATTTTGAGGGCGTAAAGTTAATATTCAAAAGCCTTCAAATTATAACAATTAAAGGGGCTTAAGAGACACCTCGAATGTCTTAAAGAATATTTTCTTAAAACAGACTGCTTCAACCTTATTTCAATAAACTCAACAAACACGTAGGAGGATAGTGAAATAAAACAAAGATTTCACCTACTTTAAAACATACTTAACAAAATTAAAAATGTTTTTCTTAAAAATGGAAATTCTAAAATCCAAATGTATAATAACAAAAAGATAACATAATATTATATATTTTTTTGTTTATTGGTATTGAAAATAGCTTCTTTAGTTTTCGTTTAATAGTTAAAAATGAGAAGCAATTTATCCGCAATGAGAAAGGAATGTTGTACATTTTCGATGTAGATTTATAACTCTTAATGATCAGTCTAATGATTTTGTAAAACAAATTTGTATAAATCTATATTTTTGTATATTTTTCATGCATTTCTGCCATTTGTTTAATATTTATAACAGTAACATAAGTCACTCACTTTTCCTTATAGGTAGGATTCAGATTTACGTGGTTTCACCGTTGTGGGCACGGTGGACATGCCCATAGCACTAATTGAATTTTGACTTCAGATTTTTTGGTCGTTACACATCTTTACAGTCTATTAACATTGATTGATACCAATATAATCAAAATCGGTGATACTGCAATATCGCGTAATTAACAGTGGCAGTAGGCTAGTGACCGTGTTGTAACTGTTTATAAGAAAAAACGAAAATCCTTCCTATTCCCTTTGTTTTTATGATTTTGGTCGAAAAAATTATAAATTTGCGAATTTATTACTTATATCTCTTATTATAGTATATAAGTCGTTTAACCCATTCTTTGAGACTATATTTTAGCGATACTGTATCTTTATTAGTTTATTGAAATTGAGAATTTTGTAATAAACACGTAATTGTAACAAAGATCTTTAAAAAAGGTATGATTTGACTATAACTTTTAACTTTGTATAACTTTTAAATTTATACAACTTTTTTCGCCCTTCTTTTATTAATATGAAGAGTACTGAGATGGCAGATAAATTTATATTTTTCTGAGTATTCTTTTAACAACGCCCAACATTATGATCGTCTCTTGTTCCAATCTCGCTCCCCAACAAATGTTACGTTATTGATAGAATCATAAAAGTTCGTTTACCTAACCCACCGCTGGGCTGCTTTAGCAAGCTACTACTTTCCTGTTTTGTAGAAATTTCCTTTAACGTGCCACACAACTGAGGAATGGCCTACCAGCAGCAGGCAGCTGTTTTCAGGTCGATACGACATGGCTACCTTCAAAAGGCGCGTGTATTTCCACCTCAACGGCCGGAAACGCATGTGTAGCTCCTATGATGTTACACGGGGTCGTGGGCGGCGGTGTTCACTTACTATCAGGCCTCTCGAACGCTCGCTTATATGTCTTGTCAATTCTATAAAAAAAAAAGATTTTAAAAATAATGGCTTCTTGCTTGATGTTGCGTCACGCGGATACATTAACATCTGTCTAGACAGTAGCAGAGACCAAGATGAACTCTAGTAGTCTAGTAAGCCTCGAGGGTTTGTCAGCCAGTATTGTATTTAAGTGCTACTGGCGGTCTTCCAACTTCTGTAATGTTTTTCTTCTCCATACGAAGGGATGGCCTTACCGGCCTTGCCGGGATGGCGTATGCAGACAATATGACTTTACGTCGATGACTCGCACTTCGTAATCGCGTTAAAATCCAATGCAACTCTCAACGAGAGAAATTATTTGTATGTAGCACTGGGACATACAGTTTTAAAAACATTTGACAAAGTACGACCAGCTATATTGCAATCATAGGCGCATGTATACGGTGATACACTTGTCGGATGTAAAATATGAATGGATGTTGGAACAATTGTTAAAATTACTTATTTTTTAAAAAATAACTAATTTTACTGGTCGCACTGGTGGGATATCTTTGAAAATATCTTAATATCACTACATTCGCGTTAAAGTTTGTGTCGATTTCATTACTTATTGTGAATTTTAATTATTATGTATTTTTTTTATAATTGAAAACTACCTTTTTATTTAATATTATATTTACTACCTCAAATTAATTTGATTTTTCATACATTTCACGTTATTCACTGACGCCTTAATATAATAAAAAAATTAATAGTGCAGGATTGTATTTGTTCTTCAATTGTAAATCGAGTTCCCTATGCACTCCGTAACCTAAAAAAGCTATAAGAACGTGTAATGCAAAGCTGGAATCTCAGCTAATATACATCCTCTGTCATGGTATTAGCACCAGATTTATCTGGAATATTGCATGTAGCTATTTCAAGTTTTTATATGTACTCAATCTCAAATTAATGTACTTAGTGTTCTTTTATAACATAGAAACGTTAAAAAAGTTTTACGTTATCATATACATGGAAATATTGGTACTGATTTATTTTAGTAGACTATTTTTGATTAGTAAGTATAGAGTAGAATCGTTAAAGATATTGTTAGCGCTCGCCCACCTCAAAGTTATTTCGCTATCGTCTAAAATAAATAATCTTTTTAGGAATATGGAAAATCGTCCGACAAAGCTAATAATAGTTTATATATCAACAGATTTTACGGTGCTTAATACGTCTGTACTTATCTGTGTCTAATTCTACAGAAAGGAAATTTTATGTCGTAAATAAAGGAAAGGGTTTAGGTATTAAAATAAAAGAAATTTAAAGCCACCTAATACCACCTCCTTTTTATTGTTTATTTCCGTCATGGTCTTCTCGTTAAAATGTAGCGTATTATTCAAATATACTGAAAAAACACACACTTTTTTTCAAAATATAAAGACTTATTGAATAGTATATAAGTAGAGCTATAAAGATGATTATAAGACTATTTTTGAAATAATATTAAAAACATATGATAACTGTTAGTCTAGTGATTCTAATATCTCATCGCTTAACTAGGACAGATAATTATGTGATAAACTTAACAATTCGTACTGTGTCCTATTGTTAATTTATATACGTATATGTGGTTATGATATTATTGTATATAAATTTAATTTTTTATGTAAGTCAAAAGCAACAAATAGACATATGTTTATTATCCATACAGGAGCAATATCGCTTACCATTGATTAGCAAAATTTACATTATAAAGAATGATTTAATATACCAATTACTTTAAATTACTGATGATATCGATCGTCCGATTGATCGATAATATCGCCCACACATAATCGTGGACATGATAATCCCTCTTGTGTGTTTGTAGTACTAAAATCTTTTGCGACTATTTGTACGTGAGCATTTATTTATCATATTTATTGCTAGATAGCAACACTGTCACAAATGTCAGATTCGCGTGTTGAAACGTCAAAACAATAACATGAACGGCATGTACCTAGGATGTGTCAAGCGTGCGCAAATGATTTCTGAATTCAGTTATAATTAAGATAGTAAATTAAATATTATATCTACCAAACTATTTTAAGTATATGTAATACAATTTAATTGAACCAAGATGTCTCAGTTTCCTCTTAACGGTAAGTGGCAAAAACCATATTTCATAACCTACATCTTGAATTTTATAATAATTTATTTATAATCAAATTATATAAATTATGTAATTTCTGTTTTTATAAAGTTTTTAAAATTTATTTACCTTGACGTTTTTATTTTTCTTTGATTTACAGAATTAAAACGCAGATTGGAAGATGACACCACTTCTTTACCCAAGCGTATGAAACTGGCTAAGAATGTTGTCCAATCTCATCACTTTGCAGCAGCACCAAAAGAGAGAGTAATAGGAGAATGGCTTGATGAGTTAGTTAAAGGCAATAAACTCTCAAGTAAAGAATTAAATGATGTTATGGGATGGTTGAACAATGTGGATGATTTGACTAGTGAATTAAAATCAAACATGATAAAGGTAGCTTAATTTTATATTTCTTTACTATATATAGTTCTTATTTTATATTTCTTTACTATATATAGTTTTTATTTTTCTTTACTATATATAGTTCTTATTTTATATTTCTTTACTATATATAACATAATATAGTTCTTTACAAATTTTATTATCCAAGAGAGAAAAAACACTTATCAAAGTTGTTTATATTATAAAAGTTCTAAGAGTATCAATCTCAAAGTGCTCTTTTACATTGCACAATCATATCTTGTATTCAGTTAATTCTGTTTAATAAAATAATAAAATAATTGTTAAAACATTAAAGTGGTGAACGTAATGTTTTTTAAAATTTCAAGAAAATTCAGTCCACAGCCTTGCATTAACATTAAAAAAACCGTATTAGGTATTTTAAGTAAAGTATTAAATTATTAACACTAAACACTTTAAGAAATATCAGTCATATATACAGGCGAGTGTGTAAACTACAACATCATTTCCTCATATTCTTCAATTGGTATCAGTTGTCATTAGAATATTTTATTTTTTCAAAATATTGTTTAAAAAATTTTAATTATAATTTAATTATTTAAAGTATTTCTTCCATTCTTTTCAGACAATATCACAGTACCTTCACAATAATTTACTACAAAACAATGATATACAGCACATTATATCATTTTTGGAAAATGACAAAATTTCTGCTCAACTTCATTTACATGTCAATGAATATTTGTTTGTTATTATAACATTACTACAAAATCTACACAATGATACAGACAATGATGATAAATGTCAAAGAATATTCAAAAATTTAAGTAAATATTTTAAGGAGTCAAAAAAGAAACTTGAATTTATAGTCAAGTTCATAGATGGTGAAAATTTGGAAACTGTTTTTAGTTTTCTCAATACAAAATACCATTCTACAGTAATGAGTGTATGTCAGAATATTTTATTCCCTATAACCAAAAAGCAGTTGTATTCAAGTTTTCTTTTTAATCTAATAAGAAAGGATAATATAGATGAGCTTATTGCTGAGAGAGGTGACAATGTACAGTCAGTAATTAAAATAATGAGTGCCTTTTTTACATTTCCAAAAGGTAGGACTGAAAAAGACCATAAGTTTTTAACAGATTTTATAAGTGTTTTTGTAAATTGCTATAAAACTGAGAGTCAAATAATATTTGCATTATACATTATGACTGCAAGTTTTTTGAACATGCAACAAAATTACATAATACCTAGTATGAAAATGCCACCAATAACATTTGATGAAAATGATAAAATAAAACGTTTATTGTTTTTGAATATGCTTGAAACGTTACTAGTTAATGAAGTTGATATTAGTGTTAGGTTAACTGACACAGTGGCCGAGAAAATGACAAAGGTAGAAGTTAAGAAGACTTTTGTGTTTTTCTTGCAAATTATTATGATGGGATTGTTGAAATTGGAAGGAAAGCTTGATAAAACAACTTTGTTAATAATTAAAATGGCCATTGATCTAGATCCTAGTTTGGTAGAACAAAAAATGGACAAAATATTACCACATGTAATGTCAGCAAAAAAGCATAATGCAGATGTTCTACAGATATATGTTGAAATGTTAAACTTATTACTCAATATATTATTTAAATTGAGTAGGGGAATGAATTTTATTAATCAATTAATACCGAATTTAAAACTTAGCCTCGAAGCATCTAATATAGAACAGTTTGAACTGAAACAAAAATTAGCTGACTTAATGAAAAATAATGAAAATTGTGAAAAAATGAAAAGCAAAATTTTAACAGGAAATGATATTTTTCCATTTGAGTGTGTGGAAATGTACGGAAAATTGACATCGGAATTAATGTTCAGACAGAATAAAGAGCTCCTGTTGTTGTTACAAAAGGATTTTGAAGCAAACTGTTTGATGATGCTGGAGGAAGGATTTGTCAGTATGTGCTTTTATCCATTTTGTAGTACTAATATCAGATAAATTTTCTACCTCTAAATTTATGTTATATTTAGAAACACTAAGACATAGCTATACTGCAGCTTCACCCTATTCAACCCTGGACTTTATTTTTCCAGAGTGAAGTAAGAAAAAAATATTTAAATATAAATCATTTCGTCGAACGAGTATCGAACCTACAGCCATCGCCTTAACAGTCAGAAGTGGTCCCATTCAGTGATATTTAAACTATTTTAATTTGCACACCCTTGTAATGAAAATGCGTCATTGAGTTTCGCCACTCAATACGCAATGTCTCAATATTGGGCAGAAAGAGAACTTGTGTTGACTTGGCATTAGGTTAGATAGAGGCCACCCTGCTGTGCTATGCTTATGAGCTGTTATTTTTAAATGCATATTGACAAGTGGTATCACCACACTGATAAGATTGTACTTATATTCAGCCAATACATACAGTGACATATCAAAAGACATACAGTGTTGGATATTGTACCTTAATATGACAGCACCAAATCGACAGGAGAAACGTATGTCGTTGTAAAATTGCAAATAACGAATATTACCATTGCTACTGTACATATTGCAAGCGGTATAGAATTCGCCACAATTATTCAATAGTTACAATCTATATACAGATATACATACATTTTAAATATATCGCTGTCCCCGACGAATAAGCCGGTAATCGCAAAAATCAAATTTTGCAGGAAAGACAAAAAACCGTTTCAATCAATAACTTTGTCAATAATAGAGTTAAATTGGTATATTATACATCATTTGATAGGTATTTTATTTTCTTATTTTTGAGATTTAAGAGTTATTATCTTATATTAATATTTTTATACAGTTACCGAGTTATTTAAAAAAAAGCAATATTACACAGAAAATAATTATAATCTTTGACGGTTACCTCACTTACGTTATTACTCGTGTAATTTTATTTGAATTACTATAAATATCTATTAAATGCGATAATATTCGTGTAAAGTGTGCTTAGAATTAAGAAATATAATAACATTTTACATGATTATTCTTACATTTTTTCTTACTAAATGTTGTGCATTTACTATAGTAAAGTTGATATCGATACATTTCTATGGACATTCTGCATAATTATTTTATTGTTAATTTATATTAAGGATTTGTATTTTAAGCAATATTATATAGGTAAGAATAAAATATTAATAATTGAAACACCAATACTCTTTAGGTATATAATAATTATTTATTATTAAAATATAATCATTATGTAATTTTATATTATATTGACATTAACATGTCAAACTATAATATATACTAAAAAAAATTGAGTTTATATGATAATATGGGTTTTATTGAAATATTGATTGACTTGCTTGATTGATTGATTACTAGTTTTGCTCTATTATTATTAATCATCTGTATCATTGATGTCATGAATCAAAGTAGGCTTTATTTTCTACATTTAGAGATACGTAAAATGTATAGCCTCGGAACTTCATACGCTTTGAAGATTATATAGAGTTTTTTTTAATAGAAATTAATTGATCATAAGCCGGCGTTAAATCATTATTTGGAACCAATTGTCATCATTCTGCTGAAGTTACTTATGTAAGAATTACGCCCACGGCCACAACAACTAGGAACACGGTCGCGGCCTCTATGCTTTGTAGTCGTCCTTGAAGATGGCCATTTCAGAATAATCATCATCGAAGTCTTACCTAAAAAAAAAGACCTCTTGGAGACAGATTTACACATGAAACATTAATAAGATAATGATACGCTTCGAATCTTTCTTCCATTTTCCGGTATCTACTAGACTTTTGATCCGATGAGTCCGATACATTAATATCTTTTAACTCATATTTTTCCCCTGTAGTTTTTGAGTTTTATATTATGCCATAAATTTAATTTCACTTAATTTTTATATTCCTCTATATAGATTAATATCTTTTCGGCCTTTATTTATTTTTTTAACATGAATTCCAATTTCAATCCATCCCATTTTACCAATCATCAATGCACATGTCAAACGAAGCAGTGCCTTTCTTCTTTTATATTAAATTCTGAAACTTCAGACGGGTATGTGTTAAACTTCCTATGTGTCGAAAATTGCAATTGTAATATTTGGAGTATCAGCCAGTCTTTTTTTTCAGCCTTCTTTATTTTTCTTACTCAATACTTTTGCGCTATAGGAGTCGTATATTAATTCTGTAGGGTCTGCAGATCTTTAATCTGTCTTTAAAATGTCTTAAATATGCTTTATTTTTCCCTAACGCCGTATAATTCATCTGTTCTGTAATACTTATCGTATTTAAAAAAAAACTATGAATTTCCACTTTACACTTATTTTATATTTGATCGTCAGCATGCGGTGGCATGTGAAATTAGCCAAACCGAAGAATTTATTAAAAATGGCCAACTTCTGTTTCGGATAATTTTTCTTTTTCCACAAGCAAATAAGTTTCATTACTTTCTCTGGACATAATATTGTTTTAGAACGTTAGCTTACTGAAGCCTTCCTATTATTTTTTACACGCATAATATCATAATGGTTATTACAGAAGAGTAATATATAGCATAATATTATAATCGCTTGTACAGAATTCAAGCATTGTATTTAATTTCGGTAATAGTGTAAAAGAGGTTTTTTCGTGTCACATTAGTCTTTCTATTGGCAATAGAATAAACGGGTATTTTTTTATATCTCAAGAAATATCAATAAGACCGATATATAAAAAATTCATAAGGTGACACCTAGATGCCGAATATGACATAACATTAAAAACTCCGTAATAGCACATTACCGGATTATTCTGCAAAGGCGGCGATGTATATTCCATGTTATAAAAATGTAAAAAGATTAAGACATATGTGTTTCCTAAGTGTGCGATTAACACTATAAAAAAATGTAAAAAGATTGCCGTTTTAACAGATTTTTTTAAATGTTCATAATATTCCATGACTTAAATTCCAGGTCCATCAATAATAACGTTAGCAGAAATGCTATCCGCCATTTTGTCGAGTGTCTTTCGATATAACAAAATGGCGGACCACACTGTGCCGCTGCCAATAGCAGAAGATTTTTGGTTAGCATTTCAAGATTTTGAAGATCAGTGCTTAAATAAATTTGGTAATTGCGTTTTGAAGCTGAACTATGTAAGTTTAGTTATGTTTATTTTTAATCAACTTCGCGCTTTTCACCCACAAAGCAGGGTTGTCAAAGAGAACCTAGTGTCAAGACAGAGGCAGCGTTTGACTGTAAATGCGATTGGTTGTTATTGGGCGAAAAGTGGAGAACGGAATGTATTGCCACTAAGTTTCCTCTGACTACCCTGCTATGCGGGTAAAAGCTTAAGCTGCTCTTTTTTGCATAGAAGACCCTAATGTAGAAATCAAGACAGTGCGTTCTCCACTTTCCGCTCAAATTTAAAGCATTGTGTGGCGGATCTCGACGCGGCGTAAGACAAAGGTTACAACGGAGGAGAAATGAAAATCTATACATATAGTAAAAATGAAAATCTATACATATAGTAAAAATGTAACTGATCGCGGAAGATATATGCAAAAAATATTATAGCCCCATAACAATGATTTTTAATTTTCTTTTCTGCTCGTGTGTTTATCTACTTGTCTGTGCGTTTGTGCACTCTAATCTCAGAAACGGCTTAACTGATTAAAATACAGTTTTGACTATTGTGCTTTTCTTCTTACGTAAACATTTAATGTTTATTTCATTTGAATAGGTTCATAAATAAAAAAGTGACAACCATTTAAATTATAAAACTAATTTCTGTGATTTAAGTTAACACGCGGGCGGGCCAAGACCCTAATAGTTTATGATAATAATTATATTCCTCTGAGTGGGATCGAATCTGAAACCATAGCATTTTTCATATATGACAAAAAGTATAATTTTAAATACATAAATAGCATCTTATGTTCTAAAAAAATTATAAACCTTTAACATCTTTCTACAGAGATGATAAAAATATCAACATTTATATATTAATCTATTTTTTTTTTGTTTTCAGAACTCACATCTAGCACAAGCATTTTTAAAGTTGTCTCTCAGTGTAGCACACTTGAAACTTTTAAATATTAAATATAGCAACATCAAAATGAGTATCAAAGAAAATGATTTACTGCCATTTTTCAGCAAAAGCCAATGGATCGATTTTACAAAAAATTTAGACGATGAAGCTAAATTAGTTTGGGTGAGCTTGCTTTTTTATAATATAGTTTTGATGACGCCATTTTGGCAAAATTAGTGATTGCTTGAGGAGAACGGAGAGTTTTGATACTAGATTCTCTCTCCCTACCCTGTTCTGCAAAATATAATGTGAAGCATGAAGCTTCAATGCACTAAAACTAGAATTTACTATTTATTACCGTTGTCGCTTAAGATAACGTTACCTTAACTTACCTATTTTGAAAAAAATATATATTATTTTGTATGTAAATATTATTACTTTATCCTGCACCAGTATTAAAAGAAATAATCTGTTATTTTTCCAGGATCAATTGCAGCTCACAAAATCAATGGCAATTGAATTGCTATTAAATAATACAGAACATATCTCAGAGACTAAAACTAATTTAATTAAACAAATATCAAGCTACCCACAGTTGTTAGTATCAAACAATTACTATATAAGGAATCTTTTCAATAATTTAGATAAGAATCAATTGAAATTACTGTCAAAAGCGCTAATAAAGTCATACCAAAATAATACAAACATAGAAATATTTCAAAATGAAGTAATTATCAATAATAAAGATCTATTACAATTGCTAGTTTTGAAAATTTCAAAAAATATTAGTGAATGTATGGAAAATACAACATCTTTGTCTAAAGCTTTGAACAAAAACAGTTTTGAATTGTGTACTTTTATTAATGAAATTGACTTAAAAGATTTCTTTAATACCATAGAGTTGGCAAATTCCGATGAAGCGTTAAATAATGTTGAAATATTGAAACATTTACAAATTTACTATCTGGATGAAAGTTATCAATTGACAGCCATTTTTATGTTGCTAGCACTGAAAAGGTGTTGCCAATCTAAAAAACTACGTAAAAATATTGACTATGTATTGCAAAGTATTTACGAATTGAGTCCCAAATATCCAGACTTATATAAAATATTTCCAGTTAACATTATATTTGATTTTAAAAATAATACAATATTAGAATTACTAAAATTGAGCAATAAAACGTCAAATAATATGCTTATAATTAAAAGTATATTGGAAGCTGCCATTAAAAAAGTTAAAACGAATCCTGATATTGTTAAAGACATTGTTGAAATATTATTAAAAAATCATAAGAACAGAGTTGAAATATCGGATATCGAATATTTCGTAGACGACGCATTTCAAATAAGCTGTATAATTTTACCTATTATTGCCAAAGAAAAGAGAGCAATCACAGTAAGCGCATACCGATCAATACTAGCTAATTTACAAGAAAAGTTAAATAAAGCTATGTTAGGTTCCTTCAAAAATATAGATTTTAGTAATAAAAATGACTTAAAAGAAGAATCTAGCAACACTGAGGAAAATAGTGTGTCCGAACATACACTGGCAATACTAAATGCAATGGGAGCTTACTCTTTAACATTATCAAGATGTTGCGAAACAAATGATGCGGAGGAAATTAAAAATTTAGATTGTCTCTGGTCTGCTTTGGAGTTTTTCGTCAATAATGCTGTAAGTGTTTGTAATATTTGCAAGAAATGTGGTTATGAGATAGCGTCTGAATAAAAGCAATTGTTTGTGGGTTCGATTCCCACTCGGTGAAATGATTATATTTAAATTATTTTCATTTCTCTGCTCTGGTACTTGAGACAAAGCACGAAGTTTAGTTCAGCTACACAACATGGAATGTTTCCATTTCTGGCGGAAAGAGAAGGGGGTGTCTTGACTCTAGGCTCTCTGACTACGCATAGTAGATGCGGGAAAAGGCGTGAAGGCGTAATAAGCGTATAAGAATTTCGACGTAGCTAATTGAAGAACGCTTAAACGGTTTTCAAAAGGCGCGGGTTCAATTCCCGCTGCGTTAAAATTTTTATACGTTTTCTAAATATGTCTTTTTATCTTCCTTTTAATTTTTATAACATATATTCAATTATTCTGAAATGAAACTATATTAAGCAGATTAATCGCGTATACAATTTTTATTTGAAAATACATTTTAGAAAACCCGACTTTTCGAACATTTTACAGTAGTCTGGTGGTGTTGGTAAAAGTATTCAAAACGTAGGATGTTCTACAATGTATTTTCGAATATTATATATATTTCATTTTTAAAATGCGAAAACAAACTATCTTATTATATATTTAATTATTTCAGATCGAATGTATACAGAATCCTATATCAAAACACCAGCATGTAGACTCCTCCTTACAGTTGCTTATCGTGGTTTTACGATTTATAAAAAAACTCGACCTACACGACATATGCAATGACAAGGACAAATTGTTTCATCAAGTTTGGACCAGCATTAAATCTAGGTTGTCGATAATTTTTAACGGAAAGAAAAAAAATAATAGCCCTATAGAGGAAATAGCGGTTGCTTTGAAATTTATAGCGGAATTGGCGTCTATAGAATGCTTTAGTAACCATTTTGTCACCGATTTGGCGGATTTGGCGCTTTTGAAGGTAATATATTGAAAATTGAAATATACATTATGTATTATATTAGCCATGCCCGCGACTTAGTACGCGTGAAACTTTAAAATAAATATAACCTAAGTTACTCTGCATTACACTAGCTATCTGCCAGCGGAAGTCCAGAGATTAATGAACAGACAGACAATAATTGTATTAAATGCAATTTTAGTATATGTACCGTCTATACTGTATACATACATTTATACATGCATTTAGTCAAAAGTAGTTATTTTAATATTACAAACGGAACCCAATTTTATTTATTTGTATAGAGAAATATACCTTATATATGCCTCTAGCGGGGTAGTCTGAGAGACCGGCGCCAGACGCGGATCCAGCCCTCTAAAAGGATTGTGGTTACAGTCACCTCAAAATTGGCCAACTGCTAGCCGGAGTATGAAAAAAGAGATAATTACAATTTACAATTGAGAAACTTGCACTAGTTATATTTTTATTTTATTATTTAGGTTGTGTAAGGATCGAAAATGCACCTCTTAATACACCTCCTCCTCCCTGCTCACTCCGGGGGCTCCTCATGGTTTTTATGGAAGGAAGGTTACCTTCCTCTGGTATCATTAATTCTGTGTTTTAGGTATAAAGCTTGAAATCAAAAAAATCTCATTTCGAAGGCGGCATTAGTACGAGCTTTTCAAATTTAGTTTGATACGGAGAGGAGCTCGAATAGCTAATGCACATTTTAAAGGGGCCCTTAAACAACCCTACACTTCTCTTCAGCTCTTCCTCACCAGCACGGGTCTACGGAGTTTCTTATTTATTTTGTTATATAAAGTATGACTTGGGTTTCGATTCTTAAATGAAAAATCATTGTGTCTTATATGGTGATGTGGGTTTTAATGCTAGTCAAGTCAATTCCAGAATGATAACTTCTCTCTGCCTGCTGATATAAAAAAATATTTATTAAATATTTATGTGTATATGCAATTATTTTATTTTTAATCCAAATTATATTTCAATTTTAGAAACCATCGATTATTTTAAAGAACACAGAAATAACAAGTTCGCAAATTACGTCTAGAAAAGTCTCCAAATATTTATGGCAGAATTGCCTCAAAGCTAACATAATTGGCCCCAAATGCATCGCCCTGACTAAGGTTATGTTTCGAGCAACGAAAAACATAAGATTTTGGATACAACAAAACTATGAATTTATACAAGATATCAAACAAAATGGCGGCGATGATGAAGAAAGTGATAATGTATTAAATGTGATAAAAATTGATGATTCTATCTGTGAGCTATTGAAACATGACTTGGAAATACTGTCTGAAGTTATTTTGGCAGCTAAAAAGGTTTTATATCAAAATTATTTTAACCATGTGTATAATTAGTATTAGATCTCATTGAAAGAGAACGATGTCGAAATATTGAATGAATATTAATAAACGTTTTCAGATAACATATAATTATTTGAACACAGCGGGCTTCGAACTCGCGCTTGTTGGAAACAGTCCAAACGCTCTCACCACTAAGCCATACGTTCTACATGTTACAACCTTTTTTTTGTTGTTAATTATGAATATTATCTTTTTTTTTTCTAACATAAATATAGAGCTACTTTGTCATAATGAAAAATAATTGAAGTAATGTATGTATGAAGGTGGTGGTAAATTTCACAATATAATTATCATTAAAAACTTAAAAAAAAATAGGTGTGGAAATAAATTGTTACATTTGTAGTATTTAACAAAATAAAAAAGTGAATGATTTAACATTTTTTAAAGTGATTCACATTTAGGATATGATAAACACTGAGATTGAACATTAGAAAACGTATAAAAAAATTGAACGCAGCGGGTCTCGAACCTATGCCTCTTGGAAGCCGTCCAATCGCTCTGACCACTAAAGCATACATTATATAGGTTGAAATTCTTATACACTTATCACCACTTGTTTTTATTGTTAGCGTATAAGAATTTCGAGCCTGATACAGCGCTTGGAGGCTTTTAGAGAGACGCAGGGTCTAGTCCCGGTACATAATTTTTTTAATAATTTCTGACAATGTTTTTATAGCTTTTATTATTTAATTGCATACAAATGCAAAAATCCAAAAATGCGATATTTCATCAATTTTATTACTATTCTTTTTAAGCTGATTACTTTCAGATATCCCTCGACTATAAATTCTTAGACGCCGTATTCGAACTCCAGCACCTTTTGCACTATCTGCTTGGATTCAAAACGATTGATACGAAATGTCAAGTCACGTGGCCGAGCTTTGCGTCTATATATGACGGTTGTATAGCAATATTGAATAATTTATTGCTATCTAGAGAAGAATTATTGGAAGATAGGTATAAATGTTTTTTTTTTGTTTTGAAACTCCCTTAATATATAAAAAAAACATATTTAGAAAACGTATAAAAATTTGAACACAGCGGGTTTTGTACCCGCGCCTCTTGAAAACTGTTCAAGCGTTCTTACCGCTAAGCCATGCGTTCAAATTTTTATACGTTTTCTAAATATGTTTTTATGTCTTTTTCAATTTCCTAAGTGTGCGATTAACACTTTAAAAAATGTAAAAAAATATCCCTTAATATATTTCAAAAGGTCATCGCGGCACAGTGAGGTTGGGTAGGAATTTAATAACGATTGGTTTGGGTTCAATTCCCACTCGGTGGAATGATAATTTGGCGGACAAGAATAAACATGGCGTTAAGGTTCGGCATTTTAAAACGTAATGTCTCGTATTCGGGCGGCACAGTTCTCTCTGACTTCACCTGCTCTGCGTGAAAAAGCGTGAAGTTTAATTAAATTTCAAAATTGCACAAATTAAGTATGATATTGACCTGACCATATCTGGGCTCTAGTTAGGTAAACTCAGTTTCGCCACTCAACACGCTCTGACGACGTTGCGCGTCTCGAATTTGAATGGAATATTTTTTTTATAGCGAAAACATAATTCATATCATTGGCGGTAGTTTGATATAATAATTGTACCTTTCACCATGGACTACTGTAAAGTGTTCGAAATATCGGATTTTCTAAAATGATATTTTTGAATAACAAAAATATCGCAATTAGTCCGGTTAAAATATATTAATTTCAAAATGTGATCTTATTATCCTATATATTTCAGATGGCCGTGTTACATGCAGTGTTATAAAGCAATGATACAGTGTCTCTGTGAAAGATCGAATTCCGAAGATATTACAGATAGAACTATTGAACATAAATTGGCCGAAATGGCTCATTGTATTGAAAAGTAAGTTATGTTTGACTAGTTATTACACGCAACTTCGTTTGCGTGGACTTTATGATGCCACACTATTTTTATTCCTATCATCCGTAATTTCGAATGTAAAATGTAAATGTAGGGTTTGAATTTTGTAATGCTTGTCAAGACTTTTTGGGAAATTCTCGATCGTGCAAACCCTACTTTTTTCCAATTTATTTTATATACCTTGTACATGCCAAATTTTTGCGTCCTACGTCCAGTTTAAATCAAATAATTTTATTGAAAACAAGTTAAATGCTCCGTTTTTTGGAAACCTATCAACGCAACGCAATGCACAAACGCATGACTTAGCGGTCAGAGCGCTTGAACTGTTTTCAAGAGGCGCAGGTTCAATTCCGGCAGCCTTTTCTAAATATATAGAATATTCTCGTCCGTCAGTCACTCGGTGAGTAACGAAAGAGTTTTATATGCACATATTATTATATTTTAATTAATTAATCCTAATTTATGGGGACGCAGTATTAATTACTTAATTGTACATTTATATGTTATGTGTTTCAAATTTCATTGAATACAGTTCAGTTCTTACTAAATGATTGAGGACAGCCAATTAAATAAATCTTTTACTATAATAATATTTTTCATAACTTGAATTGATGTTAAGTAGAGGAAAATAAATTTATTATAATAGTATAAACATATGAGAACGGGATTAAATAATTTCATTGGACGATTCACAGTTATTACATCTACATCAAAATTTATGAATCATGGAAATGTAAATACGACAGCTTCACGGTTTTTCCCGCATAGCAGGGGTAGTCGGAGAGAACCTAGTGTCAAGACACTCCGTTCTACACTTTCTCGATTTCGGGACTTTTCGTATTAAATAATGGCGTGTCGAGCCACTTAAACGCCGCGTTTTGTCTTATTTGCCAGAGTGGAGAAATTAAAATAATTGAATTGTGATAATTGCACCGAAAGGGAATCGAACCCACATCCAATCATGATTACAGTCAGTCACTATCCCGTTACGAAACGATAGCTTCTATTAATATACATATTGCCAGCAACAACTATACATTTATATTTGAAAACAGTTTCTTATTTCGATTGTTTTTATAACTTTATGTATATTGTCGTTTTCGTTTCCAATAAATATGAAGAGACCGTAATTTATTAATTATTTTTTTACAGATTAACCCAATCAATATGCAAACGTAAAGCGCATGTATCGAAAATATCAGCATATGCTGTAGCGGATATGTGCACGTGGTTAGAAAGGAGTCCACCGCCAAAAATGGTTAGGCAGCATATAGAAAACTCTATTTCTCTCCTCATACAAGTTTCAGATACTACTTATTCCCAGGCATTCTTACGGAGGGCTCTAGCTGGATCTACAGGTCAAATGACATTAACTAATATGTACATCATGTATAAAAGATATCATAAATATGTTGGAAATGCTTAATTTACTTACTGTTTTAACTATTAATGTAATTTTTATTAAAATAAAAATATGTTTTGTTTTTCACTACGGTCTACATATTTGGGAGCATTCGTCCTTTTTTTCATAATGTTTTTTTAAATATGCCAATTTTCAATTTATTTCTACATATACAAGTAAAAGTAAATTTAATATTAATATTTTTAAAAGTAAATTTGTATGTCTGAAAATGGTTCACTATAAAAAAAAAATGTACTGTATGTTTGAAATGCTTAGTCTTTAAACTTATTTTGGCTGTATGTAACGTGATCCTGGTCTAGCATAATTGTAATAAACATGTTTTTTTTATATGACAATTTGCAATAATTATTTGTACCAAGTTGTATGTTAATCTAAAATAAATTGTTTTTAGATTTAAAAAAATATATATTAAATGTAAACAACAAAAACAAATTGTTGTGTAATTTCGTCACTTCTCCACTATTATAATTATTTTAGTATCTACAGGCTGAAACATTACTATCAAATTTAAACCTAATCCATTCATTATAAGTGTATTTTTAAAATTTATCAAGAAAATCTAAGCGAAAGTTATTTGAAAAAAATCCTTAAAAATATTTTCATTAAATATATTACAAAACATAAATACTTAAATTAAAATTACTTCGAATATACTGTATATATGTTATAGTTGAGGCCATCGTGGCCCAGTGGGACAGTGTTTGACTTTAATCACGATTGGTTCTGAGTTCGATTCCTACTCACGAGAATTAAGGTTAGATTTCATTAGCGTTGAGTTTCTCCACTCGCGACCAACGGCGGAGAACAAGACAAAGCGAGGCGTTGAGGTCCGCCAAAAGAAAGTAGAGAATGGAGTGTCTTGACACTAGGTTCTGTCTGACTACCCTGCTACGAGGGAAAAAATATACTGTTATTGCTTTACAACAAGGCTGTCCCCAAGCTCACGGTCCACAATATGACCCGCCAATATATTTTAATTTGCCCGCCAACTAATAAATAAAGCTTAAAATATTTAATTTAAATTGTTTCTACAATTATTAAAGATATTGTGTTATATGTGTGGCCCTCGGACGGTCTTGGATGCAACATTTGCGCCCACCTCCATTAACAATCGGTCCTTGGTTTATATAATAACAATATATATATATATATATATATATATATAATAATAATATGTTTAACATAATTGACCATTTGTAGAAGTTAATAATATATATGTTGTATGAAATAAAGCATATTTTGAAGGTATTTTTTATCTTTTAGCTACTTTTGTTTTTCTCGAAATATATTACTCATATCAATACATATATCTATATAATATTGTCCTGATAGGAAATGTCTAATGACACAATACTATTAAAAATACATGAAATTGCAAGTTTCAAGTCTTATAGTACAAATAGGTACTCTAGATCTCAAATGCTTGGAAAATGTGATATAGGTAGAGGCCATCGGGCACAGTGGGACTGCATCTGAATGTAAACGCGATTGGTTGTGGGTTCGATTCCCACTCAGGATTAGATTAGCGTTGAGTTTCGTCACTCAACACGCATTGTCTCGGTTTCGGGCGTAAAGTACAGAAAGAAGTGCAGCTGAAGAAAACCAGGTAGTGCCTTATTAAAACAATTATTATAATAAATATGTACTTCAGCTATGTTTCTGTATTTGTTTTTTTTTGTCCTTTTTTAATTTATATACTTGCCAGTTAACAAAATAATTATAACTTTTATTTAAAAGTGAGTAATTTTTGTTTATTTATGCAACAAAGGGTTATATATTTTGCTAATTATATACAATAATATTAAAATGTTTTTTACAATAAACTTAACAATTATTTATATTGTATACTCACTGAGGTGATAGAACGACGAATGAAACAATTATTAGCTTGATTGAAACAAACATTGTTTGTTTTGCATCTACTATATAAAAACTCTATCATGCTCCACTGAAGTTACCTTATATGGAAATGTAATCGAAAAAATGCTGTGTCATTTTCATTTTTATCTTGTATCTTTTAAAAAATTATCTATTTGATTATAATTTAAAATAATTTTCGTTTTAATGTTCACTTAATATTAAAATATATACATTATTTATGAACATTTGATTAATAAATTAAATATGTTTTACCTGTTAAGGTCAGCACTAATAATATTTTACTTCTGTTTTATATATTTGTAGTACAATATAATTTAAATTAACGTTTTTATTTGACAATTAAAACATATTAAGTTTGCCGCTCAAATTTAAAAGATTACACGACTTTGTGGCAGTTTCCGTCACTCCATATATGGACATTTATTGAATACTGCACGCTCATTGGCTATAAAACTACCATCATCAGTGACTCACTTTTCAAGTAGTAATCAAACGTGAAGAAGTCTTGAAAATATGTATATCTCTTCGTTGAAAAGACTTTCGTACTTAATCTTATCATTCCGTGCTCCAACTACTTATATATAGATTTCTGTGTATAATTCTGCAGTAATACTTCGAATAGCAATAGAGTTGCTTGTATTTTGAAAAGTTGTCATCTTGTGTCAACTTCTATTAAAGTATTTATTTAATTTTTTATTATTCAAATTAAGTAATATTCTTGTACTTAATTTACATGTAATATTTAATCGTGTAAATATCATTCCAAGTATTAATCGTGAATAATAATTTATCATAGAAAATTAAAAGATAGAGTATTGACTGACTCATATAGTTTTGACACATGCGCTCATTGGCTGCCACAAAATAAGGTTTAGCCAACTGTACGAATCAGTGTCGTTCCGGTCGCCGTTGTCGTGGAGTCGGTGAAGTTAGTGGTGAAATTTTTACGTGCATAACATCAAAAAATGGTAAGTAATGAAAATAAATTTTAGTACTTTGTAATCGCGGTGTGGTTTTCGTTTTCGAATTGCGTTATTACGAATTGTAATGGTGAATTTGCTCGTTCTCGAAGCTCGACCGGCGCCGCCATCGGCCATATTTTGCACAACCCTTCGCCGACTTCGCACGCCTTTTCAACTAATAACTTTTCACCGTTCAGTGATTTTATGCCACGTGTTATGTTCTTTACATTGCTAATAAATTGTAGAATCCCACAATTTGTAAATGTATATTTTTCTTGAACTATAAATCACGGCATTGGTGTTAAATTTCACGCATGTGAAAGGTTACTAATCTGACCGCCTTTTATGACAAGACGAGATTACTAAGGAAGTAAATTTACGTAGTGTAAAGTTATCAGTAGACAGGCTGATAGGGGGCATCGAACCGACAAGGCAATGCTACGTCGCGCAGTCGCTTTACTACTTGACCATATATGGTATAGCCGTCCGCCTGTCACATTCATTTCGAGGCTATTTTGGGGCGAATACACCACTGGGCGTCTCCTTTCCTAACAATGCAGGTTAACTACAAAAATTGCAATGTCAAGGTTACGAGTACAAAACCTTATGGCCTTGTTCACAGATATTCCTATACGATTCGAATATTATATTGTTTATACATTTCCTTATATGTCTGACTGTATTAATTAGAAGGCGTCCGACACTATGAGTCACATTACAGGGTGTAAGATGATTCATGTGTTCGTTTTTTGTGCCATATCAGACTTTCACTGTAGGCAACCCATTAGACGCCGGCGTAACGTACCAACCTGGTGGAAATACAGCAAGTCACTTAAAGCAGTTATATATATGTAAAAATATTCAAATTTATATACTCTTATATTGCATATAAATGATAATAAGCCACCATATTTAATTTATCTTATTTTCAATTCGAAGCATTTAATAATTGTACAGATTAAATATTCATATATATTTTCTTTTTTTTATGTGTAAAGTCCGAAAGATAGTATTTGCAATAAATAAAAATATTTTTGTGGATTTATTATGTATACAATCTGTGCAAATAAATACAGTATACATATTGCCATTCATGTAGCTATATTCATCACCTTGATATAGTAACATATTTTCAATGTCAATACACATGGTAATATACACCAAGTTTGTCATGGAAAAAATACTTAACTCCTTATAAGCTAACAAATACAATCTTTATTTAGAAATCTTCTATTAAATTCATAAAAGATAAAATTATATAGTATGTATATGTAGTTTATTTATTTTTTTACTTTCACATTACCATCTTAAATTAAATTAAAGACATAAAGTTTAGAAAGATATAGAGATATTACTGTACAATTTTTGGTCTGAATTGGTGTTATAATAAAGTTTTTTTTTATTACAATTTTGCCTAAGGATATAAACAAAGTATTTATAAAGTAAATTTAAAATAAATAAATATCACATACTAATTATGTATTTCGTATTATATTACAAGTAAAAACCCCATATCTATGATATAAACAAATTTTCCATATACTACCACAGTAATACATTTTATAATCATTTTCAAGAAACAAATCTATTCTTCATTTACATTTAAGTCTGACATTACAAATTTGCGAACGATACTCAAAGTCAACGACCTGAAGTCAGTGAGGTTAACGACCTCCGCCCTCCGATGTTCATCTCGTAGGGATGCTTTTAACAAGATGAGAGGGTTGTTTTGACGGTCAAGGGTGGTAATAAAGACGCTACCCGACGTTATTTTGACGTGTAGATGTTTAATATTGTTGTATATATTACATTTATTGTTTACTTTTAGTTTATGTGTAATATTATTAGAAAAAAAGAAAATATTTTCTTTGTAAATGTATTAATTTTTAACTAAGACAATAATAACTAGGTTTTCTTGTTGAAATATATTTTTTCCGTATATCAGAACGACAAATTTACTACCGTATAGAGAATTTGAATTCTTATTTGAAATATTTGTTTAAAATGTAATTTGCTCGTAAGTTTTGTCACCCATAATATAGTAGGTTAAATAAGTTACTTAATTTACAGCAACATTTTATTCTAGTCTACACTCGTTTTATACAGTTTTATCTATTCGACGTCGATAACGGGCACCATCCCCTTCGGGATTGCACCATACGGACGCCTGGACAGAGGAAGTGCCTTACCATTTACATTAACTAAATATATTCTTTTTTAACTATATATATATATATATATATATATTACTATTTTTTAAATGGAATTGTTGTCATTGAATATGCTATGTTTTACTCTAAACTTTCTGATAGTTCCAGATAGTTCCGGAGTTATTTAGTATTAACTCTTACATGTGAAGAAATAACAATTCTATAGATTAACTGAATTATAGCTTCATTTAAATATAAAATAGGCATTTATATTGTTTATTTTCTAAGATAATGGAAAGTATCGCCAGCTTGGAAGTGTGCGTAAATTTATAAAAAAAAATAAAAGGGACCGTACTCCATCTTATAGAACTCCTGTTTTAAGATATCGAAAATTCAATATTTTACCATCTTGGTGGGGACATATTAGTGGCATCCATAGAGTTAAATGATAATTTGTCTACTGGGTAAATTTTTTATTACATTACCCGACTCGACTAACGATCGTAACATGGTTGGAACATAATGATTGTAGGTTTAAATCTCACTTAAGGTGTAAGAAGGGTTATATCTGTTAGACGTGTTCTTAATTGTCATCTTTTAAGATGAAGCAGCGTTTAGTTACGCAATTTTAGGACAAGAATTGTTTCTAGAGGGATCAAGGCGATAGAACAGTAGGTACTTTCGTCTACCCCGTTAAATACGAAGCATACGTAACAATAAAAAATAAATATGAAATTCATACTTATATTATATATGCGAAAGTAACTCGGCCTGTCTGTCTGTCTGTGACGTCATCACGGCACAACCGTTGAACCGATTTTGCCCTCCCGTACTTTTATTTTTTCCAGGAATTTAATTGTTTACCGATAAGGCCACCGGAAATACGAAACAGCTATATATAATTCATGCGGGCGAAGCCGCTAGCGGGTCGCTAGTTAACTATATGTGTATGAAATTTAAGTATATTATAATTTTGACATACTACATGTTTTTATATGATAGCGAGCGGTGTTTTTAACCGCAACTCGCAACTATGATACGACATAAATTGACAAAGCTTTAAGGAAAATATTATTATATTACGAGCCTAATAAATGATTATTAGATATTATATATATATATGTAATTATACATGACGCCTAAACTATATAACATGCTTATTTTATAATTTACTTGAAATAATAGCGAAACAGCGGCTGACTGTAAACCCGATTGGTTGTGTGTTCGATTCCCACTCGGGGGCATGATGATTATATTTAAAAAATACCTTAGTTAGACAAAACGCAATATTGAATTCCGCCACTCGACATACAATACCTGGATTTCGGGTCGAAAGTGGAGAACGAAGTGGCATCACCAGGACCTAGGTTCTCTCTGACTAAGCTGTTATGCGCGAAATGGCGTAAAGCTTCAGAAAATAAAATACTTATAAAATTAAATACCTATATATAAAACAAAATCTTTCGTTTCGTAATGATTTTAAAACAAATATATATTTAAACTTAAAAAAATACTAAATCAAAATGAAAAGTAAATATAAATAGCTTCGTATCTTTTTAATCATAGTTCCATGTACTGTTAGACTATTTCTTAAGAAAATCGATATAGCTCTGCAGACGGATTGCACCACCAAAGCCAATTCTTAAATGCTATACAGATATCGATTTGTGAAATCGTTTCAGCATTCGGATGATTTGTCACGTATATGGTACCTGTACATGTGATGATTTTGAATACGGGATAAATAGTTTTATCTCATTGCATTTAAAACCTTTAACGAGAGAAAACAAATTAAAGTTCTACTTGGCTCGTAAACTTTGACCTTCATCTATGAGATAGTGTCAGTATATATTAAAATAATAATTAATAAATTCCCTAGTCTGAAAATAAATAAAATATTATACACAAACATTAACTACCTACCCAAACCACTAACTAAGTTGTAAATGCCTATAAGACAGTTAAAAATATATATATATATACTACTAAAACAGTAGCGGCACATTGTCCGTTTCCGCCATTAAATTTAACTCGTCGCCGGTCATTAATAACGGATGCCAGACTTATCGGAATTTCACTGACTGTTCAATGATACCGGCCATTGTCATACGAATTAAACGCTGCCTTTCTTCATTTACGATCTAGTCGACGTCCTTGACTGCTGTACTTACATCTAGTTGAATGTCATAATTGTTAATGTTTTATATTGAAATATGAGAGAATTTACTTTTTTTTTAAGTTAAAATCAAACTAAAGAATGTATCGATTTATGAAAGAAAATCGCAATGATATTTAATGTATGAAATAGTAAACGAAATTGAGTTCTGTATAATATGCAAAAAAGATTGTATTTAATAAATATAAATACCTTTATTTAATAAACTGTTTTTAAATGTTCTTTTGACTAAGAGACTATCTGAAAAGGCCAATTAAGAAGTATTTTAAAATGCTTAACGGATGTATTACGTTAGTTATTTTTGTCAGTCCATAAAGTACATAAAATATACTTGCAATAATTTCATGGACATCATCGTGGGCCAGCTGTTAAGTGTTACTGAACGCGATTGTTTATGATTCAATTCTCGTTTGGAAGACGTTTAATAGGCATTGTTCATATTAGCTTAGCCGTATAGCTGACAGTGTCTGACTGTAAACGCGATTGGTAGTTGGATCAATCCAACTCGGGGAAATGATTATATTTAAAATATTTTCATTTTATCGCTTGACAGTAACTAAGGAAAAGCGCAACGTCGAGTTCCGCCACTCAACACGCTATGTCTCGATTTCGGGCGGAAAGTGAAGAACGGAGTGTCTTAACACTAGATGCTCTCTATTATATATTATGTTTCGCGAAAAAAAAAAAGCGTAAATCTGTTTTTTTTGTTTCGGAAGATATTTTCCTTTTACGTATTCCACAAGCTGTATGATATTCGGCAAGCGTTTTAAACAATATATACAATGGAACTAACGAAATTATTTGAGATATATCGTTTTAGAAAAACGTGGGCGTGGCGTCTTGCCGTCATACATATCTAATATTAACTGGCTTTTTATAATGCCGCCGTTCCTACGCCGATTTTCATTTGCCACATTTGATGATTCTTCAAATTTTATGTAAAAGATACCATTATATTAGTACAGTTAAAATAAAAAATCAAAGTCAAGTATTGGTCCTATATATAACCAACTTGATTAAAATTGACAATTTACTATTTTTTTACTTTTGAT
Organism: Podotricha telesiphe; assembly: GCA_038994665.1. Classification (NCBI taxonomy): domain Eukaryota; kingdom Metazoa; phylum Arthropoda; class Insecta; order Lepidoptera; family Nymphalidae; genus Podotricha; species Podotricha telesiphe. Next base: position 709,228 of record JAOYRR010000431.1, on the reverse strand, counting down.
ATGACTAAACCAATTAAAACACACGTTAAATACGATTTGGAGACAGAATGCGTTTTAAGCGAGAAAATTACAAATTTTTAGGTTCACACTTTTCACACATACCAGGGTAGTTAAAGAGTGTAGTGTCAAGTCACTCCGTTCTCCACTTTCCGCCCGAATCCGAGACATGTCATTATTATTTATATTCATATTTTAGTCTTTAGAACTATTTTCATATAAATTCTGACAAGACTTCATACATATTTATAGACAGTGGTTATCGACCTACACTTGATAATAATATAGGTGTGCCAATTGTAACACTACGATAACACAGGAAATAATTGTTTTTGTGCCTTATAACATTTAAATGGGGATATTCATATACGAGTTTTAATCATTTTCATAAAGAAATATATATTTTCTAGTAAAAGGTTTTGTACTCTAAATTTAATTCACGCATCATATAATCGTTTTTTTTTAATTTCATTCTTTTGCATATCAAATTTATTATATATTCTAGAGGGTGTTGAATCTTTGAAGAATCTCTAATTTAAATACACATTTTATATTATAGATAATTGTTAAGTGATGTATTAAAGGGGTACAAATAATGAGGATAGGCTTTATTAATATACGATTATATATATATATATATATATATTACAATAATACTTGTAAAATCTTAATTTATAACTTTAATGATTTCTATATCTAAACTTGAAATTGACATTAGTCACGTGCTAATATTCGAGTACAAGTTATAGTGGTTAAAAATCTTTCCCATACCCGCGTATCCGAGAAAATGTGTATCTACTACCACAAAATTACGATGTTGCTATATAATAGAGTCGCATTCATTACAAATTAGCTCTTAACTGGAATTAAATCGATATTCGTATGCTAGTTTAATCTTAGCTAAGCGCTAATTGTCGTCTTTAAGTATGGCGGTCAGCACTGACATATTATATTCATAAATACCTAATTTCGGTAAACTACACTTACCAAATGTTCTAGTAATAACATTCTAGTCGTTGCCAATTGTTAGGATTTATGCTAGACACGTGGATAATAAATGGATTCCAATACCCACAGTAGTTCAGTGACTTAATATTAATATTTAGCCAAAGAAAGATAAAATATATCCAATATAATAGAAACAATAATAATATTTTTTGTTTATCTGTTTGTTTGTGCACGCTTATCTCAGAAACGGCTTAACCGATTTAAATACAATTTTGATTATTGTATTGACGTAAACTTTACTTAACATTTTGTGTGTATTTCATTTCAATTAGTCAGTTCATAAACAAAAAAGAGACAACCATTTTAATTAAAAATTTGAGCAAAGTTTGTGATTTAAGTGAAAATGCGGGCGGGCGACCAAATTAAATAGTTTAGTCATGTAATTTACGCAGGCGCAGCCGCGAGCGGCTCGCTAGTATATATTAATATGTTGCATTTTCAACTTCACGCTTCTTCCCCCATATCGGGGTGGTCAGAAAAACTTTTAAGTGCCAAGAAACTCCGTTCTCCACTTTCCGAAATCGAGACATGGTATGTTGAGTACGGAACACAGCTCCTTTACAACTTCCTTTCTTTATATTTAAAACTTAAGAATCTTCAGCCTGTTTGTCTTTCAGTCTTCAACATTTTTAAACGTTGGTAAAAAATAAAATAACTGTAGGTTTACGAGTGAATATGTATTTGTTTAGTGTCAATGGAAAATACACCATATGTTTCAACTCGCTTAGGTTTATATTTTAAAGTGTTTTTCACACACTTGCTACATTTTTAGTTATTTTTATACGATTAGGCAGGTGGGCAAGTGCGCAGGACACCTGACATGGACTCGTTAGTGTAAAATTGTGTGTCACACGTACATAATCACCGAACTTGCGTCCTCTGCAATCAGATACACCTCATTGCCTCATTAATTGTCTGGCGTAATTCCAAAAACTCGCTGAGTCTAATTGCACACTGTTTAATTATAGACTTTGTAACGTAATTGAAATCAAGAATGAATTGTAAATATGAGGCGACTCGTCATCTACTGGAAACAGTGTAATGCCTATTATGTGAATGTTCTTGGAGGTACTGGATAAAATTTGTGTTGTAACTAATGGTCATGGTTGAGGTTGAGATGTACGTCTATAAAGGTTACCAGTTCGAATTTCGTAAGGCTGTTTTTTTTTTTAATTCTCACACGTTCTCTCGGTAGAGATGAATAACAATGACGTTTTAGAGTTGCCCAATTCCTATTGAACAGAATCGAAACTACATAAAAAAAAATTAAAAAAAAAAAAAGTATTTGCTTGTTTTACAGATTGATTCAAAACTTAAGAGATTAAGTCGAATTGCAATAGTCTTATGTTTAAGTAGCTTCAATAGTTTTATAGCACGGTAGTCAAAGCAGGTATCCGCATAGCAGGGTAGTCAAAGAGAACCTAGTATCAAGACACTTTGTTCTTCCGTTGCATTGCACGTTGAGTGGTGAAACTCAATGCCTCGACGAATCGTAGGTACCAGAGCTACCATTTTTTTATTTTTAAATATTCATTTCACCAAGTTGGAATCGAACTCACAACCAATAATGTTTAGAGTCAGACGCGGTCCCGCTGCGCCACGATGGCCTCAGTCATATGTACAAGGATATATAACAGTATCCGAAGTAATAAATATGCCAAAACAGACTTTGCTCCACCGTTAGAAACGTGGTTCTCAATATTTAAATATTTAATTATAGAGTTGAAAATGTTTTATATGTTTAATATATAGCATTATGTTAAAAAATATTTAATATATATAGGTAGCAGAAAATTGTAAAAATCTCTACAGAGATGCTATAAACAAAAATAAGTTTTAAGCATATAAGATGTTCTTGGATATAGAACGCATGGCTTAGCTGATAACGGTTTCCAAGAACCGCGGGTTCGAAACCCGCTGCGTGTTCAATTTTACATACGTTTTCTGAAAGTAAGTTTCAGTTATTTTTATTTTTTCGCTCTAGTACAAACGTTGCCTACATTACTATGCGGAGAAATAAAATAAATTATCAAATTTGTGTATTGCATTTTTATGCCACTTAAACTTTCCCGAAACCACACGCGGTCGGTCGATGCATCCAGTAGAAGACCCACGTGTGTTCTGCGTTTAGACGAGTAGCGCCTATTTATATCTACCATGCGGGTGGCGATCTTCAATAAATCGATATTAGAATGCTTATGAACTAATTTGTTTGAATAATTTAGTGTACTTGTGTGTATTAATGTAAAATAGATATTTTCATGTTTTCTTTGATTTTGATGTATATAATTCATATTATATTGATGCCGTTGTATATTTGGCTGTGTTGTAATAAAATGTCAACGTCAAGTAATAGAAACTAGCAAGTAATATTTAAAAGCTTGGGAACATAAATTATATCTAGTTAAGAAATTACTAAACACCATAACTCATTTGAAAGCTTGCCAAGTTAAACGGCTACATTTTGAAGAGTTATTCGCTTTATCTTAAACTTTTACTTGGTGTTATCCCTTTAAGATCTTCGAATAGAAATGAATAGCTCAACTAATTAATTTATTAGAAAGCTCTGTCGCAGTTTACTTAATGTAAAAGCTCGACTGAGTTAGTTTAGCTTTTACCAAAAGATAAAAAATACATTCAATTTCATTTATATGAAGTATTTTTTTTGTTATTTATATGTTTAAGATAACTTGGTCTTTTTATTATTATTAAATTTGTTATTCATTTAAAAACATTGCGACAGTATTACAAAATACAAACGAAAATTTAAATCTCTAACTACTGCTTTTAGTCATATACACTTTAATTTTAAAAAGCGTTTTATCTGTCACAGAGAATCTAGTGTCAAGACACTCCGTCCTTCATTTTCCGCCCGAAATCGAAACATTGCGTGTTGAGTTGCAGAGCTTGTAGCCGCGCTATATCCTATCAAAACGTATATGTGAATATAATTATTATGCCGAGTGGGTATCGAACCCACATCCAATCCGTTTACAGTCAAATATTTGTGCAACACGATGGTCCATTGTAGTATTTAATAATATAATATTTTAAAAAAATCACACACAATTCATACATAGTCTATGTCAAATAAACTATGCCAAACGAATGTATGGCTTTGTTTAAGAGCGTAAAAAAAAATATTTCATCGACACCATCTGTACAAACATGATATTTATAAACAGGGGAAGTCTATGTATATGATACATTGCATAAGGCAGTGTGTGCGTTGTTTTTTATACGTACAACGCTAGAATGTCGCAGTCGAACGTTTGAGATAGCTAAGTTCATAGCCCAAAGGACGCTATTAAGAATAATTCCGCTGAATCGGTCTGTCTTTGTTATTGAAACACTTTTTGAATGTCAATAGCTATTTTATTTTTATTCGTGTCTGGTCTTACTATCATAGAACTAAGTATTTTTACATTTTTTGCATATTTAGAGTGTCCAGGACGTAAAATTCAATACAAGCGTCTTAATGTAAATGCGATTGCTGTATATTTGTTATAATGTGCTTCCGTTTATTCCTATAAGGAAATGATATCATAATTATCATATCTGCCTGCTAATGCATAAGTGCATTTATTAGACTACCCAACAATTATACAGTATCCGTATAGCGTAAAACGGAATGTCTTTGACTATGCGGGTAAAAGGTCTACATAAACCAAAGGCGATAAGATAAATGAAATTGAAATATACATTCCGTTGTCCACTTTCCGTCCATTTAAGTGATACATTTGACAAAATTTATAATCGAATTACGCCAGCAATGAACCAACGCGACGCGGTCTACTAAAATAGTTGAGGTGCGACGCCAGCTGTCCCGTTTCGTGCACGATAGACAAAATACCAATTCACTGAAGATGTAGCAAGTGGCTTTTTTGTATTGACGTAGGATTGTACGCAATATTAATGTAATTTAAGATTATCAGAGCGTATTTGATATATTTCAAGAGGACGAGCTATTTTATTTCAAAAATGCTAATTGCAGATTTGGACATGATGTATGTCATTTGTATAGAAATTATATATTCAATGGTTGTTGACAGTTTGGTGAGATAAACTATATTTCACGCTTTTTTCCGCATAGCAGGGGAGGAAAGAGTACCTAGTCAAGACCCTCCGTTCTCCACTTTCTCTTGTGTGAGCGGAGGAATAATTTTTTTTTTTATGTAATCATTCCCTTGTGTGGGAATCGAACCCACTAACAATCGGGGTCTCAGTCAAACTCTGTCCGATTGCGCCATGGCGGCCTCATAAGCAGTAGTAAACAATATAACATACGAATACATTTTTACGTAAATCAAAATTACAAGAAGTGATTGTGAGTTTCTTTTGTTTACTAAAATAACTAAAAAGGCACCAACACTAAGGTAACTTGCAAGTGTAATCCCAGGCCTGGTTGGTAATATTAATAATTGTTCAAAACAAAATATATCTAAATCTCTAATCACAACGTTCTTTCTGTACATTGAATTACGAATACAATTGGGTGTTATCTTCTCATTGTCAAGGCTCTTATCAGCGGACGAAAATAATAAACATGACGTACACAAGCAAGTACGTTGATCGCTTGTGAGATCTTATTTCATATTTTTCTATAGTTTCTTGCCCCTCCTTTTGTCGGCTTAAACTTCGAGAATCGAATACATAGAATAAGGATCGATTTATATAGAATTTGACGCTTTACTCGGCATAGCAGGGGGGGTAGTTAGAGGGAAGTAAGTGTCTAATACTCCTTTCTTCACTTTCCGCCTGTAATAGAGTCATTGTGTGTTGAGTGGCGGAACCCAACGCCGCGCTTTTTCATAGCGACACACTGAAAATAGTTCAAATATAATCATTTCTCCGAGTGGAAATACAACCCACGACCGATCGAGTTTACATTCAGACTCTGTGCCCCTTTCTTTTACACATTTCTATTATTGAATTTCTAATTGTTCTTTATATTATTAAATGATGAATTTGAAATTTAAAACATTTATGTCATGCTGAGTTAATAATAATATTAGTACCTAAAGCTCTCCACATTCGTTAACTCTTTATTCTAGTCTAAATAAACTGAGTTTCTATTTCTTTGAAACAAAATCTAGAAGGTTCCTTCTTAAATTATTGCACCGATAAAGAATATTTGTAATAAAGAAAATAAAAAAGCGTTTGTATGCTTATTTAAAATTAAAATACATTGAATATCTTAAATTTTGTATGTGGAAAAGTTTAATTGATAACGATTTATTTGTTTAAATAAGAAGTAATGTAATATATATAGGCAAATACCTGTGAGTCATGATATGATGGTATATGCTGAATATAGAAAAATAGTTTTAGCTACGTCATAATTTTTTTTATAGGCGTGGCACTGTGCGACAACGTCCAACTATAAACGCGGAAAGCGGAGAACGGAGTTTCTCGACACTAGGTTATCTCGGCTTGTCATGCTATGCGCGGCAAAAGTCATATATACCATCGTGACTGTAAACGCGATTGATTGTAAGCTCGATTCCCAGTCGGGGGAATAAATTACATTTGAAATACGTTCATTTCTCCGCTCTTGTACTTATTATTTTTTAGAATAGTAACATATATTGAATAATATATTAAAATAAGTGCTAAATAGCATTTAAGTAAAAGAATTATTAATTATTTTTTTATGTTACCTACTTTTCAAGTTGAAAAAGACATTTCAACCCGCGCCTCTTGAAACATTGAACGGTTTTAAAGAGGCACTGGTTCATCCCGCTGCGTTCAGACTTTTATACGTTTTCTAAATATGTCTTTTTAAATTTCCTAAGTGTGCGATTAAGACTTTAAAAAATGTTAAATATATTCGTTTATTAATCTTCAATTGTTATTGTACTCTAAAAAATGTACGAAATATGCATATTTCGTACTACCAACGTTTTTCTGTGCAAATTCCGCATTTAACAGTTGAAATTTATAAAATCCATATCATCGTTTAATTTGGTTATAATATTATAATCATTGCTTTCCTCCTTCCAGGCGTCTGGTGTGACAGTTTCGGACGCGTGCAAAACTACCTACGAGGAGATCAAAAAGGACAAAAAACACCGCTATGTAGTGTTCTACATCCGCGACGAGAAGCAAATCGACGTGGAGACCGTTGGCGAGCGCAACGCCGAGTACGACCAGTTCCTCGAGGACTTGCAGAAGGGTGGCACTGGAGAGTGCAGGTTCGTACGCCTAATGTGTTTGTATTATAAATCAATATTGCTATTTAGCTTATAGTTTTTCAAGAAAATATTGATAATTTATCAATTGCCAAACTTATCCATGATTAAAATTTACAACAACACTAATAGTCTTATAAATTTTTTTTAATCACGATGTGTTAAACAATAACAAATTATGAGAGATAAGATTATATATAGATATACTATGTACATGAGTAATGTATACTATTACGTTAACGCAATTTGTTACATTTTGCAAAAAAATAACCTTATAATAAATCACTTGAATCTCTAATGTGACTACTTCCTTTTAAGAGATGCTTGCTCCAGCACGTGACACGGCTCGTTTGTTAAACTTAATACCATAGATACTTTAGTGCTATAGTTAGGTCGAAAAAATATATATATATTATAAAGAAATAATTGTGTCTATAAAATATTGGAACCTACATTAATCTTGTTTATTTAGACACGTGTCAACTGCGACACAGTGGTATTTTTATTTTCTCTTATTTGTATGATATCTCGCATTTGTCTAGTTTCACAGTTCTATTTCTTGAATGAAGATTTTGAATCCATAACAACATTTAGAAACCTTAAAATTTTATTATTAATATTATCTTTGAGAAAGTATTCTAATTTCAGTTATGTTCACTTTATATAAAAAAACTATTTAGGCACTCCTTTTATAAGAATTATGAGTCAGGCGATTTGTCATTTTGTATGACCTCACTGTCGGTCTCGTTATTGAAAAATAATGTGTTAGTTTAAAAAGAAACATGTTTAAATTTTTTTTTCGTTATCCCGTGCACGCAAGGGCTTTAACGTAAATATCAATGTCATCTATGCAAATTTCCAAGCAATTTTGGTGACAAAAACTTTTATTGCTATATTTTCTAACTTACATGTGAATATATATGCGTCGAAACTATTAGTAAGACAAAACGTAAAGTAAAAAACGTAAACGTAAAGACGGATAGGACGATAACTTGTGACTTAAAATGTTTGTTTTCTAATCAGAAATTTAATATTGTGAAATTAAAACTATCAACATGGTTGATATGAATCTGGTTATTACATGTATTGGCATAAAATTATATGCCACCACGACGACTCGACATTAGGCGTTCGGTGACCGTGACTGGAGTTTATGACTTTTGTTCACCCAAAAAGTGTTCTGCGCGACTAGAGAAGTTTGCTTTTGAAAATAGCAAATGTTTTTTAAATGTATTGTTGACATATTTTTATCAAATAATTGAATGTCACACCCAAATCTATATTTATGTAACCTTTGAGCTAAAACTAACATCAAATTAATTGTTTTTAACAATTTTACGACGGAGGCTTTTTCTATTAGGCGCATGATGTGTTCAAATCCCGCTGACGTTTTCAACAAACATTTCTAGAAATATGTTTTTCAATAAAATTATTTATTTCTATAATTCTATGATATTCTAATGCTATATTAAATATTAAGAAGACCTGATATAAGAATACAAAAAAAAAACAATTCTCTAATATATATATATCTATATATTTTTTATTCCAATTATGTTACATTAATTTAAAAACATATGTTATGTATATTTGATACAATAAAGTTTAGTTGTTTTTCTTTCCAGATACGGCCTCTTCGACTTTGAATACACGCACCAGTGCCAAGGCACGTCGGAGGCGAGCAAGAAACAGAAGCTGTTCCTCATGTCGTGGTGCCCCGATACCGCCAAGGTCAAGAAGAAGATGTTATACTCTAGGTAACATACTATTATTATATGAAGTTATTTAAATATTATTGTGTAAAATTTTCACTTTTTATATGTTTGTATTTATTTTATTTTGCGGCATTGAGTTTGGCCACTGAACACACGATGTCTGGATTTCGGGCGGAAAGTGGAGAATGGAGTGTCTGGGCACTAGGTTCTCTCTGACTACCCCGCTATTCGGAAAAAAGCGTGATGATGCTTTAATTCGATTTGATTTTTCGTAATTTGTGGTGGGAAATTTGTAACGAATGATTAGTTAAAATGAAATTTTGTTAATTCAATATATGCTTAATACCAAAGCTTTTATGTATAACTCAATTGGTATATTTTTATGAGAGCTATATAAATATGTTTAATTTATGTGGCAACTTTATTACAAATTGCTCTTACAGTACATTTTCTTATACTGTGAAGGCATAATATAAACGAATCCGTCATGAGGATACCTTTATATTTAAAATTTACAACAAATATTTATTTCAGCTCCTTCGACGCCCTGAAGAAGTCGCTGGTAGGCGTACAAAAGTACATCCAAGCGACCGATCTCTCCGAGGCTTCCCAAGAGGCAGTCGAGGAAAAACTTCGCGCCACCGACCGCCAATAAGCATTTACACAGTACGAATAATGATAATGTCGCAATAATGCTAAAATTACACTAGAATTCCTTAAGAACTGAACAAAATAAAAAAAAGAAATGTTTACTGACTTTTTACCTATATTGAACTCAAGTCATATTGACTCGTTGTTGTAACATTATCAAGTTCCCATGCTGTATGTATTTCAAGTTCTTTTTATAATTGAAGGGTCTACGCGAAACCGCAGTGATAATCATTGGTTCTCTAAGCTTCACGGTGTGTACAGTCATCCGACGCTAGAGTAAGGGATGTTTATGTAATAATTTAAATTATACTAATTATTATATATATTTTTCCTATAAACTAAAGAGTAAGTTAAGCTCAAACTAAATTAAATTCAGTGGCGTGTTTTTTTTTTAATTAAAAATTAAGTACAGGTTGGCTGGTCGCTTTATACTTGATGTAAAATCGATCGCCTCATTTGATTGTGCTAGCAGTTAGCTTTTAATTGGACCGAGCGGGCGGTTCATAAGTATTTTGTAACCATTTTATTCAGAAATACACTCGATATAAGTGATTGATCGTTTTATTGTGTATATTTATGTGTTAAACCCCCTTTTATGTGTAAAAAATTGACAGGTAATATGATTACCATATAATAAAAATGTAAATGGTCGCTGTCTGTACATGGAAGATGTATGATTTTTTTTTATAATGTGGCATTTATCAATACAATAGAAGCCAAAACAATGATTTTTAATTTTATATTCTGTTTCATTTGAGCACGCTATTGTCAGAAATGGGTAAACAAATTTAAATGCAATTTTGACTATTATATTGTGGTAAACTTCCCTTGACACATTGTATTTATTTCATTTCAATCGGTTCGTAAACAAAAAAGTTACAATCATTTAAATTGTAAATTTAAACGATTTGTGATTAAAGTGTGAATTATTAAGAAAAACAAAATAGTTTAGTCATGTAGCTTTCGCAAGCGAAGCCGCGAGCGGTCGCTGGTCAAAATTATATGACAAGACGAATGTTAAAATCGAGGCCATTATGGCACAGTTATTTTAGTTTGTACCCTATATTACCTAAGACAAAACGCGACGGTGAGTTCCGTCACACAAAATGCAATATCTTGATTTAGGGCGCAAAGTGGAGAAGGGTTGACTAATGTCAAGTTTACTCTCCGTTCTCCACTTCACCAATGGTTGTCTTTACACTTGGCTCCCTCTGGCGCATAGTAGGTATACTATGCGGGCAAAAGCGTGTAGCTGAATAAATATATACTATGATAAAACAGTAAAAAAGTTTTGTACATTTTAAGGTGTTATTCTCTCACTTAAAAAAATTATATAAAAATTTGAACCGTTAATTATGCCCATACGTTCAGAGCGCTTGGACAGTTTCCAAGAGGCGCGGATTCTAAGAAATGGTTTTTATTTAGTAAAAGAGTTGTCTGTACTGTTTGTTGAATATATTTACTAAAAAAAAATATTTAGGAAGATTTGAAAACAGGGATGAAACTTTTTGTTGTATAGCATTAAGACCTGAGCAGGACTTAGGATAAAATAAATTTCGATCAGTGGAATCCATAACAATGTTATAAATGCGAAAGTAACTCTGTACGTCTGTGACGTTATCACGGCTGAACAGCTAAACCGATGTGGTGAAATTTTATATAGATATACATACTTGAGGGTAGAATCTAGAGATTATCAGAGACTAGCTTCTTCTGTCATTTTTTAGTTTTTCCAGGAATGCCGCCGAAAAATCGAGACAATTATAGTTCACACGGGCGAAGCCGCGTGCGGGTCGCTAGTACAAAACAGTAAAAACAATGTACCCACGCATTTTCAGAATTACTGGATGTAGAATTATAATATACCAGCTATACTATCTTATGTAAGTTAAAAGGAAATTGCGAAAGCCTTAATTAAAGGTTGATTGTTCAACGTGAAGGGTATTTTGGTAAAAAAGGGCCACGCAAACGAGGTTGCGGGCTATTAGTGTATGGATTAAGAGAACAACGAAACCTTCAAAATCTTTTTTTATACATTTTTTAATTCAAAGTCAATATTAGCTTTTTTTTCAATCAAAGACAATAATTACGTTTATTTATTCATGAATAAATCTCTCACGTCAGATTTGATTGAACCTACAATCATGAGTTGTTTTGTATTTTTTTTTAATTGCGTTCGTTCAGCACCATAAGAGCGTTAAAAGAAAAAAACTGAAATACAGTTCCATTTGTAATATAAAAATTCGTTTACATATTACATGTATATATAATTTTTTGCTTTCCGAATAATATTAAGGACATTTGGTGTTAATCGAAACTCGACGTAGTCTTTGTTATATCTAGTGTTTTCTAATGTGATTTTAAAAAGAACGTAACTTCTTATTGTGAACAATTTAAACCTTTTCCAGGTGTGACATGTCAAAAGAATTTGTGTTATGTAACTTAAAATAAATACAATAGCTTAAAGTAATATATATACACAATTTAATTGGGTTTTTAAATAAAACACTAATGGAAGTAATGAAAACATTTAATAAGACCTCTGGCAACATTATTGCTATCACAATAAATAACTACGGATCACAAATTACTACTTGAATAACAATGACAATTTGAAATTTTTTTAATGATTATTCAACTACGTAGAATTATGAATAGATAAATACTAATCTGCATAAACTCTGAATGCTTCTAATTTTCATTTTATTCTATATTTTTGCATTTTAATTTTAAATCACAAACAAGTAAACACTACTCTGTAGAGAATGAATAAACATATATTTTTTTTATTTTTTCAATTTGAAGTTTAATTTATAGGCTTTGTAATAGTATTATTGAATGCCAACTGGCTCAAAATTGGTACTTTAGTATATGTTTTAATTTTTTATCTCTAATATCTTAATACATATATTTGAAAATTTATTGTAATTTCATCTCATGGCAAGCAAGAACAACGAAGAAAACGTACCTAGGCAACTATTTATAATAAGAAGTTATCTTTATATAATATATATAAAATGTAACTTTATAATCTATTCTACAATTATTAAATTAGTCTATATAAGTAAAAAAATAATTTTAACAACACAATCTTAATATCTGCGTAATATTTAGAAATCAAAAAATAACACTTTTTTTTTTGGAAAAGGCAGTCAATATGTCTTATCTACAAAGCGATTTATAAAAATGTATTTGCTTAACGGTACATTTTTCTTTTTAAATTGACACACACTAATGGAAAATAATTGAAAAGTTTCATAATTTCAGGAAACTTACATAGTTTTTTAATTAATATTTGAGTTCATTTACAACTATTTTTAAATACACTGACAGCTTTAAATACGTCTTTTTCAATTTCCTAAGTGTGCGATTAACACTTTAAAAAATGTTAAAAAAAAGCTTTATAGTATGCATATGTATGTGTTTTTTAAACTTGTCTAACTTAGCAAGAAACTATTTATTTATTTGGGGTCATATTTTACTGGGGTTTGATTTATTTTGTATTTACGTGTCCTGTGCGTGTTTTTACTTTTTTATAGATACATCAAAAAGCTTAACATAATTTATAAAAGCTGTAACTTAATTTATAGCTCTTTATATTTTAGACATTCATCATAAAACAACAGATCCAATATTCTTATTATAAGGTAAGTTATCACCAGATAGAAGAGAATATTTTAAATGTTCAACATTAATTCTACTTTAAAATTCATAAAAAAATTTGATAATTTGATAACTTGAAACGACCATTTCCTTTTTTGTCCTAAAAATCAGTCATACATACATCAACTCGTAAAATTTGGCAAAATATATATTTTCAAGGTTTTATCAATAGAATACTTTCTGTATATGCGTATAGGAAATCCATATTTCAAAAAGATACATTCAAATTTCAACCACACTTTGGGCGCCATTTTAATGTCAACATTTCGACATATTTTTTTCTTTATTAGTATTGACAAAGCAATAGTGTTATTTTGCCAACATATTTTTACAATAATAATTATGTACTTTATTTGAATTGCTCTCTGTTTTGTCAATCTCCCAAAATTATTATAGTAAATAAACAGGTAACTTCATCAATATCGTTCCATTTTTCATACTGTCATCATAAAATATATTATAATGCAATATTTAGATGTAAATTTAAAAATTTTATATCTTGATTATTAAAAATCTTTCCGACATTAAGTCGAGAAAAGAGATATAATGTATGTTTCAACCGTATTAATCGAAAAAGCCTTGAAATATTTAAATACTTATTGTGCTGATGGTGTCAGCGGGGGCTGGAGTCACGTTGGGGTGTTGGATAGCCGGGTCCAAGAGTGGGATGCTGTCGGTAGTCCTGTGACAAAAAAAAATAATTATAGATTCATAAAGAAGGCAATGAAATCTAGAGAGAATTTACTCGTTTTTCTACTTCAAACAAAATGTGCTCACGGAAACTAGAAATGTTTTGAAGTGAACGTGTCGCATGTGAGCAACACATGGAAGTTAAGAACACAAGATGACCCGGATTCATTTTGGCAATCCACTAAAGAGCTAATAAAAAATACTGTACGCTCGACACACAAAAACTAAAGTTAAACGCCATCATTGGATATCAGAGGGCACCTGGCGCCTTAAGGAGCGTCGTCGTGAGATGAAGGCTAAAAGTACATTTGCCCATGAATTCGCTAAGTTCAGAGATTCTATCTTCCTTTCCATTTACAACATCAACACCAGACTGCAAGCTTTTCTGAATCCTGAAATAGCTATGAAGCAAGCAGAATTTATGAAAGGTCGACGAACAAGGAAGCAGATTTTAATTTTCGACAGATAATCGAAAAGCCTAGAGAATTCAACATCCCACTCTACATCTGCTTTGTCAATTTTTGCAAGGCTTGCGATACCGTAAAATGGCACAAGTTATGGGACGTACTCATACAAACGGGAGTTCCTAATTATCTAGTTTTTGTCATACGCTGACTCTACGAAGATAATATCTCAGTCTTGGAGGAACTGAAAATCAAAGAGAGATTATCGTCGACTGTGCTTAAACGAATCCTCAAATATTTCGGACACATTGCTAGAAAAGGCCACTTTATGGAGCGACTTGTTGTTCAAGGACAAGTAGAAGGCAAGCGGTCGCGCGTAGATCCCATACATGTCGGACGGACCTTATAAAATCTGCAAGACCAATCTCAATAATCCAAAACTCCTGAACTAAAGACTAGTGGTGTATGTACACAAGTAAGAAAGGTAGTACACAAGTGGAGGGCTACACATCACAAGGGACAACACGACCACTCTGTCAAGGGCAAACGACGACATACATGTACAAAATGTAAACATAAACTATTTCAATTTAAATATTAAGAATATATATTGCCCGGGACTGAAAGTAGAGAACGGAGTGTCTTGACACTATATTCTCTCTGGTTACCGTTGCCTATGCGGGAAAAAGCGTGAAGCTGAACAAATAATCACCTGGTTCGTGATATAGCAGGGTCGGTGATGATCTCTTCACAAACGATTCCTTTGTCGTTTACAATTGGTAATGTGCTGCAAATCGTGGCCGCCAGGTAGATATGCTTCAAAATATAATTTATTTTAGTACACACGTGTTTTAAGACTATTACAGACATAAAAAAAAACAACGAATGTTCAAAATAACCGAGAAAGTGCATTAAAAATATTTTGCGACGGATAATCATTATTTAAAGCTTTTTATTTTTGATACAGGGCTCGCTAATATTATTACTATATAAAGTTAATCTTTAAATGATATATTAATATTGTTTTGAAAGGTGTAATAAAAGCCTTGCTACACTCGATTTGTTACACTTAATAAAGTATAACTCTACGGAAAAGAATATTTCACACTGAAAGCCATTTTCAAATGCTATAATTTTATTTTTAAACTAATTTATATTGTAAGGTGTGTTAGGTTTGTTTTTACACATGTTCTTTTAAGAAATGGTGTGCAATTTTTTTGATTATCGTGAACCTACTAAACTAGACATTGAAAATTATTTTTTATTCGAGACAATTATTAATCTTGACCTCATTATAACGCCACCCATTTACTCATGAACCGTAACTATTGACTGTTGCAATCTTTTTTATATATAACAATTTAATTATTACTTTACCAGAATATTTTAGGACACAACTATACAAGCAATGAAATACCGTTCGTGTAATGGTTGCAACATGGATTTTTTTTTATAATAAAACTAAGTAATAACAGTAAAACCGATAAAGCAGATAACTAAAATTATTGATACCTAATTTAACTACCAAAGACTATTTTGTCAATATTTTTTAAAGTGCTATTCTCACACTAAGGAAATGGAAAAAGACATATTTAGAAAACGTATAAAAATTTGAACCCGCGCCTCTTGAAAACCGTTCAAGCGCTCTGACCGCTAAGCCATGTGTTCTACATCCAACTTGAAACGTTGAAACTCTTATACGCTTATTACAACTTATATTTGTTGTTAGCATCTCTGTAGAGAGATTTTTACAAATTTCTGCTACCCAAAGATTATTCTACGAACAATCGTCTGGCAAGAGAGAATGCTATTTATTAAATATATATTTTGTTAACATTTTATAAAGTGTTATTCTCACACTAAGGATATTGAAAAAGACTCGAAAATTGAAGAAAGAAAGAAGAAAGAGAAATTTTTATACGTTTTCTAAATATGTCTTTACCAAAGACTATTAAGAAAAATAAAATTAGAAAGGTATATTTGTACAAATAAATAATTCCAAATCATTTGACACACTTATAATGAAGAATTACAAAATAGAAAAAAGTTCTTACCATAGACACAACAAGTATAAGATAAATAGTAGGTGTAGACCAATGTGTAGCATTTTCAATAGCAACGACTCCCATCATCCAATTAATAGCGAAAAATGGTTCAAGAACCAAACAGAGATTTAGGTAAGCTTTTAAAGCATTGCCTTCGTTATTCCAGCTCCATTTCCACACCAAATTTTCTAAATAAAGTTCATTTAGTATGCTTTTGTCATTTATTTTCAAAGTTTCATTAACCTGTAAAAGGATTTAATATTAAATATTATTTCATATTTTGTATAATTAAAACTACCAAAATGGTAGAAATTTTTTTACAATAATGTTCTTTGTCTTACTCAAACTAACTTTTATTTAAAATATATTTCAGTAAAATTATTTTTATTCATGTAACAAACGCACACAAATTATGTTGCACATTTTGGACGGAACAATTTTCGAATATTATTTTCGCTTAAAATTGTCATTTATCTTAGCCATTGGCCATCAATTAAACAAAGTATATTATTTTATCAACTCACTTCTTTCCCGTCTTCCAAATTGACATCATTGTTAGAATTACTTATATTGCCATATTGATAGTCTTCCGCATTAAAATTGAATTCCTTCTCCAAAGTGTCTGAGCTGTCAGTATTTTTCCTACTACTTGTAGGAGTGTACATATTGTTCAACGTTTCAACGCTTCCTTCAACATTATCATCCACTTTTTCACTTTTGGGCACATTCAAAAAATGATGCTCGACAAGTTGCTGAATTTTGGCGGACAGAATTTCTGTTTGCTTTTTATTAACGCTTTGTAGTCCAACTATTATTATAGCAGTGTTGATAAGTATTAAAATCATTGCTGGCGCCATGAAACCCATCAACATGCCCTTTTCAATCGACATCCAGCAGTAATGTTTTATTTCGTATTGCTCTATTGATAACGCGTAATTGAACTGTAAGTAATAAATAGCGTCTCAAATAAAACGTAACGTAATCGATAAATTAAGTTAAAAGGATCATCAATTCTCATATTTTCTTAATAAGAACATCGATTCTTATACTGTTTCTTAAGACAAGCTTTTTTCGAAATTCAACTAAAAAGCAAAAATTACGCGAAATACAGGTTATTTTTTTCAACATATACAATAATCTCACAATTCAAAAATAGTCTTATCATTGTTCTTTCCACTTTTATAAGTTGGCTTGAAGAGATATTTTCAAGAGATAAGTCGAATTTTGCAATCTAAGCTCAGTAGCTAATCGATATTTAACTAGTGTTTCTTAAAATGTTATAAATATTTCATTTTTACTACAAATATCAATACATTATAATTTAAGCTAAGTCAGATTTGAGCATTGAAATTTAAACTTGATTTGGTTGAGAAGTTCATTCTTTAACCAACTAAGATACACCTTTATTATAAATGATAATAAACACTTATGAATATCTATTAATCAAAACTTACCATTACAACGATAGCCGGAACACCATATGCCAGCAAATAGTTATATTTTAAAGGTAACAATGAATCACAAACGCAATACTCGGCAACTGCTGCCGCGAGAGCCACGATCCACATGGCGCAGGATATGTGCGTGTAGTGTAAAACTAAAGCTATTCTTTCACATTGTGAGGGTGAAGACGATCCCTGGTTAGAAATATTAATTAAATTTAACTTGGATGCTATATAAAAATAAGTAAATGAATATTGAAAACTGGAGCAGTTGAGTCCCCGATGTTGCGTTCGATTGATGAGCTGGAGGATGTAAGGAAGAGGAGGAGGAAATATATATATTGCCTCCTCCTCATCTACCTCCGTTTTATTAAAATTCATCATTTTTCCAAACATTGTATGAATGTAGATAAAGAAAATGCTACTTAAAGTAAAAGTTCAAGCTACAATAATTTGGCCATTTGTGGAAAAGACGCGAAGATATTAAAACATAAATACACACAAGATTTTATTTTCAATTTACTTGTATAATATATATTTTTTTCAAGAACTCTTCTCCATATTGTGTTAAAAAATCTTTTGTCAATGCAATTTAGAATATATCAGCTTGAACAAAATATTTACACATTTCTTATAATTGGAAACTTACATGTTTTCTCGGCTTGAATTGACCAGCCATCAACCAAAATATCTAAATACATAGTAGTAGAATGGAGAACAGGCGTTCCTTTGCTTACCCTGCAAGATACTTATTAAAAAAAAAACCGTTTTACTTACCACAATAGCCTGTATGTAAATCAAAGTACAAGCTACTAAACAACAGCACAAGTTGATAATAATCGGATATATTTTGCTGTTACGTCTGAACGTTGAAGCATATTCACTCCACATCAGCCACATGATAGAGGAGACGGGTAAGATTATTGCTAAGCCACTTGTGATGAAAATCTGGTACGAGAAAAAACAATTTGATCATATCTGGTTTGACCTAAATATTGCAATCTATAATTTAATCGATATGAAAATGGATCACTATTAGCAAATTTTATTTACAATCCACACTAATATGATATTAATATTATAAATGGAAATGGAAAGGAACTCTGCCTGTGTGTCAGTCTGTGACATCATCACCGCCAAATCGCTGAACTGATTGTGATGAAATTTCATATAAAGATACACGAGGAACTTGGAATGAACAAAGGCTTCTTTAAAATCCCATTTTTTTAGTTTTTTTTATAGAACTTGATTGTTATACGAAAAGGCCGCCGAAAATCCGAAACAATCTTCCAGGTGAAGCCGCGAGAGGGTATCCAATCTTGATATAAAAACAAAACGAAGTAGGCTTCAAAGAAAGAAACGATGAATATAATATTTTTACTTACCAAAACCATCCACTCGTCTTTAACACCATGGCAGGTATTAAATCCGTAGACATAAGTGACGCTGTCTATAATATTATGTTCTTTGAGATCACCATCGGCTAACGATTCGTCTGGCACTTCAACTTCCGGTTCTGATATTTTGTTTTCCATAAGCTTATTGATTTGTGCTACAAATATTTTATATAAAAATCCTCCTAATATGGAAAATAATTATATCTATTGAAATTCCGCATAAAAGTTTGAAAGTAACAGGATTTGAACGCTAGCTGTAGTTCTCATTTTAAGCGTGTAGCTTGTTCAGCCAAAAATCTTTGTTTGTTAATAATAAACGATTTTTTAAACCGTTTAAAAAAAAAATTTCAAGTGTTATAGTGTTAGAATTACACTTTTATAATATGTTCAAATTTCGGCGATTTCAAGAGGCACAATTTCAAATTCTGCTACAATGATTTTATTTATGGAATTTTAACATTTTATAATTGTTATATATTAGCATTAAAAATTTAAGAATTACAAGCTATTACTTGTATTTAAGTATTGTTATAAAAAAATCGTGTTTCAGAATATTATTGTTTAATTTACCTTGATTATTTCTTGCTATTATTTCAGGGTTCGGATATAAAGGAGGATTGTCATCATATATTGAAGAGGTAAAATTAGAAACTACACCACCGTACTCAGTATCATAGGAATTAATATCATAATCTGTTGGATCTTCCTTTGGATATGATGTTTTGTGATATTTTACTGAGACTGGCTGAAAGGAGCGATACGTGGCGATTTTCTTCATGAAAGAACTTTCATCAATACTTGGCCTTCGTATGTGATGAGATGTTTTATTTTGTTGGAACGCTGTACGAGAAAATGTAATACGTAGAAAAATATAACAACAATGATAAAAAAGAAAAAAAAATTAAACATCTTACCTTCTGAATTTAAAATAAAAAATAGATTCAATAAAATACTGAGAAAAATAACTTTACTGTATGTTTTGCACGTCATTTTTATATAACAATAATAATTTTATCTAAATACACCAAAACACCAATAAACTTTGAAAAATTTACGAAATTCAGCACTTTTGTTTACTTTGAGGATATCGATGATATTCGAAGACATGGTCAACTGAAAAATCAATACTTTAGTCACGCTTCTTTACACGCAAGTCAAAGCTTAATTTGGGGTTAACATATAGAAAAGAACAAAGTATTTATATAATATAATGAAACGGAATCAGCAGTGTTTTATATAGTGAATTTGTAGTATTAATAAATATATAATATATTTTTTTAAATGGTAGAATATTAAATATTTGGGGTGGCAACATTTTATAAGTAAATAAAAAATATCAGGTGATTGTCAATGTCACTAACATTTTCCAAACGCAGTATTCACCATTCAATAGCAATGTAACCAAAAATAGCCACAAAATGAGTGCAATATTAAAATTCATCCGTGAAAATCACATATTGGCGGTCATAGAACAAGCTATTGCGAAAAAGAGATCCCGTTTAAGCTTAAATTCATTCGAAATCACTGAAATACCGTCGTTACTATATACTTGCTTAGATGTTGAACATCTTTATTTACATCTAAATAATATATCGACGGTCCCAGTGCAAATAACACAATTACTGAACTTAACTACGCTGACGCTGGACTATAATAATATAAACGCTCTACCTGCGGAGATAGGCAATTTAAAAAACCTAGTTAATTTGAACATAAGCTATAATCCGTTATGTGAGTTGATACCTGAAATTGGTGAGTTGGAAAATCTGGAAGCTTTCTGGTGCAATAGGATTGGATTAAAAGAAATACCAAAGGAGATTGGTAAGTTGGCAAAGTTGGACACATTTGGTGCAAGAGGTAATGAGCTCAAGACTATTCCAGAAGAAATGACCAGATTAACTAAATTGCGGTAAGTTTTGTTTATTTTATATCTTTCATTATACATATCTTATTTCAAATGACTTAAAGTAACAAACACCTTTTTAACTTTATAAATGAATAAATGTATTTAAATTATTTCCTTTATCAGATGGTTAACATTAGAATACAACCAGATAGATTCATTACCAAATACAATGGACAATTTGGAGGCTTTAGTTCATTGCAATTTGAGGCACAATAACCTCAAGGATTTTCCTAATAACTTGCTTAAGTGTGGTGACCTCATGTTTCTACAACTGAATCATAATCAGGTAATTATTTTTATTGTATTTTATATAACTGACATATAACAACATTTGTTTAAATATATTTTCAATAGAAATTAATAATTTGTACTATTTATTTCATGTGTAAGTTTTGAAAATCTGTTACTGCAATCTTTGCTTTTAGTATAAAATGAAAGCAACAGAAATAATATATAATTAGGTAAAATATACTATTTTATGAAGTAGGCATAACAAAGAATATGTAACAAGTGACTTATTTATTGAGATCCATTGATGATAAAAACATTGAATTAAATTCAAATTAAATGTCTAGATTAGATCTTAAAACTAAATGCATTATCTTGTGAGATGGATGCATGCTGCATTAATAAAAAAAATAACAATGTGTTCTGCATAGATTTGAATTAATACATTACATTAAGAAAAGCAGCTTATAAAACATAAACAAAAAAATGTAATATAATATAAGGCAATATTTTTTATTTATTTTAATGTTAATTTCATTATTTATTGAAATAAAAATATAACTTATGGTGAATGCTTCAAATATTACAAATTCAAAAGAAACTAAAAGATTACCTAGAGGCAGTTGGAGGAATTATTATATTTAAATTATTTTTATTTCTTAGCTTTGGTAAAAGACAAAGCATTGAGTTCTGCGACATTCAATTTGGGTAGAAAGTGGAGAACAGATAGTCTTGATGTTCGGCTATGTGAGAAAATGTGTGAATCTACAATAACCTAAAAGATAACTTCTATTTATTACTAATTTACTAATTCCATTTCGTGTTTCGACTAACAACCAATTGTGTTTACAGTCAGATGTGCACCACAATGGTCTTCAAAGATGAATTTTAACACAAATAGTGCGACTTGAAATCAAAACACACCTTCTGTGCCTCAATGACGTTATTAAACAGTGTTTTTTTGCATGTGTCAAGACTCTCCCCTTCTCCACTTTCTACTTGTATCATTGAGTGTTGAATGGCGGAACTCCATGCCGGGGCTTTATATTGTAGAGATAACAGAAATGAGAAATCAAATAATTTAAATGTAATCTTTTCTCTGAGTGGGAATCGAACCCACAACCATTGTGCTTATAGTGAAACGCTGTCACACTGCATCACTATGGCTTTTTTTAATTTTCTTTTATAATATTGCCCTAAAATGGCATTAGTTAAGGTAGTATAATGACAATCACATGTTTGTTTTGCTCTTGTAGATATCAAGCTTGCCTGAAGATTTTGATGCAAACAGGTGTCCTGTTCTAGAGATGATTGATCTGCGGCTTAATCCTGTATGTGAACTGTCACATCCGGTAAATGAAATTAAAAAATATATATTTATAAGTAATTACAATTACATAGGATTTTTTTTACATGCTATGCTATATTTAGAGTTGGTAGGTGATATACATTGAGGATGACCAGTCAGTCAGTCAGTCAGAAATCAATTATTAATGCAATCCATTCAAAGTTTGCCATCAGAATAGATAAAGTTAGCTTAGATTATAAATAGGTAGGTGTTCCTGCAACATCTTGCCGGGGTGGAGAGGTTCTCTGCTGGGTTTTAGTGGGTAGTATCAGGTATAACCTGCCGGTGAGTCTCACAGTACCGTCCGTTTCCTCAAGGGTCTGCGCAAAGGTTTTTCCCAGCATCACAAAAACAAAATACCCCCCCGTCTTACAAAAAAAAAAAAGAATTATTACTTTTATTATGCATAAAAAAACTCCATTGAATCTGCAACCATGGCATGTACATATAGTGATGTACAACACTACAATTTTATTTCAATTTCAGCGTTTTGAGTGGCGGAATTAAACGCCGCGTTTTATTATGCGAGTTAGATAAAATTTAAATAATTTGAATATAATCAACTAACAGTTACTATTTGAAAATTCAAATTACTTCTTTTTACATTTTAAAAATTACTATGGGGCATTTACAGGAAAATATAATTGTAAAATGCTTTGTTATTGCTTTAATATTTTAAATGAACAGTAATATAATTTAATAACAATTATAATAAAAATAACATTATATTCACATTATCCTTTATATATCTTTAATCTTAACGCGGAAAAATAACATTTAATAATAATTTAAAAATATTTTTAGTACAATTTTTATTTATAGACTGAAAATAAACAAATAAATAAAGACCATCGTGGTGCAGTGCGGCAGCGGCAGACTGTAAAAGCGATGGTTGTGGGCTCGACACCCACTCTGAGATTACATTTAAATTATATCTCCACTTTGGTGATCAAGACTATGCGGCGACGTTAAGCCATTAAGACCGCCATTGCCACGATTTTAGGCGGTAAATGGAGAACGAAGTGTGGTGATACTAGGTTCTTTCGGACACTTTACTGCTGCTTTGCTACTTATATTAATATTTACGAATTTTGTTAGTTATTCGACATCAATTTTTTTATTAACGTACACTCGAGGCAACAATTATATTTTTATTATTGTCATTTTCCCGCTATGGTAGATGAAACACATGGTGTCTTGATTTTAGGCGAAAAGTGCAGAATGGAATGTCTCGATACTAGTTTCTCTTTGAATATGCTTTTATGGAGGGAAAAAGTAAATATCTATTCTTATTTCCAGGATCATCCATTAATCCGTTACACAGATGAACTGCCGCAAGTAGACTCTTTGTCCTCTAATAGACATCACGCAGCTCAAGCTCTGGCAGTCAATGCTACAGCTCTGAGGTTACCCGCCGTACCGAATCACAGGCATGTTGGGCCCGAACCTCCGATTTTGGGTGAGAAATAATAGTATATATATATATATATTTGACGATTTACAATTTTCGTATAAAACGGATGCGTCGTAGCCATGGTTTTAGATAATGAATTAATTAATAACCAAATTAAATTGTCATGTACTAAAACATACAAACAGCATGTCCTCTATATTTGAAACTAATATGAATCGATAGAAAATGAAATACATAATACATACATACATAGCGACCCGCTCGCGTATTCGCCTGCGTAAACTACACTTCTCGCAAAACTACACTATCACAAATACTGCTTAAATTTATAATATAAATGGTTGTAACTTTTTTAATTTATGAACCGATTGAAATTAAGTAAAGGCTAAATGTTAAGGGAAGTTTACCAAAATACAACGGTGACTAGTCATACTACTACTGTACTACATACTCGTACAAATTGCATTCAAATCGGTTATGCCGTTTCTGAAATTAGCGCGCACAAACGTACTGGCAAAAAAGATATTGAGTAATCATTGTTTTGGGGACTATTATATTGATAAATACCTCCAATAATATATTTTTTCATTCATCGTCCATGCATGTACAGACAGCGATCCGTTACATTTTGATTCTATGTATAGATTATATCGCAATAGTGTTGGTTTTTTCGACGAATGTTTAAAGATGGCAAATTAAGGTTACTTTTTACGAAGGTTTTAAAATATTTATATATAATTTCCAGACATAGACCCAGACGCGTCTTCCATTGAGTCGTCTGAGGACTGGGAGAACAGTGTGAACAGCTCCGAGCTGGACGTGCAGTATCAGAGTGATGACGAACGAGCTGATAATGAGGTAATTTCAATTATGGTTCCTTTTAGTTTACATTTCAAAATAAGCATAGATAAAGGTGATATGCCGCATTTTGTGATTTTTGTATTTCTGTGCATATAAATTGTTATGAACATTTTAAAGATTTTTTCATATTTTCATTGCAAAAGAAGTAAGTTATAATATGTAATTTAAGAGAATCTAGTGTCGAGACACTCCGTCCTCAATTTTCAGTGATCTTAGTTCGTCCGTTCTCAATTGAGTGGCGCAACTCAACACCTCAACCGCTCTACTCAACCACGCTTTCTCTTCGGTACCAGTGCGGAGAAATGAAAATATTTTATAATATAATGTTTCCCCCGAGTGGGAATTAAACGGATCGTATTTACAGTCAGACACACTAGGTTCTCTCTGCCTACCGTGCTATGCGAGAAAAAGTGTAAAGCTAAAAAAAAAAAATAAGTAGCCGATATTTGTGTGTTACTTTCTACATTAGAAATATGCCTTTTTTTGTTTCTATCGCATATATATATTTGATATAAAATCTCATATATTAAATTTATTGAGAAAACGTTTAAAAATTTGAACACAGCGAAATTCGAAACCGCGACACTCTTGGATGGTATCCAAAGAAATTCGCTGCGTTCAAATTTTTATACGTTTTCTAAATATGTTTTTCAATTTCCTAAGTGGTTAATTAACATATTTCCCCTACAACACTTCACCTTTCACCTTCACCTTTACTCCATGAAAAAAAAAACTTTATAAAATTTTCCTTTTTTACTCATTTTCTATATTCTTCTTACCCCTCTTGAACGGTATTTAGTAAAAGCTGACAGTTTGTACAATTTTTTCAGGCAGTTGGCATGGTGTTGCCAGAACTATCACGTTACGCTTCGACCGCCAGTTAAATTCTTATCTTTATGGCAACTTATTGGATTCATTTTTAAATTTAGCGCGCCAAATATTGTAATAATATAATTGTTTGGTTTGTTTGCGGTTATTTTATTTTGAAAACGATATGATGTTTGTATTGTTTTAATTTGATTAATGTTTCACTTAATAACCTCTTTAATATATTTTTTAAATTGTGTAAACCTAATGAACCGTTTTTTAAAGCCTCTGGCATATATACTTTTTTTTAATTACAAATTTATACATCCTCCATGTAAGAATTATGTGTCAACTTGTTTATTTGACAGTTAAAAAGATTATAAATGTCAGATATATGCATAAGTGGTAAATCTATTCAAAATTTCTCAAGTTGCTAATTATATTTAAATTTACTGGTAAATATTTATGTACAGCATACAACAGTAAAATTATATATAATAAATAAATATGTCAAAGTAAAGTTAAACATACAATGGTTCAAAATATAATTTATCAACTTATAAAATATTTTTATAAAGGCTTAACAATATTAATAAAAATTATTCAGAACCTAATTCAGAATAAATTGTCAGAGACTAAAAAGAAGTTAAAGAAAATTGTTTCATTGTTGAAACTTGAATTAAATTATTATTCTTTGCAGATTCAAAACTTTTGTTTTTGTCCATAGTTAGTTTGAATTTTCAATAGAATAATCTTTATTGCACATAAAAAAACCAAACCTAAGAGAAAAAAAACATATATAATTCATTTTCTGTAATTTTTTGTTATCTTGTTAACTTACTAGACTAGCGAATTAAATTTTGCTGTCAGCTAAATGTCGCTTATATCTTTAGAATTATTATCTTAAACATAGTAAAATTATATTTTAACTTTTTATATATTTATGAATTAATAGTAGTCTAAAATATAGAGAACATTCTGTTTATATGTATTTAAGTTCATGACAATTTTATTTGTTTATTAATTAAAACGTTAGTTTCATCTTTGCTTACTGTAAACAATGGCAATGACGCATCCCTAGTATGCCAAAATTGTAATTGACAAAAAAGTCGTCAAGTTTGTGATTCTTTTTTAAATGTAATTAATTATAAAACTGAATATTATGAATTAAAAAATATTGGCGACGCTCTTTCATTTTATGCATATAGTTATATTTAATAAGACAATAATATTAATTTGGTTATTTTGCACAAAAATCGATTAAGTCTTTAAATTTTGTTTAGAAGTAATCGATTTTAATTAATTTTTATATAATGTTTTAATTTTAAATAAATATGCTTTTAGATCTTTAATCATTATATGAATATTGGAATAATGTAAGGTAAATTTTAATCGTTGTATGTATTTACATTATATATTATATAAACGAATTTACTAATCATTTGTTAGGTCAAATATTGGTGTGCTTAAAACATTTAAAATCTACACACAACATATTTAATTTGTATTTTAATAAAAAATAAAATTTTATATTGTTAAAAATAAAAAATATTGTATCAGAATATAATAAACAGAATATTGTATCTTTTTTTATATACATTGTATTTAGAAAATTATTTTCTCAAGTAAGCAAGTATATTAATATTTTGTTTTAAATAGAAATTTTAAATGAAACACAAAGACATTTTGTTAGTTTTAGAATATGTTATCATTTTTAATTAAACAACCATTAAATTTATATCTAATTATTATAAAAAAATATATGTTTCCGTGGCCTAACTCGAAAAAATTGCAATTTTTTTATTATGAAAAAGTTAAAAGTTCAAGACTATAAAATCTAGACGTAAAATTAATCTGTTTGGTGATTAGATCTAGATTGAATTTAAATTTTCATTTAGGTCACTTTCAGTATAAAAGTGTATTTTAATATTGATATATCAACACTGCCAACTAATATCACCTGAAATTGTTTCATCGCATATTAAAAACATATTGAAGTAAATGATGTAATGATTTTTAATCATATATTGGAAATTAATCAAAGTAATGTCTTCATATAATGTAGCAAATAGAATGTAGATACAATTCTATTTGCTACATTATATATATTAATATTGTTCGTCGTTGTGCGCGTTGTTTCCGATTGAAAGAATTATCGGTCGAAATTCGAAAATAATATTTATATATAATTTTCTTTTCATACCTTTATTATCGGGAAATATTTAGTATATTATAAATATATTGTAATAATTAAAGACTTGTAAAGGGTGAAAGTGATATGCTTAAAGTTTTGCGTTACAATTTTATGCAATGTTAGGCGACTTAAACAGTTTAATTTTGTATAACAAAAGAGTGGAGTTGGATAATAATCCAATTTTGTTTTTTTTTACGATTTTATGACAATAAAAAAAGGAATAAAAAATTAACAAATTAGCAAAAAAACACTAGTTTTAAAGTGAAAAAATTCAATACGTAACATTTTCAATGCTTCATAGAATTGTGAAAATTCGAACATACGATATATCATTTTCATCCGAGCATGTCCTAGATTTAGAAATTGTCCATTTTGTTTTTCTAGTAGTAAGTTTTTTCAAGTATGAGTCCGTTGAGGGGCAATGGGCTCGCATGAGTCCCGCCTTCCAACGAGCAATGGTTCAAAAATGGGGCTATGCGGGAATTCAAGGTTGTTTTTTATTGATGTGTTTTAAATTTAAAGTACACATACAATATCTAAGAAATAGTAAGGTTTTTTTTAAATACATGTAATGATAATAATACTGATTTCAATATCACATTGTTAAATGATTTTTAAGAATTAAGTTTGCTATATCTTTTTTTTGGTAAAAAAAAAATATTTTTTGTGTTTCTGTAAATTAATGTAATATTTTAAGTACATATCATTAGTTAGTCACAGTTCGTCCTTACAAAGTGCTGGTTTGAGTTTTTCCTACAGCAAAAGTTATATAAAACGCATATTAAGCGAGTATATCGTGGCACAGTGGGACGGTCCCTGTTTTTGGTTGGTTGGTTTTGGCAAACCACGATTGGTTGAGGGTTCGATTCCCTGTCAGGAGAATGTTATATTCAAGTTATGTTCAGTTTTTCGCTCTCGTAATACAAAGCGCGTCGTTGAGTTCCGCTACTCGTCGAAGAATCGTTCTCTCAACCTTTTTTTACGTAAAGCGCAGTTAGCTTCTTGTATGCGAATTCAGGTATCAGGTATACTACATTTGTAATTCATAATGTTTCATAAAATATATACAGTTGTATCTATTTCTCACAATCTACATATGTTTATGGATTATCGAATAAAGGAAATTGTACTAATTGTTTTCTTTTTATTTTTTTTCTAAAACTTACATTATATTAACAATAGGTATTATTTACTGATTAAGATTTATGGAAACCATTATAGCGTAATTTTCGTAAATTTCGATCCCCATTTAGAAGAATATTTCAGTTCAGTAAATGAGTTGATAAATCGAAAATGTTTACATATTTTAATGTTTAATTTGTATTAGTAAATTTTGTTTTATGTTATTTAATACTTATATACGTAAAATTGTTAGATTTGCTTGATTTTTTTTGATTTAGTCCTTTATTCGTTTTCTAAATATAACAAATCCTGATGTCTATTAATATTGAAAATATTGTGCATATATGAATCATCTGAATCTGCAACTCAATCATTAAGACAAAGGTGTAAGAAACTAGCATATTTAAAGTAAACCCCTAATCATATAAATATATATATATATTATAAACCCCTTTGTATACGATTTCGTAGCGACCCAACAAAACGTGTCTTAAGCGGGAAATAAAAAACTAAATGGATAGTTGTTTTGTGAATATATTAAAATAAAATTGTTAAACTAAACAAATTTTATAACAATGTTACGATTTATGACATTTATTTGTCAAGTACTATTTAAAGTTTTAAATTGTAGGCTTAAGTACCATTAATTTGACCATACTTTTAACATGTTTTAAAGTTTTTAAGAAGTGTTAATCACACACAATTTTAACGCAGTGGGATTCCAACCTTTAACGTTTTTCCTTTATTTATACATTATTTATTGCACACAATTTGCAATAAAGTAAAATGCACAAAAGGATGATATGTAACCTCGAGGATGAAGTTAGCTCTAATAAATAAACGGAGTGAAAAAGTGAGTGAGTTTTAATTAAAAAAGACATATTTTTGGGCAGGATTTGAACCCGCGCCTCTTGAAAACCGTTCAAGTCTGAACTGAAAAGTCTTGAATGGTTTTCAAGAGGCACGGGTTCAAATCCCGCTGAATTCAAATTTTTTATTCGTTTTTTAAATATGTCTTTTTCAGTTTCCTTAGTGTGGGAATAACACTTTAAAAATGTTAAAAAAGTCTTTTTAACAAATCTTCTTGTTTCTTTATGTATATATTCATCTATATATTAGTCTTTACACAAAATAAGTATACATCAAATCCAAAAAAAAATGCAACAATAAAACAAAACAATGTTTATTATTATTATTATAAGTAACAAAATGTATATTTATTTAAATAGCAATTATCAAAATAATAAAAGTTAATTTCAATGACAATTATTTAAGTCTTCTTTTTCTCCAAACGTTGGAACTCTTCTAGAAGAGATTCTTCTTCGATGAAAGGAAATGAATCTGAAAAAAAAATTGAATCAAAAAAAAAATTCCAGAAATAATTGAAAAAATAGCAAGGCTATAATATATCTATATATAAAGGCCATGGTGGCACAGTGTTAGCGTCTGACGGTAAACACAATTGGTTGTGGGTTCAGTCCCCACTCGGGGGAATGATTATATTTAACATATTTTCATTTCTCCGCGCTGGTTCCTAAGAGAAAGTTCCGTTCCGCTGCGTTGAGTTCCGCCACTCAACACGCAATGTCTGTATTCGGGAGAGACAGTGGAGAACGGAAGTTCCAATGAGAAACAAGGTAAGATCCTATTCGGAGGAATGATTATTTTTAAATTACTAGCTGTGCCCGCGACTTCACCCGCGTGGAATTCTAAAATAAAAGTAGCCCAAGTCTTTATTATATTAGCCATCTGCATCTCGGCAAAATCGGTACAGCCGGAACAAAGAGAGAGACAAAAATTGGAAAAAATGTTAATAGATATAGCATGGGTATATCGTATCGTGGCCGAGTTGACGATTTCATGAATGAAATCGTCAACTCTTTGACGACATTATAAAATGTTTTCTTAGTTTCGCGTATTTCGTACTTAAAAGGGGATCAAAGCAGTAAGGGAAAGTTTTTGAAGGAATCCTGTCCGAAAGCAAGCTTTTATCTCGGTGTATTTATATTATGACGTCTTAGGACTTGCAGCCTATAAGAAACGCACTGGTCATTTTTATCTAATACAGCTACAAGTGGACAAGTGCAAGTGGTGGTTTGGAGGAGATCGCCCAAGTCAGTCAGTAAATCAATACAAACTATTTTATAAATAAATATATATATATAGAAAATAGATAAATTAACTCCACCTTCACGTTCCAATTTCAGTTTCCCCACAAGCTCTTTGTTGTCTTCTTCTTGCTCACTCTTTATATCTAATCCGAATCTTTCCTGAAATTATAATATTGCTATCAAAATTAAAATTTAATTAATTAATGTCATCTGACAGTAAAGCAATAAACCGGTTTAAATTATTATTAAATATGTATATATGGAGTGTTCCGAGACTACGTCATCTCTGCGTATGCGGGATATAGCATGAAGCAATGAAAATATATAAATTAAATACTAATAATTTATTAATATTAATACTAATATTAATATTATAAATTCGAAAGTAAATTTGTCCGTCTGACTGTGACGTCATCACAGCCAAACCGTTGAAATGACTGTTATGAAATTGTATATAGAGATAATTTACGGTTTTGGCATAAATATTGGCTACTCTTTTCTTCCATTTTTTTTTTATTTTTATAAATCTGCCACCAATTGTAGGTAACAGCTATAGTTCATGCAGGCGAAGGCTCAAGCGGGTCGCAAGTAATAATATTTTTTTAATATAATAGGCGACTCGATTCACACTCGGTGGAATGATCATACTTTAATTATTTTTATTTCTCCGCACTTGAATTCCTTCGTAATTACATTTTTGTAATTAAAACCAACCGCAAAATGAATACCTTTAAAAGCTTTGGTAGACCATCTTGTAAGTGATACCAGCTCAGTATGAACATGAGCGACACGAAGAACAGGTTTGAGCATACACCTTCAAATAAACACCAATCAATTACAAAATGAGAAAAATATTAATTATTTAAACATTTGTCCCTAAAGTTTTTTTACAATTAAATATATTATTTTACATCTCAATACATTTCGCATAGTAAAATTGTTCACAATTCGTTCATTTTAGATATATTTCGTGCTGGTTCGAGTATTACAACTCGTGAAATCTAACCAAGTCATGGAAAATATAATATGTAATGTGTATATTTATACGTAAATATTTCCTCGCGAGGGAATTGAACCCATAACCATAGCGTTCAGTAAAACAGATCTAAATAAATCTATAAAACATATGAAACTAAAAATCTAGTTTTTGTAATAATATTTAAAAAATATACATATACATTGTGCTAAATTAAAAAAATCGTAAAAAATGTCTTTCAACATATATATTTATTTAAAAAGACTAATATGTCACATACGATTTGACAATTTATCACGTATAACGTCGATTAATCACGTATAATATTGTTTTTCATGAAGACATGTAGATTATTATCAAATATCAATATATACGCGATTAATACAGGTAAAATAGTTGCCTTTTTTCAGCTTCACGCTTTTCCCGCATAGCAGGTTCACAGAAAGCCTGGTGTCAAGATACTCCGTTCTCTACTTCCCACTTGAATCTAAGAACAGTTATTAAAACTAATTAATATTAAAAAAAAGTTTGATTTAAAAACAATTACAACCTAAGTTTTATAACGAAAATCTAAAAATAATTTAACGACTCGATTAAAATACGAGTTTTTAATGCTAATGACCATGTGCAAATGATAAATTAAAAAAAATGTATTTTCACAAATAAATATCGAATATAATGAAATAAAATTTAAATTAAACATTCTTGAATAATTTATATTTAACAAAACACTATTTTTATTCAAATTAATAATGACAGGTTATATTATCTTTTTTAAACTGCCATTATTTTTTTTTCTTTTAATATGGTGGCAAATAAATAATGAAATGGCATTCTTAAAAAAACGTAAACTTAAGTTTTTTTTGTATACCTACACATTTGTTTTTTTTTTTTTTATTTATGAGTGAATAATGAATAAACATGCTTACTAAAACATTTTACCAATGAGGGCGGACGTCTTCGGCCAAAAGTACATAGCGTATCGGAGTCCTGTGAAATGCGCCTCGATGTGAAGTTCACACGAGAAAAGTTGTACGAAACGCGATTGTAGCTCTACATATGCGTCTGTTACCGGATGATCCTGTGTTCGAATTTAGTTAGATTACAAGCTTTTTATATAGAAACTTATTTGGTAATTTATTATTCTAATATTACATATTTGTTTTGTTCATTCCCTATTATTGATATATAGTCTGTAAATTATAATAAACCTGTTTTTTGATATATAAAAAATTAAAAAAGATGCCAATTTTAAATCGTGATAGATTTTTCTTAAAATTCCATGTGAAGATGACAAAAGTTTAATAAGTGAAGCACGAGATATTCTGTAGTTCACTAGACATTACAATGTCAGTTTAAGCACAATACCATATGATATAATTCAAAATAATAAAAAAACAAATAGACACACGCAAACGCGGGCCTATCCAAATGTTGAAATTCTTTGGCCAGCTTTAAACGTGTTTCGTAATATTATTTAAAATAGCGAAAGAATATACGTAATACAAATCTGTACCAGACGTAAACATATTGATAAGTAGAATTGCATATGCATTTTTTTTTCTATATTAATAGGCATCAGGATTTAGTTTTATTTATAGGACGAATAAATGACTAAATCAAAAAATAAGCAAGTAAATCTAACAACTTCGCGTCAAAAAAATTATTTGAAAGAACATAAAACAAATTTACGAATAAAAATTAAATTTGAAGATAGGAGCCTGCTCTGTAAAGTATGAAATGAAAGAAAATGAACGCTCGGCGGGCCGCATTAAAATACTACCCACAACACTGTCGGTTGCTTACCCCTGATATATTGATTGATTGATAAATCCAGAGAATATTATAAAAGCGTATTAATAATCAAATACAAACATAAATTATTGAAAACAAGCAAGTTGACAAAAGGACAAAAGTGTTACCTGATCATCCTCAAAGTCACTGAACAGCTCCACTTGTATGAGTTGTTTCTCTTCATTAAAGCCTGACAATAATAGAGGAGCTAAGAACAAAGTTCTAATTATTTCATGTAATTTTGATCTGAAAAAGGAGTAAAATTTCTATCTAATATAATGTGTGGTTACAAAATTGTTTTTTAACGTAAGAACGATGTGAGCTTTGTATACAACTTTCATTAAACACATACATGATGCTCAGTTCACACTTCTTGATAAAATATACAGCTTCACGCTTTTTCCCGTATAGCAGGAGAGTCAAAGGACCTAGTGTCGAAACACTCCGTTCTCCACTTGCCGCCCGAACCCAAGACATAGGCGTATCGCTTTATCTTGTTCACCAGAGCGGAGAAAATGAAAATAATGTTCAACCAGTCGAACAGTCCCACTGCGCCATGATAGACACTAGTATCTATTATTAAATTAAAACTATATTAAAGAGACTTTTATGTTTTTAATAAACTTTCTTATAAAATATAAACATATCTCTCTGATGTTCTAAAACTATATGTTAACTATTTGAAATTCACGCATTTACAATTTAAATATAATATTTTCTCGATTGAGGTGCGAATCCACAACTATCGTATATTCCGCCAGCAGCTGAGCCACTGCGCCACAATGGTATTAATAAATATTTTTATAATTATACTGTAAAATCCGTTTAATACGATTTATTTTGTAAGCAACTACCAAAATCCCGTTTTGAGTAAGAAAATTGAATTAATGGGAAAGACAAATAAAACATTTTACATAGCTATTTCACGTCTCACGTCTTACGCAAAAAAATCGAGGCTATACTAAGTGTTATAACATACATCCGAAAACTCACCTATGTCTAAGAATGGCAGATCTGCAGGATGATGATACAAGGGCGCCTCCGGTGGACCTCAATTGAGCACATACCATGAACATACCTAGAATAATTAATACATTCATAGGATGTAATTCTTTTTTGCATCTCTGTGCTATTACACTCATTACTCCACTTTTCGCCCGAAATAATACTATAATAATACAATTTTAATATGTAAAGCAGTGGGCAAGTGGTTGTAGACCA
Organism: Podotricha telesiphe; assembly: GCA_038994665.1. NCBI lineage: Eukaryota > Metazoa > Arthropoda > Insecta > Lepidoptera > Nymphalidae > Podotricha > Podotricha telesiphe. The sequence goes on along the minus strand of JAOYRR010000431.1, from coordinate 674,043 downwards.
ATGCCCAATTTAAAAATTTGGCAGCTCAAGTAAACTCTTAACTTTTGCCCTATATGTAATCACTGCTGCCATTTTTCCGCGTTTTATCTTAAGCTCAACTCTAACTACAACCTTGCTCTTGGCATTAACATATCTTGGTTGGGCAATATATCCTCACTAAGGAGAATGTTTATATATAATAATTTATGTTTATATATAAATTTTCAGTTAAGTAAGACAAATCAAATATTTGGTTTAGCCACCTTCATAGCATAATTTAAATGTGAGTTTAGTGAAGAGTTATAGAACAAAAAAAAGTTATAAAACAGAAAAAATTAATAAAAATAATAGAAAACTGTCAAATAAAGATACAAGTATGTATTAAAAAATTCTAATTCTAATATTATTATTTTTTTTTAATATTAATAAGTATAAAAATATATTAATAAAACAATCAGAAATTACCATATATTAAAACAAAATATTGCTTGCAAATTATTTTGATTACATTTTAAATTAGTGCATACCAAGTTCCTTATTAATTTGAGACTCAGGCACTTCCAATGCAAGCTTAATTCTATAAGGTTGCTGTGACATCAACACTTGGCTGCGTCTAGTCAACTGTACATGAGCAGAGGGGAATGAGCAAACCCCTATATTTTCATCACAAGACCTAAAAAAATGTATAAAATATCATTTGTTATAACAGTGGAGAACAGACTAACCCTGCTATAAAGAAAAAAGCATGAACCTAAAAATTTACGTTTAAAAATTAGGCAAATCATATTTAGAGAACTAGTACAAATTATTAAGAAAATTAAAAAGTAGTATTCATTAATAAGAAAATAAGTACTTAGTGCAGCATGAAACAGAATGTAAATACAAATAAATATTTGTAGGAGTATATAAAATAATTAATGAATAATAATTTATATATAGACTTTATCATGTGCTTTGACTGTGCTCAACTCACTATCAACTTGTAAGAATGTTTACATTAAAATAATATAACTCTTTCCATATTGCTAGGTATTGGCTTCCCAGTATGCACTGTCTCTAAAATATGAGATAAGTGGAGAACAGTCTCTTAATATTAGTTATTTTTCAAAAAAAATCTAACTATATTCACATATCAATAATATTATTAAAGAAAAAAAGTCTTTATAATTAATACTTACTTGAACTGTAAATGTACAGGTCGCACATGCGTTACATTCGGCATGTATGTGTAATAAAATATGACGTATAAAAATATTGAAATCCATAATATTGCTGACAATAGCACCGCAACTACGCCAACTCTGTATAACACTTCTTTGACACTTGTAATACTTTCATTTGTTTTCTTCTTATATCCCGTATATTGGTCACTAACAAAAGATTCTAGAGGTTGCCGGACAAAATCACGAAAAACTTTAAACGGATTTAAATAAGCTAAAGCCATTTTGTTTAAAATTTTACACACTAATCACTCTGCCCGCTTTATCATATTATAAATAACCAAACGGTCAAGGAAACGGACCTAGCGTGTCGCAGGGCAGATAACTTTGATTTCATATAAAAAAAATGATAATTTCCTAAGATAAATTTCACAAGCGCTGGAGGGTAAGCCTGATAACGGCGTAAAGAATATCTATAATGCAATATTGAGCGTTCACAGTTCACAAACAATTATCGCTGTGTGTTCATATGTCGATAAGAAATCGTTAAAAGATATTAATTAATAATAATAACGGGTAGCGGTGTAAATGTTTTTATTTACTTCTGTGTCTGTCATAAATGAAGAAACAGCTGACAATTTGACAACTAGCAATGGGCGAGTTGAAATTTGAGTCTATTGACTCGAATAACTCGATTTCCTTATTCAATCAATTTAATTCATTAGAATTGTGTCTTATTTCATTTTTATAATTCGATTACTTGAGCGATATTTAATTCTAACCAAAGTTGAAGCCATCGTGGCAGCGACGGGACAGCGTCTGAGTGGTAATCGCGATTATTTGTAGGTTCAATTCCCACTCGGTGAAATAATAATAATTTTCATTTCTTCACTCCAGTGAACAAGATAAAGCGCGGCGTTTCGCAGTTTCAAATTCGGATGGATAGTGAAATACGGAGAGTTTTGACACTAGATTCTCCTGATTACCCTACTACGCAGGAAAAAGTTTACAGCTCAAAAAATACATGTCCATCATAATCTTCATGATTCTCGATCATGTGGATCATGAAATACATACTTTATTCTTATCTAACGCTAGATTTTCTCTGTCTGCCTTGTTGCATGTAACATATAAGAAAAGTAAAAAATGTAAGTATTATTAAATTCAACTTAATCTATGAACCATGGTTTGTATACTTTTATTGTTAAAATAAACCAATGCCCAAACATCAAAGGTGCTCCATATTCCATCTTGTGAATGAAATTTTCCCTGAGAGAGATAAGTATTAATTTTATGTATTTTAACTCTTCATTACACCAAGTTGAATACATTAGTAACAATATTGGAGACTGAAGAGATAGGACAATAATTATTTATAACAATTTATGTAAAAAGTATCTAAAAATAACAGTACTATAATTGATTTATTTTTATTCGTACTTATTGAGTTTATCTAAACAGTGAGTAAACCAATATAATAAATTATATTGTCATAATCATTTTCGAAGTGTATATTTTGGGCAATGGCAATTATGTAATGTCAACAAATGACAAGTTCTGTTAAAAAAATACATTGCTATTAAAATGAGCATAACGCACCATAAATAAAGAATAACTAATTGTTTTTATAAAATGCTGTAAAATTTAATATATAAGTAAAACTCATTTGTATAATAATGCTACGAACACACAGCTACCATAGATTTAATTTTTATAAAAGATTTATTTCAAGCACTACACGAATAATCAAAACAGAAAACTTAGCAGCTACCGCATATAAGCCGGAAATTGTAGAAAATCATAAATATGAACAATGGGAAAAGAATAAGAATTTCAAGGCAGATAATAAAAGTGAAAAATGTACTTTAAGTTTAGTATTACCTCCACCAAATGTAACGGGGAAACTCCATTTAGGTTACTTCTATATTTTTAAATTTATTTACTTTATCAATTAAATAACTTTATATAATAATAAATTATTGTATTATAAATAACGATATAAGTATTTACAGAATTGAATTTACATGATAAGAAATAGATTTTTTATTTCATGAAATATGTAATATACACTATGCATGAATAAGTGAATTTTCAGACCATTTTTAACTTTACATTTTCTATATAAATTGTGCATGTTATTATAAATGCAGAATTTATACATAAAATTTAAATATATAAATCTAAATACTTTTTACCTAAATATTTACAAGTGGTAAGGATATAAGTAAATGTTAAAATTTTAAATATTTTAGGACATGCTTTATCATGTACTATACAAGATGTTATTGTAAGAAGAGGGAGGTCAATGGGCCTAAATGTGATGTGGTTGCCTGGAACAGATCATGCTGGGATAGCTACTCAGGTAAATTTAAAATAATTAAATGAGATATTAAAATTTTTATCACAATCATATTTTCCTTTATTAAAACAACTTATTACTTGTTTTACCCTTTTTGAATTTGATAGCCTGAGTGGACCTAGTGTATAACATTATTTACATTTTTATCCAGAGAGTCTTGTCTAAGAAAACCATTAAAATAGTACAGTAAATATTTTAAAGGTAGTAGAGTGACTGCGTCTGACTGTATATACAATAGTTGTAGGCCTGATTCCCATTCAGGGGAACAATTACATTTAAATTATTGTCATTACTCCACTCTGGCTGACAAAGTGGGGTGTTGAGTTCTGTCTCACACAATGTCTTGGATTTGGGTGGAAAGCAGAGAGTGGTGTGTCGACACTAGGCTCTCTCTGCCTACTGTACTATAGGCGAAAAGGGTAAAGCTAATATATATATTTTTCCGTAATTTTATTAGAACCACATCATCATCCCCAGCATCAGTCAAACATATTAAAACTGTATCATAATTCTTTATAATAATCTATATATTAATGCAATAAGTGTCAAATACAGGTAAAATTAAGGTTATAATCATTTTTTTATAATTTAAACTACATAGTCTTCTTTATATTTTCGTCCACAGGGTGTTGTAGAAAAATATCTCAAATCCACTAAAAATATAAACCGTCATGACATAGGCAAAGATAAGTTTAATGAAGAAGTTTTGAAATGGAAAGAGAAACAGGGAAATAATATTTGTAAACAATTAAGACTTCTAGGTTGTTCATTAGATTGGTCTCGAGAGATATTTACTATGGATGAAAAACATACACACGCTGTCAACACAGCTTTCATTGATTTATTCAAAAAAGGTTTAATATATAGAAAAAAGGCTTTAGTAAATTGGTGTAATGCTTTAAAATCAACTGTATCAGATATAGAAGTTGATAATATATCAATAAATGGTCCCACTGATATAAAATTGCCGGGTTATGAGAAAGCAATTAAATTTGGTCTTATTTATAATTTTGCGTATAAAATATATGAAAGTGACGGAGAAGTTGTTATATCTACGACCATGCCTGAAACTATGTTAGGTGATACTGCTGTAGCTGTACATCCTGACGATGAAAGGTAGTTTTAAATTTTGTGTACTTTACAAATTACACATTATTACATAATATTTATAATACTACATAATATGAGGCCATCGTAGCACAGTGGGAAAACATTTGACTGTAAGCGCGATTGGTTGTGGGTTCGGTTCCCACTCGGGGGAATATTTCATACACACAATCGAGACACGAGTGGAAAGTAGAGACTGGAGTGTCATAACACTAGGTTTTCTTTGACTACCTGCTACTGCTACGCGGAAAAAGTTGCAGCTGAAAAAATATTATACTTATTTAATAATGTATATTTATTGTATGCGAACATTTTTTAAATAATTATATTTTAAGATAATTTAACAGGGTCAACACCAAAAACCTTGCGTCAGGCATTCCAGTCTCAGTTTTTTCGAATACGATTGCATATTTAACGCCGTGCTCTGTTTTACTTATATTATGAAAATGAAAAGAGTCAAAAGTCATTCGAATGAATGACGATTGAACTCACAGCCGTCGCGTTTACATTCAGATACTGTCACTGCGCCTCTATGGTCTCTAATACTTTTAAATCAACATAATTATTTCAACATAACTAGATTCGAACCCACGACATCTAGTTAAGACATACAGTTTTTTTTTTAAATTATATCTTAGTATTGTAAAACTGTTTTTTTTTCTTCAGGTACAAACATTTAAATGGTAAGAAAGCTATTCATCCATACAGAAACACTAGTATTCCAATAATATTCGACAAATCCGTCGATATGAAATTTGGTACGGGCGTGGTAAAAATAACGCCGGCGCACAGCAAAATAGATTACGAAATGGCTCACCGCCATAATTTACCATTATTACAAATAATTAACGAACACGGCGTCATACAAAATTCCGGTAAATATGATAATATGAAAAAATATGAATGTCGCGAGAAATTGCTTCTGGATTTGGATGAGTTGGGCCTTTTGAAATCAATTAGCGCTCATCAAATGGCATTGCCCGTGTGTAGTCGAACGGGCGATGTAATAGAATGCATTCCTAAAGAACAGTGGTTTATATCGTGTAATAAGTTAAACGAAAAAGCGAAACAAGCACTTTTGGACAAGAAATTGAAGTTACAACCAGAAAAATTCGTTAAAAATTGGCAAAATTGGACAGAGGACAGTCGAGATTGGTGTATCTCGAGGCAATTGTGGTGGGGTCACCAAATACCAGCCTATAAATGTAGCTTCCAAGAACATATTGTTTGGATAGCAGCGTTCGATGAGGAAACTGCTCAAATTGAGGCCTCCAAGTTTCTAAGATGCTTGCCCAGAGAAGTAAATGCAGAAAGAGACACAGATGTTCTCGATACTTGGTTCTCGTCAGGACTTTATCCCTTTGCGTCTTTAGGATGGCCTGAAGTAACTGAGGACTATATGAAATTCTATCCACTAAATTTAATGGTGACAGGCCATGATATTTTAGGCTTCTGGGTACATAGAATGGTAATTTTGGGCTTGGAATTGACAGACAAATTGCCGTTCAACAATGTTTTATTACACGGTGTCATATGTGACAGCAAAGGCGCCAAAATGTCCAAAAGTAGAGGCAATGCTATTGATCCTATAGACATTATAAACGGTATTTCCATGGAAGATCTTAAAAATAAGGCTGTTGATATGAAAAAAGATGGTGTAATTAATACTGATGAATTCAACAGAGCTCTGGGATATTATAAATCGAATTTCTCCAATACTAACGGCATTCCACAATGTGGCGTGGACGCTCTACGCTTCACACTTTTGACCCAAGATATTAAATCGCATTTTGTTAATTTCGACATACATCAGTGTCACGCTAATAAATTATTTTGCAATAAAATTTGGCAGAGCATTAAATATATGCAGCTGTCATTTGTGAAATTAAAACAGCTTGACGAAGATATAACAATCGAGGATCTAACCTATTTCGATAAGTGGATACTTAGCAGATTATCCAATATGGTTGAATCTGTTAACAATTCCATGGACGCGTATGACTTCCATTTAACAACAAAATCGTTAAAAACACACATCTATAATGAATTTTGTGATATTTACCTAGAAACGACTAAGTCAGGTTTTGAAAATGCTAATATTAGAATAGGATATGCCCATGGGCATACTCTATCAGCTGTTTTGAACACAGCATTGAGATGCTTAGCCCCTTTTATGATTTACGTGACAGACGAATTAATACCAAAAATACCTACATTTGAAACTAACATTGTACACAATTTTAATGATAAACTTAAAACAAACTACGATTTTCCTCTAAGCAAAGATTTTAAAACTTGGCGAAATGAAACGTTAGAGAAGCAAATTCACAAACTCTTGAACACTATCTATCTAATACGTGAGATTAAGGGATTTTACAACATGTCCAATAAAATTAAACCAGCTATCTATGTAAGGAGTAGCGACAAAACTCTCATTAGAGATTTAGAAAATAACGAACTAATTGTTAAGAATTTAGCCAAAAGTGGGGATATTGGAATAAACGTAAATACAGATAAGAAAGTATTAAATGCAATAGTAGACAAAAATACCGAAATAAGTGTAGAAGTAACTGGCGACATAGAACATACAATATCAGCTGCAAAAGATAAATTACGAAAGAAAATTCTCAAAATGGAGGAAAATGTATTGAAAACTGAAAATAAAATGACAAGCAATCAGTATGTAAATAATGTTAACGAAGTAACACAAGAATTAGACAAAGAAAAATTAATATTAAAAAAGGAAGAGTTAAATCGTTTACGAAGACTAATAGGGTAAAATAAATTATTGAAATTTTTTGTTTTTTTTTAAGTATTATTCATATTCTTAGGGATATGGAAAACATTCTAAGAAAACGTATAAAAATTAGAACGTAGAGGCGACCTCACAACGGCTACGAAATAAAATGTAAGTGTCACTTGTTATTTTTCAGTAACAATATATTTGAATGACAGTTGTTAGAAAAAATGAATAAAACATTTTATTTACAACCAATAATATATTTATTTTATTTTTAATTGACTAACAATTGTAGCGGGTCTTATAGTACAAAGGATAGACGAACATATAACTGTCACAAAAAACTTTTAGGAGTTTAAAGTAAAAATTAAAAACACAAAATATCTAGCGTAACAGGATTCGAACCCGCGCCATTTGAAAACCATCAAAACTCTAACCAATTAATACTAAGCTATACTTTCTTATCGAGTGATAACTAAATTCTTATACACTTGTACAACGAGTTTTCTTATATAAGTTTCATACATAAAGGATATGATTAAAAATCTTCAAACTTAGATACTATTAGTTATAACAATCACAATTTTTTTTATTAATTAAATTTGATATTAAGAATGATAATGATGAAAGTGTTTTTTTTGAGAAAAGCAAAATTGACCTATACAAATAAACGCAGCAGGATTTGAAGCTGTGCCTCTTAGGTAAGATACCAATGGTTCCAACGTAAAATATCGTATATATTTTTTTTACCAACATTACAGTAAGGCTGCACAAAAGTTTATATGTAAATTTTAAACTAAATTAATTTCTTAAAAAAATTAATTTGCACATTCATATATGATATACTACTGTAAATTAAAATAATGTTAAGATACGTAGGAGCCATCGATACACTTTACTGAGCAAAAAATATATAAAGATCGAATTTTATATATATATATATATATATACATATAATAGTTGTCTGTACACGGATAATATTTATCATTTTACATTTACGTTTATCAATATAATAGAACCCAAAACAATGATGTTTAATTTTCTTTTCTGTTTGTTTGTGCACGCTAATCTCAGAACGACTTTACCGATTTAAATGCAATTTTGACTATTCTGTTGTGGTAACCTTCCCTTTGTGGTTCCCTTAACATTTAGTGTGTATTTCATTTCAATCGGTTCATAACAAAAAAAAAAAAATTTTTTTAAGTAGAAACTATTATGTAAGGGAGATTGCGGGCGGGCGAATATATATAGATATATAATTCAATTTATATACGGAATAGGTATCTACATGTATTTGACAGATCAAAAAAGTAACAACTTTATATTTAACTAGCGATTTGATACATCATCTTTTTTTCGCATAACAGGGTTGTCAGAGACAAGTTGACTTCCGCCACTGGACACGCAATGTCTCGATTCGAATCTTTACTGGAAAGTAAAGAACGGAATATCTTGCCTGCTGAATAACCTGCTATGCGGGAAAAGGCGTGAAGCTATATTCAAAAATAATAATAGTGTGCCTTTTTAAAACATTATTCATATTAAAACACTTTAAGTATTTACTTTTAATAAATATATTAATATTTTGCTTTTCTTGTATAAAATAAAAACAAATTTTAAAACTTATGTATAGGAAGCCAATTTTAGGTAGATATCACATCAAAATATTAAATATAATTTGAAGACATTTATGGAAAAAGTTCTGTGTTTGAATTTTAAATAACGTTCTGGAATAAATATTAACTTGTTTTTTTTTCATAATGAAAATTTTAATGATATCTATTTAGAAAACGTATAAAAATATTGAAAACCGTTCAAGTGAATGATTTCAATAGGTGCGAGTTCGTATTGTACGAATGAATGCGTACAAATTTTTATACGTTTTCTAAATAGATGTTATTCAATTTCCTGTGTAAATAACACTATAAAAAAAAATTATAACAATATTTTTAAACCGAAATGAGACAAAATGAGAGTTTAGAAGTTTATAACTGTATTTATATGCATTTAAAATGTTAATTAATGTATAGGATTGCAATTTTCATAAACTGTGAAATATGCAAATTAGCTTTAACCATGCATGTCTACATATTTAACACAATATCCGTACTAAGCGTGAATAAGTTGTTGAATTGCATATTCAATCTTTTAAATATTCATAGATATTAGGATTTACTTTTAATATACGCTGAATAAATTATTAAATGAAAATATTTCAAGCAAATCAAACAATTTCATGTAAAAAGTATTTAAAGAACATATAACAAAATTTACAAATAAAAATTAAACTTAAAATTTATTTATTTTTATTTATCAACTTATTCACGTGTGGTACGCATATCTTAAACTATCACATATTCATTTAATACAGTTGTGAGCAACTTTTTTTAGCAACCAACCACTCCAAATTTTGTTGAAAGTTTTTTTTATCTCACAATTATACATTTAAATCTATCGGAAATCACATACACATTTTAATTTATGCCTTCAGTGTGGGTATATTACAACTGCAAACTATGTTTATTTTTAATTAGAAAAAATGGCTATTATTGTTAGGCTGAGTAATAAAAGTCTACTTACAAAATACAGTTGATGGAATAAACTTTCATGTAAAGTAATACCATTGTATGTTGTCCTTTTTTTATGTTTTCAAATAAAATAAATAATATATATTCCTTTTCTTAAACAGCAGAGATATGATTACTTGGACTAGTAGGCAGGTTCACACAGACAAAAAAGGTTTGAATAGAATAAGCATGATTGCCTCTCAACACTTCATGTAAAGTGTTAATATCTAATATGTCTCATAACTTGATAAATTAAAAATACATAATTTTTTCGGGCAGGCATATTTAAGTTTATTTTATATTGCTGTATTCTCTTTTATGTTATTTAAGCATGTAAGAGCTCATTTTTAATAATATTATTTGACTAAGCCTTCGATACATTCATTTATCCAAGTGCCTTATGCCAATTCAGTCCAGTTAATCAAATTATTACTGTGTACAAAAATAAAAGAATTAATAACATAAGCTATTTAAAATGTATGCACACAACATTTGTATAAAATATACAATTCAAAATTAAACATAACAATACCTTAAAATTTTCTACTAACTAACTAATTAACTTTAAAGTTCAACTTTCATAGTCTAACTAAACATTATTATAAATATTCATTCTATGAATGAAATGTATTTGTTAAAACTAAATATATATAAATATAAAATAACTTTAAATTTAATAGATTTTGTATACAGGCAAAGATATAATTTTGACACATTCCATAATTTTCCTCTTACATTAGAACATTTTAAAATAGACTTTTGTTTAAAAAAAGAATAAACAATTAGTTTTAACATTACAAGGCTTACACATTTCAATAATATTACTTGGACACTTATTAACAATTAACTACAAAAAATATATAAAGAAGGCGAACTAAACTATGATTTCTTTGGTACCTTACATTTTGTATTTAGTTTTGAGATAACTTTCTTTTTATTTGTGTTCAAACAGATATACTTTTTCTTCTGGGGAAGACCTGGAAGGAGAAAATTAAAATGTTACCACATATAGTAAATATGTATAGTATTATGTACATTTCAACTTTGTATTATACTAGTTATCAACTGCAACTTTTTTTTATGTTCACAATAAAATGTATAAATTATTTTTTCCCCGTAGGAGATTCATGGAATCACCTGTTAAGACTTCCCTACAAACTCCAAATAAACTATATGCCATATCCCAGCTTTCTATGTTTATTTGTTTCAGCTGTGCATTGTCTATCAGTCCCTAGAGAAGAAGTACAGAATATTTAAGAGCACATAAGCCTTAATATTTCTCTTATTTTTAACAATACTTAAAATTTAAAATTGTTTAACAAAACAAGTAAAAAATTTAAAATTGTTTAACAAAACAAGTAAAAAATTTAAATAAACTTGCTTATTTTTAATTCAGGTACTCTCTCCCTCTTCTTCTGATCCTCGTGCCATTTGACATGTTTTACTAAGCAAAACAAAAATTTAAACTTTTGCGGACATTTAGCACAAGCATACATCTTGTCATCTTCATTCTCATTTTCACCTTTTGGATACATGTTTGGACTGTCATCTTCATACTTATCAGCATTTTTAATAACTCCACCTGGTAATATTTCTAATGTTGGCCAACTGTCAGGGTGTTGTTTGACTTGTGTCTTTTTTACAATTATAGTCTAAAAAATGTACATATTATCAAAAATTAATATAATATCTTTCAGATCTTAATAAATTATATCTGAGTGCAGATTATGTTAAGTTAAACATTACATAAACATACCAAAGGCACTTGTTTTGATTGTAAAGTGTCTGGTATCACAGTGTGTGTATCATCTTCAACTGTTGTTACATCCTCAGGTTGAATAGAAACCATACTCCCAATATTAGAGTTTTCTTCATCATTACAAATGTAGTCGTCGACATCGCATGAATCTAACTTTTTAATGCCTCCTAAATACATATCAGAGTTCCTGTCCGGCTGTACATCGGCCATTCTAACCAAAGGAATATTTTCCAGATCTTCATTATTTTCTAAAGCACTTGTTGCGGACATTTCAATATATTTGACAAGAACCAGTGTTGATATTTTTAAGACGTAAATAAGGAAGTAATTAACAATGTTAATAGGAAATCCTATTTTGTTTTGAAGTTTTTAGGCATCGAATAAAACAAATAATTTAAGAATATATTATATGATTTTAATCAAAATAATCTGCTTGTAGTATATTATATTTTAAAGTAAGTAGGTAATAAACAAATGGATTGTTAGACGTAAAATTATTTGCAAATCTGAACCCAAGCAACTGTCAGTTATTGTCTTGACAATTTATGTCAAATAACTACCACAGAGTACAGACAAGTATAGGTATACCGTTCAAAAAGAGTTTTAGTTTATTTATCAAACATTTGAATTATATATACTGTTAGTTTTTATTTGGTATATGTCGTCAACACACAGTTTGGTGTTTCGTTTTTATGAATATATTTTATCATTAAACAAGAATCAATTAACATAAGTAATGAAAATCCATAACAGATATTTTTATATTGCAATAAAAATATTTCATATAAGCCTTGACAGTAGAATTACATACAAATTATATGCAGTATGTAGCCACATGCTTCACATCAGGAGGGTTCAAATAAATAAATAACAATAATAATATAAAATAATTATAATAAATTAAGCATCATAATTTTTCTCATGAATGGGAAAATACATTTGCATCAATGTTTCATATAAATCCACATCAATAGGCATAAAAGTACAAAATATGATTCTGTCAACTTTATTATTATCTTCAAGATATTTTCTTGCTGTACGTAAAGCAATATGAGCTGCTAAACAATTGGGAAAGCCATATATTCCAGTGGAAATACAGGGGAAAGCTACAGATTGTAAATTATTTTGTGTTACATATTCAAGACTTTTCTCATAGCAGGATTGTAGATTTGGTGCAGACCCATTTTGAGGTCCAACTGTGTGAATTACATCTGAAATAAAAAAAATATTTGATATTATACAAAAATCTTCCTACTTACATTACATTCAACTTAAAGAAAATGATTAGCTTTTCATATGTTATTCCTGTGTTTTAGTTATTGCCAATAAGAAACCACTTAACAAAGCTTTTAAGTGCAATAAAGTATTACTTTTATTATTTTTTTAATATTTTAATGCTGTCTAATCAGTAGTATAAAATTGCCTGTCAATGTTAATATTTATATATTTATTTGTTTAGATGATAAATACTACTATGGAGATAAACCTTATAAATTTAGAGTTCAGGGATATGTTATTTTGTAAGTAATTGAAGGTATATAAGTAAAGTTTAGTATAACAGAAATTAATAACTATCTGTCAATTAAGAAAATATGTTGGGATAATTACATTTTGCAGGTAGGTTATAGCCTCCAGTAATCTTTGCTTCTCCTGTATGACAGCCTCCAAGAGTGTAACATTCAGCCTGAAATATATAAGTATAATTAATTTAAATCTGTATATACAATTCAGTATATTTAGATAATATTTGTTGTGTATGAATTTTATTTAATTTTATTACTTGAAGTAATGATCCAGCTGCCCGATGAATAGCACCATCAACACCACCTCCGGCTTTTAACATTGAATTTGCTGCATTTACGATCGCATCAACCTTTAATGTAAAATAAAATACTGCTGTATGTAATATATATTATTGTTACATATATATTGAAACTTTTTCATTAACAATAGTTTTTTTTATATAATTAATTTACCTCTAAATTAGTAATATCGCCTTTAAAAATAGAAACTTTTTCGGCTAATTCCTTATTTTTTTCAGAATCTATTTTGATTTTTCGAAATTCAGTGATATCTTCATGTGTGTGCTTTTTATCTTTGACACTTTCATTTTTAGCAAAGTATAAACACCAGGGGTCAACTTGATTGATAGTTAAGTAATCACCGGATTTATATAATTTTCTTTTTTCTACTAATGGTAAAGATAAGATTTTTGCCTTTTCTTCTATCCAGTTTGCTCCTTTAGACATTTTTAATAATGAATATAGCCTATTCTGTCTAAAAATATTGACAAAAGATTCAGTGACTTTAGGTACAAGAGCGGTAACCGGCAATAACATTTCTGATAATTTTTACTGTTGAAACATACTGTGACATCGAGAAATGTCAACTGTCAAGATGATTATGACAAAATTTAAATATTGATAACTGTAGAAATAAAATAAAAAAAGACATGAAATAATCTAATAATTAAAACGGGACTCACTCCATATAATTCAGTTTAATTTTAAATATCCTTTATTCACATAGACATTTGCAAGCACTTTTGAATCGTCGAAGGAACATAAAGCTACCTCCGGTTCGTAAGGCAGTTCTGCTGAGAAGAGCCAGCAATAAACTCAGCAGTTGCTCTTTTGAAATACAAAAGTTACAATTTTATCATATAATACAGTGGTAGCTAACATTCAAATCATATTACTTCCACACATTTTATCTTTTAAATATTCTTCTACAGAATAAATAAGCTTTACTTATTAATATTATTTTTATAGCGGCTTTAAATTTCTGGAGTAGCAAATCTAACATAGGTTGTGGAATCTTTTTATATGCGTATACCTGAGTATAAAAGTCCAAAAAGTTAATAATTCTTTTATGGGTCTGATTCATAAGACTTATTAATTTTTTGGACGCGATAACTTGGTGTTACAAGCTTATCTTTATTTCTCGTCCCTATCATATGTCTGTCACTGTTTTTAGCATAACACTGGATATGTTGTCGGATAAACAAAACATTGTAACATATACACTGCGAAGTTACTGTTAGTATACTATGTCTTTAAAAATATGTCGAAGAATATAAATTGATCTCACGGCTTTTGAAGCTTTTTTGAAGAATAAATATAGAATTGCTTTTTTGAAGAATAAATATTGAATTATCTGCGGCACTTAGCATTCCATAAGATAAAATGCTATGGAAATAGCTAAAATAAAACTAGACGAACAGTATCAATGTCAGTTTTTTGCCTAACTTTTTAAATTGCCAATGCGTTAGAGCTGAGTTTGTCTGCAAGTGCTTCAAGGTGGGCATTCCACTGGACCTTATGATTAACCTAAAAAACTGTGGTTACGTCATGTGGAGAGTTTCTTCTTTAATTATTAGACTCAGATACCATCATCTTATATTAGGCACAGTAAATAGCAAAAAACGAAATGTATTGAACATTTAGTTTTTTTGGCATTAAGCATATAATTTTTAACGTCAAACCAAAGAAGAATTCACTGAGTCATATAGTTAAAGAATATTTAATTTAACAATATAAATTCCGTGGAAGTTGAATCCATGTTAATGCTTCTCATATTAGTTAAGAACTAATCTGTCTATATTACTAATTTTTTTTTAATTTTGACATACATACGTCAATGTTTATATGTTTATCATCCTTTCAAGTAAATGTAATTTTTTTTTGCAAAATTTGGATTTATTTACTACAATATGTAAATTACAATTTTAATTACTTATTATAGAAATAGAATTCGTTAGAACGAATAATTTAACGTTCAATTGGCTGCACCTTTAGGTCGTGCCGAAACTCAGGCTTTATCGTTGCTTAAACTCTTTTGAGTGAGTTCGGGTAGAACGGTCCGTATACGGACACCTCTATATTTTGGCTATATATTGCGTAAACTTTTAGAGAATCCAAAGGTTTTGTCTGTGCAGTTATGGACGAAGTTATCAAGACAAAAAATTAGCAGAAAACCATTATGGAAAAATGGCACAATCGACATGTGCCGAGCGTATCATCGTCCTGGGAACCTCGACATATTATAAATCTAGTGTATTACTTTGGCATTGAAAGTAATTGAAGTAGTGTTTATGCTATTTAGCCACCGATTTGGCTACTAACTAGAGTTCCAGAGTAAGGAATGTACTCTAGATGCACTGTTTCAAGGAATGCCCACTCAAAAAGATTTAATTAAGAACTGGATGTTCTACATAATACTGTTGACCAATTCCTCTCCAGTTCCTCTCCATTTAGATACTGTTCAAGTCTTTTGGCTATTAAGTTAACAGAAACGATTATCGGAATCTTGTTAGTCGCATCGATATCCCATATGGCTGTATTTTCGTCGACCAAGTCCAAATATTTAGTTCACTTTTTTTTCACGAGTTCGTTGTAGTAATACTATGTAATAATACTTATCTTATTTTTGGCCAAAAAAGGTTGCAACCGACACCAAATTTTTGGCTTGTCACTAAGATATTCATTGTATTCATTTAGTTGCTCATTCAAATCGTTTAATATGTCAATCGATAAAATTGCAATGTGCTAAATTAGCCTAGACTTCAACATTCTAAAAAAATTATACAATTACACAAGTTTTGCTTTAGGCTGAAACCGAACCGTGTTTCGGTTGGCCAGGGCCACTAATATTTTTAACATCTTTGTTATATTGTGTACTTTTCAAATATATTACATAGCAACATTTGCTTAGTTTTTGTGATATGAAAATTGTCAAACGAGATTTCTCCACGTAACGCAGGCGTGCGTTTACTCAGTTCTAAAGCGATTATTTCAAATAATTCGTCTCTTTAAAGCAATGCTTTTGTAGCAGGGTAAAATTACCATTATCAAACAACTTTTAGTTGCAAGAAAATTATTGACAGTGCTCAGGTATGGACGAATGCTTCGTGTAATATTATCTTCTTGAAGACCGGCCCTTGTGTGTGTGTGAATTTTGCGTCTTGTTGAGTTTCATAAAAAATATTACTTTGTTCTAGGATGAAGGCATTAGGTCTTCTTCTGTTTCTCACTATTAACGGTTGTTTGGCCGTTGATAAGAATAATTTCAAGACGTGCGAACAGTCAGGCTTCTGTAAGCGGCTGAGGCCGTTGAAGCCTGAAAAATCTCAGTATTCTCTTAATTTAGACAGTGTTATTGTACATGGAAATGTTCTTTCCGCGGAAGTGGTGACAGTTGATACTGAAGGTGAAAAGAAAAATATATTGGTAAGAAAAATATTTTTTTGCTTCTGAGATATGGGTAGATTTTAATAACTTAATAGGTTGATTTTCAATTCCTTTTGTCAATTTTTTCATGGAAATTCCAGTGGGTAACAAAAAATGCTTAATAATAAAATAGTTTGTACTTTAGTCTGTTATTGATTATATAAGTAAATTATTACTATTTACAGCATTTAAATTGATTAAATATATTAATATTTTCAATCATTTTGAATTTATGTATACTACTGCTATAATTTATTACTAGGACAAGTAGTCTAATATTGGAACTAATATATCTATTTTGGAACTCTGCCCATTTGGCCTATCATACATCTTAAAATACAAAAATGCATTGTATTAAATCAATGCATACTGTAGTTTTTCAAAGTCCAGAGCATTTCTAGAAATATTAATTGTAATTTTTTTTATTATAAAATAATGCATGTAACATGTGTAGAAACTAAATATGTATGATTAAAAACATAGTTGTAGTAACTTTTTTAATTAAATCAATTAGATAAAACATAGACAAAAAAATAATTACCTGTCATAAAAAAACACAATTCAGTCATATATAAATTGTGGTGTAATAAATAAAAATAAGCATTTATGTTTACTTATTTATCATTTTAACAGTGGCACTATGCACTGAAGCTATCTGCCATAGCTGACGGCACTTTCCGTGTGGAAATAGATGAAGCTGATCCTCTATATCAACGATATAGGACACAACTGGCCCTAGATGGAGAACCTAAGGGTGATGGGTAAGTAATTTATTTAAAGTACTTTAAATACATATAAAAAAGAGTTATTAAAAAATTGGTTATTAATATATTTTTAGTTCTCATAGCTACACTTAATATATCTCAAATGAATAGAAAAAAATAAGTATTACTATTAATATAATTTTTTTTGAATCCTGCTTTATTCATATTTTTGTATGTTAACTAAAATGTTTTTCATATCCTAATTGTAAGAATAACACTTTAAAAAAATATCAAAAATATTTCATAACTAGCAATTGCTTGTTCTTAAAAATAATTTTTGGGTTGTAGAAACTTCTAAAAATATATCTTTGATGTTAGATAAAGAATGTATGGCTTAAGGATTTGTGTTGCATTTGTCCCGTTAAATTCAAATATTTGTTTTCTGAAAGTATATTTTGTCTTTATTTTTAATGACTTATAAGTATTTTAACTGTAAGTTGAAATGCTAAGAAGGAAGTGTTTTATTTTGCATTCCTAAATATAAATTTATGTGAAGGTCATATAAAATATGTATAGATTACTAGATATTTTTGCAAGCTTAATTATAATTAAATAACAAGTGTGATTTTATATATGGTTGCAATGATTTTGTAATGTGTTAAGGAATTCAGTCAAGGTTAAATAGGTTGTATACCTATTATTTATGACTTCATGCTTTTTCCCACATAGAAGGGTAGTCAGAGAGAACCTAGTGTCAAGACACTCACTGTTTTCCTTTTTCTACCTGAAATCGAGACGAAACGAAACAAGAAAGAGAAATTCCATTGTGCTCTTTGTCTTCTTATCAGGACAGAATACTGAAAATAATTAAAATATAACCACAACCAATCACAATTACAGTCCAACACTGGTCCACTGCACCCCACAATGGCCTCATATGGCCAAGACTATTGTGAAGCCTATAATAATCAAATTCTTTATTGAATTAAAGTTCTTATGTATCTTTTAGTGACATTGTATATAGTAAGAGGGTTTTTTACAATATATAATTGCAAATTTGTAGGAATTAATACTTACTAAATAAATTAATGGCCATATTACAACTATAATATACAGATATTTGCTATACTCTTATATATAATATTTAAGTATATTTCGTATTTTTATTGTTTTCCCTTGATTTGTTCTAAAACTGCATACACTGTTTACACTGGAGGTTTTCCTTTATTATAATAAACGAAAACAAACTAGTCATCAAGTCTTTTTTTCTAATAATGCAGGATGTAGATTATGGTAATGACTTATTACAAATACTTTTCCTGTCTTTACATACAAATGTGTAGAGGCCATGTTGGTGTGGTGTGACAGCATCTGACTGCAAACGCGATTGATTATATTTAAATTATTTTCATTTCTTCACTCTGGTACATAAGACAAAGCGTTAAGTTCCGCCACTTAACACTCAGAACTGGAAAGTGGAGAACAGAGTGTCTTGACAGTGCCGCTGCTGTTGGTTTTTTACATAATAATGTACTGTATATGTAATTTATTGTTTATGACAATAACTGTTGTTTAAATATGTTAAATAAAATATGAAGTAAAATTAAGGCAACTTTGTATCATTGTTAGTCCCATTTGTATAATTATATTGATATTGGGTGGAAAGTGGAGTCTCCGCTCTTGCACTATGTGGGAAAAAGAGCAAAGCTAAATTAAAAAGCAAAGTATTTTTTTATTTGGCCAAAGCAATTTAATTACTTTTTATATAATGTATGAATTGTGCGAAACTAAAGCAGAATTGGTGGCAGATTAGTGATATTTATAATAGTTTAATAGTAATAGTCAGCTCACTTTTGTTAATTTCTAATTGTTACCTAAGAGATTATTTACTTTTGCCTTAGTTTTATAAAAAAAATTATAAACTACCTCGTTTATCTCAACTAAAATTTGAGTTTTAAATTGAGTTTTGTTCACAGATTAAAACTGGTATCAAATGAAAATGGTAAAATAACATTAATTAACACCCAAGGACACAAAGTGGTGATAACAGCGGAACCCTTGAAGTTTGAATTCCTAGACCTCAACGGGGACGTGTCAGTAATACTAAATGACAATGCACAGTTGTTTGTGGAACCTCTCAGGGTAAGGAGGGAGAAGATCGGTGATGATGATGAGGCCAATGTGGTGGAAGTTGTGAGTGTTGCTTTTTGTTTTGTCTCTTTTTATGTTGAAATAGGTTTTTTGGGGTAAATGTTGGGTTTTTGTGTTGTATGTTGAAAATTTTATGTTCAGTGTATTACATTAAAAATACAACAAATAAGAGTTTTTTCAAATAATAATCATTTTAAGTTATATTTAACATTAAATTAAATTAGACATAGTTAGTAAAGAAATATTTGTGTGATAAAAAAAATAAAGGTGTGGTCTAAGCGCTATTATAGTACATTTAAGATAAAGATAAGTTACTTACGTCATAACAATTTAATAAAAAAATGTTTGTACGAAACCGTCCAAAAAATTTGAGCGTGTAAAAATATTTCTATTAATCTGTTCTATTAATATTTTAAATCTATATATTAATACGTCAAGCAAAAAGCTTTGTATGTCTAGGTATCACCTGACTATAAGCGCGAGTGTGGATTCGATTCCCACTCGGTGGTATGATTATGTTTAAATTATTTTCATTTCTCCTCTCTGGTAAGACGAAGTGCTGCAGCGTTGAATTCGACCACAGAACACGCAATGGAATATGATTCAGGCGGAAAGTGGAGAACGGAATGTCTTATCTTAGTGGTTCTTTCTGACTAACCCTGCTATGCGGGAAAAAGCATGAAGCTACCATCCAATATGCAATGTCTGAAAATGAGTAGAAAGTAGAGAACGGAGAAAAGAGTCACTAGTTCGTTCGACTCGATTTTATTTAAATCTAATTTTCTAAAAAAAAAGATATGTCCTGTATTTTGTTGCTAGGATATTTTCGTTAATGGCTTCATTATTTCATTAGTTTATTATCGGTATAACGCTCGAGTAGTTTTAAATCACATTATATATAACACTCGTTCATACACACTTAATATATATATATATACATAATATATATACATAATATATGTATGTATACGTTCTGTATGCATATTCGGTGGAAGATTTACTAAACAAACTTTTCGATACATATCGACGGGAAGGGAACTTCGTATGTCTTCTTTTAACATGTTTTGTGAATAAAAATGAGGTGTCAGGACGTAGTGGGCTATAAACGTGACGACTGTGGATTCGATCCTACTCGGGGAATAGATTATATACAAAGTACTTTCATTTCTCCGCTCTGATAAGTCAAAGGATCGGAGAGGGAAGAATTTGAGTGAATTGACACTAGGTTTTCTCTCTGACAACTCTTGCAATGCTTTACAAAAACCGTTGTGTCGAGTCGAAATACGTGCTAATAAATTGTTTAATATTATCGATCTAGTGTAAGACTTTTATATTTGACATTGCCTTTATTTTATAAATGTCGAATTTTAGAATGATAATCCCTTCTGTGGTTTTCCATGAGCGCTTTCAATTTGGGACATTTAAAGCGTCTAGTGTACCTTGCCTTTTACCCCCCCCCAACCCTTTTACCAATGTGTTCACGACTTCTCTAACCACTTACATCAGGTCGTCCTTATGCTCAATTTGCCCCCGTTTTTTATATAAAAAAAAAAAGTTGAATAAAATGAAGTATCCGATATACAGACATTAAGGCTAATCTAACGAATGTGGATTTAAAACCAACAATAAAGTGTGTTTCTTTGTATAATATTATATTACACGCGCTTAGGATCGTAATGCTAATTTTACAAAGTAGATAACGCTTAATATTGTTTTCTCGCTCTCCTCTTAGTCATATTGTCAAGGGTATTTTTTTCATTCTATGAAAATATTGTATTACTCGCGTAGTATGACCCGCTCGCGGCGTCGCCTGCGTAAACTACACGACTAAACTATCTCGTTTTTTGCCCGCCCGCGTTCTCATTTAAATCAGAAACTTTTGCTTAAATTTATAATTTAAATTATTGTTTTCTTGTTAATTATAAAATAATTGTTATAAAATAAACGCTGAATGTTAAAAGGGAAGTTTACCAAAATACAATTGTGAAAACTGCATTAAAATCGGTTGAGCCGTTTCTGAGATTAGTGTGCAAAACTAAACAGACATACAGGCAAACAAAAGAGAAAATAAAAAAATCATGGTTTAGTTACATTTTTATTATATGTATAGATAGAAACCGGAAACGCGTACAATTTTCAAAGCATATCGATCGTATCAAAATCGCGTTAAAATACTTTTTTACCTTGATATATAGTGAAGTTATTCGCACACTAAGGAAATTAAAAAAGGCATAATTAGAAAACGTATAAAAATTTAAACGCAGCGGGATTTGAACCCGCGCCTTTTGAAAACCGTTCAAAGGTGTCTAATAAAATATCAGTTTATGACATTTCATCAGAGCCAGATTTCAAATCATATATACCTAACTACCTAAAATGAAAAGATGGAAAATGCTTTCTTCTATCCAGCTACGTCGAAATTTTTATACGCTTGTTTACAACTTATTATGCTTATGGCTTGGTTGTCAGAGATCTTGGGCTGTCTCCAAGAGACGCAGGTTCGATTCCCGCTATATTATTATTTTTTTATTTTCTAATAACATTTTCTCTTATATTAAGTGTGTAAATAACACAAAAATAAATAGTAAAAAAAGATTTAAAAATCGTTTAAACGAATCAACAAACAAATAATTTCAGCGAATGTCAAAGTTAAGATGCGTATTCAAATTTTTAATGAGAAATTTTATATTGTTACTGATTTCTTGGAAAACTTTGAATATCTTGTGCCAGTTCAGTTAGAGGCCACCGTGGCGCAGTGGATCAGAGTCTGAATGGAATCGATATTGGTTGTGGATTCGATTCCCACTCGGAAGATTATTTTAATTTCTCCGCTCTGGTGGACAAGACAAAGCTTTGCGGCGTTGAGCTCCGCCACTCAACACCCAATATCTTGAATTCGGGCGAGAAGTTGAAAACGGAGTGTCATGTCACTAGGTTCTCTCTGACTACCCTGTTATGCGGGAAAAAGGGTGAAGTTCAGTTCAAACTTTAGCGATTATTTCCACAAAACAAATAATAAAATTACATACTTATATACGGAAATAAGAAATTGCTTAATAAATTATAAAATCATCTGTATTGTATAAACGATTGATTTTTTTTTTATACGTAAAGAACGTTTTTTGATTAAACCTTATTTATATTAATAAGTCATCCGCGTGGCCTAGTGTCATCGATCTTTCGTTAATCTCTATACGTGACTGATAGCGTTTAGTGTTTATCTCGAGTAGTTTACTATAATGCGGACATTAAACAAAAGTTTCTTGTTCCGCGTTATATATATACCCAAGTGTTTGGATTTTTTTTAAATAATTTACTACGTGGTCTTTATATTTTTCATTTTATTTAAACTGAGATAGTGACTCTCTTAACTCTTTTGAATAAAAAAAAAACATTATATAGCCCATTTCATGTATTTTTGTTTTACACTTTTTGGACATTGAGAGATATTGCGGATTTTGATTATCCAGCCAAAACCATAAAACAATTTTACAAACTAGATAGAAAGCAAACGCTTAAAATTATGTTTTAAATTATTGTCTTGATCGTTCTGAAATGAACATAATTGTCGTCGAATCCGATGACATTGTCGTGTGCAAATTTTCATGCAAATAACAGAGTTCTAACAGAGTTGCAAGAATTCATTGCGAAAAAAGAACTAGTATTGATAATATCTATTGACGAGTGTTAAAATTAAACCTTTTTTCTTAAGTCGAATATAAACCGACTCAAGAAAAAAATCAATAGCGTTATGTCACAACGACTTCCAATCAATGATACGTCAATGTTATTTATATATTTTAGCTTTTGTAAATCGAACCATATTACTAAATAGATAAAATAAAAGAAAATTATTAAAAAAAATACAAAACAGGCAAAAGTATTTAAAATTATTAGTAAAAATTATTCTACTAATAATTCTATATTTCTATTAGTAAAAAATATATAAGTTCTTTGAAAAAGACATATTTAGAAAACGTATAAAAAATTGAACGCAGCGGGATTTGATCCCGCGCCTCTTGAAAACCGTTCAAGTTCTAAATATGTCTTTTTTAATTATTATAGTGAGGAAATAACACTTTAAAAAAAAATGTTAAAAGGTTGTTTGATTTTCACGATTATTACACATTTTGAAATAAAACTATTTTAACCGTAATCCGGTTCGCGTATAATTTTGGTATTCGAAAATACATTTTAGAACCCGACGTTTCGAACACTTTACAGTAGTCCGTGGTCACAGGTAGACTACTGTAAAGTGTACACGATTAGTCCGGTTAAAATACTTTTATTTCAAAATAAAAAATATATATTGAGAGTTGTAATGTAATAATACCGATTATCATTTGTGAGTAATAATAGTTATTTGTTTATATGTATATAATTAATAGCCTACGTGAGGTCGAATGTTCTTCCGTTGTTATCGTTTCGTATATGTAATATCTTGTAATACCAATAAATAATATGCCATCTGTAAATGACATTTCTGTGGCATGTGTCAAAAAAAATCTATCATATTTTGAAAAAGACATATTTAGAATGAAAAGACATTTTTCAATTTCCTTAGGGTGAGAATAACACTTTAAAAAATGTTAAACAATTATCTATCATATTTTCTTAATAATGAAACTGTTTACATAATGTTTAAATTATTTTAATTATCCGCTCTGGTAAGACAAACTGCAGCGTTGAGTTGCACCGCGTTAAATGCAATGTGTTGAATTCGGGCGGAAAGTCGGGAACAGAGTGTCTTGACACTAAATTTTCTCCGCCTATAAGGTAAAACTCATGAAGTTGTATATAAAAACAGAAAAATGACTAACATTATATATTATATGTATATTCGAGATGATTATTGTTTAGTTACAAGTGAAATTAGATTAAAATAGTTTTGTTTAAAACGAATACAACTTTTTTAGATACCGTATAAGTATAAAATTGAACGTGGCGGGATTCGAGCCCGCGCTACTTGGAAACCGTCCAAGTACTATGACCGCCAAACTATACGTTCTATCTAGCTGCTTCAAAATTCCTATACGCTTGTTACAACTTATTTTTTGTGTGTTCCTTAGTGTGTGACACAACACTTTAAAAATATTAAATAAAATATGAATATACTTTGTTCCGCAATGAAATTTTGAATAATATTTTAATAAGTTTTCTTTTTCATAATATAATAATAATGGATGTGCCCGCGACTTCGTCCGCGTGAAATTCAAAAATAAAAGCCTAAATTACTCTTTATTACATCAGCTGTCGGCCGGTGAAAACTATGTCAAAATCAGTCCAGCCATTCCAGAGATAGGCAGGAACAAAATTGTAAAAAAAATGTTATTATATACGTATACATTTAGTATACGGTTATTTCAATAAAACAAACAGACATTCCAATTTTATTTATTTGTATAAATATCAACATTTGCCCCACGTCACTAAACTTTTTAAATAGGTTTTAACTTATGTAGGTATATATGTTGAACATATGGCAGTGCATGTAATATTTATTTTATTATTCGGCTTCACCTTTTCCCTGGCATAGAGGTCAGCGCAGAGCGGAGAAATCAAAATATATTTTACATATAATCATTGCAACGTATGGGTATCGAACCCACAACCAATCGCGTTTACATTCAGACACTGTCCCATTGCGCCACGATGGCTTCATTGTTTTATGAATTTAATGTGTTTGTAAGAGTCTTTTAAATATTTTTAAAAATAATGTCACTGTTCACATCTCCTCTATATAAACTGAACTGTCCCAAATTTGTCCTCCGTCCGCGAAATTTTGTAAAATGGGCTACACATAAAGTTTTTCCTTCACGTATTGATATAAGAATACTCATAATATTAGAAACATTTATATAACTAGTGTGATTATTTCAGGAAGAAGAGGGCACGTGGAGTGAAAACTTCAAGTCTCATATGGACAGCAAGCCTAGAGGAAACGAGGCGATTTCTCTGGACATTTCATTTCCAGATGCCGATCATGTTTATGGTAAGATTTCGATACTGTAAAAAAAAAAACATTTTTAGAAAATGTGTAAAACTTTGAACGCAACGGCATTCGAACCCACGCCTTTTGAAAGTTTGAAGTTTTTCACATCTTAAGTGTTATTTGTTCTATATATCTGTGTATCTCTCTTGCCAAACGGTTGTTCTTAAAAATAATCCTTGGGTAGTAGAAATTTGTAAAAATCGATCGAAACAAAAATAAGTTGTAACAAGCGTGCATAAGAATTTCGGCGTAGCCGGATGTAGAACGTACGGCTTAGTGGTCAGAGCGCTTGGAAAATTTTCTAAGAGGTGCGGGTTCGAGTTCCGCTACTTTCATGTTTTTTATACGTTTACTAAAATATTTTGTGTGTACTTGAACAGTTTCAAAAATATTAAAAACGATGTTATATTTGTTTGCGCTTTAAGTTTAGCTTTAGTGGGACTTGTATAAAGTTATGTGATTTATGTTCTTCGTTCCTTAATTGTTTTTGTTAGACTTTTTTTTTAAAACAAATTCCTTCATGATGCGATTCGAAAGTGATTTTAAACTGATGATTGCGGGTTTCATACCCATGATGTATTAAATGATTATCATTAAAATAAATTTTACCATCTGTATAGAAAATCTATATACTATATCTATAATACTGGGAACGTCAAAACTCTATAAAAAAATTGAGAATAGTGCGACTCAATACCACATTCTCTACGAAAATTTCACTTTATAGAGGTTTTTTTGTTAAATAAATACAAGATAATATAATTTTTTTTTGCGCTTCACCAGGTATACCAGAACACACAGACAACTTCTATCTTAAAACTACGACCTCAGGTGAACCCTACAGGCTGTACAATTTAGATGTTTTCGAATATGAATTGGACAGTCGTATGGCCATATATGGAGCAGTGCCTGTTCTATATTCCCACTGGTAGGTCCTTTTCTTCAACGGTAGACTAGACTTGAATATGATATATTGTTTATGTATATGAAATATGAATACATTGTTGTCGTAATCTTTCCCGCAGCGCCAGACGCAGCGCGGGAGTGTTTTGGCACAACTCGGCGGAGACGTGGGTGGACGTCGTGAACTACGCGGACGCCACCGTCGTGTCGTCGCTGGTCAACCTGGTCACTGGCGGGCAGAAGCGCAGGGTGGATGCTAGGTATTGATGGACCTAACTATGTATAAAATAAGGCCCAATCAAAACGCGTCCTAAGCGAGACAACTTATTAGATGGGAAACTAAAAACTAAATAAAAATATATAATTATTTCGTGTTGATATTGAATTAATAATATATTAGAAATACAAAATATTTTCAATTACATTTAATCACACTTACATTTATTTATTAGATGCTATTTGTAACTTGAAATTGTAGATTACTTATTAAAATATCGTTGATTTTGGTTTTTCAAAAATATTGTGATGACATCAAATATCATTTCAATTTTCCAATCAATCAATAAAAATTAAAGTAGATAAAAAGACACTAAGTGTTGTATTGTATTAATTTTTATATATATTATTTTTATATATAATATTTTTGTTTTAAGTGGTGAAGATAAAATCTTAAATATATAATGATTTCGCTAATGATAAAAATTTATGAAGAAATCTCTGTAGTAAACCATAACAAAAAAATATTTATATACCTTAAATAATGTCAATTAAACTACTTTTATTGTATGGAAAAAAATATTAAGCAAGTATTTTTTTTTATATGCATTTTACTAATTTTAAATTAATAACATATAAAATATTGTGAGCTTTCAACTTTAAGCTTTTTCCCGTTTAGATATACCTGATAGTCTGAGGTAACCAAGTAATGTCCAAGACACCATGAGAAGTAACGAAGCTCAACTCACTTTCTTTTTTAACCAAAGTTGAAAAATGAATATAATTAAACTATGCCCATTCCTACGAGTGGGAGTCGAACCGCCAACAACCAATCGCAACTACAATCTGTAGTTGTCCCACTGCGCCACAATAGCCTTAG
The DNA here is from genome assembly GCA_038994665.1 of Podotricha telesiphe. NCBI lineage: Eukaryota > Metazoa > Arthropoda > Insecta > Lepidoptera > Nymphalidae > Podotricha > Podotricha telesiphe. The sequence goes on along the minus strand of JAOYRR010000431.1, from coordinate 646,298 downwards.
CTATTCGTGAAATTGTCAGCCTTAATTTTTGTAAATGATATAAATTTTTATTTCTGTACGCAGGTTTATGAGTGAATCAGGTATCATCGATGTGTTCGTGCTGATGGGGAACAAGCCTAAAGATGTGTTCCGGCAGTATACAGCTTTAACCGGAGTTGCGCCTTTACCGCCGGTGAGGTGTATTTTGCAAACTCTGGAAAAGCCGTTTCGGCTCCGTTTCGGCTTTTCCAGAGTAGACCAATTTCGATCATTTCTTTTTTAATGGATTACGTATACTCGTGAAGTATTGGCCCATAAATGTTTTGAATAATCATTTTAACTCGGTAAGGGTAGAAAAATAGGGGATGATTCGTATTGACTTACTGATTACACTGAGTTAACGTCGGTTTAATTTTTTTTTGTTCAAAAGCTGTTGTAAAATGTTATGGATTTAATTTATGTTCTTTATTGACAAGCAGACTAAAGAAACACCCTGTTTATCATTTTTGTAACTTTTTAACCAACTACACCTCTGTATATGTTTAATGAAATCATATTAATTCATAAACGAAAGTCTCTCAGCATAATGCTTCTGTCCCGAGCAGCGCTTCTCGCTGGCCTACCACCAGTCGCGCTGGAACTACGTGGACGAGGCCGACGTGCGCGCGGTGGACGGCGGCTTCGACGCGCACGACATGCCCGCCGACGCGCTCTGGCTGGACATCGAGTACACCAGCCAGAAGAGGTACTTGCCCTTCTGACAGCGTTCGTTCGTGTTATGGCCATTACGCAAGCACTCCTCACCACCACCGCCCCCTCCCCCCCGCAGGTACTTCACGTGGGACGCCGAGAAGTTCCCGCGCCCCGCCGAAATGGTCGCCAACCTGACGGCCAAGGGGAGGAAGCTGGTGGTCATCATAGACCCTCATATCAAGAGGGAGGCGGGGTACTTCTTACACGAAGACGCCACGGAGCAAGGGCTGTACGTGAAGGACAAAGACGGGAAGGACTATGAAGGTATGCCGGAAATTTTTTTTAAATAGTATTCGGGAAATAAGTGTAAAAGAATTTCGACGATCGGCTTAGCGGTCAGAGTGCTTGGACGGCTTGCGAGGGGCGCGGATTCGAATCCTGCTGCATATTTTTTTTATATGTAATCATAAATCTTTCTTATCTTAACAAGTGTAAACAATGGTATTGAACTATTGTTTAAAATTATAAGTTTGTTATATTATTGTAGGAATAAAAACTGCTTTTAGAGATTAGCTTGGAATTGACAATTGCTATTTGTAAGAATGTAATAAATCTTCACAGTTATTATTATTTTCTGTAATCAATTATAATATGTAATTTGTACTTTCCTAGTCCTAGGTTGAACCTATTATTTTTTTTTTATTAATATCCTTATTCAGGTTGGTGCTGGCCAGGATCGTCTTCATATTTAGACTTCTTCGACCCAGCTGTCACAAAATACTATGCAGACAGGTATAGCTTTGAGAATTTCCCCGGAACAAGCAAAGATGTTCACATCTGGAATGACATGAATGAACCTAGTGTAAGTAGTTTATTTTTGTTTTTATTTTATTATTGAAGGTTAGACTAAGAGCATTTAGTAATACGTCACTATGCTACTCTCTTTCTGCCATTTTGATTTATGGATTTTTGTACTTTTTTAATATTTTTTTTCATTTAAGTTAAATAACTAGGCATTGCATTGCAAAATAACAATTTATTTTGTATAGTGGTAACTTTTAATGTGTTAATAATATATGAAACCCTCAACTTATTATAATAACTTAATATTATGAAAGCATCCATCTTAAAATGCATTTATTTTTAAGATTGTATTTTATTTAAATATTTTAACTTACTAATATAATATAGCAGCTTCACGCTGTTTCCCCATTCTCCACGCTCCGCTGAAAATTTACCGACCTTACTTATATATACATCCTCAAAAGACAACAAGTACAACCCTAAGCGTTCATACGGTATCTATGCCTACCCAGGGTAGGCAGAGAGAAGCCAGTGTCAATACCCTCCGTTCTCTACGCGCTACAGCAAGAAGTATATAAACGGCAACAATAAAATATATATTGTGTGTGAATAGGTGTTCAACGGTCCAGAAATAACAATGCCTAAAGACTGTCGTCACTACAAGCCGCCTCAAGACGGACAGGATGGACTCGCCGCCTTCTGGGAACATAGGTAGGGATAAATAAATTGTTTCTTTATTAAAATAAATTTCTGACACTAACCTATTTGGTGATTGGAACCTCCTTTTAAGCATGTTGCCTGTACCAGGAGATTCCGCTATTCCATTAGCAAAAAAATAAAACAACTATCATACGTATTATTGTTACAAAATACTTATATTTTTAAGTAAATATTTTTAAATATATATATTTTGTTCTTAACAATACTGCTTTCGTTTATTTGTATATGTTGTAATTACTGCACCTTGTCGATCCTGTTTAACTTATACTATCTAACACATATATTTAAACATATATTTCATGTACTTAGTCTTGCCATAAATGTTGTTACAAAAAAAACTAATTTTTTTTTGTACATATCATTTATTACAGTATGTTAGTTTAATACATTAATATAAAACCATTAAAAATATATAACAAATATTCGAAGTGGTCTCCAATGGGTGCAATACAGTCCTTAAAACGTCGAGGCCGGTTATCAATAGCAGCACACAGTCTTTCTATGGGAAGATTCTTCACTGGTAATTGCGTGTATTGTTTTATCCCGGGAGTCCAAATTATCATGGCGTTTAGAGTAAGCCTTACTCTCTAAACTTATACTACCATAAATCATAATCCAATGGATTAAGATCAGATCTAGATGTCTCTTACCAAGATTGGGTAGATCAAGCTTTATGATGAGTCTTGCTGAAAAGAACGCCATGTTTAATAGCCAAAAATGGTGTTCTGTGCTATTAAAGACAATAGCATATATAAATTACCCTTTTCACAAAAATATGGATCAGTCAGTCATTCATAGCTAACACCCAACCAAACCATCACTGAAGTCAGATAATGCCCACGTTGTACTCTGTTGACCAATTGGGAAGCTCTTGAGAGCTTTCAGCATAAATACGATCATTTTTTTTTACATTTTTTAAAGTGTTAATCGCACACTTAGGAAATTGAAAAATACATATTTAGACAACGTATAAAAGTTTGACCTGACCACTGCATCTCTACAGAGATGCTAACAACAAATATAAGTTGTAATAAGCGTAATACGCTTATTTTGACGTAGCTGGATGTAGAACGCATGGCTCAGCGGTCAGAGCGCTTTGGTAGCGCTTGGTGGCGGGGTACGATCATAAAATATTAGTAATTTATAGATATGAATTAAGCTAGGTTATGTGAAGGTTGCCGATGAGACCAATTGGTTGTATGTAGATAATTTTCTCGCATTGCAGACACGTCCACAACGAGTACGGGCTGTGGCACATCCGCGGCACGCACGAGGGCATGCTGCGGCGCGCGCGCGGGGACTTCCGCCCCTTCATCCTCACGCGCTCCACCTTCGCCGGCACGCAGCGGTGCGTCTTGTTTTTATTACACGAACTGAGTTATAAATTATATGTTTTACTAGCTGTGCCCGCGACTTTGTCCGCGAATTGGATAATTCTATAATAATAAACGTAGCCTTATAAAATATGCTATATGTCAGTGAAAGTCCTTTCAAAAGTCGTCCAGCCTTTCTAGAGATTAGCGGCAGCGGCATTAACGAACATACAGGCAAAAATTAAAAAAAAAAATGATAGTTTGGTAAATGTATTTAGTACAAAGATGTTATTTTCTTCTTACAAACAGACATTACGATTAAATTAATTTGTATAGAAATAATATTGGGGTATATATTTAGCTACGCTGCAGTATGGACGGGGGACAATGCGGCGGAGTGGGGCTTCCTGCAGGCCTCGGTGCCGATGTGCGTGTCCCTCGCGGCGGCGGGGGTCAGCTTCTGCGGGTCGGACGTCGGAGGGTTCTTCAAGTACCCGGACAGTGAAATGATGACTAGGTGGTACCAGGTGAGTGACCTTTTTTTTACTTTACTTAGATATTGTAAAGAGACAGATGAAAGATAATAAATAATATATAACAATATCAAGTTTAGTGTATCATATATATAATTAATATAGTATTTGTACAACAGTGGCCAAGTGTCCGTATAACAAGATGCCTACCCTATGCCGGCTTTAATTCTCCTTCAACTCAACTCAACGCTTGCAGGCGGGCGCGTACCAGGCCTTCTTCCGCGCGCACTCGCACATCGAGACGAAGCGCCGCGAGCCCTGGCTGTACGACGCGCACGCCGCCGCGCGCATGCGCGACGCACTGCGCCGCCGCTACGCGCTGCTCGACTTCTGGTACGGGCTGGTCGTCATTAACACCCCCACTCTTTACAAAAAGTTTATTATTTATCAATGTAATAAAACCCAAAACAATAATTTTTGTTTTTTTTTTCTATTTGTTTTTGCACACTGATCTTAGAAAGACTTAACCGATTTAAATGCAATTTTGGTCTATTGTATTTTGATATACTGCTCTTCTAAAAACACTTAGTATTTATTTTATTTCAATTAGTATTTATTTTATTTAAATATTAAAACGTTTATATCTGTTTCCATCAGGTACACTCTGTTCTACGAGCACTCGCAAGACGGCCTCCCCGTGACGAGACCTCTCTTCCAGGAGTTCCCGACGGAAGAAGACACTTTCACCATTGACAACACTTATTTACTTGGTTGGTACTCTTTTTTTGTTTTTTATATATTTAATTTCTAAATAATGTATTATTATTCACACACACACAGAGAACCTAGTGTCAAGACACTCCGTTCTCTGCTTTCCGCCCGAATTCGAAACAATGCGTGTTGAGTGGCGAAACTCAACACCGCTCTTTGTCCTTGGATGCCAGAGCGGAGAAATTTATATATTTGAAATATAGATTTTATTAACCGAGTGGGAATCGAATCGACATCAATCGTGTTTCCAGTGAAACTTAGTTTGTAGCGTTAAGCCCGCCTTTTATACATTTCCTTTTGATCTTGCTGTAAATGTGCACAATAAAGAATATATAAATAAACAAATGAATGTGTTTTAAAAAGTTTGTATTGATGATATATTTTGTCTTTTGTCATTCATTATAGATACTTACATTACGTGTAGAATTCCAGAAATTAACGCCACGCATTGTGATGTGTGGGGATCGAACCCACTACCGTCACCTTTACAGTCACATGCTGTACCAGCGCGCCACGATCGCCTTTGTGATTTCTAACATAAATTTAACCGCAACTGAGATAAACGACGAATTAAACTATTTCTTATGTAAAATATGCAATAATTTTCTTTTATTAAGTGCAGTTTATTGATTGCTAGGTCATCATTGCGCAGTGGGACAGTGTAAGGCTGTATTCGCGATCGGTTGTAGGTTCGATTCCCGCTCGATGGAAATACCATTATTTATTTTTTTTTTATTCTCGGCTCTGTTAAAACGAACGTGGGTGTCAAGTCCCGCTACTCAACACGCAGTGCTTCGATACTACGATCTTCCTGACTGCTATGCATGCAGTAAAACGCGTGAAGCTTTAACAAAAATAAAATAGAAATTATTCATCGGTTTGTTGATGACAGGTGACAAGCTGTTAGTACGACCGGTGTTGGAGGCGGGTGTGTCGAGTGTCAAAGTGTACCTCCCCGGAGCCGAATCCCGGACCGTCTGGTACGACGTGGACTCTTACCAGGCGTTCCCCGCCAACGGGTATATGAATGTGGATGTTAATATTGCCAAGGTTTGTGTTGTATTACTTATGAATTCATATACATATGTGACTGGAGTTATTTCGGTTTTTTTTCCAGCTGTCACGCTTTTGTAGTCAGAGACAAGCTAGTGTCAAGACACTCCATTTTCCATTTACTGCCTAAAATTGACACGTTGCGTGTTACCGGCGCCTTTTCTTTGTCTTAGGTCTCATAATGGAGAAATGATTATATATTTTGAATATAATCATTCTCCCGAGTGGACATCAAATCCGCATCCAATCGTGTTTAATACTTTATTATTTAGTTTATTATCATACTTTAACATAAAATGTATAATATAATGATAGAAATATCACATTACTTCTAGAAATCGTTATGAGAAATATCGGTTTACGGCCTATAGCTGTAGTTTATATTATAATTTAAAAATATATATATATATATATATATATAATATGTAAATAGAATGTATAAAAATGTACATAACTACAACAATAACAAGTAATATACATTCAACTGTCTATGGTCTCCCCAGATCCCAGTGTACCAGCGCGGCGGGACTATAGTGCCGCGTAAAGAGCGAGTGCGGCGTTCTTCCGCGTTGATGGCCAACGACCCCTACACGCTGGTCGTCGCTTTGGACGAGGATGCAAGTGTTTTGTTACTTTAATTTATTTCATTTGTGTACATTTACAATTTAAAAAAAAAGACTAATTTTATATAAATTTCAACAATGAAATTTCTGGTAAACCTAAAAAAATGGGAGAAAAAGGTAGCCTATGTTCATCCCAAGACCCAAGAGCATTTCTATATAAACTATCATCGAAATCGGTTTAGCTGTTTGGTCGTGATGACGTCACAGATATTATATAAATATTTATTGTATGGATTATAACACTTTCTATTTCGTACTTTCAAAATACAACATTTTCGTTCTAGTGTGACTTGAACCTTGGAGCACTTAAATGTATCTAAAATTGCATTAATAAATAGACTTAATTAACTTATTATCTTACAGAATTCAGCACAAGGTTCTCTTTACATAGACGACGGTGAGACGTACGACTATAAGTCTAACAAATATATATACGCCAAAATGTCTTACGAGCCTGCTGCCTTGAAATATACGTGAGTATTTTTTATATACATACTAATCTACTAAAATATCTTGGCCAGTCTTGAACTTTTTTTCATACTGTTGACACACGACCGTTCGGATCAGTTGATAGTAAGCGATCACCGCCGCCCACGCCCTCTTTGTAACACCAGAGGAGCTACAGGGATGTTGACGGCCTTTAAGGTGGAAATAGACGCGCTTTTTGAAGGTATCCATGTCGAATCGACCTGGAAACTGCCGCTGGTAGGCCATTCCACAAGTTCCTACAAAATCGCACAGTAGTAGAATGCCACGTATCCAGATGGTGAAGATGGTATTTCAGTCGGTTATGTACTGAGCGGTTGGAGAATTCAGCGGCAGGAATCAGGTCACCAATTCTTTAGAACACTCCCCATGTTAAACGCTGTAGAGAACGCACAAAGAGTCTAGCTTTTCACAGTTTTTGGGTTCTTAATGATTCGAATGGCTTTACATTGTATGCGATCAAATGGATCAAGCTGATACTGGGGTGCACCAGCCCAGGGGTGAGAATAGTACTCGCATATGAAGCGGCCGAACCTGTGCCCCTATACTGAGTCAAATCGACTTTTTCAAATTTGGTTACGTGGAGTTCGGACAGTGGAGGTGGACGTTAATTCGAAAGGGGCCTTTTGCCTACATTTGTATCACAAGTCCAAGACATTGCTCCCAGCTGCTCTCTATTCCACCACCGAACCTGCAATGTTTCTAGTTTAGGTGGAAAGCTGTGAGCGGAGTGTCTTAACACTGGGATCTCTGAAAACTCCGCTATACGGGATAATAATTGAGAGCATGAAGCTAAGAAAAATTGCAAATTTATTATTTCTTAACAAAAATATTGTTCTATATATATATATCAAGATAAGATAAAATATGAATTAATTTAATTGATTTAGTATCTATTTTAACATACACTTGATAACAAAAACGAATTTAATTAACTTTTAAGATAATTGAAAATGTTTTAATGATAAAAAAAAATCGATGTTAAAATATCTTTTCATTTTCAGTTTCGTCAACGAAAACGCATCTTACCCGACACGCTCGTGGGTGGAAAGGATAGTCATAGCCGGAATTAAAGCTCCTCCTAAATCTGCAAAACTCAGTCAGGGAGGCAAAATTACCCCTCTCCAAATGACCCTACACCGGGGCAATGATGTCTTGGTCGTGAGGAAACCAGCCGCCATGATGGCCAGCCCCTGGCAAATACTATTCACATATTAGTTATTAGTGGAGATTTTGTAATAAAATTATAACATGCATATGTGTGTGTGTGGAATTTTTATTAGTAAAAGATAATATGTTGTTTAAGATCAATATTAAAATCATCCACCATCTCCTAGCATATGTAAAGTTTATTTATTTTTAATCACTTTGTTGTATAAGTGAAGTATTTCATTTAATTGTAATAGATAATTAAATATATATATATATATAATATGTATGTATAATTGTCGAATAGAGGGAGTCTATGTATTTTTTTTTTATTTTACAGTAAATAAAAATATTTAAATAAATAATTGAAAATAACAATAGATTGTTAAGATTTAATAACAATCTGTCAATTTATGTTTTTTTTTTATTATCTCTACTAGAAAATGTAATTTAAAAGTGTTTGGAACTACTTCATTAGAATTTTAAATTACATGAGAATATTTATTGTAACGGATTGTTTTTAGGCTGTGGTCATAACTTGATAAGCAGTTTTCGTGATTTTACATTTTTGATCCTGTATATTTCTATTATGAATTGAAATTTGTTCACTCTTTAAATACTATTATGCATCAGCAAGGTTTGTCGTTATAGCTAATTTAAACGATCAATTTTAGTTTTATTCACTGCGGCACAGAATAGCTACAGTCTTGATTAATTTGACAATCTTTTGTGTCGTTTTAAGTATAAAACGCTCCTTAGCGGTCAAAGTCAAATCATTTTATCCATAATAAAAAGTTACATGCTTCATTTATTACGAATATATTACCAAAAGTCAAACGTCAAATGATATTTTTTGCTTGCAATCTAAATTAGTGTAACTGTAAGCTGTTTTTTAACGATCAAGGTGACATTGGCGAAGTGATAAGTTCGAATTGCATGTACGAAGTAGAATTATCAATAAAATCGATTTTGTTTAACTCGAGTTTTGACGCTAATTTCAACACAACTTAACATATTCTGTGTCACATTGCATACAACAGAAATTGCAATTTCAAACATCTACTTAATAAATATTGTACTCCAGAATCGTTAACTTTTATTATGTATTGTGATAAATAAAATACAATTTTAATACATACGCCATTTTATTATTTATTCCTATATCATAAAGCAACACCGCTGTAAATATAACTTATTTGTTTCAGGCACTGTTCAACAATATAACCTAGCGTTTGTAGGGTAACAGACTAGTTAAAACACAATCACGAATAACGCACTCGCAGAAGAAATTTGAGTAATAACTGCCCTTATCTTAGCTTACTCTTATTTTATAATAATTATCTATTACTGCATTCACATTTGATAAACTTTAATTAATTCTCATTTGAATCTTGCTCTTGTTGTTTTTGTTTGAAATAAGATCGAATCGCATATATGTAGTGAGTATGGCGTTAGTTTAACACATTATTCACGGATATAAAGCTAATTGTTATATAAACATATATACATTAGTATAGTAGTGTTTTGTGATATTTTTAAAATTATAACTTAAAATCCTTTACTAATAATTATTGTTTAAATTGTTTTTACCTTTAAGATATATAATCAATATTACTTATTCCGAGTCGTTGATAAGAACTTAATATTAAAAAAGTACTAAAAGCTTCATAAATGTAAATAGATATAAATACACGACAAGATTCAAATGAGTCAACAATGTGTTAAGCATAAACATGTTTTAAGTAGTTCAATTTATACATATGGTTTTTTTTGCCGTCTGGTAAGGATGTAATTTTTTTAGTTGAAAAAAAAAATGAAATCCTTTGAAAATTTACACCTTCGTGTTTTTTTTAAATAATAAATACAACAATTTATGAATATTGTTCAGAAATTTTTGTAGTAATACTCTTAATTACAATACTTAAGAAGTCTAGAATCTAGTCTACACAAAACTCAATAAAAAGAAAATAAAGATTCTTCCTTAAATAAAAATATATATATCTTCCTAAAATTCTGAAAGTTTATTTTTGCTACCAAAAATATATGCGACTTTTCAAACCAAGTACCGAGTTTCAAAATTGTAGTTGTTGAACCATTAAATAATTAACAAGAGAGATATAAGATGAAGATTAATTGAACGTCAGACAGAGATAGATAGATGTTAACTGTTTATAAAAAATAAGGAAGGTACTCTCAGACTATAAACCTTAAAAATTCTGTAGAATTTTTGGAAAAATATTTACTCTGATTAGAGATTTGTGTTCTTTACGGCTCTAAAACTAATATTTCTGGACGTTTTTTTAAGTATTGTGGTTAAGAGTTGTAACACTAAAAAAAAAACAACAGTATATTTTGACAATTGCCAATTGTGTTAATTTTCAAAGTAATTAAAAGTCCTCATAAAAAGTTTTCTTACTTTATATTGAATAGTAAAGAGCAGGCCCTACTTCTGATGCCGTCTTATCGTTGAATTTTGGAACACATTGTGTAAATATACACAAAAATCTTTTCATAATGGCAATAAGAGATACCTTTGTTATCTTATTTAGTACGGCATTACTAAAAAAAAAACATTAATTAAGTACATTCTTTAAAATGGTAAATTAATAAATCGAATTTCTTCTATGACAAGTGCAAAACTATTACTTCTTAACAATATTCCTAAAACAAAAAATGTTACACTCCATTCTGTTTCTAAAAAAATTGCTCGCCAATATATAATTTATGTATTTATACAAACACCATTAAAATAAGTACACGAAAATATTTACATACAATATATAACCATTTTGAAAAAATAAAGCTTGTTTGTTATATAATTGAATTTAAATAGAAATCTCATTTAACAATATGGAGTGTAGCATCTAACCTAATATATAATAATGTTATATACAACAAAAATAAAACAGGGAAGATCATTTGAAGAATATTCTAGTAGGCGTGTCCTCGTTAGGGAATTCTATGAACGGGTGTGTTTGTTTGTGTTTCAACATGTCCTCCTCATTTGGGAACCTTTCACCGCATACATCACAAGTAGATTCAGTTTCCTCGCTCGATGTGGAACTGCTGTGCTGCTGCTTCCTCTTCTTTTCTTGCTCATTACTTTTCCTACTTTTCTTGGAAGTCGATTGCTCTTCGATTAGAGGCTTCCCGGTAAGTAAGAACTCCTTCATGTTCGAATGCTTAACTGAAGTTTTGTGTTGTTTTAGCCTGTTCTCCGAACTGCATTGATATTCACATATAAAACAAACGTATTTCATATCGCCAGTGTGCAATTCAGCGTGAGCTTTCCTTTTTTCAGGAGTTGCGAAGCGAAAATCGCAGAATTTGCAAGGATACTTTCTATCCATTGAGTGTAGCCGCATGTGGGACATTAGGGCATTCTCATCCTTGCATATTTTCCTGCATTCCACGCACATGACGCCTTGTTCCTCGGTTTGTGATTCTTCTATACTATCCGTGTTATGATGGATGCGCTTGTGAGAAGTGAGCCCTTTCTGGCTGACGAACACTCGCCTACAATCTGTACATTGGAACTGTTCTTTCGCCTTCAAGTCCGGGCTGTGGTATTCTACTTGATGTTTCGCGAACTTGTCAGCTTCATTAAACTGTAAGTGACATTCCTCGCATTTCCAAGCTTGAACCAATTTGGAAAACGCCTCGAGAACGTCTAAAACAGATTGTCCCTCCACTTCTGGGTGGTACATTTTTGTGTGATTTCCAAAGTCTATGATCTTTACAAACTTTCCGTTGCAATGAGGACAAATATAAGGTGCTTTATGGTCGTCCATTACATGCGACTTCAGTTCGGACAATTCTGAAAAACTTTTCGAGCACATAAAACATTTTAACTCCTGCTTCCCTTTAACGACCTCTGATATAACCTTATACTCCATTAGCTGCACTTTTTGGTGAATCTGTAAATGTTTAAATAGTTCCTTTCGGGTACCATAATCTGTGGGACAAAATTTGCAAGGAAATCTCTTTCTATGTAGTCTTTTTCTATGTAATGCTAACTCTTGTTTGTCTTTGAATTGTTTTGTGCAAGAAATGCAAGAGAAACAAGAATCTGCGTCTTTATATTCGTCGTGTGATCTCAAACAGCTCACCATTCTTATTTTTCTTTTATAAACTTCTCCGCAAGTGCACTCGTACCCTTCTTTCTTCACTTTTTCCTTCACACGCGTCCTATTCTCTAATCTTTCGAGTCGAGAATTAGTTTTAATTCTAGTTTCATCTCCACTAGTAGCATCCTCTTCGATATCTTTGTATATTTTCTTCTTCATATTCGCCATTCGCGTCTTCAGCCCTTTGATCAAACCCATCGCACGATTTTCTATAGACACGTGAACTCTCATGTGGGCTTTTAAGTAGCTGGATTTCTTGAACGATTTTTCACATTTATTACAATTATATCGTTTGTCCGTACAGTGATCTGCTTTTAATAAACCAAAGGCTTCTTGCTCTAGTGATAATACATTTCCCGTTATAGAATTCAATTGAAAAGAATCTTCATAGTCGACTGTATGCTCATATTCAGAATTGAATGTTGGTAGTATTTCTTCGGGATTCCCCATTTTGTCTAAATTACTTATTCCCGCCATGGGATGTATTTCCATGACTAATGTCTTAGTAGTTTGTGACTGTATTAAGCCATCTTGCGGGTTAGTTATGGTGGATGTGGTGTTGATCACCTTATTTGATATTAAATGAGTCTCTGTTACCGTTATATCCATTTCTTCTTTTATTATTTTATCTTCTTTTGAATGTTCCTAAAAATAAATGTACATTTTTTAATATATACTTATAAGAAATTATTAAACATTTTAAAGGTTATCAGAAATGGAGACTTGTCTTTAAATATCGACGTGGTTAAGTTAGGTGGTTTATAATAATGCGACGACTCAAATAAGTTTTTTAATAATAGGTATATGTTGTAAATGGATTAAATTCATTTGATTTACATTGATAATTTAAACAGTATTCTGTAAAAATATAAATAAAAATACAGAAGAAATATAAGCAAAGTTTACTTTTATTTGGCACATTTTAATGCCATATCAACAATTCATATTATAATCACAATTGTAAACTGTCTTGTACACTAGTTTTTTATCATTATAAAAAAACTAAAATGCAATGCAATGAAAAATGTTAACTAACATAAAAAATAGAACATGTTGTGGTGTATCCATCAGAATTTCAAATAGTATTCGCGCAATCAATACATATAGTTCTAGAGCGTCCGATACAGATAGGCTTGTGAGACGTTACACTTTTATACTTTGTACGCCTCTTTAGGTCAGTAAGGACATATTTTACATGTTTTTTTTTGCAGTTTCTGGTAGAGGTATATCTGGTTCCGTTAGTACCAAATCGTTCCCAAGAATACGTTTTATGGTCAGTCTTAATTCTCTTGGTATACGATCATTGTACACTCTGCGTTTAAGATGTGGCAGAAATAATTGTCGAGCAGGACTTTGTAGGCAAAAAAAGATATAATCTATTAGTACTAAGAGTTTATTACTTTCTGGGTCCCATTCAGATGTATGGCGCATGGATGACATCAATATAACAGCTTTTAACCTTTTAGGTATGTAAGACACTATGGTAAAATCTTTTGTAAAGCCGAATAAAGATGTTCCAGCTTGTTGACAATTGGAAGCTTAGAATTCTGATGGAATATGCCTCTTATTTTTTTTTCAATGTTTCAATACGTATAATGTAAGACCTTTCTTTCGTAATTCTTCTATCAATTCCAAAGAGGTAACAGTGTTCGGCAGTTACAATGTGTGACGGAATAGAAATCTTTTTCTCACTGTCGGACAAGCCTATACCACCAGAATCTCTGGTATACATATGCAGGGTACACATATAATGTTTCAGCGTCACAAAGAAGCGAAATTTTAATTCCATATTTAACCGGATTTTTTGGCATACAAATAATAAAGTTACATCTTTCTCATTACAGCCTCTAAAAGGTATAGGTATATGCAGTCTTACAATTTTCTATAAATAACCCAAAAATATCGGCATAAGTTGTTCTAATTTACTATTTGAATCCTCAACACCAATATCTCTACCGGTTCCATAGGTGGCAAAAAATAAGTTAGAATTTTCACAATGTGACTTGAATAATGTTTAAAACAAAAGTCCTATGAAAGTCCATTTCTTTACGATCGGTTGGACCGATCATATGAAAGGTTAACAGTTAACCAAAGACTTTCAGAGCTAATGAATGATCTAGACTGGATTCGAGGTATTTCCTCAATATTGTGGCTCAAAGAACGAAACGATCTCCTAACAGGACCTTCAATCCACCTTCTGAAACTGTTTTTGCCTAAATAATATTTTACGTTGTCAGGATTAGAAGAACTTGTTGGTGGTAGTTACAGTTTTGTGTCTGAGATACGAGTGGAAATATATTTTCGTCTTCCTCAAGCTCGGATTCTGTTTCGTGTTCACTTTTCAAATAGAAATCCGGATCAACTTGGTCGTTATCAACATCGCTGAAGTCATTCTCTAGTTCCTGCTTTAAACAAGTTTGAATTGTTTCGTCGAACTCTGGAGCCGTGTTAGATACCTTTCTTATTTTACAAGTGCATCCAGAAGTACTTGGTTCGTCCACCTAAAACAAATAAACCATTAGTGACGTCACGTTTATGAGACCCTTCTAAGAACTACACAAGCAAGGATCTGCCATCTCAAATAATATATTCACTGATACTGACCTCACGCCTCTGAGACACTGAAGCACCGCACGTCAGACACTGTACACTCGACGAGCCACGATTCGCGAGCCACGATGCTAGCGCAATAAGCGGGTAAAATATATTTACAGCGACTAAATTATAAATTTGACTAAATGCTGTCTGCGGAACGAATAGCTACTTGGAACATAAACGGCTTAGCGCTAAACCAACAAGAACCACATTTACTGTTAAAAGTCAATAAAATTAATATTGCCATGATATCAGAAACGTATCCAATGATAGAAAATACAAATAATTCAAAATCTCGAAAACAAAAAAGCTCCTGTTATCTAATGAAGGGAGAAGTTCTTAAACGAAAACCGATAGTATTGCTAACAATGTTGATTAACGCCATTCTTGGAGTACACCACTCTATACAAAGAAGACCAAGACCTGGAAAAGCACATACCAAACCCAACTTATGCAGACCAATAAGTATTCCAATATAAACATAACTGTCGGAAAAATCACTGCTATTTCGTTTATACAATCGCATAAACTCTTGAGGAAAGAGTATACAGTTATACAACTTTGCATGTATTTTTTTAGTAAATGATAAATATTTTTATTTTATTTTTTTATGTTTTTTGTGTTTTGTTTTGTACTGCAATTTTCTTAAGAACCAATTTTATTTTATTGTTTTGTTTTTTAATTAATTTTTTAATAGTTCATATAATATTTTTTCTAAACTTTTATTTTGTATTGTAACAAGATGTGAGCAACATTTTTATTTATATATAGAGTTAGCCTGTAATCGAGACATACTATGTGACAATGTATGTATCAATGTATTCTACACCAATGATTTTTTGGAATGTAACGTTGGCTTCCTAATTAATAAATAAAAATAAATATATATACAGCAGGCATTCAATAAAGTATGGTATAGGGACAACTCTATAAGCTTTAACTTCTATTACCAAACTCATTCTATATCATAAAATTGTACCTGAAGCAAAGGATTATTTCAAGTAAAATTCAAAGATTGTTTAAGGCTACACTATACCAGAGCTTGAGTATCACGGAGTTCTGTATTATATTATATTGTACTCAATATATACGGCAGACTTGCCTTAGACTACATGGTAAAACACCCAGACCAAACACCAACACATAGACAGGACATTAACCTGGGCAAGCTATATCAATTCAAACACTTGTCATGGCTTTTAGGAAGGCAATCCTGTTTGTACACATAGCAATTAACAAAGTAATTTAGACTTATAGAATAAAGCTATGGGGTAAGTAGTAAGTCAAATTTGATATTTTACAAAAATTTCAAAACATCAGACAAAGAACAGTCTCTAGTGCACACTAGTTTGTAAGAAATTCAGAACTACACAAGTATCTTCAAATAGCAACCATAAAGGAAGAAGTAAACAAGTACACCAGAAAGTACAAAGGTACACTAAACAAATGCAGCAACATATTAGCTAAGGATCTATCAAATGATTGACTAAATGTAGAAAATCCGAAGAGTTGGCATATATTGGACCTTGACAAACAGATACTGAAAAGTTTAGACAGGAGCAATTTGCTGGAATTGTACCAAAAAAACAAACCCCAGAACACATCTTATTATGATAATGAATGTTCATTTGATATGATAATCAATGTTCATTGATAATGAATGTTCATTCAAAATGAATGAATATGACTGATGAGCTAATTAAAGAAAGAAAAAAACAAAATATATTTTTTGTATTTATATATAAAAAATCTTTTATAAATATTGATTGATCTTTGTTATTTATTCATATTATATAAATAATTAGAATTCAGACAATCACATAGCAAACCTATAGTAAGAATTTGCTCAAGTATTGTGTTATTTGTTGTAACTAGTGTGCTACCATGTTTGTACCCATATTTACAAACATTTTATTCTGACATTTAGAAGAAACCCTTTTTTAACACAAAGAATAAATAGTAAATATTTTTTTATGACTTACTTCAAAAAATTCATTTTTAACATCTATTTCCTCTTGCAAACATGCTTCCACATTATTCAAAGCTGATGCATCTTCACTGTCCATACTTCCATCATCAATACTTGGGTATTCATATGGCATTTCCATTTTAATATTATTATCTATATTCACACTATTAGTTTCTGTTTCTAAATAATTTTCAGCCTCATCAACAGGTGCAATGAGCTTATCATCTTCACAGCTTGGGGTTATATATTCATGTTTAACTTCTACTTGAACATTTTCAAATGGGTTATCGTCACTTATATCTTCTTTTTCTGGTTTTATATCTAATATTAACTCACTAGTTTCCTCTTCTTTAATTTGAATATTGTCATTTAAACTCGTTGTTTCGTTTATATGGTACTCAGTAGGGTGTGATGACATTTTGAAAGATTAAATTTAAATTAATTTTACCTATAGAATTAATATGCAATCTGCTGCTGTACATTAGTCTGCAAAATAAAACATATTGAAGTGTATATTTCATTAAAGGATGCTTTAAATGAAATTCAGTTCAGTAAGTAAATAAAATAGTAAAGATTAGCTTGATTCTTGTTTTTTTATTTTAACTTATAACATCTGCCAATATACCTTTTGTACTTATAAACGTCACTTGATTCCTCCACTGAACGAATAATTCAATTTTAATAATGACCAATTCATTGGATTAAAGGATTGGGAATAAATAATATTTATTGTTACTGGTAGCTCGAGGTTAATTATACACCCAATTATTTTCGAAACTTTAGTTTTTATGTTCATCCATTATGCAAATAAGTATTGTACACTTTCATTAATGTGTGTATCCCAATAGGAATTATTCATTTTGACTTTTTTGTACATAATAAAAATAAATACAGTAGAGACGTAAACATTTATTCACAAAGTTATGTTATTTTTGACGGCTACTTTTTAATTTAATTTACATTTTTTAAATTAGTTTAGCACAGGTAACCTATTAAGGACTCGTATCATTTTATACATGGTATCATTAGGCTAATTCTACATAATGTGGTAACCATTAATGAACAATATAATTAAAACTTCCGTATAGATTATAATTTAATTTAATAAACATTAAGTATCGTATTCTTCACTATCATATACGCTCTAAATATTATTTAAACAAAATAAAATGGAGTGTAAAAATTTTGATATGTTATGTAATTGATATCCTTCAAATTTATTCTAGTGCAAAGTAGAATTATCCACAAAATTCAATGAATACAGTGAAAGATAATTAATTATTGTATTACGCCAACGTAATTTTACTTTCTTATTTAAACCAAGTGACAAGCCTAAAATCTTAAACAAATATGGCGTTTAGTTTTTGAATGAATCTCAATGTTTGTGATCACATCAGAGAACGCATCGGTAATTTATTTTGTACACATCAGTTGACAAATTTTAAAATTTGACTTCATCGTATTCATGTTCATACCGTTATTTTATTTAAAAATAGAAATGACAACGTTATTTACTTGTAAATTAATTTACAGAACACCTAATAGAAAATGGCAAAGTCAATCAATTTGCAAAATCTCGTAAATCACATTGCAAACGGAACATTTGAACAAAATGTTTGCAGGATATGTCTCCTTCCACTACGAGATCTTTACGAGGATATATTTACTGCAGTGTGTAAGGAAAGTAACCAATATTGTATAGCAGATGTTTTGAAACAGCTTTGTAATATTGAGGTACTAAAACCATAACTATTTTACAATAAACATTTATAATGTATAAATTATTATGATTTATTGATTAAAGTTGCTTATAAGTTCTTTATTTAAATTACAGATATGTGAGACTGATAACTATAGAGTATGTTCCAAGTGTTTTATATCTGCATCAGAGGCATACAAGTTTTACTTATTAGCAGTAAGAAGTGAAGAAATTCTGAATCATTCTATAGACGGACTGCAAAATCAAATCAATTTTTTATACTTACCACATAATTTTACACCTACAACAGAATCTCTATGCATAACTTTACCATCTTTACCAATAAGTAGCAATTGTGATTTTGATATTAATAAATTCCCTTTCCAAAGTATTGCTGCAAGTGATAAAAATGCATTCATAGATAGCCCTAAAGTTAAAATTGAAGACAAAAAAGACAGCTTAGATGAAAATTTAGTTATTATTATGGATGATAATGGAGAGCGTACAATTTTTAAACCAGAAAAAGATGGCACATTAACACCTCTTAATATTGATCAGAAATTTGATATATTAAAAGAAATTCCTGATTCTAGTGAAAATAAGGAAAAAAGAAAGAGAAAACGTAATCCTATGGAATACAGAATGTGCAGTCGCTGTCCAATCAAATATAGATTTGTTAGAAAGTTAAAGGAACATATGAAAGAAGAGCATGGTGTTGATCTGTTTGTTTGTAAGGTACGTAATTTAATTAAATTTTATACATTATATTTTTAATTAATGCTTTTATAAAGGTAATATTTGTTTATTTATTTTCATATTATCTCATGTTGTTTTTCTTGTACAGTATAGGTATAACAATATATATATTTATTATTGTCACTGAAAACAATATGAAGATGAAAAAAATTGTATAGTTCAAAATGTGTTTTCACTTTATTTGTCACTAAATAAATAAATTTATTTAAATTATATTTATTTCTCAGCTCCAGTAAGACAAACGTCAGTGTTATTCCACCCTTCTACAGGAAATAGAGAATTTCGGACACTAGGCTACCCTGGTACGCAGGAACTTAGCTACAACAAATAATAACTTCATATAATTTTCAGGTTTGTCAAGCAATACTGGAAGATGAACAAGATTTTAACAATCACTTACAAACGCACTCCGGAATACACACATGCTTTATATGTAATGCTGTGTTCAAGAAACGTGAAAATATCATCGCCCATCTGAAATGGCATGACGAGATGAAAGAGTTGAACAAAATTGAAAGTGCCCATGTGTGTGAAATATGCGGACTTATATTTCAAAATGATCATAATTTGAAGGAACATCTGCGAGAAACAAGCATGTTAATAAATATACATCGTGTTTCTATTGTGGGAAGATGTATAAGGGGGAAATAAGCTTCGAGATCCATATTAAAAAACACGAAATGAACAAAAAAAATCAGTAAGTAATGTTTTTTTTTCAGCAACTTTACATTCAATTTGTTTTGAATATTTGAAAAAGTTGTAAAACAACTGTCGCGTAGAGTAATTAAAAGTGTTGTCGTTTCAATAAAAAAAAGGAAATTCGTGATTTAACGCATCTTAAAATAATATTACAAATTTTAATTCGAATTATTATTGTATAAAATTGTATTATATTTTATAATTTAAATATTTAAAACTAGCTCTTGCCTGCGTAGTTATAAGCATCTGACTGACGAATTTCAACTTTATAACAAAAAATTGAGGACTTTTATACAAAATTACGAGAGGCTCTAGACCGCCTTAATCCGACCCCGTCGCAAAATTCGTTCTTTCTAGACTAACTATATACTACCGACCTGCCAAATTGCGTACATTCTGTACAACAAAACTATATATTTTTAATATTTTAGAAAAAAAATAAACCCAAAGGCAGTCAATAAGAGAGAAGACGGAAGTACACACTTGCGCCACTTGTAAGAAAGACTTTGTGGATGAAAGAGCCTTGCTGTGGCATGAACGGTTACACAAAAATGAAAGACCTTATGTTTGCGATGTGAGTTGGTACTTATAATTAGTTTCAACTGAAATAATTATTTACATTTTATAAAACGTATAAAAATATGAACGAACTTACCTCTAAGCCATACGTTGTATCTAGATACGTCGACATTCTGATAAGCTTGTTACAACTTATTATTTTTGTTGTTATCATCTCTATGAAATCTAGAGGCCGCGGGTTCGGGTCCCGCTACGTTCAAATTTTTTTATCCGTTTTTCCTAAAATGTTTGATTTTTTGAAATGATTTTTTTTTTTACAACTAGCTCGTCCACGTGGAATTCTAAGTCTTACTGCTTATTACATCAGCTATCTGCCGGAAAAAGTTCTATCAAAATCGTTCCAGCCGTTCCAGAGACTTAACTGGCATAAACAGACAAAAACTGTATAAAATTTTATTTTTGTATAATATGTAACGTGTACGCATATTATAAAAAGCGGTTATTTTAATATTACAAACAGACATTCGAATTTTATTTATTAGTATTTTGTATAGATGACAATGAATAATAAATGAGACTCAGCGCAGTGGGTCAGTGTCTAACTATAAGTGCAATTGGTCGTGGATTTGATCCCCACTTGGAAGATTTGTTATATTTATAAGTAAAACCTTTGTTTTACTTACAAAATTGTGACGGTGAATTTACCCTTTCCACACTGTCAAAAATTTTGTTTTGTTGCGACAGTAGATACTAGATTGTTTTGATTGTCTAGGTTGAACTAGGTTGAACTAGATTGTCTAAATATCCTGCTATTTATTAAATAACAACTATATAATATATCTTGTATGTCTTAATTTTAAATCAATTAATTTTTTTATCAAATTCTGCATACAAATCTTTGTTTGCTTCAGTCAGCAGTTGTACTGTAACGTTGGTGGCGATAAGTTACGATATTTTACGTACTTATGCATCGCTTCTTACTCGAATTGGTTTCGCTTTTTATATGGAATATTATCTATTGGCCAGGTGTGCGGTCGCGGGTTCGTATCCCTGAACCGGCGCAACCAGCACGCGTTGTGCTCGCACACGGCGCCGGCGCGGCGCTGTCCACTGTGCCCCGCGCTGTTCCATCTCAGGTCGATGGTCAACACACATATACGGAAGGTAGGATTATTTTAATATTAGCTTTCATTGAGCAGGCTAAGTACAGGGTGGCTCAGAAAGACCAAAGTGGTGTGAATTCCTCATAACTTTTTTATTATTCTTTTTTTTATTATTTTCTTTTAAATATTTTGTAAAAAAGACTTGGACAATTTATAATGGAGCAATACACAACTGAACAACGTGCCCAAATCGTTGAAATTTACTTTTCAAATCAACGGTTCATTGTGTTGACTTAGCGTGCATACCGTCGTCAATTTAATGTGCGGGTTGCACCCTCTCAGTCAACAATAAACCGTCTGGTTGCAAATTTTCGACAACAAGGAGGAGTAAGGAACCTTCCTGGTTCCGGCAGACTACGAACTGTCTACACGTTTGACAATATTCAAGTGGTACAGGAGAGTATTCGGGAGGATCCAGAAACATCAACCAGGAGACGTTCGACACAACTTGGCCTCTCAAGAGGGTCGCTGCAGCGAATTTTGCATACCATAAGAATGTTTCCATACAAAATTCGACTTGTCCAAGAATTGAAACCGACAGATTACCAGCAACGACTTGACTATGCAATTTATTTCCAGCAAAAAGCACAAGAGAATCCTAATTTTATTCATAACTTAGTTATGAGTGACGAAGCCCACTTCCAATTAAATGGGTTCGTTAACAAGCAAAACTGTAGGATATGGGCTACGGAAAACCCGAGAGTACTTCATCAACGACAATTACACCCAGTTAAGTGTACTGTTTGGTGCGGTGTTTCTTCAGAAAGGATCATTGGCCCATATTTTTTTGAAAATGAACGAGGTGTCGCCATTTCCATCAATGGTGATCGGTATCGGGCCATGTTGGAAAATTTTGTAAGGCCAGCCGTGGAAAACGGATGGTTTTAAAGGAAAATATGGTTCCAACAGGATGGAGCCACAGCGCACACTGCGAGGGCCACAATGGCTCTTTTACGCGACATCTTTGGTGAAAGAATAATTTCGCGTAGAAGCAATTTTAATTGGCCTCCGCGTTCCCCGGATTTAACCGCTCCAGACTGTTTCCTTTGGGGTTATTTAAAAGGGAAAGTTTATGTTAATTAGCCTAGGACTATTGAGGAATTAAAAACCAATATTCGAGAAGAAATTAATAACATAACACCGGAAGTTTTGCGAAAGGTCATGTAAAATGTGTAGGAAAGAGCACATTTGTGCGAAGCAGAAAATGGCCACCACTTGCGGGATATCATTTTTAATAACTAATCTAAAAATATTTCCCATAAATTTACTGTATTTAAAAAACAAAATATTAAAAAAATATGTCTTAAATAAAAAGTTATAAGGAATTCACACCACTCCCGTCTTTCTGGGCCACCCTGTATTATCTGATTAGAAATATGATAATCATATTTTTACAGTGTTATTTGCACACTAAGGAAATTGAAAAAGAACGCATGGCTTAGCGGTCAGAGTACTTGAACGGTTTTCAAGAGGCGCGGGTTAAAATCCCGCTGCGTTCAAATTTTTATACGTTTTCTAAATATGTCTTTATGATACTCATTTCCTGGCTCTAGTGGGGAGTTGGTAACCCAACTTTGGTTAGCAACTGAACACTAAATTCTAGACTGTAATTGTTCTATACAAGTCTTTAATTCTATACAAGTCAATTATTATTGAAACATTAATAAAATATTAAATGTTGTATTTCATGTTGTTATTAAGTAATTAGCAATGTACTTTAATTTATAATTCATTAATCGGTATATAAATTTCAAGGTGCACCTGAAAGCTCACAAACGCAGGAACCGCACAAGCAAACATCAGAATGTGTTCTGGAAAACTGAAACGGTTCCAATCCAAGAGTTGAGTGTGTCCATACAAAATGAGTTGCTGGAAATGCAAGCCATGCAGAAAGATCCTGTGCAGACACCGAAATGGGTAAATCAGCCTTCTTATCTGTGTTCAGTGTTGTATAGTGAAAAATTACTTGAACCCTATTAGGATTCAAACCCACAGTCACATACTTATAACATTTTAGCAAACGCGATCAATGATAAATTATTACTTGTATCCCCTTATACTTTCCTATTTCGGTACAACACAGGACACATTCAAATTTGAATTTATAAAATACTGAAGTTTTTATTGTTTATTTTCAAAATAATATTTTTATACAGTGACAGAAGATTATGGAGGATATTATCAAGCAATGTACTAAAAGCAGTTACAAATTGCAACCAGTTTTTACCATTAATAAAATTGTTATAATCAAATAGTACAACCATTGTGAAGAAATTAATTGTTATCTTTAATTAGTAAATCATATTTTGTATTTACATACATCAATATTTATAAATATATTAATTCAACAAATAAAAAAAGGTTAAAACAAATATAAAGGTGTCTAAATTAAAACACTGATCCCTTTTTGTATATATTTATTTTTTTATTTTAAAATTTTCCAATATATTTTCTCATATATAATTATAATGAATTGGCTATCGATATATACAACTTAGAAATACCGAGAAGGTCCTTAGCAAGAACTACATTTGAGTCTTATTTACTAGGTGGAATTATTTGTTTGCTAATATTAGTTCTAACACTAATGTGTAACGTGATTTCTTTAAAACATTGATTACACACAAAAATGTTATAAAAAATATTATTTTGATGACATATGTACGATATTGTAAAACATTATATTGGTAAAGACAAATAATATTTATCTTTTAATATATCATACAAAAACAACTTGTATAATCCACTTACTATTTTTAAATGCATTTTTATTTCATTAGCACTTTAAAAATGTATTACAAAAAAAAATGGGAGACAAGAATATGTAAAGATTTTCTCTATAATGTCAAAAATATATAAATCTAGTTTAAATGAGATAGGTGAAGTGCAATTTATTCATATCTCTTTCATCATTCCCTTATCATACCTTAGTAATGGCACTCAACAGTATAGAGTATACTCACAGAACACAACCAGTCAGTTTAAAAGAAATCACGGTACAATATAATATATGGATTTATTCTCAATATCCCATAAACAATTTGTTCTACAATTTAAGTTACAATTAATTACATGTTTGCATCATCCTTCTACAAACAAATATGGAAAACTCAAAACTAAAAAATAAATTTATTCTAATAAACACAGAACACATAGTATACTAACTCTTATATGCATAGTAACTGTTATATTGAATTAAGACACATCTTTGTGTATTTAAATAATTAATGTCAAATTATCTTCTCGCTTTGTGAGAAAAATTATGTAAATTGTTGATAGCAAAAATATATAAAATTGTGTAACAATTCACCATTTCTTCAATAGTCAATACAGATAAACTAATAATATATTTGTTATTTATCATATTTTTTATAAATACATGTCAATTAAATAAATCAGCACATTTTAACTTAGTAAATGTCTAAAGGAGTTTGAAAAGGGCAAGTAAGTGATGGGATATTCAATTAAGTACAGCTGATATGTCACATATTTACAAGCACTACAAAACTTTTGCACGTATTGAAAATAATATTAATATATAATCATAATTCCCTGTACTCTTTTCAATAAGAAGAACGATGCAAACAAAAAGCATAAAAGTTTACAAGTAAATTGGAATAGTGTGAACAAACCTACAAATTATAGTAGAAGAAATTTTAGAAATTTTTATATATATATTCATAAAGACAGTTGTGAGTTAAATGTATAAAGGAGGGATATAATAAAATATAAAACACACGAGGTAAACTGAATTATAATCAACAATATTTCACACACATTTTCTTCCACTTTGTACTGCTGAGGTGTTTGCAAGAAAACTATTTATATCCTGTCGGTGGCATTTATACTGTAAACATTTATAATATTTAAAGACGACATATTGTAATAACTAGAAAACACTCATATAAACCATCTACAATATATTTTTTATTGAAAGTTTTGGCTATAAAAGTTCTAAGTTTAAATAGTTTCCTCACTAACTCCATTAGAAAGTCCTATCTATTGTTCAAACCTGTCAGCCAATCATTGCAACCTGCAATTGAAATCCAAACATAACGGACCTTCATGAGTCAATTATCAAAAAATTAAACCTAACACTTTTTTTTGTCGTTTTTCTCATGAATTTATTATTTTTCTCATGAAATATTTCTTAAAAAAAATCGGAACCGTGCATTTAACGAATAAATAGATATTACGAAATATTCGTTAAAAATATTAAGTAAGGCTCAATTCACACACAAATATAAACACCAAGTTTAATAAATATTACCATTCCCATTTAGCAACTAGTGTTGTAGTGTGAACTGACCCTAATACACGACCACTTCAGTAAAATCGATAATAAACTTACCTTACTTACCGACACTCCTGCATCCCGATAGCGCGTCACTGTCACATCACTATCAACTTAGCACTAAACAGTTTATTGTTTTTTTTTATTTTTATCAATTATCCATATAAATTCTAACACTGAGTGTACAATTATAATTTGAATTAGTAACCTGTAAAGAAACGTATTGCCTCTACAAGACATATTTCCAAACAATTATTTAGGCAAATTTTCAGCTGTCAGTTTGACGTTAAGACGTCACTGAGCGTTTCCCGCCATTTTCCCGAAAACAATCGATGCACAATTCCAATTTGCGTAACCGTAAACACACAAAATGCTCTCCGAACAATTAATTCCAAGTACTGCACTCCATCACTTAACAGAATCACTATCGCTGAGCGTTTATGCGCGTTTCACTCTATATTTGGCGTGATTAGTTCCGTATATGAACCGTTGACGCCATTCCTCGTACTGCTACGTGCATGCAATACTGTTTGACGTGGAGGGCTCTGTGGGCTGGTTCATTGGTTTCTCGTTCGGCTTGTTTTCGGGCGGGTGTGCTTGGTTGCCATTGTGCAAGTTGACTTCGTACATGTTAGATGAGTTTGAATCTTCATTGTAGGATAAAAGGCTTACTTCATCGGTCTGGTGAATAAAAAAAATTAAGATTTTATTTAAGTATAAAAATATACAATGAACTGATGCATTCAATTTACTATACAAAACTTTACCGGATGCAAGGAAATATTTTTGTTCGCAACCTTTTTTCGCAAAAAGCAAACGCATCTTAACTAGAAAACCAACATTTAATATTTTAGAAAATATATAAAACTTTGATTGAAGCAGAATTCGAAACTGTGCTATTCTGTACAGTGAAAGTGCTCTAGTCAACCTATACATTCTTTCGAGATACAACGAATTTCTTATACACTTGTACTTGTTGCTTTATCCACAACATGTTTTTTTCTAAAATATTTATCTTATCCTTCTCCTATATACGATTGTGAATAACAGCTTACAAATATTAACAGATCAGAATAAAAAGCATGTCCTGGCATCTTATTACCATATCCATAAAATTTATTAATGACTGGCCTGTTTAGCTTGTTTCTCATGGTTGTTATTGTAAAATATCACAATTTGTTTTTAATTTAATTTGTTAGTACTATTTTAACTTTTTTTAGCTACATTAAATAATTCTTTATATTTTTTTATACTTAAATTAAATTTTAATGTAAAATAATGTCTTAAGTAACTAAAAAGCATCTCTGTAGAGAGATTTCTATATATATATGTTTTTCAATTTGCTAAGTGTGTGAATAACACTTTAAAAAAATGTTAAAAATATTTAATAAATAGCATTCTCTCTTGCCGAAAGATTGTTCGTAGAATAATCTTTAGGTAGCAGAAATTTGTAAAAATCTCTCTACAGAGAAGCTAACAACAAATATAAGTTGTAATAAGCGTATCGAAATTCTTCGAGGTAGTTGGATGTAGAATGCTAGGTTTTAAAGGTCAGAGCGCTTTAACGGTTTCCAAGAGGCGAGGGTTAAAATCCTGCTGCGTTAAAACTTTTATACGTTTTATAAATATATTATATTATGATAATATTCTCTAGGTAAACCCCAAACCCACATATAACAAATCTAATCAAAAATACTCACACTACTCTCACTCAACCGTTTAGTTTTCTTAGCACTAGCATTCTGGTTAGGTCCGTGGGCGTGGGCGTGGGCGTGGACGTCGTGCTTCCTCTTCGTGCCTGAAGCGGTGCGCTCGCGCTTAAGCAGCAGGGGGGAGAGGTACTGGTGCAGCTGCTTGCGGCGGACGTGGCGAGCCTGTGGGATGGAATGCTTTAGATACATGTCAGTCAAATGCTGTGCAAACATGGCCATGCTACGATGGCCTCAACTATATTGTATAGAAATTTATTATACGATAAATAATATAGAAAAAAATTATCATGAACAATAATATAATTTGGTAAAGTCTATAAGGATTATGGAGAATAAATAAATGTTTTCGACGTACATATTTATATCATACAAGTTGCTAAGGCGAGACATTTTTAACGCATCAACGTCTTTACAGAGTAAATAAATGAGGATAAATAATTATTTCTTTAAACTTTAGCTAACATTATATCGTTGATATTTTTTGACATAATTTTTTTTTGATATTGATATTAAACGAAGTCCTACAATGCAAGCATGCACATGTCTCAAAATAACTCAAATGTTTTTTTAAATATATGCAACTACAAAATATGTGTCCTTATATATTTCTTCAACAATATTAATGAAATTTAAAGTCCATAGGGAAATTATTATTGCATTTAAAAAAAAAAAACACCATTTTTACAACGCATTGAGTTCTGTCAATCAACATGTAATAATACCATAGTATAGTGATTTCACTAAGCTCGAAGACGGCTCAACCGAGTGTTTATTTAATTTAAATTATAAATATAAGCAAAGTTCGTGAAAATTCAGTGAGAACATCTTAGTCGCGTAGTTTAAGCAGGCGAAGCCGCGAACAAGTTGCTAGCTCGAACGACAAATACCTCTATAGTCATCCCTTCCCTCAGCATGTTGGTGTTCTCGGCCTGATAGTGCACCGCGTCGGTGAAGGAGGATATGTCGTATGTGAGGTCCACGTTGACATTGGTCTTGTCAAACACGAGGCCGATGAACCACATCGAGCACACGTTTGCCTTTACTTCACCCTGGAAAAAAAAAAAAAAAAAAGTTACTTTCATGTTTTTTCGCACATACCAATTCAGGATATGAGGGCCAATGGACTAACCGCCGAGGATGTGAAAGATCGTGCAAAATAGAGGAGACTGAGTAGGAAAGCAGACCCTGGCTAGGCCCGGATTAGTGCCAAGTAGAGGATCAATCAGGGGACGCAGAGAGAAAAGTGCCAAGACACTCCGCTCGCGCTCCGGAGAGCTTGCGCGAACGCCGCGCGGTGAAACAACACCAGGAGTGGAAGTGAAAATAATTTAATTATTATCATGTTTACAGTCAGATACCGTCCAGACTTTATATTATTAATTTAACATAGTGACTTAGTTGACGAAATATATTTAGCTGAAAGTAATGGTAGCAGGTTCTTTTGTCAAGTGCTTCTTGAGCCAGTCAGTTAAGACGTAGCAGTATGAAGCTTTTCTTGATCTTACACATTATGAAATACAGAATGTCTAAAATAAAAAATGATAATAAAATGGCTTTTAAAATAGACAGCTATATTAGTAGATTTTATTGATTTGGATTATAAAAAAAATATATTGTTATAATATATCAACATTTAATATCCTAATAAATATTTTAAACTAAAAAACTTATTTATATAATCTATTTCGTAATACATATACACATACGTTTTCAGGAGCAATTTCAGGCGGCACAGCAGTTCCTATAAAATTAAACAGACCTTTTTAATAATTATTGTAAAATTTTTGTTTATTAAAATACTTTCTGAGTTATTGCAACAAGGATATTTTTACATCTATATTTTTAAAGAGAAACACAATTTAATACTATTTATTTATCTTTAATAGGCATATATAAAAACATTTTTAGAAAACGTATAGAAATTAAATGCAACGGGATTCGAACCTGCGCCTTTTGGGAACCGCACAAATGATTTTCATATCTCTACGTGTGCAAATACACTAATTTTTTTTTTAAAATGCATATATAAAATATACATATCAAAGAAAGTTTTCAACTGAAAATGAAATGGAAACAAAACAAAGCTATTATTTTTCAATCAAACTAAATGTCATAATTAATAGAACTTACAGTTACAATTTTAATTTGTATAGAAAAAGAATATAAAAAAAATATATAATACAACACAAGCAATTGCATCATACCATACTTACCTGGAGGTAATGCCAACGGCTGCCCTTTGTTTGAATTCAGCGGCACCGAATTGTAGCACTCTGGGTTCACGTGTGCTATTGTTATATGTTGGTTCCTTTCTAGTGTGGCTGTAAAATAAATAACATTATTATAAGCTAAATAAAAAAAAAATTATGATGAAAATTAATATTTATGATTGTCCTTAAAAAATATTAATTAATAAATGTACTCCAATAATATGAATATTTGACAGATTATACCAAATACAATTTATATGTTTAATAATAGGCGCTACTGTCATTTAGCATTTTCCGTGCAAACAAAAGCAGACTATATAATGGGTCCAAAAGAATAAAAAAAGGTATAATCGCAACGGCTCACTAATAAGATGTCGTATCTTGCTCTCCACGAGGCCGCACCACTGCAGCTGGTCCGGAGCGCTGGCGGAGGAGGCCATCAGCATTATGAAGTGCTTGTAGCGCGAGAAGAAGTTGGGGGCCTCGAACAGGCGCTCCCACCCGCACTTGCCCAGCATTATCTCGTCCGTTATCGCCAGACCTGAGGGGGGAGACTCCTTAGCAGAGAAGAGAAGAGACCAGAGCCCGGGACTACCTACTCAAGTGAGGGAAACATCCGACTAATGTCGCTAGAAATTATCTGATAATAGTTCTCTTCTAGACAGGCTTCTGATCTTTAGTAAATTATAAAGAGTTATAATATCTCTCGCGGCTTCCTTCTATACGCAATTGACCAACCTATATATGGCCAGTTCGTTGGAAAGTTTGAAGTTAAATTGTTTCTAAATAATTTCTTCCCTAGTTTTAATTCAACTAAACAATGTTATTTTAAAATAAACTAGACTTAATTACTAATATTTATTATCATAACTGCAATTTTTTATAATTCCACATATAAAGAAAATAAAATGGAGAACCTTCAAAACAATTACATAATCAAAAACAAATCCAATAAATACTGCAAACTAACCAAGTCTAAACTCCTCCATGATGACGGTCCTCGTGGAAGCAGTAAGTGCACACCGCAACCGAGTTCTGCGTGGGTAAGCTGGGGTGATGATGGGCATCAGGTGGTATCTGTCCGACACGTTCACCTGTTCGCGAGGAATGCATTGAGTCCAGGCTTGTATTCTCCACAAGGGCAATGCGCGCAAGAAGGGGTCCCGATAGCGGAATGTCTTCACTCAGTTCTCATATGCGGGGAGAGCATACATTAGGTAATCAATCGAACATGTTGTTACTTTTCTTTACTTGTAATCAAATCTAATGCCGATTAAGTGATAATAAAATTGTATAATTATGTCGACTTATCAATCTATTCACGCCTGGTACGAATATTATGTATAATATATTGAGAATAAAATAAAAATGTAACTAATCGCTGTCTGTACATGGAAGATATGTGAAAAGAAAATATTATTAGGCGCATTTATGAATGTAATAGAACCCAAAACAGTGATTGTTTTCCTTTTTTTTTCTCTTTGTCGGTGCCTTTGTGCACGCTAATCTGAGAAAAGGCTTAAACATATTAAATGCAGTTTTGACTACTGTATTTTGATAAATAATTCAGTGTTTATTTCATTTCAATCGGTTTATGAAGCGTTTAAATTATAAATTTAAGCATGCGAAAAACAAAATAGTCGTTTAATTTACGCAAGCGAAGCCAAGAGCGGGTCGCTAGTGTATAATATATTGAGAATATTAGTTTAA
The DNA here is from genome assembly GCA_038994665.1 of Podotricha telesiphe. Lineage (NCBI taxonomy): Eukaryota > Metazoa > Arthropoda > Insecta > Lepidoptera > Nymphalidae > Podotricha > Podotricha telesiphe. Next base: position 614,781 of record JAOYRR010000431.1, on the reverse strand, counting down.
TTTGGTGTGAAGGTGATATGTCTCACTTTCATATTCTTGCAGTTATATCTATAAAATAAATTATAATTTTAAATTATTATTAATAAGTATTCATTAGTAAATTAATAATTATTGGTTATATTAGTAATTAAATCTTGAAATCCATATACTTTGACGAATTACTTAAAGACACTTACTTTCTTATATTATTAAGAACAGTTTCTGTAAAAAAGTTTATTCTTTTTAAAATTTTATGGTGTTATTGACACACTTGAAAAACATATTTAGAAAAGCCGCGCCTCTTGGAAACCGTCCAAGACGGACTTATACGTTTTCTATAAAAAAATGTTCTAGTGTTCTATTAATTATAGTAAAAATAGTAATATTGTGTCCGCACCCTCGGATCCCAGACCGGAAAGCCCAGGTTGACGGAGTTTTCGGGCTGCTTGAGCAGCACCGGCTGCGGCCACTTCCATTGGCTGAAGACCAGGAAGAACTTGTGCACGAGCGTGGCGGGCGACGCGTTGGGGTACAGCTGGCACGTGCGCGCCACCAGCATGGCCCACGACACGCCGCCCAGGTAGCCCAGCGTGTTGGAGTAGATGCCGTGCCCTGGCCGAACGGACAACGAATATACTAACTGCGGTCGGGAAGCAGCATTCCATATTTGAATACATTCAAGTGTTCAACTCACGCTTCGCCCACAGCTTGATGGCCCTCAGCGTGAGTCGGAAGTTGTTGATGTTGGGCACCAGGCGCAGGATCTCGTCCGTGACCCGGCAGCCGTTGACGGAGCGCACGCACTTCTGATCCAAGTTCTTCAGTAACATGTCGTCGCGTAGGTCGAACGAGTCTAACATACGAATCAAACATATATATTTTACTAGCGACCCGCCCGCAGCCTAGCTTATAATATGAACATATAGCATTTGGAAGGAATAAGACGCTTTCAAGAAACGTGGTTTTAAAACCTCTTGTTTAAATTTGTATATTTGTTTAAAGTTTTCAAATTGATTTATTTTCAACCATCTTTTGTTAACTAAATAAAAAACATTTTAACTGACTTTATAAAGACAAGAAATTGTTGTAGACGCAGTAACTAACTACAAAATTATTTGGTTTATCCAGATTAGAATAACGGAAATTCTCTAGACTGAAAAATGGTTTCTACACTTAGAATTGGCAAATTTTTAATATGCTTTTTAAATTTAATAATGTACGTACTTGTATTCTAATTATTGGCCAAAAAACATTTATTAATATTAAAAACAACTTCTATATATTATAGACATAACATACCTGGTATTTCTTTGAGAGCCAATCTGGCAAACAACAAATCAATTTCAATACCATCAAAGTTCATTTTGATGACAGGTACAAAGGCGTCCTCCACCGCCCTTAAATCTTTTACCTGAAAAAATATTATTTATATTAATTAACTTAATAATTTATTACACTTTATTTAATCATACGTGCATTATTATTTAAAGTGTAATTAATATACGAGGGCGGTTCGGAAACTTCTTAGCATAGCACAAAAAGCGCAGTATAAACAGAAAAAAGTTAAGTGTTTTGGAAACTTCCATCTCTGCTAGGAATACATGTTGAAATTTTTTTTCGATCTGGCAACTCCTTCATATAGAAACAGGTGTTCACAAAAGACGCATCCGCGATTTTTTTACAATGGAAAAATTAGAAATGCGTGGTGTCATTAAATATTTACATAAAAAAGGTTTATCGGGACAAGAAATTCATAATGATATGGTGAATGTGTTAGGTGAAAGTGCTCCTTCATATGCAACAGTAAAAAATTGGGTTGCTGAGTTTAAACGTGGTCGTACAAGCATTAAAGATGAACCACGTAGTGGACGTCCAAAAACAGCAACAAAAACAGAAATTGTAACCAAAGTGCATGATATGGTATTAAATGATCGACGAATGAAAGTGCGTGAAATGATCGAGTCCATTTAATTTTGCATGAAGAACTACAGATGAAAAAGCTTTCTGCAAGATTAACAGCATTTGTTAACAATCGACCAAAAACGCACAAGAATGAACATTTCTCAAGCTTGTTTTGATCGTTTTAAGCAAAATAAAATGGATTTTAAGCGTCGTTTCATAACTGTTGATGAGACATGGATCCACCACTATACCCCAGAGACAAAAGAACAATCCAAACAAAGGACTGAAGCTGGAGGAAGTGCCCCAAAAAGGCAAAAACAATTCAATCGGCTGGTAAGATTATGGCAACGGTTTTTTGGGACTTCAAAGGTATTTTATTGATTGACTATCTGCAAAAGGGTAAAACAATAAATTCAGAGTACTATTGCAACCTTTTGGATCAATTAAATGTACAAATTCGAGAAAAACGTCCTGGCTTACAACGCAAGAAAAATATTTTTCATCAAGACAACGCACCAGCGCACAAGAGTGTTTTAACAATGGCTAAAATAACAAATATTCTCCTCATTCAGCTCCCAGTGACTTTTACCTGTTCCCAAATCTAAAAAAATTCCTTGCTGGCAAGCGTTTTACCTCAAATGAAGATGCAATTACAGTTGTAAACCACTATTTTGAAGACCTTGAGGAAAACTATTTTAATCAAGGGATAGAATTGCTAGAAAAGCGTAGGACTAAGTGTATTGAAGTTTCAGGAGATTAAAAAATATTGAAAAATAAAAATATTTTTGAAAAACTAACTACTCTCTTTCATTGATATGCTAAGAAGTTTCCGAACCGCCCTCGTACATTACACAAAACTCATTAAATTTCTTAACAATTAACACATTTACTTCATCAATTATATTTGAAAATTCGGTAATTAATTATATATGACTTTATTACACATTTATTATCATTCTAATTATATGATAATTAGATGAATGATTAAAATTTATTAAACTAAACTCATTAACTAACAATAAAAATATAACTCATTATTATTACAAAATAATACAATATCCCAAATTTTGTACGAAAATTTTATTTACTAATAATCACAATAATTTAAAACATTAAGAATTGAATTTCAGTTATAAAGCCTTACTTGTGGCTGTGTCTTCAATAGCTCATAGAACGACTGGAAATAGTCCGACCTGTTGATATGCCTTGGCGCTACACAGAGGGCGTCAATATCGGCCCCGCGATGGTGCACCTGAGACAAAGAAAAATATTTATAGTTCAAATCTCTATAAATAAATAAATTGGAATGTCTGTGTGTAATATTAAAATAATAATTTTAATTTAATGCATATGTATGTATACGGTACATATAACAAAATATATATATATTTTTTTCAATTTTTGTCTGTCTTTCTGTTCGTTCCGGCTAATCTCTGGTACGGCTCGACTAATTTTGACGGGACTTTCACTGGCAGATAGCTGATGTAGTTAGGAGTACCCTCAAGCATACTTTTATTTTAGAATTCCAGATGAAGTCGCGGGCATAGCTAGTTATTAACATGGCTAATTAGTGTTTCGTGGAATATAATGGTTGTGAGTTCAAATACATTACGGGGAAATAGAAATTCATAGGTGATCTAGAAATTCATAAATAGAAATTCATAAATGATCCCTTGATATGTTTATTTTTCGTACACATTAACAAACAATACGCTCGCATAGTTAAAATAGTTGAAACGTATATGAATTAGGAAATAGCAGAGTTTAAGCCTTTTAAAAAACCCGTCGAAGGGGCGCCGGTTCGAATTCTTTCGAAATATAAGAAAAATTGAAAGAAATATTGATATTGACCTAAGTGTATGAATAATACATAAAAAATATTTTTTTAATATATATATATATATATATATATATATATATATATATTATGTAACGCTGAGGCCTCAGATCATTTAGCAGTCATCATATTTGATTATATATATAAATAGAAAAACAAAAAAAATAATATTACAGTATTTTTTTTTAAATATATATAAAACATGAAACAACTCACCCCCAACCTATAAGATCCGAACGTGTAAATATTTCCGCCGACCGTCTCTGCGACGCTTGGCGGCATGTTCTTCCTGACAGACTCGTCCCTTATCCATTGTCGCACGAGGCGGTGTAATGAACCCAGTACCTCCATGCGATGGTGCATTTCCGCTTCCGATTCAAATACGCCATAGGGCACTAGGGATTCTTTTAATTCAGTAGTTTTTTCAATGTCAATTGGTTTTGGTCCTATAAGAGATAAATTATTGATTATTTTCAATTAATTTGTTCGTTACAGTCTTAGTGAATAAATAATACTGAAAGCGTATATCAACTAAATTTATGGTCATAGGTTTAAATTCCACTAGATTTCTTTAGTATAAGTTTACATTTCAAATATTCTAAGAATATAAGCTTCTTGTCCTTAAGCAGTCATAAAGGGCAATCCAAATGTATTCTATACACCTATAATAAGAATTCCTTAGGTAGGTGCAAAGTACGGAATGGATGCCTTAATACCTATCTGTTTAGAATGTAGTATATTCTCGATACCAACTGAATAACTATTATTATATTAAAGAAAATGAATTTTATACCATTGCACGAACTTACATTTCATATAAAAAGAAAACTAACAAAGTTTCAGTAACAAATAAAAAAAAAAATACGACATTAAGTATTTAAAATTTTATGGCAAATTAAAATTCTTTATACTATATTCAACATAATAAATATTAAACATGAACACAATAAAAATATATTAGGTCTAGATAAATTTATTAAAATAATTTACAACAAGCAGCAACCTCAAATCCTAGCTAGCCCGTAACACTAGTTCCTGCCCTTGTAACATTCAGTCCCAATGACTTATGATTGGTTGACAGGCATTATATTGTAATTTAAAAAGCTACCAACCGCTATTCTTCGATCCTGACCTATATACAACGTTAATCTTCTCACTCAAGTAATATTTTCTCTATACATATGTGTATAAGCATAAGCAAAACAGAACAGAACCTATAATACACCCTTCGGTAATTTTTATATTTTCAAGCACTTATAGGGCCCATGCCCTGGACTTTACTTTATTATTTCTAACAAAAAAAATGTAATATAACGCATTGTTTGTGAAATCAAGGAAAATCTGCTTAGATTTGATTATTGATCATGATCAACGAGACATCTCAATTATCGATGTAAGTATGCATGTCTATTATATTAGGTATCTACTAGAGAGCTTTATGTAATAACTGAGTATGTCACGAAACTCCAAGAAAAAACAAAAAAAAACGATAATTTCAAAACAAAAGCATTTACTTTTTACAAGTGGACCATTTGTATTTTACTTTAATTACCTAAATTTATAAAATTTTAATTAATTAAATAATAATTGAAGTACAAGTTGGAGAAAATTCAACTCGAACAATTTTTCCTTATACGCCGTTTTAAGATATGAATTTTAGATAATTGATCATCTAATTCCTGATTTACAATTATTAATTTTATTACAATTTATTAAATTTTAAAAATAGATATATTTAAATAGAACTTCTGTCATATTTCACGATTAAAACTTGCTTATATGTTACACTCCTGTTTGTTTCTCAACAATTCAGATGGAAATGAGGGAGTAAAAAAGCGAGAGTCTGTTAAGCCATTTCTATCGCATATAAAGTAAATGTAAAAGACTTTTTTAAATATATATTTCCAGCATTTCTTGATATACGTATTGATGACACATGCTATTTCCATTACAAGCAGAAATAAGCGTTAGCGCTGAATATTAAACGGGAATTTAGTTTATTAATACATATGAGAGGAAAACAAACAAGAAATAATTGTATAATTAATTATTATTCTATAAATATAAATCGTAATACATCTGCAAAATGTAAAAGAACCTATATTCCCCTAAAGATAGATACCCTTTATATTTTTTAAAAAGATTTTTAAGTTATTTAAATTTCGTGTAAAAGCATAAGTTATTTAAAGTATAAAAATAAGACATGGTGTGATGTGAGAAAATATAGCTTATTAGTCTAGAACGCTGGGACAATATTCAAGCATAGCAGGTTCAAATCCTGCTTTATTCAAATTTGTAGAAAGAATGTTAATAACAAGTTTTCTGTAGTGAATACTTTATCACAATCAATACTAGAGGCAAATAGTACCAATGACCCTGACCTTGTCCTTTGTAGAGTTTATAGTTACGTTTATTTTAATAGATATATTTATACTACTAAGTAAAACAAAAACCTTGGTTTTATCTTTATTAGTGCAAATTTATCTTAGCCTTGCGAAAGTAATGAAGAAGAGGATAAATCTAACCAACTAGCAAGAATTACAATTGTTTAAAACTCTTATAAATAGCATTTTTAGACAAATTATTGTATTAATATAGTTTCATGCTTTTTCTGGCATAGCAGGGTAGGGATAGAAAACTTAGTGTCATGTAGAGAACTGATTGTCCTACGGCCAAACTCAATACTTTGTCTTACCACAGTGAAGAAATATAATCTGTCTCCTCAGTGAGATTGAAACACACAACCATTGTTTTTACAGTAACACACTGTACCACTGTGCCATGATGACCTTGAGGCCATCTAAATCATCATAAAATTTATCATACATCAACATGTGATGTGTCAATATCATTTTGTAAATATTACCCTACACTATTCAATGTAATTTTCTATATTATATTATATTACAAATGTGTAAAGTAATTTTTTTAACTATACCAACAATAATATTAATATGTACCTAAACTACATACTGATTTTTTGATAAATAATTATATTTCATCCAAAAGATTGAGACAAAACATGTATGAAATTAAAACAAAGACATAAAATGAAAACTAATTATTTTAAATTACCCAAAAAATAGAGGTCAAATTTCTAAATTTAAAAAACACTGACAACATATGTAGATGTTATAATATAAAAAGACACAAGTGATATATGGACACAAAAAAACACTATATACATACCTGCCATAGAAATAGCAGAAGTCATTCCTAACGTCTTCAAGTTCTGCTGATTTTGGTGTTCATTTCCTTTGTTGGTGCTCTGCGCAAGGTTTGTATGAGAATATTGCGATGCAGGCCACATTTTGCTTACTTAGTTCTTAACAAACAATATTATGGTGGGTGATTAAACATTAAGCCTAATATAATGGCTTTACAGCTATGGCTACTGTAATCTGAAAAGAAAAATATAAGATTTTATATTTAAATTAATTTTCTATGTTACTCAATGAACAGTGGTCTAAAGATTAACTTGAAAAAAAAATTGTTTATTGTATATAAAGCATTAGACAGTCATTAGCATAGATTGTTAAATTACACTGAGAATAATTTAAGCAAACAAACATAATTATCAATCAATCATTATTGATTCAGGGAATTTTTTAACTGTTATTTTAAAAAACTATGTTGTAATTATTGAACATTAATAATAACTTTATATTGTATAGCTTTTGTCTTATTCAAAAACATTCAATAATTTTCGAATTTAAAAGTAAACAGTAAAGCAACAGTTATTCTTTTATTGTATGTTATATGAATTTAGGCTTATTTTCATTTTCATATGAAAAGATAATTGAATACATAACATAAATAAATTAAATTGAGTGATTCTAAATTTATTTAAGAAATAAGATAAAAATAAGCAACCAAGTCTAACTTTTCTTTCCTTTTTCATTATATTAATATAATCTGAATTTCTGGGTAACATTTTTTTTAATTAAAATATCTATTATACACATATATGAACATATATGACCTTCTTCAGTTTAGCTCTCACCAATATTTCATGGTTATTTTAATATTCTCAGTTTTTAGTAATGAATAAAAAGAGATAAATTATTGTAATGATGTAATTAGCAAAAACATGATATATTAGTATTTCAGATTAATTATATTAAGTATTATTTATGTCAACAAGTATTATATAAGTTATTTTCGTTTTATTTTAAAAGAAATGATTACTAATGAATGCAACAATCAATGAAAAAAGTGCGTCTATGAAAAACAATCTATTTGTAGTCGAGAATTCGAAAGTTCATTCACCTTTATTCAAATATCTATCATAAATGATTGTTTACATACATATTACTATACAAAACAAAAAGAAGGAAAACGTAAATTGTCGTACTTTAAGAAACAAAACCTCAAAATGTGCAGAAATAGATCGTGGCACTACGTAGTCTAAAGACCTTTTTATTGTTCTTTAGCTGTAAAGCGTTAAGGTCACGAAACATGCGCTTTCATTCTGATCGAAAGAAATAAACTTGTTATTTATTCTAAGGACAATATTATACATTACAAATTGGGTGACGTCTGTTTTATATTATAATGAATAATACGATTTCGTGTAATGTGAAAAAAGCTCACGTTGTCGTGAACAAAGTTATTACGTTACCGATGGATTTGTGTGCAATTACGTACAAATAATAATAGCACTTACCTACTATTTTAATTATATACGAAACTGTGTAAAACTCGACACTGATAACTAACCAAATTCATTATCATGGAAAGAAACAAACATTAATTTCTAAACAAGCGCCTAGCAGTCGCCAACAACAAGGTAGCCATTTTTATTAAATGGCGTTTTGAAATATTGCCACAAAGAATATTTTTAAAGTGTTGAATATATTAATCAATCTTAAAATTTTTGATATTTTAAAACGAAATAGTAGATTATCTGATTATGTTTTAGATAAAATATTATATATTATTTAATATAGTATATTCGAAATGAAAAATTATTATTAAAAGTTCATTTTGTTCTTAACATATATTATATTTGAAACGTTTTGAAATTATTTTCTATACATATTTACTATAATGTAATATTCAGTCTTTTTAACTATACTATTGTAAATGGATAAACATTTACGTTTTAACACATTCTAAGTTTTACATAACATGCACAAACGAAACGTTAGAGCAGCGTTCAATTTAACCGGCATTGGTTAGTTTTGCGCATGCTTCATTGGCAGGTTTCGTATGACGTATCCCGACGTATTTTATAATTTAGTTGAAGTCGTTCACATACAACTATCTCATTTCACGTAGTACCAAAAGAAAGGGATTGATAGAGAGCCGGTTGATGTTTTCGTGTCAGCCTTGTGCCCATTTACGAGGAGTAGGTAAAATCCGCCATCTTGAGAGTGAATTCAAGAATATACGGACTTTTAGCGGAGTTAAGTGAATATCTTTGGGGAATTTATTATTAAATACACGAGTCGTTGGTCGTTATACGCTTTGGTAAGGTCTATATGGGCGGTTCGCGTTATAGAAATCGATTGATACGTCATTGTATACCCAAACTCTGAATTCTTTCGTAGTGTTTATCTGACAGGAGAAGATACTAAGCTTTCTAATAGTTTTATGCGTGTCTATTTCCGTTTTCCCCATCTCGACGATCGTTAGCATAAACGTGAAAGTGAAATAGGTATTGGTTATATCGGTTCTGTGGTAAATTTATAATTTTGACGGTCGAAAATGCGGTTAGCTGGGCGTAGCAAGTCGGTTCCGATCCGGGTGTTGGGCCACGGCACGGCCTCAGAGGATGCGAGCGGTGAGGGCTGAGTATCGAGGTGTATCGTAAACTGTTGGGAAGATGTCGACTACAATGCGGCCAACGCTCCAGACGGTGCCAGAGGCTCTGCCGGCGGACCACGTGACGGCGTCGCCGGCTCCAGCGACCACCACCGCTGCGCCGTCTCAGCCGAGGCACCCGCGCCCTATGTTCAAGGTATGTGCCCTTACACTTATTGACATTCCTCAGTCATGACTAAAAGCCTGGTTATGTTTTATTCATAGGTCAAGTCCCAATTCTTTATAATTCGTGTAATTTAATGAAACTAAGAAGCTCTCAGTGGTTTAAATATATTTTCAAGTAAAACTTATATGATATTCTAAGATTATGTAAATTTACTTATTAAAATCTAAATGGTAAATAAAATATTGATTAATTTAAATTCTACCTGAATGTAAACATTACAATTTCTAATTAGTTTTATTACATAATTAGTTTGTATACACATATCATAATCTTGTTACTATAAGTTCCTTTTTGTATTAATTAAAAACAAACTACATACATTTTAAAAATATTCTTGAAACTTAAATGTCATATTTTAAAAAATATAAAGTAAATATTAAGTATACTTTGAGAAAGTGTTCACTGTTGCATGCATTCTAAACGTCAAATTCATCATCTATCTAACCATTAACCACTTGAAACTACAATCAGGCTTATGAAACATAGAAATTCTTTAGCAAAGTATATTTGTTGAGTAGTAAAATTTATAATAATTTTCCTGTTACTTATTGTATTTACTGACACCTGTGGTTTAAATAACAAACTAATAGCTTAGATTATATAAAAAAAAAGTCAAACAAGTTTTAACATTCAGGGAACCTAGTTGTCTACTCATTTCTTCAGTTCATTGGTCTGTTCATAATTAGATAGTAGTCAAAGGATTTATAAATATAGTTTCAATTGCTAAATTATATTAAAAGATCTATTATATAAAATCAAACATTAGATTTACATTTGTTTTTCAACAATAAGTTCTTATAAGAAAAATAAAACACAAGTTTTTTTTATATATCAAAGTGTTATAATGATCATTAAAAACAATTGAAGTTCATTTCTAAACTAATGTGGCACACTTGCATATCATTAAGAAACATGTAGCAATATTATTTTATATATTTCTTAACCTTCATTATTACTTAACTTTATATAATTACTAATATATTTGTAATCTACAAACACTTATGAAAGGAATTATTTGATCTACCAAAGATAACATTTTTAAAGTTAATTTACTTTTTTAATACAAATTATTTATAGCAATATATAGTTATAAGGCTTTTTTAATATCTATGACTAACTTATAAATATATTTTAATGATCAGACATTTGGCAATGTAAATAAGTGGGTGTAGGCTTTGTTTAACATTATTGAATGTAATGTGAGTCACTTCATTCTTCTGCAAGTGATTAAAATTTATTGTCTGTTATCAATTGCATGAGGGATAGTAATATATAGAGTATAATACTTGAAAAAAGTATCATAATTAAAGTTTTTATTATAAATAAATTGGCTAGGAAAATTTGTTTATAATCTAAAGAGATGTATGACATAAGTTATAATAAATATTTAATGAATATCAAGAAAGCTTTAAAAAATCTTTACTTACACTTACATAATTTATTATCTGTGATGGTATATGAGTGTTCTATCAGTTTAACAAATAACTATTGGTATAGCCTCAACATTTGTTTAATATTAAATCTCTTCTAAATTGGCCGTTTGTAGGTAATAATACCTAATTATTAATTTCAATCATATATGCAATTTTGTATCTGTGTAATGATAAATATTGAAAAGTTGGTAAAATATACATTTTTCATTAATTGGCTTTAATTATAGGATATGGTTTCTTATTGCAGGATTCTTTTGAATTGTTTTTTTATTATTATTAGTAACAGCAGGCTTTTTAGTTCCTTGAAATCTGAGGAATCAATTTTGTATGTATGCTTAATAAGAGCTTTAAGCTATCTTGTCATATGTATTTTTGTCTCGCTGTTAACAACTTTATGTACACCAACTGTTTATTGTTATGTCCTTTAGAAAATACTTTACTACAAGACTTTTTTTAAATAATGAAATTAGTAGAGTTATTTTAAAATTAATTTATATATAAAATAGTATTTAACAGATCTATACTGATTTCTATATATTATAAACTTAGATGTATTGATATTTTTACCAATATATTATGTCTTAAATAATTTATGTTATATTTGTTTACTTAATCTATTGTCGGATTAATGATTTTCTATCGACTTTTTTTTCAACTGTTTACATGTTTTTGTATTCAGTACTTATAATATCATATTGTGTTTTATACATCATTAAACATAAATTACGCTAGTACTATTTGTAATTGGAATAACTTGAAAATTGGGTTTTATATCGATATAATATATATACGACAACGGCTATTCTTTAAGTTAATTTGTATGAAATATAATAGACCAAAAGTCGCCTGGTCTCGTTGCACGTATTTTGTAACTAAATATATGGTGTCTTCCAAAATATTATTTATTATTAAATTTTAAATACCAAATTAGTATAGAGGATAGCTTCAAGAATACAATTTCTAAAAGAAAAAGTTTATGGAGATTCAAAAAATATTTCTTATTACCATCTCATTATGTCTTCAGCATAACAAGTAGGCGCTTCTTGTTAGTATTTCAGTAAGAATTCTTAATATACAAATGACTAAAACGTGATAAACGTTAATAATTAAGCATAGTTTAATTTTTGGTAGCTTCAGATGGAAATTAATGGCCTGGCATCTTAATTTGTTAGTTAAAAAACGGTTCTTTTTGTGATTCGCTTGCCGTTATCGCTAGCGAGTGTTCATTAATAAATTTCATGGTACCATTATTTTAATATTTCCCACAAAAATGTTTGATATTAATATGTTTGGCTTTATGAGGCGTAAGTGGCGTGGATAGCGTATTACTGGAAACGGGTTCGTTGTGGATTTAATTCTCGTTTCGGGAGAATGATTGTATTTAAATTATTTTCACTATTGAATATGGTGTTAATATCTGGCAACATGGAATGTCCCGAATGCTGAGAACGGAGGTATCTATCTTGGTGGTATTCTCCTTCGTCTACCCTTCTATGCGGGAAAAAGCGTAAGGCTGTAACTAAGTTTTTAAATAATTACGCTATAACTTGTGTTTACGAATGCCGTTATGTTACTTGACTATAGTGGAATGCATAAAATTACATTAAAAATGCTCTAGGACTATAGTTTTGCATAAATTTAAAAATGTTGCATCCACTTTTAATCTAACGAATGATCATCCAACTTAAGGATCGTTGAAACGATGTTGAGATCGTTGCCACAGAAGTCTTTTTAATAAAATTTCTTAAAAATTTTAATAAAATATATATATATATATATATATATCTACAGATTAATTTATATATATATATATATATATATATATATATATATATATATATAAATATAATTTTCCTTTTGTATAAAAATAAAACTTCTTAAGATTTAACAGAAGACGCTCCATGCGTGAGTAAAAATTTAACGTTTAACGTCAAGCCCTACCAAATTTGGTGAGATTCACAGTTACATCATGCTACTCGTTTACTCAAGATAAATATATTTGCCATTTTTTTGCAATTTATATTGGCATAAAATTAATTTTATAAATAAAACTGAATTAACTGATCAAACCAATGCTGACATTCGGGCGGAAATAACGGTTTTTAATAACTTAATTTACATCTACAGATTAATTTAAATTATCAATTTTGTTTTATTTTATTTTTGTAAAACTTTTATATCACTTAGTACTTGAAACTTTTATATCATGTATTTATATGTATTTTACTAAATCTAAGAGCTTATAAAGCAAAAAATCGTTATATATATTAATAATTTTTACTAAGTTCAGTTTTTGCCACAAAAAAATTTTCTTCGAATCAATTGAATCAAATTGATTTATTAATGTGCCAATTTACCTTAATACTAGTGTGATTCAGTTATATGTGATATATTTATATAATAAAATGATATGAGCCTATAATATGAGATAATATATATAAAATAAGATTAAAAATAAATATCGGCTCTAAAATCTTAAGAGAAGAACTCTCAAGAACCTCGTCCATTTTATATATATAAATAATGTAATAAACGTAAAAATATTCTAGGAAAATCTGAAACTATAAAGCAAGCAAAGGCGAGGCAAGGGCGTTTTCTATAAAGCTAATGGAACTTACGTTTGAAAACGTGATGTTACACGAGTACTAGCAAATTTAATATGTCTAAAGGATTAGAATGCTTTTTAAACAGTAATTCTAATTTGATTATAACTGTTTATTAAAGGTAATAATAGAAATACAAAAGATATTAAAATAACGAATAGTTAGATAAACGAGTTATGTATATTAGTATCCTCCAAATCACTCATAATGGCTCAAAATATATATAAACTTCAAAGTGCGAAAGCTGTTATTCTGCGTGAAGTTCTAAAGTAAGCCTAAGTTACTTCTTATTACACCGCCAGTGAAAGTCCTGTTGAAATCGGTCCAAGTAATCCGGAGATTAGCCGAAACAAACAGACAGACGAAAATTGTAACAAATTATATTTTGGTATATGTACCCTGTATACATATTTATGCATTGAGTGCAAAGCAATTATTCTAATATTACAAATTGACACACCTATTTTTACTTATTTGCATAGATATTCAATTTTTGCTCCCTGTTATTTCACTTTGAAACTTCACACTTCTTCTAGCGGGATACTCAGGGAGAACTAATATCCACTTTCAGTCCGAAATCGAGATACCTTGTTGAAATGCGGAACTCAACACTGCGCTTTATCTTCCCAGAGTCCGATTGGGATCCAACCCACGATTAATCATTTTTACAGTTCTACCGAGACCGAGAGTCACCAAAATGGCCTCGATGATGTATTTATATGTTAATTTATACTAGTTTTTACTAAAATATTTTGATTGAAACATCCTAAATATTTTTTTATATTAACCCATTTAAATCAATAAAGTAATAAATTATGAAAAGAAACCTTTTAAAAAATGTATTATTTATAATTGCGTGTGTTTCCTTTGTAGCGTCTGCAGCCGTATATTAAATAATATAGATAAGATCTCTTTAAAATCTTGATTTTTAGCTATTTTAATTTGTTATAATATAGTATTACTCAATTACATAAACTTTATGGATGCTATTAACATTTTGAACATTAAATTTAGAGGTAATGGGAACATACACTATAGACAGACGACCATAAATAAATATATGATATCGGTGATCGGTATTACTTTAGCTGTGTAGTTAGTTTTTATCTCGAAATGTACATATCAAATTATATTTAAATGCAAATTTAATAATAGTCAATCTTCCGAATGGGAATCGAACCCACGATAATCGCGTATACACGTTAGTCTGGCACACTGTGCGACTATACTAAATTTACTGATCAAATAAGCTGCATTAGGTATGGTTGTAATCCATAACTGAACATATAGGTGCATGTAAGAACTGCATGTAGTGAGGTTGCCATGTAAGGTGTAGAGAGTTGACAGGCCCTTGCTTGTTTGTAAATGGACGTTTCACAGTAAAAATGTGTGGAACACTTTCTAAATAACGATTTATTATTATTTATAATAATGTCTTAGTATTTAGCAAGTACTACTGACTTAGTTTGGTGTTGACGATTAATTAGATATCTTTTATAAGAAGGATATTAGATAGACATACAGAAATACTAACTACCCGCTCGCAGCTTTGCCCTCGTGGACTATAGCTATTACGTATTTTCGGCGGCATTATCGTAAAATAACGAAATTCATGAAAAAACTGAATAAAACCGGAGGAATAAAGTATCTTATGTTCATCCCAAGATTCGCAAAATCTCTATATAAAATTTCATCCTGTTCACCGGCTTGGCCGTAACAGCTCACAGACAGAGACTCCTACCTTTCGCATTCATGGGTAAGGTACACTAAACTAAACCACCACGACTAAACAGAGTCCACGGATATTATATGTTCAAAAATATGAATATTTGTAGAAAAAAATATGTTTTTTTTTTATATTTTATGTTTTGGACAAACTGTAACTAAAAGTTAAGTAATTATATTTAAAATATTTAACAGATAAAAAAAAAAAATAAAACAAAAGTCACAAGAAAATTATAATCAATTAAACTTAAGTGACAAACTCAGTGAATGACACAATGACTAATGGTAACTTACTCATAAATATACATTAACTAACTTCACAAAAATTATATATATTTAATAGTTTGAATTTTTCGCATTTACCAAAAATTGCAAATAATATAATGGGGGTGAGATTCTAAAACGCCACTTACTCAAATCTCGAGTATCCTTTCACCGATCTGTAGGTAAATAAGACGGAAGTGCCTGTAAATAAATAATGGAGTGTTTGTCCAATTAATAACTTGGATCAAAACGATATCGCCCTGATCGCTAAAGGCACCTGCGCCTAAACTGTTTCCTAGGTCTATACAATCGATCATTGTTTATTGCCTTGTAATTGTTGATGGAGACGGTGATTAATTACTATGATGTGTATCAAACATTTGTTAGAGTTATGTAGATGTGTATATTTTTTGTCATTTTTTAAAGTGTTATTCGCACCACACTGAGGAAATTGAAAAATACATATTTAGATAGCGTATAAAAAATTGAACGCAGCGGGATTTGAAGCCGCGCCCCTTGACCGTTGACCGTTCAAGTGCTCTGACCGCTAAGCCATGCGTTCTGGTGAACGCAGCGGGATTAGATAGCGGGAGTGGGAAATATGATATGAAAGTAATTCCGAATACTATACGAAACTATCATATTTTTCTCTGGTCATTTTAAAGACATGTTGCACTTGCTATCAGAAACTATTATCGCACTTCGTCTTAATATCTAAGTGAAGGTTTTCAAGAGGCGCGGGTTCAAATCCCGCTGCGTTCAAATTTTTATACGTTTTGCTAAATATGTCTTTATGTAGATGTGTATTTTCAAAACCATAGATGCTTTCAAAATATTTCGTTTCATTGATAACTTGCTTTATTTTATGCCTTTATATATATATATATATCTCGAACATTCATATTTTATTACTTTGGCATATTGTCTGATGAATATCATGTGATCAGTAACTTCACTGATTGTTGAAATTGATACACAAATTAAAATATACTTGTCGTTTGAACAGAACTACCTATTTAAAAATAGGAAGTCTAAAATCTTTCATCTAGAGAAATTCTACCATCTTTGAAAATATTACTAAAAAGGGCGCTATTTTAATAATATTTTTAGGATACATTAAAATGTCAACGCTGCTAAACCTTTCTATCAGCCTGGAGACTCTTAATAAAATTATGCAAATTGAAGCGTATTAGGTAGAGACAACGTTACCTTGCTAAAAATAAACAAAGCTTGTTTTTGTAAATAATTTATTCAGATTAAGATATCTGAGGACCGATATATGTACATATAATAAATATGTAACTGATGTCTCTCTGTATATCGAAGATATATTAAAAAACATTACTGGGGGCATTTATAAATACAATATAATCCAAAACAATGATTTTTAATTTACTTTCCTGTTTGTTTGTTCACGCTAATCTCAGAAAGGGCTAAACCAATTTAAATGCAATTTTATTTTGGTAAACTTCCCTTAACTTGATATAGCTGTGTTAAAATCGTGTACTTAATATTTGAAAGTACCTTTGGAATTCGCAATTTTAACACATTTTAAATGAAACTCACTTAAAAAATATTAACCGTGTTTATTCTGTTACACTTTCAAGTGGTCCCTGGTCATAGGAAGGGCATTCCTGTGACCACGGACTACTGTAGAGTGTTTGAAACGTCAGTTCTTCTCGAATAACAAAACATACTCGTTAAATCCGATTTAAATAGTCTTATTTAAAACGAGAAAATTAATTAATTAAGATTAAAGAATTTCCTATGTCTAAAAACTAAAGTGGATGTCGTAATTTGGTATACCTACGAAGTTAATCCCGTTACTGTGCACCGACCAGTTGTCGACCCAATTGTAACGTAATGCGACATAGCACGCGCTTTAATGAAGTGTAATGCGTAGTGCGTACCCAACATACATCGAATGCCGCTAACTTCTTCTGCACTCGATTGCTTGCCAAGGCTACTTGGTGACCGGCGTGACTGGGATTATATTGACTGAGTAAAATTCAGTAATAACCAAAGTAAAATTATTATTAATTAGTCTTATTTTTGCTTTTTTTTTTAGTATTGACGAATTTCAAATATATAATTTTCTTGTATATGTAATTATGCATTATAGCTAGCTATTGCTCGTGACTTCGTCCGCGTGTTAATGAAGATATCTTTCTTTTACCAAATTTCGGGAACAAAAGCCCTAGGATTACATATAAACTTGTTAGAGCCCTTACATCACTTTAATCCAGCCCGGTCGCTAAATCCCTGTCGAATTTAATGTTTGTATGTTTTAAAAAAATGCTACTTAATTATTTAAAAAATATTTTATTATTTTCAATTAAATATTATTTAACTTGATTTAACATAAAAAGCAGCGTGGCAATAAAGCAGCCGATATTAACTTAGTTTTTGCTCATATCATTGTGTATTCTTTCTAAATGGAAGAAGAGATTGAAAACGAAACACGACACCTACCAATATTAAATTGCCGAGAGATGTTCATGTAGTTGGAATGCAGTTTTGCTAATTTCCTCAGGGATCCCAGCAATATGGCGCTATTGGAGTTTTAAGATCCTCATAAACCTATACCAAATGTAATATTAGAGCTATTGTTTTATCGGTATAGTTTCGGCTTTGCTTTGTTGCACTGTAGCGTGCCAGAAAACGTTTTATATACGTTTAGTGCGCCTCGAGTGCTTTCAAACCGTAAATTGAAAGAGTAGTTTCATTTATATTTGAAGTCGTCACTTACCAAAGTGGCTTAACCTATATATTGCTTTATTTGTGGATGCAGCAATTGGACAGCGTACGATTGTAAACACGATGGATGCAGGTTCTATCCCTACTCGGGGGAATGTTTATATTCAAATTATTTTTATTTCTCTGTATTGGTAAGATAGAGCGCGGCGTTGAGTTCCGCCAATCAATACCCTATTCTCTCGTATTCTGACGGAAACCGATGATGATTGTTAAGCCATACGTAATACTACATAATACTATTATTTAGCATATCGCATCATCAGTGAATACCATTCAGTACTGTAAAATTTTATAAAATGGTTTCAAACATGTCGTTCCCGGTGGCCTCGCAGCTATCGGACTCCGTAATTAATTTTCATAACGCGCCCGTAACCACAGTACGCGGGGTGATGTAACTTATTAATTAACAAAACTATCTCGATACTAATATGTGCTATGTGTCGTATATGTTAAAACACGCATTTGTTGAATTGCGAAATAGAATTGATCTATGTTGATTACGCATACTGGTATTGTGTTTTGGTTTACAACACAGGTTTGAAAGGTTTTGTGGGCATGTTTGACTGTAAACACTATTGGTTGTGGGTTCTATCTCCAATCGGGGGAAAGGTTATATTTAAACTGTTTTCATTTCTTCGCTCTGGTAAGACAACGAAGTGTCTAAACACTAGAGGTTCTCTCTGACTACCTAGCTGTGGGAAAAAGCATAAAACTGTAAAAATAAAACTCTAATATGAACACTTTATATTTGTTTCCTCTACGCTAGATTCATACATCTAGATTTTTTATATATGAGAAGAGTGCGCCGCATCTACTGAAAAACGCTAAATATGCAAAATCGATATTAAGAATTAATAATTACTATATATTTAATTATAACATTGTAATAATAGCTCCTTAATTAATATTTCTTGTTCAATATATTAATTATTATTTGTATGAAAGCAACCAGCTATAGCAATCTAAAATTAACACGAAAACCAAATTTGGTTAATCAAAAGTTACACTCGAATTTGCATTTCAACTATGTATAATAAGAGAGCGCGAGAGCAGAAACCACGCACGTGTATAAAACATTCTAAAAGTCTAGTTAATTATTTTCAGTAAACTGAATACTTTAAACAAAATTTTGAAATTATTTTCTTATACCATATAAAGATGTAAAGGGGGTTTTTTTTCAGCTTCACGTTTTTTACTCGCATAGTAGTAAAGTATATTTTTCAAATCGTATTATATTTTTATAAATTTTGCTATATCATCATTCTTTTTCTTATATCTGTACTTTTTTTCTTTCACACTGTATATAGTGCGATTACCTAATTTTGATAGTGCTATTAAACAAAACATTTCCTAACTTTTAACTTCTTTTATATAACGTCTGTGATGCAATTCTAATAAATGTTTTTTTGTAATTATTCACACTTATTGGATCTTACTAAGTTCATTTTGAACTTTATTTAGTTATATGAGTTTCTTTCTACGTAAATGTTTTAAGCGGTACGGAAAACCATTGGATGTGATTTTGTCCTCCTAAAACTGACTGACGATTGCATAGTATTTTAAATAAATTTCGCTAAAATATTACTGCCAGGAAATATCTTGCATTATTTACCGACTTCACCGTTTTCAATTAATCATTGTATGTGCTCTAACAGGCTACAGAGATAATGCGTTTTATTATGTGTTCATGTTTTTGTAATAACTGGAGTATTGTATGATGAATTTATTTAAAATATAAACACAGGAAATAATTAAAATATGTACAATAAGCGATAACTTATCGCTTAAATATCTTCCAGGCAACCTTAGGATGTTGGAATTGTATAAAGTGATAGTGGCGGGGCATTAATTAAATAGGACCTATTTTAAAGAGGAGAATTTAAGGTTGTAGTGATTTATCACTAAGTCAGTCCGACTATCGTGATAATTCCAGTATTAGTACGATTTTTTTTCAAGAATTTTTAAATACTTATAACTTATATAAAACAAAGTAAAGCCATCCTTACCCAACGCCTCGATTGCCGCGATTGTAATTTTCAGCACAAGACACATTATATTTGCGTAAGCTAGTATTATTCTTATACTCGTACGTAGTAAGTTTATGTAACTATGCATTTTGCGGTCAAATCGACTTTGTTGTGATAGCTTCCAGTAGTGTGTTAATATAGCCATTTGTTTTATGTTGTGCTCGTTAGCCTTTCGACATTGTTTTTTAAGTAATATTTATTATTTAAAAGGTTAAAGATGACTTTAGTCAGAATATTACTAATAAGTTAATTTATAGCAGGAAGTCAAAACTCACTTTTCTTTTACAGATATTACTATTTTATATATATTTCTTTTGAATTTTTGATTTTAAACTTTATATAACTTTATATACTAGGTTCTATCTATTGTAATATTTTAATTTTTTGATGGCTTTCAAAATAAATTGCCTATAACGAGCGACAAAAAAATATTAATTTTAAGACCTCTTTCAATTACCTCGTATTAAGCTATTCTTATAATTGATTGGTGAATAAGATTATGTATTTAACATCAACAAAAGGGGTTCAAATATCTAAAATGGCTTTACGTTATATATAAAATACCGGTATATACAATGCGCCTATCAAAGGACTCGCCCATTTCATATTTGACTTAAAATAAGCATTGCGTAACGTAATCTCACTGTATGACGCAATGGTGGCAAATGTTGGGCAAACAATTGAGAAATGCTTGACCGTACGACACGATAGTGGATAGTGGGTTCGATTACCACTCAAGGGTTTATTTTAACGAGAGCATAATGTATATCTGAGGCACTAGCCAATCTCATTAGCGAACGGAAAATGAAAAACAAGCGCAAGGCGCGGGTTCAAGTCCCGCTGCGTTGAAAATTTTATACGTTCTCTAAAAAATATGTTTTTCCAATATTCCAAGTGTGTGAATAACAATTTAAAAATAGTAGTATTTACATCTACTAAATCCCACTACCGCAGTCAAAATTGTATTGAAAAATGTCGACCTCGAAAGAGAAGAGCCTCGTGAAATTGCATGTTACACCCACAATTGTATGACGAGGGCGCGAACTTGACCGTGTGACTCATGGCTTTATACTGACGCTATACAAAGATCTCTTAAGATTTGCCATGGCCGGCGATTCTATTAAGCGGTTTGATTTTGAATCTATTTAATGAAATTATATTTAAAAATATAGTTACGATGTTTCATTTTTATTATATTTCTAATATCGGTATCTTCATAAATCTACAATATGAATTAATATTTTGATTGATTTTCGATGACTAGGTGTTTGTGGCAAATTATTGCTGTAAATGAGAGATTTACGAAAGACGTCTGTCTTTTCATAATGTTTTTTTACTAATATGTTGAATATTTCTTAACCATTTTAATGTTCATACTTTAATATTATTCATATAAATCATAACGAAATGAGCTTAATAGAAAATTGGATGACAAGTAATCGTGCTGGTATTTTTCATATTCAGCAATCGGCTGACCCAAATAGAAAATTTGGAATGATAAAGCCTTTATTGGGAAAATATATATAATGACGATAATTGAATAGCTTTCCAAATACGACACGCCATATATGTCAAGAAGTCTAGACATTATGTATAAGGATATATAGCAGAGAATGGAGTGACATATCAATGGGTTCTCTCTAAAACAAACGCATGAATACTTATTATATATTCGAAATATATCTTACGTAGACTAATATGATGAATATGATCTAGCATAACTAAGAAACAAGTAAGTCCAAGAAATTTATTAGATTTACATAGATGAGATTAGTTAGATTTCTGGTCATATCAACATTCACCAATGAATGCTAAAGTTTCACTTTTGCTGTTTCAGAAATGTTAGTTTTTGTTATTGAACCGTTACTTTGTTATAAGTTAAAGTTAGACTAAGTTTAAAGTATGAAATATAAGGTAGTTTCATAACGAGCACTGTAAACTTGATCACAACTTTCTTATGCGGGTCAGAGTTTCTCCAGGAAAGTGTTGCCATTAGGCAAGTGAAGTGTGTCTAAAGTGATGTCACTGTTTTGTAGTGATGTCACATTTGAATTTTTCTTTCATTTGTTTGTTTACAGTTGAATATATAAATATAAAATATTTGTTAAAGTATATATTTATAAAACGTTAAAAAATTGAACGTAGCGCAATTTGAATCCGCGACTCTTGAAAGCTGTTCAAGCCACGCGGTCTACATCCGTTCTACATCCAGCTACGTCGAAATTCTTATACGCTTATTACAACTTATATTTGATATAAATGATAACAATATCATAAGTGTAGCAGAAAGTTGTAAAAATCTATCTACAGAGATGGTAATATAGTTAACGCCAGAGCTTTCAGAAAGCTTTTAGTTCTTAGTATTTTGAACTTTTTCATGTGCATAGGTTTTAAGTTGCTAAGTTGTGTTCCATTCGAGTGTACTAAGTAGGTCAGGTCTCCGCACTCCCATATTAATCCATAAGTTTTGATAACCATCTATTTTTGATAATTTAGAAAATAACACATTTTGTGTAATATCCATTAGGGAATACGTTATCATGTAGTTATTACAGAGCTTTATCGAACGATAATGTATGTGCTTTTTTGGATATCGCTTAAATGGAAGTACTAAGTTGCGGCATTTTATTTTAGATCTGTAAGCTAAACACCCAAGAACTTGACGTGTGTTCAACGAACCCGTAAAAACTAATTATGTATCACATTTCTAACTAAATCTCAACACTTGTTATCTATGAGAAAGTTTTCAAGTCCCCCAAGAGTATATTTTACATAATTTTAGTATAAAGAATCCCCTCTTCGTATGCGGGAAAACAGTTTTAACACATGGCAACATGCCAACTTGTATGCAAGTATTGTGAACGAACCAATGTCATCGGTCTTCCGGTGTTATAAATATGCATGTGTGCTTCGTACGGGAGCTCTGTCGCCCTACGTGTCATTACTCGTATGTAGACGAAAAGCTGAAAATGATTTGACTGAACCGACTGCATTATGTATTGAGGTAACTAAAACCTTGTTCGGTGCAGCGCTTGTGTGCTATGCTTTAGTAGCTAACTGTCATGATGCTTTTGATTAGGGTATATGTTTTCAATAATTATTTTGTAAAAAAAAAAAAACGAAATTAAGATAATAATTGTCTTTGAATCATTCTGCATTTCATTATGAAACAAAGTCGTCGAAAGTCGTGAGCACGGCGCATTTGGGTTGGTACCAATATGCCATATTATTTTTTGTATTATCGAAAAATTGAGAATGTGTACGTTACTCGCTTAACACTTTATCTTTTCTGTTTATGCTTAAAAGGATTTAAATAAGAAAAGAATACAGTTCAGTGTAAAGTTATGGAAAAACAATAATCACAAGAGTATTAATAACTTACTACCGTAGTACAGGGCTGTTGGATAGAATTTAGCATAAAATCAATATATCCATTGGTCAACGTAGACATCGCGGTTAACTAGCTTGTAGTTATCGACGAGAGCCTCCGTTGGCGCGGACATCGGACAATGCGGTTAGTCACCTCCACCACGTACGTAGCTTCCGCGCTTGCGTCACCGCACCGGCGCCCGCGCACCGTTTGATCGGAATGCCTTTTTGTCCTTTGCTACGACATGGGTGGATGGATAGTGGCGACTTAATGTAGTGTTATTTTTTTGCAAGGAGTGCAGAAACATTCTAGTGTCAAACAAACACGAATTACAGTGTAGGCTTTTTTCGGGACACTGTGTCTAGTTAAGGGCATTAAACGCTGCGCTTTATTATAGTCAAAGAACAAAAATATTCTTAAATTCAAATATTTTACTGAGTACGGATTCAATCCGCAACCCTCGCGTCAAATATTTTCCAACTGCGCCAAGATGGCATTAAAATTGACCAAGTAAAAATAAAACAGTTAAATAAGTGTAAACAAATTTTACACGTTCATTTGAGTCTTAAACAGATAGAAATTGTACTGTCTTAATATATATATATATATTTATATATATATATATATATATATATATATATATAATAAACTTAGCCCAAACTAATATCATGACTAGGAAATGTTTTGACCAGTGTGACTAACCACTGGTTCAATAGACAATTTGTGGGAGAACGGAGTATCTTGAAACCAGGTTCTCTCTCAGTTTTCTCAATTTGCATAGTTTTTTGCTTTTAATTATTTGCTTGATATATTCCTCTTTATTTCAAACTATAGAATATTGATTACTTTTTAGACTCTGGTTTCTGTTCAAGAAATAGTATGCGTGTGTACGCATATTGCAATCACTATCGCTATCACGCATAACATTACGTAACTGCATCTGTGATTTAAAAATTTACATTTCGCATGCGATCCAATCAGACATTTGCTATCTAATATATATATTTTTTAATTACCATAAACAAATCTCTTTATTTAAAAGTTCTTTGATTTTTGCGATTATTACACATTTTAAAATGAAACTATTTTAACCGGACTAATCGTGTATAATTTTACAGGTAGACTCACTACCTGTGACCTCGGACTACTGTAAAGTGTTCGAAACGTCGGGTTCTAAAAATGTATTTTCGAATACCAAAATTATACGCGATTAATCTGGTTAAAATAGTTTCATTTCAAAATCTATTTATTATTTTGTTTTAATAAAAATAAAGTTTTTGCGAAGTATTAAAATAAGTAAGCAAATGATTTATAGGAAAAGTAAAATAAGTAAAGGAAAATTAATGTAGGTGCGATCTCTGTGTACTTGGATAAATTAGAGCGACAAAAGGCGAAAAAAGGCAGACGACATAGACGTTCACAACTAGAGTAGCAAGTTACTAGTGTGTGTTATACGAGTTCATATTTTTGCCAATATGTACAATTCTCTTTTAAAGCATGTAATTGGCTTTGGTTATTATATTTAAATGGACGCAAAATGGAGAAGAGCTCATCACTTCTCCATTTTTAGTCCCATAGTTGTCCTAATCGTTATACGTTGCCCTATACGTTGTGTGATGGATTAATAATATCAGAATAAAACAATAATCAAAAAATAAGTATTAAAAAAGATTTTGCATCTTATTTATTTATTATTTTTCAATTATTTAAACCTGTTCTATATAAAATATAGCCTTTAAGAATTCTAACTATCCGAAAAGGGTGAATGATCCTATCATTCATGACGTTATTGGGTGTCGTGTGCCGTAATAGCAATGCTTTATATCAGCGTATGCGATCGCGCGCGCATGTTTTGCATTGAACTGTGAAATTGGATATAGTAATGTGTATGTATTGTCTATGTGGACGCGACGAGAATTATTTTGGCCGTTTTGTTGTATATCTCTGTCCGATATTCAGGAGAGTTTTCAGTTGGAATTGTGTTATAATGTAAGAAATGTCTAATAACGGGGGAAATGTATTGAATTATTTGATTTTCAATGTTTATTTAACAAACGTTGTCCAATGTTTTATTACTTATTCATTTATATACATATTTCTAATCTGTTCTTGATCATTTATACAATTTATTACTGTTACTCTTTTTAAAATTCTTAATCCGGTTCAGTACCTTTACAATTTTAAAACCCTCTTCTTTTTCAAAGTGACTGACAGAAAAGACAGATAAACTAACGGCTTTATTTCGGCCGTAAATAGGTCTTTACGTTTGATAGCAGTCGACGCAAATAAAAATTGCGGATGACAACAGTTCTTTTTTTATTATTGACAACACGTTAGGTCTTTCTGCGTTACAATCTGTGTCTGACATATCGGTACATATTGACTACAGCAATACTATATGGACGTGAGATAAGATTTAAAGTGAGGCAGGCTTATATTTTTAACAAAGGTTTTACAATGATACCGATAACGATCGTGGCAGCCGCGGCACCGACACTATATTATATCTATAATAATACACAATATAAATACATGTTTACATCTGGTCAGTTTCAAAGCTTTTTCCCGCATGGCAGAATTTTGTATTTTATGTTGTTATAAAGGAAGACGATGTCGTCACATCGACTTGGCTTTTACGTAATTTTCTTTTGATTACTTTGAAATATGAAACAAAAATATTTAAAGTACAAAAGTTCAATTACAGCTTTAACTTTATCCATAATCCAAAATTCCTTAATAATGCAATTTAACTTTTACATTTCTTTGGGAATACTACTTATACTAATTCCGTTACTCTGTAATGTGTTTTCTTTTTTAGATGAATGGTTATATAAAACAATAAGAAAATAATATATTACACTAATTATTGTATGAGATCAAAATATACAAAGATTTAATTTTTACAAATCTCTATGATGAATATATAGTATAATAATAAGTGAATGCTGGATTTGTATTGAGAACATACTAACTAGTCATTTTGCGGTAGAGTAGAAGTTTTTGAAATCAAAACTCAACTCATAAACTTATACTCCTCAGATTTGTAAACAGGTCGGGAAAACAGATACTGTTATATATTGACTTAGACATGATGCATTGTCGATGCCATCGTGATGCAGCAGGACAATACTAACTAGAAACGTGATTATTGTGGGTTGGATTCCTTCTCAGGGGAATGATTCTATTTAAATTATTTCCATTTCCCCGCTCTGGTAATAAGGACATTGCGCGGCGATGAGTAACGCCACTCAACATACAATGTCTCGAATTCGGACGGAAAGTGGAGAACTCTGTGTCCTGACACTAGGTTTTTTCTAACTAGCTAGGGCTAGCGGGATGCTATGCGGGAAGGAAAATGAGAAGCTGAAAAATAAGGTGTTCTGTGTTTTCAAATATAGAGTCCAATAAAAAAGTTTATTACAATGGTAGCAATAGGAACGTATTTTATTTTCATATCCTCTTTTCATACGGGGACAGTTCGACGTATCAATAAAAACACATCTTTAGATACCGCCTATATAATAAATTACATATAATATGGTACTACGCTTATCCCTTGTGTGTTATGAAGTGAAAATATAATATCAATAAATTTTTTACCGCCTTTACTTACTTTACTCTGCCGTCTTCATGTGAATTCAGTTATTTTAAGCTAGAAAGCTTATTTAGTTTTCTTATAAATATATATATTTTTTGAATAGGAATTGGTCATTTTTATGATTAACGATATTATACTTTTTTCTCATATTGAAACGACGAATGTTTCATTCGATTTATTATTCTCATTCTAATCTTGATCAGTTATTCCATTAGAATTGTAATGAAAGTGTTATTAACTTGACACTAATTTAATTTTCCTTTCTTTCAAATCAAATCAAAGCATATTCACTTTTGTAGTAAGTGTTGTTTTGTTAGCATACACTCCGCCCACTTCTTAGTTAAAATACTTTTTAAACGAATAACATTTGCCAAGTGACACACTTAACATTTTAGCCTTTAACAAAGTGCATTGAAAGTGAAGAAGCGTCCGCCGCCCGCTCATTAAGACGTAAGGCGTCCTTTTACGATCCTGGCTCTTGACCTACATTTAATGTATCCTGCTTTACAATAATGTTGGTAATTTGTAAACAATGTTATTAACATTATTGATTGATTTGATATTTTTGTGTATATATTATTATTATTATTATTATATCTGTATGTAGATAAACTTTAAATATATGAAATTGTTTAAAAAAAATGATATCGTAACGGTTTTTGATACCTACAAACATTTGTAAGCATGGATTATATCTGATACCGTACCATACGCTCTAAATTAAAAATCTACAACTAAGCATAATCGCGCTTAATAAATTTGTTTGATAAATATTTCATTTATTAAAACATGAATGTGTACACGTGTATGTTCAACAGTTAAAATGATACACGATACGACGGTGCCCACTGCGGCCGAAAGCGTAAATACTTAATTCGGCGGCGTTTCCACGGAGTACCGCTACTGCATAATAGATGGCGCTGGGCATTCCGTCGACAACGGTCTATTGATTCGCCTTTATCTAACGCTAAAACATAATATTGATTGTTCAGTGATACGAATGTTTGCCGTTTCGTTCCCTCCCTATATAAAGTTGACACAGCTATGTTTTCAATGCAATGTAGTGTAAGATTTTATTTTGTTATGTTTTTATTATCTGTCCTTATAGCTTATATTTAGTGCCTTGACGGCTTTCTTTTGATGTTAAGGGAAAATTAATAAGAGGAAATTGCGTTTATTTTTTTGTTTTGTCAGTAGTGTACTGTTTTTTATTGTGCGTTTTTGATATTTAGTTTATTAAATATGTATCTTATATTTGTTGAATTTGTAATCGTCTTTTGAAATTACTTTAATAACTGTAATCAATATTTTGAATGATTGAAGATCCACGAATTGTTTGTTTTGTTTGTGTTTCGCGTGCATATTTTTGGTAACTTTGCAAAAAAATCTTACATATTTTATGTAAACTCACTAATGTACAAATAATGTTTTAAAATTGTCAAGGAAGTGGAGGAAATTATTGCTAGGTACCCGGCACTAATGTGTTAAATGTAGATATCGATAGTAAAATCGATTATTATTTAATTTATTTAAACCGGCTAACTTTCAAATTCTCGGTACGCCCACAATCCGTTATTATATTCACGAATTACCTGCGTCAATTACGGAACCCAACTGTCAGCGGCGGCCATCTTGTCCCGCCAATTGAATGATTGCACTTTGGAGTAGCGATCGTGTCAAGGTGACGTATCAACACAACTCTTATTGTTTTGTTTAAGCTGTCAATCTTTATATGTAAAAAAAATTGGCAAATTTTGGCCGTTGGCAAAAGATTAATTGTTGTTAGAATTCGTTATTGATAACCGTTGTATATAAACACAATTAGGTAACGAGGTGTTTTTGTATCTTGTCGTTGGGCAATTATTAGATACGTGTTAAATTTGTAGATTTTAACGTCGCTAAGACTGTTTATATTTTATATATATAAAATGTAAAGCTCCTAAATATAACTAATTTATTTACTTAGATAATTTTTTTGCCCTTCCAAAACGTGAAACACGTGGAAAAGTATAGAATGTATGTATATACCATCACATTTATTGTCTGCAAATAAAAAGGCAATACTTAGAAATAAATAAACCCATATATAACGTAACACAAACGTATGTTAATACTAGCCCAAATAAAATGATGTAATAGGCATATGCTAAAAAAAGGCTTACAATCGATCCTAGTCAGAGTTCAACGGCCTCATGTTTTAATTGAATGAGACGGGAGTGTATGGATTAGTTTGTTTCCTACTCGTTATTGGACACGTCCAACTTAATTTGAAAGCAATTTTGATGAATAATTTCTTGTTTGTCAGTCCTGTCATACTTGAAGTTAAAAATGACGGGGACGTTTTACCTCATATTTAAAATACAACTTTTTAGAAATTTTCACGTTGTAATAAAGCATTAAAAATTTAGGATATATTCACAATAGATTTTCGAATTTCATCTTAATTATAAAAAGTTAGAAGAAATTCAATACAAATAAAAAAAAATTGGATCTGTTTGGAATATTAAAATAACCGCTTTTTATTTATTAAAAGAATATGTATGCATACACGGTACATATAACACCAAAATATTTTTTTTTACAATTTTTGTAAAATTTTCGTAATGGCTGGACCGATTTTGACGGGACTTTCACTGGCAAATGTACTAACGAGTAAATTAGGCTACTTATAGAATTTACGCGGACCAGTCACGTGAGCACAGCTAGTATTCCAAGACATTTAGTGTGTTGCTAATGTTCGTGACATTAACTAGGAAATAGATCGGTAGAGTCATGAATGAAACGTGAGTTTAGCTCATCCACTTTAATTACGTAATTTGCAATTATTGGGATTGCTTAGTGAAGCATTAAGGCGGATGCTGCGTAGTGTGAGCGCTTAGTAATTGAACCCCTCGATCTATTCTTAGAATATATAATAATAATAATCTATCTTAGCCTTGACACGACACGTGATAATGTATAACGGTAAAATAATACTTCTATTGTATTTTGGCTCTCTACGAAGAGACAGACTATTCTATATCTATATATATATATATTCATCATCATATAATAAAAAACATGTACTCTCTCTGTACATGGAAGATATATGAAAGAAACATTTATTATTGGGGATATTTACAATTACCAATGTATGTTATGTAGTAGACAAAACCTGAAACAATGATTTTTAAGTTTCATATATGTTTGTCTGTGCGCTTGTGCACACCTACCTATCTCAGACACGGCTTAACCGATTTAAATGCATTGTGTTCCCTTAACATGTAGTTTTTATTTAATATCAATCGATCAATAATTTAAAAAGTTACAATCATTTGTATTACTAATTTTGAATAAAGTTTGTGATTTAAGTGAGAACGCAGGCGAAACGAGAAATGCGACAGTTTAGCCGTGTAGTTTACGCAGGCGAAGCCGCGCGCAGGTCGCTAGTTAATAATACAACAATGAGCGGAAAATTAAGGATATTAATGTTTGTTATCCAATCGTTCTGTTTGAAATTATAATTTTAGAAACATGAAACGATTTGCACTTTATATTACTTGAACATTAAACACCTATGCCGTTAATTATCGTAAGTATGAGTGATCATTGCAAACCGAATAGGTTGCCTAGTGATATCGTATCTATTATCAAGATACCAAAATATAACTATATCTATATGGGCATTTGTTGTCTCGTAGTATATGTCGTTCAGATAAACGTATTTACCGTCTGATGCTCGAAAATTTTCCTACTCTTGTCGTATATTCAATTTCAATTCAAAGTCCTCGATTCTTAAATCTCTCGATTATCATACGTTTTAGGTATGAAATAACAGGAATAAAACGTGTACAATTGTAAAGTTCTTAAGTCTAATGAGAGATTTAACCTTGGGACATGCACTCGGAGTGTACCAGAAACGTTTATGTTTATATGTATATAATACACGTGTTTATCAGTTGTTGCTGGGAAAATTAAGCAAATAATATATATACGCACTATTACAAAACCTTTATAAATAGTTTAGAAATCATAATAATATTTAATTTCGAATTTTCTTATATGTAAGTACTCTTAGTAAATCAATCTTATCTTATTTTATAGGATGTTATTAATATTGCTCATGTATTAATACATATCTATCAAACTTAGACCAGTTTACTTTAAAATTTGCACACAGGCCGGACGGATAACAATACAATATTTTCATAGCCTAGCAAACCTGATGTCCTTGCCAGGACGACTTGTGTGACAAAAAATAGTTTTAAGCGTGTTGCTTCAAGTTTCGATTTCAACTGATTTGTTATATACACTTGTATATAAAGTATATATACACACACACACACACATATATATATATATATATATATATATATATATATATATATATATATATATATATATAGTTGATAGCTGTTCAATCTAAAGTGCCATCTTAAAGTGAAGCTCTGCAAAGGAGCAAGATATATGAATTAAGAATCTGCTGCAATCTATCCAATACTCACTGTGAAATTTTAAAGAGAATTCATCTTAAAATGGTATCCAGTTTGATCAGATGCGGTCGTTTGTTCGCCAGACAAATTCATATAAGCTCTTTGACTGGACCGAATTTTAATAAATAGTTTAAAATAACACGAATTCGAGATTTTCCAATAGAGTTTAGTTTGTATTATTGTTATTGGTTTTTATTGTTGTTTTTCATAAGTTTAGAAAATATTAGTAAAAAGACATTACATAACTAATAATTGTAAATTTTCCATACATTGGTTTTTTTATAACCTCTTCTTTATTGTTCTTCACTGTAAACTATTTTGACACCTGACTGTTTTTTAAATTGTTATTGTCACACTCACTTTTATTAAGAAGACTTACAAAAAAACTTTAGAACTGTAAAAATGTAAAAACGCGCGCGCTATGATCGCTTCTCTTGGGATATTCTACGCCCAAACACTTAAACCAACTACGCTCAGAGTTGCGTCCGGAATGAGATAAAATTTTTAGTGCTTTTTTAAATCTATATAAATTTTTACTTTAGAATATAAAATTTTCTTTATTGTGCTAATTTACTTTCTCATATGAATAAAATAAATGTATTATCGTTGAAAAAAACAAATACGTTTGTAAACAAGATTGTCAAGGCCAAACGCCGGACAGCCCCAATTATTCACTAGCTCGCATCTCGTCGATTGAGGATGTATGGACGCTATTCTTGAACGCCTGATATCGCGATAGATAACGTATTATGCATGCTACACTGTAAGCAGGTTTGAAATATAAAACACCAGCGGCCCGCCCTTGTGAACTATGGCTGTTTCGTATTTAAAACAATGAAATTACTGGAACAGCTAAAAAGATGAGAGAAAAAGGAGCCTATGTTCATATCAAGACCCTCAAGTGTCTCTATATATAATTTTATTACAATCGGTTCAGCGATTTGTCCGTGATGACGTCACATACAGAGTTACTCTCGCATTTATAATTTAAAGCATGGATTACTGTGGTCCAGATGTGTACCACCATCGTGGAGCAGTTCTGGTGTCTGGCTATACACGCTATGGTTGTAGGTTCGAACACACACGTGGGAATGTTAACATTTAACTTATATTGAAATCGCATCGTTAGGTTGCGTGGTTCATTAAATATTTAGTGTCTATAAAAACTAGTGCAAATTGCAAGTGTTTTAACACGACGTTCTCTCTGTGTATCGTATAGTTTAGTGCATAAAAATTTTCATATTATTTAATTTCTTTGTACGTTTTTTTTAACATTTTTGAAAGTGTTATTCTCACACTAAGGAAATTGAAAAAGACATATTTAGAAAACGTATAAAAATTTGAACGCAGCGGGATTTGAACCCGCGTTCAAGGTTGAACGGTTTTCAAGAGTATTCTAAATATGTCTTTTTAATTTTACGTTGTTTAGATGGTAATTTGTTTTTTAAATACATGTAAAGTTAGCCTACAATTGTGACTTATGTAACACTGTATTTATAAATGGATGCGTTATACACCAATGCACTAATTCTTAGTAGTTGACGTAGGCACAATTAACCTAATAAATAAAATTAATTTACTAATAAATATAATCTATGATCTTTTTATGTGATGTTGCTTGAAAGTGTTTATTATATAAACACTTTTAAACATCTGTTAGTATGATAACAATTATATCTACATTTAAATATTATGTAAAATGTTATATAATTGTGACGCAGTAGCGTCTGTAAACTCGATTGGTTGTGGGTTCGATTTCCACTCAGGGGAATTGTTTATTTAATAGAAATATAATTTCGCTGTTTTGGTCTTAAATTCGAATTCGTCAAAATGCTTCTTGAATTCGTACTCAAAGTCAATAACGGAGTGTAAATATAAAACTTTATAGATAGCCGAGGAGGGAATTGCAATTATGAATACACAAAATTATTGTGGTCAGTGGGGGCAGTTTGTCCATCCACTCCCCTTAGCGGTTTGGGCGTTGCGCTTGGAGATTGCAGGTTCGAATAGCATCTGAGAGGGTTATTTGTATAGCACAACTAGCCTTATAATAAATGAACGCATAGCGTACTTGCAATTACAGTTTACATAATGTGTAAAAATAAAAAAAAGAAAATGCATTGTCATACAAATTGTGGCCCGTAACTTTGATCCCGTGGACTATATAATGAAAATCCCGATTTTGTTGTTTTATTGTGGGACTTTTAAATAAAACACTCTTAGTTGATATGCAATGTTTCGATTTCGGACGGAATAGGTTCTCTCCGACTACCTCCTATGCGGGAAAAAACATTCTAACATTCGGCTTAATACATACATCCAGTAGTTTAGGCCTTACGTTGTCAGTCAGTGAATGAATAATTGATAGGTCTTTATTTTGTTTATTTTGTAAATAATTAACCTAATAGTGTTAAAAAAATGAAATAAATCATGTTATGGTCTAACAAATACCTAAATTCATATTAATTTTTAACTAACAAGCTTAAAGCGGATTATCTAGTTACTGCCTTTCGTAATTGATTTTTTTTTAATTTTATAATCGTATGGAAATAAAACATAAATTGATCGTAAGCAATGCTTTGCTTGTAATATCCAATTTATTAAAACAAAGAAAAATCGATAAGTTACAATTGAACTTTTATATTATGTTATTCAGTTATTCAAAACTGTTATACAGAAGTCCCTTATCCACAAGAAATAGGGTTCAGAGTACATATCTACTAATCCTCATATTAAATATATATATATATATATGTGTGTGTGTGTGTGTTTATGTGTATTTCAAACAATTAGAAATAACCATATCGTACATCTGGCGATTTATGATATATACGTACCTACTTGTTCGTTTTAATTAAACTTGAACGGATTCTTTGTGTTGGGGATCTTGGAATTAAGACAAAGGGTAATTTCGTAATTGTGACAGACTTTCACAAGAATTAATAACTTTGAGAAGCTCTGAATGTGTCAACTACATTTCTCGGTTCGTTTTTCAGGAGAATAGCTCCTCCATTGCTTTATAAGTTTTTGTTAATTAAATTAAGTAATTTTTAACACTTTTACAGTAGTTATATATACGAAGATAATTTACTATTCAGGTTTTCACTATCCGCCACCTTTTTAAAATATTGAGCGTGTAGTGGCGGAACTCAACGCTACACATTTATTTTTCCCTAGATTTACACAGACTTATTCGCACTTAATAAGGTAGTACGAGGGAGCCTACTATAACTCACACACACTGTCTTTCGATACGATAATGCGAATATAAAATTAAAATTATTTTATTGGTTTGCTTATATTTATCAATACAGGAACTATCCAATATACAATGCAACAGGATCATGATATTTTGTACTATACTGAACAGCCGTTATAAAAAACCTCGGCACTAATTGAAACGGGCGTCGAACCGAACTATTGGCGAGGGTTCGCTAATTGAAAGTTTGATTCACACACCACGAGCGTTCGTCTGCTTCCTTTCTCGGCCGCTCTACTCAACGGAACTGCGTTCCTAGCCGGTGGTAGCTTTGTGTTCATTGGACGATTTAGTGCTTAGTGCTTGCAATTATAGAAAAAAATATATATTAAGCTTTAATTGATTATAATAGGTTCTTTGGTAGTCGCGCACACATACTATTTTTAAAGGATATATTATATTCCACGGTAGATAAACTGTATGTTAGGCTTAAAAATGTTCTGAAATATATATAGTTTTTGTTGTGCTAGTCTATTACCTTTAGATTTAGACACCTTAGTTTTAACAGGATTTAAGGAAGTAGAAAGTTCAATATCATTCTGCGAGTATGTACATTTGTAATTACATAACTAAAGTAGTAAAGTCTTGTACATATTAAAATTGCACAAGGTTTTTAACATTATATGCCAATACACATGTAATTTTCTATAATAAATACGAAATAATAATAAATTAATTTAAATAAGTACATTCGTAAGCACTGTTGTATGGCTTGTGCTAGTGACTTATTTCGTAACGGTTCCATATACCAAATTTAGGTTAATCACAGTTTAGGTAATACTTGAAAACTATTTAGTTTGATTTGTAATATAGAACCAGTTTTTTGTTAACAATGGAAATTATACTTACTTACAAACAATACAAATTTTTAGTTTCATTTAAGTTACATACACGAAATAAAAAAAATATTGTAATATTTCAATATCAAGTAAATCCTGCCTATTTCTCTCAATAGCAAATAATGTGTAGTGTGATATGGGTGTATTACGTAGCAACCTGACCTATTACTTAGCAACGATATATATATATATATATATATATATATATATATATATAAAGAAATAAATAATAAATGAATTCCTATTAATTATTTTAGTCACGCCATAACTTGAGAACTACCGACTTAACCGACTTCATTGCATCTTTTGTTATAACTTAATTAATATTTTGAAAAAGCTCTTATAACAAAAATTTGCATAGAAAATTTAAATTTTATATTAAGTTTTTTTTTTTTTTATTCTTGACAACGTCTGTCGGATCATCTAGTATATAATAGATAGGTACATGTTGTATATTTTCAAAGAACTTCCTGCCTTTTAGGTGTATGACGTAATGTATCATCATAATAAGAGTCGGTTTAATATATATATTTGTAAATATATAGCTTAACATTTCTTCTAACCTATAGGATATAAGGTGTCAAACTGTTTAGTATTCAATGTATAGAATTACTTTGCATCAAACCGCGGAAAGCAATATCTATTGTTAATGTAATAAATATCATGCATTCGCCCTTCCGCTGATATTGCCTTCATTGTTTAATTTCCACTCCATTCGAAATAGTTGAAACGAAAATTGCCTAGCCCGATGTCAATTAAAATTGCAACTGGTTTATTGTCGTAGCTCTACCGTGAATTGTCTGGCTCTATCTGTCTGTTTGGATTATGTTAGTCGTTGTTGTAGTTGTATTTGTCGTGGATATTGACAAATTTTGTCGATATATGTGTGTTCTTTGTTGTTTTTTTTTTCTCTTACAAGTCACAGTATTTTATATGACAGACAGACAGATCTTTGAACTTTGCATAGAATATTTATTATACTAATATTGAAACTACTTAATAAGATCTTTGATTTTCGCGACTTTACATTTTGAAAATACAGTCCACATGTGACCACACGGACTACTGTAAAGTGTTCGAGACGACGGGTTTCTAAAATGTATTTCGAATACCGATAATCCGGTTATAAATAGTTTCATTTCAATATTGAAACTACTTTTAAAAGAGAAAACTCTTAGTGTATATATACTGTACTTTGTTTTTTTTTATAGCAAATAAATTTATAATCAGTTTTTTAAGGTAGTATTTGTTCTTTATATATTACATGCCTTTAAGTGTGGAATATAGTGTACCTTAATAAGAACTGAAACGTAATAATATATGAACGATATATAACGTACTTGTTTATAACTATATAAGTATATAACGTACTTCTTTATAACTATACATGTTGTGGGCTTCCTAAATAAAAATATAAATATATAAAACCTTTTTATTAATAAAATAATAAAAAAATAATTTTTAACCATCCGTTTTAGATAAGCAGGTAAAAAGTCATTAATACCTTTGTGTGTTAAGCTATTAAAAGTTGAATCTATATGATTATAAGGGCTATATAAGTAGCCATATTACGAAAAGGCATTTATCACAAAGCAATTCAAACGCCAACGGCAGCATGAAAATTTTCAATTGTGCTGCAGGATAATGCATGGTCCGACTGCGGAGTAAGTCAGCTAACATTATTTATTAGAGTTTTTCAGTTTTTTACTCCTATACTTAGACCAGACGGAAAAAGAAAAGTTGGTATGGAGCTGTTTATTGCTCAAAGGAATGTTTTGTACGTTTTTCAATGGTCTTCATACTGGCAATAGGTAAGGTTAGCTCGGCATAATGAGGCTACTATTATTAACCTCTTATTGTATATTTATGTATAAAAGTGGAGTAGGTACTTATTAATTGTTGCTGATTTTTTTTTGTGATAAAGATTTTCCCACGCCCTGGTTTTTTTGTTGTTTGTTTTTGGATAGTATAATTAACGAAAGTGTTGAATAATCTGTAATTTAAAAATAATTCTGAATCAAAGTTAATCGGCTTGTTGAATTAATATGTAGGCTAACAGGATTTATAGTATTTAAAAGGGAAATATCGTTTTACGCTTATAGTTATATAACGTACTAATTGTATAGTAATTTATTAGCTATGCACATAGATGCAGGTGCACCAATTACTCAAGTCATTACATTCCATCGCATTCATAGATACGGTTCAAGTCGACAAACACGTTTGTACGAGGTAAAAAAAATGAAGCTGTGACAACATCGACTTGCATTATAGTAAACTGATGTCTACATACAGGCCATCGTGATCGTGATGGATGACGGCGTCTGACTTGTAAGGCGATGGCTGTGGGTTCGAGCCTCGCTTGGGTAAATTATTATGTTTAAATTGTTTTCACTTCTAACGGCGACGTTGAATTCTACCACTCAACACACAATGTCTCGTATAAGGGTGGAAAGTTGAGAATGGAGTGTCTCGACACCTATATTCTTTTTGTTTCTCTATGTCTACCCATAACATGCTGGAAAAATTATGATACTAATAATATTTACGGGGTCCGATTAAGATTTATCTACAGAAACTACTAAACGTAGCGCGTTGAAGCTGTTTGAGTAAATGTTGTATAAAAATAATTAAGATATTTGTTGATTGATTGCTTTTGCCTGAGTTTTATAAAGTTTTTGGAACTTATAACTTATATATAATAAATTATATACGGAGATTAAGGGGTTAGGATGATGTATTATTTTCTGTCAACTGGAATTATGTGATGATAACTAAAAAACAAAAAAGGGTTAATTTTAAAGAAGAAAAAGCAACAACGTACATTGTTAAATAAAAAATCCGATTCCATTTGGTGTATATTTGTACGTATACATTTAACACTTAACAAAGTGGACTACACACAAAATTCCAAAATTGGAATAATATTTAAAGATTTAGTCTCGCGTTTGGTTACATTGCATTCGCAGGTTTGTTTGATATAATATTGGATTACGTGAATCCACTCTGATTGGCTACCTGGCCTGGCTTATTTATATTTACAGTACTTCTGTACTGTGGCTATAAAATTAAATAAGAATTTTACATAAGGCAGGTATCACATAAATTGTAACTACCGTAACTATATTTCCACTAAACGATATTAACATTAAACCAATTAAACACTTTGCGAACTTGAAATCCAACCCACAGTAAGAAATTGCGTGTAAAATTCTTAGCGCAATTTAAGGAATCAAAACATTATGGGCGTGGCATTCAGAATTTGGTACGACCGCGCGCCGCACCGGCAGTTGAGGAGCACGGCTTGGGTGTGATGCACGCGTTCGATATTAACACAGAATACACGTGCTTGATAGTACACAGTGCTTAATAGTGACGTGCTTTTGTTGTTGACCTGACAGTATCTTAGTAGTGTTGTGCTCTCGAAAAGTCTTGCCGAAGACTGGACTTGAGGGTTGGCTACACCGATTGTTATCAGTGGTTGAGCGGTTAAGTAGTGGGACTGGTTTGTTTACTATGGAAAGGTATATGAAAAATATTAAAATAGGCTTTTATTTTACATAACGCCATTCACAAGTCAGATATATGTTTTCTTTGGGTTCGATCCTTGTTAAGTAATTTGGGTGGGTATCATTTGGTTATTAAATTGTTTAATATAATCATGAATATGAGTAATAATTCACGTTTAAAGGTTTTACGTTACGCACAGTTCATAGATTATATTGAAATAATAATTAATTAAAAAAAAAAGGTAAAGTTGCAATAAAATCACTTGTAATATTTTAATAACATAATTTTTATATTAACAAGTTTTTAACCAGCTTCTCTTTCAAGTTTAAATTACATTTCAATATTTATATGCTACAATTATTTATGTTAAATACTTATGAAAGTAAAAAGCTGACGAGAATAAAGTTAAGAATACGATTGATTTCCTCTAAAAGTTCCTTTGGTACCCAATTATTATTTAATGAAATAAAAAAAGTTTATATCACTTGAAACACGATTAACCTTAAACTTAAATTGTTATAGATTATTATGAAATTAGGATTAAGAGTTACTACTTGACTACAATAAACTTTTTTTTCTCGCCTGTTCCGTTCATAAGACAAGGAGCGTATGGAAAAATAAACGAAACCTTGAACCTAATAATATATTAATTTCATTGATAAGAATGTAATTTTTATTGGTTATATGAATTTAAATTCTTTAAATTAATGAAATCGTTATGTAATTTCTATTAGATTGAATAATTTACAGAGACAGAGCGACATGACCTTTGTATTATATATTAGTTTAAATAAATATATAACTTTTGATATTTTTTTTGTTTTAAGGCACCTATGAAATTAGTTTATTTATTATGGTCTCGATACACTTACTGTCATCAGTTTTTACTAAGTGTGTTTCTGCAATTCTGTGTATACACTTCTCAAGGTTTTCTTTTGTCGTTTATCTTTTAATATATTATATAATCTAAAGGGTTTTCGATCTAGATTAACATACATCATACACCCAAAGCAAAATGTCTATCGAGAAACTTTTCAATAATCTTGTACATTTTATACTTTTATCTTTGCACGCATTTTTCCCATTTTTACTCTTGATTTTATAACGTAAAATATTTTACATTTCTATAAATTAAAAAAAAACTTTGGATCTTAATTATATTAAATATGAAATCAAGTTCCATAATAATTCAAAACAAAGTGTGATATTACATTTTTTTTATATGTTATTATTCACACACGTAGGATATGAAAACATTTTTAGATTTGAACATAGCGGAAATCGAACCTGAGCCTCCTTGACGATTTCCAATAGGTTACGTTCAAATTTTTATACGTTTTCTAAAAATGTGTTGTAGCAATTAACACCCTCTTCCAAAAACCACCTTTACTACCGCTAAATGTCTATTAACAACTTTTTTCACTTTCTCTTTTTTATATTTTGAGTGTGCTTATTAAACAAGTTTTTAATTGCGCAACGAAAATACGGCGTATAAATGATATTATACCTAACATCCTTAAGATGTTACAAACATATCTGCTGTTGGCTAAATAAAATTAGTATGAATATGTGCTTGGAAGCCATTGTGAAGCAGTGGGCAGCGTCGGACTGTGGGTTCGAACCGCACTCGGAGGAATTGTTATATTCAAATAATTTTCATTTTTAAAATACAGAGTCACTGAACGCAATGTCGTGATTGTCGTACTGGCAAAATGTTTTCTCTGAAACCGTTTTTTTTTAATTCATTCAATATACATTACCCTGCTATGCGGAAAAAAGTGTAAACGAATGTAAAATTGCCAAAGGCGATGGCTTATATTTTATTTTAAATAAATAAGTTTTCTAGTATGATTATTCTTAATTAACGTTAACATAGTGTGGATCGTGAGAATTAAAACGTAAAAACTCGGTGTTAATAACTAAAATTGTGCAATTTGTTCACTTATTTTATACGCTCTCCGCATTGTACTATTAGTATTAGAAATAACGAAACACTAAAGTTCTATTTAAATAAAAGTAATTGGTTTCTTCGAAGTGGATGACTATATGAAACTAAACTTATGGTTAAGGGTTTATTTATTTTAAAACAATAACGTAAGATGTTCAGTCGTCAAGGACAAGTCCTCATAGATTTCAAATCAAGATTCTATTACTTTTAGACTAATGAAATTGTCGCATTTCTTGAAATTCATTTTTTATTAAAAAGTGTATACTGTGTAATGGCCTAGAATATGCAAAATGTGATTTAGGTCAAGGCTTATGCTTTTCAAAGTTGAGATCTTAGCATTTTCCTAGTGGCTAGGAAAAAAATGAGCTTTTGTGGTTACGAAAATAACCCGTCACAGTAATACATGGAAAACGTTTTAAAAGTACGCCGTCCATGCATTGATTGCATTATTAATGAAGCTGGAACGAATGTGACTAACAGGATTTAAAAAAAAAAGAGCTTCAACCTAAAATTTACTCTACATAATTTGTATTTAATTAAATTAGTTGCTGTCAACAGGTCTATCGAAAATACGAGAAGTAGGTTGGAACTGAACATTAACATAACAAAAATTATTTTGCAGTTATTAGTAAGGGTGCAGTTAAAATGGGTCTGACTGAACGCAATGGTGTGATTTCCATATTTCTCTATATATCCATATTTCTCTCGAAATGTTCACTTAGATATTAAGACGAAGTGTGATAAAAGTTTCTGTTTCTGATAGCAAGGACGACATGTCTTCAAAATGACCAGAGAAAAATATGATAGTTTCGTGTATATTCGGAATTATTTTAATATCGTTTAATATGTATAAATAAAATATAAATATATATATTTTCTCAGTTTTTCATTAAGGCAATCGCTGTCTGCGGTTACGTCTGCCACAGAATTTTACTGAACTGCTTTCTAGTTTTTATTATACAACTTATTTATCTTTATAACATATTGTATATTTTCGTTGCAAATGTATATATATATATATATATATATATGTATATGTGTGTGTGTATTATGTACTACTAAGGTTTTACTGGTTTAACCAGTTTTCTTTGGCATCCGTTGAGGTATTCAGGGAGTTAAGTGAATATAAATTTGTTGAAGGATTAAATAAAATACATTCACTATACCTATACGTAGTAGTAGCGTCTAGTTATAGATAATTGAAATAATATCGTCTTGTGCAGTCAACCTACGTAGACCGTCATAAATATCGAGTATGGAGCGACGCCTTAAGCGGATGATCGGCATTGGATCTTATTATATATTCCACGCGACAAGTGATAAGCACATCAAACGCCTTATTGAATACCAAAACTACCACAATAGTCTTTTGATCTTTTAAATTTCAAAATAAAATTGACACACAATATTGCTATTGTATAAAAAATGTAAAAACTACCTAAATGCGAGGAAGGCCATGAAATTCAACAAGTTTAGAAATAAAACTACACTTTGTTGAGAGTGAGAGAGACCATAGTGCACATCATTTGAATTGCCCCAGAAAATACTCTCCAAGGCAAGTATACAAGAGGTGTTCCAGATAGGGAGATTGCCCGAGGCAAGTTATATTTTGTAAGATATGAAATATGTGCTAATTATTTATAAGAACAGCCCGTGTTGCATGAGATATAGGTTAGTAGCAACCATTAAGAATTAAAGACAAAATGAATTAATATTTAACTTACTTTAGAATTCTGAATCGCATATGGCTTTGATATTTGTATTGTTTAGAATATTGTATTGTTTGGAGATCTTAATTAAATACTTAAATACTTAAAATGATAATTTAAGCTGTTTTAACTTATTGTATATATTGAAATTCTCCATAACTATTTCAGTATAAAATAATTTGAATCTGTGAGGAAAAAGAATAAATAATAATAAAAAACGTCTGTTATTCCGTTTTTTACACATTCTTATTTTTTAAATTTTTTTTTGAATAAAAAAAATCAATGTAACACAGTTTGCACTTGACCGACTTACAAGTAATCACACAATCGGCATATATATTAATATAGGAAAATCATAATTATTTATTTATTCTCAAGGCTCTACCATGAGTACTAGCGAGCGAGCTTGGATGTAAACATGTATAAGA
Source organism: Podotricha telesiphe (assembly GCA_038994665.1). NCBI lineage: Eukaryota > Metazoa > Arthropoda > Insecta > Lepidoptera > Nymphalidae > Podotricha > Podotricha telesiphe. Next base: position 571,129 of record JAOYRR010000431.1, on the reverse strand, counting down.
TTACAAATTTATCTCATCTCAATTGAGATTCAAGTGACACCCAAGGTACGGTATCGTAGATATTTATTTATGTATTTATGTATGTATGTGATTGTGAGACGCAATTAGTGACGACATTAGCTATTGCAATTTAAAAGTAGCAAAAACGCCAATTGCTAATCACTATGCGTTAAATAAGCTCGTGAATCTGTTAAAGGGATACATTTAATTTTATAGAAATATAGATGAAAGGGTAAAGGTTTGCTATGCTAACTTATAAAGCTTTATATATTAATAATAAGAAAAAATGGAAGTCATGAGCTTAAAATATTTACTATTTAGATGTTTGCTCGTTTTAATTAAAGACATTTAAGCGCTAGATTGAGCTACTCAGCATGCAACAAAATGGAAAATCACTATGGCAATCCCGCAGAAAGTCAAGAGATTCGTAAATAAAAAAAAATACATACTAAAAATATGTATTTGTTTGTATCGGCCGCCGAAAATACAAAACAGCTATAGGATTCATTAGGATATATATATATATATATATATATATGCTTAAAAAAATGAAGCGAAATTCTATATCTACAAAATTTATATTGATAATGAAATATGAACAGAAGTAGTTATGTGGGAAGGTTTGAATAAATCACGATTGATATTAAATAATCAATTCACATTAACCGCTTTATTTCAACTGTTAGTTGAAATTGTGTATTCAATTAATTATTAACCGACTTATTGCATTTAAATAAATGTGACACTGTCAAGGGGGTTCCTTTTTTTTATCTCAGTATAGTTCTCTTGCATGGTTTTTGGTTTTGATGATTTAAGTAATATTTGTCTTATTTCGACATTAAGACCGCTCTATCGATTTGGTGCACGCTGTATCCTGCGTACTCAGACAGAACACAGTGCGAATATGTTATCTTATTAAATCTAAGTGTGTGTAGCATTTCAATGAATTATAATGAATTTTGTTTATCTCTTCTACATACAGATAAGAAAGATTACGTATGAAATATTGACCTTTGCTTACTACAAAACCTGTCAAACTGTCATCACCTGTTATGTTACAGCTTAGATCTCATACTGTGTATAAAACATATTGCAAATATTAATATGTAATGTTATTTGCACAACAATCATGTTTCCAATTCTACTGAAATGGTCATAGTTTTTTGTATATCAACATCTCATATATTGCTTTATAATATATTATACTTATTATCCAAAGGTTGCCTGGAGGAGATCGCTTTAAGCGTTAAAGCCGCCTTATTGTGTATTTTGTTTTATTTCTTTGTGGATAATATTGTATGTGTGTACAGTATATTTGTATTGTATTGTATTGTATATAGGTACTTGAATAGTTAAATGATATTTTAAACAAAACTTAACTGTAGAAATGCGGAAATACAGCCGGAAGTAGACGATTGGTTTCAAAACAAATTAACGGCTACTATGACAGCAAATGTTTAAAAACGTAAAGACTTAATAGACGACTGAGCAATTAATTACTTTGTAAGTACCCGCTGTGAGTTGCATCTTCTACTTATTTTCGGCACAATGTGGGTGGTATTTTTCTTAGCTACAAAATCTGAAGGTCGAAATTATTTACGAAAAATTACACATCAACTAATGATTTGTATCAACTTGTTTATATTTGGCTAGATCCAAGTCAAATTCATGTCTCGATTTCTATTCAAAAATATTGTTCGCAACATTACGGGTCTTAGAAGTTTAATATTCTATTTATTCACAATGGAAAATAGGATTTCGTGGAATATATATTTTCTTGTATTGATGTTTTCCTTTGCTCTTGTTTTTGTTATTTTATAAAATTTAAACATTATTTTTAAGGATTCTGAGACACTTGAGTAGAATTTGTCGTTTTATTATATATAAAACCTTAGCCTCAAAATGTTATGTTATAATAATGTTCTATTTATTGAATCGATCATACTTGTCTTGGTATATTTTTGTATATTTATGGGTAGAAAAGACTAAACTTAGTGACTTAGTGGCATTTTGTTTCTACTAGATCCGCACATTGACGAAAATATTTATTGGTATTCTGGTGGACTGGGAAATTTGAAACACTAGGTACTGCTAAACGTACTAAAGAACTAACTACTTAACTAAATATAAACAAGGTGATATTTGAATCCTTTCACAATTTCTTCAGATATTTTTTATTTATTTATAATATGTTAGTGAAATATACAATTTGAAATGAAACTATTTTAACCGGATTAATCGCGTATAATTTTGGTATTCGAAAATACATTTTTAGAACCCGACATTTCGAACACTTTACAGTAGTCCGTGGTCACAGGTAGACTGAGGTGCCACCTTGTCTGTCATTTGATACAAATTATTATCTCGAACTACCGCCAACGATTTCTTAGTTGCCTCGCGTACTGCCCTGGATTCTTGCAAAATGAGCTGACTGTATCTTGCTCTCTGGTGTGATCGGATTGAGACTTCAAAGTTTTCAGTATTGGGTCCCAGGTGGTAGAAAGTTTCCAACCGTCTTTTCTACAAAAACACCCCAATTTCAATAACTGGGATGTTTTTGTATTTCAATAGCCTCGCGGATCATCCTTGGGATATAACTTTATTATGAAATATACCATTCTTTTACTAACACATTAGGTACATATGGCACTTTAGCGTAAATTGACAAATTTATATGGTCAAATCGTGCACGATTCATGATTTAGTGTGGGCCGTGTGAATCAGACTTGCCTCATATAAACACCGGTGACAGTGTTCAATTAGTGTCGTTTAGTGTAATTTAGTTTGTCACTTTTAGCTAGCTTATTGCTGCTACTTACGATGTGTTTATGTGTTTTTTGTTTACTATATAATTTATGTGCATACAATTTATATTATAGGTATTAACTTTTCTTTTTATTTCACCTTTTTTCGCATTTTTGCGGTAAGTAGAGAGTAACATTTGTAACATGTATCGTATGAATGGCAGAATCCAATGCGACTTGTTTAAAATTAAAATAATAAGGCTTACATCTCAAGTGCATTAATCTGAAGTTATATACATGTAAAAAATTACACATAAAAATGTGTAATATTGTTTGTTTTCAAACACAGTCTTTGGATAGTAGAAATTTGCAAAAAAAGAAGTGTATAAGCTAATAAAATTACATTTCAATTGATGCATTTCATTCATCTCAATTGTTAATCGATTTTTTTTTACTTCATCGTATCGCTCATAATACTATATTTCATACGAGATAGTTTATTTAAAATTTCCATACGTGTTATTATTTATTATGAAATATTTCTTCTTTGATACGTACATCGATAGATAAAGGACTTTACTTGCCACGTACCCGACATTGGTAAATGGCACAACAATGGAGTTGAAAATACTCTGTTGATACAGACTTTACTAGGCGTACGTTTGCTGAAAGTGTATTTGCGTTCTCGTACACTTTTTGTACCATGTGTGTATAGATAGGTATTTCTATTAAAAGATTTAGGCAAGTTTTTAGCTTCAAACAACAATAGAATTGAACATTTTTTTATAGTTTTTAAAGTGTTATTCGCACACTTAGGAAATTGTTAAAGACATATTTAGAAAACATATAAATTTGAACGCAGCGGGATTTGAAGACCGCGCCTCTTGAAAAGCCGTTCAAGTGCTTTGACCGCTAAGCCATGCGTTCTACATCCAGCGTTAAAATTCTTATACGCTTATTACAACTTATATTTGTTGTTAGCATCTCTGTAGAGAGATTTTTACAAATTTCTGCTACCCAAAGATTATTCTACGAACAATCGTCTACAAGAGAGAGATTGCTATTTATTAAATATATATTTTGTTAACATTTATTAAAGTATTATTCCCACACTAAGGAAATTGAAAAAGACATATTTGGAAAACATAAAAATTTGAACGCAGCGGGATTTGAACCCACGCCTCTTGAAAAAGTCCCGCTGCGTTCACCAGGAGCACTATGGCTTAGCGGTCGTTAGCGGTGGTTGAACGGTTCTCAAGAGGCGCGGGTTCAAGTCCCTCTGCGTTCACATTGTTATACGTTTTCTAAATATGTATTTTTATAGAATTGAATTCAACATGGCTTTATAATGTTTTAATCGCTCATATATTATTGTATATTTCCTTTCATGTGTAAATCCATTTGTTCATATTTATCGTCCATTGAACTCGTCTTTATAGAATGAAGTACAATCATCTTCGATAAAACGTTTTTATTTGCTTTCTTCGCATATTATCTAATAAAACAGACGTGCTGACAATCAATGTGTCTTTTTTAAATTGTATTTATGAAGTAACTATTATTAATCAAGTTTAGTTTTTCTAAAAATACGCACATTAAAAGTTTATAATCGCAGCATTATATAAATAAATCATTCTTAATTACACTTTTATTATTTATAAGCTAATATATATATATATATATATATATATATATATATATATATATATATATATATATATATATATATATATATATATATATATATATATAAAAATCATTTATTATTTATTTATATATTATCCATCTTCCACCCGAATTCAAGACATTGCGTTTTGAGTAGAGGAACTCAACACATTTGCATTTGCAGTCACCTCAAAAATATTTCTCCGAAGCGATTAAAAAATTTAACGTAGCAGAATATTGAATAATAATTATTTGTACGATTCTAAAAATATTTTTCTACCCTACCCTAAGTGTGTGAATAACACTCTAAAAATATATTTTAATTTTAATCATTTTGTTTAATGTCTTTTTGGTTATGATGAGTGATATTTAGCATTACCGAAGCTCGTAAATATCTCAATTTATTTTTGTTTAGACACACGTTCAAACGAAGGCATACCCCATGGTTTGTATACTATAAAACATTTGTTAATACACTGGAAAATGATGTTTATTGTGATACTAATATAATTTATTCATATACTTTTTATATAAAAAATATGTAATATACGTGATACGTATGATAATATTTAATTAATTATAAGCTATATTTCATCCCAATTATCTAAAGTAAATTAATTTAATTGTGTCCGGGAGGGTGAATATAAAACAGAAACACGAAATTAAAACAAAGAAATGAAGGTGTCACAAGGTTGCATTTTAACGTTGAATAGCGATGGTAATCTTTTGTGCAAAATATCCACCGCTTCCCGTCAGTCTCGGCGAGATGTCTTGAAAAAGACGATGAGTTTCCCCGCCCCCGGGCCACGGGGTTACGACAAACGCCATGAATGGACGGACTGAAGTATACTGCAGTTTTAAAGTATTGTAGGATTCTGAGTTAGGTTAAAGTGTGTTTTGGTAAAAAAATAGTTTTCACTTTTTAAACTGTATTTACGTAATAATATTGAATGTAACGAATAATTATATTTCATTAGGTACTTTTTGTACTGCATTTACACGGTATCTATTACTTATTATAAATAGAGAGAATTTTGTGACTTGTAGTTTCTTCTTGCACACTCTGTTTGTTTAAAAATTTATATTTTATTAAATATGAACATTTTAAATATATGGAATACTACTAATAACAATTGCATTCAGTCATTAGGACTATAATGATATATTTTTCGTACATGCAAAATTTTATCTATCTATCAATCAATATATGAATGTGAGACAATACTGTTTGTTAGACTGTTTGCAGTCTATTCTATTCGATAAAATTTCTCCCCCCGAGGACATCTCAGGGATATTGATCAAAATAATTTAAGTAATACATTTTTTTGTATTTATTATGTACTTATTTAATGTACTTATTAAATAACGAGATATCTCAAATGATAAATATTCATTGAACAATTTTACCAAGCGACCCGTACGCCTCGCCGTACACTAAATGCGTATAGTTTGTAAATGTCACGCGTATTAATACGCGCCCGCCCGTACTGGTTCTATTTCATTGGGTTGGCGAATTTTGTCGATGATAATTGTAAAAGGTCAATGGTCATTATTGGAAATGATTAAAAATATTATATTTTTAACATGATTTTATTCCATTTTTCTTTTTATGGAAAAGAGTAAGATTTTTTTTAACCCACTCCTTGCTTGATTCTTGGAAAATCTGATGGACATCAGGGTAAGGAATGCCGTGATGTAGTTGTTTTTAACGAGTGGGTCGAAAAAAGTCTTAATACCTGAAAATTTTAATGAATAATGATTATTAATAAATCTATAAATACTTATGATGAATGAATTACAAGTGTTAAACAATAGGTATTGCTTTTAGATAAATTGTAGTAACTTTTTGTTATAATAAACATGAATCAAATAAAAAAAGACATATCTTGAAAACCGTTCAAGAGGCGCGGGTTCAAATCCCGCTGCATTCAAATTTTTATACGTTTTCTAAATATGTCTTTTTCAATTTCCTTAGTGTGGAAATAACACTTTAAAAAACGTTAACAAAATATATAAATCAAATAAGTTTTAATTACGCTATTATATAGCATGTGTACTTGTAACTATGAATTCATAAGAGCTATTTATAATATAAAATCAGTAATAAAAATATATAACGTCACATGTATTAATATATCAACAAGTGCGATTCCACAAGGTTGAATTGTTTGTTTAAACCAGTTTTTGTCCTTTGATGTTTTTTTGTTGCCAATACACATGATTCAGTAATAAAATCCTGACCACGTATTTACTCAAGGTGTTTTTTTTTCAAAGCAACATTTATACTAGTTTTATGTTTTGCACTATTCGAACTATATCTGAATGGAAGCTTTTATTAATATACATAAGTATTTATTTCGCAGCCTTGCCAATTGGTCCACATCCGGTTTTTTTTTCTTTACATAAGTTTTTTAAATTAGTTTTAGTTACTTATAAAAAAAATACTTCATTTTTCAATTTATTTTAAATTCTTGTGCTTATACAATAAATAGTTTACTATGTAATATTTCTTTTAAATATGTATTTTTTCATAGCGACAAATATTCGACTGTCCGTCCGTCCATTCTGTATGACCAGAATGGCATAAAATAACTATATTTCGAATCGATTTCCAAAATATGGTTATTTTACACTCAATCGTACACGACTAGGTTGACTGCAAGAAAGTATTATAATAAGTGTTATGTCCGCTTTCTGTATATATAATAAATTCTATATATGTTAAAAATAAATATACCCCCTCAGTAAGATTTAACTTACAACCATAGCCTACAGTTGGGATGTCGCATACGGTAATTTATTAAAAGCGAAAAGCCTATTCAAAGCGAAAAGTTTACAAATTGTAAATAATAAATAACTTAAAACTCAACTCAACTCAACATATCATACTGAAATTTCATTGTTCTCATACTGAAGGCGAGATCGCACCGCAACGCGCTTTGTCAGATTGTCATCCTGTCCACATTAGAAACGAGGGTGTGAATATTTTGCATTTGTATCAATGAAATATTAACTAGTGCTTAGTGGAAGTATATTTTTATACGTATATATATATTATAACGTGAATTGGTAAATGATGTTACCGTTTTTTATATTTTATTGCTTGTGATTTTTTACATCTAACATTGTTAAACACGTTATTAGAAAATGTATAAAAATTGGAAGGCAGCGGGATTCGAATCCGCCCAGAAGACACAAGTATGCGCGTTAACTACTAAGAAAACACCATTTGTCGTGTCGCCAGTTTTCGAGAACATTCCTCTTAAAGCCACGCCCAGAATCAGTATATTGGGCCTTAACGTTTCGAGTGACTGCCAGTATTACGATCATCTGGAAAGCAAGGCTAAGTCTCGAAGAAGCCGGGTGTCATTGCCAGAGCAAGACAGTCAGCGCGTCTATTTTCACCTTAAAGGCCGGACACATCCTTGTAGTTCCTCTGGTGTTGCACGGGGTTGTGGGCGGCGGTGATCACATACCATCAGGTGACCCGAACGCTCGTTTGCCTTGCCTATGGAATAAAAAAAAAAGTAATGCGTGCTACGTCGACATTCTTATACTCCTATTACAACTCATTTTTGTTGTTAACATCTCTGTAGAGAGATTTTTACAAATTACTGCTACCCACACAAACAATTTAACACTGTTTTGTAATGAGAAAAAAAGAGTGCCTATACATGTTACTGTATATTATCTCGATAAGTCAAGTGTGTAATTAACGAATTCGGCGTTAGGGCTAAAACTCGTTAAAAGTGTAAATATAAACGTGAAAGGCAAAGTCGTTATTATAGCTCTTAAGAGCGTCAGATTTTCTTTGCATCTATTTACTTGACTTTCGCAATCCTAATTGGACGTAACGCAATCAGCTTATTCTACACAGAACTCATTCCCCTGTAATTACTTTGTAACGGTTCTATATACTAAAGGGTTATATACTGTATAGAGCGCAATTAGATAATGTTAGTAAATTGACGTCCATTGTGATTTGCTACTGACTAGATATTTTCAATATATTATATAAGTACATAAATATTTTAGAGTATATTATATGAATTCTAATAATATAATATCTTTTAAAATATGTAAGTAGTCGTTTTGCTATTTATTGAGTATAGAGGAGTATGATATGAAACACCATTCTGTTCTCGTTCTTAAGATCATTTAGTGTTTAGACGTTAGAGATACTGCCAGTTAATTGGTGGTTAATTTTAATAGAGGTATAGTTTTTTTTATACATATGTAATGTTTTAAATGAATTCTCTTTTCATTACGTTTTATACACCATAATGTAAAGGTGGTATGCTATATTCAAAATTATAGTCTAAAAAGGTGGTATTGTCACAACGTTCAACGCTATTTCACGTGCAATTTGTGATTTTTGTGAGTCTTTTTGATTTTTGTGAGTCTTTGCAGTGGTGTTATTCGAGACTAAATATGTCAGGCTTCTACAACATCCACATTGCTTTAAACTTTATTTAAAATTTTCTTTATATATTGAATGCGACTTATATAAATAAATAATACTACACAAGCAATTATCCATAATAAAAATGTCACGTCGTTCAATGTCAAATGATGGTAGCCTTTTCTAGTAACCGTAGTACATAATTTAAATATAATAACTTAGTCCGATACTGTTTTTGAATTTATTATGTGGAAAGCTAGAAAAAAAATAAAGGGAAATAAAATAACAAAAATTATAACAAATCATCACTATGTATATCTATGAATATGTCGTTAACTAAACTTAGGGAGATGTTTTTTTTTTAAATAATAAGTATTAATTTTATAGATGATTCTTCTCTAGTATGTCACTTTTGTATGGTTTTTTTATGTTTAATTAAAATAACTTAATACCTTTATATTTACATAACAAAACCAATTTGTTATATTTGTCGTCAAATAGTTGCTTAAGGAAATCAGTAGTTTTACATCAACTCGTGCGTAACAGACTCCGACTACTGAATTAAGCTTCCGTATAAAATTAACAAAGTTTTTGTGAATAGGGCAAGGAGGAGGAAAAAAAATACGATACCTGTTCTCCTTTTTCCGCCTGTTTCGACATGTTGCGGCGGAGAGCACGAAGGTTATTATTTTCACAGGGGATACGTATATGCAGTTCTAATATAATGCATAACTTTATTAACGATATCATTAAAATTGACAATTCATTTATATTAAATTACACTATACTTATCCTATATGTACAATTTTTTTTAACTTCTCGCATAGCATAGACAACTCTGTATTATGACACTCCGTTCTCCGTTTTCGGCCCAAATTCGAGACTACGTGTTGAGTCTTATTTTTTTTATGCTTTCTAAAATTTAGCTTCCTATTATAATAAATCTGTGTACCATCTGAAGTATAAGTTCTTTTAAATGCTGCCTCTTCACTTGCCACTTTCAACAATTGATACATTTTACTTAGTACGGCGACACTTTTATAACATAAAAGCCTTTCCATTAAGCGACCTTCAAATGTCACGTATAGTATTGTTTCACAACAACCTCTGATATATCAGTAATAGAACTAGAAATATCGATAAGTTTTGAATGAATATGTTATTTTCAGTTTCATTGTGACAACGACAATGTCCATGGCCTGAAATAATAATAATCAATACGGTATAGCCTAGAATACGGTAAAATGCCAAAAATTCCAAAAATCTGATCTAGTTTTTGTGTTTTTTTTTTCTTTTTATTATATCATGTATTGAATTATCTATACTTTAATCTGTACTCGTTTATACTTTAATGAATGCTCAGGGGTACATTCAATTCTCTCTTGCATATACATACATAGATATACATACATACATATACATACATAGGCGTTTGTTAATAAACGTTCGCTGTAAAAAAATATTTTTAATAGCGATATTCATTGTTCGAAAACGTAATATGGAAATAATTTGAACGCAGCGGGATTCGAACCAGCGCCTCTTGGAAACCGCCCAAGCGCTCTGACCGTTTAGCCTTGCGTTTAAAATTTTACACGTTTTCTAAAAATGTTTTTCAATTTCCTAAGTGTGTACATGTACCTATAAGCACGAATAAGGAATAAATCAAAATTTCTTACCATTACCGTACACGTTCCGATGTAAACATTACCCGCCCTTAGCTTTTATGAAATATAGACGCGACATCTTAACGCGACTGACGGGGCTGTAATACTTACGTCTCCCTATTTTTTTAATTAAATTTCATCATCAATTTAATCGAATCATAAACTTGAGGATTTTTGCCCCTAGGCAAATGTTTTTGTCGCCGCGTAGTGTTAGGTAGTTCAAGATAATTGCTAGTGCTATCTTTGTTTCGTCAAGAAAATCTTGTTATTATCGGTTGAAAATATACAAATCTATTTTATATAATTTTGTTATATGTTATTTTGTTTTTTTTTACAACAAGTCTACGTTTACGAACATATTAAAAAAATGTTCAAATATATAAGAACGCCTTCTAATTATAAAAATAAATATTGTAATAAAATATTCAAGGAAAATGCGACCGTAAAAGTCAGGTGGCTCCTAATAACCTTTTCAGACTAATCGTATTTCATATAGAAAAGCAGCTTCATAAATCTTACGGTACCTTCGGTGAATATACCTCAAGAGAATGCTTTAGAACGCTTACAATATGAACTTGCATTCTTAAGTAGGAATTTACTATTATATATTACATAGGAGACAAGAAATATGAAAAAAAAAACTTAAGAAATAAGTTTTAAAGTTATATGTATGTACAAAAATATTTAATAGCGTTTGACTGTAAACAAAATTTTTACATATTTTTTATTTTTCTGCTCTCCATAGACATAGCGTGGCGTTGAGTTCCGCCACTCAACACGCAATATCTCAAAACTATGTAGATTGAAGCGTGAACTTAGTTTATAATTTATTTAATATCGTACATTTTATAAACCCATTACCTATTTAAAAAGCTATATTTTAAGGCAAAATTTAATAATATTTCCCCTAAAGCTTCAGCAAATCGTTCCTACCAAGATTTTGTTTACATCTACCGCTCTGAATGTTAGATGCAGAGTACTTTCATACATATGGCAGATATGTTATTTATTATGTACATTATGATTGAAACATAAGTAAATTATATTTACATAAGTGTATTGCTTTATTTTCATTTTTATGATTTCTAGGTAAAATTAGTTGTTACTATAGTATTAATCAAATACCTAATTTAGTAAGAAATTGTTGATATTTGAGATTTTTTTATGAGTAATAAAACGTATAAAAATCATACAATATTGATTTGAGATTTTTTTTATGAGTAATAAAACGTATAAAAATCATACAATATTGATAAATATTATTAACTTCGCGTAATCTTTTAAGGAAAAATTCATGAAATTCCGATCCTTTTTTACAAGCAACGTTGCTAGGTATGGCTGTAGGGGGGGATGGCAAGGAATGGTTCGATGCCGTTGACGTAAATTGAATTCGTGTTCACGTGATACCTTAACTGCTTCAGTGCTTACTGTATTCTAATAAGATCGATACGAAAGTTTCATTAGAATTAGCAAATATAATGTTTTGCTTATATGAATTTTAATTTATATGCCTACCTAGGTAGGTAGGTAGGCTCATCTAGTAATGTTAATAAAAAATAAGAAAAGTCGTAAATACTTATAGTAAATTTCAGAAATAATAAAAATTATGTGATTTTCTCCCAGTAATAATATAATTGTAACTTGAAAAGTCTTTCGTTAGATATAATTTCTTCAAATTAATATAATGCGCGCGTTACGTATCGTGGTGTTATCTTTTTCATTTTTACATGAAATTATTATATTGTCGTGCGCTTTAATAGTTTCACGAAAAAGGATAAAACTCTTTTAATAAAAGTGCTTCGGTCATACTGGCAGAAATTGGGTCGGGCCCGGATTTATCCACATAGACGGTGTGCCTACAAAAGCTGTAAAGTTTTTTTTTCATTGTGCTACGTATATATATGAGTTTTTTGATTTTGCGCCGGATTAATCGAATGAATTACATTAAATTACATTAAATTTCGAATACCAATAATATACGCGTTCAATATGGTTAAAAATAGTTTGATTTTTCGATATTTTATAGTCAAACAGAGGATATATTTTAATTTTAAAAGTTTATTGCTCACGCTTTCTCGCAGATTTAATAGTTACAAGATACTTCGATCTCTGCGTTACATTGCATGAGTAGAATCATCGACGCCGCTCTTTGTCTTGCCAGACCAGTCAAATGAATATGACTGACTTAAATACAATAATTCTTATAATCAATAAAAAAACTTTTTAAATCAAATAAATCTCCTTATTTTTTGTTTATGGCGCTATGATTTTTTATTGCACTGTTAAATTATAAACACACTTTGGTGTATACTAAAGATATCAGGCCTGTACACTCTGGCGAGCACGTGACGCGGGCCGGACGTATAAATTCAAATTTAGCAAGTACACCAACACATCCGCTCTTTGGACCCCCCCACGAACAATTTTCACCATAATAATTGCCAAAATTGCTCTCTAACTGAAACAACGGCTTGGCAATTGATCATTATTGTACAGACTATCAGAAGTAACGGCGGAGATATGAAATACGAGACGTGCTTGTTTTATCTATATTAATATAAAACATGGAAAACCTGTCAGGTGTCCAAATATATCATTATTTACGGCGGCATTTTGCGGAGGTTTTTCTGTTTTTCAAATTCAGTTAGGTAGAGAGGTGGTGAACTCGGACAGTGAAGGTGAAATTTAATGCCTTTTATAGGTGTCCCATAACCAAACCCCATACATAGGGTACACTGGCCCAAGCTTCTCTTTCTGGTATGCGATGAGCTCGTAACCCGCCTTGCACCCTCGCAGAAAATGCTAAGAAGTTTTTTCTTATCCCTATTATTATTTTAACTCTGTAATTAATAATAATATACGTAAATTATTTATTTTATCATTTTTTAAAGTGTTATTCGCACACTAATATTAAGTTTCTAAATATGTCTTTTTCAATATACGTTAATGTTTGGACGTGTGCATACCAACTTCCTATTATAAATGATAGGAAATGACGTTGCTTAACGATTATATTATCAATTCATGTTAAATCCTACATTTTCCATTTTTCAGGACATGCCAAGCTAAGCTTATTAATCTGATATTTGAATAAGAAAAAATATATATTTGTACTTTTAAAATTATATTTGAGTTTCTCTAGATAAATATGATGGCGACATTTTGATGAAATTTTGTACCAACATGTCTATTGGTAATTAATTAATTTTCAAGCAAATAATGCTGGTTTGTCTGTATATAAATGATTCTCCCGTCATACTATTTATACTGACACAATAGCAAGCAAATGACAATGGACTGTTCATTCCTCATTCGATATTCTTGTAGGTACACATCTTGTATGCAGTCGATTATACATAAACTTTGCAAGGAAAATTATCAAACTTATACATTAGGAGCTTTTGACTGTTTCTGACAAAGTTTACCTTTCCACCTAATTTTAGTTTTACTTCTTTGTACCTTTTTTTCAGAATTTGAGAGTAGTTGCTTAGTTGCTAAAGTTATTTGCGATAATTTGTTGTAAAAAACTTGAGAGTATTTGAGCTACATATGTAGTAAATAACTTAAAGCTGTAAAGATGTAACTGTAAAAAAAATTTATTGCTTTTACATTTTGTGAATGATTTATATGCCTCATTCAGTAACAATTTTCTTTTTAAATTTCTAGATGAACTCGTAAAACTCTAACTATTTCACAAAGATTCACATCTTGTTAGTGTAAGTGCCACTTGAATTTTTCTCACAAAGTTAGACTTATTTAAAATTATAAAAGCACTAAAACGACAACTGTTTGTGTAGTACCCAATCACCGTCAAAGCTCGGGCCTTAGCAAGAAAATCTAGGATTCTAGAATATCGATTCTCAAAGGACGTTGTGTAACTCGCCGTGTCTAACAATGAGGCCCTTGAGATTTATTTATGTTTAAACCGTTTATTTAGTTCTGTTCTTAGGAAAATCTTATTTTATTTAAGCATTTTCGTATTGTATATATAGTATGGATATAACTTTAAATTATGGCTTTCGATTAGTGACGCAGCGGGACAGTGTCTGATTAAAGCGATTGGTTGTGGGTTCGATTCTTATTCGAAGGAATGATAATAATTCACTTTATTTTCATTTTTCCGCTCTGGTTATTAAGACTACACGTATCGTTGAGTTTAACTTAACGCCACTTAATACATGTCTCAATTTCGGACAGAAAAAAGCTTTTATGCGGGAAAAAGCGTAAAGCTGTAATATATATATTAATTATATAACAGAAATTTGTTTTCAAAATAATAGAAAATTATTGAAAATATTTTAATAAATACATATTTTATAATGTATGTGTTACAATCAATGTGAGCGTACGTCGTAAATCACTAAAGCATCCCAGGCACGCTCTACGTGAGTATTGTGGACATAATTCTATACAAAACTCTCGTATGATAGCTGTTACGTCATGGATTATATATTTAAAATGGCATACTTGGTAACAGAAACGATGAATAGACTTTTTTCACTTCAATTCCATAACTTTTATAATAATCTGATTGTATTATACAGTCCAGTATATATATATAGTTATATATATTACAGTCTATTGAATTGTTATTCGTAGTAAAGATTATATAATGTTTGCATTGTCAAAAGTTTTATGTACAATTTTACGCTTGTCCATCATAGCAGTCACGTCGGTTCGAGATATCCTAGTGTCAAAACACTCCGTTCTCTACTTTCCGCTCGAATATCTCTAGCATTGTGTTTCGAGTGGTGCGCACACAACGCCGCGCTTAGTCTAATCTGAGCAGAGAAGTGAAAATAATTTAAATCATAGTTAATCATTCTCTCGAGCGGGAATCGAGCTCACAACCTATCCACGAACACGATTGCCAAGGAGAAAAGTCTAATTAAAAGCTCAAAAGTCTTCAAACATAAGTTTTATTATGTTATAATAGTAATAATAATAATAAAAGGAAAGGTATTTTATAAATTTAATTTGCAACATGCACTATGCGTGAACTGAATAATTATACGAATTGAAATTGGAAATCTTGTCGCATCAATCTTTAGTGCCACGTACGAAACAACCGCCCGGCAACATCCCTGGTATTACGCGAGGTGGTCGGCGGCGGAGATCGCTTACCATCAGGTGACCCGAACGCTGTCGCCAGGGTTCATGGAAGATTGTAGTCCCCGTGGCCCTGGCCAGTGGCGGTGGAGGAGGATCACCGTGAGGTTTTAGTGGGTAAACGGACTGCCCATATTTGCCGGTCCGGAGTCCCACAAAAAATGGAGCCGAACGCTCGTTTGCCTTGTCTATAGAATAAAAGAAAAACCGTACTCAATGTTTAGAGCAGAAGGATTTAAATCGACCGTAAACACAAAAAAACAAATGTTTTAAATAATGCATTTAAAACAATGACGGCATTGTAGTAGTAGGTAGTTGGGTCGTGTCCGAACCGAACCTGGTAGTTGTGGGTTTATTCTTCCATTTTTTATATACCATAAGGACTACTAAGTTCTTTGATTTTCGCGATTATTACACATTTTGAAATAAAAATGTATTTTCGAATAACAAAATTATACGCGATTAATCCGGTTAAAATAGTTTCATTTCAATACTATTAGGACGAGGTTGACGAATTTCAGCTTTGAATTATGCACAATATTGTAATGTAAGCTGATAATGATGTGTGAATGTAACAAACAATAAATAAATAATGGTTGGTCTTTTGGTCGCTTTAGTTCTGTATCTGTTATTCTGTTCTAATATAAAGATCTCTTAGTACACAAGATAACCTCCAAAATATAAGTTACTTAATGAGTTAGGCACTCCGTCACTTCGGGAGCTGTACGTTATATTCTAACCATTGAAGCGACACACTTGAATAAGCACAATCGTATTTTGTAATAAATTAAATATATATATATATACTACATATATAATATTATTATTATTAAAATTATTATCATTTCCCCGCTGTGGTAAGATAAAGTTTCGGCTTTATATTCGGCCACTCAACACGCAATGTCTCGATTTCTGCTGGATTGCTTAAAACGGAGTGTCTAGATGTTCTCTCCGTCTAGACTGGACTAAAAATTTTAAGCTTTTTTCATATACATATTGCTGATTGTGTGTAAGTTTTATTTGCAAGACGTTTTTATCTGTCTAATCGCCATTGGCAATATATCACCGAGCAACTACTTACCACAAGAGTGATTGCTAGAAACAAACACGACCTTAGTATTAATGGCTTTTGTTTAACATGTAGCAAATGCGCGGTCTCGTTGGTCGTCTTACGACGTGTTGTAAACGATTTTGTAAAACTGCTCCATACTTACTAACCTATGTAAGTCTTGTAAGTTCATTTTCTTTAATTGTAAAGCAGTATTTGTTTAATAGGTATGTATATGTTACAATAAAAGACCGTACTATATATCTTAAAATTTTCCAAGTAACGTGAAGTTATGTTTTTAATGACTTCTTTGAAAAGTGAAACAATTACTTATTATTAGACATACAATATTTTGCACACATGGCTATACATATATATATATATATATATATATATTTAATAAAGAATGTACTTGTAAAGGCAATGAATTTACAACGTCGCGCGTCACTGTTATAGTCATCGGAAAACCATTTCGAAGTTCCCATCGTTTTAATCTTGTATTTGAGATATATTTTGTGTTGCTACATTATTGTCCTTGCCACGTGCCAACTCCACCTTAAGTAAACTAATTTATCTTTCTTTTAATTGTTTCTTAGATAAATGCCATCCGGTGGGATTAAGAAGTTTTAAGTAAACTCTTGACTTTCAGTTTAATTTTAAAATAAATGTTCCAGAGACCATCTTGGTGCAGTGGGACAGTGTCTAACTGTATACGCGATTGGATATGAGTTTGATTCCCACTGGAACGAATTATTATATTTAATTTAATTGTTTTTAATTTCTCCGCTTTCGCAACTAAGACAAAGCGTCACTCAGCGTCGTCAATGTTTTAATTTTAGGCGAATAGTGGATAACGAAGTGTCTTGACTCTAGGTTTTCTGAAATAAAAAACACGTTATTTTTAATATAACAAGACGAAAGTGTAACTTATTTATCTGTACATAGTCTGTTTTAGTTAATTAAGTACGAAATTTGTATGATATGGCTAGAAATAGAAGTTCTATATAAAAACAATATATTTACGACTAGTCATAGATTTTCAGTAGAACTAGTGAATCGTCTTGTCAACTCGATTTCCTGGACGTGTTCTCGAGAAGCTCATTTGAATTTGCTTCGCCCACAATTTAAGTCTTAGCACAATTAGATTAGCCTAACTAGAAGATATGATAATGAATATATGCTAATTGCTTTAAAACGAGCGTATTATCTGCACATTTTTTTCCCGAAGTTTATAAATTAGTTTTAAAACACGACTTTTACAAAAACCTATTGTCTTATAAGTATTATCAATTTACGACTCACGATTAACGATATAATATCTACTGCAACTTTTCTATCTAACGCCAGTCATCGTCGCACACGATGCTGCGATACTCATATAATAATTCGATGAATCCCTCTAAAGCCTATATACCTTTGTACAACCGGCACACTTGTGAAACAGAGCGTGAATAGAATCGAACCGCACGTCCGATTACGATGTCGCAGTCCTCTTCGAAACTACTAGTGCGTTGCTTTAGTAAATACAACTTGCTAAATTCAACTCCCTTCACATAGATATCCGGGATTTTTTTATTTTTTTTTTAAATTAAAATAAGACTTTGATACTATCACATATTTCAACAATTGATTGTGTGTGATGATTGCAGATTCAAATATGTTTAATGGAGTATCTTTTTATATTTGTATTTTATTTTTTTATTAAACTATTTGCCGGTCTGAATAGAGAAATGTGTTTGATTGATAATTGATGGCTGTTATAAAAGAACATAATGTAATGTACTAATTTATAATTGTCAAAAATTTTATATTACTCTTGTTTGGATTGTTAGATTTAGATAAGTAACCTTTTTTAATTCTATTAACCTATTATATCGAGATACCAAGCGTGATATAGTGCACGCTATATTTAATAATACCCTTTTGAATTAAAATCTTGGATCAATACTAACCCCATTATAACTCATTCATCCCCTTTACAAATCCAAACGTGACTATAAAAGAGAAAATCTCGTTTTCTTGCAATTTTCAAGCTCCGCTAACAACCTCATTCAATTTGTACGTTGCATAGCTAAAAAAACTTACGTAGAAAGAAGGGTAAACTCTAGTGTTCTATGCATTGTGTAAAGAAAATGCCTTCTATATATATACATATATATATATAACATATTTATAATATATTTGTGAATCATTAAAGCAGCGAACAATTATCACTAGCTCCCCACCGTCAACACTGCATCACGCCGGAGATGCGTCAAGATATATATATATATATATATTGTATACACAAAATAATATAGGAATATTTTACATATGGATTTACGAAGCACACAAACTTAGCTCCAGCTGAAACCATCTCGTATATATCAAACAGCTTGAGGGGTTTAGCCGCTTAGTTACCGGCTTACAAGATAGTAGTTTCCGTTTCAAGACTACGGTTGCTTGGCAGACGTACAGAGATTGCCCAATAATCCTCCGTCTGTCTGAATTTTGGCCCTGTTTTTCTTTTTATAAAAGCTACATCATTTTATGCAAAAAAATCTGTATCCAAGATAATTTCAACTTTGAAATGGCCTTGTTAAAGTTAATAACGACTGAACGCAGCAGCACCAATTAAAAAACATTGACCTTCATGACTTAAGCTTTGCGGTTCCTAGCCGTTACGGTTACATATTTCAATTGTCTCATTAAATACTTACTGATTATGTAACAATGAGATCGATGAATTTTTGAATTGTTCATTTAAATTTAGTTTAAAGGAGCGCCAAATTTCGATGAATTTTAAATGTAATTTTTTAAATATGAAGGCCACGTAATTGATATTTTTTATTTACATGAAGACCTTTTTCGCCTCAGGCCAACCTCCAACCTATTTATTATCGCTTCAGGCACCTAATACTTGATTATTTTACATACTCATAATAGATAGTCATTTATCCCCCGTATTATATTTTATATCAGTCTAATAATTTTGAAAATAACAATTTTACGATTGACTGCTTATTTGTGATTGGTATACTTTTTTACATTATATTAAATTGATAAAGATTTATACTTGTTTCATACTTTACTTTACAACACTGTGTACCCGGAGATGTACAAATTTTTCAAGTCAAGTTAGTCCTTGGTTATAATATTATATAACTAATGTAAATGCTAACGTATTCATATAGTCATTTTAAAAACACTATAATATTTTACACATGCGACCTCAGAGTATCATTGTTATTGTGTGAAACTTTGGATAACCGGTTATCTTTCAAATTTATAGCCTAATACAGCTAAAATGAAGTGTTGCGACTTACATTTAAACACTGGTGGACTTTAATTACTGCTTAAAATCGTAATCTATATTAGCATATTTTTATGTTATAACGAGATATAAGTACATGCCATTGGCAATCATGGCTTTAATTTGACACTAATGTAACCTATGTGACATTTGTAATTTGTAAAATAAATATTTGTATTATACGTAATTGTATAATTGTATAAATCAATTATTATTATAGCAATACTATAAGTATACACGTGTATTTTGAAATGAAACTATTCTAACCGGATTAATCGCGTATAATTTTGGTATTAAAAGGTAAAATGTGTAATAATCGCAAAAAACAAAGGACTTATTATGTATACACGTGTATATTTAATTCATTACATACAATAATTAATAAATTCATATAAGTATACAAGCATATTTTAAATTGAAAGTATCAGAAAGAATAGGTACAACCTCTGTGCTATGAAATTATCTTCATATAATCTTAGAATATTGCCAGGGCCTTTATAAATGTTCTCTTCAAGTTATCAAAATTCATGTAATGCAAGTTGTTTGTATAACTTATTTCAGTATAATTATTTCCAAACGTTCCAATTTATGAACACAAAGTCTCGTCAGATTTGACAATGTAACATTTTTGCTTAGTCAATTGAATGAAATTAGAATTTTAAATCTTCAACGTTTCAAAAGCATTTTAATATCATTGATAGACAATTTAAACTGTGAATGAGCATTTAAAAGCGTTCTCAGCATTTCCCAGATAGTAGACTTCAAGTTGCATAGCAGGCACCTGTTGTTTTATACTTCTTATATGCATGAATCCATATTATCTATGTCTCTATCTTAACTTAGATATTTAAAAGAATTTATAGTATAATATATTTTAGTCTTAATGAAATCACGTGACACGTATAACTAACAGGTGTGTAAGAATATTACTAATGATATAATTTGTAACATCCACAATAAGACGTCCAAGCCTGTTGTACTGCGCCTATAAATATTCATTAGACCACATCTCTTAAGTATTTTATTTTTATAAATATTGGCCATTATTTTAAAAAAATGCTTTCATATGTATCAGGGAATTTTACAATACATAAAATGATAGGAGTATTCATTTTTTAAAGTAATCTAGCTGAAATTGTATAAATATTTATGTATTTTCTTTATTGTACAGTAGGTGCTTATACAAAACCATAGTCGTGGTCGCAGACGAAAACAAACATTTTCCCCTATATCATTAGCCGAGCCTCGTCTTTTCAAATAGCACCGTTACCTGCAGCCGCGCGCCTGATCATTATTTCAACGTTTCTACTTAGTTCCATTCTCGTGGTTTTGTGTTATTTTCATTTGCATCTCTTTTGTTCACTTTTAATTTCACTTTGCCAAGGACTTTTTTTTATATTTTGTTGCCGTGTGAAAGTTATTGTTATATCATTTTATCCAAATTAATAATTTATATGCTAAAGTCAATGTCTTAGACCTGAGAAGAACCCGGCGCAAGGAGCTCTCGGCTACCTTTTTATCCAAGTCAACGTCATTATATAAAACTTAATATATTACTGTAATTTATAACCAAAATACTGTTATTATCTTCTTTTTAAGTTTATTGATAAAGCAATTAGTGAAACTAGTTCTTTAATTACTTTATTTGTTGGCATCAAAGATGATTTTGGGAATAAATTTACGCTTAAGAACTTACACTAATTAATTTAGAAGTTTGCGGATACGACCCTTTCCCACTGTTTGTTTAAAGGGTAAACATTTGTTTACAGTCTGAGTTTAATAAAACCTTTTGATTATATTATGTACTTGTTAATTTCAATATAACCATGGACGAATATTTATACACTTCATAATGCCACCTTTTCGTCTTAACGTTATCTATATTAATAAGTGGTCTTTTTTAATCAATTTTTCTCCAATTTTCTCCTATTAAATATATTGTATGCTGACTAGATAACATTACTAGATAGATTCTTGCGGCACTTCTGGTCTTGTCAAACCAGTAAAACACTTTATAGAGACACACATTTTCAAATTCGTAAATTCAAAATTTATTATCCTCATATATATGTCGGTAATATTACCGAACAGACGCTTGTCACGTACACAGGTCCATTTCATATTACACTTTCGAGTTAACATTTTAATAATATTTCATACAAACTGATTTTTTTATCATGTCCATCGGTCCCATATATCAGTAAGTTGGGACCCCGGAAAAACATCCGTACCAACTACTAACGGACGTTATCTCACGTTTCAGTAACTAAACAAAAGACATATATCCTCATCCAGAATAGAAAAGTAGCCTAGCTCAAATATTTAATTTTTTTGTAACTTTTTGGCCAAATAAAAATAGTTTTTTTTTTAGTTAGCTCACTTATATTCTAAGTGTGCGATGCTTAGTACGGAGAGAGATATATAGATATAATGTGCTCACACGGGCCTCGTTGAGTTGAGTAATTGCCACTGGCAACTCATTAGTAATAGCTGATTAAACTTTTACCCTTACTTTAACATAATGGCGTTGAGGCTTAAAGTGTAGGTATCATTTAAAGAGTTGTAAATAATTGTATATTGTGGATATATAATTTTATTATATATATAGGTAAGGTATAGGCGAAATATTAAAGTTTTTTTATGGTAGGTTGATGTATTTTAGAATCAATTATACATAAATATGATTTAAATTATAATATCTATATAAAAGTACAGACTGAACTAGTTTTTGAATATTAAATTCGAATTTATGTTTGCGGTTAAAGAAAATCTTATATTATTTCAATATTATATGTGTATCTTGTCTGGACGAATCACAAAGTTGATACAAATATCGTACACAAAAGACTATTCACTGCGGTCGGCGGGAATGACAAGGGTCTTATATCTACTGTCGAATATCTGCGGATGTTTTGCAGGAAGTGTCCCCGACAGTGTGTAATGAAAGAACGTAACCAGTATTATGACGGTATAATATATATATATATATATATATTTGATAACATTTATTAAAGACTTGTTAAATTTAAGATAGTATAAACTAAGACATAAAAAGGCAATTCAATTTTCCACTCCATGTATATAATTTAGAGGTAAAAAATTTTAAACACCTGCGTAAGATTCGCGACATTAAATATTATTTACAATAACAGGATAATTTCCATCATTCAAGAAAACATTAGTCATCAAATTACATTTCAAGGAAATTATTAGACGGTATCCGAAAACGGTTTTCCCAAGTCAGCGAATACTAAATATGTTTGTGTTTATTTTAAAAACAGAATTATATGAGTTATTCTTGGCATATAATAGTTTTTGAAAATTACTATAATTCATTTTAAAATACGGGGTTTCCTAGTATATATACGTACATTTGTATAAAATTATATTTGAACCTTTTTTGATTTTTCTCTTACATATATTATAATGTTTCGTATTATTCTTTGTTGTAGCTCTCGCAAGGTTAAATCAATTTTGTTGCCAATATAATAATAAATAGTTTTTTTTTTTATAATAAATCAAAGAACAATTGTACAATTGAACAGTTATCGATATGAACTCATAGCGTAAACTTCCTAATTGTCCCGGAAGCGTACTACCAGACGGTAATGTTAGAAGCGATACAACGTCTACAAGGGTGTTACGGAATTCCAATAAATACACAGATACCATATGGGCGATTTTGTTTATAAATATACTGTAACAGATGAATGATATATTGGCCACGGATAAATGAACGTGAAATTTGTTTTGTATAGGTAGCTTAATAATTCAATATTTTTTTGGCACTTTTGCATAGTTTTCAATTTGAAAACATACTAATATGGCAGCTTCAGGCTTTTTGCCGCATAGCAGGGTAATATAAGAGAGAACCTACCGTCAAGACACTCGGTTCTTCACTCTCCGCCCGAAATCGACACGTTAAGTGGCAGAACTTAACGCCGCGCTTTATCTTACATACAAGAGCCGAGAAAGGAATATTTTTCGAATATTATATTTCCCACGAATGCGAGTCCACAACTAATCGTATTCACAGACAGACATTGTCGCAGCAATCTTGAAGAATCATCTTGCATAGAAGTTTGCTAAAATTAAACAAACATTTTATGAATTTTCATTATAGGATTTTTAAAATGTTTTTTTTTTTAGATTATTTAAAGTTTGACTTACACTCTACTGGAGTGTTTTTAAAGAAATTCTTAGTTCATAATCATATTTTTTCATCCAATATATATTATAATATTATATTATTTATATCTATACAATTATATAATACTTCATTATTTATGTTATAAAATCGATTTTCTTTCGATTATTATTTAATCGTATATTCAACTTTTATCTACACACAAAAAAAAAGTTAAACTGACAATGACAGCGTACAATTAATTCGCATGATTTGTTTTACATTCGCGAAGTAGCCGGGTAAGATTTCGGTTGCCTCATGATTTATCGTCCGTAATGTAATTAATGTAGCTGTCACTCTATACGTTATAATGCTTCACTCGAGTACAATTAACTTTTAATTATGTTTTAAATACGCAATGTATAAAATGTGTGGTCCGTGTTTTTTTTATAAAAGCAAAAAATATATAGTTAGTAATATTTAAAGATTATTACAATCTTTTGAAAATATTTGTAATTAAAAGTGTAAATATTGTGATTACACACTCTCGGCTCTTTTTAGATTTTAATTCTTTATGAGATGTTATTGGTTTAAATTATTAATACACTTTTTGCATATGTAGGTAATGTTTTTAAATACAAATCTCAACTTCAAGTAAATAAAACATAACGTGGCGGTGAGTTCCGCCAAGCAACACCAGCAAAGTTTGGGACGGAGTGTCTTGGCACTAGGTGGTCTCTGCCCTCTGGAACAAATTTGTGTAGCCATAGAAAAACGTTTTAAGTGCAATACCAATTTAGTAAACAAAATAATTTCAATAACATCAGTAACTATCCGAGTGTTCATTAATCATTCTAGTCGACGTTTTATAATGAAATGATTCAATACAGGTGCAACTAGGCAGCGACTTCTGAGAACAAAGGACCGTGTACCTTTATTCGTACGTATAGAGACTGAGTAGACTCAAAGTCTAGTAATAAATAAGAAGCTAAACTCGAAGCTATTAGATTTTTTTGTATACGCTCCTATTTTATTACTTACTAAAGCTATATATATATATATATATATATATATATCATGATACTGCTTAATCGATGTGAATTGAGATTATTTGTGAGAGTGTTCGTCGAATATATATATATATATATATATATATATATATATATATATATATAATAGGAAGGCGAGAACGCAGTGTATTGATACTACGTTATCTGTGTCTATGATGCTATTCGGGACAAAAGTGTGCAACTGATTTTAATCGTTATTATACAAGATAATAGCGAAATAAAAACTATAATAGAATGTTATTAAATACGCATATCGATATAATATGTTTCGTTTTACTGTAAATAAAAAATATATTAATGTTATTATAGTGCGTAAAATGGTGACTGATTGTCATTGGCGTGTCATCTAGTCGATGCGCGTGCGCTTTCACAAAATTTCTCCAAATACTAAGTGGGCAAATGTACAGTGAGTATGACTCATTTGATGCTATTTAGGACAATTGAATGTTTTTTTTATATTTTAAAGTGTTATTCACACACTAAGGAAATTGAAAAACATTTTTTTAGAAAAGGTATAAAAATTTGAACGCAGCGGGGTTTGTACGACGCTTGGACGTCGTCCAGGACTCTGGCCGCTAAGCCATTCGGGTCAAGAGGCGCGGGTTCGAATCTTTTCTTACAAATTATTTATACATTTTCTAAACAAATTTGGACAATTGACTAGTTAATAAGCTTGCCTGTCTTTTGTTTGGTTGGTTTTTTATTATTTGTTTGGATAATATATTTCGCCTTTTATTGTGATGACAAAATTACCCAAATTTATGCTAAAATTGCTTATTTAATACTCAGATATAAAAAAATATTCAGCGCTTTGCAAATTTTGCCCTACGTAAGATTGAACTTATGACTTACACTTTTAGAGTCTAGACTAAGTTCTCTTTTGCTTCAGGCTTTTCCCCGTAGGCAGGGTGAACCTATTGTCAAGACGGAGTGTTTTGGAGCTAGGTTCTTTTTCAGCCCGAATTCTAGAAATTCTGAAAATAAATTTTGTATAAAAATTCCCTCGAGTGAAAATCAAAACCATTTTCCATGCTGGTCTTTAAGTGAAATACTTTAACATTACAAATTATTGTATTAATAATATCTAATCGAAACTAAAAGCAAATAATTAAACTTATATAATCACTGCATGACTTATTCGACTCGGTTCAGTCTTATTGTTTCATTACTCGAAGTTGTTATACCGGTTCCAGTAAATCATATTTGTATAAAATATACTTAGTGTTGTAATGTCTTTACGACTTAGTTGGAAAGCAATTGAAAATAGCTTATACTTATAGTGGAGAAAACCAATATTATGTGTATTAATTAAGTCAAATTATTGAAATTAGTCTAGCATTTACAAATAAATATATAGTTATTTTATACATGCCTACTGAATGTTATAACATACGCGTTGCCTAAGCATGTATGACAGACAATGTCCTTACACTTTTTTTATTTTATTTTTTTTAGTTAATGACAAATTGAACCATTGTTTGTAATTGCAGTATCATTATATTATGGTAATTGTTTAGATTCCACAGATTTATTTAAGAAAATGTTTATTAGAAACGTCAACTTGACAAAAGCAAAATTCCTAGCAAAGGTGAAACAAGAAATTCACTTTAAATTCCTTTGTGCGAAATACTATAAATATTGCGGGTTGCCCCTCTAGCATTGTCTACAAAGTTTAGGGCGAATATTAAATATTTTTGCGACACTTCTTGTGAGGTTCGCCCGTTTCAGAATCATACCTTAAGTAGTATAAGTATAAATGTATGTATTGAAACTTTAAAAATATTAACACACTAGATTTAGGTATATGGTACTGTATATCTTGACCATTATGTATTAATCAACCATCGTCCTGGGCTTATTGTCAATTTTTATTAGGAAAGGCTATACCAATTGTGCTAATGTAACCAAAATTATTCTCAACGATTCCGCTAAGCTTCAAGTGATTAATTCGTTGGACGTCGTTATCATTTCGTCGGGCGGAACAGGCGTAACCTTGTTATTTACAATTACATAAATTGGCATGACTTCATTGAAACATTGACCTTTAGTGTGGATATGTCGCCCATCACAATACAAATATGTATCTCTTATCATTCGAGTATCGTTGGGTATATTACTTACTCCAGTGAGCTTCCACTGTCAGTAAGACGCCGACTCCCGCACGCGTAGGACGCGACTACTTAGCCCACCACTTGGTCACCATAAATGTTTTGAACAAATATCTCAATTTGTGAATGGAACGACTGTTGACTTGCATAAACTCACTTTGTTTATTTATTATATTGTAAACAGTGTGATGTTTGTAGTTTTCCTTAACCGGCCCCACTGACGTACGAGTGCACACAAATGTAAGCATCGACCTATTGATATATCGAGTGTTTTGAATATGCGGAAAGTGTAAAGTGAGAGGATTGCAGTGTTTCTTAGAATTAAAACTCAAATGGCCGCTTAATTTCGGATTTTATCGATATATTCGTGGTACCGACGGTACACCGCGAGAGGAGTCGGGATGTACGAAGTGTCGTGCGTGGCGGGCAACAAAGTGGATGCTGCTTACGCAGTCAAGAGTCTGTCCAACGTAATACCACCAGGGATGGGTCACGCGGTGTCTGTGCAGCGCCACCACGCGCACTCCCAGTCCTACAAGCACAAGCCGGAACCGCCGCCGGTTAGCAAGCCCGATGCTCTGAAATCTCACGTGATGAGACTCTTGAAACGATCCAAGAGTCACACGCCTGCAACTAGAGTGGTGGAGAGTCAAGGTGATCCTCGAGGTTTTGACAGACGAACGGTGTTCTCTAAACCAGTTGCGGATGAACAGAGGCGGCGCAGGAATTCGGCCGAACGACGTCGCAGTTCCGACAAGCGAGTTATGGTGACCATCGTCGATGGATTACCAGTGGTTGTAACGGGTCAAAGTCATGTACCACCGCCGCCACAGCATCCGCCTCCGGTCACTCACCACCGCCATTCGCACAGAGATAAGGTAAGATTGAAATTTAAAGATACAAGACACGACCAAAGTTTACACTTAAATTTTCACGATTTTTATATGACTTGTGCAAAAAGTTAATTTGAACACTTTATTTAATCTTTGATTACGTCGTGTTAAGCTAATTAGGTCGATAGAGGGTTGCGAAACGAAAATTACTTTGTTAGGTAATTTTTATTCGACGATTGAAAATGAAAATGCCTTGTAGCGAGCGTTCTTTGTTTTCATACAATATTTTAAGCTAATACGGTGAGACGTATTTGTACAGAAGTTAATTTGCTCTCCGTCACTGATAATTTCTTTATCAATAGATAAAACGAGAACTAATGAAGCAAACTTTGCTCTAAATATAGTAAATTATACATTTCGAGTTTACTTTACATAAAATACACATTGTTATCTCAGTTATCATCAACTAATATTCACTTACGATAGTATTATGTAATATTAAGGCGATTACTTTTAAAGGAATATTTTGGTGTTTAGTTTGTAAGAAATACTATTATAATTTGACTTCTTAGAACTATTTGCTTATACCGTAGAACACAGTTGCCTGTAAATAGATAAGCGATATAATAACGGCTGCTGCTTTGCAATCATAAAAAATATGAGTATTATAAGCGGCAGTATTGTTATTGTTATATTGTAAAGTTGAAAATTAATTTACGCACTCTTTTTACTTATCAATATTGCTTAACTTAAGACTATGAGGTCGAATCCAGCCTGTCACAGATAATTAACACTACAGTAGCCAGATAGATATATTAAATTCCAAGTCCTTTTTAAGTTCTCTTTAAGAATTGACTAATAGATAAATATAAAAAGAATGTCTATTGATAAAATTTTAAAGTATTTTTTTTTAGTACTGTGTGTAAAAACCGGTTGTGTGATATTTCTTTTCAAACGAGGATAGCTCATCGCGTGACGAATCAGTGCGTCACTCGGAGTAATCTTAATTACTTTTGCGTTCGCTAATGGCGGCAAGGCGCAATTGTTAATGGAATTATATACTATAGTATATAATTCATATGTTGCCGGTTTGACAGATACTTTTTTTGAAATGAAACCGGATTTTAACCGGATCAATCGCGTATAATTTTGGTAATCGAAAATACATTTTAGAACCCGACGTTCCGAACACTTTGCAGTAGTCCGTGGTCACAGGTAGACACGTGGTCAGAGGAGGTTAAAATAGTTTCATTTCAAAATGTGTAATAATTGTGAAAATTGAAAGAACTTATTACGAGACTTTTTTTTTTATTATCTCTATTCACAGTACAATTATTAAACATTATTGCAATTCCAGCTAAACTTAGTAAACAGTTAAAAGTGAACAAGCTATAATATCGTACTTTTAATACAATTGTGTTAATATGTTTTTCTTACATCTCGCGAGTTCAGTCGGTAGAGAGAACCTAGTCACTCACACGGTTTTGTCAGTTTAGGTCCATATCAGAAATATTTGCATCGGATGACCGTACAATACCAATGCTATATATAGAAAGGGGTGCACCCTTTCCATTTCAATTATTTTCCCGCTCTACCCAAAGGCTACCTGGAAGAGGTCGCTTATTGCACTGTTGAATATTAAGATCAATTGTTGTCTAAAATATTTTTTCATGTATCATAAATAGTATTTACTTACTTATATATTATGCTTTGTCAATCCAAATCAGGATAGGAAAGAAAATATTCAATTAAAAACTTTCTTCTACAAGTTGGATTCGAATACACTACCATTATATATATACAATCAGACTACCAGTCAGTACAGTATGTTATTTCAAAATTGCTTCGCTATTCAAATACGACGTTTCACCAGTAACACGAAAGATAGAACCTTTTATGCAAAGTTGACTGAACAATTTTGATACAAACAAGCTACGATAGTAGGTACCGACTATCGAAGATCAAGAGATAGCTCTCTCGCTTATGTGGAGGTCGTTAACCTACATCCGAAATATCTATCGGAGGAGTTTTTCGGTCCGCATTGGATCGGCGGCGTGTGCATGCTGAATGCATTATGAAACTTGGCTAGTGTAAAAGTGATAGTGTGACTAATGGAGCGATTATATACGAATAGGGTCGCTGCTGGTTGTGTTGTATTTTATAAATGGATGTAAGTTTTTGCTCTTAGGTCTGTTTGTTGGTAGGTTTTGTTGTTAGGTGAAGTTTTTTCTCTAGCGAGGGCAGTAGGAGGAAACGGCGCTTTCGTCTCGTCCACAGTCGTCAACCTCTTGATGCACGCCATCCGGGGTGTAATCATTCCTACAGTATCATCGATACTGTGCTCTCGTGTACATTATCGTGTAGATTTTATATGTAGTGTTAAAACAATATATAGAACTGTGTCGTATGAGGGTGTCGTTTTTTAGATTTTGTATAAAAAACGTTTTAATGAAATGAATTGTATTTGTAAAATTTTATAGTGAATATATATTTTTTAAATAAATCTTTTAATAAGAATTTATAGTTGATTAATTATTGACAATACATCTCGTTGATAACCCTAGTGTTGGCACCGATTTATAACTGCAGAATATCGAGGAAGCGCAGTTAGTCCGCAATCAAATCAATTTTAAAGTCGAAGTGGAAAATGAAATGGAAACATTTTAATAACCTCGGTAATATACTCTGTACGGGAAACGAAAACTGCTGCCCCTTAATATACTCGTACAGCTGTAATTATGTTATTATTATGATATTATTGAACAGTACACTTGTTTATTATTTAATAATCTATTCTATACATCATTAATTTTTATTAGTTAAGTATATAGAGACGTAATCGCAAGTAATCTAAATATTAGTGAGACAGTGAGGTTCCGCTACCGTGTCTCAAATGAATACTAAATATAGAAGCATAAAAAACACGGCGTTGAGTTCCGCCATTCAACACACACTGTTTCGAGTTCAAGCTGATAGTGCAGAAAGGAGGAAATCGGATAGCGGCGGGTTTGCGGCAAAACGTAAAGTTGCTTTTGTGGTATTTTTTTTTATGTATTTTGTTTCGTAGTGTACTTTCTGTGATATTTTTTATTTTAACAAACAAATGTTTTGTTAGTACTGACTTTAAACAAACTAAGTACTACCCTAGTATTTAGTTTAGTTTACTGTCCATGGTTTCTGATAATCTCCGAAGTAGTTCAATTAGAAATAGTTTTGAACTTTCTATCCCCTTTAACCTAACTTACAATTTGGAGTTTCACAATTAAATACAAACTATTTATTAGGATGATCGGTAATTTAATAAGCTTATGTAAGGTTAGAAATTCTTAACATGTTATAAGTCGCTTGTGTAATTTGTCTTGTGGTAATTTTGTGCTGGTATATACAAACTAGATTGTGACTGTGGCTTATCTTACATTGGTCAAACAAAGAGGAGCATCGGTATAAGGGTTAAGGAACATATCTCCGATATCAAGAATGGGCGTGTATCGAAGTCAGCTGTGTGTGAGCATACAACGGATAAACCCAACCGTTACATCAGGTTCGATTCGAAACCTCATATTCTCGCAAGGGAAAACTGATATATCTTCTCTAGTCATAAGTAAAGCTAAGGCTTCATATCTTTGGACTCGTAACATTGAGTGATAAACTAAAAATAATATTTAACAGAAAATATATTAAAATTTTGTTATCCTTAAAGACACAGATAGAACCTAAGAGTCAAGACACTCCGTTCTCCACTTTTCGCCCGAATCCGAGAATCCATTGCGTGTTGAAATTGAAACTCAACGCCGCGCTGTATCCTGTCACCAGAGTTAAGAAATGAAAATAATATAATACATTTTATTTTACATTATTTGTATATAAATGAAGAAAAATGTAGTGTTTTTTCAATAACTATTGTATTTACGTCGTAAAAAATGACACATATAAATTGATTAAGGCAAAAAGTATGCGGTAACAGGAGATACCACTGAATCAGCTGTCCGAGAATAGCAAGTGTCTACCGTACTGCCTTGTATTATCATTTTGTTTCGTGGAAAAATGTCAATGCCGCACTTAATTTGAACAATTACTGTAGCTAAATGCAATTTGTACGGGTATCTGTTTGAATGTGCAGTGAATGTGTGTTGTTACACTACAAAATATTATAATAGAAAAACTTTGCATTTTACATTTACTTATGTCATACTAATGTTGATGATATATGGTAAGTGTAATTTAAACGATTTTTAATTACTCATTTGAAATATATTAAACATATATAAGGCCCAAAAATATAATAATCCGATACTAAAACAAACGTAAAACGCATACTTAGAATCGAAAGATCAAATTAATTAATTATAATTATTGTTTTATTGCGTATTAGAGATTTTCAAGTAATTATTTAAACAATAGATTAAATTTATACGGGTAGTACTCGTTGTCGTGCTCAGTAGTTGTAGTACTCATAACGTGCGTGGGCTTTATGACCATATATACTATTTAATATACATACTATTTCCATTCCCTACCATTTTTATCTTTGCCTGTACCCGTAGGTATTTCTAGAAATCTCTTACAAATTACACCTTTTATGGCTCTATCAGTAGTCTCAGCTGTGCGATGTATGTCAGTCATTAAGTTGACTAACGAAAGTGTTTTATATACTCGTATACAGATAACAATTATTGCAGTAATATTAGATGATACAGTTGGTTGCGCTTTTTTCTCGCATAGCAAGGTTGACAGAGAGAACCTAGTGTCAAGACACTCCATTCTCCTTCCGAAACTGAGACAGTGCATGTTGAGTGGTCAAAGCTGCGCTATGTCTTGTCATCAGAGCGGAGAAATTGAAATGTCTTAAATGTATTCACCTGATTGGAAATCGAATTCACAACCCTAACGTATACAAAATATTTAAAATACGTACAATTGCTGATATTTATAAATAATCTATATAAATCTGTATTACCATTATTATAAAAATACATACAATTTAAGCTCAAAAGTAAAATCAACATATATTTGTTATTCAAAAGCCGTTGCATACAGGAAGCGATTCCTGAAAGAGTACATGCACCTACGCTTCGGTATTGCATACAGTAGTTTCACTCAGTAAGAAAAATAAACAAAAGTTACTTTAAACATTGTAGACTATTTTTTTTAAATTGAATCGGGTAATAGTCTAATCACTATCTTATATATATCATAGATTGCATTTTTAGATAAAGCTGAATAGGTAATGCATCTTTGTTAATTATCAATTATTCACGAGTTGTTATTCGATCGGTAAATTTTAATAAGGTGTCCAATATGTACGAAAATGAGTGTATTATGCCTATGTAAGAAAATTACGTTCCTCGTATATTAATAGAATAATATTTTAAAATATTGAAGTTTAGTGCGCGCAACTAGACCTGAGCAATTCTATAAATTATAACAGCTTGTTCACTATTAAAATTGGAGAACGAAGTGTTTTGACATTAGTTTTTTTTATAATATTTCTATTTCTTCTAGAAATACAAAAGTTATAGAAAAAAGCCCTTTTTAACCAAATTTGTAGAAAATTAACCACTTTATCCCATACTGGTATTTAACAGTGCTATTCTAAGAAATGTGTACTGTACTAAAGTTAGAAAAAAAGAAAAGTTATACAAGAAACAAAATATCTCGTTCGCTGCATCGAGGCGCTGCTATATACAAATTGAATTTCTGCATTGTGTTCGATTTATTCAGTATGAAAAATGCTCCGCTCTCGTTATTACTGCGAGTTTCAATGTAAACTTGAAATAGTTTATATAGGTATGTAATATAGGAAAATGAGGGTATAAATGATGTAGCTTTTTTAAGTATTGAGCTGTGTCATCTACTATTTTATCTTGATTTGATTAATTTAGATCTGT
This sequence comes from Podotricha telesiphe, assembly GCA_038994665.1. Taxonomy (NCBI): domain Eukaryota; kingdom Metazoa; phylum Arthropoda; class Insecta; order Lepidoptera; family Nymphalidae; genus Podotricha; species Podotricha telesiphe. Next base: position 537,180 of record JAOYRR010000431.1, on the reverse strand, counting down.
ACGCTTTTAAAATGTGTTTTAATTATTGATTTAAATGAATTAAGCTAGTTACGAACGTTTACATTTATACATATAATAAAAAATGTAACTGATCGCTGTCTGTACATGAAATATAAAAGAAAAAAAAATATATATTAGCATCCATTTAAAAGAACCCAAAACATAGATATTTTTTCTGTTTGTGCACGCTAATCTCAAAAACGGCTTAGCCGATTTAAATGCATTATGCAAAATACTATTATATTTTGATAAACTTGCCTTAACATTTTGTGTTTATTTTGTTTTAATCGGTTCATAAATAAAAAAGTAAATAACAATCAAAATTATAAAGTGAGAACTCGAACAGACGAAATAGTTTAGTCGTGTAGGTTACGCAGGCGAAGCCCTGAGCGGATCGCTAGTTTATAATATTTATATAGATAGAATAGCTGATTCAATAATATTAGTAGAGATTTATCAGTCAAGCCAAGTCATCAAATATGACATACTGCACTTTGCACGCTTGCTCCTGTTTTGTGATCTATAATACTAATAAATAGTTTAATCGTATTACATTCAACACATGACACGCGCCACGTTTCGTTTTTCTATTTGCTAATGTAAGATTCATGTATGCATCATATTTCCTATAGTTACCACTCAGCATTTTGGCTATAAGTTATTTTTCTGCTAGACAACTACGGACGGAGAACGGAGTGTTCTCCACTTTCCGACTCAATATCGACACATTGTGTGCCGTATTTTGTCTTAAAAGAAAACAAATCTTATAGTTAAAACTATTATATTCGTACGTAGAACAAATTTACACAAACACGTTTGACGTAAAAATAAATAGGTAAGCGCACATGCGTTGATATTTTTAAACCGCCACCTCTTCTGGACCATTGCAGACGGATTTAGCGTTTGTCGAGTCAAATGACGTATAACTCCAATCTGTTTTGTTTTTTTTTTGCTTTATTTTGATTTTAATTTTGTTCTTGTTATCTATATTATTCGCGTTGTCGTACTGTTTTGCGTAAATTTTAAGTTTATATATAAAGAACCTGAACAAGTCTTACCGACAAACCTGATGTCTGAGTGACATCTTAGTGCCACTTGAGAGTTTGCTAAGTAAGTAAGACACGAATTGTTTATTTTATTTTTAATATTATTATATTAGAATACTTATACTTATGAATATATGTATGGTATTTATGATTTTGGGGAGTGTAGGGGAACACTAAGAAAATATGAGATTTTATACGGGTTTGTGACATTTTGATTTCTCCACACACACGAAGTTGAGGGCGATAACTAGTTTATTATAAAATTGAATACGCAAGAAAACTTTATTTTTAATAACTTCATAGAGAAGTAAACTCGTGTTTTTAACTGAATACTTTTACCTTGTTAGTTTTATAAAAAAATGTTCATATACTTATTATATACTTGAAATAAAACCGACAACTTCTGCCATCCTCCGTCTGACAGTTACATGTCATATACGAGTATGTGTACGTAGTACGTAGGTAATATGCGATATATTACATATATATTTTATATATTAAACAAGTATGACTAGAATGAGGGGAAAGCTCGTGATACAACTAGTATTAAATGTAAATAGCTGTCAATTGCGTCCGCAAAGTCAATTTACCGCAAACGAGTTTTTATTTTACTCAAAACACAATAGATTAGAAAGTTGTTGTGGCCGATATAAAAATAAATTGTGTATTTTTGTTTTGTGAATTTGTTGGTCGGATTTGGATTATTTGAATAAGTATTTCTTTTTATAATTGCAAATAGAAAAAAAACACATATTTTTTATTGTTTATTAAAGAACTGAGTAAGAATAGTAGTGTATAACAATGAAGAATTTGATATAAAAGCTTTCAATTTACGATGTCAACTTGAATTTGACCTAATAGTCAATAATCATACAAAATACTTTCATACAAATTACTTTACTACGTTTCTCCCGCGAGTGAGGATCGAATTACAGTCAGTTTGTACCGCGATCACTGCAACTTGCAGCAGGTACCTACATACAAATATTAAAATTACTAATATTATTGTGTGAATAATGTTTCTGAAATAATACAATTAAATACAATTAAAGAGTTACACGCACAGGAATAATGTGTTTGGTAAACTTATGGAGCCATCATGGGGCAGTGGGACAATTGGCTCAATTCCCAGTCGGCGGAATGATTATAATTTATATTTATATTTACATTGCGTTGAGTTGCGCTACCACCAGCTAGGTCTTTAATTCGGCAAAAAAAAGAGATCGTTGAATATGTGACACTTATTATTATTCTTAGGTACCTGTGTGTTGCTTAGTTGTAATATTTTCAGGTTAGGTTGTAATTTTTGAAAAAACTAGTGACTGCTTAATATTTTATTAATAGTAGTAATAAAAACATGTATTATTATTAAATTGGAATATTTTACACAAATTACATGTATAATATATTCAGTTAATAAATAAATAACTATAAACGTCCCGCAATCAAAGTTTTTTGCACTTAATGTTTATTGCCTAATAGTTCTATTCTAACATCAAGTGGTTAAGGTTAAGTGTTTTTTTTTTCAATGCAACCACTTACCGATCAATAGAGAAATATTATGCATATGCTTATTTGCTTTTTGTTCATTACTATTTTATATTAAATGCATATATAATTACGTAAATGGATAATTCGCATGGTAACATCAATTACTTGACGTTGAGGCTTTAAAAACAGCTCACGCCATCTAGCGGCGAGTAGATAGTTTAAGATGTGGATGGCAAGTTATACTAAACCGTATTATTGTAGATTTAAATTTAAATTATACATATGTGGAAAATATGTATATGAAATATATGGGATTGTTTTTTTTTTTTTGTTATTTTATTTACTATTCTTTATAATTCCTCCATTGTATACAAGATGGCGCTAGTACTATTAAGCAAACTACTAAAGATGTAGTGTTTGTAAAGAGAATGTACATATACTGTACTACATATATCCAAGTTCAAAATTATTAATTTTACACGTATATAATATGTAATATGTGCTTAATATCTAATTATTATAAATAAATAAGAGTATTAGTAATATTATGATATTCTATATTTACATAATTATATACAATATATACATTACATAATTATATATTATATAGAAATGAGATTTTCTCATTTTTCTTTAATTTTGTTCAGTAAATAAGTCTTTTCACTTTTACATATGAAATAAAATATTTGTTTTCCATATAGACTTTATTATTAGCAAATTTGTATACGAGCATGTCAGTCTTTGCTATCATATAGATTACAACTACAGTTACAACCAAATAATTCGGCTATTCGGTACATTCAAAATATTATCTTCCAAGAAATCGCTCGCTACATACATAATATATTTTGTAAGAACACAATGTATCATAAATCACTACATATACGGCCGTTGACCCCCGCGGGCATGTCGCATAAGGAAGCAAGAACTAGATATGCGGGTACCTCAGTGACCTAAAGTTTAATTTCGCTCGCAAAAAAAATATTCATCATCAATGTCTTGAAATGATAATTGAGCAAATTGTTAGCCTAGTTTCTACTTGATACATCAACTAGCTACTTATAATATTATTTGAAATTATTTTGAAATATTGTCCACATATGTTATACATACTAAATCTTATATTACCTAAAAAATCAATGGTATTAAGTCAACAGCTATTAACTTTTTACTTTTAAGATTTAAAATAGTTTGCTTTTATCTTGACGATGTGCCGACCCACTAGTTCTTACTTCCCCAGGAGCGCCGATGATAGCTAATTTTTTTTTTTTTTTTTTTTTTTTTTTTTTTTTTTTTTTTTTTTTTTTTTTTTTTTTTTTTTTTTTTTTTTTTTTTTTTTTTTTTTTTTTTTTTTTTTTTTATATATATATATATATATATATATATATATATATATATATATGTAATATGTAATATGTATTTAGTGTATGAACGCTTAATAGTTTAATATAACTACATATTTTTTATGGTCCAGACCATGACGATCATAGTGGCTGCATTGGAACAAGTGTTTGACTGTAAACAAGTGTTTGTGGATTCGGTTCCCACTCGGGCGAATGATTATATTTTAAATATATATTTTTTAATTTCGCTCCAATACTCACCATGTAATGTCTGTCAAGTTGAATCGAATGTAATCGAATCGAAGTCTCGAAGTGATAAAGCGTGAAGCTGAAAATATATAAGATTCCTTTTTTGATAAAATTAACATAGACTTATCAGTATATGTATAGACATTGCACATGGTATTTAGTAATATTTATTTTATTAATGTGATATATTTCATATAAAAAAATATTTGCTTTCTTCTTTACCATATTAATTTTAAGTATGCCAAATTCCATACATACTGCGCCATGCAAATATTTCTTTGTAAAAAGATTTCAAAGTTTTTCCTTAATGTATTCATGTAATGTTTATATTACATTGAAGTATTAGATTTTCGGAAAATATATTATATACATTCCATGTACTTGTTACGACATGTAGTTGTCTCATTTACAAAAAATGACATCACGACCACGACGAGGTTACATTCGGAAGTTAGCCGTCGAGGCTCAATTATGATATATGTATTTTCTTTTTATATTTTTTTATAACAGCTTATATTACACGTTTCATGTGAACGTTCAAATCCTAAATACCTGTATTAAAAGCACAAGGCTAAAATCATAGTTTAAAGAAAAATAATTAAAGCTGAAGGTTTTATAATAATCCATTAACGCGATTATATTTCGCCGACATATGTAATAATAGTCAATGGTAATAATATATATATTTAAGCCACTCGAAACAGTGGCAAAAATGCAATTAACAACATTTGTATTACATTACAAATTACAGTGTCTCGTATAATTATAATGAATGCTAATAGACAGGCTCTTAACTATTTTCGAACCTAATTACTTGAATCAAATTCAATTCAATACATTAGTTTTATCTACAAAAAGACATTTTGAACTTGATGACGTCAAAATACTTGTAATGAAAAGCATATAGCGTCAAAGTCTTTTGACTTCGCCTCATACTCGACATGTTATGATATACTCGTATACATAGTTGTAAAGATAACGTTTGAAGCAATGCACTTCAACGAAACGCCAAATATTTATCGTTTCCCGCATTTTAATGAATTAATGAAAGAGCGTTGACACTCTGGGATCTCTCTAGGACGGGACAAATAGTCTATTTTTTCAGAGACTTTATTTATTGGATGGGGTGGTATTACTTTGTTAAACCAAAAAAAAACCCAAACATATATTAAATAGGGAAGAACCCTCAACAACTCATGGAATCCATGATGGTATAAATAATTCTATACTAAATACGTGTAGTAATGGCTCCGTACGAGTATTAACACGATAATAAATTAACATTTAGTATCCATTGTCGTAATATATGTTAAAATTAATTTGCAAATATACTTTCATGATATTAAATAGCTACGGAATATTACTTACTTATCGTTATTCACAAGTACAGTAACTTACAGGTACAGCAATAACGCCTCCGCCTTTAGTTAGATGCACAGTAAATCTGTTTAGCAATCTCCGCAAAGGTCAAAGAGATACGTAGTTTAATTGCGTTAAGATTATAGTTTGTACTTGATTTATATATATATATATATATATATATATATATATATGTGTGTGTGTATAAAACTACTAAAATATGTGGGCCTGTCTAGAATTAACAACGGTTTATTTCTAGAACGTATTTCGAAGGTGATATTTTGGGTCGCAAGTCTTAAGCAGTACTATGAGCTTCTCTTTCTATCTCTGAATCTATGGAATGGGTGTTTTATGTGTTTCTTCTCTTTTAGTTGAATTAAACAGTTTTTGTTGATAAAATTTCTTTAAAAACGTATATAAAGACTAGTTTTCATTAAAAAAAAATCGTATTTGAAATGTTAAGAGATTACGGTTTAAGTGGAAGCGTAATAGCAGCCTGCGCCGGCGCAATTACAGTGAGTCATTCGGGTGTATTTCCATTGTCGAATGCAGTACATATTTGCCGGTCTAGTTCTATTTATTAAGTTCCTTTTTTTTAATACTTGTTTTAATGTTTATGTATATTAATATATGGTTTGCAGGAGGTAAGATGTTTATGGGTTCGATTCCCACCGTCATTCGAGTCCGCTCTGGTGACAAGGCGTTGTGTTTTGCCATTTTCTGATTCAGGCGGAAAAAGGAGAACAGAGTGTCTTGACACTAGGTTCTCTCTGTCCACCCAGTTATGCGGGAAAAAGCGTGAAGCTGAAAAATATTATTTTGTAAGGCTTTTATGCACGTGTAACTAATAACGCGTGAATTATCCATGAAAGGAGATTTATGGTTATAAAATTTTGATAAGCAAATATATGTCGATACGATATCTTTATATATTTTTTATTTATACGTCTCCCGCTTTTTGAGAGGTAACTAGAGTTTTTGTTCTTGTCTAAAAATGTCAATGTTGTTTTTGTTCTTTTCTATAACTATATGAATAAAAAAGAACTGTAAAAAGGAAATGACACGCTCAAAAATATATCCTTGCAAGGACGTCAGGTTTTTGCTATGCCCTACACGTGCAATTCTTTTTACGTAAATACAGGTGAAATGTGTGGTGACTGAAAATTTGTTCTGGATTCAAATTCACCAGGTTAATTTGAACTCACAACATTCGTATTTAGTCAGTCTGCGCCATAATTAAAATTTTAATTTTTTTTCTAATAGAATTGCGCTGCTATATTTTAATCAGTTACCACTGTCATGTGAAATATACATTCTAAGATATTTCACATGGTGCGGTGAAGTTGACCTGCGTAAGTTAATAAAGGAAAATGGTAACTTAAACTTACATTAATAATTCAGTGGCTCTATGAGAAAGTTTTGCGTGTGTTGTAATTGTAGAAATTGTTATTATATATTTTTATATCTTCGGGCATTTGTTTTTAATTATCGATCAATTATCAAAGTGAATCTAGTGTCGAGACACTCTGTTTTTCTTTCTTTCTCTGCAGGTAGGTAGCGTTATAGAGAACGCTTAGAGAACGTTAGATACCAAAGATAAATATGTATTTATAAAATATTTGCAAATATTTAGTTTATCAATTTATAGTTTCATGCAGGTGTAACCATATTGCTTGCCCCTTATGGTTAAATGGACAGGTGCGTTCGAAACACCTGACGCTGCCCAAAAGCAAATGGCGTCAATATTTGTTGTTCTTGAAATATTTTCATTGATATTATTAATATTTCATTACTGTATATCGTTTAATTATAGATTATGGATTGAGTATATATTGAGGTTTTGTTATCATATTATCGATAAAAAGACCTTGCTCTCGTTAACTTTCTAGTTATTTGAGTGTTTTCTCTGATGTAAAAACTTATAAAACGTTTAATGCGTCGTCACTAAACGTACCGTTGTCTAAATTGAAGGAATAAAAAGTTTTTAAATGTTTTTAACAACGGCTTACATTGTCAAATAGATTTTGCGGCTTATCTTTATGTCACGTGAGCACTTTTCTTTCTTCACCCTTCCCCCCGAAGGTTGATAATCAGGTGTGAGAGGCGGCGCGGGCGCAGCGGGACTTAGTTTGTACTCGGCCGCGCCACGAGGCGTACGCGTACCGCTTCTCGCCTTTTTTATTAAAACAAAAGTCAAAAGTAATCTCGAGTGCTGTAATACACTAATTGAGTGAATCGGTGGATGGATAAGTGGTCAGTGCTAAAAAGTTTGCGAGAAACGAGAAGATAGCGAGAAATTTTTCAACATTTTTCACGACGCGCCGGGTCCCGTTGCGTCTCGCTTCGGCGGTTCACTTAATAACTTGGATATACAGTGACTGTGTAATAGTGGTTTTGCTAAGATTTAATACCGTGGAAAGGTCACTTACCTTGATCGGCGGAGTATTGAAGGATTCTTTTTTTTTTGTACTCGCTCCTATTGTTGAAAGTATGTTTTTTTTTTTGCATTACACCACAGGATTTGCAATTGAAATGAAATTAAACTCATATTAATGAAAGTTGCTCTTTCTTTCTTTTCATCCGCATAGTTTTCTTATCTATAGCAGTATGAATTAAATTAGATTTGACTGTTATTGATTCACTTTCGAGTGTGTCGTTGATATTTCTTCGGAATTTGTATTTGTCCCCAGCTCATTTGATCGATAAACTGGTTTTTGCAATGTATATTCACAGACGTTGACTGAGTTTGAACACTTGTTTTCCTTCAGTATCGTTATTATGAATGACGTTCGATATAATCGTTATTTTGTTGTATTAAAACATTATCTAGAATGGTCAATTAATGTTATAATAAGATTAAATTGGTAAAAATGTGTATATATATGCACCGTTTTAATTTCATAGTCAGCTTATTGCTGATTGATAGTCCTGCACTTGGTTACATTCTGTTTAATATAACTTCGGATTCAAGCATCAGATGGCTCGGTGAATGAAAGTACAGACAGACGACATGTATGATTTCAGAACAAACTATCGATGACTCATTGTCTATCATCTCAATATAATAAATAAGTTTTTTTTATATGTATTTTACGCTCGAGAAATCATAATTTGTATAGCACTGGAGTTTTTGTTTCGGCCAAGTGAAACGGTGGCAATTGGACCTTGATATCCGGCGTTGCAACAACGAATACAATACTTATTTCGCTGTTCTGTTCACTGCCTGTTTTCAATCTGAAAGGAAATATTTTGTAATACCCCAATATTGTGTTTTTATCGCTTAAATATACGTATTGATGATGCACTTGACTTTGAATACTTGTTTAATTATTTTTTTTGGGCGAATTTTATTATTAGATTTTAAGTTTAATATGGTTATTTTTTATATTAACTAAAGCACATCGTGGCTGGTAGAAATGAAACTGAGTACAAAAAGTTTTCAACAAGAAATTTATACCGCTACCTTAAAGAGGATCAAAACCACAGTGGATTGTCACGACGTCGCTGGAAACTGTGACCCTCTTGTACTACTAGGTTGGTTGAACTAGGTTGACGGGAAAAGTGTGCAATAACAAAAGCAATTTGTGTCCACTAAAAATTCATACTAGACGCTTTTTATAGAATACCTATTTGGTTATTGGAGCTTTCAGATCTTTCTTGCCTTCACGTTTCTTATAAGAAATATCTAGATTATTATTTATAACATAGTTCTGGCTTTTTACCTAAGCCAGCTGGCTACATTTGTTCAGTGGTGTGCGAAAAAGCGTTTTATTAATTAACTTTTGCACATATTTTATCCCGGTCTGTTTATTTTTCTTTGGGAATTTATGATCTTTAACGTAGCGATGTGATGTCAAACAGTCGCTTTCAGATTTGTTATATTGGTGTGAATTAGTGTCGCTAGCTGGGTCATTAGCGAAGGAAAACGTATTAGAAAGCCCGCTACGGCTTAATGATAATCTAATACTGTACTACTAATATACTTAGTTTTATTATCTTAGTTATTTTTTTTCTAATAACAATTTACATAATTAAAATAAACGTTATTGAATATTATAAATTAAGAATATAATGCATTATATCTATCGTACTTGGTTTGTAGGTAAGTAATTGCAAAAACGCTTCACGTGAAAAAATATACATTGGCCTATTTACTGAACAAAATCCAATATTATCACTATATTTTAACATGATTATGTGTACTTTATTACAAAGTGTTAAGGTATGAAATGGTTATATACAAACATACATAATTTGCTGAAAGTGTCCACTTGTCTCGTTATCACGTCGTTAAAGAAGTTATCAGTCTTTGGCGTGATAAGTTCTGATATACACTGATAACAATTCGTATTTCGTATACTAGGTGATGTCACCTGCGCTTTTATAAATTTTCATGTGAAATATTTTCTTTTTACATGTGCATATATATATAGGTATTATAAGTGATTTTTACAGTTCTCATATTATATGTATTTATATATAAGGCCATCGTGGCGACTGATTTTTAAAAGCGATTAGTTATGGGTTCTATTCCCACTCGGTGGAATTTAAATTGTATTCACAATGTCTCAATTTGGGATGCAAATAAATATAAACTTGAGTTGCCTTGACATTAGGGTTTTGATCTACTATCCTATTATGTAAAGAAGCGGAAAGATGTTATACGTTTTTTATAGAAGTTTAAAATAAGTAATTTTATCTAAATATACATGTCGTGTCGTCGTTAGGTGCGTATTTTTGCGTGTGTACTTAAAATGTAACATTTCCTCCCGTCATAATTGCGGCAGGTTATTGCCCTGACCACTCCCAAAAGACTTAATAAAGTAGTCTACAATATCAAAAGCTAAAATTAGACAGGAAAGTTACATTAAGAACTTGTAACGCAACTTAGTTTTAAAAGTCTCGGAGGTTGATGTGTATCTGAGATGATATCTGGAGCGTAAAGTTTTATTTTAATTTTAAGACCAGATTATTCTTTGAAACACATTTTATATGATTTTTTGAATTTTAATTTCGATGTGATCGTTTTTTTTAGTTTTTGGTGATTTGCATAATGTTCTAAGAATTTTATTTCCATTTTAATATTTGGACGTTTGTGTCTTTATAATATATAGTGATAAAGTTCTTTTTGTTTTTCATAATATAATTTAAATTATTACACTTATTTTTTATTGAGTAAATATCATTAAATTAATACTAACGTCGCGCAATGGAACAACGTATCAGTGTTAACCCGATGGTTTGAGTTTGCCATTTGGCCGAATGATTATAATGAAACTTATTATTATTTCCCCAATAGTAAGACAAAGTGTTAAACCGAGTGCCTTGACATTAGATTCTTTCCTAAAGAGACAACCTAAAGCTGTACACAATTTCGTTTCTAAAAAGCCATTGTCATTAGCCTAACAAAATAGTTTAGATTTAAACTGTTTGATGGACAAAATTAGACAAAATTATCTATTTTTAAACGCAACACTACAAAATAAGGGCAGAGTGCGGTCAAGTGTTCAATAAGTAGTCGTCAGCTGGCAGCACGGCCTCGATGCAGATCTATCCTGACCTTAGCACAGATTACTTACTTAGATATTGACGTGTCAATCGATTTAACTGACATATGTTTTATGTATTGCGTTTTTATTTCAAACCATTTAATTCAACCATTTTGATTATGATTCATATATGATTTTTTTTTTTATCTTGTGTTTAAAAATAAAGATTTTTGTGGGTTTAGGTGGTATTTTTGTCGTCTCTGATTAGTTTCCTAGGAATGAGTTGTGCTAATAAATAATATAATTTACTCTGTAACATACCTTTCGCGAATTACTGAAAATGTACAATGATATGTTCATGATATTTTTTTTTATATTTGACTGTAGATATTCCTTAAGCATGTACATTCGATTTTGAAATTAATACCTGTTGTATATTATATTATAGATTATAAGTACCTACTTTAAATTGATTTTGTACTAGTAACTAGATAATATAATATCAAAAATCAGTCGTCTTATAATTGAGTAGATGGAATACGCATTGTTTTAATCACGTGTAGCACGAAATATTTCAACCTTGGCCCGTGATGTACAGCCGTGTTTGAATTACCTTATAAAGTCATGAATCTCAACCGCCTTTTTGTTTACATACAAAAAGTATGCGAGTTACGTACTAGCGTCGTATTGACGTTGGTTCTATTTCTCACGTTATATTCTGTGTTAGTTTATTGAAAAAATAAACGATGGCTTTATGAAAATGTACTTGTTAGCAGTGGGTTTTTATTTGCGTGTTTTTATATAGTTTTTCGGTAAACTTGCATATTTATTTACTTTTAAATCCAATTCACACGATGTCGTGTGTATTTAAATGTTATAGTATTTGTTAGTTTTGGAAGAAGCCTTGTCTACTAGCCAAATTGAGATAGATTTGTAATAGTAAATTCGCTTCCTTTCGCGTACTATACCTACAGTAATTTTTACACATATTCTTCATCTTATACCTTAGTAGTTCCACAACTTATCTATTCAATTTAATATGTATAATTCTGCAATACAGCCAACTAGACTGTATAATAAACTTATTATACACATTATACAGGTTCATATAACATATGTTGTACTGTTAACCAAATAAAACGCATAATGAAGCTTTTGCATATATGTACGTTTATCCGTTTGCTGTAATGAGATTCGTACACAATGAGTCTGCGTCACAGTTGCAAGACCGTTGGAAATTTTTGCTTCTCATTTAGACATGTACCTTTTATGAAATATTTAATGATGATATAAAATTTTATATATTTATTAAAATATGTTTTGTGTTGAGTACATAGAGAAACGTTAGTTTTTAAACACATTACTTAGTGTCATATCAATATTGTTTTTTTAAGTCCTGGACAATTTGTTATCCTATAATTTTTACTAAATATTAACTAAATTAACAAATCTTGACTTCGAATGTTCTTTAAAAGTACAATTATAAACATAAAATGAGTGTTAGTTACCATGGACAGAGAATTCATGAGACAACTAGAATTGCGACTTGCTGTATGCTAGAAGCCAATACGTTATATATGATAGCTGTAGCAAAAAAAAAAAACAATCTTAATGTTATATAAAATTACAGTTTTAGACAGATCAACAGTAGTAACCTTATTTCAGAGCTATCTAGAATTAACTGTAATCGTTTTTAGTATATTACTTACCGTAGGTTCGTTCTGTCTGTGTATACCAAGAATTGACAATAGAGTTGCGCCATTTGAGCGCACGATAGCAACTGTTACTGTACTGTGTACTTGTTCAAGTTTGCAATTACATTCATTTAATAATCATTGTAAGCCTTAGTATTATATTTTTGTTAAATGTTTTTCTGATCCAAATTAAAAAAAATGTAGCTAGTAGAAAAACAGATTTGTTTTGGGTTTCTTTTTAAAAAAATCTATTGTGATATGGCAATAAAAAAAAGGACATTCTAAATCTCTTATCGTTTTAAGTCTATCCATAATTTATACTTTCATACGAACTTTTACCTAATTGATATTAGGTACCTATATATTTTTGGTATAAATAATAAGCACTCACGCATTCAATTATATCGCTATCTGTGAAATTTATCTGATAGAGACTGAACGAATGCAGCAAAAATTTAATATATTTTGTATATATATATCAGTTATTTCAGTTTTATTTCAGGGAATCAACCTTTATTACTTTTTAGCTGGCGTGTCTGACACGGCTTCTTATTATATATAAGTACAGATTTCCCCTGAAAAAATAACATATATGACCTCCATACAACATTTTATTAATTTGTTCAATCGAAAAAACTGAATGGATTAAAATTATAGCTTTTGGTCTGGAAATAATATATCAAGATATATTTCTTGTTGTTATAGATTTCTTATAGTTTCTTTTAGTACAGTACAGTAAGTAATAATTTGTATGTGACTAGAATTGAATGGACGGCCCATTTATTTTATTTCTATCTAATATATATATACTATAAATAATTCTTCACAAAAATTTGTCATAAGCAGGTGACGGTTAAGAACAAAAATAAGCTGTTAAATTACAAGTATACGTAATGAAGTGTAATTTTATTTAAAAACGTGTAAACTTATTTTCCACGCGCGCTTATTAAACAAAGACAACGTCAAATGTACGTCAAATGTACTGACTGGTTGATAAATATACGTCTATTAAAATATATTTACTGTATATTGTATGATGAGAACAGTGAGTTTAGTTTGTATGTTTGTAATAAGAATAGAACTAGTTTATTGCTGAGTCCACCGTGGCGCTGTTTGTCTGTAAACGCGATTGGTTAGGGGTTCGATGCCCAATCGGGTATCAATCTATTTTCATTTCCCTGCTCCTGGTAAGACAAAGCTCGGCAGAGTTTTTGCGAGGTAAGGGAAGTATGACCTCGGTTCCATATGATTTCCGCGCTAGGGATAAAGCGTGAAGTTTAAAAACAAATAATAAAAATACACAACTGCACGCCAATATTAATTATATTCTCAATAATGAATCAAACATTTAAATTACTTTCACTAATAAATAGGAAACTGACGCTTCGAAAGTTTTATGCAATTGGTTCCGGTCATCGAACAAGTGCGGTTGTTTACCTCATTCTAGACAATTTCAATCTAACAAGTAGCTAACCTATATGAGATAAAATGTTGATACTCTAATAAGAATGTAATATTCCTTTAGTGTTTATTGCGAAATTCTTTCCCACGGTTTTAATAATTTATTTTATTGCGTTAATATAGTAATTTATATATTTGTGGTAGAATTCGATAAACTTATATGTAGGCGAATAATATTTTAAGATATTATAATAGATCTCGTCTACATATAATTTTTTTCTGCTAACAACATTGTTTTTATAAATCTTGACCGTGAATATATAGGTCTTGATGTTTCGGTTTCACATTTATCGGTTTTCACATTTAGCATTTTGTGATTTGATCCGATTTCCTATGACGAAGTCTACATTTCAAATATAAATAAGCAAAAAATAATATGATTCCCTCCACGTGCTACCAGCGTGTTAAGCAAACAAACATTCCTATAGCTAAGATTATATTTCAACCACGCGATGTAATTGCACTCGCTCTGCCTGTCTATTGTATTTGGCGTTTTCTAATTAAACATATATTGAATGTCAGGAAAATGCTTAATATTAGGTAGCTTTCTCTACCCATTCTTGACGTGATTTAGGTACAAACAACCTCCAGAGATATAACAATATGGCTAATATTTCTAATGTAACTGATTCATTATTTATACATTAAAAGCTCAAACAATACGTTTATAATGAAAAGTTCAACTTTGATATGATAAAGGCGAATGTTTCAAAATTATATATAATTCCTTAAATACATCATATATATGATCATAAATATCATATATTTAAGGCATTTAATCATAACTTTACTACGGATATTGTATTTAAAAATATATATTTCATATAAATTTTAAGCTGGGAAGGCGTTGAATAGTGGAGAGCCAGTCAAATTTTTCATTTACAGTTATATAAGCCTTTGCATATAGTGTGACATAGGGATCAGCTGTCACGTAATTTTTAGTCGGTCGGTTAGTGCTCATATAGAGTTAGTGCCATCTGATCTATAAAGCTCTATCCATTAGGACATTAGGTTATGTAGACTCGCCAGAACTAAGTGAAAATTTTAGTGACCGCCGATGTATTTCGGTTTACTGAGAAATATACTAATAGCTTAACTTGACAAATAGCAAAACCATTTTACAATTAGCCCAGTAACTGTTAATTAACACAATGAATATTTGTAATTAATGTAGAAAATTTAAACTATTTATTTGAGTTTTTAACCTAAGAGCAATGTTTACACTAAACGTCTCGTCTCCTTCATGATATTTCATCCCCGCTGACATTCTTATTACACAATTTTTCTAATATTATTTCATGCATATTTATACCTGCCATTCCGAGATTGCCTCTTTAATTTTCACGATTCTTATTCACTTGCTATATTGAATAACTTTTAATACGTTACACTAATACGAATTACTTATCTCTTTATTAAAAGTACGAACGATTACGTGTTCAATAGCTAGGATTAATAATAATACATTACAATACAAGTCTCATTTTATCAAATAGGTCAATTGTGTACATACGCCGAGGTTAAATTGTTTTGATAATCGATATGCACTAAAAAAACTTTATATTATATTCATAAACAATGAATTAAAGCTTTTTGTGGTGTTTTACCTATTTAATAATTTGCTATAAATATACTGGCCTGTAGAACTAGGCTTTCATTGCCTTAGTTGTGTAGGACAACTTTATGCTACACAAATAATATACTTAATCTAATAAAATATGTATATTTACTATATATTCCACTTTAAATAAAGAAAACCATATTTTTAGAAAACGTATAAAATTTTTAACGCATGGCTTAGCGGTCAGAGCGCTTGGACGGTATCCAAGAGGCGCGGGTTCAAATCACGCTGCGTTCAAACATTTATACGTTTTCTGAAAATATATTTTTCAATTTTGTAAGTGTGTGAATAACATTTTGAAACGGTAGAAATGTTTTTAATAAAGAAATATGAACTTTAATTGTAACATACAGTAGGTGTGGTTACTTACACACGTTCAAAAACTTCAATACAATTAAGCGTATAGACGCTTGGTAATAGTTCCAAATCCATTTTTCATAATAATACCTAAAACATATAAGTATCAAACTACCATCACGCCAAATGACATAGAAACAAAAGCTATAAAAGTAGGCTTCGTTTAAAGTTTCATTTGTACTGTGGGCGTAAATCGCATCTGTGCGAGATCTAAATTGTCTCAAGCTTTTGTTCTGTAATCAAACTGAGTGGAAGCCTTGGATTTTAGTTAGAAAAATTTCGATTCGAAGGTATATAACTAGTAATCATGTAATATTATTTGCCTTTGTTTAGTAAAAAACTATTTTTGTTTTTTTTTTTATACATTTTCCTTTATATTGTGTGCATCATTGTAATATTATGTGAGAAAGGTTTAAAAGGCGTTCATTATTTAATTTATAGTTCTTTCTATAAATGTTTAATTGCTTACTGACGTCATTTGCCTAACTGTGCAGAATGATAGATTGAAAAATTAGTTAAATTTGAAAAATATTTTTATTTGTACTACTTAGTGTTGTAGATAGAGAAAGCTTTAATATCACTTTCTAATTTTGTTTCCACTTTCCGTGTCTATACTGGTGAATTTCGGAACTAATCGGTTCTATATAGTGCACAAGGCTTGTAATTTTTATCACTTTGCTCTATTAATAATTTTCGTATACGAAATTAAATGGCAGGTACGTTTTTATTTGTATTTGGAACTTCCATAATATGAATATATAATAATTTATTTAGATCTCTCCTTTCCCTTCAATATTCAAAAAACATAGTGTCAATTTTCACGTACCTGAATTCTAGTTTTAATAACGATAAATTGATCGTAAAAGGTAATTTGAGCGCTCGAAATTGGGAACGTCAATCTGCCACGAGAGTGTACCGTTACGTCTCTACCGTTACAGTTGGCCCACACGTACGTTTTGGTGGAAATTAGTTAGATACTTAATGCCAATGAGAAAGTTTATCTCGCTTATCGTTCACGTTATCTCTTAATCCTAGTCTCGTATGGAACTGTGTGTCTGGATATGTGATTGGGATAGGATTATAAGTTGCATTTTCATTAGTTCTATGATCAAAACGAAATGTCTCTACGCATATCATAAGTTCATTGATTTTCGCGATTATTACACATTTTGAAATGAAACTATTTTAACCCGATTTAATCGCGTATAATTTTGGTATTCGATAATACATTTTTAGAAACCGATGTTTCGAACACTTTACAGTGGTCCGTGGTCACAGGTAGACTGAGGTGGCACTTGTCTGTCATTTGATACAAATTATTATCTCGAACTACCGCCAACGATTTCTTAGTTGCCTCGCGTACTGCCCTGGATTCTTGCAAAATGAGCTGACTGTATCTTGCTCTCTGGTGTGATGGGATTGAGACTTCAAAGTTTTCAGTATTGGGTCCCAGGTGGTAGACTGTAAAGTATTCGAAATGTCGGGTTCTAAACATGTATTTTCGAATACTAAAATTCGGATTGTGAAATCATACTAACTAGCCATACATAGTTTGATTCAGAGTGTGAAAAGCTAAACTGTACGGTCTGGTAGCCTTTATATGCGTTTTTCCACGTGGATGAACATTGACGTTTCAACTTATGGGAGGGAGTACATCAGCGCGACGTCCAACTCCTTAATACAACCGGTTGTACACGTCTGCATTGTTTTTATTGGCTTTTGCCCATTTTTACTTACTCCTTTAAGCTTTTTGTTTATGGTGTGTTTGTTCCCTTTGAATTTACAAAATAAAATGTATTTGTTTTTTTTTGTTATTGTCTCGATGGACGCTTCGTATATCATTATTTCTGACTGTTAATTCTTTAGTATTTTACAGAAATATTTTATATATCTTTTTAATACATCCTCATATTGACATTTTGTATAAAAAAAGACAAATAATTATAGATTTATAATTTTTTTTTTGATGTAAGACAAGCTTAGGACGAAAATGTAATCGACGTATAGAAGGTGCCATTACGTTGCATGGAGAAATGTAAAGTTACAGCTTATGTTCGTAACTAAATCACTAAACACTTTATGAACGCTAATGAAGTCGCGGGCTACAATACATTTAATATAATGCTCGTGTCGTGTCGTCGCATATTGACAGACTAATACTAGTTGCTTGTTAGCACGTTTTAGCGACCGGTCGCTTAAACGCTCTAACGAAACGGTCGCTTTCTATTTTCAATCTTCCCGTAACTGGATATGACCGCTTTGTCACTGTATATTTTTTCTACATTTTAAATAATATTAGTGGAGGCTATGGTTCAGTGGTGAAGATTATATTTTTGGATTAAGTAATGCTCACTATAGCTAGGGTGTAGGATGGGTGTGCGGTTGAATGTTTTTCATTTTAGCACCTTGTGAAGTTGTTACATTCTTAATATTACGGATTGTTATCTAGATGAGTCTAAAGAAATTTAAAGCCTAGAATGTCTTTTTTAATCATATAAAACGTTAAAAGTTTAAAGAACATATTTGTGGAAGAATTAAAATTTATGGCGTTTTCAATGTCAAAATCGTAATTAAGTTGTTTTAGACAGACCATAATTGAGTTGCGATTTGTCAAAGTTACAAATTTACGGAGAAATAAATGGACAGAGTGAGATAATATTTTACCAGTAACGATAATTTAATAAACGAAATTTGAAATCGTTTTAATTTATCATACTTGTATTATTAAGTCAATATTTTATATATTTTTTTCTATTATTCTAAAATTTTTCATAAAAATAAATAAGTTTGATAAAAACGTAGAGCAATATACACGTGATATTATTGTTACTTTCGTGTGTTGGTTATGAATGTCTTAGCATGCATAAATCATGCTACTCACCGTATTTGGACATGTGAAATCTCAATCTGTAGCCATTATGACTTAGGTATACAATGTTCTAAGAAGTATGTAGTGTTGGAACATATTGGAATTATGGCCATTTTTATAGTCTTTATATAGCTCACTCACGCTTACTGAAGTAGTAAAATACTTTAATATTTCACTTAAAAAAATCTATTACAACTTACTTTAGTTGTCAGCATATCTGAAGAGAGATTTTTTTACAATTTTATTCTACGAATAATAGTTTGTTAAGTGTAATGACAGAGATTGCTATTTATCAAATAAAAATAAGTTGTAATAAGCTTATAAGAATTCTGACGGAACGAGATGTAGAACGCATGGCTTAGCGGTCACACGCTTACCGCTTGGACGGTTTCCAAGAGCCGCAGGTTCGAATCCCGCTGCTTGCAGTTTTTTATACATAGAATTGTTTAAAATTGTATAATGTAATATAATACAAATATAAATATAACACGTACATTAGCATTTAAAATTATTATGCTAATGATTTTGAACTGAGTACTATCCACGTTAATATATTTTAAGTCTCCAGTCATAAGGTAAATAATGACTGATATACCGCTGAAGTTGTTTCGTTATCCCAAACATGGCATATTGAGGAAGTAATTTGTCCAAATAGCGTACAGTTTAAAGTGGACAAGAAAATATTTATTATGTATGTCGTTACAGCCAAATTAATATGTAACTTTATTTGGCTCGTTCATCATTATAGAATATCGTGTATCAAAAGACCGTGAATGAAATGTACACTAGTTCCCATTACACCCACTCGTTTAATGGCACGGACTGATGATTGAATCTGTTAGGTTTTTCTATGTTTAATTTAATTATTATTTTCTATATTAAAATAAAAAACATGGATTTATTATGATATTATAAAAAATCTGCACAATTATATATATATATATATATATTTAGTTAGTATGGTCCTTGTAAATTATAATTTACAAGGACCATACGAAATTTATTTATTATTTAAATTATTTTTGTACGATAATAGCCGCAGTAGTATAATACTGTGTCGTGTTTCATTTTATATATAAGGAAACTTACCTATAAGTTGTCTAAATAGGTAGGTAAATGAAGTCGTTCTGAATTTATAGCGTGAACAGGCAAAATGGAGATTCACTTTTTTAACACGCTTATATATCACCATATTATAATGTATGTACGAATATAGATAATATGGCAATAAAAATGTAAAAGATTCCGCTCGTTTCGCAGATAATTATCGAAAAAAAAATGAATCTTGCCGCAGTTAAATGTGCAAGTGATTAAAAAAGTAGAATAAGTTGTTGCAGGCTTGGAAATGAGCGGAAATTATCGTAATGGCTCAACTGAACGGCTTGTTTCTCTATTGTTAAAAACCATCTATTGTCTCGAAGCGTACACGCGGGGAGGCAGGTTATCTAATGTACTCTATGTAGACGTGAATAATATATTATTATATAATATGGGAATATATTTTTTCCCGTAAGTGACACCCAGTGAAAAAATACTCCGTTCTCCTTCTGTAAGTTACGGAACTTTGTGTCCCACACTTTCTATAAATTAATTCATACGGAATAAGACAAGGCAGCCTCATGTTTTTGCATGGAAACGGAAGGAAAGTGCTTTATAAATATAAATATTACAGCAAATGGTATTCGAACTCACTACCATCGTGTGCTCAGGACGATGGTCACGTGTCAATTCATATTAATAAGTAATGTAAATTGATATTTTTTTGTTGTAGATATTGGAAGTAATTTATTTGGATAAATTCATACGTACATATGTAAGCAAGCTATTATAAATATATTACGTACATAGATAGCGGTATTAACATTAAAAGCTAATCTACTCATATTGACGTAGCACTTTAACTGGTACTGTTTGACTTGTATCGACTAAATGACATATCGGTTCAGTATAAGGTATTTCAGTCTGCATATACGATTTGCGCAAGTTTTCAGTGCTAGAATCGTGAGTGAGAAAATATCTATTATATTCTTTCTTACGATTATAGTAACGTTTATATATAAGACTTTTGAATTATTTTATCTAAGCAGTAGTAATTCTATTTTGTATATTTTTTAACATTTTTTAAAGTGTTATTCGCACACTAAGGAAATTGAAAAATACATATTTAGGAAACGTTTCCTAAATATGTATGTCTTTCTCAATTTAATAAATAGCTTTCTCTCTTGCCAAACGATTGTTCGTAGAATAATCTTTGAGTAGCAGAAATTTGTAAAAATCTCTTTACAGAGATGCTAACAACAAATATAAGTTGTAATAAGCGTATAAGAATTTCAACGTAGCTGGATGTAGAACGCATGGCTTAGCGATCAGAGCGCTTGAACGGTTTTCAAGTGGCGCGGGTACAAATCCCGCTGCGTTCAAAATTTTATACGTTTCCTAAATATGTCTAATTTTATTTTGGTTTAAAATCTATATTAAATAAAAATATTGCCATATATATACTATGTTATGTCGCATTTAACGAGAAAAAGACAATCAAGAAATACATAATTTCTCCTTTTAACTTTTTGTCCACTTGCAAACATTACAATGAAATTAAATTTAACTGAACCAAACTTTAATTATATCGTACCACAGGTCATTAACAGTTAATTACGCGTATCATTTAATTAGTAGGACCTATTTTATGCTCGTCTTAGTCACGTTCATTGTGTAGTTCATAGTGTGGCCTCTCAAAAACAATGTCGTAAACTTTCTCCCGCAGTAGGCGTTCGTTGCATCATAATAGCCGGTTCTATTTCATTTCTTTCGCTGTTTTACTTGTTTTGTCGTTTTCTCTTTTAATTTATAAAATTTAATACCTTTCTTATATAATAATGAAATTCACCTTATAAAATAATTTTTTCGTATTTGAATTAGTTATTATTTCAAACGTGAAGTGGAGAAAAATGGAAAATGTTTTGCAAAATCTCTGTGTAGCTGGCACTAGTAAGTGTGTGAAAGTCTTGAACAGTCTTACTTGGGTTCCATAATGACTATGCTAGTGTAGAGATAATCGTATGTAATAACTCTTTACCAGTATTAGATATTTTTTTCAATAATAGAATATTATGTTATAATCGTATGGAAATAATGTATTTATTATTGAAATAAATCATTTTTTTATGGCGTATTTATTTAAGATATTAGAATTTTAATCTGTTTTTTTTTTCATATTTCTTCCCGTACGTTAAATATTTTATTTGTTTGTAAGACCAATTCTACATTTCGCTTGGATATGCAACTTTAAATAGTGTAACTTTATCTTTTTTTTATCAAATAATCAATTATGTTCGTGTGTTCGCCGTACAACGTGACTCTGGCTAAGTGATAAGTGCTCTACTTGCATATTTGAGTCGCAACAATTAAAGATTCTGAATTGAACTGTTAAAACACAAATCTATCGTATTTAGGAGCAAGAAAATATATTTAGTATAGTATAGCGAGACATTTTCTGTGGAAGCGAGTGCGTACGAGCCGGGCGACGGGGCAACAATGGGAAATAATAGCACTGTGCGCCCCGAGAGTAGTGCTAAGTGGTGATTTGTCATGTTTGAGTAAGCGCTATGTGAAGACAAAACGTCTGATGATCGTCCATCTAAGTAGGTACCGCTCAGAGAGCGTGAACACATCGGTTTAATTAACTAAAACTTTGTATGAGAGTAGATGTGATGTGGGAACGTTGAAATTGAAATTATATTATACAGTAATTGTAAGTTAATGGTTTGTTTCTGTGTACATTGAATTAGGTAATTAATTTGTGATTCTATTCTATATTGTGTTTGTGTATTGCCTACTGGAAAGTTTAATAAATTGTTTATATCCAATTGATTGTCTTAGCGTCTAAACGTAGCGTTACACATAATGTATTTGAAGTTCGAAATTTCGTATTTCCTGGCTGATTACTATTCTTTAAGTTTTGCTCATTTTAGATATATTGAATATTGTACACAGGAAGCCTATGGAACTAAAACGTGTACTTTGATTGTAGAAAACAAAAATATTTAAAAAATATAAGTTGTTATATCCTTTCATAATTATACCCTGTTTGTTTACTTCTATCGTGACTTCTAAAAACCTAAATTATCAAACTGTCAGTGAGGTCAAACACATTAACATCGTTAACAATGTGAACTAAATACTCATAATGATCCCCTAATTGCTGCACATGAAATTTCCTGTCACATACGAATTATAACGAGATGTTTTTGAGACGTGTTCCAAATACTAATTGTAAAAGCAGGTTCTTTTGTATCGATAAAAGCAGTTTTTTTTTTAATAATTGTTATGATAGATGACTTTTCATGTTATATGATATTTACTGTAGTTTATAAAGCTGTAAGAAATTACGTTTTATGAATATAAAACTAAATGAATAATTTTTTTTTTTAATTATTATTAGTATAGCAATTGGAAGATTTTAAGTGATTAGTTCTTACAAAAATTATTGATTTGTAGGTAACGGTAACACGTATACATTAATGTAACAAACGATGAATCATGTTGCTTTACTTCGAAAAACATTGCTGTAACAGCTTGCATTCTTGTGTTTCAATAAATAAGTTAAGGATAACCTTGATGCAGAAAATCTATTCAACGTTAATGTACCTAAGATAATTAAATCCGCTTGTAAAATAAATACTGTGTGGACAAACCGCAGTTTTATCTAATCTGAGCGTCATGTATCAGTCGCGAGGCCTTCGCCACGTGCGAAAGGGTCAGAATACACGTTTAGAGCGGGACGGGGATATGCTCGGTTCGATGATCGTGAGTCATGCGCCGGCGCACAGCCTTTTTGTTTCTGGTGTCTACTGTGAGAGTTGAGCGGTTTACTTTGTTAAGTTAGCTAGAATTGTTATAATATAGGCGTCAGAATTGATCGTTTTATTTTCTTAAATTGTATTTATAAAGAAATTCGTACATTAATATTATATAACTATTAAATTAAAAAAAAAATTAGCTAGTTTTTTTTTTTTTTCAAGTTTAATATCTATTTATTGTAAAAAATTTAGTGCGTGACATCTTGTGTAATGCAAGACGAATACCAGATGGCTTTTCAAGTTGCTCCTAGAGTGTAACTAAAGCAATGGCCGTGGAGAAGGGAACGCTCAGAATTTCTATTGTCAGCTGTGTAAATGTATTTGAAAAAAAAAATGCATTTAACACATACTTAATGCGTTAATAAAGAGAAACTTATGAATGCGTAAGAAATTTTGAATTTATATAAATTCATATTGTAGTCGGAGAGCACCTAATCTCAAGACTCTCCGCTCCAAAATCGAGGAATTGCGGGTTTAGTGGCGGAACTCAATGCCTCGCTTTGTCTTACAGAGCGGAAAGATGAAAAATATACAAATATATATAATTAAAATATGACAGACAATTATTGTAATACGAAAAAATGTATTACTTTTTTTTTGGTGGTCGTTGCTCTTTGATAATGCTCAGCTTAATTCAGCCGCAAATTATATTACAGCATAGATAAATGGTATTATTAGCACCATATCGTTGAATGGCTCAGTCTCGTATAGGTACGGACTACGAGTGTGTCGCCCGCATGTGAAATCGCATGATGACTCACAACGAGATTTACTTTGATGTATTATAATATTACGTTCAACTGTCATTGAGATAATTTTGTTTTGTGGCTATGGAGATGTAATTTTATTGAAAATTGTTAATTTTTAATATATAAAGGTCTTTTATAGTAAATTTTGTTACTAATTGTTACAAGTTGTGCCCGCAACTTCGTCCGCTTGGAATTCTAAACAAAATAAGCCTTAGTTTTTCCTTATTATATTCCAGGGAAAGTCCCGTTAAAACTCAGTCGAGCCGTTCCAGAGATTAACGAGAACAAATAGACAGACCGACATAGATTGTTAAAAATGTTATTTTGGTATATGGACCGTGTATACGAGATACATATGCATTTAGTAAAAAGCAGTTATTTTAATATTACAAACGGATATTCAAATTTTATTTATTTGTACAGCTGTGCTCCTGTTCTAATACATCGGTTTTCTATTTTATATCTAATATGAGAATTCCTGACACTTCTACCTGAAATAATATAAAACTATTATAAAGAGAGCTTAATTTTCGAAAGGTTTTAAAAAATATCGATATAAAATTGTCATCGGTTGTAATTAATATGTATTTACGACGCACGTGAAATGAAAACGGAAATCGACAATTGCGGATTCCTTTTAAAGATTTAATGCCATCTCGTTTATCACGTTAGCTCAATAATGACGGCAACCCGAGACAACCTACCGAGTTTTTATTTCATAAAAAGTTTATGAACAAAACAGGTTCCTGCCGTTTGCCGACTGCAAAAAATGAGCAGCGTTTCACAAAATGGCTGTTTCGAACGTACCTTTAAAAGTTGCTAATTTGCGTGGGACGGAATTACATGGAATTACCTCTTGTTTAGATTAACTTTAGTTAGATAAGTGCAGGTTAATTTGAAAATGATTTTGTCAAATTTCCAAATTGTTTCAACTAGTTTAGACTAAAGAAAACTTTTTCCGATAACCTTGCTCCATCACACTTTACATTCCATAGAAGAGTAGGCATAGCTAATCAAGACTCTTTGTTCTCACTATTACTCCACCACAAGTAAGATCGAATCCGCAGTCATCGCGTTTACAGTCAAAACCTGTTCCATTGCGCTACGATATCCTCAAATATAGCCAATCATATTATAGAAACTATAAAAATAGCCAAGCGAAATAATAATAAAGTTTTGTTAATATTCACGATTCCCATTAAAGAAATTTGCGACAGCTGTGTTCAAATACTGTAAGTACGCCAGTCGTTGAATAGAGGTCGCTGTCACCGCAAACGTCTCGTGTTGCTCTGTCCGAAGAGGTTTTAATTACCAGTAGTTCAGAATATATGAGACAGTCTCCAGGGCTTCTGAGTTTATGTATCGAGTTAGTAGCTTGTAGTATCTAATAATATTTATGAAAGAATAAAAAGAAAATTTTGAAATATATTTATGTATTTTGGTGTTTTCGGACAAAAGAATAAAAGCATACCATATTTGGGACATAATGATTATTTTTGTTGTTCGATATTTTAATATTGATTAGTATAAAAATTTACCAATATGTAGACAATGAAATCTATAAATACCTTTTTAAAAAATATATGAATTTATAATTTATATGGAGCAGAATTGCAATGTGCAGAATTATTACGCTTTATAATAGTGCATTAAATATATTCTTAATTAATAAAGAATATATTACACACACCAACACGTGTTTGGTATGCACTTTTGTATAAAGTGTACGCGTTGCTAAGGTAACACGTTTGTTAAACGTCAAGTATTATTACTAACATTACTACTACTATAACTATACTATAGTTTTATTAGTATTTTGCATTTAGACATAAATTAATAATTTCCTTTGCAATGACCACTCTCTAGTAGCCTCAAAATCCTGAAGGTCAACACCGTGACCTTTCCAAAAGAAATATTAATATTTAACCCAACGATTTCCGTAAACGACAGTCACGCGAACTCAATTAAATGAGTCCAATATTAGAACTAAGGCCACGGCTTCAGTATTTATAAATTATATGGTTTATTTATAAGGGTTTGTGCCTATTGAAATAATTCACGAAAATTCATTAATTTTTTTCTTTATATATTCTAAACGCAAAATCTAATCAGAATAGGTTTTAAATTGATATTTCAAAAATGATGGCAGTTTGTATAAATTGGTATTTAGGTATGTACCAAAAATTTAAATGGTCCATCCATCCTCCATCCATCATGACGCAGTGAGAGAACTTCTGAATGTAAACGGGATGTTGGAATGGGATGGTGGTTTCGATCGCCACTTAACTGAATTAATTAATTATCTATTATCATCTCGAATTTGGAGTGAAAAAAGGATAAGGGAGGGTCTCACTACTCACTACCGTGCTGTATGGGCTAAAGTGTAAAGCTAAAAAAAATAGGAAATGTTTTTTTTATTATTTTGCCTCATAATTTATTTATAAAGGTATTTTTTTTTAAAATACTTTATTTATATGATTTGCTAACAGTTATTTTAATACCTTATTCATTATACTCTTTTCACTTTTTGTATAAGCAAAATTTTTGGCAGCCCTGAACGCTTAAAGTATCTTAGATAATCAAATTGATGCGATTATTTGTAATTCATTCACACGTGAATCAGCTATTTCGGGACGTCTATATATACTCTAGCTAAATGCGCACGGATTACCGAATCAACGGATTTTGATAGTTGAATGGTCTTTCCGGCGTTACTGGCTCAATAAAACAAAACAAATTAATTGTATTCGGGTGCATTTTGTTGGCATCCACGTTAGTATAAATATATAAATAAAATATCGTACATCCAATATAAGTATGTTTCTATATAATATTATGAATGTAAACGACTTATTTCAAAACAAACTACGATAGGATATCTATTGGCCCCACTGTTACTTCGTAATTAAAATCTCGTCGCATTATCTCTGTCCGCTGAACATTTAATTATAAAGAGTTCTCTGTATTTATTTTGTCAACTTCGTTAACTAATTACCTCTTATCATTTGAGTTCATGTCAGAGTCGGCCACGCCAAGAGAAAGTCGTTACGTTCAGATTGAACCGATGTTTCAAAATGAATCTCGAGAAGAATAAACAGTTCGGATGTCGACCTGTTTTTGTAAGATTATATATGATTCTTTCGAAATATAACTTGAGGCTATATTTTATAAAAGATTTACACTACTTTAACAAACATTTTATTTAAGAAAGACATTTAGTGCAAACACAAAATGCTTTTTGTTAACATTTTTTAAAGTGTTATTCCCACACTAAGGAAATTGAAAAGGACATATTTAGAAAATTTTCTAAATATGTCTTTTACAAAATGCTTATTGATTTTATCGGCCATAACACCATATGGTCCTCCAAACAATGTTGGCATGTGGTTCATATTGGTTGGATTATAAAATTATGATAAAACGTTAGTATATGAAACTAAGAGTAAATATTACATAACTTTACAACCAAGATAATGTAACGTAACGTCTTATTTTTTTACTTTAACTCTGGATAAGTCGAGTGTGTTCTCATTGCGTGTAGCTTTTTGTATGTTTGTACAAGTGTGCCGGGTCCGTGTATTTTTTTTCAGGTGTGTTTAAACGGCTTTGTGTGCGGCTATTGGGTTAACGGTGAACGGTTTTAGATATCGCCCTCACTAAACGATTTGTTTTGTCTCTTTACAGATACTGGCTGATGACTCTTCGATCGAATTTACCACAGAATGCATTATAAAATATATTAATATATATATATATATATTTTACTCCCACGACTGACGATTTTAGGTTAATCACTTTAGTTGATTGAATCATTGACTGTCTTTTTTTTAAGTATTGCTTATTAATTGGATTAATTTTGTTGACGTTAGGAGTGTTGGTTAAAGATGACTATATTAAAAACAGGCACAGTATTAGCACACAGTATTATGATGTTTTTCTTTTTGTTGCGTATTGAATTGCACTAGGTTCGGGCTAGGTTTGTAAGTTATCATTAGGATCAAATTTGGTTTAGCTTTTTGGATTCATTTTAAAGTCTTTATATGTAGAAATACTTAACATATTCCGTAAGAGATTCATTGCCATCGATTAAAGCGTTCTTATATCTCACAATTGGTTCTGGCGGACAAATCTAATCGATTATATATTTGTCACGGTGAAGTTTAGACTTTGCTTTTTGTTGCCACTATTTAATTCCTTTTGTTAGTTCGAGTCTTATATTGTGTTCAATTTACGTTATGTCAAATATACAGTTTCATCGTTATATGATTTTGGGGTTACTTTCTTTGTCTATTTATTACGTATGGATCCAGAGGATTTGTAGGGAATATGTCGATTTTCTTATATTTTGGCTTCCGTTTCTTGCTTCTGTTTCGCTACTGACACTTTTTGCTAATTAGCAAAATAGCAATAATTTATAAATAAAATATCGACGCATTCGCTTATTAGTTATACTTTTTTCAGATTTATATCGAAACGATGAATTATTAGATAAATTTAGTGAATAGTGTTATCGTGCGTGATAGATAAGCCTGATAAATAAAGCGAATGGGCTTTTTGAACGTTTATAAAGTGATTTATTTTTTTTGAAATATAATGGTTATAATCTAAAATGGAAAGGAAATTAACTCGTGAGGATTTTATGCGGAAGAGTTTTCGTGCACCAAGAGTGTCGCCTGCTCCTGATTCACCTGCCGCTGTCAATGGTGGACCCCCACCGTCTCCCGTGTCCTTAGCCATGCTAGAAAGAACCACTCAACGCACTGAGTACGAACTCACGGCCTCTGGTATTGCTCCGAAACGCTTAGAGCTAAATAGAGCTCATCCTATTCATCTCAAATCTTTCCAAGCTGAACCTCCAGATGACAATGGACCAACGCCACCGTCTGACGATGTTTTACGTAAACTGGAACGGCAAATCGGTGAAATGGAACGTGGCCTCGAAAGGGCGCAGAACGGAACCGTCCCAGTAGACGAACGCGTGAGATACGCGGAGCATGAAAACCTTCTACGTACAGGCGTGTCCTCGGTCGGCGGCGGGGGATACTTGCCTGCCGACTCCGACACAGAGCACGACGTCGTGCCCTTCAATAGAAATGAGAGTACGAGAAGCAGCACCGGGGCGGCGGCGCCTAGCGCACGGCCGGCAACTCGCCTCTCTCGGACGAACTCCGATACGCAACAACACAGTGTGGCAGCCACGGCTCGCTTAATGAGAAAGTTGGCCGACGGTGGCACTAAAGATGAGAAAACTAAAGTCATTTCTAGGAAAGCCATTCAAGCGAGAATGGAGAGAGTGAAGAATTCTGTAGTGGGCACCAAACACGAGCACAGGGTGCTGGCGGAGCACAGGGCTGAACCCGTGTCCCCCAAGAGCCCTACGTCTCCTGTGTCGCCGCGCTCTTCTGTACAGGTAAAACTAATAGTGATTGTCCTGTGAAAGTTTCATGTTATTATAAAATTTACACTTTCGGACTTCGCTTCAACGTAACGTTACACGTTTTATAAAATTACATAATAGGGAGATAAATCAAAAATTGTTATATTTTTTTAACATTTTTTAAAGTGTTATTCCGACACTATTAGGAAAAACTACTAGGAAATTGAAAAAGACATATTTCGAAAACGTATAAAATTTGAACGCAGCGGGATTTGAACTCGCGCCTCTTGAAAACAACAATTATAAGTTGTAATAAGCGTATAAGAATTTCAACGTAGCCGGATGTAGGACGCATGGCTTAGCGGTCAGAGCGCTTGAACGGTTTTCAAGAGGCGCGGGTTCAAATCCCGCTAAATATGTCTTTCAAAAATTGTTTTTTTTTAATCGTTTTACATAATAACGTGAGTGACGATGAGAATATTGATATATAAGTTTTATTTAGTGTTCAGTTAGAATATTGTAAGTGTGCGAACGATAAGAGTTCGCGTTTGAACACGTTAATTCGAAAACATTTTACAATCCTCCTCCCACACAAATATTAAACACGTGCTTAGTAATGTAATAACAACACTTATTAGGAGTTTAGGTGTCAAGCAAAACTATATCCGTGTCGGTTTGATTTAGCACTTAACATATTCATTATGCTTTGGTATCTTTTTAATAAAAATGAAGTAGATATACTCCTACTGCTTTGCGGGAAAACTTAGTTTCAAGAATAAGTAATTGTCTGTATGAGTGGCGGAACTCGCTTTGTCTTAGGTACCAGAGCGGAGAAACGAAAATATTCTTAAATAAAATTATTTCTCCGAGTGGGGGGAACCCACAACCTATCGTGTTTACAGTCAGACGTAGTCTTACTGCGCCACTAAAGCGTGATGGAAATGATTTTATGCTTAAAATATTTTTAACGCAATAGGTTCTTTTAACAGTCCTGCGACGTCCCTATATGAATGAAAAGAACAAGGCGTGATATTGGAAAATAAATTTACTATCTAAAACTACACTTCGGCATAGTACATAAAATTTATTACATATTACTCTCCGGCTGGGCCCAAAATTCGCACGTGTCCTAAATCCACCGACATGACCAAGACTGCACTGTATCTGTTTATGGAAATTTTCATTTTAGTAAAATGGATTACAGTAGTATTAAATATATTTAAATATACAAGAGATTATTCTCTTTCACTTAAATGGGATCGTTTCATCTACAGCCACTATTGCATCACCGCTTAGTTTTTGTGTCACCAATAAAAAATTTATCCAGATACGAACGGTTTTAAACTTTAATCTATTCCCATTAGAGTACAAATTGTTATTTACTATGTGATATATTGGTATTCTCGTCCGCATTAATCTACTAACGAACCGAAAAATAGTTATTTTATTGGTTAGGAATTAATTAAGTGTGAATTAATTTTTACTAATAGGGTTGGCATTAGTTTGTAATATATAAAAATTTCAATTAAGTCAATGATTAATACGTTTACTGCTATACTTTATATTAATTAAAACTATATTTTAATATATGTTGAAGTAAATTGTATTTTTAAAAATTATATATATACAATACTTCCGTTACTGACTGAGCCAAATTTACTGCGCGTAAAATGCTCAAGATTTATCATGAAGGTTTTTATTGATTAAAGAAAAGAACTGTATTTTACACTTCATAGTCCACACAAGCAAAGTAGCAGGCGACAACTCGTTTAAAATTAAAATTAAAATATATATTTTCTTTTTAAATATTCGTGGACTTAAACGGATCTTAATATTGTCTTGATTTTTTATTTATCTATATAAAAATCAATAATTTATATTAATTCAATCTATAATTTCCATCCAAATAGAGGTTGTTGCCGTGCAACCTCATTTACGAAACTGTTTTCTGACATTTAATTGTTGATAATAATTTCTCAACGTGCCAACCTTAGTGATTGATCTAAAGCGCCGATTTACAACGGTGATAAATATGAAACATTCCAAGCATGATATATTTTAGTCGATATCAACATATTGTGATTGTTAAGTATTTTTTTTTTAAGAATGTAATTAATCTTTGACCACAAAAGTTTATTGAAGAACGAGCTGAATATAAATAAGATTTTAATTTTAAATAGTTTTAAATATGCTTAGAATGTCAAATCATCAACTCCAATCAAGTCTGTAGACTATAAGTAATTTTTACAAGCAATAATGCCTAGTATACTGCTCTCTAACGATGTATCAAATTCATATTATTCTATAATTGAACGCTAAATTTTAAGAAAATCGAGTTCAAAGTTTAGCTTCTGGTTTTTAAATAGAATTTTAGACGACTTAAACGGAAAAGTATTCTTGTAACAGCGGAGGAATTAAATTACTACAATGTATAGTTAGAGTTTTATTACAAAAAAAATAAATAAAAATACCTTCTTTTTTTACTTCGTTATAAAATTTCAATGACAAATCATAATTAATCTATAATGCATGAACCATGCATATTATCAATTATTTTGTGTATTTTATTGTTGATTTAGAATTTATTTGTTTATGATGATGTTTTCTGTTCACAGGTAAGCTTCAGTTGAAACGTTGTTTAAAGGGAAAAATAATATGTTAAGGTAATGAAGTAACTCTAGGTATTCGAGTATGCTAAGATTGTTTAATCAATGAATTATTGTGGAATTTTAAAAAAAAACTTTTGCTGCTTTTCTTATAGTTTCTTTACTAACTAGAAACTAACTAATTTTATTTAATTATTAAACAAAAATGTGTGTCTAGCATGAAACGGCCTTTGTATGAAACGGTTTCTATATACTGCATGAAATTTACATACTTATCAAAGATATTCGCGAAATTCACGTCGTGTATGACAAAGGAAATGCTCGAAGCGCGGACGTAATCCAGCAAAATGGTGTTGAGTAAGCCTTTATGTTGTGATAAAAGCAATTACAGTGAGTGTACGTCGACCTTGTTGAGAGAAATTAACGACGAACGATCTTGGTAATAATATACTTGTATAAGTTTTTAACGTTAAATTTACAGTTTTTTTATTAAATTTGTATGTAATTTTTTATACATATATAATATACATAACTATGATCGATATTTTAGTTACATACGATACTGAATAACAAGTTTAAAATATACGTACATAAACAGAAATGTTTCAAATGTTTGTATTTTTTGGTTAATGTACTCCTCAACTACACACATTCGCCGCATTGTGCAAGTTACCAAGAGATAACTTGGTCTCCGGTCTCTCGTGAGGTGTTCGTTAATAAATAAAATTATATTTCAGTAACCGTACAGTTTAGTTAAGACGTGAAATAAGTAGTAAAAAATGATTTCAATTCTATCCAAGAGGGGATTATCTTTAAATTGAAATTTTCGTGTTCCACTTGCTAAAGAACAATGATAAGATAATAAAAATGCAACGTTTCTTAATTCTATCCAGAGTCACGAACATTGCAAATAAATATATATATATATATATATATATATATTCCAGGTTTACGCTTTCTCAGACACTAAGATAAACCTAAACCTAATACTAAGACAGTTCGTTCCGTATAATCACTGCTCCGAATGGGAATCGAACCCAGTCGCTGCCACACCGCGCCGCGCGCATTTTCTGAAAATCTATTTTCTTACATACGTTTATCTTACATTATATTGTTATACAAGTAAAAGCTATAAACATATCTATCTGTGTTTATTTAAGTTCGGCCTTCGCTCAATCGTCGTAGCGCGGTGTTTTGTTGACTCCACTCCACTTCAGTTCGGTAACTCGTGTTCGAGTTTGTTTTCATTCAAATTGCATTAGCACTGTTTACAATTTTATCTGTTATTTTTGTATAGAAAAGGATTTTTAAATAAATTTTATCTGTTATTTTTGTATAGAAGTTGTTTGTTATTTTATAATATTATATAATTTTAATGAATTTACTATATAAGTGTGTATTTATGTAAATATTATGTACATTTAACGTGAAACATTGTATACTTAAGGTGTTTGTGGCTCAGTGGATCGGCTACTGAGTGACAAGTGATTATTAGGGTATTCAAATCTCTATTCAAATATATTAGATTAGATAATCAAAAGAATCACTTTGAAAAGTCGATAAGAAGTGAATTTGAAGTTATTGAGTTGAAAAATGCAGAAACATTAATGTTATGAGATTATATTTGCCAATTACTAGAAAGTACAGTGTAATAATATAATTGAGTAATTCTAAGAATCTTAGTTACGCTATTTATTATAGGTGAATATCGGATCTCGCTAACGCAGAGAAGCCCTTTCGGGAAACCTTACAGTGTCGAGAAAATATTATTATGTACAGAAATATATGATGATAATATGCATCTTATTACATTCAGTGCAAAACCTGCAGTTGCTTGTTATTTCTCACATTTACCGATCCTTAGATAAACACTTAACTAATATTGTTCTTGTACTTCATATGTAATAGCACAACACGACGAGTTCTTTTATAATACTACGATAGTGTGGAAATGTCCGAGTGTTAGTTCTTTTATAGGCGGCTTTCACGATTTTTCTTGCATACTAATGTAGGCAGAGAGAACTTAGTGTCTTTATTGCCTAATGATTTCGAAATTTCTTTGTTGACTGGCGGAAGTCTTAATTGCGGTTTGTGATTCCTTTAAATATCATAATTCCCCTAAGTGGATATAGAACCCAGTTAGTCAGATGCAGTGCCACTTTGTCTATGCTCTAATTATGAAAATGTTTTTTTTTTAGAGTAGGTATCTGTATAATAATTGGTTTGATATCTTATTTGATGATATGATATATTTAAGCAAATAAGATATCAAATCAATCGAAAGTATATATATATACACGTGAAGAGAAAGAGGAATTTAGTCTATACTCATTGATAACTGGAAAATGAACTAACTTACGTAAAAATGGAATTTAAAATTACTTACGCGTTTCTATACAATCTATTGGACTCTAGGTGTTTCATTAACGTGAGAGCTTTTAGTATTTAGGTTAGTGGTGTTTGTTAGTATAGTTAGTGGTGACAGTTTGCTTGAATTTGCTAGCGAATGTTTAACTAGAGTACCTACGTTAAGGCTGCACCGTCGTTTGGTTGATGCGGTTTTCTTGGGCACGGGCAATATAGTTCAGTTCTTAAACTTTATTTTAACTAAATTAGTATTTACTATTTGGAAGATATTACGACTTCATAATCAGCGATATAGAAAAAAAATTTGATTTGATTTACAAAATATAACATTACGCATTTTCGGCGACGAACTTCAACGTAACGCTTTATCTTATAGTCCATAGCCGCGAAATTTAAATAATTATAAATATAACCATGTCTCCGAATGAGGATTTAACCCACAACCAGTCGTGTTTACAGTCGGAATCGTCATCGTCTTCTTAAGATATTATATCATATAACTAACTGAATTGCCTCTTTTATTTAAAAAAAATTTTTTTTATTATCTGTGTAGGTTTTTTTGTTGATATACATACGTACAGCAAGTATGTTTTAAGTTTGTAAATGCTAATTGTCAGAATGTTATGAAAGTAGAACAAAATCTGTTATATAAATCATTCAATAAACATATTCGTATCTATTTTCAATATTTCAATTTTGATATTTTTGAATTTCAATTTCAAATGCTGGTACTATAGCCTACAGGCTAGTAATAATTTAGTCTACCTGGGCTTGGTCTTGTTTGATTGATTAAAACTTGGCTACAGTCTCAATGACTAACACCGTCTGTTATATTATGTGAGTTGTTACATATTATTAAAAAAAGACAAAAATAAATAGCATGAATAAGTTCAACAAAGTTAATATAAGTTAAAGGAATCCAAAATCTGTAAGCAGAAGCTGGTGGTGGATCAGTGATTTATATTTACACCTTTACTCTGAAACTATAATATATATTGAAAATGCTGTGAGAAATGAGTTAAAAATATTTATATCAGGACTTCTCAACACGTAAAGAGAACTTGACTGATTAAGTCTGCTTAAATCTATCCAGAAGCTTATATATTTTAAACACTGGCGAATAATACTCATGAGAAGGTCCTTCAAATAGTATACTTTTAATAATAACTCTCAAAACCATTGTAAATGCCAAATAAAAGAAACTAAAAAGGAAGCCAGCGTGCCGTGTGACGCAACCTGGGTGGGGTAAACGCATCGATGCCACAATGCATTTTATACTATGAAAGCAAGACTTTCTCAAACGAATTTGAGCCTACTACCATTGAGTTACATATAATATTCCTTTTTTAACCATATCCAGTTGAGACGTTCCATTTTGTACAAATAAAAAAAAATGGGGCGCCTGTTACACCCCGCGAAAGCCGCAGTCTTAATTCTGAAGCCGTCGCGACTGGATGTCCGTTAGAATATGTAGTTGTCGTTGATTGTTATTGTTTTTAAGCAGAATTGTTTTAATTGTTTGTGTTTTTGTGAGTAAAGTGTAGCGATGGCCAGGAAAAGGGTAAGGGGGTTCGCGCTAGGGTGCTAGTGTAGTGTAATGTGGTATAGTGAGTACATGTGACTCGTTGTAGTATTATTGTTTTTAACTTGTTTAGTTTTCAATTTTGGTTTCTATTGAATTTAATTATTACTATGCGTTTTATGAAAAGTTCTACGTTCTACAATAAATAATTGCACAGTGTAAAGCTCTCTCATTTCGAACGTTTTATTCAGCGGCTTAATATGCTTTTATATGTGCGAAGTGGTTTTTTGTAATAATACGTTAGTTAAGAAAATTCATTTTTAAATTTATTAATACAACCATATTTGAATTTCTATTTATATTCCACCAAGGACTCAAGGCACATACATATTATATAATGTAGTATAAATTATAAAATTTGTATATAAATCCAAAATATAATTATAATTTTTGTTTTAAAGTAACGATGGTTAGTAATTCTTTAAAACGTACAAAATTATTACAGTATTCATTCAAAAGGATACTTCGCATATAGATTTTTTTAATGAAGGTCGTTGTACTCGTCTGTATGAGGGTGAAGTTTTTAACTATTACCTCTGACATTACGTTTACCATATTTTTTATACGCTCTATGTAAAATACGCCTTTAAAAATTTAAACCCTGTATATATGTTTTAATTGTATATAATGTTAGGGATTAAATAAAAACAAACGTATATATATATAGTTTCATATAATATTGAGGCATCGTGGCGCAGTGGGACACCGTTTAGACTGTAAATGCTATTGGTTGCAGTTTAGATTCGCACTCGGAGGTGCGATAATCGATTTAAATTATTTTCATTTCTTCCCTGTGACCAAGTCTCGATTCCAGGCGGGAAATGGTGAATGGAATTGTCTTGCCACTAGGTTCTCTCTGATTATCCTACTACGCGGGAGAATGCGTGAAGCTGCTTGTTTTTTTATTTAAGTATATAATAGTTTTGTTTACTTCACTTCAGTTCTTATCTTTTCTATAATTTCGTAATTTCGAGCGTGTTTGTTAAAAACAAATAACCTTACAAACGTCAATAGTTTTCTTACACATTTAACATTTAGGTGGTACACGGTATGGCTGAGAGAGCCTACAGTTCCGTCCCTTTGTTCGCTACATTGCGTCCACCATTGAGACAGCCATTTAAGGACAAGACTATTATTAAGTACTAGCGACCCGCTCGCGGCTTCACCTGCGTAAACTTACACGACTAAACAATATATACGGTTGTAACTTTTTTATTTTTGGATTGATTGAAATGAAATAAACACTATATGTTAAGGGAAGCTTACCAAAACACAATAGTCACAACGGTACGTACATCAGACGATTTCGTTCCGTTTCCGTTTCTGAGATTAGCGTGCTCAAACGTGCAGATAAACAGAAAAGAAAATTAAAAATCATTTTTTTTGTTCTATTACGTTAATAAATGCGCCCAAAAATATACTTCTCTTTAATATCTTCCATGTACAGATTATATCAAATATTTTTTTAAAGTGTATTTTTAAAGAAAAAAAAAGTCTTATCATAAGGGCAACTATTATATATGACAAATATTAACATTTGCCTTATTGGGTGTTAAATACACGATAGTCGCCATGTCTCAGCTACAACACAATTGCACATTTCAAACTTGTATTGTAAATAAATCATAAAATAGTTTATTACCCATTAATACACGTTTGTACAATTTTCCCGCACAAAAAAAAAAACAGTTCTTCGGTTCATTTGTCATGTATTTTGACAGTTACATCAATTGTTATAGATTATATATGGAATGCATCGATCGAATGCAACACGCCCCGTTATTGCGCTAGGCATGCATTTTGTCATTTGGAATAACTCTGCATACAATTTTGATTTTAATTTGTAGACGCGGAAATAATAATAATTGCATATTTCAATACATATTATACTGTATCTATATTATATATATATATTTGTCATCTTAATATACAAAAGATAAAATATGTATAAAATAACATAATTTCGAAACTAAATAAGTAAAGCTATTTTTGTCTTAACGAGATATTCTCAAAGCGAAATGCCAGTTTATTTTATTTCTATTGATCTGAGAGGATGCGCAAATCAATCTCAACGGTCTTACGGTTTATCTTCCATTCTTCGTGAACGAGTTTTTCCTTTAATGTTTTCCTCTCGAAACGTTTTTATTGTATGATTAAATGTTGAAGCGATTATTTTTATTCCTTGCTTGGTACATTTCGTTTAATGCCTCTTAAAATTTTTACACACAGTGTAATCGTGCGGAAATTATTGTTTTTATTTTTGCTAACTTGAGTTGTTAAGTGATTTTTAGTACAAAATCGCTGTAAATTTTCAACACACTTTTCATCTTGACCTGTATACTCTTATATATTAATCTATGTATAAAAAGTTTGTATATGTCTATATATCAATCTATATAAGAAAGGCTTGTGTCACCGTCAGATTGAAAATATTAACTCGCGTCGGGATTGGATGACAATATAATATAGTATTTGCATAGCGCCCTAATATCCTCATCTCAGGATGAGCAAAGACGAATATCAAACGTGTTTTCTCCAATTTGTTTATTTTTTTTTGTACTAATTTTATTATTCGCAAATTTTTGGATGAGATTTTCAGGACTACTCATGGTTTTGTATGTAGGATTACGATCCCATTTCTTCAGTCTTAACCAACATGAGGCTTTTTGTTTTATTTTAAATTAATACATACATATACAATACAGTAAATATTGAAGTAAAGTTGATTTTTAAGTGAAATAATATTTATATCAGTGTAATGCCGAATATTTCCCCAGGGAGTTTTTGTTACTATCGATTTGGCTATCACCTTTAATCGTTTACGGAAGTCTATTCTTTTGTGTTAAAGCATATATATATATATTTAGGTGTATTATATTGTAACTGATACCTTGTATTTAGAGATATTCATTTTTCAACTTACATAAAGCGTTTTTAGAGTACCTACATTGAGACGCAGACCTTAATACAAACAAAGGATAAAAGAATGCATGTAATAGAAAATAAAATAAATTCAATCGAACGCCAAAGACTACCATATTAAAATATTTACACGCTTGTATAGGTTGACGGGGCGGTGACGATCGATACCAAAGCACAGTACGCTACACGCGGATACTCCGTAGTCGGTAGGAAGTTTAGCACAGAGAACACTATGCAAGATTGCAAGAATGTTTGTCTAAACTTCAATAAACTGCATCTACTAAACTATCTCTATACTATATACTTAATTATGTA
Source organism: Podotricha telesiphe (assembly GCA_038994665.1). NCBI lineage: Eukaryota > Metazoa > Arthropoda > Insecta > Lepidoptera > Nymphalidae > Podotricha > Podotricha telesiphe. The sequence goes on along the minus strand of JAOYRR010000431.1, from coordinate 497,424 downwards.
GTTTTTTTTTATTCTACATTTCTATTAGGTTTAAAGTTTTTTTTTTTTTAAGTCGCTTATATTGACAAGATTGAAAATTTATGAATAGCGAGATGTGTCTTATCTATTTCTATACATCACTATCATATCTCTCTCGGTTATATTAAAACAATGGACTCTGATAATGTGTAAACGCTGGCTTTTAGTTATTCATAAAATATATTAGCGAAGTTATGTAACATATAGCGTACGGTCGCGTGCGCCATTATTTTAATTAAAAATAAAACCCGCCACGTCCTTTGAGAAAGAAAATTAATAGAATAAATAATTAATTGGATTATTCTTTGAAAGGATATACCTTCGTAATTGTATATTAATGCGCAGGCCGTGGTTCCGTGTACTGTGAATTATAAAATATAAAGGCATCTATCTCTGTGTGTATTGAAGTTTATTTTCATTTGTAACGAAGATTTTCCTTCACAGTTTTTCTTTTTCACTTCTTTAAAATCACTTTATAAAATTTGAGGCCATCGTGGGGCAGCGCAAGTTGCTATTGGTGGTGGGTTCCATCCCCGCTCGGAAACGCTTCACCGTAAAACACAACACTCAGTACGCAATGCTATGCGGAAAAGGGTGGAGGTGCAAAATAAATTCTTTGATTCGCTAATTTAATCTACATAATTATTAACATTTTAAAGTGTTAATCACACACATAGATAAATTTAATTTTTTTTAGAAAACGTATAAAAATTTCCGAAGCTAAGCCATGCCTTAGCGGTCAGAGCGCTTGGACGGTTTTCAAGAGGCGCGGGTTTGAATCCCGCTGCGTTATACGTGTTCTAAAGTGACGGTAATCCAACTAGTCCTGGACAAGCTACGAACAGTGAATTGTCAATGTTAAAAAAATTATTATTGCGTCCTTATTTTTTCAATAAATACTAAAACCTTTTTACTTGAATAATTTAAATTATCATTTACTTTTTTTATTTTATTTTTTTATTTGTATTATTTTAATAGAGGTTTTAGTGGATTCTATTTATTCTATCAAATTATACAGTGTCAATAAAATAGACTCAGTATTATGCATGGGACGTGTCACCTATCTATAGTGTTGCGTGATGAATCTTTAATTCTGGACTTAGAAGAAGATACGCTATAGAAGATGGGTGTCAAAGGCAGATTCTTGGTAAATAATTTTAAATTAATAATTATCGATGTTTTATACATATTATATGTAATACTTTTTGATTTTCACTTTAGGTAAGATAAATATTTTAGAAAAACAAAAAAAATATATTTGAACGATACATACTTGTCATTTATATCATCGTCTATGTCTAAGCTCTTATATGGTTGTTACAACTTATTTTTGTTAACTTATAGCTTAATTGGCTAGAGCCCTTAGACTGATTCTGTATTCTATAATTCTGCAGCTTTCAAATTTTTATACGTTTTTCTAAAATATATGTATGTTACCTATATTTGTATTCACAATAATATTCTAGACTAGTTTCATCAATTTAAATTTTCTTATTAAAATGTGTACTTTGATTAAATTATTACTTGGTTCTCCACAGTGATGCGTATTTATGATAAAAAAAAGTAAATTTAACCTTACGTGTCTTTCAAGAAGTTTTTAACAAATATTTTTTGTATAGCATTGAAATTTTAAATTTATTTAATCTTATCTCACAATCACACTGGTTGGAACGTTAATCGCATATTTAATACTTCTTTCCATATTGCACGTAAATACTGTATGTAATTTAACAAGAGAACAATTTCTCATTTCAATGTATATTTTTATAATTTGTGTGAAGTGTACGTATGAGGTTGTACGTTCGAAGCTATAAATTTTTTTGTGAAATGTAAGTCAAGTATATTAACAAAAAAATCGATAGTTGTAAACTGATGCTTGCTTAGTGAATGAAACTCACATATCGTAAATTTTTAAAAGCTGTGTTAAACGACTTATACTTATTTAAATATTGTTATAATAGGAGCAAAGTTAGATTATTATTATTATTATTGTGTATTTTTAGTATTCTATTACAATAATAAAACTAAATCAATTTTAAGCCATCGTGGCGCAGTGGTACATCGTCTGATTGGCTGTGGGTTCGATGCCACTGGGGGAAATGATTATATTTAAAATATTTTCATTTCATTCATCTAGGTTCTGTCTCACTATAAAAGTTATACTAAAAAAAAAATTATTTCACATTTGGTAATAAAGTAGCACAAAATTGAAGTGCAAGGTTTATAATAATTTATATGCACTCGAAAGTCGTCATTTACGCATAGAACAAAAAATCCGACATATCACCTAGCCCCCCTCCCCCCATCTCTTTAATAGAGTCTGGAGTCGCTACGTTTTTTTCTAAGCCACTTTATTCTTTCTTTTCTTGTTAAAGAAAAAATATATACATATTTTTAGATATTTTATGTACTATCTCGAATCTAAATTTAGATGTGAACGTTTATATATTTGCTCGTTATTTCCGTCACGTTTCGCATGTGGGCATGTAAACGAACTCGATACTGTTAGTTCTAATCTAAACCATTAATATTGAATAGCGCTTAACGACTTGATTTTGCATATAAATCTAGATTTTAGGTAGCTTTAATATATTAGAGCTCCTTAAATCCAGAATACTACACGTATTTTGATTTTATTATGTAACTGGATAAAGCCGGTATTGTCATTAGAGATATTTGTTTCTGGGACATCACAGCGTCTGACTGCATCGGCATTGGTTTTTGCCTCGATCCCCACTCGGATCAATGAATATATTTTAAATATTTTAATTTGTTCGCTCTAGTACCTTAAGACAAAGCTCGGCGTTGAGTTCCGCCACTCAACGCACTATGTATCGAAATCAGGCCGAAAGTGGAGAACGGAGTGTCTTGCCAACCTGTCAAGTTTCTTATCTACTACCCTGTTATACGGAAAACGCGTGAAGCTGTAAAATATAATGATTTGTGGCAAAATGTAGGAAAAAAGCTCTTTTTATTTAGGTTTATTGATCTAGTGCACTTATAAATACAATTGATTTGTTCACTTTGATTTTTAATTACTGTTTATTGTGAAAATTATCTGTTAGATTTCGTTACCGATTGTACCATTTTTTTATATAAATATTACATCATGTAGGATTGGAACTCATCGAATTATATATTGTCACACGGACGTTTGTCTTCTTTTGGCTTATTGTAATTATATATACTTATTAACATACCTTTTCCAACATATTATTTTGTATGTTATTATTTTAAATGTACCTTTATAGTAGCCTTAACACGATGTCCTCGCCTTGAAATCTTACATCATTCTGTTGAATGAAAGGCAGTTATAATCGTTTTAAACGCTAATAACAGTGCAAGACAGTAAACGAATTTACCTTAAGCAGTTTCAAACCAGATTTTTCCAGTTTCATCTGGTTAGCTTAGATTTTTCTTCTTCTGAGGAAATTTTTATTACATATTTTTTTAAACCGAAATTCGAAACATTTATTTCACTTAGGTATATATGAAGAAGCTTTTAAGCATATTTTGTACGGTAATTTAATTTCTTATGCAATTACGTTAATTATACTATAAAAGCCATTGTGGCGCAGTGGGACTGTGTCTGATTGTGATCACGACTGGTTATGGGTTATATATAGTTTTATTATTTCTCTGCTCGGGTTAAATAAGACAAAGTTGTTGGCGAGTTGAGTTCCGCCACTCCACACGCAATGTCTCGAATTCTGACTGAAAGTGGAGAACGAAGTGTCTTGATGGTAAGGTATTTTTCTGACCACATCCTGCTATACGGGAAAAAGCGTAAAAAAAGCTAAAATATCGTAAGTAGGTAGAGCTTTCTCTAACATACTTATTTATATTGTGAAGGATCGAGGTTATAGCGTACCTTAATAATTAACGTGCAGGAGGATTTTGTAGGCGCTAGCTGTGTGGAAGTGTAATTTATTAAGCTTATCCACAAGGACATATACGATTGAATTTTATGAAGATAAAGTGTTCGCTCGTTCGATTTTCATTTTTGTAACGTACACATAACGTATACAATGTGTACTTCAAATCCTGTGTAAGCCGCTTGTATTGAATAAATGCACATGGTTAATCCAATTTAGGTTTTACTATTCAGCAGCTAGTATATCCACTTGAAGTGCAGAAAATAGCACTCTGGCATAGTGCAGTGTTTCGATTCTCTTTTTAATCTACAATTTAATCAATATATAAAAAGACATATTTAGAAAACGTATACTGACCGTACTGAAACGTACTCTGACCGCTAAGCCATGTAGAACGCATGGCTTAGCGGTCAGAGCGCTTGAACGGTTTTCAAGAGGCGCGGGTTCAAATCCCGCTGCGTTAAAATTTTTATACGTTTTCTAAATATGCCTTTCTCAAATTCCTTAGTGTGGGAATAACACTTTAAAAAATGTTAAAAAAATATAAATCAATATATGCCATCAGTATGCCACTACTGTCCCAAAATATATGTTTTGACACTTTATCAAAATGCTCAGTCTGGCCCCAAAACCTTTTCGCTCCTAAGAGGCGCCTTAAAACAGTTTGATCGATCGTATCTAAATCTGAATTGTCGAAACAACTGTTTGCGAATCCTCTCAGCTACCGGTGTTTGGATACAGTTGATAAATGTATTGTCTACGTGTAGGGTTTACACTCGTAGGTTTGGTTAGGTTTTTTTTTATTATTAGTTTCGGTTGGGTAAAGTTATCCGATTTGAGTTTTTATTTTTAATAGCGTATTTTAAATGTATTATGAGATATTTTTTTTGTTTATTAAGTTTGACGATTGTGATCGCAATCTTCCATTAAATGTGCTATGCCTTTGTGGATGGGAAGTGGATAAAGGATATTATTAACAAAACATGGTCGAAATATTGTTTAACTAACATATTTGTGTATTTATGTGTAATTTAATATTATATATAAAATATACTTGTGTAATCTTCATTAAACTGAACTAAGTTGTTGTTTTTGGAAGCAGCATTATATTTACACGTACTTGTGTTTTTTTTTATATTTATTCTATATTCTTGTTAAGCGCTGATTAAAATTTTGCAATGCATTATCTAATAGTAACTCGATTATATCGAAACGTTTCCATATTGGCGGGCAGTCGGTAGCTTTAAGCAAATATGATTGTATTAATACGTGAAGAAAAAACTTTAGACCGCTTTCTACAAAAAAATGGCTGACTGTGGAGTTTAAAATTGGGCATAGTTAAAGTTTTTAGTTAGAGTACGTTTAATAGAAGGAGTGCAAAAAGCTTATGTTTTTTTTTACAATTACTCATTAGAAACATATATTATATTCATTTACACATATATTTATGTACATACATGTGAAACGTGTATCTGCTTATAATTAAATACTGCAATACATATAATTTAGAAGATTTAGAAGAAAGCTATATTTTAGACAATTATGTATTGCTTTTATAACATATTTATTTAACAACAGATGCCGTTGTGGCGCAGTGGCCTAGAGCGTTTGCCTGTAAACGCAATGGTTGTGGGTTCGTTTACCATTCAAGGGCATGAATATATTTTAAATAGTTTCATTTCACTGCTTTGAGTTGAGTTCCGCCACTCAACACGCAATGTATCTTCTTAAACAATTATTGCTGAGAGTGTGATGTCAATAACTTTTTATAAATTAGGTTATATTTCTTGAACTGGTCATTGTTTTTAAGTTTATTTAAAAAAAAAACAAAGAAAACCACTTTCTCGATGTAAAAATGATATTGTAATATTTCCTTTCACACACAAAAACTTATTAACACAAGTAACGTTCAGATTTACGGCTTAATATCACAAAAGGCACGTGTTGCATGAATGAGATGAGATTTCGCCAAGAAAATGTAAGGGTCAATAACCTGGATATAAGACGATTATTCAAGGTAAGCCCCACCCGGGGATGATATCGCTGACCGTATTCTGCGAGAATGTCAACTTTTCAAAGGTTCTAATATTTCTTTAGTGTTTACATGGATTAAATAAGTACTTCTAAAGAAGAATGATAAGTGTAAAGTGGATAGGGTGTTTTCTTAATTTTATTATATATAGATAATGTTTTTATGGTTTAATTAATGGTTATAGTATATGAAATAAAAATAATTTTGTTTGTTTATTATACAAATATGTTTCTTATTTTTTTTTTTTATCTTACGTAGACGATTTTTACTACGTAGCGGGACTCTAATCCGTGCTGATGGGAAACCAAAAAATAAAAGCAATTTTGTCTACTCTTCTATATTCAAAAATATACACGTTAAACGTTAAATTCGTCGCGTTTCTTAACATTCCTAACAGCACACAAAGGGTCGCTTTTGTACCGAATGCGAGCTAAATTGTTGTGCAAAACTCATTTTGCAGCCATATATTGTAACAGTTTATTTTTTTTATAATGCATCTTTTAGGATGTGTAATTTATCCCATTAAACGTGCTTCCACGTTATAAGCATTTATGACAGTTGACAGAAAATGTTTCTTTGGTTATAATAATAGAGCAATACTTATATAAAAACAATAAATAAATGAAGTACAGGTTAGAGGTAACCTTGGTGCTGTGGGACCGCGTCGGACTTTAAACGCGATTAATTGTGGGTTCGATGCCCACTCGGTGGAATTATTTTGCTTTCTTCACTCTGGTTAGGTAATTAGGTAAATAATAATAATATTGTTATTATTTCAAATATACCATCCTATTTTATAATATATAAAATATCTACATAAAATTATGATAAATCAGAATAAATTTTGATACTATAATATCATATATATTATAAACGTAACTGCTCTTTTAATTTCACAAAAAACTATACTCATTTCGTTTCCCTTTATCGCGCTGTATTTGAGCGCAAATAGGTCGCTTGCCTCGGGCTGGAGTACGGCATGTTTGCGTTAAGCGCTCCTAACTTTTTATTAAATTCTGACTTTACTAGAAGATATTCCAATGGGTAATTTTAACTTTGTAAGTGGTTTAGAATAAATGAATAAAGAAAAAGAGAGTCAAATGACGACTAGACTTTTACACTTACTGCCAAATGGCGTATATTTTACGATTATTATTCCGCTTGAGTTGAGTTCTGCCACTCAAGACCCCCAGTGTCTCAGTGATTTCGGACGGGATATGGAGAACGTAGTGACGTGACACTAAGTTCTTTATGCCTACTCCGCTATGCGGGAAACTGTTATATTTGAATTGACGATCTTAAACACCTTGTATCTCTTTGTAACAGGAATAAAACGTTCATATCGATACATTTTTTTAAAGATTATTTTCTTTATTAGTCAGTCCAATTAACGAATGTAATCGAATTCCTCGGGGCGAAAGTTATTTATTGCGAGCATGTTTTTTATAATTCAATAAAAGTCATCAACAAATGAAATTCGTACGTTATCAGAGCTTTATGCAAATCGTGACCAATGCACGTCATGCAACATTTTTTGTTGCAAATATAAAGCTCGTTTAATATTCAAAGCTTCACATGAAATCGTTCCCTCGTCTTTCTTTAGCCTTCGCGAAACGGAAGCAGGTCACTTTTGTGGTTAGGGGGCCGAGTTTATCTTGAAGTGCTTGGAATTTTCTATTGAAATGCCGAAATGTGTATAGGTTTTGAAAATTTAAAATGCATTACTCTAAGAATTTGATGATGAAAACCTATAGGTTTCAAAATTTTTTAGAAGAAAGAATTTTCAAAACCTATATACATTTTTTTGGTCGTCTACTTTGGTCAGATACAACCAAGCGTTAAGACCCGCAATTTTTTAATATTCCGCGTATTATATATAATAAGAAAATAATTTGAAACGTTGGTTCGGTTGGAAACTTTCTAACACCTGGGACCCGATCCTGAAAACTTTGAAGTCTCCATAAGTAAGTCGAAGTTGAAGAGTAAAATACAGTTAGCTTAATCTGTAAGAATCCAGGGAAGCACGCGAGGCAACTAAGAAATCGTTGGCGGTAGTTTGATATACTAATTGCATTAACTGACAGACAAATGCCACCTCAGTATTTTACCACGGACTACTGTAAAGTGTTCGAAACTTTGGGTTTTCAAAAATGTATTTTATAATACCAATAATATATGCTATTACTTCGGTTAATATAGTTTATATAAAGGGTAATATCGCGGATACACTGGACAATCGCGTGTATACTCAGACACTATTACGACGTTTCATACCTTATTTTTTAATTATATGGCTATGTGTGCATGTGTAGAAATTATAGTAAAAGCTTTTTACAAGAAGCTTTTAGCTTTATAGCATCATTTTTGCACAAAAAGAACATATTTTACGTCACTTTGAAACTACTGTATTCGCTTTGTTTCTATCAAAATTACTACGAAACGAAATCTTAAAATCTTTATATTAACGATTTAACTGAGTTTTTCTACTTGTTACCAATTTTTAAATACTGACGTTATCATATCGATCCGCAGACCCAATAAAAATTTGATTGTCGATATTATCAAATAGTATACAATAAATCGATATTTATAAGGTAATTAGCCTATTATTATTTATAATCTGCTATACAATTATAAAAAAGAAATATAACATATTTATTGTATGTCTATGTTACAAACCGAAACAAGATTAATAAAATCAATATAGCAGAAACACTATCATGAGTTTGACACACACTTTTGTATTAAGTGGCATGCATAATGCCAAGGCAACAAGTATTTTAAGGACAGAATAGAACTAATAGTAGTAATAAAAAATATTTCACATAAACCCTTATAACGCTGTATCTGCACCATGCGCACTTCCGGGACACGTCCTTCCGGTGTCTGCATCCGGATGAATCTACAAGAGATACATGCATATGTTTGTATGTATGAGACTATAACGCGGTAAAACTAGAGCAAAATAAAATGTTGTGTCAGTGTGCAATTTTTTTTTATGTAAGCTTCGTTTACTACCTGGTCATTTATTTCTTTACGATATATTAGACTTATCGAAGCAAAGCGTGTCAAATAATTTTAACTATGACTCGATATCAAATCTCTCTTAATGAAGCTTATTATGACACAGATAAGTTGACTTACTGATATAGATACTAGGTTATTCTGTTCGCATACATTGATATTATACTCGTTATAATTACAAACTTCAATAATATACGAACAAAGTTCACAAAACTCAAAAGCGTTGCAAGTTTTAAAATTGGATTAAGCTCCAAACTAGTATTAAAGCTCTGCGAGCTTTGTATGTTTTTAAGTTTGGTTTTCAAGTTACTATATTTCTTTCCTCGTAACACTTCCTCTTCTATAAGATGCACAAAGAAAGTATACCTATTTTTAAAGAACACTATTCGCTATGTGACTTGTCTAGATGGAGAATAAAATTTGACTGCCGTTGTGTGAGTTTGTTATTGTTACACTCAACACTCGGAATGTCTTGGGCGGAAAGTGGTGAACTGAGTGTCCTTTCACTAGGTTATCTCCGTTTAGCGGGTTGCTATGCAAGGAAAAACGTAAAGCTCAAAAAAAATTGCATATGATAATAAATATTTTTTAATTTATTATTTATTTTTATAAAATTTATTTAATTTTATAATAATTATTTATTTTTCTATTACAGGTAAGCCGCGAGCCGAAGATAGCGCATTTGATTAGTACATTTAAACGTGAATATTATAAGGTAAATTGTCATATAATATTTTTAAGTATGGCTACCCTGTACCAATGAGAAAATGCTAGAGTAAGTAAGCTACTATAGTAATTAGGTGTTGCTTGTTATAAGTCTAGTTCGTATTATTAAGTTAATTTTTAAATGTTATAATGAAATATCATATAGTTGTAAAGTGGGAGGTTTCGTGAAATGATTAATATAATGTTTTTTTATGAGTTATCAGGTAATAAAGCAAAAGTAGGTAGGTAGGTAGTGAGAACCTAGTATTCAGACACTACGTTATTTACTATCTCTTGTCTTAAGAGAAATAAGGTTTAGTGCCGATACCTCACGTTGCTTATGCTTTGTCTAAACATATCCACTATTGGGAATTGTATCTTGATTGTATGTTACTGAGAGATACTTTTTAAATTTTATTTACTTAAGACGTTGCCAAAAACCTTGATCTTATCTTATTTAAAAAATTAAACCGATTACACGCGTGATTTTAACTAATAATATTTAAAGCTAAGCATATTTTTTCTCCTATTATTATATTATCCGTTGGCCGTTTTTCACGCCTTACCTGTTGAGCATTTCGAGCTTCACTGCCTTGCTTATTATAGACTGGACCTCACCTTGTCAGTACTGCACTGGGCCCCGATACTGATACATTAATTGTGTTAATATATTATTTAAATTCTAGTAAATAGTGTGTTATATATAGTTTAAATGGAGCGTTAAACTGTGGATTTCTAAGACTGTTTTGTATTTATCTCACTGACTCGCTAACTTGTGATAATCATCCTAATCAATTTAAAGTTATAGTTTCAGTGGTATTATATGGTGATGCTTTGGTGATGTTTTTAAAGTGTTGTAGAGTGGTCGCGTATTTACAATATTTGCGTATATTTTGACAGGAATATAGTTTATTGAGCCATAAAATTATATACTAACTAAAGTAATATATTAATTCAATTCAATCTATTATAATAATTCGATCAATTTGGTACTTTTGTTTTAAAAATGTAGAAAATTAACAATTGAATAGAAAAAGTAATTGAAACAATTAAGAAAGCAGTTTTAAATATTGGCCACTTTAACGCAAGTGAAACCAGTAGGAATATTAATAAATAACAGCAGATAATATATAACTGTAGTATCGAATATGAACAATTTTTCATTATCTTGGTATTGTGAATATAAATAAATCGTAAGACTTTATACAACGTTCAATTGCCTTATGAATTTATTGAAGTTATTAAAACTTTTCATTTACTCTTATTTTCCATTCCGTCACTGCCATATTTTACAAAATAGATAATGAAAATCGAATTAAATATATACTACGGGATTATATGTAATTGAGTTATCCTACTTTTTTATTTGTTGTACGAACTTTGCGTGTTGGGCGTAGAGTCCAACATCACACTTTCTTGTTTATTATCTTTTATATAGAGCGGACAGTGTCTGGCTGTAAACGCGGTGACTGCAGGTTCGATCGCCACTCAGTGTACTGATAGCTAGGACTAAGCTAGGAGAATAAAGTGTTTTGACTCTAAATTCCCTCTGCCACCCTGCTTGCGAGAAGCTATAAAAAAATAATTATAAGTATATATTCACAAAAGTCGTTATATTTAAAATGACAGTAGCCTATACTACAAACTCTTTGACTATTTTATGTAAGTACAAGGCCAAATTATTACATTAAATATTTGTTTCTGGGGATCAAAGCATGACGTCACGATATTGATTTCGGTTCTGCCAATCCACCTATGAATTGTTTAACGTGAACTAAGCGACATCAATCATGTTGTCAGCTGCCACGTAGGTTGAGTACGTTATTACTATTGAATGTAATCGTATTAGCTAAGAATAATAGAGTTATATTAATAAATTAAGTTTATATTGAAATATTTATTATTTGCAACAAAAAAACTGTTGCCTTACTCCGTGTATATATACCGTTTTACAGTAGTGTTATGTCACTATTTATAGTTTTACAAAAGTGTATGCCAAACACATCGTAGTGTGTGTAATATGTAATACTTTTTTATTTAATGTATTGTATGTAATATATTATTATAAAAAATAACTTTTTGCATTTCTTCTATGAATATTTAATTAAAGTTTTATATACATATGAATATTTAATTAAAGTTTTTTAATATACAAAATTTCATGCGGATGAAGGGTCCAACGTTTTCCCTTCACGTATTAATATAATAATTACTTAGTCTAAAACGTCCTGGGAAATAAGTCGCAAAAATGTGTCTAGTACCGCTCGTAATTAAGTGTAACTTAAATATACTATAAAAATGAGTTATGGTACATTTCTCATTTTAACTATTTCTTGGTAATATTTTTCGTTTAAAACCTAAACGCTCTCTCTCTCTCTTGAAATTCGCTCCAATAATTTCTAACGGAACACATTGTTTCTCTACATGTAGCTCGTATACAACTTGATATAAAGTTGCCATAACTCTAGTATTATAGTTATATATGAACGGGAAATTCAATATTTTGATATGTTCTCGTATACACTCGTGTTGGTTTATAATAAACATTTCGAATAATTTAGGTAGTAAAAGAAATCTTTGTGGATACAAGATCGGTATCAATGTTGGTCGTAAGTTCATATTTATGGATATATTTTACATCAATATATATATTAAGCTAACCTGTCTCGTTATATTGAGACCGATTAGTACGGCACAGTCTTTCTTTTAAAAATACGTATAAAGTATCTGTGAAAATAAGAAAAAACTATATCAGATCGTTCTTCAAGTACGCAAAAATTAGAGAAAAATCGATTTTTTTTTCTTTACCCTTAACAGAACGAGGTAAGAAGTGTCATTTTTAGAATGTTAATAAAAACGTTCTTCAATTTCCTAAACGTGCGAATAACACAAAAAAATTAAAAAAATATTGAACTAAGATATAATAATAATAATCCCTTATTTTCACATACCTCTTACAATAGTTATTAGTAGTGTTAGTAAATATAATAAGTACAAATAAATTCAGAAAGGACATATTATGAATTAATTGTTAGTAATTATAATTCATATAAGTTTTTGAGATATAAATCCCATTTCCTCCATTTCGCTCCACAACAGTTTTTTTCCAATCCTACAAACCTGTCTCTCTCCTACAAAAATAACATAAATATACAAAACTATTTTATATATAATCAATGTAACAATATTTTGTAACCCTAGATTACTTATCACAGTCATTACATGTACTCAAGAGTCATCTTTAAAATATGGTTAAATAAATATATCAGTTGGTTTTATGCCTCATCTATATGTACATCCATACATATGTACGTAACAAGACTTCACTCAACAAAAGCAGTGCACAATGGCACTTGTCCTATCAAACGCTTCGCTGATCTTTTATCTGTCATTCTCGAAGACACTTCGTAATACATCCTCTTGTATGGCGAATATATAGTATAGGTCAATTTTTTTTTACTATAAAAATATTAGGATAGGAAGTGAAAAGGATAAGAAAAGGGTTTGATTTGATTAATTTAAAATTTTATCTATACCTTAGCTGAAATTTGATGTTTGTTCGTAACGCTTTTTTTGATTCCAGTATATAATTTAAGTGATTTTCCTGAATATATGTTTTTTAACATTTTTTAAAATTTCAATACACATTATTCTACAAAACAATCGTTTGGCAAAAGAGAATGCTATTTATTAAATATTATGAACATTTTTTTAAGTGTTATTCGCAAACTAAGAAAATTGAAAAAGACATATATAGAAAACGTATAAAAATTTGAAAGCGTTTTCTTTAAAAAAAAAATGTTAAATAAAATTATAAGAAATGTTGTTCGTCTTCTCTTAGTCTCTCTAGGGTCCGAACATATGATATACGATATCCTTTCCAAATACACGCTCTGAATAATATATTAAACGTGTCAGTCTCGTGTAACGAAATACACATTTTTACAACAATCAATTAAACCAATTTAGGACAGCTTTGAGGATTATGAGATACGTACTTAATCCGACTTAATGGTGTGAATGTGATAATTTGGAGTTTTCTTGCTACGTCACGTCGCTATTGGCTTAAGGGATTTAGGGATGGAAAAGCTGAGTTTATCCTGGATTAGTATATTATAGGACAGTATAGTCAGAATATGTCGGTATTTTTCTTTTACTTATTATTATTTTTTTTAATCTACCTATGCATATAAAATTGTAAATTGGATTACATTTGAATTAAATAATTTATTTCAATACTACTACAAATTCACATTATAACCAAAACAAGATTGTGCAGTGAGGGAATGCAAAATACAAGACATTTACTTTATTCCACTTACGCCGAAAGGCTGACGTACTCGTAGTACGTACGAGCAAAGACAAAGTTTAGCTTTTATTTTCACGACGCGACGCGGACGGCAAAGTGGAGTGAGCTTTTCAAGCTTAAATTCACCCTCCACTTTGGTAACAATGAGATAGTTGACATATTTCCCTAAGTTTCCGTGTTTTTTGTGAGGGATGCACGGTGTGTGTGTTGTAATTATTTATTTTATGATGTTTGAATTTGTTTATAATAAATATTTAGGTTTTTATATATATGCAATTTGTTATAAAAAATATTTAGGTTTTCAAATATATGCAATTTGTTATAATTTTTTTTTTATATGAATATTTATGATACGTTCATATTTCTAAATATGCTCACGTATATTTCATTTGCCATAGCGATGCCTGTGACGATTGCAGTTCTCGACGGTTTTATTGAAAATAAGTATTTATTAATTGCATAGGACACTCGTGTTGTACGACTAACAAGATCCTCCTCCTCCTTGCCAACCCGCAAAATACGAAAGAATCAAAAGTAGACAGCTCGCCCACACCCGTGGTGGTCGTGGCAAGGACGTCGCGTTCATGACATGGAAATATACTATTGTCACATATCCGTGTAAACATTTCGCAAAAAAATCAGACGCTAAGAACTAAGCACTTAGCGTTGCAAGATTTTCTTACATTGAAAAAGACATATTTAGAAAACGAATAAAATTTTTTAGAAAACGTATAAAAATTCGAACGTAGCGGGATTCGAACCCGCACCTCTTGAAAACCGTTGAAAACTTTGAACGGTTTTCAAGAGGCTCGGGTTAAAATCCCTCTGTCTTTTTCAATTTCCTAAGTGTGCGAATAACACTTTAAAAAATGTAAAATATATATATATATATTTTTTCTTACATTGATCGGTAAGGCAAGCATATCAAAGCCTTTAGTAACAAAGAAAATTTTACACTCTATATTAATATTATAAGTGAATAATATTAATATAGAGTGAAAATAATTGCCTGTATGTCTGTGACGTTTCGGCCAAACCGCCGAACTCATTGTAGTTAAATTGGGATGAACATAGGCTACTTTTTACTCCGTACTTTCTTTTAGTTTTTCTCATAAATTTAATTGTTTTACGAAAAGGCCGCCGAAAACACTAAACAGGTACAGTTAACGCGCGCGAAGCCGCGAGTGGGTCACTAGTTTAAATATATATAGATTTAACGTATATTCGTCGTTAGCAGACAAAATAAATTGTTAATTCACTAATAATGCTAATGAGCTACTGTTATTTTTACAATTTCGGTTGCAACGTGATTGAACATTTGTGATGCACGACACTTACATAACGCGACCCACATGAATGACCCACATCAAAATAATCAATATGCCTTATATTATAATAAGTAGGCGTGTATGTTAATGCAATGGCGCTTCTCAATAATTTAAATGCAATGTAAACATCTTCGCTGTACTGATTTGAAGTCATATTGACTTCGAAATAATGTGATTGTTAAAAATAATCCGTACGCGAATCATTTCTTTGAGTAATATTTGTGTATTGAGACACTAGACATTAATGAAGTAAATAATTTATCTGTATCTTAGGAATGCTAAGGTGAATATGGAGCAGTACTATGGGACTTGTGACTCGTTATTATTAAAACACATTATTTATACTGTCGAAACTCCTATTTTTATAACAAAAAAACTATAGCTAATATATTCTGCAAATATATTTTCAATATACTTAGTATATTATATGCTAGAGAAAATATTGGTTTTAGTAGCGCCATACTATGCTAGCGTATGCTAGGTAGCGATATTATGAAATAAAACACGAGTTTTTACGATGGTCTTTATATTGAATCAACTCGCGTATTAAGCTATTTTCACGTGCCGTTCGTTACCGATATTTATGTTCCTACTCATACAATATATACTTCGTTAAAAATCTATTTTAATATACATTTTGTTGAGTTTTAAAACAACATTTAAATTTTATTGTTGATTTGTTATTAGTTTTAATTAGAGAATGGCTAATGGAAAGCTTTAACCCCCTTTTGGTATGTATCTGTTGAGTCGTAAAAGTATATGTATTGTCCCTTTCTTTTCTAGTATAGAATGTATGAAAAGGCACTATATTAAATATACGTCTCAGATAAATAAACATTAGTAGATAAATGATAACATAATTAATTATTAGTATATAATATATTGACTGTATGACGAATAGTGATAAAGGGGTACCTATACAGTAAGTCGTTATTTTTATTTAAATATTCTTTCATTTTCACACATC
Source organism: Podotricha telesiphe (assembly GCA_038994665.1). Classification (NCBI taxonomy): domain Eukaryota; kingdom Metazoa; phylum Arthropoda; class Insecta; order Lepidoptera; family Nymphalidae; genus Podotricha; species Podotricha telesiphe. Next base: position 481,166 of record JAOYRR010000431.1, on the reverse strand, counting down.
TAGCGTATTTAGCGGGGTAGCTATAAACGCTCGGTTCTCCGCTCTCTGTTCACTTTCTAAATCCAACGTCGTCCGTACTCCAGGGAGAACCTAGTGTCAAGACACTTTTTTCTCGACTTTCCTTTCCTGACTGATCAGCGGAGCAATTACCGTTTTACATTTTACCAAAATGGCAGTAATCAAAATCCTTTTAATTTTTATAAATCTATTTAGTTTAATTTAATTTGATGAAATATTTATGTTAAATCTATTCAATTTATATTAAACTTAAGAAGGCTTATTTGGATATTTTTTACATAATTATCGGTTAAATTGCTTATTGCGCTATGAGTACAGGTTAAAGATCATGATCGTTCGTACTGATATTATACTGTTTGTGTATCTCTGCTTCGCTAATTTATATCTCTTAAGTGGTATGTCTCACATCCTTATTCCATATTCATATTATAAATGCGAAAGTAACTCCGTCTGTCTGTCTGTCTGTCTGTCACGTCGTCACGGCCAAACCGCGGAACCGATTGTGGTGAAATTTTATATAAATAAACTTTTTAATTTTATATAGATTACTTGAGGGATTTTTCATTATTTTACGAAAGGGCCGCCTAAAATACGAAACAGGTATAGTTCACGCGGGTGGGTCGCTAATACATATATATTTTACAATTTATTTATGCTTAAAATTATTGATATTATATCATTATCAAATAAAAATATTTAGTTAAGACTCAATTTCTGTACAATATAGTGTTTTATGAATGATGCTTTACGCTGTTTTCCGTATAGCTGGGTAGGCAGAGAGAACGTAGTGTAGTAATTTCCCCGAGTGGGAACGAACCCACAACCGTCGCGTATACAGTGTCACACTGCGGCACCGTGGCTTCATAAGTAATTTATTTTAATTAGTTAACACTGAATTTCTCCATGGTTTAGTGTTTTATAATTTTGTTTGTGATATGTGAATTCTATTTGGGATATTCACATTTAAAATAAGAAGCATTTGGTCAAGCAATATGCCTTAGACGTGTCGATTTGTATATGCGGAAAGTATAGAGTGGATTTTTATTTATTTTACATTTTTTTTATTCGCACACTTAGGAAATTGAAAATGACATGTTTAGAAAACGTATAAAAAATTTAACGCAGCGGGATTTGAAGCTGCGCCTCTTAAAACTGTTCAAGCGCTCTTAATGCTAAGCCATGCGTTCCACATAAATATATACATTAGTTTCTTATGTATATTGCCTTATTAATTTTATTTCAATCTTGTTAAATTAGAAATGTAAGAAAGAAGAAAAACAGAGGCAACTGCAGAACAACGTTAGAATGCCATATTTATCTTATAAATAACCTCCTTTGTATATCACGTCACGTAATTCTATTATAGGTATTATATTAAGCTAGTTTTATACAAAGGAACATTCAATGCTAAGATTATTGTTTGTAGTTCTTGATGAAAAACAAACTTTCTTAATTTATTTCATTGAATTAAAGTTTGTAACTAAATTGAACTCCAGTTTAGTATATTTTGTTTTGTTAAATTAAAATTTATACATAATTACAATTTTACGACAAACATTACTTAGTAAATGAGTAGTTTAGAAAGAACTGCTTAGTTTGTTATTGTTTCTTATCAATAGCCTCGATTATAGCAATTACGAGTATCGACGACATTATTTATTGTTAGTGTGCTCTGCTATTTGACTGGTTTGAAACGTGTTAAAGTTTATCACGTACTGTATCATACTGACGTTTTATATTATATTATATTTGTGTAATCTTATAGTATATATATAGGTACGTAAATTATTATAGAAAAGAAATATGTTATTTAGAAGGCTTAATTGTTTTTAAAAAGTTTAAGATATAATATATTTATCGTTTGAATTTCCCATTCAATTCTATAATTGAAATAATTTTTGAGACCGTTCCAAACTTTTTAATTGAATACACATTTTTTTTCGATTAGCCCGCTACTCGAGTTTAGGGAGACTAAGTGTATTGACTTTTCTAAATAACACTGCGAAGTGTTGTTTTTGTAGTAGTGTGAATATTAGTTTTTTTTTATTAATATAAAAACGATTAAAAGTGATCAATTTCGCAAGACTAGCTGAGAGCTAGTAAGTGTTTCCAAGTGAACGTTTGAACAATCAAAATCAATCCCCAAACAATGCGTCACCGTGTATTGCCACTGTTAGCGCCTGTGTTTCTATCGAAATTGTGGAGACGACGACGGACTAAAGCGATCGAGAGATTGCATGCGGTATGTTAGACGTTGTGTCCAAAATATTTGTTTGTTAAACATGAAGACTATTTCTTAAGATGTAATCGTTGTTGTCAGGCCATCGTGTCGTGGCACAGTGACTTACTTAGACTTTAAAGGTTGAAATGGTTTTGGGTTCGATTCCCCCACACAAGATATAAATTATATTTCAATTATTTTCATTTTCCTGTTCGGGTAGGACAAAGTTGTAAGAATTCCGTCACTCAACACGCAATGTCCCGAATTTGGGCGGAAAACGGTCAACGTAGTGACTTGACACTAGATTCTTCCTGCCTGCCCTTATTTGCCCTTGCCCCAATATTTCTCCGGAAGCGGAAAAAAAAAGTCAATTTTATAATTGCATGCAATCAGGATATCGACTTCATAGCGTAGTCAATTATTAACTAATACCATTTCCGTTACCGGCTTGAATCCCGTTTAGATAAGCTTACAATTAAAATATTTTTCCGGTTTTATTAAAAACAAAACACATAAGATTTAATGTAAAAATTATATGTAATAAAATAAAATATTTCTCGCAAGTTCCTTTGTCAAGAGGTCAAATTAAAGTTATCAAAGACAAATTATTAGTGATTTGTAGAAACAGATTATGATATTGTATATTCATATTACAGGAAAACGCTTAGTCGTATTGTTTAAATATCGTTTACAACACATAACGTTTTTTGTCATCATGTGATTCATATGAAACACGTGTTTATATGGAGCAACATTTGTAATTTAATTAGTTTTCTTTTTGGAACATGATTTTTGGTTCTGGTAGCGGTTGTGGGTTCGGTCCCTGTGCAAAGACAAGTTTCATTGTACTTGTCTTGTAAGTTCTAGAGCTACTTTAGAGAAATGAGAAAAAGAGCAAATAGAGAAGTTTTAGTATTATTGTAGTTTTAACGTTTGTTTACTAATTATAGCCTTATCTTAGAAATTAATAAAAATATTTTTTATAAGCACTAATATATCAACTGAAGGCAGACTTTTAGCTTTACAGCCAGCTGTCTGAAATGGAGCTGTTAGAAATAGAACTTAGATAGATTTTTTTTCTATTAACATCTTTTTCTATCATAATATAGGAGAATTTATTTAAATAGTGGGAAACTAAACAGTTGGTCTTTTCAAATATAAATTATAATTACATAAATAAATTCATAATTATCATTGTTCTTCCGAATGAGCGTGTACAGCTTTTATTTTATTTGGAATCAGTTAAAAGTTGAAATATTTTCTAGGTACGAACATAATATAAGTACACCTATTTTTCCTTAAAAGTAGCGCTTTACGATACTATTAGTGTAGGCTGTAGAGCTTCATTTATAGCTCATTTTTTTAATGCTGATACTATTTCAACGTTTAGATACTTAATTTTTATGTAATGAAAACGAAAATAACGCTCACTGTTTTGATGTGTTTTGAAAAAAAATATACTTTGAATATTTTTTTATGGTTTTTATTAATGTGTAACACTAATCTCTGAAGTGTGTAGTGTTTGTATATTGTTGTGTGAAATGAAAGATTGTTTTTGTATTAACGCTATTATTTTTGTGAGACTTCCTTTATATATTTTTTAATAATTTTATATATTTTTAAACTAATCTCAATCCTTTTAGGATAAAAATGAAATTTTTGAAAAAGTATTAAAATTTAAATATATATTCGTAGTATATTTTCATGTTACATTAACAGATATTGTACTTGTAAACAGTAGGAACACTGTAAACTGTATTCATATTTGTTAAGCATTTTACATGAGAAAATAGTCGGCATTTGATAAATCAAACATTCAATATATACTCACAAATCTATATCTAATTATATATTATGTTTTTAGAGCGCGTCGGAGACATCGGCGGGCGCGGGTGGAGGCTCGTCCGGTGGCAGCGCGAGGGTCTCCTCGCGATCTAGAGCCTCTGAGGAGCCGCATATCGGTTAGTTACTTTGTATTTCATTAATATTTTATTTATTGTTCACCTATTAAATATATTTTTAAATGTACTTTAACTTAAGTATATATAAGACTTTCGCGTTACTGAGTGGCTGACAGACAGCGCACGGCCAAAGCTACTTACTGGTCGTCAAAAGCTGAAATTTGGCATTTGAATTCCTTGAAGAGTGTAGGGGATCACTAAGACAGGGTTTTTATAGTCCACCCAAAGAAAATGTAAAATTTGGGTATTGGGTACTGAATTGAATTTAATTAAATTAAATTTATTTAGTAAAAATGAGAAAATTAAAGAAATAAATTGAAAAACAGCATAGCAGGGCAGACATGAGAGAACCCAGTGTCAAATCACTCCGTTCACCACTACCCGCTCGAATCCGAGACATTGCCTGTTCAGTTGCGAAATACAACGCTGTGGTTTGCCTTATCACCAGAGCGGAGAGATGAAAATAATTTAAATATAATCATTTACCCGCGTGGGAACCGAACCCACAAGAGTCAGACGCTGTCACGCTGCGCCACGATGACCTCAAGAAAGTCGCGAAAGCGCTTATTTGAAAAAGAATAAAACATGTATTTAATATCTTTGACAGGAAAGTACAAACTTTTGAAGACTATCGGCAAGGGTAACTTTGCTAAAGTGAAGCTAGCTAAACATGTCCCCACCGGCAAGGAGGTCGCTATCAAGATCATCGATAAAACTCAACTAAATCCAGGCTCTTTGCAGAAACTCTTTAGAGAGGTAAAATTGTTTTTTATTTACACGTTAACTGAGTTTTTATTTAAAATGATATCATTGAAAGGAAGATAGAATAGTGTGTAGTATTTTGTAATCTTTTTAGTAATTTTATCATTTAGCTTTATAAATACACGTGCGGACGTGGCAGGATTTGAATTTGCACCTTTTACAAGCGCTACCCACCGATATAACCAATTAGGCTATATTTTCATATCACATTATTACCATTTATCGCTTTAATATTATATACACTATATTTTGTAACATTCAACCAAACTCACAACAGCATTTTTAAAATTACTAGCTGACCCGGCGAACTTCGTCCCGACTCAGAATTAAATAATATTGTGTCAGAATTCAATAAAAATTAACAGAAAATTAAACGTTGGCGGAACTATTTTAAATATTATCATTTTCCCTATTGGAAATCGAACCCTAAACCAGACTGGTTTACAGTCAGACAGGGTCCCACTGCGACACGATGGCCTTGTGTCTACTATATATAGTTATTAAATTCAAATATTTATAATCAGGCTCTGGGCATTCATTTTTTATTTTTCATTGCAGGTACGGATAATGAAGATGCTCGACCACCCTAACATCGTGAAATTGTTTCAAGTGATCGAAACTGAGAAGACATTGTATCTCGTAATGGAATACGCGTCCGGTGGAGAGGTAAGCCTATTATTAATTATTAGTTTTTATCTACTTTTGTTCGTCTTGTTTTCTTACTATTAATGTAAAGTATAATAATTAGAAAGTATTTTGCCATAATTGTAGAAAATACCTTAATTAATGACATATTATTATTTTGTTTATTATTTCTATATTTAAACAGCACGTGTACACTAAATTGTGTGTAAAAATTAATCTCTATACATAATAAAAAATTAAGATATGTACATTATTTCAAAATACCGTATAAAAATATTGTTTTTGTACTGTATGTTTTATACAACTATTGAACTACTTAAATATAAACTTAGTTTAGTCGCACTTAGTTGCATCTTTGTATGATTTTATTGACTTCTAGTCTAAGGACAAATAAAAATATAAAAAACTTCTTCAAACTGTTCCTAATGGTTAGTTTTATATTCAGGTACTAAGTTAATAGAACTCCCATTAGCTTCTTCACGTATTCACTACTTCACGTATTCTGTGGAGGATTCGTATATAAAAAGTTTGGTAGCAAAGTGCTACTTTGTCCGTACTTATGTTGTTTATTTATTTTAGACGTAATATTAAGAAAAACTAAGTTTATTGTCTTGTTTTTTGAAATCCGATGTCTAGAATATTTTGATTTTATAAAATGATTGTAAATGCTATGGTCGTGGGTTGAATACAAATTTATTTCTACGTCACTCGTTTTCAGGTTTTCGACTATCTAGTTCTCCACGGTCGTATGAAGGAGAAGGAGGCGCGAGCTAAGTTCCGTCAAATTGTATCCGCCGTACAATATTGTCATCAGAAGCGAATCATTCATAGGGATTTGAAGGTATGTATATAATAGTTCATCTTGATGTGTTACAAATATTCATGTTTGTCTTTTGACTATGAATTTGTGAAAGACTAGCAGCTGCTCACAAATTAGTTTGCATTGACTTCAGTCCCACCAACATGCACATCACGCTAAACGACTTTTGGACGCAATTTTCTTATATATATAAACTTTTATACCTGGTCCGTTATGGTTCTACATTAGCAATTATACCCTAAAGCTTAAAAGCTATACAATAAAAAAGTTTCCATTCAAATCGGCCAAATAGTTCCGAAGATGTACGCGTTCAATCATACTGTTTTTACTGTTATATTATAGATAGAAGATTTTAGCTTACAGCAGCATATTTATATATATATATTAGCAGCAGCAGCATATATATATTATTATCCATTTTCCGCCTTAATAAATATATTGTAGATATATAGCGATATTTATCATCCTACTTTAGTGTATTAATATAGAGTTTTGAATTAAACGTTTCGTGGCATTCCGAGTCTACTGGGTAGTTGCAGTCGGTGTTAAATAATAATATGTATCATTTAAAGATATTCGTGGACGATAGGCACGGATATGTTGCATTTTTGGATTTGCGCAGTTCTATGCAAACATTTCTACGCATTTTCTATCTAGACTTTTATTTTACAACATAGCTACTTTTACTTATATAGATATTTTTAATGTATGAATTTTATGTAATTTTTTAAAATGTATTAATTTTAACGAGCTTAAGTTTAAGTGTATTTTATTTTGTCCCTTTTTAATCGTAAAGATGTTATTTTAAATTTCTATAATAATGAAAATGTTGTAACAATTTCAGGCGGAAAATCTCCTGCTCGACGGCGAAATGAACATCAAAATAGCTGATTTTGGTTTCTCCAACGAATTCACTCCGGGCGCTAAGTTGGACACTTTCTGCGGATCCCCGCCCTACGCCGCGCCCGAGCTGTTCCAAGGTGAGCTTTGATTTGTACGAGTGGAGAGCCAATGTGGTTAATTTGTTTTTTAGATTTGGCTTTGTGTTGTCGACTTGCGCACTTATTTTTTTTATATTTATAAATGACTGAATGTGATTGTGATATAAAATTGACACACTCTAATAATATGCTATTTTATAAATTTGTATAAAATAAATAAAGAATTAGAAGAAAATAATTATATTGTAATTATTTTCTTCTCCCGTACGAGAAAAAATCTTTTAAGTATTTAAGTTAGCTTATAAATAATCTTTCTACGTAATTTAGGTAAGAAATACGACGGTCCGGAAGTGGACGTGTGGTCGCTGGGCGTGATCCTCTACACGCTGGTCTCGGGTTCGCTTCCCTTTGACGGATCGACGCTGCGTGAGCTGCGCGAGAGGGTGCTGCGTGGGAAGTACAGGTGAAATATATTAAATAAAATTACTATTACAATTTTATTTATAATTTTTTTTTTATATTTTATATATCTAATTTGCCTTTGGTATGACTTTGAGCTTTCAAAACGCAGCGTTAAGCTCTGCCATTTAAAACACATAATAGGGAAAGACCCCCAAATATCTCCGTATAAAATTTCATCACAGTTGGTTAAGCGGTTTGGCCGTGATGAGATCACAGACAGATGAGCTATCTCGCATTTATAATTTATAACATTCGTCCCATCTCAGAATACCATTCTACATGTCAACGGACTGCGAGAACCTCCTGAAGAAGTTCCTAGTCCTGAACCCGGCGAAGCGCGCCTCGCTGGAGAGCATCATGCGCGACAAGTGGATGAACACCGGCTACGAGGAGGACGAGCTGCGGCCCTACGTGGAGCCGCAGCAGGACTTCAAGGACCACAAGCGGATAGGTGAGTGGCGATTTGCACACTTATTCACAACTAAAAGACAAAATAACTGATTTCATTGTTTAATGGAGATCATAAAAGTTCGACTCCACGGACACCTGCCTGTTTGACGAAAAGGAGTGTCTAGTTTGTATTTTGATTAGTTGAAATCGCAATTGCTCTCGCGAAGTGATTCTTTGAAAAAGTTTTTGAATAAAGAAGCTTTTTTCATACAAATTTAAAATATATTTCTTGTGATCTTTTCAAAATTTATTAATTTAATATTAAAATATTTATTTTATTAACTAACCAACCTCCCAATAAAATATGTGTAAGCATTTTAGACCTTTTCGCCTTGAATTAAATGGTAATTGGGTCGGTATTAATTAGAGCAATATATTTAACTTTTGACATCTATTCTTATTTGGAGCTATACTTTCATAATATTTAACTGTAGCTTTTACTAATAACAAACACAAGCTTAATATCTTGACAGTTTAACGTAACAAGTGATCTTACCTTGCACAAGTCACATTAAATGAGCTTTTGAATTATTTGAAGACATAGACAGCTTAATGTATACGCTTATACTAATATTTTGTATAAAATAATTTTGACTCGAAATAGTATATTAGGTATTTTGAGTGGGAATGGTTATCTAATTGTTATTATTTATAATATTCGAAGACATACATTGATGAAGTTTATATATCGTAAAATAAAAAAAAAATTATATATTAGTTTTAAATTTTGCGTGATAATTTTGACAGTATGTGTATGTGAAATAATAAATATGACAATAGGAACTGAATGGCATTATAATTTTCTATAAACATTGAAATTAGTTTTTTTACAGAACTTTTATTAACGTAATATAAACAAAACAATAAGCACTTTTTTGTATCGTAGACCTGTGAAAATTTAAAAATGACATGATTTTCATTTCCATCTGTTCATAATTGTATATAATTATCAGTCAAATTACTATTTAGCTATCCTAAATTATAATAATAGTATTCAAACATGAATTTCATTAAATTGTATTGATTTATTTGTATTGTCAGGTTAGTCAGTCTAATTTTGGACTCACACACAAATCATGTTTGTATTTGGAAAATTAAATGAAAATGTAGATGCAATTTTTCTTTAGGAACAATTCGATAGCCATTACAACTTTCCTTATAACTAACATGTAACTAACCTGTTGTGACTATGACGTCATCGTGACTCAATGGGATAGCGTTGGAGTGTATATATATACGGTATAAAAATCCGTTGTGGGTTCGATTCCCATTCGGGGAAATGATAATATTTAAATTAGATTGAGTTGAGTTTAGACCGATTGAGTCGATAGTGGGCTCACTCTCTGACTATAGCTCTATGCTATGTTGGGAAAAGCGTAAAGCTGAACATATAGGGTGTACATATAAGTTAAATGTAATGTTTAACGGTCGACATTTCTACGTTTCATGCGCGCCCGTACGCTTCACAGCGCAAGTTGGTACGTGACCGTTGCGCGGTACTAATGTTATTTCAGTATATGTGTATTGTTTTTGATGCCTGTCGTTTTATATGTCTTTTACGGATTTTATTTAGTATATTAATTCATTTAATGTTGTTTGAAAAATTACTCGTAAAAAACTCGTACTACAATTACTCTTAAGATTTGTAACAAATTTAATGGTGAATTAATTAATTAAGTTTATTGGTTAATATAAGTTTGGTCGAGGTAAAGGTTCGAAATCAAATAATATGTAATGTATTTTTTTTTTATATTATATACAAAAATTAACATCTAAAGACATTTAAAACGACAGATTTAATTTTTATTTTAATTACGCTTTTGTATGCATGCTTTTTAGCAGTTTTTTTTATTTAATAATTATTACTTCTTTGTTAAGATTACCAAATATTGTCGATTTTTATAGAAACTAATAATATTGTTAAAATTGAATATTCATTATATTATACTTCTTAAAGTCACTAATATGCGGTAAGTCTTACATTGCATGATTTCTTTACAATGTAAAATGTGTGGATTATTATAAAGTTTTTTTTTTGTTATTATATATAATTATACACATACACATATATGTGTGTGTGTGTACTAGCGTTTCAATATATTAGTTGATTTTTCTTAAATACTAGATATTTTGTACCTTAACATATAAAATGTTAGTTTTGTTAGTCCCCTTTACAGAAACTATAGCGTGTTCTAAAATGTGAAAGCATTTTATCAATGATTTATATAAATATTAGATTTTTTAAAACGATGGAATGAAATTTCAATAATTAGATTTTTTTTATTATATTCCGCACTATTATTTGTTTCATATATGTTATTATTTCGTCGTGTATATTGTGTCGGTGTCTTGTTTCTTTTTTTTTCAACTAAATTATAAGGATAATAATATGATTATATTGTTAATTGCTTATTATAAAAAACAAAACGTATAATTTATTTCAGATAGTTCTGAAAAATATATTAATGTACTACTGCAAAATTATTAATTTTTATATGTAAAAGTGATCGATTCTGCAAAGATATATCAAAATTATATCAGATTTATTGTTAACAAATATAACTTTAGCATGATAAATGAATGAAAATCCGCTAAATTTACCCAAAATCCAAGAATTGTACAAATACCGTACATGTTTTATATATATATTTTTTTTAAATTTTCAGAGGCGCTAGTGTGCCTGGGTTACAATCGACAAGAGATTGAATATTCCCTCGCCGAGGCGAAGTACGATGATGTTTTCGCTACGTACTTGCTGCTCGGCAGGAAAAGTACTGATGTAAGTAGTAAAACCTTGCAAGTTGTGGGAGTTTGAATAGGAGGTTGGTTATTATTGATTGATTGTTTTAATAAAATTCTAGTTTACCAAACTGAACACACTTTCAAATTAATGTTTATAATTGAACCTTCTACATATCATGCGTTGTATAGCCGGAGTCGGACGGCAGCCGGTCCGGCTCGTCGCTGTCGCTGCGCAACGCGGCCGCGCCCGGACTGCCGCAGGCGCAGCCCGGCACCAACGCGCACGCCGGTGAGTGCGCACACACGCACACACACACACACGCACACACACACACACACACACACACACACACGCACTATGGGGGAGGCCTTTGTCCGTGTGGACGCATTGGACGTGTTCCGGCTGATAATGATTACGTTGATTAACGTATCGTATTTTTAAGAATAATTTTCAAAATTGATTGTATATATTATTGAAATATATTGTATAACACAAACACAAAACTAAATTATTCATTAGGAAAGAATAATTAATTGCAATAATATTGTCTATTGTGCGTTTATTGTTTTATTATTGGGGTAATACTGAACATTTTTTAAGTAACACACATACACACACACAATTGACGTACGTACAAGATGCTTAGGTGACCAGAGATATTATTTATTAATATAAATATTAGAAGTTCACAAATTACACATAAAAAGAAACAAAACAAAATTATTTACAATATTTATTAATTGGAGCTATTTATTTACTGAGCTGTGTAAAGTAGGCTTAGGAGAAGTAACATTATTATGACTTTAATTAATGCTTCTTTACATATGTATTCAATAGAGAACAAGCTATTTATTATTTTATATATTATTATATATATATTATATATATTATTTTTAAGATATTTAAAGAGAAGTTGATTGTTTTTTTTTTTTTAAATTTCTGGCCATTTTTATCGCACAATCATATTTATATTTTTAACTTTATTTTTTTTTAATTTATTTTATTTGTTCTCTTTTGAATAAGCAACATACTTAATTAAGTAAATTGCTTAGGGTATAATTTTAATGATACAATATGGGCGAGCTTCATAGCTTATCTAACAGGATTACACAATATCGTATAAATTTTTAATAGTGAACAATTTTATATTATATCATTTGAGGTCCATTTGTTATAATACTGTGACTTGGAATTAAAAGGCAATTTACAATATTATTTGTAGTTCTTTTTTTTTTTTATTTTTGGAATAATACTATCCGTCCTGAAATAAAAGCGATAAAATCAATAATAGTTGACCTTAAATCGAATAATCGAATATATAATAAGTGTGTGAATAACACACTATAAAAAATGTTAAAAACATTGTATAAATTCGTTCCACTTCGATGTTTATTTTAAATCAAATTGGCACTTTTCTTTCCAAGCCGTAGTAGTGACTGTTGCTTTTTTTTATTTTTATTGTATATTTGTGTGCTTGAAGTGTCGTACACCCAACGCAACTGTACCCGTGACGTTTTCCTTTGTTCTCGTTAGTGCGTCTCTCAGTGTGTCCGTTTATTGAAGTCCTTCTACTTTTAGAACTTTGTTATATAAATATATATTGGTATCTAAATACTCTTCGGCATGCCTTGTTAAGTGTGGTAGTCGTGTATACGGACAAAGGTAAGTAAACGGAGTATAGTAGCGCCGGGTGTACATCGGGGCGGTAATATAGCGAGGCTACGCCCTCTACTAAACGATCGATATTGACGTGGTGATATTTCACATACATAGCAAAGATTTGTCTTTGAATACATATATGATTTGTTATCTTTGGTCCTATTGGCTCAACGAACTCATATTGGCATTTTCTCGTGACGCGTTAAAATGCGACAAGCGTGAAATAGCGCCGACCCATTATCGATCGTATACACTGCCGGCGACAGGCGGGTGCGCGTCGCCCTCGCACCGCGGCGTGCAGCGCAGCATCTCGGCCAGCGCGCGTCCGGCCGCCTCGCGCCGCGCCTCCTCCGGCGCGGAGGTGTTGCGCGCGCAAGGTAACCGCGGGCCTGAGGGTCGTCTTTGTTGCGAGAAATATTGCAATAAGCTACGGCGTACAGGATTTCATATATATATTTTTTCATTTAAATATGCATGCTTTACCTTTTTTTTTTTTGTTTAACCTATTGATTTTTGTTAGTTGTTTTGTAGACGTAAATAACGCTACTTGATTGTTATTTCTAATGAGAAATATACACGCCGCGCGCGCAAGTTGTGTTTGTCACTCGGGGGATCAATTTCGTACATGAGGGTTAAAAAAGAGGGGCTAAAAAGGGTTGAGTCAGTTATAGGTACTGACTGTTAATATATATATATATATATATATATATATATACACGCTTCGAAATGTTTTGTAGTTACTATGTAGATGTAGTTTTATTTAGATTTTTTAAATATTTACATTATTAGGTCCAATTGAAAATCTCGGGCGAGATATATCTATTTGATTTAAAATTATAAAATTGAACTTATATTGCTTCATGAAATATGACGTAAATGGTAATTTAACATTAAACATGATGTTTAATAGTGCCATGAAATTAGAAATATCGTGCTGTTTCTTATTCAGGAAAACGCTGTTCCAGCAAAATTGACGATCAGAACCCAATCTAGGCTTTAGCCTTGCATGTTCGTAAGCTTAGTTTAATTGTTCGTTCTACTTTAGTACGGTTATACAAATTGCATGTAACACTTATCATTTGTTTATATTGGCACCCAAAATATTATTTAATTTATATAATTATTATTGGTGAATTAGGAGTTAAATTGGATAAGATCATCTTTTCTGTGATTTTTTTATTACGTATTTCCGTTTTAAAATGTATTGCATGTACGTATGATGAAAGAATATATTATATTTTAGACATTATTATATTTCCCGTCTTAAACGTGTTTTTTTTTTTTTTTTCAAGTAAATTGTACTTAAGTGTTAGAACTATACTCTCTGTTTTAAAACTCTATATAATTCTTCATTCTTTTTAGTTTCATATTCCTTATACTCAATCCTCATAAATACGATTACAATAGAAAAGCATGAAAATACGACCTTTTGTTTTATTCGAAGATTTCTTCTAGTTATCGGCATGTGAATTCCTATTACGTATTTATTCACTCTCTCATATAAAACGAATGGACCGAATTTGATTGAATTCTTATAGGAATTATAACGTAGCTTCTCACCTGTGTAATGAGTTTTTCGAATATTTCTAACTGTAGGCATACATTCTTAGGAAATAGTTGTATCCATTCAAATTCCTTTTTTTGTATAGAATATAATATTTTAAGTTAGGAATAGATGAACGGAAATTTATAGCATAACCTTTTTTATAGGTTGTTAGTTTTTTTTTTAAATATACATTAGTACAGTGAAAGCTTATATGCTGTGCAAAGAGTAACTAAATATGGTAAATACATAAAGATTTGTCGTAAGGAGCTTTCTCAAGGCTTTGCCACATGTTAATGCTTTTCATTTTGCAATCAAATACATATCGAAGCTTAATTAGCGCAATATTAAGTTTGCTTATTTCAAAAATAGTTGATTACCATAAAAGTTTGTACGTTCTCGCTTGTAGTTGACATAATTATTGAAATAAAAGTTTTACATAATTTTTTTTTAACGTTAATACTACCGTAGAATAGAAGTTAAAATTTTTTCTCACTGTATATTAATATTTAAATGTTACCAAGAAGTTAACTTAACTTTTAGTTTAAGCAAACTGATATTGGAGAATGATGATAGATATATATATATATATATATATATATATATATATATGATATGGCGCTTTTAACAATCACACATGAATTAACGGGTTATTTTTTTCTATTACGCCTTAGAACAGGACTAATGTGTATTGGTTTTGGCGTTACAGTGGGTACGACTACTAGCGCCGCCAACAATACAACGTCAACAGCCACAACCACCACGTCCAATTTTAAAAGACAGGTATTTTTTTATAATATTTTATATATTGTTTTGGTATTTGCAATTTCCAGTTTGTTATTTGCTCATGTTTTAATGTAATCAATATATTTACTTCTAGAACACAATTGACTCCGCTTCTATTAAGGAAAATACGGCACGGATCGCTCAGATGCAGGTAATTGAAGAGGGTTTTAGATGTTTGTTTTCGGACAATGCGTTAATTAAGAAATCTCTTGTCAGTAGAACTTTGTTTGGTATAACTTGTTAAATGAATATTTGGTATAGGTACAAAATACAACTAGACCAACTAGCGCCCAGCCCAAGTTGGAGCCGCGGTCTCGCACACTGACCGGCGGCACGCGGCGCGCTGACTCCCATCAGACCACGCACCAGACATCCCATCAGACATCACAAGTTGCACCCAAAATGTCACCACCCCATGATAACCCCAGGTAATTTGATAGTGGTAGGCTTTTTCGTCGTTGTTAGTAATTTCGGATATGAGCGGATCCTAAATGAGAGCTGTTGATAACAGATTCCTTTGAAAAAAGAAAAGGAAAAATACAATATTCGTAGCTGAAATTATCCTTGAGTACCGGTTAATCCGAAATAATTTTACCGACACCGATATAGTATTCTTCCTATATCCTCATCCGTATCCAGATCCGAAATGTTGCATCCCCTATCCCTATCCCGTCCCTAGCATGTGTACAATTAAATACAAAACATCTTAAAACCGAAATGGTTTGTGCTTATGATACAATATTCTTTTACGTTAATGTATAATTATTAGACACTAAATTAAACAATATTATTTAAGGCAAACATTAGAATGGGAAGTTTATTTAGATATTACCTTTTTAGATATTATTATATATTTATATAGGCATTGATGGGTAGTAGTCGTAAATATCATCTTTGAAGATATTTACATCTTAAACAGTTATGATATGAAACTTGAGGAGAATTTTGAAAACGCATTTTGTCTGAATTCATGGATGTGTTAGATAGAACGTGGTCTTGTAATTGTGTTTGTTCGTAGTAGATATATTATTATTTTAATGTAAAATTATATTTGATGGTTTCTAATATTGCTATAAATCATATATCGTAATAGGCATATCGTAAAGAATTTCGAAAAATCTCTCCTTTGCCACTACAATTGTAACTAATCGCCATTTTTACGTATTATAAATATACGTTTATAGAACTGTGCGCGTTAGTACTTTAGTCAGCATTTATTGAGACACCAAAATTAAAGTACTGTTTGCCATTACCATTTTTACCATTACTATTTTTACCATACCATTTTTTGCCATTTTCCTTTCATATAATATTTAAAATTACTGTTTCTAACAGTTTATTGAGTTTGATATGTTTAACAAAATAAATTAGTGTCTTAATACAATAAATACTAATACAGTGTAAATAGTGTGTGTGATTTAATTTAATAATATTAAAAATCTTTCGTATATTATATTTGTGGTATTTCCTTGAAAATATGTTTTTATTTATTATTATTGATTGATGCTATGATCTTAACATTACCATTGTATGTTAAGTTTATAATATTTTTTATTTAATATTATTGGGGTAACAGTGAAAGGTACTTATTTGTATAAAGCATTGGCATTCAACGGTTACGGCTATTTAATATAAAAAATATATTATAGTTTTTAATATTATAATATTTTGTATAAGTACTATAATATATATATATATATATATATATATATATATATATATGTATTCGTTTAACAACTTCTGGTATATGTTATATATAACTTATTAAATTCAATAAAAGGCTGCAGTGCTATGAATAAACATATATATACGTTTATATTTCTACGCAAGTCTGTATCTATTTTTTTATTATTAAACCTGAGTATATTAATTTTATATATTTAGATAAAAAAATGTGACATTGATTCCACTTGACCCCACTAAATATGCATGTACATTTCACACAAACCGGGGTAACAGTACACAAAGTGGGCAAGACGCGAAGGGCGCGGGTAACGGCACCAGTACGATCGCCAAGACGCACGTGAAGAGCGCGTCGATATCGTCCGCTAGCGGCGCCCCGCCGATGGGGGCGGAGCCCCATAACGCGTCGGCAAGGGACCTCGCACAACCGAGGCCAAGGTTTGAGCTTTGAGCTTGCGCGTTGTATTATTCGGACTTTATGGATGGGATAGAGGATTTTTGTTTTGAAACAATTATTAGATAATTTAAATTCTTTGTGTTCTTTGAAAGTTTTTAGATTTAGTATAGATTCTATTTTATTTTAAACTATTTGGAATGTAATAATATTAATTTGGTACAGAATAAAATAAAAATTAAAGTTTGTCGTTGAAAAATCCTTATCCGTTTTTTAGCGGAAGCAAGCAATAACAAAGCTTAAAAACAGCAATCACGTTTAGATTTGGTTTCCGTTTTGCAGCACATAATACACAGCTTTATTATATACATATATGGGCAATATATGTTTTTTTTTCAACTACGTTTAGGTTTTTATTTTTGCACTGGTAATACATCTTCATCATATTTATATTATTATAGAAATACTGTGATTTATTATTTTTATTGTATAAATCTTCTAGTAGTAATAATACTATAATTGACAATATTCTTCTAGTATATTTATTATTTATATCTTTGAATATATATTTTATTCTAGGTACCTTAGAATAAAATAATGAATGCTATAAAAAAATGCACGTGAAATGCAGATTGCATGATTGATATTGTGTGAATAGTGGTTTTATAATGATGATTATTATTGGTTTATTTCTTTTTAAATGTTAACTATACAAAAATATCTATAGAAACATATTTTTTTTATTACGAATTCGTGTATTTTAATAAACAAAAAATGAAGTTTTTGTAGATATATCTATTATCCTGGTGGTACTCTTGTCTCGGTGAATTTGTTTCGAAATCATAATTTTTTATTCCTTTTTATAATTTATGTAACTAATGAAAATAGGTAACATATAACATTTTGGATGTAATCAGCCTGAACTCCGCGCTGTCGACGGCGGGCGGCGTGTCGGCCAACGCGGGCGCGGCGCGGCGCGACTTCCCCGCCAACCCGACGTCCTTCCCGAGGAACGTGCCGTCGCGGTCCACCTTCCACTCGGGTGAGTTTAGAGCCAAAAATACATATGCGTTTAGTAAAAAGCGGTTACTTCAATATTACAAACAGACACTCAAATTTTATTTATTTGTACAGATTCAATTTCAGACTTATGCACTTTAGAATCAATGCCAAATCTGAAGTCGATAATATTATCAGTTTCTTAATATTAACTTAAAATTATCGGCCAATCTGACACTAGTAACAAAATCCAAGGAAAATATTTTTTCGTTTTATAATTAATCTATAAAGATATTTATTTTAATTTTTCATATAGTAGCTAAAAAATACATATGATAAGAATATTTGTTTATTGAAACCTCAGGTCAAACCCGATCTCGCGGCGGAAGCGCGGGCGGCGCGTACGGCGACAACGGCTCCCCCCACCAGCCGAGAACCTCCTTCTTCTCCAAGCTGTCGTCAAGATTCTCCAAACGGTAAGTTTTGTACATGCACAAATACACACGCACACACACGGTTATGTACATACTACATATTGACGAGTCCTACGTAGACTTGGTACATGTGTTGAAAACACAACTCTACTGTGAAGTAGAGCGATTTGAAGGTTTATAACGTTTTGGTCATTGTTCAAAGGAAATTATAAAAAAAATCACTATATGCAATATTCACAATTCAGTCTACTTAGGATCGGTCAATACACACTATTTATTACACATTACAAAGTTACATATATACTTTACACATTTGGGTTTTTTTTTTACCAATAATGCATTATTCTGATGTTTTGTTGAGGCTTAGTAAATAGATTTTAAAATATTTTCCACATACAATACAGTTTTACAGATTCATTTTCACATTTAACTATCGCTATTGTGTAATTTTTTCTAATATTGGTTGGTATAACTTGTTAACGGTGCTAAAGAAATATTCTTACATTACACATTATTGTTCAAACACTATTTATTATCACTAAGATATTAAACTACTTTTAAACTCATATAAAGCGGTTAAGGATTATTTATAAGAAGACAGTGAATTTATATGAAAAGCATGCTATATTGTAACTAGTTGATAGTTAAAACACAATATTTTATATAATCCTTGGCCTATTAACGAATGTGTTTAAAAATGACTAACAAAAATCTAAATATTGTCAATATTATACTTGGTGTTTACTGATTTACATTTAATTTCTCACAAAAAATCAGCTAAAAAATATATTTTTTTTTAAATTTGTTATATTTATACTATTGTATAACTAAACAATATTATCTAAAACAAAAATACACGACTGTCAACAAAACACTATAAACTTAATATTAAGTTTCTTCACTTCGAACTTCTCCTATCTTTTGTGACGTCATTTTTTTGTTAAACTACCCAGTTCGCTAGACGCTTATAAGCTAAACTCATTATGGTCCATTTTAGAAAGCTTCTGTGTTACCATTTTGATATACAAATTCAAATTATTCACATTTACAGCCATTTTGAGATGATATTTTGTTAAAAAAAAAAAAAAAACAAAATAAATGGTAATACAAAGTATGACATATATATAATCGTCGCATATTCTCATTCCACTCCACGCATCAATGTTAGCCGCACGCTTCTAGCACCTTTGTGTCTCATTTCCACTTTAAGCATCTCCAATATATATATATATATATTTATTTTTAAATACAACTAGAAATAGATTTTTTTCTTTAGATAATGGCGCGTCAATTGCGACCATAACATCTTATATCGATAGATTTTTTTTTGTTCAATAAAATAAAAGGGTTGTGGAAGGATTGCGTTTTAAATAGAAACAATAAAGAAACGAACAGTGTTTGAGGTCAATTTTTTCCATAATGCACGTTTTTTTTTTCTTCTATATATTTACCTATTTAAAGTCCAAAGCCTGTTCAGGATATTTGGGTTATGTATATATAATATAATAATAATAATAATGTTTCCATTAATACGTAACACACTGTCTGTCAATCTGTCACTTAATTTTTTTATTAACCATTACGTTTTGTGTCGCTCTGTGGATCATTAAGAATTTGTGTTTATATATATATATATTGTTTTTTTTTTGTATATATATATATATATATATGTATATACGTATATATTATATTTTTTGTTTATCATTTGACATTTTGTTTATTTGGTGCTCAAATTGCCTCCCTCTAAAGATTCCGAGCTCCGATATTTTTATTTGTTATATTTTTATTACTTTTTTTGTTCTCGCGTCAACACACGGGGATGCACGATGCTAAAAACTCCTACCTCCCATACATTTTATTAAGAAAACGCACATGAAGATGTTTTTTTTATTAATTAATTATAATATTGCGCGTCCATCATCTTGTTCATTGTCTTGAGAAATAACCGACTGTAGAGAAGTCCAAAGCATGATGTACCCCCCAATCTTTTTTTGTAACCTTGATTTTTTTTTGTTTATTTAACTTGGCTAGTAAAGTGTGAGCTGATATAGCTATGCCACCATGCTTTGAATGTTGTCTTAGAGCTTTACCGATAGTGATGATGAAGATCTAGCGTAAGTATAGAACGGCACGTGTCAGTCTGAGAGGTGTACGGAATTGTTTTTTTTTTATTATTCATACATAACACTTCGTGCATCCCCCACGTGTTTTGAGAAGACAATTTTTTTTCTAACCGTACGCTTCTACTAACGAGTCGACGACGACGATCGCGAGTTTTACTGCTTATAGTCTATCCACAACCCTTAAACGTTTTAATCGCAACGTGACGGCGTTTTTTTTTCTTATATTTTTTATCTTATTTTTTTTAATACGGAGGGAGCGTATAGTATTGTGCATCTGTGTTTCGCGAGAATTTTTTTGCGGTTGCCAACGCGAATACTGGCAACCGCCTTATAAGTGACACCGTTAGTTTAAAAAGTGAGCCGGATATAGAAGAGGGGGGCGATTCGGCTTCTGATTGGTCGATTCGCTCACCCGTTCCGTTCTACGCAGGTTGAATCAAAACCCCTGAGGCTTTGCTGACGTCCGTGATACGGAGAAGATTCTTTTTTTATATAATATATTAATATTAATTAATTAAGATAATCTTTATTCATAGAAACGTATGTGGAAAATTGTTATGCTATTTATGAGTTTTGTATTGATTTGTATCGCTTAAGTTTTTTTACTCAGCGTATGTTGTTAAGTGTCAATGTCAGTGTCAAAATTATAAGGCCAGTGTTTTGTTTGTCGAGTTGTTTTTTTATGGTGTCTTATAGAAGTTAATATAAAATAACAAAATATAAATATATCATTAAAGATAAAACTTAAAGAAATAAAAAAACCAGTAATTTTAAGTACTTTTTGATAAATTTTAACAGGCAGTGTTTATGCGCTGAGTAGAAAATAAATAGAACATTATTTCGTGGGAATTAAATGTGTAGACGTTTTGTTTTATTTTCAATAATTTAATAAATATTTAGATATTTTTTGCATCTCATTCGAGTTTGATTTACATAGTATTGATAATTTTATATCGCGGCGACATTTCTGACTGCATTTTGTATTATTAAAATACTATTCTTTTTCTTCTTCTTTTTTATAAAAAACACAAGTTTCGTTTATTGATTAAATTATGTACTTTTTATTTATATATTTCTTGAAAGTGGATTCGGGCTATTTTATTTGTTTGTTGTTGTTGTTTTTTTTTATTAAACAAAAAATTAAGTGATCTATATTAATGATATAAAATGTAGCGGAAACCTAGTCCCGTCGCGTGTCGCATTTCATTATAGTTAAGTGATATGAGATTCCTCATTAAGCGAACTTTGTACATTCCAGGGACTTTTATAGTTTTCTATTAACAATTGTTGTTTCTTAAACGTTTTAAAATTCGTTGAAAATTATAAAAAAAATATAATTAAAACGTTTTATTAAATGCAATTTGAAATAGGAACGTAAATTAGCACAAAAAACATTTTTTCCCTTATGTCGTAATATAGTTTTTGTTTGCAATAATTCGGATTTAATGATGGCTGAATGATAAATGTCATATACAGTAATCTATATAGTATGTTGTTATATATCTGACTTAATAGATATATCATTATTTGTGGACCATTTGGGTTGTTTAAAAAAAAATCAAAATAATATATAAACAATTTATCTTTTTAAAATTTTTATAAAGACTTATTATATAGAAAAAATCAATCAAGAAAATCTATTTTGTATTTAGTGGTTGCCCGAGTATATCATTGAATAGTATTACATATACTAATAATATGTGTGTGAGTTTAAAATAATCGTTTAGTACATAACTGTGGCCCATCCCCTAACGTCGGTACAAATACTCAACAGTAAATAATTACCAAGGACTCTACGTCAGGCGAAAATGACACGTATATTTTGGCATATCTAATTAAAATAACAAAACATTTTACTAAATCTAGTAAATTCTATTTTTTATAGACAAAATGTTTATAATATATGTATATATATATGTATATATATGTTTAATTATGTACATTTTTTGTTTAAGCCTTTTGAGATTTAACTCAATCGGATTTTGATTTATTTTTAATTGACAACTCAATTATGACGAGATAATAAATGCAAAAGTAATTATTATATTATGTTAGTATGATACAGAGTGTCCTCGTTTTAGTTAGTAAGTAGATATTTTTCTTTTTATATATATATATATATATATATATATATATATATATACACAATTTTCATGGTTTTCTTTTATAAATCAGCTTCAATTAGTATATAATGTATAATTATAAATCGCTGTAACATTTCGTATTTTCTAACTAAATATAAATTTAAAGTGTCTGTCTGTACATAAGTACGTTTGGTGTATGCAAGTGTATAACTAATTTTTGATTTATATTCATTTTTTGCATATAAAACTAATGTTGTATCCATTTTATATATTATATTAGTTTGTATATTATCTGTTTGTTTTTTATTATACAATAGTGTCTTGCATTTCTTTTTTGCGTATGTGTAAAAAATATCGATGTCGATATTTTGTTTTGCTTAAGCATTTTCTTTTTGTTTTATATTGTAATAATATAAACAGTATTTGAATTCTGTAAAATTAATGAATCGAACACTCATATCACCAGTATTCATATTTCGTTTGAAGTTAATTTTTAGGTGCTCTTTTTTTCATCTTTTTTCGGTAAAAAATTGCCCTTTTGACGATAAGTGGGTGAGATAAAAAAATAGATAGTCAAATTTATAGCATAATTTTATTCGATTTGCCTTAATTTAGAAAAAAAAGCCGGAGAACTTTTTACCTACGTTTTTTAAATATGATATCGAAGTATACAAATTTCTACGTAAGTGTCAGACTTCGACAGAAAACAATAAAACTTTCGACTATAATCTCATTTTACGGTGACGTTGTAAAAAAAAATATATCGCGATTTATATTTTTTGTTAGTCTTTTTTTTCAATGTTTATATTTCAATATGTATATCCTAATAGTGCTCATACGCTATAGGAAAGATGCAATACATTCAACTTCTAACCTAGATTTTAAGTCAATAATTTAATTATTCAAAGTTTTTTTTCGTAATGTACACTTTGAGTTTTCTTTGAGTCGTAAGATTTTTTAATTTTTTTTCGTTTATTTTTTTTTCAGATATTTTTTTTTTTACATTTTGATAATATATTCGATTATTATGTTAGACCTGTATAATTCCGTTGACATTTTATGTAATACAAATTTGAGCGCAACTGTAGACAGATTAAGAAAAAAACATTTTTTTTTATGAGATGCATAAAAAAAATTTCGCAAATTTTTTTTTAAACTGTGCACTTCAATTATGACTTAGCATTATTGTTGTAATTTGCGTGAAATTGAATGTGTGTTAATTGAAATGTAATATAATGATGAATGGTTTAGTAATGTACGTTTACCGCTTATCCTAATAATCAGGTTTTCAATATTTATGTGTTTTATTATATTATATAACCCCTTTTTCCTTTGACATTTTCATTTATTATCGCCATGTCACGTTGCGATAAATACAAAAAGATAGAGACGTATGTTTTTCATTTGTATGTAAGTTATGAATTAAAGTTATAAGGAAGGATTATTGTTTTTAATGAGATATAAAACCAATACGTTGTTTTTTTTTTAAATGAATTTATAGTATAGATAACTTTGTTTCTCCAAAAGCTTCTAGTTCATTATTACTTTATACATTTGTAGGTTTTAATAAAGTTATTATGTATATTTATATATAATTTATTTTATTATATTGAAATGGTAAGTGTTTTTAGACTATCAGTGTTGGGCGAGTCGGCCGGGCGGCAGAAACCGCGCATTTTTTCCTCTCTGGACATACAGCGGAGGTAGGCGCGGTGTATGACAGTTTGATTTTTTAAATTCCCGACACGATTCGGCGAGTTTGTGGCGTGACACATTATGCCAATATAGATGAACAGAAAAAAAAGTTTATAGTAGTTTTACACGGTTGTCGTTAATACAAGTTTTGTAGATGTTTTTTTGAATTCAATTCAATGTAGACAAAGTATTATTTTTTCAAGTAAGTTTACTTTTTTATGCATTATGATATGACGAGACCTCATTGTTTTACATTAGATATATTCTAATTTTATTTCATTAAATTAGGTGAACACGGAGATGTTAGTAGAAATAGATTAAGTTAATAAATTTATGTTATATGTGTCGTTCAAACCACAAATGAGCCACGTGACGTGTTCGATCGAGTTTTCATGTTAAATTTTGTGTGTTGTCAAATTTCACGTGTAATCCAACCAATTCAATTCAAAAATTATACGTGTAATGTTATTTCTTATATCATTTAATTTCATTATATCTATCTCATTTCTATTAGATATTCTTTTTAATTTTCTAGTTGACACTGATAAATTGAGCGCGGTGTTCAGTTCCGCACCTCAACACGCAATGTCTCCAATTTGGGCGGGAACGGAGTGTCTTAATACTAAGTTCTCCCTGCTATGCTGGAAAAAGCAAATTCATTTTATATTATAAATAAATACATATTTTTTCATTTAAATTTCAATTGTATAGAAATGATGAAGTCTATTTATGATTTTTTTTTTTTTATACTTAAACACATTATACTTTTCTATGTTCATTTTGAATAGGCTGGATTACAAACGTAAATAACAAAATTTAACCGTTGTGTTATTTTTCGAGTGGCTTTTTGTTTTAAATAAATTAAATATAATTAACATGTTTTGACTAACCTGTTGAAATGTTAAATGAATTTTATTAAGTATGTAGAGGTGCCATTTTGAAATTTATGGAGTTTATGGAGTTTGAACATTTTGAATTATCGTATTATTTATTTGCATGCGATAGTTAATATGAAGTTTCGTTTATATATTATTTATTTTGTTTGCCTGAAACGTCCGATGTCTTATTAGATATTATTTACAATTTGAACAGTTGTGGTGAATCCTAAAATAGTATTTATATTCGTTATGTTGGTACATCCTTATAGAAATAAATAAGATGATATGGACTCAAGCATGTCATAGCATGACCATGACGAAGGACGGTAAGTTCGGGATTAGCAGCATGGACTTAACTGTTCGAAATGTTCAGCAGATTTGGTGCCTTGCTTTATTATTATGTGCTTTTGTCTTGTTATTTCTTAATAAATTTATGCACTTTTTTTTTATTTATTCTGTGATATATTTATATCAAGCTGAACGTTTATATATTATATATGTTAAGTGTGGAATTCGTGTTTGACAGTATACTTAAAATAGACTACAGATTATGAATTCGGCTTGATATAAATGTCGATTAGTGCATCGCGTCCCGCCCTAGTTTTTAGCGTTAGTTTATGTTTTTCTGTTTTTAGGCCTATCGACGGTTCCACTCCGAAGCATGCCGTAGGCGCTAGTCCGCAAGCCCTGCTTGGGTAATTATCCATTGGTTCATTTTATTTCAACAATTTTCCAAATTTTTTTTTACATTTATTGTTTTCTTTTTTTTAATATCTTTTTTTTCTATTAATATGATACTATAATTTATTATATTCTTTTTAAGCAATTTCTTTTGTAATTTATCAATTTTTGTTGTAAGGATGTTAGTAGTGTTTTTATCTTATATTTTAGATAGCCATACGTTGCGCCAAGCATAGACCGTTTTATGCAATAACAATTATTAACCAGCTTACATCTACACTTCATAATCAATATCGCCGCCTCAACTAATATTATCCATTTCAAAACGCTTTCAACCTTGCAAATGTATTTTATTTAACTTCTAATAATTATTATTATCGACTATTTTAATGTTTTTTAATTTTTTAAATGTTTAAACAGATTGATTTCTTTAGCCTAGAGGTGGAGTAAATGAATGACTTTTCAATGAATAGGTTTTGATCATAAGTGATACATTTGTAAGACACGTACAACGTATTTTCAAAACAAAAAAAAAAGATATTTAAAATAATGTGTTTTTTTTTTAAAAAAATATGTCCGTATGTAGACAGGGGACTGAGGAACAAGTAAAGCCGCGCGTACTGAGATTCACGTGGAGTATGAAAACAACTTCTTCCAGAGATCCCAATGAAATAATGGCTGAAATACGTAAGGTGAGAATTTTAAACAAAAATCCATTTTTTTTTTAAGAAAAATAGTGGTTACGTCTGCTAGTTGTAAGTAATGTTATACTATGCGTGTATACTAGTGTGTTATTTCAAAGTTTTGGATGAATACAGAAAGGAGGGTTCGACAATAGGTCCACTCTGACAACCCTGCTAGGCGGGGAAAGTGTGTAGCTGAACAAAACTCTTAAGTATCTAGGAATTCTTTGTTATCTTTTAGCGTCTCTTGTATTTGTGTGGTAGACAAGGATTTGTCAACTATTTTCTCTATTTCGTGTCAATTTTGAGTGTCAGTTATAACTAATATTATGAGGAATTCAAAGTCGCTCTTATGTAAGTGTAATGTCACTAAAGTTTCATTTAAAACTACAACCATTGTAAATTATTATTTAAAATAAAATAACCAAGATTGCCTAAAAAAAAAAAATCTGTGTAGAACTATTATCAGTTCATTTTAGGACGTATTTTGATGGCGGCATTAGTAGGATTTTCAAATTTGGTTAGGTAGCATTGAGAGGAGCTCGGACAGTGGAGGCAAGATAATGCACATTTCGAAAGGGAAACCTTTCAGCCTACATTTGGGCCGCAAATCCAAGGCACCGTTCTCTGCGCTAATCCACGGAATGCTAAGGAGTTTCTGTTATTTGTATTGCAGGTTCTAGACGCGAACAACTGTGATTACGAACAGCGCGAGAGATTCCTTCTGTTGTGTGTACATGGAGACCCCAACGCGGACTCGCTGGTGCAGTGGGAGATAGAAGTGTGCAAGTTACCCCGCCTCTCGCTCAACGGGGTACGGTTCAAACGGATATCTGGTGAGTTTGCTAAAATTCATATAGTTTTGTGTTTTAAGGAAATTGCTTTAATAATATATGTTTTGTGCGTTTTCTTCACACGTCTTGAGTTATTAATAATTATCAATTTATCAATAATCAATATATTTATATGCAACAGGTTAATAATATAAAGCAAGGTAAACTGAGCCAGTTTCAATTAAATATGTGTTACATCTAAATCAATTATTTTTCTTATTTGTAGGCACAAGCATCGGTTTCAAGAACATTGCGTCGAAGATCGCGAACGAACTCAAACTGTGACTGCCCGGGAGCGTGCCACGGAGGCGCCGACGACGTAGGCCTTCGCCCCCCTCCCGGTCCCCTTCCCCCGCGTCGCCACCCTCGCCCTCCGCCCCGCCGCCGCCGCCACCGCCCCGCACCGACAGCCTCAAGCTGTCCACCGAGGACATGGTGCTCGTCGCCAACGCTGGCCTGCGCACCCCCTCGGGGACGCTAGCCCACTACCTCACTGCGTACACCCCGGACTCCTTCACGAGGAGTGACTACCTCCGACCCCAGCTGACCATCTCCACCTACAAGCCGGACTCCTTCACCAGAAGCGACTACCTCCGGCCGCCCTCCTCTCCAATACAGCCGAGGTCCTCCCTCTCACTTAGGACGGATAGCATCGAAGTGCATCGCATAACCCATACATCGAGCGTCCACCTGATAAGGCAAGGGCGAGTGCGCTCGCCTCCGTCGCTTGATTGCGACTGCCTGCCCGTCGACCCGATCCCCCCTCCGGAGCTGTTCGATTTTTAAATTTGCGTTCGAAATTGAATTTTATTTGAGTTCCAATTGGTGTTTTTTTCGAGACGCTCATTTTTTTGTGTCTTACGATTGCGATTGATCGGCCTTTTGTCGGCTTTTTTTGTTCGTAACATGGAATTTTCTAGAATCCAAACGATCAATCGTAAGCGTAAAGCGAAATCGATTATTAATACGTGTTCGTGGTTTTGCTCCTGAAGTCAATAGCTTAAGTGTTGGGTTTTATTTGTAAGGCCAGTGTTCTCTGCCACTATAAAAAATTCTTCATATTATTACCGTTACTACATTTTTTGTGTGTTTCTATTTGCCTTTGTTTCGATACGATAAAATTGTACACCATAAACTCAAAAGCATTTTGTGAACTTAGAATCGAAAAATGCTAATTTGGTTTATCGTGTATATATTATATTATTATTGTACTTAGATTGTTCGATTTGTCTATTTACAAATCGATTATTACTCTTTCTATTCGAATACACTGTGTTGTAACTGAGTTATAGATAATGCAATTCCCTTGTGACACTGTCAATGACATGTATTCTGTCTACAATAGTCTATGGTGGTCTAAATTGTAAGCTGCGTCGTTACATCATAAAATAATGAAATTGTTTTCCCCTACATCTTCTCTGTAAGCCGATCTTAAATTATCAATACATATTATAATGTATTTTAATAATCGTTTGTAGAGTAATTGAATTATCAAAAATATGTAAATATCTAACACTGTAGTGTTGCCAGATAATGAAATGTGTACTATAACTAACTGCCTTTTATAATTTTTCACAATGGCAACGGAATAGTCTTAAAATGAACTTCAAGACTTACTTTACATTTTGATGGATATTTGAGCGTATATTTTATAAGCGATGTGCCAAGAGCCGGTTCCAAATTACGAATATTTAGTTTAATTTCATTAATTAAACGCTCTCGTACTACCGTGTCTATAGATAATTTTCAACTTATCGTGTGATTGGCGGTTATGTTTTTTTTATTTTTATTTAATATATTATAGATAAGGGACGGACAGTCGGTGTGTGTTACCCGTAATCGATTTTTAAATATATATATATATATATATTATTTTATTTAGTTTTACCCATTTTTATTTCTATTTATAGATTATGGATGATCAAAGCACGATGTTGCAGTTTTATAGGTTTTTTAAAGACACCTTTATTTTTTGACTACGCGCTACGCACACCGACCGACGGATGTTTGTGCTATTGCTTATATATATATATTATTAATTTACTTATTTTTTTAAAAAAAAATGTAATAATGTACAAAGTGAGTTTGCGCTCAAGATACAAGTTAGCTTAGTGTTAATTATAATGTAATATGTTTTCCACCAATAATGACTAATATAAATGAAATATGAAATGGCTACCGTGTTGACGATTTGCAATATGTCACTATTGGTTTATTGAAATAAAATCTGAAATTGATGATTTTAAACTAAATGATAATTGTTTTATTTTGTTTTAACTGAAATAGTTTAACCGTAAATACAAACATGTGATTATAGAAGACA
Organism: Podotricha telesiphe; assembly: GCA_038994665.1. Taxonomy (NCBI): domain Eukaryota; kingdom Metazoa; phylum Arthropoda; class Insecta; order Lepidoptera; family Nymphalidae; genus Podotricha; species Podotricha telesiphe. The sequence goes on along the minus strand of JAOYRR010000431.1, from coordinate 451,345 downwards.
GATTTTTAAGAATACTTTTTGTCTTTTTTTTCCTCACTTTGTTAATTAAAAATGAATATTTTAAGCATTTATGGAATTGAATAATAATTTAAAACAGGCCCAGTGAAAAGCTGCAATTTCAGAGTTTATTTCATTGCACCTTAATCAAACTATTGTGCTATTTCAAGATCTTACCGCTTTTTAAAATGTAAGGAGGAAATAATCCGCCATGTTGGAATTGTTATTTTTATCCAAATATATATATATATAATTTTGTTTGTTGGCAACAGATAAAAAATATAATATATTTATATCTGACAGGTAAAAAATAATAGTGGCAAGATGGCGGACTGCACACGGATTGTAGTTATGTTGGATTTTGGCAGAATCACATATTTGTCATAGCAACGTAATTGTGTATTTACGCTTGAAACTAAAAAAAAGTGTGCGAAAGAAGATGGCAACACGCGGTCGCCTACAGTTGTCTCTTTCTAATTATAAGGCTGAATTAGAAAGTGTCAAAAATGTTCTCTAATGTAATACTACGGGTTGAACGCTCGATTTAGTCGCATTATTAGGTAACAAAAAAAAAGTAAGTTCGATGTGTATCGTATATGTGATGAAATTATTATGGACTTTGTAGTTATAGCAATAACGTTCATTATTGATTACGCGTCCGACCGCTGCACAGCCTTCGTTTCAAATACTTTACGTGATTTAGTGTGATGCTTTCTTTCATTTGTTTTTTATTTTGTATTTATGAGTGATGTTTCGCATACTTACTAGTTATAATATAAATATTAAAATAGTTTTGGTATGTATGTATGTATGTTTGTTTGTATTTCGTAAGGGCGGGCGATCGCGTATTTTTTCTAATAATTATTAAGTGTAGTGTTATTATACTTATACAAGAAATCACAAATCTGACCTTTTGGCTTTGACTGTCGCGTTATTATATACATAGATTAAATAATAATTAAAAACCGTAATTATGAAATTTACTCCATATGTCATGTATTGGCAACACTAAATAAAATAAAATTGTGGAATTCTATCTGAAGTGTGTGATGCGAGCAACACTGACGGTTTGTAACTAAAATATTTTAGTGATACTATTTCTGTTATTCTTTTAGACTTATTTATTACTTTCATAAAATGTATAATATTCATTATAATTAAATATTTCTTAACAAATACTTGGATATTTTATTTACCTTTGTTTTTTAATAATATCAAATAATTAAAAGCAGTGTTGCTAGATTTTGTTTTTATTTTTTTAAATATTTTTTAATTTATTGCCATAAAATTGAAATTTACCACGCGACATGTCAAGCCAGTATAAAGTTTACATATTGTAGAATATTATTTATATATTCGAGCTTTGGTTTATATAATTGAATAGTCGATCGACCACGTCGATTGTGAGTACTCAAGGAATAAATTTATTTTTAATTTGATTAGTGGTTTTTTTTTCTTTATGCCTTTTTTTTGTAAAAGTACTGCCTGTCTGTATTACCGGGAGTAAAACTTTACGCTTTTTTCCGCTTATCAGGGTAGTAAGAGAGGACCTAGTATACTAGGGCGGAGAAATAAAAATATTTGAATATATATCATTAGATTGGCAATGATTATTTAATAATATATAATTAGATTGACGTAAATATATAATATATATTTCTTTTTAACATTTTATATATATAAAGTGTTATTCGCAACACTAAGGAAATTGAAAAAGACATATTTAGAAAACGTATAAAAATTTGAACGCATGGCTTAGCGGTCTGAGCGCTTTAACGGTTTTCAAGAGGCACGGGTAGAAATACCGCTGTGTTCATATTTTTATACGTTTTCTAACTATGTGAATATAGAACTGAAATAAAAAAAAAACCAACTTATTAAAAAAAATTGGAAATAAACTAACTATACTTATATGTAAGTACGAAAAATCTTAATATTTATAATAGTAAAAGAAAAATAATTGTTAATATCAGTTTGAATATATTTTTAATAACTAACATTATACACATAATATACATTTTTTTCAAAATTATTCACAAATTACATTATGGCTCTTTCATAGTACACTATTAATTCTAAAGATTTTGGTTATACATTTTCCTTATTTACTTGTAGTTTGCACTCATTGCCCTAATTAAAAACACATTTGTATACAAATATTTGTTTAAATTAAAAATAATTCTATATAAGTAACTCGAGAGAAGATTTAAGTGCTTATTCTAAGCTAGATAATACTTTCATTAATAAATTCTTCATATCTCAGCTTCTATTCAGGGCTCCCGCAGCCAGAGAGCTTCGTGTCAAGAAACCTCGTTCCACACTTACAGGCATTACGTGTTGTTTATGTTACCAGAGCGGAGAAATGAAAATAATTTAAATATATTAATTCCCCCGGGTGAAAATCGAACCCTCAATCATTGTGTTAAAAGTCAGACGCTATCCGACTACGCCACACGACGGAGGCAGTATATTTCTGCAAATACAAAAATACAAGGAACTATCTGTTAAAACATTGACACGTTGGACACAATGTTGATTTAAATCTTATACAGATAATAAAAATAATCAATATTTATAACTAACAGTTAAATACAGATACAGAGAAACATAGAATATACTTATATGGTATATAGATATCTTATAGTTTAAAATAATTTATTATACTTACATAATTTCTTTATATGACTTAAAGGTTTATTTTGATAAAGCTAGAGTTAAGCGTTTAGTTGAAAGGTATATATTTTTGGGAAGAGTTTGGTTTTGCTTTTATTGTATTATTTTAGTTTTTTTTAAGAAGACTGGAAGAATTTGGTTGATGTCATTCTGCTTATCAGTTTTCGACTGTTTAACAAGTAGGATGGCAGACCCTTTCTTATATTTCGTTGTAATTAGACCAAAAAAGTTGACCAAAGGAATGAAAATATTGAATAGATTTAAACATTTTCAGTCACTTGCTCAACTGCGCTATTATATCCGTATTAAGTCCACATACCATTAGTATATTAGAGAAGTTCTCTGACTTCTGAATTGGAAGACTATACAAGTATTTTTTTGTACTTGTCTTTATAAACAAAACTAATATTGTAGCAATTTCGGCTTTACAGGCAATTGTTTTACAAAATGGCGGTACCTGCCAGCTCATACATTCTTGCTAAACGCGTGCTATGCGTACAAAAACTTAAGTTTTTTACAAATAGCAGATATACAGACATAAACTTTGAAGACTCAATGGAAAAGATTAAAGCTCATCAATCATTTTAGGTACATCAGGATGTTCTTGATTTCTATAAAAACGGAATATTTAGAAATCTAATATGTATATAACATTGGATTATTCCCAATCTCTTCACTATTTATACTATGATTGTTCATTTTTCTTGATGGGCACTCCGTCTAAATCAACTTCAGTACTCGGAATTAAAGGAGGCTTGAAACCTCCATACTCTATTCTCAAGTTAGTCATTTTAGGTGCTTTCTCCGTTCTCCGTAATTTTTCTGTATATTCTTTTTATTATTTTCCCATTGGTCGTTGTAGTTTTGTAGAGGAGGTGGTCCATAATACTTCTGATTGTTTTGTAGATAATTATTTGCTGCTTTATTACTCTCCGTTGAATTCAAATAGTGATAAGACGACGCGTACTGGTTTCCCCACCGGGTAGAATGGACAGGTGTGGCGTTTTGCAAATTTCTCAAAATATGAGCATTTGCGAGTTCAATTTGATAGTTCCTTTGGGACTCAGTTTGCTGTTGGTTGCTGTATGCTTCTATGTCTTGCGCGTAGTTCGGTATTGCCTGTTTATACTGTTCTTGGTTGTATTTTATATAATTCGCCACGTTTGTTAGCGCGTCTTGTGGAACGCCGTAACTGTAAATTGTTGTGGGATTCACTTTTTCAAACTGGTAGGGCTGATCGCTTTGAACCTCTCTATTATTAACTTCTCTATTTACTATGTAAGGTACTTTCACTTCAACGGGAATGTGAACAGGGTAAGGTACTTTTCTTTCTACAATTTTTTCCACCGGATAAGGGACTCTTTTCTCAACAGGATAAGGCTTGTCGACATATTTTGTAATAACCACTGGCTTTTCGACAATTTTCTCAACTACAGTTTTCACGGGATACGGAACATTAACTGGTACTTTTCGCTCAACAATCCGTTCAATGTGAACAGGATAAGGCACTTTTTTCTCTATGATCCTATCAACTGGATAAGGTCTAGGGACGGGAACTTCGACGCGTACAGGGTGCGGTACGGGCACTTTGATGTGCACAGGTTTTTCAACAACTTTGGTCACAGTCACAGGCTTTTCAACAATTTTTTCGACTGGCATCCTTATTCTTTTCTCAACTGGATAAGGAACTGGCACTTTGACTTCGTGCCGCACAGGATACGGAACTTGCTTTTCAACAGGATAAGGCACAGGGACTTTTTTCTCAACTATTTTTTCAACGGTGACCGGTTTTTCAATGGGAACGGCTACGGGTATGTGAGTTTCTACTGGCACTGGATAAAAAACTCTCTTTTCTACTGGCACTTCTATGCCAACCGGTATACCCACAGGAGTTGGTACAGGTACATGGTGAATCATTTGTTTTTCTATAATTTTTTCCACAGGGTAAGGAAAGTGAACAGGACGGTCAACATAGACTTTGTGTTCCACTGGATAAGGGACCCGAACTTCCACTGGGTAAGGTTGTAAAACCTCCACTGGATATGGCTTGTCAACATATCTTGTAACTTCTACAGGTTTCTCCACTATCGTTTCATAGTGAACTGGCACTGGCACTGGCCTATCAACTGCCACTTGCTTGACCACCTCAACTGGCTCTGGATAAGGAACGTGCTTTTCGATAAAACGATCCACAAACTTTGTAACTGGTACTTGTTTTTCTATAATGATTGGCTGAATTATTTTCTGTTCTGTGTTATAATAATTTGCGTAAGCATTACTATTCACAGAGCTAGCTTGTTCTTGCGCTTCTGATTGAGAGTTTTCACTAGAATTTGGGGTGTTTTTTGATTCTTTATAGTCGTTTTCTTCATAATCAGAATTTTCATTGTTATTATTAGATCCACCATTGTTTTGCATATAATTTGCCTCTTCCAAAGACAGTAGGTACTTTTGATATAACGACTTAACTATGCCTAAAGAATTATCTGTATTACTTCTACCTTCGTCTAAATATTCATGATATTCCACATCGTTAATGTGAGTTATCGCAACAGGTATGGACTCTTGAATTTCTACAATAGTTTTGCTAGCTTCAGGACTTTTTACAGAATTGGGAACAAATTCGCTGTCTGAAGTTTCGTGATCATCAACTGCATTGAAAATATCTGAATGATTTGCGTTAAATAGTCTCAAAGCTACTGTGATAGGTGCTAAGTAGTTTTGACTCACAGGACGTGGCGTTATGTTAACTAAGTCTTCTTCAGTTCTGTCATAAGTGTCATTTGTACCTAAATATTTTCTCACATCAATAACCTCATATCCATCTTCTATATATGGAACCATCGTCGACATGACGTTATTAACAATCTGTTGCTGGTAGTTGTCGTAATTTGAATCATCAACAACAATAGGTGAAGCGAATTTATATTCATTATTCGAATTTTGATAAGACTGCTCTTGAACTTCGGTTTGACTATTATCGTGACTCACAATATTTCCATACTTTGCTGATACAGTTATTCTATTCTTAGGATTTTTCTCGGGGTTATTGTAGAAATAGCTAATCGCCCGCGAGTTCGATTTCCGTCGAGGCTTAATTATATCATCGTTGTGATTATTCACAACCCGTTCTGCAGCATGATTTATTCTCAACACATCTTCGTTAGTTATTAGATCTTGAGTGGACGCTACTAATTTTGTAATACCGTCGTTTTCAATAAAATTGTTAGGCTCAGCTGTTGTGTGCGTTATATGTGTATGGTAATTATATTTCTTATTATTCTGATTCAATTTAATATTTTGATAACTGACCGGTTTATCTCGAGCTCCAAAGTCTCCATGAATATTACGGGGCTTGTAATTTTGTTCATCTATTTCAATATTCGAATGTAAGTTGTCTTTTTTATTTTCATTATAATCGTCATTATCACATTTATGATCTTTAAAAACTCGTACAATTGGGCCATTTTCTCTCGTATCTATGATTTCGTCACTATGAATGTCGACTGCCATTCTATCATTAGACCTAGGTATTTCTTTTGGATTTCTATTGCTATCAGCTTTTTCCACATTTGTTTTGTAGTAATTTTGTTGAGGTGCTGAATTTGTATAATAAATGTTAGGTAAAGATGTATACTGCACAATATCTTCATTGTTATTGGGCACTATTTGAAAAAGTTGTCCTTGAGTGGGGAATTGCTGCTGGAGGAGAAAAATTTGAAGAGGATTCTGATTTTGTTGCAAGTTATTGATTGCTTCTATGTGACTGCCGTTGGATATCTAGAAAAAAAATTAGAAGAAGGTAGAATTCGAAATAGTCTAAAAAAATCAACAACATAACAATATGGTTATTTTGACATTGTAATCCATTAAAATATTTCTTTCGCTTTTTGTATTTAATATTTTTTTATTTCTTACATTCTTTATTTCCACATCTGTCAAATTAAATATTAAATAATAAATTAAGTGTTCTATACAAACACCAAACCTGAGAATTTAATTCCACAGCGCGCTCACCGAGAGCGAAGTTAGTAGTATGCACGTGGTCCTGGTCGCTGGTGGTAACCGCCACGGCGCCGTGGTAGCCACTGCCATCGGCGATGTATCGAACTTGCTGTTCTGACTGGAATTTATATATATATCATGGATAATATTATCCATATATGGCCATATGGCCACGTTAATAGGAAAAAGCAAAATTAAACACTTAATCTTTACGAGTATACAAGCTTAAATAGAAAAAAATATATTCTTAAATTTTATTTGATACAATTGAACGTGAAAAACTTAACATACAAGAGACAGAAACAGAAACAGCTCAGGTGGTTTGGTGGTATGGGTCGTGGGGATGAAATGGTAAAAAAGATATGTAAAGCAAAGTCCTGAAGCTAGCAAAAGGAAGTCATAGAAGAAGTAAGAAAGACATCGGTTGACCTTCGAGAACACAGATGGACAGACAGAGAGATGATACTGGGGGCAGGTCACGTAAAAAATATGAGGACGGAGGGTGTGTATGAGGAAGTTGGTGATATGGCGAAAGAAACGTTCTGGGAATAAAGCTTGAAGCTAAACACGAAAGGAGCACTTACCTGTGGTAGTTTGACAAAGTAGTGTCCGACGGTCCCCGGTCCCGTTTGAGTCATCTGCCATCCCCATCGTACATTTGCATTTGCCGAATTCTGAAATGTAAACATTTGTTTTTTCTATATTAGTTTTTTTACATTACTATCTTCATGAAATAGATATTTTTCACCTTTTTTTAACATTATAATTAAATAGGTTCGATTTATCTTATACAAAGACATCTTTTTTTAAAAAGAATATCTATGTGCCAAAAATATAAATGAGTCTCTATACACTACACAGGAGTATAGACAAGTTCAACTTTTGAACGGATTTCAAGAGGCGCGGGGTCAAATCTCGCTGCGTTCAAAATTTTTATACGTTTTCTATATAAGTCTATTTCAATTTCTTAAGTGTGCGAATACTTTAAAAAATGTTAAAAAAAAGGAATATGCTTAAAGATAAAATGGCTATGTAAGAAAAGCCGCAGGCAACTATTATTTAATGACTTCGTAGCATACGTAAATTTTATCAATTTCCTCTCATTGCATAATATGAGATTGTTAAAACGGATACAATTCCCCACAATAATAACATGACGGAATGCTTCGTCTGATGATAACCGGTTTTTGAAATAAACATTTTGTTCAAGAGTTATATGCTCTTCTGATGTGTATTCTTACATAATTCTTGAAGTCAGCGTGTAATGTACATTTTCTTGTAATTGATATAGATGTAATTAATTAAAAAATAACTTCTATTTAATGTTGTCGTGGAAAAAATTACAACGGAAATCTAACATTCTATTTTTTCATTCAATAGGCTATCGTGGCGTAGAAAGAAAGCGTCGGACCGTAACCGCGATGGTTGTAAGTTCGATTTTCATTCAGGGCAATGATTAATTAATATTTATATTTCATTTATCTTCGCTCTATTTAGTTGAAATGTGGTATTGAGTTCCGATATCCAATACGCACTGTCTCGTATACGGACAGAAAGTTTGTCACAGACTACCCTGCTATAAGTTCAAATGGAAAATTGTAAAGTTACCCGATATTGTGCGTCTAACGGAAAGTCTATAAGACGTCTATAAGAAAGGAAAATATACATATTACAGATCCTGCATCCACAATAAATATTGAATTACACTCTTCCATTACCTAATCAGTAACTGAGCATAAAACGCTGAAATTTACAAAATTAAAAGTGTAAAAGTAATTGCTTTAGAAGATATTATAATCGGATTTATTCCATATATTTTAATTATTTATGTATCTGTGCCCCATGGAGTACTGTAAAATGTTTTAAATGTCGGATTTTCTGAAATATATTCTCGAATACTAAAATATATGCGATTATTTCGGTTACAATAGTATCATTTAAGGATCATTAAAACCAAATGTTTTATTTTAATTTTTTCCGCTTTACACTTAGCTGGGAAAGACGTAACCTCATGTAGAGCGCATGGCTTAACGGTTAGAGCGGTTGGACGGTTTCCAAGAGGTGAGAATTCAAATCTCGCGGCGTTAAAAAAATTATTCGTTTTCTAATAATATGTTAAACAGAGAGAACTTTGTATAAAGACACTCCGTCGTCCACTTTCCGCCGGAATTCGAGAGTTGTGTGTTGAGTGGCAGAACGCAATGCCGCGTTTTGTCTTGTACCAGAGTGAAAAAATGAAAATAATTTAAATACAGTCAATAAAAACTCGAACCTACAACCAATGGTGTTTGCAGTCACACACTGTCCCACTAAACGACGATGGCCTCACATTTTTAAAGTAAATTGTAACAAATTCTTCATATACAAACATTTTTACCGACATTTCAAAAAAATAAATATGAATTATATGAAACACGTTCGTAGGAAACGATACTAAGGTGAGTAAAAGCGAGGAAAAATGTAACGAAAGTGGTCCGCATTCACTGCCCTTTACTAACTAGTGAGTAGTACTTTACAGTATATTAAAATAACATTCATTATATTGACTTATAGAATGTTTTATTATGCTTTAATCTTTAATTTTTAAAAATAAATGACGTACGTATTTTTAAACGAACGCAGCGGGATTTGAACCTGTTCCTCTTGGAAACCGTACAAGCGCTCTTTCATACGTTAACTAAAAATATGTTTTTCAATTTCCTAAGTGTGTGATTAACACTTTAAATATGTTAAAAATAATTAATTATATATTTCTTAATTTTATTCTTAATAATGAAAGTAAAAATCGTCTTACATATGTAAAGGTAACGGGTTCTAATATTAAATGGTTCTAAAATTAAATAAAATTATGATCAAAAACATATAGCAATTTTTTTAATTTTTTTAATGTGTTAATCGCACACTTAGGAAATTAAAAAAAGACATATTTAGAAAACGTATAAAAATTTGAACGCAGCGGGATTTGAATCCCGCTGCGCTCAAATTTGTACACCGTTTTCTAAATACACATAGCAATGTTGGCAGATAGAACCTACTAGTATAACGACACTTCATTCTCAATTTTCGTCGAATTTAAAACATTACGTGCTGTGAGGTGGAACTTAAAGCCGCGTTATTTCTTATCAGATTGGAGAAATTAATATAATTTAGCCTAAACTATAATGTTAGACGCACTAGAACTAAACTAAACTACTCCTTTCTTATACCGTTAGACGCACGAGGGATTTGAAAATATTTTTTTAACGTTTAGTTCTAGTTCTATTTAGTAATAAAACATACAAGTTTCTTCTTTCGTGTCTTTCCTTGTAGACAAATTATTTTCGTCTAAATATTTAAATGTAATATATATTTACGTAATGCTACTTTTATGATTCTATAAAAAAGTTACAAGTATGTGTATTTCCTAATAAGATCGTATTAATTTAAATACACAACCTTCTAATTGGTCTTAAATTACCCATGAAATGGCTAAATCGTTTCGTCTGCAACATTAGTCTTGGAATTTGAAATCGCAATTGCCAAAAACTAATTAGCATGGCGTGTTCTAATTTTATATAGCTATAAGCGCAACGGCGTTGAGTTACGTCACTGTACATGCAATGTCTCAAATTCAAGCGGAAAGTGGATAAAGGAGTCTCTGGACACTAGTTTCTCTTTCTCTACATTGCTATGCGGAATAAAGTGTGAAGCGCAAATCATTCAATAAGAGCTTTTTAACAAAATAATCCTATTATTTAATTTCACTATTTTTCTACCCGTAGAGTTAGAATTTTGGTTCAAGATTTGGGATTAACTTAATAGTATATCTTATCCATTAAAAAAATAATTATCAAATTTCGTCTACTCTATAAAAAAAATTATATAAAATATACATATATATATATATATAAACGTGTCGAATTGAGAACCCCCTCCGTTGTTTTCATTGATTTATTAGAATTTTTATCACCGGGATTAGACTTTGTTCATTAGAAGTGCTATTCACACACTTTAAAAGTTGAAAAACGTGTATAAAAATTTTGGTCGGTTTCCAAGAGGCGCAGGTTCGAATCCCGCTGCGTAAAAAAATTTATACGTTTCCTAAAAATACACTACAATATACAACCTATCCACATTTATTCTAAACAATACGTATCATTACATATAGTTATTAGGTTTTTCAAAGGAACAACATTATATTATAAACATATACTTTGTCTTATCTTTGACTTTGTCACTAAGCTAGTTCTTAGTGAAAGGCACTTCCGGCAGAACAATGGATGAATGCTAGGCTTATTCAGTTCTATATCATATAAAGCCGCTTACAGGTTGAACTGAGTTTTGGCAGGAAATGTAGTTAAAAACGAACAACTCTGATTAAAAAGACGTGGCGTCGTCTTAATGTTCTAAGTTTGAGTAGAAAATGCATAACGGAATGTCTTAAATGCTAAATTTAAATTCAAGGTATAAGCGAAGTAAGATAAAAATAAAAGCGGTTGGCATATCTATTAATCTATATACAATTGTGTGATAAGTTACTTTCATTTTTGTATTACATTTTCAGCGATATTCTTCGATAGCGATTACATTTTAGATTAGTAGTTGAACGATGAATTAGAAAAAAAGCTTGGAGAAGATAATAAAAGGGACAGACAATTTTTTTTACGTGTCCTGAACAAACTAGCATCAGACCATCAGGTTCAAGGTATGAACATAATGTTTTGTCTTCAAACCCGGACATATGTGCAAATTAAAAAAAAATGTAATACAATTTTGAAGATGGCCGTAGAACTTGTACTGTAGCGGTAATACCGTCCCGTTTCTATCGTTAATGCTAATTAATTAAGTTGTTAGTATTAGTTATTCAGTAATCTATATATCTATCTCCTATCTATATTATAATAAGACAGTAAAAAAGTTGTGTCTGCCATTGAATATATTTAAGAAAATACAATTTAGGTGGATGTAAAACAGTAATAGCATAAAAAACTATGATCTTTTTCATTTTTGTCTCTTTGTACACGCACATCATCTTAGTTACTAGACCGATTTGAATGAAACTTTTATTATTGTATAGCATTTATGGCATACAATAATATTACAGCTTCATGCTTTTTCCGGTATTACAGGGGCAAATTAGAGAGAACCTTGTGTCAAGACACTCCTCCGTTCTTCACTTTCCGCTCGAAAGCGAGACATTGCATGTTGAGTGTCGGAACTCAACGCTGCACTTTGTTTTAGGTACCTCTGGTACGAAACAACGAATACCCTGAGTGGCAATCGAACCTACTGCCTACCGCGTGGCCTCCATCCATCTACATGTATATAATATACCTATTAAAGTAAGTATAGCAAAATTAGATCAGATAAACATCAGCGTATCAATTTTTTATACATGTACGTATAAAAAAAGGCGCTAAACGTATTTTGATGTGCCTTTCACCAACAGGAAGTCTGGGCTTCCGGAGCAAACCCATCACCGGTAATGGCGTCTTACGACACGACGCTTATTATGAGACAATGTTACATTACCGCTTTACGTTTACAACACATTACGTTTTATTCGTTCTATAAAGTTCTCAATTTATTTGTTTTGTTTTTTAATTGAAAAAAATAAATTGCATTTAAAAATATGTATGTATGTATGTATGTATGGACGTGTAGGTCCTTTTTATTTATATATGTATTTTTTTTTTTTATTTTTTTACGTTCTTCAATTTCCGCTCGATATCAAGACTATGAATGATGACTGGTAGAACTTAACGCCGCTTATTCTTGCCCGAGGGAGGAACATAATTTATATTATATAACCATTTCCCCTAGCGGGCATCGAGTCCAAGACCAATTACGTTCACAGACGTGTCCCACTGGGCCACAGTGACCACAAGTATTTTGTAAGTTTACTTACCCATATCAAATTAACACTATCATATAAAAAAGTAACATTTAAAATTGACTGGATTTCAATATCATAAAATTATTTTAAGTATATCTCCGTGCGGAGTGGCACCCTCACAGAAAAATATATGATATAAAAAATGTACAAAAGGCGGCACACAAAGGCCAATGGTTTAATTTTTATAAAACATATATATATACTCACGTCACATGTGTGTTATCATCTTGTCTAATAAAAATTTCCATCGTACCGTACGAAAACGAAATCTAATTCTTTTCAACTAAATCAATACACGATAATTGTAAATTAGAAGTGCGAAGTGAACGTATTTTCATAACACTCTATTCCTTCACCTTTCGCTTAAATGAAAGACAATCATTCCCCCGTGAGTGTATCGAACCCACAACCATCCCGTTTTACAATGAGAAACTGTCCTTGAGACACGACACCTAGAATTAGATAATGGATATGTTTTTTTTTAAATACACAAAAGTCAAACCATATTCAAAATACAGCATTATCATAAATAATTAACTAAGTAAATAATATATGAAAACGCAACCTTACTTTATCTAACATCAATATTAGTATCTAAAAAAAAGCATCACACTTTTCCCGCATAGCAGGGTAGTCCCTTTTCCCGCATAGAGAGAAGCTAGTGCCAAGACACTCTGTTCATTTTTCGCCCGAAAATTACTGTACGCCTCGCTTTGACCAGAGCGGAGAAAAGCAAATAATTCACTGTTGAAGAATCCACAGCCAATCGCGTTTACATTCAGATGCTGCCACTGCGCCACGATAGCCTCAAGATTAATATCTACATACATAACTAGATGAATATCTATATATAGGATTAGGTAGCATTTAAACCGAGACACATCTAACGCCTTCAATAACACTTGGCAATTCGTGATATTTAAAAAAAACAGTTAATAAAATAAGCGAAAGTAAAAACTTAGCAAAGATCTATAAATCGATTTGCGATAAATCATTTAACACATTGTTACAGCATCGGAAATGGACCAGTTCCGCTGCTATGAGTTGCTTTATGTGAAAGTTTGGTGTACAATAGACTATATCTCTATATGGAGATTTGTATTCTATACTGGCAACCGGTTATTAAAGCAGTAGGTAAATCTAATAAAGTAATATTTTTTAACGATGTATTTTACTCAACAATGGTCGCTTTAGGCCTTTTGAATGATTGTAATTTTTTTTTTTGAATACGTTGATAATTAAATATGTGTTACATTTTAATGACAAAATTGTGTGTAATTTTTTTATTATAACTTTTTTGAGCTTCATACATTTTCCCGCGTAGCAGGGTCGTAGACAGAACCTGATATTTGTCTTGTTCACAGGAGCGGAGAAATTAAATTAATTAAATTAAGTTAATTCTAATATAACCGATTCTACTGAACGGGAATGGAATTCGCAACCAATTGCGACGTTATCAATATTTTATATTATCATACCTTACAGTAATAATCACAAAAAATTGTCAAATAAATTTTTGTGCAAAAGGAAAGTTTTATCAAACAAAGCGTAGGCTTGAAGCCGTTAGTTATAGGTTTATAATTTGAAATTTTCATATAAAATTTTTATTTTATAAACAATGTTCGTTTCATTTCATAACTCTTGCATAAATCATATAACAAATATTATTTTTAAATTCCAACAGGTTACGAATTAATAATTGTGAGATACAATTACACGGATGGAGCGCGTTGATGTCTAAATTATAGCGCGATCGGCGTCGAGCGGGAGATGTAACTATTTGATAGTAGCAATTATTGAAAAGTTGTTATTTAAATGTATATTAAGTAGAAGAGCGTGGGTTCGATGTTTGTGCAGAGTAGTGAAATATTTTAGATATTTTTTCATAGTTAGATAAGTATTTGTTTTATTATATCTGTTAAAGTATGGTATTTTTTTGCATTATGGTGTTTTTAAATCACAGTTCAGTAGTTTCACTATAATGGATATTTTTTTCAAATATTCCATTTCGACGTTTAATAATAAGAATTAATTTCAAAACATATTTAAAACACGAGTGTAAATTCGTAAACTCACATAGTTTCATATTGATTCATTTTACCAAATCTATTAGGATCGATACGAACTTGGCTATCCCATTTACTAAACGTATAAGGATATGAATTTCTAGAATAAAATTATTATATTATATTAATAATTATTCATATGAAATGCAAGAAATACTAGTTATTTCGGTATTTTTAACAAAAAACCTCGTAAAACACATTTTCTTCCTCATTGTAAGTTACTGATGACAGCGTTCAAACATTAATTCAGTAAAATATCGCTTTATTTGAAATTACTGTCAATTTAAATTTTTATTGAAACTTACTTAATGTTGGTTTTTTTAAACATCGACATTATTTACTTTCGATTTTCAAACATTTTAAACTATAATTGGCTTCTTCTATAACTGGCTGTTTTTTACGTATTTCTAGTATAAATGCATTCTCTTGTCCACTTCCGCCCGAATTTGAGACATAGCTTGTGGAACTCAACGCCGCGCTTTGTCTTAGGTTAGCGGAGAAATTAAAACAATTTCAAATATAATCACACCTTCATTTAGTAATGTTCTTTTTATATAATTAAAATATTTTGCAAGTAATTCTAATGCAATACTTACAGAGTTGTCAGCAAACGACAGTTCGAGCTCTAATATACCACACGTGAATAGTATCCATCGCCACTGTAAGAAGAATTATAATTTCAATTATAGATATATAAATACTGAAATGTTGAAAGAAGTTAAAAATTTATTAGGCCTTCTCATTCAATATGTACAAGTTATTATTACAAGTCATTTTATTATATTAAAATTAATAATTTAAAAAGGTAACCCAACGTATTTTATGGTAATGGTTAAAAAAAATTGTACAAATTTTCCCTTCTCCCGCATAGCAGAGAGAACCTAATACATCAGCTTATTATTTTTTGCCCGAATTCGAGATATTGCTCATTGAGTATCCAAACTCAACGCCGCGCTTTGTCTGAGGTACCAGAGAAGTTAATGAAAATGTTTGAAATATAATGATTCCTCTGATTGGGAATCGAAACCACAACCAATCGCGTTTACCTTCAGACACTATCAAACTGCGCCACATTGTCCTATTGCAATTGTATTGTATATACAATTTTATTGTATTCAACTGAAACTAGAAGTAATGTTAGTATGTATAGATGATATGAAGTCCCACGTAGACTGGTACAAGTTACAGAAGATCGATTTGAAGTTGAATTTAAATAGCCATTTTGTATTTTAGGAATTTTTACAAATTTCTGACATGACAATTGCACATACAACATTTTAATTATTATTAATTTCAAATCTCTCTCTTTGAATGTTAAGTTTTTGCAATTGTACCAGTAGGACCCGACAATATCATCAAATTACGCCATTTGCTATTATTTATTTATTTAATTACTATGAAAGCTAGTGCCATCCGTAGGTCAAAAACACTATACATCTTAGCTTACAAAGTAATCTAGGTAATTACTTTATTGACTAAATTCGACTAGAAAGTAAAATAAATTAAATTATAAATTGAATTATAAAGGTAAGGCTTACCATCTTTCAGAGCCAGTGCGAAATTTCAATATTACAAACAAAGGCAATAAATCTGAAAAGAAAAAGAATATATATATAGATATTTAGTAAATACATAAATGCCATATAGTTTAAATATGCTCTTTTTGTTTGTTAATTACAATTTTATATAAAACAATACGTTAAGTAAAAACACGTAAAAATTAAAAAAATCGGGCAAGAAAATTAAATCACATCTTTATTAAAGTGTGGACTACGTACGGGCTTTCTAGGAGAAATGTTTATGACATTCAAACCTCTCCCTCCTTTATATATATAGAGATATACAGAGATATATATAGGATATACAAAGAGAACTCATTTTATAGAGGTAGGATGGGTTTTTATTCCATCGTCAAGCTTCGTTTTGTCAGAACAGTGGAATTAATACTTTAAATATAATCAGTTTCCCAAATGGCGATTGAATTAACAGTCATCGTTGGTATACTAAAGTGCAAAGCCGAGACTGAAATTTAATGGTTTCTTTTTCCAGCTTATAATATATTCCAGGATAAACAGAGAGACCTAGGTTCCACCTCTAAGCCTGCCTAGATAATACTAGTGTCAAGTCACTCCGTTCTCTTTCCACCTGAATTCAAAACATCTCGTCGCTAATCGTCATCAATGTCGTCTTTGTCGCATTTGAGACATTCATAGCGAAACTCAAAGCTCCAATTTGGCATGTCATATACAAAAGTGGGGAAATTAAATTAACTTAAATAAATGTGATTCCCCGGAGTGGGGATCAAACCCACAACCGTCACGTCTGTAATCAGACGCTGTTCCACTGCACCACTGGAGATGTCTACGAATATTATAAATCTAGATTGAAAGCACATTTACAAAATTTTGATCAAGACCTATTCAGGTTTTTTGGCGTTAATCAGTAACTAGTAATCTAAGCTTTCACATTTATAATATTATTGGATAAAATTTTTAAAAAGATTATTACTTTACTTAAAATAATAGGTCAAGTTGTCTAAGACAGTGGAACTGTTATTTAAATATAAATATATATTTTTTAATTTATTATGAACATTGGGGTTCAGTTGTAAAATGAATGGCTTTGCACGATAGTAATAAATTAAATCCTTATAAAGTTATATGTATACTAACGAACCGCTCGCGGTTTCGCCCGGGTGAAATATAAATAAAAATAGCTGTTTCCTATTTTCGGCGGTATTTTCGTAAAGCAAGAACATTCCTGGAAAAACTAAAAAAAATGGGATCAAAATAGCCTATGTTCATTCCATGACCCTCAAGTGTCTCTATTTCAATTGGCTTAGCTGTGGCGGTATGGCCGTGATGATGTCACAGACAGACAGACAGGCAGACTTACTTTCGCATTTATAATATTAAGCATGAATAAATATGTATATTTCTAAGAAGCATTTTCGTTTTACGATCTGTTTACAAAAAACGCGGCGTTAAAGACCGTATTTGTGGGGACAGGTGTTAAAAAAACCCTTTCAGACTAGCAAATTTTTCATTAATTAAATAAGTAATATATCTTTTTAAGGGCATTTAAATGCAATGACAGGATAGAAGAATATAATCGGGTTATTGCATAACGACCCTTTGGTAATGTAGGAAACTGACCACGTAATTATGATTTAGAAATACAAATCTAGCCGCATATATTATATTACGAGTTACATATGACCATCGAGTTACACATTGACATTTTAAATCTATACAGCCTAGCGGCTAGCCTGTTTGGTTTGTTATTCTAAATGTATTTCTATTGCATTATCATGAAAAATATTGTTTTTTTGGCATTCTTCTCCGTACATAATTCTTCTTCGTTTCCAATGCATATATTCTCCATTTCCTTATATATTCTACATATAATGTGAATGTAAAAAATGTGTGGAAGTAATATGTTGAGTTTCTCACCGGTTCTTCTCAGCAGAACTGCCTTCCGAGCCGATGTTGCTTTGAAAATTCAAAAGTGCTTGCAAAAGTCTATTTGAATATTTTGAATTTAAATATAAGGAATGAAACGAAAAGTGGAGAAAGCCTATATTGTTTTATTATAATGCATTAGAAATAGATAAAAATAAATACATAAAATATTATAACGGGTCTGGATCCTAGTAAAATAGCCTTATAGCCTTCTTCTTAAGTACTAAAATTTTCTCCATAGTGAAAACCTAGTCATGTTACAGATCGCTCAAGCGAGTGGAGATATAGAATAGCCCTTAGTGTATTGAAATATAATATGGGAAAATTATACTCGATACGCATTTTACTATTGACCTACTTTTAGAAACGGTATAGGTGTCGTACTTTAAGCTGTATGTATTATTATAGTGGGTTCAAATCCTTTACTTACTTATTAAAACAAAAAAAAAACTGCTTTAAGCTTTTTCCTGTATTGAAGGGTTGTCAGAGAAAAACTGGTGTAATGACATACGGGGCTTCGTTCTCGCTTCGTAAAATCTAGATTTTGTATGTTGAATGATGGAAGTCAATGCCGAATTTTGCATTTCCAGAGCGGAAAGCTACAAGGGTCCAATTATAATATTTTTAATCATTATTTTATTTTATGCATTACTAAAAACCAACTTTTCCCCCAACGGAATTTGTATCTACAACTTCGTCAGCCACGACGTGTATTGGACGGGTACTCAAATAATATGTAGTATTAGAGAGTACTGTCACTAAGAAATGTATGAATTCACCACGCGGGTGCCTGTCGCTGTAGAGAGCTGCCAAGCAGTACCTGGGACATGAGAGGGAACTGTAGGCTTGAGTGGCCCTTTTAAAATGCGCATTGTAACTCTCGCCTCCACTTTCCGAGCTCATCTAGAGACCTAAATTGAAACTATACGTTCGTTTTATGTAACGATGTGTTTCGATTGACGTACTGCGTAATTTGCAAGTAAATATTTTAAAATTCTACACAAATCTCAATTGCGTCATACATACACAGTTTGACACATTTAAAGTTTATAAAAATATCCTGTATATAATTTTTTAGAAAACGTATAAAATTTCTAAGACTGCAGTATTTGAACCGGCGCTTTGAGAAATCGTCCAAGTTCGTATAATAAAAAGACATTACCTTATATTTTATTTTTAGAGTTTGGCAGGTTCAGAAGAGGTGCAGGCTTAATTTCATTTTTTAAAAAGATTATTTTCATATTATGAATGATTCATTGGGTGATATATCAGTATTTGCCATTTACATAATTGAAGCCATGCATTGTAGACGGTGTTAGTCCCCAAAATTGGAACTCTTAGAAAATTGCGTTCAAAGTTTGCAACGACATTTTACAAGTGACTTTAATCGGACTTAATAATTAAATAACGTGTCCAAAAATTTTTAATATAAAAACAATAAGAAATCATAAGCAAATAGCATAGAACTGTGAATTATCAAAAATGTAACAAATCACTTTCATCCATGCGTGTCTTTTATATTAATAAGAACTCAATCTGAAGCCATCGTGGCGGAGTGGGCCAGTGTCCGACTGTAACAGCGATTGTTTGTGGGTTCGTTTTCCACTTAGTAAAAATTGTTATATTCAAAATATTTTCATTGCACCGCTCTAGTGAACAAGACAAAGGGCGGCGCTGAGGTCCGCCACTCAACCCGCAATGTCTCAAATATGGGTAATAAAAAAAAGGACACTAGGTTCTCTCTGACTACACTGCTATGCAGGAAAAACCGTAAAGCTGGCAATGTAAAATTAATATACAATATAATTATTTTTTTAACTTTTGACAAATAACTTACAATAGTTTTTAAATTTTTATTTAAAGTGTTATTTGCACACTTAGGAAATTGAAAAAGACATATTCAGAAAACGTATAAAAATTTGAACGCAACGGGATTTGAAACCGAGCCTCTTGAAAACCGTTCAAAATTTTTATACGTTTTCTAACTAGTCTTTAACGTACATTATGTTTACAATACTGTGTTTTACGAGTACATTAAATTATTTCCATTCATAGATTTTACAAGGTAGACCTTAAGACCATAGCGAAGCCTCACTGTAAGTTCTATGGTTGTGGGTTTAATTCCGAATAAGTAAATACAAATAAAAAATATAAACTATTCTATTCATATAACACCTTTCAAAGCATAATGCTCTTAGGCAGCTTAAACCCCGTTACTTTAGTAACGATGGTAATGTTTTGTCACATAATCCTCACACAAATACTGTCGCTAAAATAAAAAGGTGTAAAGAAAGTGAAGAGTTTATACTACAAGTGGCTTCTATATATATTTTTATATAATTCCGCGTCTCGAGTACACAGAAAGAATCTAGTGTCAAGACACTCCGTCACAACTTTATTTGAACCCGCTGCGTTCTATATTTCAGGATGTACGAATATCAGTTTCATATATCTTTAATCGAAAAAAAACTTTAAAAATTTTACAGTACACCCTTTTTGCAGTTTTCCGGCGTTTCCTCAATACATAGTAAACGTAATACCTAGAGAGAGAGAGTTCAGACACTCTGTTTCCCAAATTACACTATTTCGATCATAATCTTTTAATATTTATATATATATATATATAACTAAACCCACAACCATAGAGCTTACAGTGAGGCTCCGCTATGGTTTTAAGGTCTACCTTGTACAATCTATGAATATATATATATAAGCGTGCATGTCAGTGGTCTATTGATCTAATAATAATATCTACGGAACCACTGCGATAGATTTACCGCGCTTCATAGCACTTCTCACTTCCTCGCGTGACATACGAACATGTCATCGATGTAACCGCTTTTTATAGAAAATGTAATCGCAACTAAGTATAGTATAGATGTTTGTTAATTAATTTGATATGTTATAATTATCGTGGCTCAATGGCAGCGACTGGACGTATATGCGATGGTTGTGGGATCGATTCCCACCTATTTTCATTTACTAAAAGTGCAGCGGTGTGTTCGGGTTATGAAAAGAGGTTTTCTTGCTCTCTTCACACTAGGCTCCTTATGAAAAAACGTGAAGCTATAGAAACTAAAATTTATTCAAGATCTTGTGCAGTGGAAGTATTAAGTAGTTTTAAATCACGAAATATTTAGTAAAGCTATAGCTTACAGAGCCTGGATGAAAAATTTAAATAAAGCTCGTGTAATAATTTCAATTATATTCTTTTATTTTAATTACATAATTATATTATTAAGAAATTCTGCCTTTTAATATGGAAATATAGTTTTTATTCTTCTAAATTAATTAGATACAAAAATAATTTGTTTATCACTTGAGACCATCATAGTGTAGTGGGACAGCGTCTAACTGTCAACGCGATTGGTTGTGGGTTAGATTCCCATTTGGGGGAATTTTATAATTATATTTAAACTATTTTCATTTCTGCGTCCTGATAACTAAGATAAAGAGCGGCGTAGAGTTCCGTCACTCAATCCGCAATTAAATTGAAAAAGACATATTTAGAAAACGTATAAAAACTTGAACCGGCAGCGTTCTGAATTTTAGGATTTATGAATATCATTTTGATATATCTTTAATCGAAGGAAAGCTTTAAATTTTACAGTAAACCCTTTTTGCAGTTTCCGTTATATTTCGGGTGGAAGTGGAGAGCGGAGTGTCTCGCCACTAAATTCCCTCTGAGTTTGCGAAAAAAATGTAAATAAAACAATATTGTATATAAAATGATAATATTATAAAACACTTGGTATGTTATCAAGTTATTCATATTATTTTGGAAGAATATATTTAATACGGATTTATTGTAAATCGTTTACAAATTTTCCTATTATAAGACTTAATTAAAATAATTTTTATAGTGCCGACTTATCATTTAAAAATATACGACAAATAACAACAAATTTTCAGAAATTACCTACTAAATTAATATAATATTATATGTATATTATAGTATTTGATTTATAAAACACTAACTGTATTTAGAAAAGTTATATATATATATATAGATATATGTATATATTAAAAAACTTACTTCTATACAACACGTTATTACTTCTATACTATAAGACTACACATTAAACACGGCCGTCCAGCGTATCTTTCACTCGCGAACTGTATCAATAAGCATTCCCTTTCCTAACGAGATTTCCAGTTTCCACGTCCATATGATAAAACCTTTAGGATATATACAAGGTGTTGTCTGCGACTACGTTTGCGTTTACTTTATTTACACCTACCTTTTTTATTTTATCTGACTACGGCCTGACCGAGTGACTGACTGACCAAAATATCTTTAAAGTGTGCAAAACAATATTACTGGCCTTTATAATGGAACTTAGTGGAAAGATGACTACTTCACGTTCACCAACATAGCAGGCTATTTTTACAATTGTTTTTTTAAGTGTTATTCACACTTTCTATCTGAGGTCGAGACATTGAGTGTTGATTGGCGTAACTCAACGCCGTGCTTTGTCTTATACTAGAGCCATATTTTATATATAATATGTGCCCATATGCCCTGTAAGTGGGAATGGAACCCCAGCCATTGCGACAACCATACACTGCCCCACCGCACCAAGTTAACAAAAAAAAGAATAACATCTAAATTATCCTATTAAATAATATAATAAAATGGATTTAATATATGTGTATTCTAATAAAATAGTCCTAGATACTTGTTTTAGATATTAGAGAGTCTATATCCGGTAAGGTATTGACAGTTTCCTTTTCATTGAATCTCACAGTACTTTGATAAGCGACTGATCTACTTTAGTTTAGAAGAAAACATTGACTACGTTATTTTATTTGAACTCTTTAATGAGAGTAGAGTTTAAGGAGAGTATATTTATCAATTAAGATTCAGAAACATTTAAAAAAATTTTTAAAGTGTTATTTTTACAAACGAGAAAGATGTCAAGAGAAAACGCAGATTTTTAAATGAACGCACAGAACAGCGGTCGGAGCGCTTGGACGGTCAATAAGAGGCGCTGGTTCAAGTCCCGCTACGTTCAAATTTCTTATAGGTTTTCTGAAAACGTTTTTTGTAGGAAGAACATTATGAAAATAATCCCTTTTTATGAAAATTATGCGGACGGTGGAGTATGGAAATTAACATAGTGAAAGTTAAAAGAGCGAAGGAAAGGAAATATTACACACTGTATATGAGACAAACATTCATATATGTAATAACTACATCGGATTTAAAAAATATATACGAGTATATATTTCTAGTTCACAAAATGTATTTTTTTTCTGAGAAAAACGGAGAACACTTAAACTAGGTTTTTTATAACATCGCAAAACATTTCGTATGAAGATAAATAAATAATCTGTAATGCATTCATACTTTTTCAGGCGGAATATATTCCGAGAGAACCTAGTGTCAAGACACTCCGTCCTCAATTTTCCGTTCAAAAACGAGACGTTCCATGTTTAGTGACGAACAGAGCGGAGAAATGAAAATAATAATCAACTCCGAGTGGGGATCGAACTCACAACCAATGGCGATTTTAGTCAGACGACGCGACTGCGCCACGATTTCGCCATCAGTAAAAAATAAATTTAATTCATTATTATGATGGACCAATATTTGGCATTTAATTCTACAAGGATATGTTAATAATTTCACAAGAAAAAACCAACTCCAATCTGTGGCTTTTTCAATTTCGTCAATTATGTTTTATGGATTTAGTATTATTTCTAATACATACTAAGTATACCAAAAATGTTAAAGCTATATTGTGTGATTTTGTTGTGAATTTTTTTTTTTATATAAATATTAAAATAAAGCAGGATTTGAACCAATGTCTATTGGAGTTTGACCCAGTGCTTGAAATAATTAAAATATTATATAACTTTTATATTATTAATCAATGAATCTACGGTTGTTACATAATGATTAAGGCCATCGTGGAGCAGTGACAGCATCTGACTCTAGACGCGATTGGCTGTAGGTTCGATTCCCAATTGGAGGATTAATTATATTTAAATTATTTTCAATTCCCTGCTCGTGCGACAAGATAAAGGATATTACGCGTTGAGTTCTTCCACTCAACGCGTAATATCTTGGATTAGGACGGCAAGTGGAGAACGGAGTGTCTGGACACTAGTTTATCTCTGACTACTCGCTATGCGGGAAAAGTGTAGCAGAACTAATGATAAATAAAAAGTGACTGTAATTAAGACTAGGGCATGCGATTCAAAAGGAAGTTTAGAAATACTATTTGTCACTATAAAATATAAAAACTTCTTGATTTTATAGTAAAAATGTTGATTAAACCAATATATAATTATCTGTTTTTCCTATTACAAAACCTGCTTTGTAAGTTTTTTTATTAAATACATCAAATGCCTCAGAGATTTTGTAGACCTATAGAACCTATTAAAAGACCTAATCCAGTTTTAACTGACAAGCTTCCCCTGCATTATAAATTGGAAATTATATGTGAACATTAAATACAAAATAAATTTACCCATCAATTACATTAATTTACAGCCTAAGCTTTTCAATTATTGTTTTTATTAGTTTATAAAAAAAATATATTGTGTTATATATATTTTTTAATTCGTACCTAACTTTGACAATAACATAACTCTATTCAGCCTAACTCAATTATTATTATAAACTGAATATTGTATATAACATTTATAAAGTTTAACATTTTCTTAAAGTGTTATTCGCACACTAATCCCGCAGCGTTAAAAAAAAATTTTTAAAAGTTTTCTAAATATGTCTTTTTCAAGTTACACAATATTTAAATAGTAAATTTATTATATTTTATAATACTTTCTATACTATATAGTAATAAACTGGCATAAGCAATTAAAGTACATACTTACTTTTACAAGACAATATGCAATACTTCAGTAAATCTGTATGATTTAGTCGTGATATGTATATCAAAACTAATGTGCTTATTTTGCAATTTAAACGATTCAACTGTCGTTTTGTTTGATATCGTAAACCTCTGTGGCTTTACTTTTATAAGAACAAGATGTCGCTCGCTGCTTTTGCATAAATTTTATATATATTACAATACATTACTTACCATTTTACTTCTTTCTCGTAGTTCTAAAAAGAACTTCGAAAATCCTTTTTTTGACTTCGCGAGAAGCGTACATGACAAATTTCATTTACGCACAGTTTTAGTTTCGACTCTGCGTGTTCTTTCAATCAAACCTTACTGTAAAGTTAGAGTTTTATGTGTATAGGATATATATATATATATAACAAGAGAATTGTAAATAATATAAAACCTGTACTAGCTTATAAGTTAGGATTTGCAGTAAAACAGTTATAATATCTGAAGCCAATTTTGAGTAGCGGTAGATTTGTTTAATGCACAACAAACAGAGAGAAAAAATATATTTAAAAATAATGATATTTTTTACATTCAAGCTTTTTGTAGTTATAGTTAGTTTGTAATTGTATTATACCTAACGAAGATTTTATTTTAAATATAAAAAATGTCTCATGCAATGCAGCAAAAGACCTTGTAATTAACGACACCATATTGATATAAAATATATATTTTTGATATTACACAAGCAATTTCGCTCGTAAATATTTTACACAATATCTATGAACAGTTCTTCCCAGAAGGCGTTGTAGCGCAGTGGGACAGCGGCTGACTCCAAACGCGTTAGGTTGTGGGTTCTACTCCACTCGGAGGAATTATTATTTTTTAAATTATTATAAGTAGGGTTGAATGTGGAGTAGTATAGTATAGTTTATGAAATCGTCGATCTCATTTGACCAAATCGTAAAATTAATACATTAATTACGATTTTTTTATGAATTAATCACGGAGGATTCTGTTAGACTTTTGTTAGTTAGTTAGTTAGAATATCAGTATACTTTAAGCTGTAGTTTTAAGTTTCCAACTCCGTTTTAGGCTTTTGTAAGCGGTTTTAACGGGCCT
This sequence comes from Podotricha telesiphe, assembly GCA_038994665.1. Classification (NCBI taxonomy): domain Eukaryota; kingdom Metazoa; phylum Arthropoda; class Insecta; order Lepidoptera; family Nymphalidae; genus Podotricha; species Podotricha telesiphe. The sequence goes on along the minus strand of JAOYRR010000431.1, from coordinate 425,343 downwards.
GCCAATGGCAGATAGCTGATGTAAGAAAAAGTTACTCTCGTAACGAAATCGTGGGCACAGCTTGTCATTTAATACATTTGTTTAGAACAAAAAAATAAATTGTGAATAGAAGGGCATCCTCTTGATGACAAGTTATTTTCAAAAATCAAATTTATAAATCGAAACACGGGCTTTTAGATTTTACAATGGAAAACACAAACAATGCAAAGGGAAATTAATTAGAGAACAATAAATCAAGGACTCCAAACCCCATACAACAGCCTATAAAGGTGTAAAACGGGAATTACATTATTTATATAGACTTACTAGGCTTTCAATTTTTATTTAGTATTTTCTAGTTAATTGTCTACAAGTAAATCGAACTAGTATGCTCTAATATCAATCACAAGCTTTGTGAGTTAAGTGTGCACTAATTTGATCCACACAAGTTACTCATAGTCATATTTAAATTACTTTACATTGTATTGAAGACTAGCGACCTTTACATGGCTTTGCCTGCGTTAAAGTGACTAAACTATTATTTTTTTTCACTAGCCCGCGTTTTCACTTGAATCACAAGCTTGGCTTAAATTTATAATTTAAATGGTCGTAGCATTTTGTTTTTGAACCGATTGATATAAAATAATCACTAAGGGAAGTTTACCATAATAAAATTGTTAAAATTGCCGCTTCTGATATTAGCGTGAAAAAAAACAAATAGGCAAATAGAAAACAATATTAAAAATCATTGTTTTGGGTTCTATTATATTGATAATTTTTTTATATATCTTCCACATACAGACAGCGATCAGTTACATTTTTATTATATAATATAATTTTTAATATATATATATATATAGACTAACATGAAGGAAAACCTTTGGATTCTTGTGTTGGAAAATTATGAGGGCGGGACGTATGTGAAAATTGGCACAGTTAAATAAACTAATATTTTTTATAACAATAATAAATGAATAAAATAAATAATACACACACTACAATGTGCAAGATAATTTTGTAAAAAACTACTCTACTCGTAATTAATGAATATCAACATATTAAATAAATATATTAAAGTTAGATGACACTTTATTTCTTGTTATCATATTTTTCTTAACTCATATGTGTATAAAGTCGTCTGACAGTGTGGGAAATTTATTATTTATAATATTACAGGGAACTTCAATTTTGATTAATTACTTTCCGAACTAGTTTTGGCGGATATTGCGTTTGCTTTCTGGGCTATGGGTAAGAAATTGATTATAGATATCAGTGTTCATAAAGAAAATAATATAGAATAATTGCAGTAACCATTTTGTTTATTTTAAAATGAAACAATTTTAACCGGATTAATCGCGTATAATTTTGGTATTCGAAAATACATTTTAGAACCCGACGTTTCGAACACTTTACAGTAGAGTCTACCTGTGACCACGGACTACTACGGTTAAAATAGTTTCATTTCAAAATGTATATTAATCGTGAAAATCAAAGAGCTTATCATTTTGTTTATTAAGTAATCAGTGACACAAGAAACAAAATACTATAATTTTCATTTCATGATTTTTTAGTGCTATGGCACTCCGTTCTCCGCTTCTTCTTCTACCTGGAATTAAGCCGGGCCGTGCCTGGATCTCTTCCGCTTTGCACGATCTTCAACATCCTCAATGGTCAGCCCATTGGCTTCCAAGTCCTGCTTCACGGCATCCAGCAATCTTTTCCTTGGGCGGGCTTCCGGGAGGTCTTCGAGGATATATATCAAGGCATATTCGTCCGACCTAGTTCCTAATCCGGCATCAATATTTACGACTAATGAAATATGAAGATTACAAAAATGGTTTCTTTTACTTTATGTGAAAGTAACTATATGGACCATTAACAAATCTTTTAAAGCAAAAGCTCTAAGCTCTAGGGACGTATTTTGTAAAGTATAATTAAATTAGGAAACCTTCTATAAATAATAGTAACACACAAGTGGATAGAGCTAAGCGACGCATTGTATATATATATATATATATATATAAAGTAAATGTGCACCCGACTTCGTCCACGTGGAATTCTAAAGAAAAGTTGCCGCATAAAAAAATTATACGCAGCAGGATTTGAACCTACACCTCTTGGAAACCTTTCAAGCGCTCTTACCGCTAGGCCATACGTTATAATATGTTACACAATTTCCTAGATGTGTTTAATTTCTAATACTTTAAAATGTTAAATATATTACATATTATTTTAGATATATATATTTAAACAAAAAGGCAAACCTAATAAAGAAATAAAACTATTCTCAATTACAAATTCCGCAATAATCATATGCCCGTGCTGTGGGCATCAATCAATGTATGACGTAACTCAAGTTATGTAACGGCCAGTAATTTTACTTTCATTAGATCAATCGTACGAACAAGTGTATGTTTATTTTAGTTTGATATTTTAAATAATATTACTTACTAGCGACACGCTCGCGGCTTCGCCTGCGTTTTTTGAATTTTCGCCAGACCGCGTTCTCATCTAAATCACAAATTTTGCTTTAATTTATGATTGTACCTTTTTTATTTATGAACCGATTGATATGAAATAAAACAATTGAAGTTAAACAAAATACAATGGAAAACTGCATTAAAATCGGTTAAGCCAAATAAAAATTTAAAATTGTTTTCGGTTCTATTTCATTGATAAATCCCTCAATCAATCTTAATCAAGCCCTCAGTAATATTTTTTCTCATATCTACAGACAGGGATCAGTTACATTTTAATTATATGTATAGATATAGTTATGTAGACTATGGTTTTGAAGTTTGTATGGCGCAGTCGAACGTATACTTACGATGTATTTGGATTTGAATACTGTTTTTTAAGGTTTCAAGGTCAAAAATAACAAAACAAACAAAGTAAGTTGTGTGTTTAAATAGAAACTCTTCACATAAAACTAGGATGTGTAAAAATAAAAAAAACACATGCTTTTATTAACTGACGTTCAAGAAACTATACAAATATAGTTTTAAGGAATCCTTATTAAAATATTATATACAAACTGTCGTAATGAGTCAATTATTTAAAATATGCATTAAAACTGTAGATGACGCTTGCTCGCATAGCAATGTAGGTAGAAATAACCTAGTGTCAAGACACTCTGTTCTCCACATGTCAATGGCTTTATTGTAGTAAATTTTATGACATTAATTAAAACCAAAACTATACGAAAAATGGATTTGATGTTATATTTTTTAATATTTTTTAAAGTGTTTTTCGTACACTAAGGAAATTGAAAAAGACTGAAATTGAAAATCAAAAGATGAAATTGAAAAAGACTTGAAGTTTTCAAGAGGCGCAGGTTCAAATCCCGCTGCGTTCAAATTCTTATACATTTTCTAAATATGTCTTTTTGGATTTGATCCTGTTATATTCGCCATTATAACATAAACTAACCACTCTACCAAGATATTTTTCTTGTGTATCAAATTGGCATGCTTCCGGTCGATTAAAAAGTCAACAGCGTGTGAATAAATGCGCAGCGTAAAAATATTTTTAATAACTGACGTGCGTTCAGTAATACTCTCTTAAATCAGGTCATCTAGAATTATATGCTACCTTGTTATAAAAATGGAAAAAAAATTGACTTTCCTTTCTAAAATGTATACATGTGTAAATTGTTTTAAATTTTTCATATCCACAATAAGACTTAGACTTATGCGACCTGTTAGATGTGTCCATACGCGTTCCTTAAAATAGCGTAGTTTATTCTACTGCTTTTCTTCGTGTTCTTTTATTATCCCTAGTGTCAAGACACTCCGTTTTCCACTTTCCATATGAATACGAGAAATTGTGTTTGAGTGGCTGAACTCAACGCGTTGCCTTCTCACCGGAGCGGAGAAACGAAAATAATTTAAATATAATCATTCCCTTGAGTGGTAATCGAACCCACGACAATTGTGTATATACAGTTACATAGCGCTGTGATGACGGCTTTTAACTATATATATATTTTAAAGTTATTACATTTATTAGTACAAATAAATCAATGTTTTCAAGGCATGGCAGGCAGGAATAGATTATAAAAAGACTATGCGCTAAATCCATTCTCGGTTTATAGTTCGTTTTTAAGTTTGAAGTACTTATTTAATTTGAGTTGACAATAATTTATATTTCTGTTTTTCTATCTGTAAATAGAGGTGTCCGCCAAATGCGCGAGCCCTACACTAACTTAAATATTTTTTTATAACTCTAGCATCTATCTTCGCAAGAGTATATCTATTTATCTACACATGCAACAAATTGCCCACCAAAGTTTTAATAGGTAACAAATGTAATAATACACAAGCTCAATATGAAGAATATAACAAAATAGTTGAATCTTTAAAAAAGTTGTATTTCCCACCTATTTATAAGGGGTGACAACACCACCCTTACGAAAGTGTTGTAACTAGTTATCGGCATATTTCTCTATTATAGAATTGTGTAAAATATTCTAATCAATAGCTGTGTAAAATATTCTAATCAATAGTTAGCAAAGATATTTTACATCATGTACACAAACTGTTACCAAAATGGTAAATCTACAGTTCTACCTTGGTTCTTTATACATATCTGATATTGCAGAGGGCTCGGATAGAAATAAATACGAGTAAGTTCAAGATATATAAACCGATCGTACGAAAGCTTTTCATCTACAAGATGAAATACACCACAACTTATAAGTAAAAATATTGAAAATATGGGTATAGATGGATTGGGTCGTACTTAAATAATCGTTCACAGTTAGTCAACATGCGTGTATTTAAAGAGTCTAGCTATCATATTAATAGAATAGAAAATGTGAAACAGATTCTTGTTTCTTATTTCATATACAAATAATAAGCCGAGAATTGAATTCCTATGAAAAACGTTTGAATTGAAATAGACATATTTAAAAAACGTATAAAAATTTGAACGCAGCGGCATTTGAACCCGCGCCTCTTGAAAAGCATTCAAGCGCTCTGGCCGCTCTATCGAAATTCTTATACGCTTATTACAACTGATAATTGTTGGTAGCATCTCTGTAGAGAGATTTTTACAAATTTCTGCTACCCAAAGATTATTCTACGAACAATCGTTTAGCAAGAGAGAATGCTATTTATTAAATATTTTCAACATTTTTTAAAGTGTTATTCTCACACTTAGGAAAGGGCTTATTGTAAAAGACATATTTAGAAAACGTATAAAATTTTTTATCGAATATTTTAATACCACGTCCTGGTAGCCGTTTGCAAAACCGAATATCATTTTCTCTCCCTTCTCTTAAAACTTGTACCAAAGCACTCGTCCTTGTGTCCTTATATAATTGTATGTGCTTAAAATTTGATATTTTCAACGATATCACTGTAGCCTCTCTGCATCACAAATTAAAACAAATTCTCAAGTTCAGTAATTGATTTTAATTTAAGTAGTCATTATTTAATTGTTAAGTTTTTTGAGTAGTTTTGTTTTATTATTGTTAATTGACAGTTAAAACTATTTTAAATAAACAATTTAACTTATTATTTGTCATTGTTACTTTAGGTCAATGCAATAATGTGTAAAATGTATGTAATTTAGTTTTGAATTTTACTAAATTTTGATTGTTATTTGTTTTGAGGACCAATAAACAGAAAATAAACTATAAATGACCGCCAAGTTGTCAATACTGACGTTTATTTCTAATATCTAGAAAATATATATTTATTTACATTACATAATGAAATATAATGTAACATTTCACATTTCTAAGTAATATACTCTAACTGCGATGCTTACAAGAACGAGTAATCAAGTTTTAACTAAATATGGTTAGAAAGGGAAGGCGCAAGTGACATAACTAGTTACATCAAGACTAATTCGCTATAAACTAACTATAATAGCCACTTCCGGTTGCTCGTTGACCTTTTAAGTGTTTAGCACAAAAATTAAAATATTATATAATGAATACATCTCTACCGCTATAACAATTAAAGTGAGACCATCGTGGCGCAGTGGAACAGCGTCTGGCTGTAATTGGTTTAGGGATCGATTCAAGATTATAGTTTTAAATTATTTTCTTTTGCTCTGCTCTGTCGAGACATAGCGCGGCTTGAGGTTCACTATTCAACATTCAATCTATTGATTCCGGATACAAAGTGTTGCGATTTTGAATAATAATTTAATCTTATTATATAGAGAAGACATATTTAGAAAACGTATAAAAATTTGAACGCAGCGGGATTTGAACCCGCGTGGATTTTGAACGATTTGAACAGCGGGATTTGAATCTTGAAAACCGTTCAAGGGCTTGACCGCTAAGCTATGCGTAGGCAACGAAAAATTTCAGTGTCACATTAGTTTTGATATGATTGAAGGATTTTAACTATGTATTTATTTTTGGGTATTTGTCACCACTTTTAGCGTACAATTGAGTATTTAGTAAAGAAACATGATTTACAAGAAACTCAATCGTTTATTTTAAATATTATTTTGAATTAATCATTTATGTTATCTGTAGCACCGTCCTCCGCTTCCCACCGCTGATGAAAGGATGAACTTATATTTTTTAAAGTAATATTCGCACACTTAGGAAATTGAAAAACACATATTTAGAAAACGTATAAAAACTTGAACGCAGCGGGATTTGAAACCGCGCCCCTTGATACCTTGAAAGATGAACGTTGCACAGATAAGATCTCTTCCTAGGATATTCGGAGTTTTCTTAGCTCATCAGACCAGCCATGAAAATGCCCAGAATGGCAGGCGTGAATAAGGATGTTACAGTAAAAATTAAAAAAAACATGCTAACGTGCAGAAACCATTCTGCACGTCGAGACGATGAGTGATGAAGAATCGTAAGAAAGATATATGACACAAAGGAGAACGGTAGGCTGGTAGGGGGAGACCTCGGATGACCTTCCTCCAGTATTGAAAAGCATGCGTAAAAAGCATGAGGAAGGAAGCATTGAAGACCTTAGCTTGGACTACCGCTATGTTATTAACATTTGTAATTAACTTATGTATCAAAACGGAAAGAATAAAAAATTGTCACTTAATTTTTATAATTACTTATCCTCCTCATCCAATTACTCGTAATTCGGGTTGTTCCGATTTAAACAAAAATAGTATTATATTTTAAGTTATATAAAAAAGTTGATTTTTTATAATAAATATTGAAATGAAATTGAGGATAATAAAACCATGTTTAAAAAAATTAGCAAAACAAAAATCTTTAACATATGAGTAAAATAATTACGTAGAAAGGTGAAAAAAAAGTAAAATTAGGAAGAATCGGGTCTAAATGGCAACAGTTATCCACTGACCGTCTGACGGCCGCTGTTTTTTCTTTTTTAATGGTTTTATAAAAACACTACGGACATGTGGTCCGTACTTTTTCGTAGCTATTTCTGAATGATTACAGTTTTATATGTATGTATTCAATTACCATAGCTTGTTTAAAAGCCGTCGATGGGCAGGCTGCAGAAGAGCTTTTTTTAATATATCTTTTGCAGATTATGTTGGTAACATTAAATATTTATTCATAAGAAATATAGGTTAATGCTTTTATTAATAATCTATTAATAATTAAAAGTTTATTACTTCAGTTATGTAACGACAAAACATAAAACAACAAATTGCTGACGCTGAAAATATTGAATAAAATGTTTAATATAAACGCTCGTTTTAGACGCAAAGGAGCAAAAGGCAGAGAAAGTTGACCAGTTTGTTTTATTTATAGATGTTTTAAAGGGGACTTGTACTATTCGTATTTTTATTAATTTGAAAGTACCATCAAAATAAATATAGTCTTGTGATATATCTCTCCGTTCTCGACTTTCTGTTTAAGAATATCAAATATCTTTTAAGCGGAGCTTAGCGCCGTACTTCCTATCGTTGGGTCATGAACACACTTTTTTATTTTAAATATATTATCCATATTTAAAGCAGAATAAAAATATAATAGCAACGCCACTCGTCAAGATAGCTTAGTTCATAATCATAATTACACATAGTACTATATAGTTACAAGTGTCCTCGTTTTGTTAACATATGTTTTTACGTGTTTTTGCTACAAACATTTTTAATTTCAGTATCTTTCAATAGTTCAACTCTTTACTTATGGCGCTTGTTCCAATAGTTTTAATTTTGCATATAGATAAAAAAAAAAACTTTAAACGTCATCGTACGGCATTTGTAAATTATTCAACTGTCTGTTCTCATAATCTTAAGTAGAAGTTCTTTCTCATGCGTATTGAATAATAATTCAGTAAAATTTACAATAATTTACAGTGATGAATAAAAGTGATACATATTTAATTTTTTAATTATATTTATTATAATTATACTGGGAAATTCTTTTATAATTTCTAAACGATATTAATTGTACAGCTATATCAAACATTCATTTCAAAATTGACAGTAAGCTGCTGTCAAGTGTCAATAACAATAGCATAAAGCATTATCATTTAACAATTGAAACTCGAGAATCTTAATCAAAACATTTTTACATTTGTATCTAAAATAACATTAAAACTTAGTTTTAAGAAATATAAATAATAATTCCATATTATGGTTACTGCTTAAATTGTTTGAGAAATAACGCATCATTGTACAAAAAATGGATTTAAAAACTAAAATCGACAAAAAGAATCTGGCCCCCGATGTAGCTGTAAATGCCGTATTGGTGCCAAGCCAAGAACTTCCTGCAGAAACTCCAATAGTATCAGGTTATGACTGGGAAAATGGCACTGATTATAATAAGATATTCGAAAGCTACACACGATCTGGTTTCCAAGCCACTAATTTCGGGAAAGCCGTCGCTGAAATCAATAAAATGTTAAAATGTCGGTCTGTACCGTTAAATGAAGAAACCTGTGATCCATATGAAGAAGATATATGTATTAAGAAGAAAACCAACTGTACAATATTTTTAGGTTACACATCTAATATGATTTCTTCAGGATTAAGGGACACTATTTTATTTCTGGTTAAGAATAAGCTTGTGGATTGCATAGTTACTACTGCAGGTGGTGTAGAAGAAGACTTTATAAAATGTCTAGCCCCAACATATGTTGGAGATTTTAATTTAAGCGGTAAAATGCTTAGAACTAGAGGTATTAACAGAATTGGTAATCTTTTGGTACCAAATGATAATTATTGCTTATTTGAAGAGTGGGTTACTCCTTTATTAAATGAAATGTTAGATCAACAAATTCAGGAGGGGATTGTTTGGTCCCCATCAAAAGTTATAGCCAAGTTGGGTGAAAAAATTAATAATGAAACCTCTGTATGCTACTGGGCTTGGAGAAACAATATACCAATATTTAGTCCAGCTTTAACAGATGGCTCTTTGGGAGATATGATGTATTTCCATTCATTTAAGCGATCTGGACTCATTATTGACATTCTCAGTGATTTACGAAGACTCAACACAATGGCAGTGAAAGCTAACAATACTGGTATGATAATCTTAGGTGGTGGTGTAATAAAACATCATATATGCAATGCAAATTTAATGAGAAATGGAGCTGATTTTGCTGTATATGTCAATACGGCAAGTGAGTTTGATGGCAGTGACTCAGGAGCTAGACCTGATGAAGCAGTGTCTTGGGGAAAAATTAGAAGTAATGCAACTCCAGTCAAATTATATGCAGATGCTACACTTGTATTTCCCTTGCTGGTAGCACAAACATTTGCCAAATATCATTTCAGTAATAAAAAGAATGTTTAATATTGTTGTTTTTTTACTTTTCATTTCTTTTTAACTACCTAAATAATAAATTAGTTAAGTATTAATTACTCAAAAAGCATATATACTTATATATGCTTATATATAAGAAATAAATATATTTCTTGAAACCTGTAATTGAATCATTCAAAATGTATCATAGCGCCATCTAGTTCCGAATTGGGAAAAGAGTAGTTTTTAAATTTGGTTTTTTTTTTATAATACCTCTATTTTTAATTTATTTAATTTAATCATAAATTATATACAAAGTTTATAAAATTTAATTTTTTTTTTAAAAACATTTTAAACTATAAGGAAAATAGGAACGTAATCAATGTGAATGAACTGTCAAATATGCAATGAAGTTATCTGCTGTCTGGTTTCAGAATTGTATTTGTGTGCGTGTAAACATGAAAAACATTATGTGAATGTGTGCTGTCTGTGAAAGCGTTGTCGAAAAGCTCCAAGCTAAAAAGGGATGGGATGCAACGATTTATTACTATTCGATCGCAATTTAAATCGATTATTAATTTAAATTTGTCTTTAATGTGCTTAATATTCACTTAATAATATATTTTAATTTATAAATTATTCATAAATTGTGACTAATTACGATAGGAAAAATACTGAAATATAATATATATTTTTATAATATAAAAATTACAATCTGTCAATCTATCCTGAGTTATTGTACCGTACCCAGAAAGTGTCTGATACTGTCGTGAATATTTTGGGTTCAAGAATTTGCAGAAGTTATATTAAGTTATTTTTATTGCTCCGGTCTGGTAAGCCAAAACGTGTTGAGATAGGATCCAGAAAGGGACGTAAAATCCAGAACGAAAAAGGTTAACACCTGGGCCCTATTGTCCCAATAGATGAAATGCCTCTAAATATTCAAATAAAAATCTTACAAGGAAAATTACATTATCTCTATTCTGATTAGACTCAATCACAGCGAATAATGTCAGATTATAACCGATACATTGTACGATCGAGAAATTTAAAACATCATTCGTAACAGCGCAACCCTAACCGAGACACAAGTCCGCTCGCGTTTACATTTAACAGTTGTTAAGGAACGCGCGTTCTCGTCATACGTGTATTCGTATTTATTTCGCGCTTCCAAAAAAAGCTTTTTCCAAGTCTTTTCTAAGTTAAAAATGTCTTCAAATCCTATAAAATAAATAAAAAAGATTTCAAAGTGGACGCTGAACGCTGTATAATAGTCAAAATGCGGCTGTATCCTGCAATTTTGTTCATTTTTCTGCTGTTATCCGGTGAGCATCCTTAGTCCTTTTCTATTTATAGTATTTTACGGTCATTCCGGGCATTTATTAATGGTATTTTGTTATATGTAATGCGTTCCACGTTTCGGCGCCTTTGATGTTTGTTTGTGGACAAATGTTGTACTCGTTTGATGTTGAACACTGTATGCAATATGACTTGTCTCATCACGAGTTATTTAAGATACAGTCAGAGGTATTCTTTTTATAAAATGCATTAGCTTTGATGTTCCAGTGGAAGTTATGGTTTTAAAATATTCTATCGGCGATTTAAAGATGTATGAATATATAAATAAATGATTATTGGTAGTTTTTGCTTATTAAACTACTTAAAAGTTAACATAAGGAATTTAGTTTTAGTGTCAAGTTGTTTTATTTTTTTATTTTGTGTTTGTTAAATCACTCCTGTTTCTTGATTTAAATATAAAAACACTTTATAATATTACAAACCCATGCAGTAATTCAATATTTTAAAGTTTTTATTTTAAACAAAATTGTTCTCATAAATCTTATTACACAATAACAAATTTAAAGAATCATATATATGTATATAACTTAAAGTAAATTATAAATCCTTTCAATTAAAAGTTCCATATAAAATGCAAAGAATTATGTGGAATGGAGAGATATATTTTAAAATTATTAATACTTATTTTCTTACCACCCTTGTTGCTCTAACAAGGACATGCTGGAAAATTGTATTGCCACTGGATTCAAACATATGTGTAAAGTTGATTATGGCAAGAGCAGGATATTATGCCTTCATACAATTTTTTCCCACATAGCAGGGAATTTAGAGACAACCAAGTTAAGACACTCTGTTCTCCACGATCCGCCTAAATCTGAGATATTGTTAAGTAGTCGGCCTCAATGCCACATTTAGTTTTATTTACCAGAGTAGAAAAATGAAAATAATTAAAATATTATCATTCCACTGAGTGGGAATGGAACCCACAACCAATTGTGATTACAATCAGCCGCTGTTCCACTGCGGTACAATGGCGTCAATGGTACTTGTATATTATGTATTAATTTGTATCCTTCGCAGATATTATAATATGAATTTCTTATTGTTGTAGTATAATAAAAGTTCTAAATTAAAATCCTTTGAATCATGATTAAATAAAGCTGCGGCTATTTGCAATATTGTAAAATAAAAAATCCTTTTTAATATTTCGCATATAATAATACAATAGAGTAATTAAATGTTGTATTAATATTTTCTATTTTATAATTTCAAATAATAATATGCTTAATTATTATGTAAGAGTGGGTAATATATCCAAATTTAGATGACTGACTGAAATTAAGATGATATTAATTGATTAGCTAGTTAAAGACATATTTAGAAATCGTATAAAAATTTGAACGCAGCGGGATTTGAACCCGCGCTTCTTGAAAACCAGCGCTCTGACCGCTAAGCCATCCATTCTACATCCAGCCACGTTGAAATTCTTATACGCTTATTACAACTTATTTTTGTTGTAAGCATCTCTGTAGAGAGATTTTCACAAATTTCTGCTACCCAAAGATTATTCTACAAACAATCGTTTGGCAAGAGAGATAATTTTTATACATTTTCTAAATATGTCTTTTTCAATTTCCTTAGTGTGGGAATAACACTTTAAAAAATGTTAAAAAATATATGATTAGCTAGTTCTCTACCTACTTTTTTTTTCATTGCCTAGTTTATTATGAATTGGACTCCACTGACTCACAATTGAAAGGTGTCATCTTCACGCTATTTCCCGCATAGCAGGGTTCCCGGGTAATCAGCGAAAACCTAGTGTCAAATCGATTCTCCACTTTCCGCCCGAAATCGAGGCATTACGTGTTGAGTGGCAGAACTCAACGCGCCTTGCCTTTAGTACCAGAGCGGAGAAAGGAAAATGATTTAATTTTAATCATTCCTCCAAGTGGAGATCGAACCCACAACCAATTGCGATTGCAGTCAGCTGTCCCACTGCGCCACCATAGCTTCTTGAAAAGTGTCGATTATGTTTAAATTATCCATCCATCCAGATAGTAGTAGTAGTGCCTGAATGTAAACGCGATGTGTAAATAGTTTTTTTCTATACATTTTTTTTCTGGATCTAATAAGATAACGTGACTTCCCACATTCAATATGCAATGTCTCGAATTCAATCAGAAAGCGGACAATGGAGCGTCTTAAGCCTGTCTCTGTATGTATGGGATAGAGCTTGAGAATGTTAACACAGGCCAGCGTTGGGTTCCGCTAACTTACACGCATTAAATACCTAATAATAAATTAGTAATTATAAATGCGAAAGTAACTGTTTGTCTGTCTGTGTGTGACATCATCACGACCAAACAGCTGATCCGATTGTGATGAAATTTTATATAGAGGTACTTGTACTTTTGGAATTAACATAGACTAGTATTTTTTACAATTTTTTTTAGATTGTGTTGGAATTTCATTGTTTCACTAAAAGGCCGATGAAAATACAAAACAGCTATAGTACACTTTATAAAAGTAACTTAAACAAGAAAATATCGCGTACATATGATTCTACTAAACCGTATTTTGTAAGCGCCTATTAATCTAACTGTATTAAAAGGCAACACTAAAAACTGTGTTAAAAGAAGCAATTACGCTTCATATATAAAGGACATTTTACGTCGTTCCTGCATGAATCAAGGCAGGTGGGGTTATATAGAGTTAAGATATACTTATTTTATTTTTTTTACATCCCATCCACGCTGTATTCGCTTCTAATTATAATGATATTCATACAGTCGTGTTTGTAGCGTTTTTAGTGTAAAAAAATACATTTTCTCTCCACCTCTTGGGTTACACAATCCTTATAAGAACTTATGACCTGACTTTAAACGAATTGGTAGTGGATTCGATGCTCACTCGGGGGGAGTTATTATATTTAAATTATTTTCATCACCCCGCTCTATTAGAACAAAGCGCGGCATTGATTTCCTCCGCTCAACACGCAACGCCTCGAATTTGGTCGAAGAGTGGAGTACGGAGTGTCTCGACACTAAGTCTCTGATAGCAGGGTGCTATGCGTGGTAGAGTTACAAAAATATTTATTTGCATATCATATAGATGTGTTCGGCCATTTAGCGTGCAATGGCGCTTGAATGGTGTGAAAAAAGAGAATGGAATGAAATTTTGTACTCGTATAAATATATTTTGGATTTTGAAATGAAACTATTTTAACCGGGTTAATCGCGTATAACTTTGGTATACATTTTAGAACCCTGTCTACCTGTGACCACGGACTACTGTAAAGTGTTCGAAACGTCGGGTTTCTTAAATGTATTTTCGAATACAAAATTATACGCGATTAATCCGGTTAAAATAGTTTCATTTCAAAATGTGTAATAATCGCTAAAATCAAAGAACTTATTATATTTTGGATGTTTCCAATATGAACAAACTGTCAATTGTCAATTGTCAATGTTATAGACTCCTTTGTCTTTTTGGCTACTCTATAAAGTGGTCCTGGGATCACTGAATTACCGACAAGGTACCATCCCAATTTGAAAGAAACAGGGGTGTGTCATAGTAATATTATGAGCCTGTTTAGGAAAAAACCAAATGAAATTGCGAAATAAAAAATGAGCCGGCCAGGTAGACTTGCACAGCGGGGCTTTTTAATTAACTAGAACAAATAATAAATGATGATTTATGTTTTGTTATGTATTTATTATTTTGGTTTCATATTCTAAATACAAATTTAAATTCTTCACTTTTTCCCGCATAGACTACCCGTCAGAGGGAATTTAGTGTCAAGACACTCCGTGCTGAACTTTCTGCCCAAAATCAAGACATTTCGTGAGAGTGAGGGAAGTCAATGCCGTATATTCTACTTATATTTTTACTTGCAAACACAAACACACGCACTTTATATTTCTTGATTTACTGTTATATAAATAATAATATATTGTTTTCTATTTGTATTCATTTTTAAATTTGTAAAGCTAAATTGTAGCGAGTCATTGCCAACAAAAGTAGCCTAGATTACTTACTGGGAAGACTCAGCGACTCAACTGTTTAAAAAATATCATACATTTTTTTTTCTTTTTTTATATTGGAAATTCATACCTTTATTACTTAAAGATAGTATCTCAGACATCGTCTCATATACTTGAATAAGATTGGTTGCTCTTTTAGAAATGGTTAAATTTGCAAATGGTTAAATGCATGTTAGTGAACAGATTGAAGTCAAGGTTGCAACGTGCAACTATCGTAAAATTTTAAGACCTCTTATCAAAGTGAAATGAATTTTGTGTCATTTGAAGTGACACTGGAAGTGTATGTATGATTTCATCTACAGCATAAAGGGACTAGGGACGCGGACTGCTAAGTGACCAGAAGTTAATATTTTACCAAAGTAAAAAAGTTGTTTTTACCAGCTTCACGGTTTTTCCCGCATAGTAAAGAACCTAGTGTTATGACACTCCGTTCTCCACTTTCCACCCGCATTCGAGGCATGCTTGTTACGAGACTCAACACCGCGAGTTGTTTTTAATTTTGTTCTAAAATCCTGTAAAAATCATATATTCATTCTAAAATCATATGTTATAATTCGTTAGAAATTATTATTTCTTAGAATAGAGTCCAATGGATTGTTTACGCTGACAGTACTTGTCTAACTAATAACGTTTTTTGACCATTTCTTTATTTTACCAAACTGTAGCGTTCTAATTATTAATGTATTAATGATGTTTGTATAATAGTTAAGCCTTTATAAGGAGTCCTCAACCACTTTGTAATATCAGTTTTAGAGAAAGTCTTCCCTGCTTAAGTTTTCTTATTGATAAATATTATACATTTATCGTGACGCTGTACGGTTGTAAAAAAACTTATTTAGGAAACGTATAAAAATTTGAACGCAGCGGGATTTGAACCCGCCCCTCTTGAAAACCGTTCAAGCGCAAGAGAGAATACGATAGAGAAATATTTATTAAATATATATATTTTTTAACATTTTTTAAAATGTTATTCGCACACTGAGGAAATTCTAAATATGTCTTTTTCAATTTCCTTGCGAATAACAATTATAAAAAATATTAAAAAAAAACTGTACGGTTGTCCTTCTGACCTCCGAATATTATTATTGTAAATCCCACTCGGGAACGATTATATTTGAAATATTCCATTCCTCCGCTCTGATAATAAACAAACCGCGGCGTTGAACTCCACCACTCAACACGCAATGTCTCGTGAAAAGCGGAGAGCGGAGTGTTACCCGGCTATGCGGGAAATGCGTGAGGATGCAATAAAAAGTGTATATATCATAGAGACGGGCAGATGTATACAGACCTTATTGATTGTACAGAAAACAGCAAATAATGTATATACAGACGATCATTCTTCTATTAATTATGTACATAATAAAGATAAATGTTTTGTTCATTTGCTGCTTTAATGATACATATTTGTTTTTTTGTGAGAAATAAAATTTAAATTAAATTTCTTTGACGGTTCCTTGCGTCGGATTGCAATTGTCTCATGTTTTGCGAAAAGCCTTATTATGATAATATTGGTAATAATTAATCGATATTAGAATACCCGTAAACGATAATGTGTAGCGAGATCAAAACCAGCGCTTCTCAGAATGTACGTTTTTCAAAGTTCTAGCCAATTTATGTGTTAGTTAATATACCAATATGGCAGCATTGGTCGTTTTATCCAACACCAGCCTAAACCCGGCTCCACTTATTAATTTTATTCGATGTTTCTATTATTTATAAATGTCCTATTTTTTAATTTATATATATATATTAATTTTTGGTATTTAAATGTTAACTATGCACACTCATATTTTCGCATTATAATTAGTTAAGAGGGCTCAAAAGTGTTTCAGTCACATAGATTTTTAAAAACACAATTTTTTGTGCCAACAAGTTGTAAGAGTCTATCGTAATTATATCATCTATAGTAGGCACTGTACAGCTAATTAAGGGTCGCTAATTATTGAACAAAATATATTTAGTGAAGTACCGTACTGTGAATTATTCATTACGAAACATAATTAGACGCAATAAACAGGCTGGTTCGAAATGCATAGCATAGCTCGAGAACGCTTGATAAGTTCGCAAATGTAAATTATATTAGTTTTATTTTTAGATGGGCCTGAACTTGAAGACACTTGAAGTGCGTAATATGCGTAAAGTACGGCATTAGAATTGCCTTATTCGTGGTTAGGTTTAGTTTTGCATTTTTTTTTGTTCATTCATCTCTAGATTCTAAAATATATTGTGCCAAATCAATTTCATGAATCAATGTATGTATATGTTATAAGTCAGAACGCTGGTAAAACCAATTCCAATTTAAACTGGTAATTCCAATTAAAAGCTAAGCTTTACCAACTTTAATGGTAAAAGTCCGCGTTGACTCTCACCTAGCATAACCGAGGCCTTCATGGTGCAATGGGACTGTCTGACTGTAAACGCGATTGGTTGTGACTCTCGCAGGGTAATGATTATATTTAATTTATTTACAGTTCTTCGCTCTAGCACCTAAGACAAAGTCTGAGTTCTGTCACTCATCACGCCATGTTTAAAATTTGAGCGGAGAGTGGAGAACGGAATCTTGACACTAGCTTCTCTCCCTGAATACCATGCTATGCGGCAAAAAGCTGCTTACCTAATCGACATTTACTGTACGTTCCAGAAGTAAAATCTAATTTGCCCCGAGATATAACTCCGAAATTAATAGTGGTCAACGGTTCGGACTTTTAACATTAAATCTTCGTAGATTTATCGAAACTTCATAGGATTTACCAAAACCGTTTATTTCATTGTTTTTAATAAAACACATTAACGATTAATTTAACAAGCAGACATATATCTTTATTAGAATTAGGTATATATTTACCGAGCTACTTACCGTATTAAAACTAAACCTACTGTAAAGTTCGCATCTTCTTAATAGCTGACTGTAATAACATAAAGTGGTGGCGCTGAGATAAGCAATCGAGGTAAGGAACCAACCCCCAACGGGTACACCGACATGTTTACGACGACTTCCCCTAGGTTTAGTACTTGTGGTCTAAGTTAGGGGATAAAAGCGATATGTCTTCGTTTTTTATATATATATTTTTGCTAAAGTGCATTTTGACCAACTGACTGAAGGGAATGAAGTGACGTGGCGTTCTACTCTGTTGAGATGAAGATTATATCTTCAAGAATAAAACTGTTTTATCATTGAGTGGCTGAACTTTAAATCAAATCTTGTTCTTCAGATTCCCAGATGAGAAATAATTTGCACTTAATTAGTAGAATAGGATTATTGTGGCCATTTAATTTCAAGTTAAAAATTTTACGAGTCTTCATGATGTTCGGCGGGTCAATGCGAGCTGCCTATGACCCCGGTCCTGTGGTTAACGCTCTATTAGGGCTACATATAGGAGTGGACGGCGACAGGCTGAATGTAATACAGGAAAATACATATATAGTGTCTAAAATTTCAATTATTTATTCCTTTTTTAAAATAAACGTTATAGCAAACTGTTCACTTAAAACTTGCAGCATTCCAAAAGTCATTGGGAAATAACCATTGTCGATCCAAAGTAAACTTTAACTTCTCTACGTACAGCGTCCTTATTTAAACAAAACCCGCCTGCACAAACAAAACCAGCGTGCCAAGCCGTTTTAGCCTCTTTTCAAAAAAAAAAAAAAGTACTTTTCATATCGTAGATGGAATCGTGTTGGATCATAGAAATTCTAGAATTTATTTATATTTTCAACATTGAATATTTGTTGTACATTTTACTGTCACAATGGCTGTAATAAAGTATAGTATTTTGGAGTTTTTAAAATATTTAAGTAAGTATAAGTTACTATTTCAACGTTTCATTTTATCAACCATTGCTTTTGTATAATGAAAGCCTCACGACTAAAGTTTTATATAAACGTGTATATTTGTGAAGTCACCTATTAAAAATTTTAAAAATACTTTTAAATCCAAAAGCGTTCATATCAAATAACAAAAATTAAGCTCTAAATGAATTATAGCATATTTGTATGAACCATTCAAAACATCGCATTCACTAAATTCGTTATTCAATACAAATAAATGTATAAATCATGAATATTTACATACATTTTCCTATTATACACGTGGCATCAAAACATCGGCCTCCATTTAGTAAGCGTCGCTCGCATTCGCTTTGGTCTTCTCTAAAAGACCGCGTCACGTCAAATGGCAAATTTGTTTCGCAAAAATGAATCTCGTTTACAAAACTAACTAGTTTTTAGCCAGACTCCAACACTTAGTATTTGTAGCCTGTCTGCTATGAAAAGCTCACAAGCTCACTTTGCACTCAGAAACTGGTGTAACTCCTCTATGTACAATTAATGCGGTAGAAAATAGCGGATGTGTTTTATGCTTCCGTCGCCTTTTCGACAAACACCCTTTTTTAACTGATTACGACGTAAACGTTGGTATGTTTTTTGTGTGTGTGTGTTAAATACATACATATTGTATGGAGGTGTGGGTGTATCCAGAGTAAAGTCGACATACAGACTAAAAATTAGAGTATAACTCTAATTCATTTTATATTTGTATTAGAAATATTAACACTAAAATATAGAAATTATTTCAAGGCGCCTTCACTTTGTGTCTTATTTAAAGACATAGCGTGTTAAATAGCTTTGCCTTAGTTACATTTAAAGAGCGGTTATATTTTAATACTAGTAGCTGTCCGCAACTTCGTTGACCGTTTCCTTAAAAATAAACGTCAGGCTGAAAAACTTTTGTTAACACGCAATTTCCTTATGTCTAGTATGGTTTTACATCAGGTGTGCCACTCTTCGAAATAAATTTTAACCTAACTCCTGGCATTGCTATACAATAAAAAAATATTAAAATCCGTCCAGTACATTATGTTATTACTGTTTTGTTATAGTATAGATAAAAAATATAACTATTTCTTTAATTTAAGTTTTGTGTGTATATATGTATGTATGTTTGTATGGTACATACATATGCGCCTATATTAGGAGATGAGGATGTTCCACAGTAAACTTGACACGCAGACGTTACAGATTTATTTATTTGTACAGAATAATTAGCTTTTTTATATATATATATATATTATAATATAGCAGTAAAAGTAAAAGCAGAATGTATAATATATATATTATTAGATGTATTTAAACAAAACCCTCTTTTGTTGTATACTTTTTACGCTTAGGCAGTACTTAGGCTATATTTGATTTTGATGAGTGGTGCAACTGAAGTAGAAACATAATAACTAGAGATATACGGAATAAGGAAATTGCGACTCTCAAAATAATATTTTAGTTTGAAAGGTCATTAAGTCGACGCAAACGAAGTTCCGGTCAGTTACTAGTATATATTTTATATTAGTTTGTTTTTTTTCGTCAACGAGAAAAATGTGCACCTAACATATAGAAACTTAGCGTTAAAGCACTCCATTCTCCAGAAGACGGCGCCTTTTAAGACATTTAACACCTTATTATTTTTTTTTAAAGTTATTCACACACTTCCATACTAAGTAATAGCTAAGTAAGCGCATAAGAATTTCGACGTAACCGAATGTAGAACGCATGGCTTAACGGTCACAGCGCTTGGACGGTTTCCATGAGGCGCGGGTTCGAATCCCGTGCGTTAAAAATTGCTAAAAGTCGCTCAGTCTTACCAAAGCAGAAAAACTAAATAAGTTCAACTATAACCTTCAAAATTAATTAATATCAGCACAAATATATAGAAATCAATACATTGATTATAAATATGTATAGCTGATAATGTTTTCAATATATCATTATTAAAGAACCCCATTTCGTTTGTTCAATGAATTAGAAAATGTCGTCGCTAAGTAACATATTTGTATAATTTTAATATTTTTAATATCACTTTGCCATACACGTGTATTTTTAATCCATATCCTTTTATATAAACTAGGTATTAAATTTTATTTTTTAATTTACCTACAATTTTTTAGTCCTTACATTGTACAGAGCTTTACTAAACTGTAGAGTAAAATTTGAAATGAAACTAATTTTAACCGGATTAATCGCGTATTTGATTGGTATTCGAAAATACATTTTAGAAACCCGACGTTTCGAAAATGAAAGATCTTATTATGAAAAGAAATTATTTTACTAATCGAAAGCTTATTTCTATATAAGTTTTTAAAAAAATTAGGCCATCAATGCGCATTGGGATAGTTTGAATGTGAACGTTGTGAATTCGATTTCCACTCAGAGAAATGATTATATTCTCTGGTGGAAAGTGGAAAACGGGTTGTCTTTACCCTAGATTTTCTCAAACTACTCCGATATGCGGGAAAAAGCTTAAAGTAGAAAAAAATATTTTACAAAAATAATCTATTAAATAATTAAGCTGCTACGAGACCAAAGAAAATGAAAATAAATATTTAAATAGATATATGTACTTTACGTTTCTATTTTGCAGAAAAACTATTGTTAATTCTAAAAAAATAAACATTAGACATCTGTGAGTAAGCGAGGGTTAGTCAGAATGTCGCGTTATAAAATACAACATATTTACATTATTGACTTATATACATATATAAAAAAAAATTAAGAAAAGACTATACTGGATGACCTGTGCGTTGATTTCCGCCATACAACCTGCAATAAAAATCTCGGGGGAATTTTGGGCGGAAAGTGGAGAACGGAGTGTCTTGACACTAGGCTCTCTTTGACTACCATTGTATGCGGGAAAAAGTGTGAAGCTGAAATTATTTAATTTAAAACTTGCGTTAATTATGGGGCAAATGGGGAATATAAGGGGTATTTCTGTATTACTAAATTCGAACTCCCAACTATCTGCCCAGAACTATACCTACACAGGTATACGTATGTGTACGCCTGTACGTAAATTTACTTCGCTCCAATGATTTTCAAATTTTCCATTCTACGTAGCTTTTGTATCGCACTTTGCCTGTTCTTTGCCACTATTCGCCGAAAATTTTTATGCGCCATATTTCACCCTAACATTACATTGTCATGGAAGACAAAGTACCCATTATGCACCATGCACCTTCTTAAAGGGTAGATCGCTTATTTATAAATAATACATATAGAAAAACAAAATATTAAAGCAAAACAGAATTTTAATTAACCAAAAATTTTTGTATAATTTGTATGACTTTCAGAAAAATGATGATATTTAGTGCATTTCGTTCATCTCTCGTATAAATCAATATATATATATATATATATATATATATATATTCTATACTAGCGCCCCGCTCGCAACTTTGCCTACATGACTAAATGATTTCGTTTGCGTTCTTACTTAAATCACAAATTTTGCTTAAATTTATAATTTAAACGATTGAAACTTTTTTACTTATGGACCAATTGAAATGAAATAAACACTAAATGTTAAGTTAAGTTAAGTACCACATTAGAAAAGTTAAAATTACATTTGAATCAGTTAAGCTGTTTCTGAGATTAGCGTGCACAGACAGACGGATAAAAAGGAAATAAAATTAAAAATCATTGCTGTGGGGTCTATTATATTGAAAATTATAAAATTTCCTAAATGTGTAAATAACACTTAAAAATATCCTATTACATAAATGCCCCTAATAATATTATTTTTCATATATCTTCCATGTACAGACAGCGATCAGTTACATTTTTATTATATGTATAAATTTTACGATTAATTATTATCTTTTTGTATAGAAAAACACATATATTTAGATAGAAATTGAATCCGTTACCAACGTATTTAGAACTAAACCATAAGAAAGTATAGCAATAATATAATGTGTGTAACTACATTATTTTTCTCAATCAATCCTTCACGTTTTCTTCATACAATGTGACGTTGACGAAGTTATTTGCTCTCAACTTGCTCTCTGGAAACGCCATATCTATTTAATTGAAGTGAAGTATAGAAATAATAAAGTTACTTAATAAGCTCTAATTAAAAAGCTTATCTCGAGCTTATTATTCACGTAAAATATTACTAGCTGTTGAGGCTGTATATATAATAGCGCGTCTGGCGATTATACTGGGCAAGAATTTGAATATAGCGTGTAAAGTGCAATATTATTAAAAGAAATTTATAATAAGCTGAACGTGTATTTACTTAACTTGCAGGCAGTCGTGGTGCAGTTGGACGGTGTCTTATAATCGCAATTAGTTGTGGGTTCGATTCCCACTTGGTGGAATGTTACATTTAAAATTATTTTCATTTCTCCGCTCCGGTAAAGAAAACAAAGCGCAGCGTTGAGGCCCGCCACTCAACTCAACGCTATTTCTGTAATACGTGCGAAAAGTGGACAACGGAGTGCCTTGACACTAAGTTCTCTCTGGCTACCCTGCTATGCGGGAAAAAGCGTGAAGCGGAAAAAAGAGTATAACTTGTATTTGGACAAATAATTTGTGATATTATTATTTCTTTTATGTTTTTCTAGTGTATATAGTAAGGAAGACGAAGGTGGAGGTGTTTTTTGTATAAAGGGGACCCCGTCCTTCATTTATAGCTGATTTAGCTTATTTTTATAGCTGAATCCAACGCTGTGCTTTCTCAAACAAGAGAAAAGCTTCAAAATATAAACTTGTTACCATTAGGTGTTTGGTCAAACCATCGTTGTGAGATTGTTTATAAGTTTAAGGTACAATTCCTTTAAATACTTGAATAACGCTTTAGATGTGCATTTTCTTATCAGTATCATTCTGTGAATATATTTTATATTTGTATCGCCATTACAACATGAATACTGGTGTACCATTCGACAAACACTTGCATGTCTCTCAAGAGGCCTATTATACACTTGCTCCTTTGTTATTCGCAATCAGAAGAGGGCACAAAGAGGTGACGCTCGAAATAGTACATCGATGAATATATTTAAAATGATCCATTTTTTACCGCATGGATAGGAAATTGCGATTTTTTGTATATTTATATTACCTGAGATACCGTAAACTAGGGATGAACGATATATAATCGATATTTCATAAAATATCTATTATTTTATAAAATATCGATATATGGCACCGATATATCGCTTCAACACGGTATATCGATAAACCTGATATCGATATGTTTCATTTGATATATGATGGTTCAATTCCTTTTCCAATTTACTTTTTATTCTTACCATTTTATTTTGTTATTTTCAATTAACTTCATTAAATATTTACAATTGACAGCTTGAGTAAAAATAAAATGTACAAGACCGAATTATTGAAAAACTAGCTTTCACACACAAACACTTGACTTGACTTGAGACACCGTTTTATAAAAATTTTAACGACGCGGGATTCGAACCCGCGCCTCTTTAAAACCGTCCAAGCGCTCTGATCTGTAAGCGTCCGTCGACGTCGAAATTCTTATACGCTTGTTAGCATCTCATGGTTTCAAATCTCAGTTCGTGAAAGCATGTACTAAGATAGATATATAAAGTACTGATCGGACGTAACTCGTGAAAAAAGGGAACAGCTCACTAAATATTTGGATTTGGCAAACGAGATAAAAAATATATACAAAAATTAATATACATTTGGATATTTTTTGATTTTGTCATTAAAATGTATTTATGTACCAATCAACATGTATGTATCAAGTTATTAAAGTTGATAAATCGAAAATGCATATTTTTTTAGGGACGGCATTTTAAGTATAATTGAGTGGTCCTGTCCTATTTAATATTATTAAAAGGCTTTGTAGCAATATATATGTCGCTTTATACAAATCTGTATGTCATACATGTGATAAATGTTTGAAGTTTCAGATAAAAACATTATTAAAGCTTCACGATTTTTTACGCGTACCAGAGTAGTCAGAGAACCTAGTGTCAAGACACTCCGATATTTACTTTCTGCCTAAACTTTGCCTTGCCAGAGCGGAAAAAACGAAAATAGTTTAGATGTAATCAATCCCCCGATTGGAATCGAACCCACGACAAATCACATTTACAGTCGCACACTGTCCTGCGATGCGATATAATTATTTAAATCACTTATATTTCTGTTTGTTCTTAAGCCCAATAAATGTAATTATAATTTGTCTGGTCTATAGCAGCCAGCATTTAAGTTATCGATAGAAAAATATATATATTCGAATATTTTATTTCAAGTTTTAATGTGAAAATATTTACGAATATTTTTTTTTGATAAAATACGAACTTAAATATCAAACTAAATGTTTTAAAACAGCACGGAACTAAAAAAAAAACCAAATATATATTTTTTTAAATGAAAATATATCACAATAATAGTCGCAGTTTGCAACTGCATCCCATTGCATTTCTATACATACACTAGTTTTCCGTAGGGGAAAGTACTCATTATGCACAATGCACTCTTACAGCCACTTTTCGAATTTGGAAGCTGGAGTAGACAATAAGACGAAGCTTTCGATGTCACGTGCTTTTATAATATCCCCCTTTTTTTATACGACGATATGTAAAACTTAAAATATAAATATATCGAGATTGTAAAGAATTTGCCATATCTTCTATTCTATATGTATGCTAAACCCGCTCGCTGCTTCGTTTGCGTAAACTACACGACTAAACTTAGTTTTAATGTAAATCACCAACACTGCATAAATTTATAATTTAAACGGTTACTTTTTTAACTATGTATAATGTATACTTATAATTCAATTATATAATGTCAATTAAACACTATTTCATGTTTCTTGGCTTTTAGATACATAAGACTAATTCATTAAAATATGAGCTATTAGTAATTTTTTTATATTAATATGTACTTTACATTATTGCCTTTCATTATCTTCTTTTTATTTTTATATCAATTTAGATATAAAATGTTAATATAATACTATTTGAAATATAATAACTCTTAAATGCATTTATTACACTAAGCTGTATACAAACATGCCTATATCCACATATATTAAAAAAAACATAGCGTTTTACGTGTAAACATTCAAAAATGAAAAAAATAACACCCGAACCGATATTCACGAGACGCGTCAAAGCATAAAGAGCCAACCATTATACTAAAACTAACATTAAACTAAGGCTATTAAGTGAAACGCGGACCCAACACTCCAGTTCCACCCGCTGTAACATTTCAGTGCGTCGCAATTAAAAAGTAACCTAACGAATCGCGTATAAGTGTTCAGAAATACGACCGACCATGTACATACATACATACATACGTAAAAATATATTTGTATGTATGTATGTATGTATATAGGTAAGATAAAGTTGCCATACGATTCTGACGCGTTTGAAATTCATTGCCTTCGTTGTTGAAATCGAAAAAAATAGAGGCGTCTTTTCATATTTTTTCTCCATTCAAATAGTCTTGTCTATACATTGCAGAAATTTGTATGAACCAAGTATTAAAGGTCTATGTGTGTAGTTATAAGACGAATTGTAGTTGGTATGGTTTTAATAGAGCTTTAAAAGTTTTACGATATTTTAAAATATTATTAAAATTAAAAATGGTTTTTTTTTGCATGCTAGGAACAAAAGTACAAAATTGTAGCTGAATTGTATACATTACTTGGACTTTGGACTGGTGTTATCCAAGAGGAGCAGGTGTTATCAAATTCTGCTGTACTTTAAAAATTGAGTACAAAATGTCAATACGCTTTAATTATTGCTTGTATTGCACCTCGTCCATTGTGGCGCTGTGGGACAGCGTCTGGTTGTAACGGTGATTGGTTGTGGGTTCAATCACACTCGGGGGAATGATTATATTTTAAATATTTTCATTTCTCCGCTCTGGTACCTAAGACAAAGCGCAGCGTTGAATTCCGCCACTCAATACGCAATGTCCCGATTTCGAGTGGGTAGTGGAGTACGAAGTGTCTTGACACTAAGTTCTCTCTGGCTATCCTGCTACCAGGGAAAAATGGGAAGCTGCAAAAAAGTACACATTACTGTGATTCAAGTAAGTTTTAATTGGGTGCGAAATGAAAAATATTTTAATTTTAGTACATGTTGAGTTCGTATATAGAGTCTGCAGTCAAAAATCATTGAAATATACCTAATATATGAATTTTATCACAAATTTGATAGCTTAGGCGTCATTTCTTATTAGCAAGTGCGATTCTTTAGGTGAAGTCAGACGAACCATATACTTTTCCTTAACGTATTTACATAATAATACAGTATTGTCATCTGGCGTTACCTGCTCCATAATTCATTATCGTAATTGCATGTTATATGTTGTTGTAAGAACTCGAATTACACTCACTCACATTTAAAAATCTTATAATCCATATGGAAAATTTTGTGAAACAGAAAATTATGTTCAAAATGAAATGCTATAAACTAGGTTAACTTAATATATATATACAACTTTATACATATACGTAAATCATACTAGTGGTAAGGTCTCAATTTAATACGCTTATTTTTTTCGAAAACGTAGCGGGATTCGAACCCGTGCCTCTCTGAAATCGGCCAAGAGTTGAGTTGAGCACTTGGATTGTATCCAAGGAGCGCGGCTTTAAATACCGCTACGTTAAATTTTTTACACGTTTTCTAAAAATGTTATAAACACTTAAAATGTTTAAAAATGTTACAACATTCGTATGGCTTTTTCTAAATATTCTTTGTTTATTCTTAGAATACTATTAAAAATAATGTAATGGAATCTATATAAGTAGAATATTTCACAAAATATACTACGGTATTGACTCTATTCAGAGATCTAATTATAATTATTTGTATGAACTGAAGTTAGCCATATTTTTTCACTCACTATAAATTCACTCACTTCTTAATACAATTTCGATAATTATAGATTTAGAATAAATAATAATCTGACATTCAGACCGGTTACATCTCCGAAGAGAGCATTTAAGCATCTGAGGCCATCGTGCGCAGTTTTCGATGCTCGCTCGGGGCTATTATTATATTTAAATAATTCTCATTTCTCCGCTCTAGTTACATGTCTTGGATCCGGACGGAATGTGGAGAACAGAGTGTCTTGACACTAGGCTCTATCCGCCACCATGTATTGTGGGAAAAGCGTGAAGCTGGAATGTTGTGTGTGTTCTAAGTAGATGAACTTTACTAGAGCAATACAAATGTTTATGTAAACAAGACATTTCATTATTGAAATTAAATTAAATGTTATTAATCATATGCAGAAATGATCTCATAAACTACCAAGCGGATATTCAAAGCTGCTGTTTTTCCACTTTTTTTTTGTCAAACGATGACACAATTGAATGGGAACATCACATAAATACCCACGAATGAGATTTGAACCCATTACCATCGGACAGTCAGCTTTTACACGCCACATTGACCTTTTCATTTCTTATTCTGATTTCTATGAAAATGCTTTTGAAAAGTTTTGCCTGGCAAATTATTAATAATTACGTAGTAAAATGTAACTTAAATATTTATATCACAATTAAGTTTTTTTAACACTCCAGCCTAAATGTGGTGTAATTTAAAGTGTCTAGTGTATATATATTATACCTATATATATATATGTTAAAACAGGAACTCCCTATAGTTTATTCTATTGTGTTTCGTAATTATAATATTAAACAATAAAGAAAACCGTTCTTTTATAATTAAGCAATAATTATGAAACGTAGACACAAGTAGCCATTATACTATACCACTATACTTAAATGAAACTTTTTTTTTTTATTTAATAAAGCTTTTTTGATAAGGTTTTTCGTATTATATAATTTAAGGTTGGGGCTTTTCTGGCTTGTTTTTTACCGATAGAGAGCTTAGTATATTATTAATATTTATTAGTATAAATACTTTGTACAACTATAGTCAAAAGTAAATATTTGTTTTCATTTTAGCTAAAGAAACTTCTTTAATGAGGTTTTTCTTATCATATAATTTAATATTGGCGCTGCTTGTTAGTTTTTTATTACTTGGCGGGTAGAGCTTAGTGTTCCACTAATCAATTACGGCTAGCTTTATGAAAGATTACTTTTTTTATATTTCTTTTAGATGTTTGAATTGTTTAATTTTCACATTGATATTTTCCATCTGTTACTTAAAAGAATCACGTTTTTTTAACACGCATTTAAGTTTGAAATATAATTTCTATTTCATTACTCTAATATAAATTAAAAGGGCATAATAACAAATTAAGTATTCTTAATTTTTATTTTATTTTTAGCTTCATGCTTTATCCCTAGCGGGATCTGTCAGAGAGAAAAGGAGCCCAACGGCACTAATTAATTTTAATAAAACATCTAAAATATGGTTAAATCGAGACTGGAAAGGCTTTACCGCTACCTGTATGTATAAAAGTTCAAATATATTCTACCCATGATCACGGATTTGTATCATTAATTGCGTGGGTAACGGCTAGACTTAACGCGGCACTTTGTTTTACCAGTCGAAAGCGGGATAAATAATATTTATGTTCCAATCTACAATTTTCCCCGCTTAAACACGCATTCGTATACGTTTCAATATATATTTAAGCAGCTTCACGCTTTTTCCCGCATATCAGGGTAGCCAGACAGAACCTAGTGTCAAGACACTCCGTTTTCAGGGCGGATAAATAAAAATATCTTAAATATAATATTTTCGTCGAGTGGGAATCGAACGCACAACCAATCGTGCTTACAGTCATCACTGCCCCACTGCGACATCTCAACTATATTTATGATAGCTTTTAAAGCCAATAAATTTACCATTTAACATCTTCATTATTCTTAGAAACAATATATAAGTAGCGAAATGCTTACGAAGATCGCGATATAGCGGAACTCAACACATGTTATTTGTTTGCTACAGCGATATTAACTTTGACTACGTAAGGTCTGATATTGCTCTTGTTCTCAAGAAAGGGGGAGATAACAAGTAATGTAACTAAAATAAAGTATATATTCATATGAGTGTTTTATTTAATATATATACTATTTACCATTTTTTGAATTTTAAATGATTGTTTTAGCCTGACAATGGAGTTAAATAGGTTTTGAACTTCAAATTTAAGCAATAACGCATCTAATTCATCTTTTTTATATTTGAAATTCATTTTTAAATAAATCCGCTTCGAATTTGGAAATTAAGTCGTGAATTTAAATTTTAAATAATTGAATATAAAATTAAAAAAACTTAAGTTAAAGATATTTTAATGCGTCAAATTGTAAGTCCAAGTTTATACCTATCAATATCAAGTTCTATGTGTCGATACGAAACTGAAAAATGGGCAAGTAAAATACCAGCTTAATGCATATCTCTCGAAGTTCTCTCTAAAATTTTCTAGAACTTGGGTTTATATGAAAATATATTTAGGCCTGTTAGTATTTTAACAGTATATGCAAACTTGATTCATACTTTTTTAAATTACATCATAATGTTAATTTTGTTAATTTTAGTCCATCGCAGCGCAGTGGCAGTTTTTGAATGCATAAATCTTATCAAAACAAGACAAAGCGCAGTGTTGAGTTCCGCCACTCAATACACAATGTCTCAAATTCGAACGGAATATCCTGAATACTAGGTGCTGTGTATTTAAAGTTCTATGTAATAATGAATTGTTGTTTGTTTCAGAATTACAAGTTTCTATGGGATTCGAAGGTAAGATGTTTTGACTACTGTACGTATGCCACATTCATAAGGCGCTATCCATATTGTTATTTAAAAATTATATAATTCATTACTTAAGTTCAAATTCGAGCCAATGTAGCGTGGTGAGTTGGTTGTGGGTTCAATGCCCACTCGGTGAATTGGTGATTTAATTAGTCGTTTCTTTGGTGAAAAAGACAAAGCGCGGCTTTGAGCTCCGCCACTCAACAGACAAGGTTTCTAATTCGGGCGGAAAGTGGAGAACGGAGTGTCTTGACGCTAGGTATGTTCTCAGCGTAAAGCTGCTTTACTGTTTTATAAATTATATTAAACTCCTCACGTTGATACCTGCTAATTTCGGACCAAATTAAAAATCAAAGCCATCATGACATTATTGGAAAATACGTAAAAATCTGTTTTTTTGAACCTGAATAAAACGCCTCACAAATACAATCAAATTATAAAATAATCAATAATACATCGTGGCGCAGCGTCAGACTAAAAACGCTATGGTTGTGGGTTCGAATGCCCAATTTAAATCATCTTATAGTAAGCAAAGCACTGCGCTAATCTCCGCCACTCAACAGGCAATGCTGTAATTTCGGCCGGTAAGCGGTGAAGCTGAAGAAAAACCCTTCATTTTAAACACCTATATACGAATATTACATACTTATTACGTCTGCAGGCCACCTGAGTTAGTCCCCTTTGTCTCACATTCGTGGGGGGCTCTATCTTGAGCCCTAATAAGTTACGGCTCGTTTGGCTTTAATTGTTCAAACGTACAATACAAGAACAATACGATGCATTCCCGTTTCATTGAGAATGGCTTACGAGTTGAGTTGCTTAGATTATTTTGTTTCAAGGAATGCCGTCGTGGTCTCCGATTCCGATTTGGCGGAAAATCTTGTGTTATTAGTTAATATTTTTTACGGCCAATTTTAACTGAAACTCTTTTGACTACATCAATCATGTTTGTTTTGGTATTTCCAAATACTTTAGTTTATATTTTAATGTCGTATCGTATCTTTGACCGCATTATCTCCCTTAGGCTTCGCCGAGAGTGTACTGTCTCTGAATGGCATTCCTAGATCAGCAGAAGGTCTTTGACTGTGTGCCTCGGCAAGCATCTGGTGGGCATTGCGATCCAAAGGGTACTTACTATAAGGCCTTTATTGGCATTATCAAAGACATGCACTGCTAATCCATTTGAATGGTTGGGACTCGTGCTGTTGGTGCCACGAAAACCTGTTCGATTACGGCTAGACTAGGATAAGGCTTACTTACCAGTTATAAAAATATATTCTTCGATCTCCTAAGTGTGTGAATAACACTTTAAAATGTTAAAAATGTAAGAAAATGGTATAACAAAGAAAGGTCCTATATTATTATATATTTTTAAATATTCCATTATTGAACAAACATTCATTATAATAAAGTTCGAGAAATTTAGTTCCAGAAAATTGAACTGGCAATAATGTACACTTGGTCGCGTGCTTACACAGAATATTTGATAGCAATAATAATGTAAATCGTGAAAATATATTCCTTTTATACTGATTTAACGCTACTTTACAGGCGATGCGGCGAATAAGCTTTGAAATACAATGTTTTTTTAATACAAATTTGTAATTTTTTGTGATTTTTATGATGTATGTAAGAAGATTTACGCTTCTTTCGGCATAGCAGAGAAATTCTAGTGTCAAGACAATCTGTTCTCCACTTTGTGTCAAATATTTGTTTTTTTTTTAAAAATTAATTATTTAAGATTAATTGTGGTCATTGTAAAGCAGTTAAGTTGCGTCTTAATGACGTGGATCCAACCTCGAAGGTAGTACGTACAAGGAGTATCGTGTATATAAAAACATAAATGTTTGTTTGATTAATAAAATTTAATAAAACGTTATGTAAATTAAATTGTTCTAAATGTGTAGATTTTTAAAATATTTAAAAATATCATAATTACTAACTAAGTCATACATATTATATAGTAATAGAACAAAGAAGTTTTTTATGAAGCGTAAACAAAGAAAGTTGTTACTCAAAGCAGTCAAAAGTGCAGCAAAATTAAATAATTATATGTACTGAATGGACTTTTACAAAGTTCTGGATATTAAATGTGTATTTTAAATATAATATACAAAAATGAGCTTGTAGTGTGTATTTATCTGTATATAAACACTGTAAGCTATTCTTTTCTCTCCGAGACTTGTCTCTCGAGAAAATAGAGGACACTCCTTTCTTCGTTTATTTTGTTTGTGTACGTATATTTGTATGATATAATGTGATAGAGAGTGAGAGTGGTCGTGGCACAGTGGGACAGTGTTTGACTCTAAACGCGGTTGGTGGTGAGTTCGAAACCACTCGGCGAATGGCTATATTTAAAATTAATTTCAATTCTCCGCTCCGCTATGTTCTTTCTGACTACATAAATAAATACGTTATATTGCGTATATTGAAAAATGTTTGTTTGTAAGGAGACCTTATTTTCCATTACAGTGCTTCCACCCATTATCTGATTCATCGTTTATATCAAATTAACCGAATGAAGTTCAAGTTTGTATCACAATGCTATTGACCGGCGGCGACCTTTGTCTTCTAACGATACTTTTGTAATGTTAGAACATTTTAATCGAGCAGGTTAAAGAGAAGCTCGTGGAAAGTCACTAAGGCATTTTTTAAAATGCCTTTTAATACACTATACTTTACTAAGAAAAGTGTATAGAATTAAATAATACTTAATTCAAAACATTATCTTATGTGTAAATGGAATATTTCAATAAAAAAAGTACTAATGAAATTTTTTTACATTTTGTAAAGTGTTATTCGCACGGTTTTCAAGAGGCGCGTGTTCTAATCCCGCTGCGTTCAAATTTTATACGTTTTCTAAAAATGTCCTTTTACTAATGAAAATTCATAATAAATATTTAACTACATAATTCGAGCCTATCGTCGTGCAGTGAGGCACCATCTGACTAAACGTTATGGTCGTGGGTTCGTTTCCTACTCGAGGGAAATCTATGCGAGATAAGGGTAATATGAGGGTGGAGTAAAAAACTCTTTATTATATAGGTTTTCTTCGTCTTTTACTAAATCTTAAACTTGGTGCAGAACAAAGTGCATTAACCTATAGGCTATGAAGGCGACTTTGTGACCTTGTGAAAATGCAAACTTGACCTTCTCTTGTCTAACTCCTTTAAAGCTTAGTTTATTATTTCACACCACATTTGTTTTATTTGCTTTGGGAAAACTCAACAATTTTAAAGGTTTTTATAAATTTTATACTACAATGTTGTCAAATTGGTGTACGAGTGGTATATTGATGTACACTACATTGACACAATTCCGGTATTGTATTCGATTCTCATTTGGAGGAATCTTTTAAATATTATTTCTTTCTTTCTTTTTTTTTTTCAATTTTTCTTAGACAACGTTCGATATTAAGTCTACCAAACTAATCTTGAAACTGGTAGGTAAGTCTTGTTTATGCCCATTCCGCATGATGCAGGATATATGTGGCATGAGTTATGGGATGTGATTATATGGACTAGTAGCGCCATTGATGAGCAAAATATGCGTTGCCACAGCAACTTGTATGTCCCTTTTTACACAAGTGTATGTCAAACACATGGTAGTGTGTCTTATATTTGTTTTATTAATTTAATTTATATAAGTATGGAATTTCTATCGTTAACATAGTTTGAAAGGTATCGCTTAGACAGCCCTATGCTGACATACTCGTATCAGATAGCTTTGTTTTTTTTTCTCTATTCATGTATATATATATAGATACAAGAGTTATGTACATTAAAGCAGCTGTATAAATAGGTTATATAAATTATATAATTTTTTTACCTATTGTGTTGTAAAAAATGCTGACTAAAACCCATGACAGTACAACTAAAGAATAATCCACCCCCCGTTCAAAATGCACGCAAGTTGATGGAAATCCGAAAACTACCGCCATATTGCAAGCGGAAACGGAAATCATTGTTTGACGAAACCTTTGTCATTCTTGAAAGAGTTGAATATTCAAGTATTGGTGCGTGTATTTGTTCTTAGAATGTTTTTTAATAGTGATAACGATGAGGTTCGGCGTTCCTTTGAGTATAGCTTAGTGAGATCGTTTCTTTTTTGGTTTTCAGCTTCACGCTTTTTTCCGCATAGCAGTCGGAGAAAACCTAGTGTCAAGACACTATGTTTTTCACTTTTCAGCCTAATTTGAGACCTTACGTCTAGCGTCTAGCGTTTTGTCTTACCAGAGCGCAGCAAAGAAAATAATTAATTAAACATTATCGTTACCCCAAGTGGGAATATAACCTAAAACCAATAGCGATCACAGTCAGACGCTGCTTCACTGCACCACGGTGGCCTTTTAACGTAATATTCATGATTAATAAAATTTTATATAAATTCTTCTTTATACATACATTCTGAAATGTTAATGTATATTGTAACTTTCGAGCCATTCAAAACTTTTTTCATTCACTTAAATATATAAAACATAAAGTTTTGTAAAATTTTCTAGAAATTTCAATTCATTCATCCAATTTATATTCATAAAAAAAACCACCCAATTAATGAAGAAAAAAATTTTTTTTTTCATATATCCAGACACCGAAAAGCATACTCATAGTAAGGTGTTGCCAACAATTTAACATTTAAAAGAGCATAATTAAAGCCGTCCTTATTATCTTAATTAAAAATATGACGGAAACTAATTCAGGCTGTGAATAGTGAATGGGCACCTCTTCTATTTCAATACGTGCTACCAAGGAGTCATCAAGTGACTCGGTTTATTTTCGACGGTGGTTAGTTTGTTTTGTCGATGTAGAAAAAATAAGAATATAGCAGCTAAAAGTTGCAGTATTCTTTTTTTTTCTCAGGTTCACGCTTTTTCCGGCATCCTACATCTGGGCAACCTAGTGTCAAGACACTCAGTTCTCCACTTTCCGCCCCGAATTCGAGATATTGCTTGTTGAGTGGTGGAACTCAATGCTGCGCTTTGTCTTGTACCATTGTATCACAGCGACTAATTCCTCCGGGTAGGGATTGATCCCACAACCGATCGCGTTTGCAGTCAGACGCTGTACCACTGCGCCATGATGGCGTCTTTACATATGGGATATCATTGGGATATCATTCAGGAGTGTTTATATATGTTAATGAGGTTATAGAAAATATATTGATATATCAGGTAAGTTCTTAATTTTGATATGATATGTTTGACAAAATCAAGAAAACTTCGATACTTTGTATATTGTTTCTAATAAGAATTAGGTATTTATAAATCAATATACTCATATGTGTATTTGATACAGAACATAACAGTTAGTTTAATCACAAATTGTATGAATAACATTGAGAAACTCTTTTCAAAAATATATTAAGGTTTTCATTTAAAGTTTCTTCTGGGTATTTGACAAAGTATGAATACCCGTTTATTTACCCCAGTTTATTTAATAAAAAAAACTATCGACTATTCCCAAATTTAAATCGAACATCACTATATCATCATCATCGACTAGTCTAGTGCTTCGCTTCGTCGCCTCTCTCATGAATACTGGAGCGTTCTTTTGTCTGTCCCCCTCACATTTTACCAATAGGAATGAGACAGTTATATAGAGGGATTCCTCCGAACGCCGATTGTATATTAATGTCGGCTGATTGGAGAAGCAAAGATCTGCCTGAATCGGTCTTTTTAGAAGTTTTTCTTTTAAAACTAATATTAGATGTTATAGAAATTTTTATATCTGTATTGGGAAAGACGAATTGTCTTCCTTGTTCTGGAAAATTATAAATATTCATTTACTTTTTTTAAACTAGCTTACCCGACAGCTATGAGTAAAATTAATTCAAATATGAATATGTACAATTTTATTTTTTTTCCATAATAACCTTCGGCAGAGTAAAAAAACAAAATCAGTTAAGTCGTTCTCAAGTTATGGTGTGATCAAGGGAAATAAGGATTCACTTCTAAATATATATTTAGATTACAAAAATAGTTCCGTTATTATGTTCATAATTAATTTATATATATATATATATATATATATATATATAACACAAAATGTACATAAGCTTTTTATTTAACGTTACAACACAAATAACTCACATTTGTGGTCTTGATCTAGTCTTAATTTTCTTTAAATCCTAAAATTGGAATATCAACGCAATTGGTCGTGGGTTCGATTCCCACTCGCGGAGATGATTATATTTATTTCCTCGCTCTCTGGAAAGACAAAGCACGGCGTTTAATTGCGTTACTCAATGTCTATTCCAGAACATGGACGGAGTCCTTTTTTATACATAAATAACTCCACAATTAAGAATAATTTGTTAAAATATGTGCTTGTAAGCTTTCGCTTTGATCTCACATTACCCACTTAAGGATTGATTCAATCAACAACAGCGAATATAAGAACTTTTTGTTTGATTTCAAATTAAATCGGAGTTTCTTCGTTCTTTGATTAACGTTTTAATTTCTGCAACCAGTTTAGGCGCATTATGCGGAGATGTTTTTTTTGCCCTTACCTGATCCAAGCCCTCTGGAGCAAAAGAAACAACTCAATATACAGCATGTATAGGTTATATTATAGGCTTAATTTTGAACTCCATTACTAATTAGTGCACCAAAGTAATACTCAGTTCAGTTAAACTTTAATTATGGCGTTTCGAAAGTGAAAGTTGAGCACTTATCACTTCGCCATATTATGTTGTACGGAGAACATACGAAGGAGATTAATCGGTAGAAAAGAGATAAAGTTACTCTATTTCAGACTTCATGTTAAAAAGAGATTTAGTAAAAATATATCGACCTTCGCCTATAATAAAACAGACAAATATTATCAATATATAATTTATTTATTTCTTTTTCTTTCGCCTCGTCCACTGTAATTTACCTTACCATACCATACCATACTATAACATACACTCCCTTCCAGCGATCCTCGTGCATTTTACATGACCTTCCTCCAGCATTATCAACATTGTCCCCCCCAGAGGCCGCCCCCCTTTCTTCTCTTGCCGCTCTCCTGTACATCATATCTTTCATAACTCATTCTCCCGATGTGCCCAAAACACCTGATGATGTACTAATTCGTTGTTACTTCTAGAAGGCTAAACTTTAAGTACTAAAACGAATAATATGTAACAATATATAATATTCAGCTGAACTAAACACAGGTAAACCAAATATGGCGAACGTCGCATATTTTCGCGCTTTTTACACGGAGCTTTGTTGGAATGTTAGTGTTGCCAGTTTTTGTACGGATTGATGGGCCATTGTGTTGCCTCTCGCAAAAATTCAGCGCCGAATAATTGATAAGAACGCCCTG
This sequence comes from Podotricha telesiphe, assembly GCA_038994665.1. Lineage (NCBI taxonomy): Eukaryota > Metazoa > Arthropoda > Insecta > Lepidoptera > Nymphalidae > Podotricha > Podotricha telesiphe. The sequence goes on along the minus strand of JAOYRR010000431.1, from coordinate 387,569 downwards.
TTTTTTTGTTTCGATTTCGATTCGCTTGTGGATTAGAACGTAATTCTGCCATTGTATTTCTATGCTAGGGATTTGGATTTGTTAGCACAAGCTAGCTATAGGGAAAGCTGCAGTCCTTTGTTTTATCGTATATATTTAATAGTGTTTGGGAACCTTTTTAAATAGAACTCTTACAATTCAACTCTTTTAATTTACGCTACAGAGAAATAAGCTGGGGTAAAATTTTAAGTAGATTTTGTCAGAACTATTAAGATAAAAATATATTGAGCCTGATAATCGTATATTAAAATACTTTGCTTATAAATATCAAACCATTTTATTATATTTTTTAATATTACACGAATATATGACACTTTTTGACACAATTCAGATATTGCAGATATTACTAATATTTTTTTCCAGGTTCACGCTTATGGGTCATAGCAATGTAGCCAGAGAGAACCTAGTGTTATTATTTATTTAGTTGTCCATTTTGCGAAATTATGTGAAAACTAAATCTTATATCCTTATTAAGGCAATAAATTAAAACCTTGTAGGTACATACTTACCAAATCTTTATACAGAGACATAAAACAAGCACATGTACACGTTATTTTTTAAAAAAAACATTTTGTATCATTAAACACATTATTATCAGTATAAATGAATTGAGTTTTGTTTGTTGCCAAAGAATATTATTATTTTGATAGTTAGATAGAATAGCAGGAATAGTGAGAAAGTGCCTAAAAGTAACGTCGGGTTCCAAAATGTATTTTCGAATACCAATATTATACGCGATTAATCCGGTTAAAAATAGTTTCATTTCAAAATGTGTAATAATAGTGAAAATCAAAGAACTTATGACGGAGCTTAAACCCTACTTAAGCGGCAAAATAAAAATAATTTAAATATAATCCGTTACTAAGTCCACTACGTACAATGGCCAATCCTTAATCCAATTGTGTAGTAAAGGCGTTCCAATAAATTAATTATACTTCTAATACACTATACGAGTAAATTCGATGCATGATCCAAATATTATTATGCGTAAAACGATACTAGTAATCAAAATCCTATTATGGTATGTCCCGGGAGAAATTTACATAATGTACCGTCTATACACAGCTTCCTTTGACTCGATATCTATTTTGGTGTTCACTTTTATTGAGGCTGTTCGATTTTTACGTTTCTATGATTATTCAGGGAAAATTGTATTTTGGGAAAGTTTTTTTTTTTTTTATTTATTTGTTCATGATGGATGACGTGGTCCGTACTATATATAGCTATCATTGCCTTTTTTTCTTTTTGTTGTCGAGATCAAGTCAACGTTGACTTTGTTAGGTTCTTAGTTCAATTCTCACTTCGGTAAATGTTTTTCTTTAGTATATTTTCTCTTGCCTAGTCTCTATTTAGATTAAGAGATGAGCCTTCTAACATGAAAATTGCAGTTAGACACACTGCGAAATGTATAGGAGAAACTAGGGTACTAGGCTTAGCGACAGAGTGGAGAATAGAGTGCTCTTTAAGCTACTCCATATAACGCTGGCCATGTGTAAAAATAAAAACTTTATAATCCTAACACCTTATAGCTTAAACTGGATATTACAGCAGCTTTTCATAAGCGTTTTGTTGACATCCGAGCGCAGTTTTATGTTCAACAAACTCTATTACGCATAACCGATTTGCAAATATATAGTGAAGTCAGTCAGTCAGTCAGTACAACAGGGTGGTTTTTTTCTTTTGCATTATTACAGTTTCACTCATATGATTACAGTTTAGGCAAAGATAACTTTAAGTCAAGTTAGTATTTTTTCCACTTTATGTTAGAATTCGCCGAAATCATCTTGCCGGAACCGGGAAATCAAGCCAATAGCCAAATCATCATCTTAGAGATTAGTATTGTTTCAACATGTAAAATATGTATGGAAAAAAACGTGTAAAAGTTTTGAACGTGACAGGGCTCGAACCTGCGCCTCTTGGACGGTTTAAATTTTTCCAGTTCTCCGTCTTTTTATTACGCTAAGAGTGTATTTGAACACTTTCAATAAAATTAAAACGAAAATTGTTATAAAAGTATAATAATTTTTCATATATAACATTAAGCTTATATCCCATAACCGTAAAGATATATAAAGATTACTGAAATCTCTCATAAAACGCGAATAACCGTTTTCTACACCATTTCCTTACCCCAAAGCGTCTGCGCGTAATATTTGGGTCGACACGTGACCAGCATGCTGTAGCTTATTGTTCTGCCCATTTCAGTAAATGGGATTGTAGCAATGTATACATATGTAGGAACCTATATTGTCTTTATATTCTAAATTACATTATTTATTGATAATACTTGTTTTGTATCCAAAAATTGTGGTGATGGCTCGTGGCTTCGGTTCCCATTCGGGGATATATTTAGAATTATTTTCATTTTACCGCCCCAGTTAGAAAAAGTGCGGCGTTGAGTTCCGTCACTAAATATGCGGGGGAAATCGTGAAGCTACTTTTGAAAATGGTGAAAATTCAAAATTTACAATTAGTTTTGTCTCCAGTTGGCGACAAATGCCGTTTTATTTTTGTAGATTTTGAGTTTTAACGAGATTTCGTCGAGAGTAATAAGTCGGTTTTTATCGGAACTTACTGGTAATATACCACCACAACTTATTTAAATCCTGTTTCGGGTTTCTGAAACACTCTGCGAAACTAAACTACGCAAAATACTGTGTAGTACCTGTTCTTTTAAAATGAATTTAATGAATTTAATTTAAACTCGCTGCCATCGTGTGCTATGCGAAGGCGGTGTCTAGTAAATTTGCTGAACGTTTAAATGTTTTTTCTTTAGCCATTTAGTCATATATATCTTTTTATCTATAATTTTCGTTTAAATCTTTTGTGTCTTTTGTTAGTGTCAAAACACTCTGTTTCCATATAACTTTAAGTTGGTACACTGAACACGTTTCAACATTTCTAAACAAAAGATAGAAGTATATTTTTAAAGCGCAACAGTCACAAGAACTACTAACAACTGGCGTCTATAGAAGATTCAATACATCTGTGACCTCTACATCTATATGAGAAAGGAGACTTTATTTATATAGAAATAGAAATTGTTTTGGAATATAAGACTGTCGGTGTCTGTGGTGTATAAGACTAACAAATGGGTCCAAGAAGTAACAAAGTTTACGGTATTTTAGTACAAATGTGGAAAAATCGTGTTTTATACTTTATTTTTTTTTTTGAAGATTATTAAGTGAGCCTAATAATCGTAGAGCGAAAATATTATATGAGCGGATTATTTTTACATTGTATTTTATATTATACTCGTATGTGACGTTTAGTATATTCACGCCCTTTTTCATGTCAGACACATCCTAATGCAAACATTGGTTGTGGCTTCGAATCCCAGTTGAGGGAACATTTATTTTCAAGATATATTAATTAATTAATATGTGGAGGAAAACGATAAACCTTATTTGTGAAACTTATGCGTAAGGCATATGACTTTTTTAATAGATAAAATTTTATTGGAGGACGAGAATATATATATATATATATTTAAATATAAAGCAGCTAAAACGATCTCTCTTGCCAAAACGATTGTTCGCAGAATAATCTTTGGGTAGCAGAAATTTGTAAAAACCTCTTTACAGAGATGCTAACAACAAATATAAGTTGTAATAAAGCCAATAAGAATTTCACGGTGTCTCGATTTCCGGCGGAAAGAGGAGAACGGAGTGTTTGTACACTAGATACTCTGTGACTACCCTGCTATGTGGAGAAAAGCGTACAGCTACAACTCACATATGTTGGTATTCGTACATACGGGTATATAACAAATTCGACAGCATTTTCATAATTAACTTAGTTCCCCAAATAGACGACGAAATGAAGAATTATTACGCACTTTGGACACTAGAAAATTCAATTACGGTGTTATTTTGAGTACAAAGTTGCAAGTATTCGCAACATTTTAAAAGTTAAAAGTTTCATAAGTAATATAGTTTCTGTATCTTTGAAAGAGCTAAGAAGATTTTCATAATGGAAGTTGTTCTTGGTGTTTGAATTTGATGTTATCTTTTATTTAGGTACTTTTTTTTTCCAAACCTACATACAGGTAGTGTTTTACTTATGTTTATGAAATATCGGTTTTGTGATACGCCGAGAGTGCAGTAGTGTCTTGACACTTGGATACTAGTTGTTTTATGCCTTTTACCTGAATCTCACAATATACAATTTAAAGGACATTTAATAATATAAGATTCTGTTTTCTGCCTTCTGCCTCAAACGTAATATTGGATATTTGAAAAGAGACCAAGTTTGTATTATTTGTATAACATACCCAAGAGTAATATTTTAAACTTCAAACATTTATGCTGAGAAAATCTAGTGTCGAAACACTCAACTTTCCACCTTTTCCCCCACTCAAATTATAAATTTGAGTGGTGGAAAACAACGGAATTTACCAGAGAAGACAAATGAAAATATTTTGAATATTCCCCGTTAGAGAATTGAACAGACAGTCTTCGCTTTAACAATCAGACGGCGTCCTACTGCGCCACAACACTCACTTTTCTTATAAACTGTGTGTTGTTATAAAAACAACTTTGCCAATTATTAATAAAACTTTCCACCAAAGCTCTTATAGAGCTTTCATTTCTCGCACAACGCTTATAATTCGTTTACATACATGCTTTGTATATACAATGTATGTACTATTATAACGGCGCCTTCACTGTATCTCCCCGTTTTATAATGAATTAAAACCGTAGTACGTTCACATTTTATTTTTAGTATCGGATTCTATTATAGTAATTCACATGTCGACGAGTCCTGTAGACTGGTACAAGTTCAAAAGCGCAACTATACAAGAGAGCGATTTGAAGTTTCCCAATATTGTTGTAATTTTATCATTATTTAAAGGATATTATTGAAATTGAACTGAAAACTGAATACTAAATATAGTATATAATGAAATTTTAATCGTTATCAAAATAACTTTCTTAGTCAACCTTCAAATCGCTGTGCCGTTAAGTTATAGTTTGCACTTGTACCAGTCTGCGTGGGACCCGTCGATGTGATCCCCATTCGCGACAAGTTTGGAAAGCTTTTCCGCTAATGGTTTTATAATTTTTTATTTTTTTTTCATACAGTTTCTCTCCACATGTGTTTTTTTTTCAGTTGTGAAATATTTCACGTGCCTTTGTCGAGATTTTAATGGTACTCAATAAGGTTGGAGTGTAATGCGTTTTTTTTCTATTGTTTGTACGTCAATTTTCATTGTTTTTTCTATTTTAGCGCTAAGTTTTAAGTTAACATTTGTTTGGATGATCCTTTTATAGGGGGTGCTCGAAGTTTTTTTAAGTATATTTATAGGTATCAAAGTTTATTATGCTATCGTATCGTTGTGTCATTTTTGACTGTGACAATGGTTATAAGTTCCTAGGCTCACGAATTTCCTTTGGTTTTGTAGTTTTTCATTCAAAATACAATAAGGGATATGGTCGAAAAACTTAATAAGGAGTCTTATATGACTATACTATAAGACAATTTAGCTTACAATATTGAAAACTAATGAAAAAGTAAAGTACATTCAATTTATAAACATATGATTTTACTGAAAGAAATGATTATTTATATACTAGCAACAAATAATATGCACGTCACTTAGACGAATATAAAGAATATAAGTGAAATAGATACTTAGGTGGTCGTTTTTGATTTATATCGATTAAGAATGACGATCGAATAAAAGCAGCTTTACGCTTTTTACGCTTAATAAGTAAATAGAAATAGAAACAGAACGCAAGTTAAATAAATAAAAAGATGCGAAATGAAACAAAAGAATATACAAAGTACAAGAATACTTGTATCGTGAACAATAGGCGGGCTTATCGCTGAATTAGCGACTTCTTCCTACCCAGAACCTAGTATCAAGAAACTCCGTTCTCAATTTTCCGCCCGAATTCAAAACATTGAGTGTTGAGAGCAGAACTCAAAACTCAATACCACGATTTGACGATTGAAAAATAAATATAAAAATATATTACTAATAAAAATATTGTCTAAAGTTCGATATAACTAATAAAGGTGTATCGTAACAACTAATATACATATATATATATATATATAATCAATAGGAGCGTTATATTTTTTACGAGATTAAATTAATAACTCCGTCTGACATGCAAGACGTGTTGACGTGACGTGAATTCAACCATCTTGTTCTCATAATGGAAGTATAGAGTAGAAATATACAGACAGACACCTGCCCTTGCAGGTTAATTATAATGGGCATATGTTCACATTTTTGCATACGTTACTATTAAGGTTATATTATATTTTATTGATTCATTTAGTTCCGAATATTGCATATGTTAAATTAATTTTCTTTTACAATTTTTTTTTCTATTATTCTAGTAAATCTGGCCACCAAGGTGGGCTATTGAAAATTCTTTTAATTTTTTATTTATCAAATATTAAAATGGGTATTGAGATTGTACCAAATTATATGCGTTAAAATGATTCATTTAATTGGATTTATGAGCTATTTAATATTCCATACACCTAAGTCTATATTATTTTCAAGTCTTTGTGTAGAGATAATTTGTCAGGGAAGCCAGAACTCCACGCCAAACTGTGTCTAACTTTATTGGGGTGAAATCTATAGTATAATGTATAATATATATGAACCTCTATAACTATCGCGTGTTCAACATCGGTGGAATTAAATATTTATTTATAAATATTTCAATTATTTTGCAATTTACATTTTAGTTATTTGAACGTACGTTTATCCCTTGGTAACCATATTCGAATTCGAGTTTAAAAAGTAAAACGAAGTATCCAGACACTAAGTTTTCTCTGCCCAGCTATTCTGGAGAAAGCTTGAAGCGGCTTATCTTTAAAATGGGCAAAAAGTGGAGAATTTATTAATATATTTCAAAGTGGCTAAGCAGGCAGAGCGATTGGACAGTTTGGAAGAGGTTCGAACTGAACGAACAGTTTCGAATCAGCTGCGTTCAATTTTTCATACTTTTTCTAAATGCCATTTTAACTAACGTACCTACTTCATAAAACGCAGGAGCTTCGTTATGATAGTGAAAGAGTTATTATTCAACGGAAATATTGAATTCCTCTTTAACAAATTACATCAAAGTGCCTAATCAATTTACATATATTCGTACAGCACACATTTTAATTTGAAATTGATACTTGACAGTTCAGTATATTTCCCATTTATTTGGTAGCGTCGTTGACACGAGTTCATATTATTCATACTCAAAACACCATAGCAATAGTAATTGGTATGTATTGAAATAGATGCCATGTATCATATCATAGCACTATCTAGTAGCTTGCCATCAATCAATGAGGCTTATTTACGTTTTCCACGCAGCCACCGCTGTATCGTTAAATATTGGCAATTAAAAAATTAAAACGGATGGCAAACAAGCTGTCTGACAGCTTCCTGTTGAAACTACAGTTCTGTTACAATAATATGAGTTGTTTGAATAAATTAATTTATTTATTGTAGGAGGTGAGGCTGGGTGTGTACGTGATGATTGTGGATTCGATTCTCACTTGGTGGAATGTATATATTTAAATTATTTTCATTTCTCCGCTTTGGTGGTAAAACAAAGCAAAAGGTTGAGTTCCGCCAGTCAACACGCAGATGTGTCAATTTCGGATGGAAAGTGGAGAACGGAGAGTAAAGACCTAGTGTCAAGACACTAGGTTTTCTTGGCATACGCTGCAATGCGGGAAATTTATTAAAGCTGAAAAAAAAGATGTATATATAATAAGTTATTTTAGTTGATTCGGTTGACTCGGATTCCCAGATTACCTTAAGTTACGAGAAAATTTCGTCTCATATAGCATATCTTCACGCCGTGTTGTATTAAACTAGACACAGGAAATACTTCAAAAATAGGTTTTTATCCAACAGGAAGCGAACCTAAAACCATCCAGTGCAGCTCTTATTTAATCCAACGAACTAGACTAGAACGACTAATGTTAGTTTCGTTAATACGAAATGTACTTGCCACTACCATGAGACACCCCATGAGTCATGTCATGTTTTGTAAATTGTGACTTGTATATGCGTACCTTTGATAATAATTAAAACACCCCCCTAGAAGTCGTAAAACGACTTGATGGTATTTAGACCCTTAAATATCGCGTTTTATGTGAAACCCGACGGTGGTTCTCATTAAAGAAAATCGTAAAAAGTTTACGAGCAAATATTTTCTGTACTGGTTTTTTTAATCAAAATTGTATGTATGTAGTGTGTTATACTATATTTAGGGAAATTTACCCCTAGTTATATATATATTAGTTATATATAGATGAAAAAGTAATATGAGGATAGTATGTCTTATTTTTAGACGATTTATTGACTATTTTCATTGCATATAAATTATTAGAAGCCCTGCAAACTTTATTATATTTTGATGCTTTGTCAAAATTGATATTATATATATATAATTCAGTTTTTTATTGTAACAAAATACATAATTATAATCTAAGTCTACTCCTATTACAAAATATTCACACAAATCTTAAACTCAATTTCCTTGAAATTTGTATTTGGTGACAAGTCACCTTGATCCATGCATATCATCATCAGCAGTACAGTATATATCTCAATTTACTGTAAATAGGATTTCTTTATCTCACAGGTATTAAGGTGTGCTTAAAAGGTATATAGAGTGTTTTCTGATCACTATTAATAGTGTGATACGAAAAAAAGTTACTATTATATAATCAGTCAATGCAAAATGTACTGAAAATATGGAAATTTTATGCTTAATTTCTCGTTTAATTATATTCATATTGAAAATTAATGAATAATTGCCTTTTTTGTCAACATTTTTAACAATGTTTTTTGACAACGTTAGTTAATTTTACTGACTAGTAGAATATATGTCAGTTCAGATGGACATCTGCCTCAAAATATAAGAGAGCTTCGTGACTGATTATTAAAAATATAAAAAAGACAAATCTTAGACTTATAATGAAATAAATCTAAATATTCACAAAGCTTAAATGAAATCAAAATATTTTTTATTCAAATGTAGCTAATACAAGCACTTTCGAATACTTCGATATAAAATTAAAGTATTATCAGTCTCGCCGTAGGCCACCACCGTCTCATGAATCCAGTTCTCTGGGAAAAGCCAGCGAGGACTCAACAGTGATTTCTCAAAAAGAAAATACAATAATTTCATGTCTTATTAATTAAAATAGTATATTTGTAAAAACATAAATATATATATTTTTACAGCTTCACGCTTTTACTCGCATTGCAAAGTCTGAGAGAACAGACTGTCAGACACTCCGTTTTTCACTTTCCGCCCAAATTCGAGAAATTGCGTGTTGAGAAGCGAAACTCCACGCCGTGGTTTTTCTTGAACCAGAGCGATGAAATGAAAACCATCCAACCCACAACCAATCACGCTTGCGCCACCACGGCCTTATTAATATTTTAGTATATAAAAACATAATATATTAGTAACACTGGAAGCAAAAAAAAATTGTGCTAAGAAAAGTTATTCGTCAGTTATTTACTAAAAAGATATTTTTCAAAGAGACTAACAACAATTATAAGTTGTAAGAAGCGTATAAGAATTTCAACGTAGCATGATGTAGAACGCATGGCTTAGCGGTCAGACCGCTTGAACGGTTTTCCAGCGTGGGTTCAAATCCCGCTGCGTTCAAATTTTTATACGTTTTATAAATATGTCCTTTTCAATTTCCTTAGTGTGCGAATAACACTTAAAAATGTTAAAAAAAAGTTTATGAATTATTTACCTTAAATACAAACTTACCCTTACTCGAAAAACTCATATACGCGAATGTTATGTTATAATTACAAACAAGAAGGTTGTTTCATACAGAAAAATATGTAAAAAAAAACTAAAAGCTAAGTGAGTCTTGTAATGAAAACACGCGCTTATGCACTGTTCCACATAAAATTAACATATGAATGTAAAACTACGAGTATAACGCATTATAAAGCCACCAACCTTATATCTGAAGTGCTTTCATTAAGAAAAATACAAAATAGGTCACCTTACTGCAATTATAGTTGAGTGCTGAAAATCTCGTTGCAATAACGAAAACGCTAGTATTTTCCTAGTTTTATCTCCAATTAGTAACGGCGTTGATTAGACGCCTGACTATTTACTGCAACAGTATTTCGGGATTTATTTGAATGCGAGTTTTCATTAAAATTTTGTTGAGTTGCAATATCGATTTTTTTTTTTTAATGATAACTAACAAAACTAATTTAATACAAATTTTCTATAAATATCGGGTGTAGCGCAGAAATGAGAATATTTTAAATTATTCTCATTTCTGCGCTCTGGTAACTAAGACGAAGCGCGGCTAAGTCCCGTCCTTGGACACGCAATTTTACCGGAAAACGGACAACGGAGTGCCATGGCACTGGGTTCTTTTGAACTAATCCGCTCTGGGGGATACAGTGTAAACCTGAAAAAATTATAACTTGTTCCTTCATTATATGTATTGATCATGTTTACTAATAAATTAACACTATGCTTTAAGCCCCTCATATATTTAGAATTTAGTATCATTGCGTGCAAGCGTCAAGTACTAAATGACAAAATACCAAAAATATAAAATATAATTAGTTATACACTTGTCACGTAAAAGAAATTAATCATTTTTCCATCACATACTAATATATTTATTCTTTCACAGAAAATCTGTTAAAATATCAGATCTCATACAATTTGCTGCTTTTCTTTCAAGTCGCATTTCTTTCATAATCTTGAAAGGCATTTTTAAATTTAGTATTGTCTCAGTTGCTAATCGATAGTTCGAGATGGCTCCATTGTTATTCTGTGGACCGAACTCATCTCATCTCGTATTCTATTATGATATCGTATTGTTGCCAATATGCTTTCGTGTTATACACTCTGTAATAGACGCTTAGACAATGGGCTGTTCTCAGAAACAAGACTTGTGTGTAAATGTTTGATGTTATTTAATAAAATGTTGGTATTATCGAGGTTTTTTTTTTCAGCTTCACGCTTTTTCCCATTTAGCAGGGTAGTCAGAGAGAATCTAGTGTCAAGACACTATGTTCCCCACATTTCGCCCGAAGTCGCGACATTGCATGTTGAGTGGCGGAGGTCGATAACGAACAAATGAAACTAATTAAGGTATCCATTCCTCCGAGTGGGAATCGAACACACAACCAATAGCGTTTACAGACAGAGGCTATTCCACCGCGTCACCATGGCTATTACCAAGTTTTTTAATGACATCTCTTGGGAAATAGTAAGAAATTGTTTTAAAAATATTAAATAACCAGTTAAGAATTTTTTAACTGACTCATTAAAAAAGTATTGTTTTGGTTTCTCTAAACGAAATACTCCGATACTTTAAACATAATGCTTAAAGTATTAGGGCGAGTGGAGAAAGAAGATGGGACAGTTTTTATTAGTAAATTTTCTTAACCTTTAACGCAGTAAATATCTTTAAACACTAAAATCTATAAAAACCAAATTAGTACTGAAATATTGAAAATTGTAAACGCGATTGGTCGTGGGTTCGGTCCGCATTCAGAGTAATTTATATTTAAGTTATTTTCATTTCTCCACTCCTCGATATCAGGCGGAAAATGGAGAACGGAGTGTCTTGACACTAGATCCTCTCTCACTAGACCCTGCTGTGCGAGAGAAAGCTTTAAGCTGCTTATTTTATATATTTCTAAGCCAGGAGTGCTACATACAGTTTACTACGGTCTTATATTGATCCAATAAAATTTACCATAAAGGAATCAAATCTCAAATAGTCTAAAACCCTAATCTAATGGAAGTCAACGTTATTTCCAAGCGAAAAGGGGGTGGGAGTCGTAAAATTTTACGACCAGTTGCCATAGCGACCGCGCCATTATGCAGTGCAGCGGTGTTCCGCTAGGATCGCCACTTGGACTGGTTTGTTAAACTGTTTTCATTGGTGCTTTAAAGTGCTCGTATTGTGTTAATTAAGAAATTCTTGACGATATACAATACACGAGCAGCATTTGATATAAAACATTTTTATTTTGTATAATAGGATTGTTTGACATACACCATATTCATACATAACATATTTATGGAAGTACGAAAATTAAAGTTACATTTTTTTGTTATTGTACCGCTATACTAAGGAACCTTTCCCTTAAGTTTTGATTACATATATTTTAAGTATATCTATATATATATATATAAACAAAATCTGGGCGCCATTATAAAAATAACAACTTTCTCTAAATATAAAATACAAGACAAATTAAAAATGTTATCGCGATATTTTGAACTGTAAATCAAAATAGATAAATCGAATATCAAATAACGAATCCAACCAAAATAGCATTCAAATATACGAGGCTCATGAATAGTAATTTAATTAAAACTAAAAAGCGTGAGGCTTTAAAATGCATTAGCATTCTCCACAGCGCAAATGTTTGTTAAATTGCCCAATAACTATTAAAAGGGTGTCTGGTTTTTATGTGTAAATTGATTTTCTTTTTTTATGTCCGTTTTTGTCCGTTGCAGAGAGGTAGAGCCAGTAGTGATTTATTAGTCTGCCCACCATTTCGGCATTGGGTTCCACAATCATATAAGGGAACATTTTACCCTTATATGATTGTGGAACCGAATGCCGAAAGTTTGTCTAACCGGATTATTTTTAGGCATATAATTATTTTAATCATCTTGGTGCAGTTGGACAGCATCTGACTGTAAATGCGAATAGTCGGGAGAATCATTATATTTAAAATATTTTCATTTCTCCCCTCTGGTGAACAAGACAAAGCGCGGCGTTGCGCTCCGTCTCTCAACACGCAATGTCTCGATTTCGGGTGGAAAGTCGACGGAGGGTCTTGACACTAAGTTCGCTATTACTACCCGGCTATGCTGGAAAAGTGAGAAGATAAAAAATAATTTTAATTATGAAAATATTTTTATATATTGTACTTTTTTATATTATATAGCGCTCCATTTTAACTTCTAGTAACTCTGGCTACATCGCTAGGAATAAAGCTTGATGCTACAAAAATATTTAATAACTCCTCTAAATTAAACATTTTCTTCAATTATAGTTTTCATTTGAATTTCAATATAACTGTAACTATTTATAGGTGGTTTTTATTACAGGTGATGGTTATGATTTAAAATCTCATAAATATTGTAGTGAAAATATAAAAAAATAGTATAAACCTGATGTATTCTATATGTGATTCAAATGAATTCGGTTATTACAACTTTTACGCCTTACAGGTCTCGGTAAGGACAGAAAGCCATTAGTATCTTATTTTTAAAATTCTTTATATTTCTTTAGTTTTAGTAAAGTAGTATAAATTTATTTATAGTAGTATAAATTTACTTAATAAATTAATCCATCAATTTATTTATATTTTCACACATCTATTGTACTCATCTTATAACCTGCACCAACTAGAGAATCTTCTTTTATTTGTATGTCTTGTTGACTAATATATTGTAACGGAATTGGTTCAAGGTTTTTGTCTAGTTTATTACCGAGTGACACGACACTACTTTTTCGGTTTCTCTTATAGAATATGAAAAAAAAAACAAATATGTGTATTGATTCAGACTGCCCGTAAAGTGCTTTCATTATAAAGAAGCAGGCGGTATACTTCAAGCTACCCACCCATTTAAGTGTAATCTATGCAAATAAATAAAACTGAAGTATCTGTTTGTAATATTGAATTAACCGCTTTTTACTAAATATATATACACGATACATATACCAATATAACATTTATTACAATTTTTGTATGTCTGTTAAGTATATTAAGGAGTAACTTATACTTTTATTTTAGGATTCCACACGGACGAAGTCCAAGGCAAACTAGTTTAACAGTAAAATATAAAGTAACCAAATTGCTATGATCGAATGGCTTGACTTTATGGTAGCGATAAGTGGCCTAAATAAATATAATAAAATATTTTATCTGTACGTTAGTAAATTCAGTTTGTATCGAAGTGTCAGGCTTTACGACTTCCCTGCTTTATGATAATTTGGAGTTATATCGGACTGAGGATCAGTTTTGTGGATTTTATACAAGTTTTAGTTGAATTTTATATTCTTGTTTACTTTTATTATTTAAAAAGTAAAACTGCACTGTAGCTTGAAATCTTATTCGGGATTGTATACCTCTTCAGCAGTTATTAATGAAGCAAGCATTTTTTTTTCTACACAAATAGTGGAATTTATTTTTATAATAAAAATATTTTCCTGATATAGTCTGTCTTGTATGCCTACCATCTTATGGGGGAGAAGCGTGAAGCTGAAAAAAAAAACTTCTTGAAACTTCCTTTGCGATTGCATTATGATCGTTGGCATAATATTTTAAATTCTGTGTTTTCCTTTTGTCTATTTTAGGGATTTCAGGAAATCAGTTTTCATCTATCCAACCTGTAGTTTCACATGTAAGTTGTCTATCAATAACTTAATAGTTTTATAATCATACTGGCGACCCGCTCGCGGGTCCGCCCGCGTGATCTATAGCTATTTCGTATTTTGGGCGGCCTATTCGTAAAACAATGAAACCCTTGGAAAAACTGAAAAATGGGAGAAGAAGCATATGTTCATCCCAAGACCGTCAAGTATCTCTATATACCATTTCATCACAATCGGTTCAGCGGTTTGGACGTGATGACGATGACGCCACAGACAGACAACGTTACTTTTGCTTTTATAATATTAGTATGGATATGAAATTAAATAAGTAATAGAATTTACTTACTATTAAAATATTATCCAGCTGTAAAGTACTAGTTACTATACAGCAAGTAGTATTTAAATACCTATTGTAGTAAAATACGTGAATAGAAAACTGCGCAAGTGACGTAAATATAGATCAAGTGCTTTTAGCTTTTACCGCAAAGATCACTTGCACACTGAAAATGGAAAATTATGAAGGCATCATACACACTATATTTATTCTAATACGTCCTCGTTATTGTCAGCTACGAGTATGAAGTTCCATTATAATTCTTCAAACAAGTGCAAGAAAACTGTTTTTATATATTTTTTTTATTCTACGTAATGTAGGGTAGTGCTCAACATTCAATATATACATTAGTTTATATTTAATTAATATTTGTAATATCTTTTCTTTTAATAATATGAATTTGTAGTAATAGAATATACATTTAACATTTTGAAATGAAACTTGAGGTGGCATATGTCTGTCATTTGATACAATTATTATCTCAAAATACCGCCAACGATTTCTTAGTTGCCTCGCGTACTGATTCTTGCAGAATAAGCTGACTGTATCTTGCTCTCTGGTGTGATCGGATTGAGACTTCAAAGTTTTCAGTATTGGGTCCAAGGTGGTAGAAAGTTTTCAACCGTCTTCTCTATTGAAATTAGGGTGTTTTTGAATTTCAATAGCCTCGCGGAAAATCGAAAGTAAAGTGTTCGAAACGTCGGGTTCTAAAATGTATTTTCGAATACCAAAATTATACGCGATTTATCCGGTTTAAATAGTTTTATCTCAAAATGTGTAATAATCGTGAAAATCATAGAACTTATTATGTACATTTAAAATAATTTCTCCCCTCTGATAAAACAAAACGCAGGTAAGTTCCGCCGCTCAACATGTAAAGCATGATTCCAGACGGCAAGTGGAGAATGGAGTGTCTTGACACTAGGTTGGATAAGGATGAAACTATGAAAAAAAGTATTAGTAATAAATTGATGTAATTATATTTAAGCCCACACTTTTTTAAATATATTTTCCGTAATAGTACAAATGTCTTGGTGGCACATCACTCTCTTTTCCGTTTTCCTTCCGTTTTAGAGTTAAAATGAAATAAGAATGCGTGTTTAGCTGTAGATGTGAAAGCCTACTGCTTATTCTTAATATGTTATTATGTGTGTCTCGAAAAAGTTATCGGGTTTAAAAGAACCCCTTTGGCTTGCGTGGGGACACAGTTCCAACAAGTGGAGGTCCCTTAGAGCTAACAATCTATTTACTGTGACGCATTAGCCGGGATCCATCTCTGAGTAACCACAGGTAGTTGCCCAGAGATGGTCACCGGCTTAAGGAACTATGGAAAGTATGGAACACTCAGCTGGGATTATGGAATTGAATTTGGATTTACTGAGTACTGGGGCTATTATTATTATAAATGTTTAACAATTATTTTTTTAAAAGTTGTATTCACACACTTAGGAAATTGAAAAACTTGTATTTAGAAAACGTATATTATAAAAAATTGTAAAAAAAATTCCGCTGCTTTCAAAATTTTTATACAAATATGTTAGAATTTTTTTTCCAAAGTACATTTTTTACATATTTCTTTTTATTACAAAACAACAAATATATAAATTCTCTTTTGCGCGCAGTATTTTTTCCCTCTTAAAATAGCATCCGCACTATAAAAGCTACAGCATACCGAATTCGTCAGTAAAGGTTTGTTATACAGTGATAATTGACGGGTGTTCGACGCGTAGCAGGACTCGATGAGAGATAGGGTGGACACGTTGTACATGTTTAGATTACACAGTGTTGAAATTTTACACGTGTTTATGTTTTTGGAGGGGAATTTTTTTGTTTGTCTGGTTGTTTGTTTGTGGTTTGCGTTGGTATGGGGTTTTGTGTGTGTTTTAGATATGTGAAAGAGTTTTGTTTTTGTGTTGTGTAATGTGTATGTGTTCGTATTGTGTAATGATGGGCGGAATGTTATATTACAAAGCTTATAAACAATGAAATAGCATATAAAAGTGTTTGACGTAGCTATGTGTATTTTAGGCGGTAAGTGTTAAATTTTATTGAATAAACAGCATTCTACCTCGTTAAATTAAGAATCTTTAATCTTGAATCTTTAAGATTCCGAACTGTTCTTGAACTGTTTTCAAGTGGCGCTGGTTCAAATCCCGTGGCGTTTAAATTTTTATAAGTTTTCTAAATATGCCTTTTTCAATTTTCTTAGTGTGGGAATAACACTTTAAAAAATGCTAAAAAAAATATATCTTTATTATAATTTTCAAATACAAATCTAATATAAAAGTTAAAAATTATATATTCCAATTTAATTTTGGTAATCTCTTTTTACCATGCTCTGTCTTCACGATGGCACTTTAAAAAGCTGTAACTTCTTCTTAAAATGTAATATTACTAACACTTCAATGAATAAACGATAATAGAAAATAATTGTAACAGCTACAGTATTTCAATCTCTAAACTGTAAACTAAGTGGTCGCCCTACCAAGGGCAAGCAGGCAAGTCGAGAATACTTCGTTTGATGTTAGCGCGTTAAGCGTTTTGTTTATGTTTACACTCGCGTTTTGTACTTAGCCGAACCGCGGCTCCCTCACATACTGGCTGGTGATTTTTATGAAAAATTCAAATGTGCATGAAAGCTTCTTACTTCCATTTATTTCTTAGTGCTGCTATTCAATTTTCTTTGACTTGTGTTGGAGTTTTTAGTTGTAAAATAGCTCTGCAACTGCGACCGCGTGGAATTCTAAAATGAAAGTAGCCTAAGTTAGTTCTTGTTACATCAACTATCTGCCAGCAGGGTGGTCAGCTTGGGGAAGCTGATCGCCTAGTCACCTGGCCCGTGCAATGCTGGCTCCCGCCGCCGGGGTTCACGGAAGACAGCACTGTGAGGTTTTAGTGGGTATACGGACGGCCTATCTGACAGTCCGGAGTCCCACATAACCACGTCCGACTCCCCAATCGGGCTGGTATCCGATAAGGATTTCCACACAAAAAAAAAAAACCATCTGCTAGTGAAAGTAGCGTCCAAATCGGTCCAGCCGTTCCAGAAATTGGCCGGGATAAACCGACAGACAGACAAATTTTAAAAAATATTATTTTGGTATGTGTACAGTGTAAACGGACATATGAATTTTGTAAGAAGCGCTTATTTTAATATAAACAAACAGACAATCCAATTTTATTTATTTGTATAGATAGCTTTTATTTTGAGTTTCACGTTAGTTCCCGCATATCAGGATAGGCAGAGAGAAGAACGTCGCGCTTTATCTTATTAAAGTGAAAAGGAATAATTTAATAATTTGAATATACTTAATCATTTCCCTCACTGGAGATCGAACCCACGACCATCGTGCTTACTGTAAATCGATCTGTGCTCGGTGGCCTTAATGCAACTAGTTTTTATATTATACAATATATAATACAAAACCTAGTTAGACTAAACTCATATTAATATGTATTATTTCATTTATACAAACAATTTTTTGTAATGTTTTAGATTTTGTAACTAATATTATTTGTTGAGACAACACTTACAAATATTAACATTTAAACGATATTAATATTTGCCTTCACAACAAGAAAAAATGTATAAAGTCGTCAACGACTGGTACTGTACATTTTAAACAAGACAAAAGCTAACTAAATACGATGCACTCTAATATTAGCGCACTAAGGATATCATCTGGCTGTATGTATGGGTGACGGAATGGTTGTAGGTTTGAACCCACTCATCTCACTCGGGGTAATAATATTTAGATTATTCTGCTCTGGTAAGTCTAGAGTTTAAGTGGAAAGAGGAGAACGGAGAGTCTTGACACTAGGTTCTCTCTAAGTACACTGCTAAGCTATGTATAAAAAGTGCGAAGCTGCCAGAAATATTACTAAGATAACAATTTACTTAGTCGTTCCTTCCATCGATTTTGTCTCTCAAAACAGTCTCGGTATTTCTTTTAAGCTTGTTTTTACAAAAATACTTTTTCATTCTTAACGGACGCCTTTAAACATACAATAGACTTCGCGTTTAGTTACAATTATTGATCGAGACGAAATGTAATGAAGCCATTTACCGTTTACTCTGTAAGCTGGTAATCTTATTTGAACTGAAAAGTTTTTTTTAATTCAGCTGTTTTGTGGAATAGAAGCTTTCGTTAATCTTTCTGTATTTTTTTTAATTCAAAAGAAAATAGTTTTATTTTGGCTTTATGCTTCTTCTCGTATAACAGGGTAGTCAGAGAGAGCCTAGTGTCAAGACACTCCGTTCTCCACTTTCCGCTCAAAAACGAGACATTACGTGTTGAGTGGCAGAACTCAACCACACGCTGTGCAACGATAGCGCAGGGGAACAGGGTCTGCTTGTGAACTTTGAATCTACATATATAGTAGCAAATTTTAAAATTAATCATTAAATAATTTACAGGTTCTTAAGTATAATAATAAATAACTTGTAGTGATTAACAGTTCTTAACATTTTAAATTGTAATTAATTCACACACTTAAGAAATTGAAGAGCATTTTTAGAAAACGGTTAAAAATTTATGCAGCGGGATTTGAATCTTGGAAACCAACCAGTTCCAGCACTAAGCCATACCTTCTACATCCGGCTGCATCGTAATTCTTATATAATTTATTACAATTTATTCTTGTTGTTAGCATCTCTGTAGCAGTCTTTTTTATTAACAGCTTTTCTTTTTTATTTTTACAGTATCCGGCCATCATGGACATCGAGTTCACGCTCACAGACCAAGTAGAAGGCATCGAGCTGCTATCGGTGTGTATAATTGACATTTAAAGCAAATATGGCGAAAAGTTTTAACGTCGATTATGGTACTAAATGGTGTGTTCATAGAAAATAGACTAATCGACAGAACAAGCAGAGGGATTAGTAACATGTCCCTGCATGGTTTCATTATAAATACATATGTATGGGAGAGCCCAACTCTACATTTAATTTCGTCATAATTTGAAGTGTTTTAAAATAATACGTGAAGAAAATTTAAATCCAACCGACATTTATTTAACTAAAATTCGGTGTATCTCAATGTAAATCCCGTGACAATAAAGAGAAATATTTGGGAGTCACCATCATGTATATGAGGCCATTGTGGCGCAGTGGGACAGTGTCTGACTCATGATCACTATTGGTCGAGGGTTTGATTTCCACTTGATCCACTTCCATCATAATTTAATTATTTTTATACCTCCGTTCTGGTAAACAAGACACAGCGCAGCATTGAGATCTACCCATCAGCACGCAATGTCTTGAATTCGGGCAATTGGTAAGTGGAGAATGGAGTGTCTTGACACTAGGTTCTCTCTAACTACTCTGCTATGCGGAAAAAAACATCGTGTTTAAGTGTTTACATATTTTATACAGTGAATATTATTATATTTGTATCCATTGAATTAGTCTAAAAAAATCTCTCTAAGCTCTACCGAATACGTTGCCTCGAAATTGAACGGAAAGTCTTCATATCAAGATTTACTTTCTTAATAGAAAGATTATAAATTAATACTTTTTCATTTTTAGATGGCGTCCTACGATTCGAACCGCAACCTTACAACAAAAAATTGGCCCTAAACAGTTCTGGCAAAATCCATTGCAAGGTGGCGGGCGGTGCTTCTCCTACAGTGACATGGTTCTTGGTATGTAGTAGTAATGACTTTGTTATAATTTAATATTAACGAGAGCTTATTATTATTTAATGTTTTCACATATTTTTAAACATACTTTGGATTTTGGTTTAATAAACATTTAGAAACAATTAATAATTTTGACGTATTACGATTCGAACCCGCATCTCATAGAATCTAGACTAAACGATTTTTTAACGATGGTTCTGTGTGAATCTCGTTCAAGGCAATATATCATGTAGGTGCATTCAAAAATTTTGCAATCATTTTCATTTTTTTTTTGTATATAGAACGATATAGATCCTCTGCCAGACGGTTTGACGTCATCCAATGGTACTCTGATGGTGTCCGAAGCTAAGCGAAGTCACTCCGGCAATTATACGTGTAGAGCGACCGATGGCGATCAAAATATTACAGCGAAAATTACTTTGGATGTTGTTGGTAAGATTCGGGAAGAAAATTTATTTATAATTTATTTATTTAGCGATTTAACAGTTAAACATACGATTTACCATATTTTAAATATAGTGTTTGGATTTTTACCATTAAATACAACAGTGTACCGTTTCTAACCTAACCTTATCAGAATTTACCGTGTGTCTTAGAAGTGAAAAATGAGTACTTATCAAAGTACTCATTTCGAAATTAGAATTGGTCAATTTTAAGTTTTACTAGAAAATCAATTTACTGTTGTGTGGGACTTATACAAACGTAGACCTTGGATTTGACAGCGTCTGGTTGCTAACACAACTGGTCGTAGGTTCGATTTCTATTTGGTGACTATTATTCATTACTTCTCCGGCACGCAACACGCAATGTCTCGAATTCTGCGGGAAAGTGGAGAACGGAGAATCTTTACACTAGGTTTTCTCTACCTGTTATACGGGAAAATGCTAGAAGCTGAATTTTTTTTAAATATTTGTAAAATCTCACTATCCAATCTTATATAAGGTATATAAATAAACGTGCAAATATAAAAGTAACATTTTTAAATCTTAAAGTTATTAAGTTTTTTTATTAATTTATTAGTTTGGGCAAAAATCTATATTAAGACAGCGAAATTTCTATTTATTTTCATTATGGCTATGTAATCGTTTAAATTTTAAGTCTAGTTTTATATAATGCGGATATAAAAAGTACTGATCGTCTGTCTTTTAAGATTTTCTACGATACGACTACTTCTATTATATCACAAAGTATAGATAATATTAAAAAAAACACTGAAATACATTTCATTAAATGAATTTCAGTTCATAGAACTACTTTTGTTATGCAATTTTGAGTTTTTGCCTAATATTTTACTGAAAATTTTAATATTTCAGTCGCACCGCGAGTTATAGAGCCTACAACAGGACAGCAAATGCATGTGACAGTGGGACAGACGTTGTCCCTGAATTGTTTAGCTTCTGGAGATCCGTCACCCACCACAAACTGGGATAGAAATCTAACAGTTTTGCATCAGCTACGTAAGTTGGGTAACCATTTATAATATTTTTTAGAATACATACATATGTATATATATACTTAGATTAGATAAATTCAGTGAGGAGAGCTTTTTCGTCCTATAGAAGTATTGTATGTTCAGAAACGTAACTTAACGCTGCAATTTGCCTAAATAGAAAAGGGGAAATTAAATGTACAATAAAATACAAATTCACTTTATTGCACACAATATTTTTGTAATTTTGTGTTCAATAAAGTGTAAATATCGCATAAACTGCATATGCTTAGTTAGTGAAATATATAAAAAGGCATTAAATATTCTTAAAAAGGTACAGACAACATGTCCGTAGTGTGTTAGCAAAATTTAAATAAAAAAGAAAAAAAATATATATTTTACTTTTAACTAGACTACGTTAAATTCGACTCCAATATAATAAATAAACATTTAATGGAAAATACACTTTCAATTATTCTCTCGTTAAAAACAATGAGGAGGAGGTCATACTGGCGAACAACCATTTTGTATTGTCATCGGATTCGGACACGCGTGCAAAAGTTTCATTTAAATCCAACGTGGATTATATAATCGTTCAGGATTCATAGATCTCATATTTATAGAAAAAAAAAAGTTATAAAAAAAACATGCTATAAGGGCGACACATAAAAATAAGCTTGTAACACCAAGTTATCGCCTCCAAAAAGTCTTTTATGGGTCTGAGTATACGCATATATAATAAGAATCCACAAAGTATGTTAGATTTGCAACTCCAGAAATTTAAAGCAGCTATAAAAAACAATATTAATAAGTAAAGCTTATTACTCTGTAGAAGAATATTTAAAAGATAAAAATGTATGGAAGAAATATGATTTCGAGCTTGGTGCAGGTTAGCTACCACTGTACTAAATAATAAAATTGTAGCTTTTATATTTGAAAAGAGCAACTGTTGAGCTCGTCGCCTCTTCTAGCGTGGTAGCTTTATGTTTATTTGACGATTCAAAAGTGCTTGCAAAATTCTATTTGAATATAATATTTAAAATTTGAATAGAGAATGTGGTTTTAGTTTAAATTCCTATTTTGTTTTTTTTTTTACAGAAGATGGTGTAGATGTAGAGGGCGGAGTGAATGCATCGAGTTCACGGTACGATTCGTATATAGCAAGTCATTTATTTTAACATTTTTAAACTCTTGAGGCGAAACATTTTTACAAAACGTATAAAAATATGAACAGGATTCGAACCCGCACCTTAACAATACATTACGTACAATTTAACCAGTTACGTTGAAATTCTTATATGCTTGTTACAACTTATTTTTGTTGTTAGCATCTCTGTAGCGACATTTTTACAAATCTCTGATACCCAAAGATTATTTTCTAAGAATAATTGTTTGTCAAGAGAGAATAGCGTTCCTTTAAATATTTTAACATTTTGCTTTTCAGAGGGACGGTTACGTTCAATTTTTTTTTTAAATTTTCTTAATATATTCAAATAACTGTTATATTTATGTTTATAAAGGGGCTTCACGCATTTTGCCGTATAGTAAGGGTCAGTCAGCGAAAACTTAATGCAAAGACATTACTTTCTCCACTTTCCGCCCGAAATGGAGGTATTGCCGGAACTCAAAACTTTAAATATAATCATTCCTGCGAGTAGAAATCGAACCAACAACCATCGCGTACAGAGTCAGACGCTGACACACTGCGCCACGAAGGTCTCATTCAATCTACATTTTAATAGTGATATGTCACTACACTCTTTCAAATCTAAATACATTTGCGTCCCAAGTCCCAAACACTGCTCCGAGTTCCTCTTTACGCCGCGATGGACACCGGCAATGCCACCATAATGATAATAAGCTAATAAATTATTAAATAATCTAACAAAACCGTAACAAAAATTTATTTTATTTTAAAACAAAACAATTTCAACGTAAAACTACAAGGAATATATATATATATATATATATATTATCGTCCTAGATTTGTAAATATTAATTTTAATCGGAGACTCACTTATTACTAAGGAGCTTCTTCTTTTATAGCCTAGTCCTCTTAAACAATGGCACTCTTCTAATAAGAGATGCAAAAGAGGAGGATTCAGATCGGTATGGCTGCACTGCGGGCAGTGCAGCTGGTATGGCGAGGGTCGAGCTGGAGTTGTATGTGCATCCAGGTATGTGGTAGAGGTTTGAATTTTATATAAGGTTCTTTTATATGGAACTTTACCTTGTGATTACCGTGACTTTGCGCGGTAGGGAAGTGATTTTTTTTTATTAGTTATAATATTAGCGGAATATAAATATATCAAAAGTTTATTTTGTTGCATATTTATTTCTAATCTACTAATATATAGCATAGCATGCTTCGAGGAAATTTTTCGCATATACTCGTATATATTAATTCCTCTAAAAACAAATAAATTGAAAAAGACATATTTAGAAAATGTCTTTTTCAATTTCCTTAGTGTGAGAATAACACTTTAAAAAAATGTTAACAAAACAAAACCAAATAAATGATTTAAAAATAACTGAACTCATATTTGGTAATTCTTAATAAAAATTGAGAACATCTATAATTTACAATAGAAAAAATCATCCGTCAGAAATACATTAAAATAAAAATATTATAACTAAGCTATTACAAGTCTATTTATATATAATAATATCTGAAACAAAACATCGAACATTTTGTAAGGTCCTAGAATCATCTAATAACAAACATGGTTTGGTTCACTTACAAAACCCGTACCGAGGCCCATTTCTTCTTCTATATTTTCCTTCCAGAGGGCGAACTGCCCCAAGAGTCGACGGGGGTTGCTGGGAAGGCGGTGTTAGTGTCCATTTCTGTAGCAGGCGCTTACATGATATTAGTGCTGGCACTTATGCTGTATTGCAGACGGAGAAGATTACAGAGAAGACAGAGAGGTATACTTTAAATTAATAATTAATAGTATTTTATCCAATCTAATAATAATATTAAATAAATAAATAAAACGATTCTAAATTGATATTAGTTTTTATGTGTTTTTTCTTATATTGAGACATTGCCTGGTTCACCAGAGCTGATTATAAATCCACCTAAAAGTAATCGAACCCATAACGAGTCACGTAAAGACTCAGATATATAATAAATCACTTAAGCAAATAAGATTATTAATGTTGTACATTTATAATGAAATATATTTTTTTAAAACAATAGATTTTCGGCGGCTTTTCGTAAAACAATTAAGTTCCAGGAAAAAGTAAAAAAAAATAAGAGAAAAATTGGACTATGTTTATCCTAAGACCCTGAAATATTTCTAAATAAAATTTCATCACAGTCATTCATCATTTTAATTTATTTTCAAGTGTTATTAGAACACATATGTAGATTTTAAAAAATTAAAGCTATGAATTTTGCTCCTGAAAGACGCGCGAAGACGCGGTTTTTAATATGTTCACATGTTGAATAAAGTTTTAGTATTATTTGAATTTTAATTATTTTATATATGAATGTGAAATAGGTGAAAAAATGGAGTTGGAAATGGCGGAAGGTAGGGAGAAGTTGGTAGAAGAGGGAGAGGAAGAAAAGAAAGTGACTGTGAACGGTGCGCCCGCGCATAATGGACGACTGCTTCCACACGATCGAGATAGTGGTAAGTTGTATGTAATTGACAAAAACTAAATTTTCTAGCCTCTTACATATAAAAGTTTTTTTTATATGTCAAGAACAACATTATCTCAATAGATTGTTTTTTTTTTAATTATATTTGGCCGTTAAGAAAACATTAAATAGAATATAATTGAATTGGTTTGTTTTTTCATAAGTTCAAAATTAACTAATAAATATTATTGAAGCTATATCATAATTAGATATTTATTATTTTATCATAAAAAGTGTATATAATACTTTAACATTTTCAAGTGTTATTCACATACTGTTTCAAAATTTGAACGTTGCACGACACCAACACCTACATGTCCTTTTACTGTGCAAACGCTCTAACCGCTAACCCATACGGTCTATATCTAGCCAGATATTGAAATTGTTATACGCTTATAGCAACAATAAAAATAAGTTGTAAATAATGCTTATTATTATATTAATATGTTATTATTCTTCCTAGGTGCAGATAATTCAGAAGTTTCAGGAATATCTCGTGCGTCAAAGAAGTCTGGACAATACGACCACCTCACTGTACCTCGGACACTATTGATTGAGCAAATCACTTTAGGTATATATATATATATATAATTCAGTAACAACGTATGTCGTGATAAAAATAAACTTTTTGTAAAATTTTGTGGGAGTGGAAAAAAGAATCGTTTTAGGTACTTGTATTGTTTTTTTATAAAGCGATTTGGTCGTATCTCCTTTTTTTTCTTTGTCCAATAGAATAACTTAGCTAATTGTAAACGATTAAGAGTATATTATTTTCAATAACTAGATAATTTACCTGTTTTAGTTTATGAATTATAATATCTTCAAATTGTTCTTTTTTGGCACTAATGAAAACCTCTGTTTTGAGATAGAGGTTCGAGAACTGTTTTATGTTTTAGCCAAATATGTTAATTTCATATATTTGTACTATAATATATGTTTTTAATGATTTTGTAATTTAAATGATAAGCTATAGTATTATATTTTTTTACTTCACTCCACCTGTATAGCTGTCTAAGTGGTGAGAACCTAGTGTCAAGACACTCCGTTCTCCACTTTCCGTCCGAATTGCAGATATTTTTCTCGTTCACCAGAGAGGAAATGAAAATAATTAAATTATGATAATTCTATCGAGTCGGAATAGAACCCACTATCAATCGCAATTACACTCAGACGATGCCCCACTGCGGCAGCGGCCACCAATATCTATGCATAATTGATTTCAGGTCGAGGAGAGTTTGGAGATGTTTCATTGGCTAAGATAGACTTGGTACAACTAAAGAAACTTAGAAACAAAGATAAGGATAAGGAAATTGAACCAAATTTGAAACCTGTGCTGGTTAAAGCTCTTACTACCAAAGATGAGGTGAGCTTTTGATAAGATGTTTTTAGCTTTTTGCATTATCTCTAGAGAGACTGGAGCGTTAAATGCTACGCTCCCTGCCCCCTTCTCCCTCCTCGTCTACTCTCGTCGACCTCTTCAGACATCCCTCCCCGCTCCGGGGGGTTGAATGCTTAGTACGTGACCTTGTTCTAGTATCAGCGATACTGTGTCCTCGAAGGTCAATTTTGCTGAATTAATTACCAAAATCTATATATCTATATATATATGAATTTTTTTATAGGTCTCGGGTTTGTACATAAAAAACGTTCCGTATTTAAAAAATGATCTTATAGATAAAGTGTTTATTGGTTATTTACTCTCAGACTCAGCTAGCGGAGTTCCGCCGGCAGCTGGAAATCTTCGCGCGTTCCCGCCACGAGTACATCGCGCGTCTGCTCGGGCTCTGCAACGAGGCCGACCCGCACTGCATGCTGCTGGAGCACACGGACTGGGTGAGTTCAAGGGGAAATGGCCGGTCCATTTTCCAAAGACATACTTCATCCATCATGATGTGCTTAATTTCTTTTCTTTTTTTTTCCTTTCCTTTTCATCCATGCATATATAAGTCGTCAAACCTACAGAGTAAAAATAGTTTGTCGAATTTAAAATAGCTTGTTTTTTCTAATACATTTCACTCCTGTACACAATACTGATTCGCCTATATCGAGACCCTCGAGCGTCTTCGTACGGAATGTCGCCACGACCGGTTCCCCGGCTGGCCGCGATGACGTCACAGACAGACTTGCGCTTCCAGGGCGACCTGAAGTCGTTCCTCATCGCCACGCGCTCGCCGCAAGAGAACGAGGAGTACGAGGCGCGCGTGGGCGCCGCGCACCGGCTGCCCGCCGCGACGCCCGCGCCGCCGCTGCAGCGCGCGCACGCCGCCGCGCTGGCCGCGCACCTGGCGAGCGCCGCCGCCGCACTGGCCGCCAAGAGGCTCACGCACCGGTACGTAGACCGTCCGCAGCGCTCCACGGTAACATAGTGTACACATATAATGAAGACAAATTATATAACACATAAACCAACAAAGTTTCCATTTGAATATTATATCAAAAATTAAAGCAGAGCAATTATAAAATGATGAAAATAAATTGAATATATACAAAATAAATTTCATAACTAAAACAAATACTTAATACCTTTAATAATTTTGGAAAACATAAAAATATAATTAAAGAATATTGTCTATTAATGAATAAATCAGTATTTTTGCTTATAATATATATTGATAAATGCCCCCAATAATATATTTTTTATATATCTTACATGTTACAATAAAAAATGGGTTACTCTCTATATATTTACTACCAAATATATCAGAAACATTCCGATATTGAAATCATCAGGTTCGTTCCCATCGAAGGAATCTGCATATACTAACTGTCCTCTGGGAATCGTACTATATAATTTACGTATCTGAATTTGAATCCGCATCCTTTGGATATCGTCCAAGCGCTACAGGCAATTAAGCTGTATGTTCTTATCTAGTTAGGTGAAGTTCTTATATGATTGATTGAACTTTTATTGTTGCACACCGAATCAGTTCTTGTAGGAGTAATATTTAAGTGACAATATGTGTCAATATCCCATACTATAAAGTTTAAAATTCATATATTAGACGTTTCTTCATCAAAGGTTACTTTATAAAACTTGTGTAATATTTAAAAACATGCATATAATTTGACAAAGAGCTTATATCAATAGGCATAACTTTAAATTCTAATACATTTTTTATATTTTGAGCTTCATACTTTTTCCCGCATAGCAAGATATTCAGAGTTAACCTAGACTCGAAACGCTCCGTTCTCCACTTTCCACCCGAATTTGAGACGGCACGACTGCATGTTGAGGGATGGAACTCAACGCCGCGCTTTGTTTGTCATCAGTCCCCCTTTAGGAACCCGGTGTGGGTTCCCAAGGGTTCCCTATCACGTTTACAGTCAAACACTGACCCACTAAGATTATTTTGTTTGCACCTATTTTGAAAGCTATATTGGTACCTACATGTGACGCACAGGGACATAGCGGCGCGGAACTGCGTCATAACTTCTAAGCTGCAGCTGAAGCTCTCCTTCCCCGCTCTCACGCGAGGCCCCAACTCCCACGAGTACTACAAGCTGCACGATCAGGTTAGTCTCGTAATAACCTGTATACGGAAATTGGCCTTTTGTATTCTTGTTATATTTTGACAGAGAAAATATAGTGTCAAGTCACTCCGTTTTCCGATTTGTCTCCAGAGCGAGGAAATGGAAATAATACATATTAATATCTGTCTGTCTGTGGCATCATCACGGCCAAACCTCTGAACAGATTGTGATGAAATTTAATATAGAGAGACTTAAGGGCTTTGTGATGAATATAGGCTACTGTTTTCTTCCATTTATTCTAAGCTTTTCCAGTAATTTCATTGTTTTACGAAAAGGCCGCCGAAAATATGAAACAGCTACTACTACTAATACAGAACGCGGACGAAGCCGCGAGTGGGTCGTTAGTATTAAACACGACCATTTTATTCAAGTGGTAATCGAAATCACAGCAAGCGTTGACTGTATTTGTTACTCCAGTTTGCTTAAAAAAAACAAAGGTAAATTTAAGTGCCCAGCAACAAAGCCCTTGTAAAGAACTGGACCGCCATATGATTACGATCCTCATACATATATTGAAGAACTCGGTAAATTTTTATTCCAGCTTCACGCTTTCTCCCACATAGTGGGGTAAGCAGAGAGAACCTATTCTGAAGACACTCCGTTCTTTCCGTTTTCCGTTTCCGCCCGTATCCGAGACATTGCGAGCCGAATTACGGAACTGAACGCCACGCTTTGTCTTTTCATCATTTATTATCATTTTCCTCGAGTGTGCGAAATGCGCCAGGATGGTCCCATAGAGTGAATTAAAATTGTTTTTTTTTTTTAATATATATTGTATATTATAATATTTTACAGGTACTACCCCTTCGCTGGCTTCCCTATGAGGCTGTGATGGAGGGTGAATATTCAACTAAGTCTGATGTGTACATGTTCGCAGCGACAGTTTGGGAGGTGAGTTTTTTTAAACTTTTTTTCAGTTTTACCCTTTTTTCCGCATAGCAGTGTAGTCAGAGTTCAGACTCGTTCTCCACTTGTCGCGCAAATCCGAGTCATTGCGGGCTGAGTGGTGGAAGTCGACGCCGCGTTATGTCTTGGCCACCAGGGCGGAGAAATGACATTAATAAACTACGATCATTAATGATGGGATCATCATCGAGTGGGTTCGTACTTAGAACCAATCGCTATTTCCGTGAGACACTGTCCCCGGCCACGGATGGCCACGTGACTTACAGCCCGCTAAATCGTTGACATGGACTACAAAACGTTAAATCTGTTTTTTTCCGTACCCGTAGGAATTCACACTCCCTGAGGTACTTACATAACGAATTAAATACTGTAATTTATATACTTCTCTGATTGACTCGTGTGACTAAAGTTCAAACTGTTTCTAACCTAATATATTCCACATATATGTCTATTAAAAGAGAAATCTAAGTAACACATTGAAATTCAATTGGGCTGTGACAAATAATCATTTTAAGAAATAACTTAAGGTTACTATTTTATATAAATATATACTTAATTTGAAATCTTATTTTTATATGTTTAAAATTAGTACATCCTACACAAACAATATGCCAAAGTCGTCGCACGTTAAGCGTTGAATGGCTTTTCTCTGATAGCTATATAGATATATATATGTGTGTGTGTATACAAGGTGGGCCAAAAGAAGTCATCCGATAATGGCTTGAGCGTATGTTACACGCGTTTGGCGGTCGACAGGCAGCAGCTGATGCACGGACTGGACTTTGTACGGGAACATGCGCAGGTCTTTGACCAAAATCCGCCTTAGGGACGACCGGCTGATGGCTAATTGCGGGGCATGGTGTCTGGTCGATGTTTCTGGCGACAGCTCGACATGCTCGGCCGCTCTTGGCAGCGTCTCGTGTGGTACCATACTCTTCAAGGTCGGCGGCCGAACGGCGCAGTGTTTGCGCAGTCTTGTTCGCTTGTATTCTACATCTGTCTAGTTCACAAATGTCAAAACAGATTTGACATTGGCCGCCATTTGCAAAAATAAGAGCATCTTCCAATAGGGTGATTTTATTTGACCCACCATCCATATATATATATGAACATAATTTACGTATGAACAAACAAAATAATTGAAGAAGTTTATAAATTGGTGCTCTCTCGTCGCAGTGGGACAACATCTGACTGTGAACGTGATTGGTTATGGGTTGGTTTCTCACTCGGGGGAATGGTCGTAATTGAATTATTTATGTCTCTAGTTCGGGCAACGTGCAACATGCTAGATTCTCTCTGACTACCCTGATATGCTTTAAAGTCAAGACACAAGAGCGGGAACCTGTAAAAAGGCTTTATTTTTTAATCGAAAATATTTAAACGAAATAATTGTTGTTATTTAAATGAAATATTATTGTGTACTTATAGTAACAAGTGACGTCATTATCTTAATAAGTCATCTTTAATCTTTTCTAAAATTCTAGATTTACACAAAAGCTGAGATGCCATTCGCCAAACTGAACGACAACTCGGTACTGGAAAGACTGAAGGCTGACTCTCTAGAGTGGACTATACCGGGTTCAATGCCCGAGCGACTCGCTAACATACTTGTAAGTATATATAGATTGTAAATTCGGTATGCAATTAAAGGAGAAAATAGCCTATGTTCATCCCAAGACCCTCAAGTATCTCTATATAAAATTTCATCAAAATTGGTTCAGCGATTTGGCTACGATGTCGTCACAGACAGACGGAAAGAGTTACTTTCGCATTTACAATATGGATGAATTATTGTATACAATTTATTATAGAAACGTGCCTGGAACAAGTCTCCGGCAGATCGGCCTCAATTCAACGAAATCTCTGAAGAAATGAAAAGTATTATACAAGACATGACGTCTGAGAGCGTCTCGCTACACTCGCAAGACAAAATTGAGGAAGAACTTTAAACGTAAGGTAAAAGTGTCGAAGTGTCTCCAAAAGTGTCGAGAGTCACTTTGAGAATCAAAAGAAACATTGGTCATACATTTTGTGCTAAAATATTAATGTTAATTTATTGCTACGGTTTTGGAAATAACTTATTTTAACATATAATTAAGGTGAAAATAGTGTTTAAGAAACGTGAGTTAGTATAGTAATAGTTTACTATAGTCTATAAAGTAACGGAATACATCAAGTGAACCTAAAATTGAATAGATTAAGGTTTTAGCTTATTATTATTATGTTATGTGAAACATAAAAATTGTGTCACATTTAATATAAATGTACATAATTGATAATTTAAAAATAAATTGCCGTCTTTTGTTTTGTTTTACGGCCATTTTAAAAATAATGTGCTTTTAATGTCGTCGTATTTATATGTCATTATTTTTAATACTCTGTGCAAATTCTTTTTTAATTCATATAAATTGATAATGAATTTGAATATCCGTTATTAAGTATAAAATTTTGGTATAGAGGGGTGGAATTTAAAACAAAATGAAATATGAGATTAAACATCCCACACAGATAATTAATAATCTGGATAGTGATAAAAAACTACGAAACAAATTTTATCGTCGTTTTCAATTTATATCGACTGTATAAGTTTTAATTTAGTTACTTAAAATCTGATTTAAACCGGTTTTGTACAAAAAAACATATTTTTTTTTTAATATTATACCTTTATTATTACCGAGGATGAAAATTTTGACAGCTTTTGCTTATTGAACTTTTAAATAGTATAATACCACCACTTAAAGACTTATATAATATCATAGGTTTAGTTTGTTTAGATATTTCGAAGCATTTACAAGTAAAAATATATATTATCTAATTAACGATTTACATGAACTGAAATAACTTTGATAAATTCATTCAAAAAAAATCTCTAAATAAGTGATTTCACAAAAAGATTTTTTTTTTATTCTACTGTATATTTTTTAATTTTTCAATAACTCTTCACTCATATTTCAATTTACTAAGTGTTTAAAAACTTTAAGAAAAAAAATAATTACTCTATACTCACTAACTAATTTAAAACGATACAAGTGAATTTACTGGATAATATAAATTTAAAATATAAACAAAAAACAAAGACCGTCATGGCGCAGTGGCACTGCGTGTGACTGGAATCGTGATTGGTTCCCACTCGGTGATAAGATCTTTATTTCATTATTTTGAAATAAAACTATTTTTAACCCAATTAATTCCAAGTTCCGAGACATGTCGCAAAGTTATTCATCTCAAAAACACATATAACACATAAAAATAAATAATAAATTAAATATTTCTCGAAACGGCGTTACTATACACAATTAATCCGGTTACAAATATTTTCATCATTCAAAATGTGTAAAAATCGCGAAAACCAAAGGTCTTATTATCATTAAATTGTTTTAATTTCTCCGCTCTGGTAAATAAGACAAAGCGCAGCGTTGAGTTCCTCCACTCAACATGCAATGTCTCCAATTCGGGTGGAAAGTGGAGAACGGGGTATTTTGACTCTAGGTCCTCTCTTGACTACGATGACTATATGAAAAAGCGATAAGTGGTAAAACACCTCGCATAATCAATTTGCACTGTTTATAGAAAAATATCAATTAACAATACGTAATAAAGAAAAAACCGTAGTTTTTACCGTAAGGGCATAAAGTGATTCATGAACCACTCTACATAGAAGAGACTAGGACAGGTTTCCTTGAAATTCTCTCGGAAACGGCAGCAATGTTCATTAAGTCCGTGCAAACGAAGTCGCGGGCGACAACTCGTATGCTGTTCAAATTAACTTTGATATAATGATACATACAATTAGTATTTTCTTTCCGTTCCTACAATATTATTTGTTTAAACTTCATTTCATTGTGATACTCTAGTATTAGTTATCATACAAAATGCCAAAAAACTCTCCACTAGTTTTTATGTTAATGGATTTTTAAAAAAGTAACTGTTTTTAAGCTAATAATTTAAGATTTAAATATATAAGTCAATAATTCATCAAACCCATTTTAAATTATTTCATACAACAATAAACGAAAAATTTTGACATGATTCGATCATAATATAATTTAGAATTGATTTTAAACCAATAAATATTTATTATTTTAACACTTTTTTTTTAGTGTTATTTCACACACAAAAATTTTTTATTCGTTTTCTAAATATGTCTTTTTCAAATATTTATTACTTATTTTTTTTAATAATTTCTTAAATCATCATAATAACTCGTTTGTTAATTAACTAATATGGCGGTTTGACGTATGAATATGACACATAGATTAAAAAAGTAGCATAGATTATAAATAAATAAGTGAAACGAAGCTACACGATACTGCCATTGGTGTAAATAATGAGATTAGTGTTAAGACTGACTTTAGATATTTTAGCGTAATTCTAGTTGATTTTCGTCCGAAATTTTTGATATAATCGTCCCGAATGAATCGAAATTCGTAGATTTAAGCTTTTCTTATAATATTAGTTTGTAGGACTTTTATTGTGATTGAAATTGAAAATGTATTTGTTTTAGAACTTCAATTTGGAAAATTAAAAACCAAGACAGTCTGTATTGGTTTTCAGCCATTTTAGATTTTTTTATTGGATAATAATACATCCAAATTATAAAGAAACTTACATTTGTAAGTTAACTTACCGTTCTATGGTTTGTTTTTTATTTATTTTGAAATTGTACATTATATCAGATACCAGATGATGCATTTATAGAATAAGGCCTCTGATAGAATAAATTAATGTAACATTATTAATTCTTTTATTTTTAGGAGCTAGTTTTTTTTTATAGATTTCATTTAAAATATATATTGTATTAATGAAATAGTAAATAAATCTAATTACAAGCTCCATTTGAAAACTTTATTTCAAAGTAATATATGTATGGCCAGTATGAATAAGTTATTTTTATATATTTTTTTTTGATTTCTGTACAACATAGTATTTTTAATGTATTGTAGCTGGTCGGTTGTAAACTGATGTTAGGTTAGATTTTAAATACGTAGTGCCAGAAACTTAGGTATTTCCTTAGATTATTATTACAATTGTTTACTTAAAATATTACATTAATAGGAAGTTTATTTTTAATAAATAAAATTTTTGGAAAATATTTTTTAAAATTAAAATAGTTTGATTAATGCCATTAAATTCATACTATAATTAAACTCATTCGAATTTAACTTCTCTATAAAATAATTACTACAGAAATTAATGAGAACTTGAAATAACATTTTATGTACATTACAAAATGTTTAAAGAAACAAGGACTTAACATCTAAAATACTATAGAATATATTTCTTTCATTCTCTTAAGAATATTTTATGATTATGTAATCATAAAATATATTTAACATAAAAATAATAGTCTTTTTTAATAATGGCTCTTTTTAAGTAAGCAATTGTAAAACTTCTGACAGTCTTAGCTTTATTGTCGTGTCAATTTTGTATTTAAATGACATTAATGTATGTACTTTGTATTGTGCTTTTTTAATTTGGTGCAAAAATGAGTTCCTTTCAATTTTTTAAATATATTTACATTTCGCTTAAACATATGTAATCAGCTGATTTTGTTTGTAGTTTGAAAAATAAATATTAATATATTTTTTAAAACTGTATTGTTTATTATAACAATTTGTAATAATTGAAAGATTTTGAGTGTTTTTGTATTGTTTAAGTTAGTTATTAATTTAGTTATTATACTGTCCTTTTGTGAATGAGATGGTGCTCTGTGAAAGATCGACTATTGATTAATTAAATATATATATTAAATCATTGAAATAAACGAAACAGATGTACAAGTTACAAGAAGCTAACTAAAAATGAGGTCATGGGACTTTAAACGCCATAGTAGTGGGTTCAATACCCATTCGCGGGTACGATTCTATTTAAATTATTTACCTTCACTTTCTCTGGTAAAACGAAACGCAGAGTTGGGTACCGCCACACACCACGCATGTTATCGAATTTGTGTGGAAAGTGGAGAATGGAGAGTCTTGACATTATATTTTCATTCTCTGCCTTGTTATATAAAATATATTTAAAAAAACTAAAACTGAAGTTATAATAATATGCTTCTTTAATTGTTCTTTGTTTGATAATTAGTTTTCAAGTATATAATGGTAAATCTTGTTCATTAAAGGACAATTTTTTTTATCTCAATGATGATATGATATATAAGTAATAATTGGAAAGAAAATTGCGAAAATCTGAATATTTTCGACTGATCTTCTCTTGATCTTATATTATAGACTTACTTGCTTTAGGCAGTTTATTGTTTAGCTTTAAACTTAGCTAGTTTTAGTTTGTATGCTTATGTCATAGACTGACTCGTGTCGTTTTTTGTACTTTTTTATCTAGCGATGCAGTTCGCAGTGTATTCGTGGCAGGACTTTTTTGCATTTGCGACCCTTTTTTAATAAATAATTAATCTAAATTTGAGTTTTATTTATGTTATTTACTGGTTTTTATCTTTTAAATGTTTGGGAAAAAGTTTTTTTCTTTCAATAAAAGTAAAATATAGATTCAGAACTCTAAATAAATTGATATTTTTTTTTTATTTTATTATAACTACTATTTTAGGTTGGCTGCGTTACGTGATGAAAAACTATTACTTAAATAAAGGGAAGAGGGTACTCTGTCCCTGCGAAATACAAGCACTCCGTGGCTGCTTGCTTGAGCGTAGGTCAACGACCGCAAGGGCGCACCCCGAAGAGTTTATAAACACATTAAGTTATTCATAAAAGAAAAGGTACAGGGGTCGTAAGAAACTAAACAACAAAAATGTAAGCTAAATAGTGTTGTCGCTCTCGAGTACATTAATGACAACTTAAGAGTGTGTAAAAAGTGCAATAAAATATAAGAATTATTTTTCATAGCACATTGCAAACTTAAATTATCAGAATAAAAAGAATAGTGTTTGTTTTTATACAAAGTAAATAAACAGTGTCAAAGGATACGGGATTACAGAGTATGTAACAAAACTAAGAAATATTATTATCTAGAATCAGTGAAAGATTAATAAAATAAAGTTATTATTCAATCATTAATGTGTATTAAGTTAGATAGAACAATAATAGTAAAACATTAAGTATTATATATTATTCAATCAATGCGCGTCTGGAGTTTATAACAGTACACACTGTGCATAGACCAAAATAACGTTTTTTACTATTTTTGTCTGTCTGTTTGTTTTCACTAATGTCAGGACTGGCTGGAGCGATTTTTATGGAACCTTTACTGGCAGATAGCTGATATAATAAAGAGTACCTTAGGTTATTTTTATTTTAGAATTCCACAAAGGACGAAGCCGCGTGCACGGGTAGTATTCTAATGTAATTTTTACAAGTCAAGTAACAATATCTTTTATCTACGCCTTTATTAAAAAGTCGGTATAGTTTATTCGAATCCTATTTCTTATTTAATATGACCCCAATATGCACCTTTCTTATATATATAGTTAAATAAAAATTATAACATATCTTTAGTTTCCTACAAAAGATAATTAAAGATTGCAGATAGAAGTGGTATCATCACATCATCGTCAATATGTACATATATACTGTATGATAATCAATAAACCAATTCCATCAATCAATCAACCAACTAGTATTTTTTTTTAATTAAATAATATCGTCGTAGCACAGATTACAGTTGTGGACTCAATTCCAACTTTAGGAATATATTTAAAATATCTCATTAAAAATACACTCCATATGAAAAACACTCAGTACGTTTAGACTAATTGGAAAAATAAATGACATTGAAATCAAGAAACAATAAATAAAACAACACATTCATAATAAATTTTATTGCAATCGAGTAATTATAAATAGCGATGAAATAAAACTAATACATCAATTATAAAAATTCTGAATCTGCGCCCTCCTCAAATATTAAAACTGTCCAAACTACTGAGCTATTGCCATAAAAATACTACTACATATAACATATTAACCTAATACATTACATGATAATAATCAATAAGAAAATCGAATAGAACATCAATTAAAATTAATCGATTTTTTTTTCTACTTAAGACTTAAATGGTAAATGCAAATGTATGCAGTCTTATAAATATATATTGACACTAACCGATTTAAAATTCTAAATACAACTATTGTAAGGAAAAATCATTAATAAAAAAGTTATATTAACTTATTACAAAATTAATATTATATACTGAAGTAATAAAGCTTTAAGTAAGGCTGTCCTACAAAATGACCTAATCTATTTCAATATCATACAAAAGAAAGTCGTTGACAAACACTTAGGAGTGCGAGTATTTATTTTATTTATTTATGATTATAAAAAATGACAGTTTTCTGCACTTCTCCTCCATAAAAATGATAACTTTGCCATATTTCATAGTCTTGCCCCTGATGCTGCATAATTTTCTGCTAAAAACGAAAATCAAAGTGTTTCCTTTACATATTAATATGATATTCTTTAGAGCGCTTATTTAACGGTACCAAACGCAATAACCAAAGTATTTAAATTCATTAATAAAACATAACAACAAATAAATTTTAATAACAAAAAAAAAATCGCAGTTCATTTCAAACAAAACATATGTAGTTCATAGTTTTCTTACTGTTTAGTGTTCAGAATTTTTTATAATATCCATTGAATAATAACATCAACGACAACTACGACATCTTCAATCGAAACTGTCACTTTCTTATTATACATTACAATAATTTCGAATATAAATTAGATCACTTTGCATACAGCCTTATAATTAAAAACGGCAGTGTGTCCACTTCTGTATAACTAACTAGCTCGAGGACCCAATTTTCTTAAACAGGACAGACCCTGGAACATAAATGAAATTACATTAAATTTAATTCATTATTAAACGAAAACGAAAACATCATTAAAAAACGTATAATAATTTGCTAACCATAACCGCTAAGCCACGCGCTCTACATCCGGCTACGTCCAAATTCTTATACGCTTATTACAACTTACTTTTGTTCAACATTTTACTTTA
The DNA here is from genome assembly GCA_038994665.1 of Podotricha telesiphe. Lineage (NCBI taxonomy): Eukaryota > Metazoa > Arthropoda > Insecta > Lepidoptera > Nymphalidae > Podotricha > Podotricha telesiphe. Next base: position 348,703 of record JAOYRR010000431.1, on the reverse strand, counting down.
GCTTCTCTCGGCTTTTATTGAGCGGGCTAATTAAACTTATTTCAATATAATCATTCAACGAGTAGGAATCGAACCCATAAGCATCGCATTTACAGTTATAGACTCTTAATGTATTTGAATAGAAAAGAATGTGATATTAATTCATGGTACTATTTAAATTAAAAAAAAATGTATTAAAAAAAAATATTTTTGAAATAACCGCTTTATTCTAAATGCATATGTACGTATATGTATATACCGGTACATGTACCAAAATAACATTTTGTTTTACAATTTTTGTCTGTCTGTTTGTTTCGGCTAATCTCTGGAACGTCTGGACTGATTTTGACGGGACTAGCACTGGCAGATAGCTGATGTAATAAGGAGTAATTTTGGATAAAGTCGCAGGCATAACTAGTTTGTAATATATCCTTTTAAATTGTTATTCCCACATAAATAAGCCAAAGGTAAAACAAACATTTTTAGAAAACGATAACATTTTAACGTAGCGACTTAGTGGGCAGATCGTTGGGATGGTTTCCAAGAGGTACAGGTTCCAGTCCCGCTTTGTTCCAATGGTAATACGTTTCTTAAAAATAAATAAAAAAAAGGATCCCAAACTCACCTGTTCCTGATACTCCTGCCTGGTCAGCCAGAAGTTGTCCCTGTTCTTGCACACTTCAGCTAGAACAGCCCCGCCTATGAACACCATGTCCTTGCGACGAGGGGGGTCCTCGATACGAATCTTGAATTTCTGTTTATTGTGTAAATTGAATAAACTTTGAAAACAGTCTTTAAGTAACTGTATTAAAAAGATATAAAATTTGTAGTGTACTAAGCGTCAATAGGTTGATGTGTCAACAATAATAAAATATTAAAAATATTTAAAAGGCATTAAGGATATTTTTTACTCACATGATAATCGTGGACTAAATCAAAGAGCAATCAGCAACACTTAAGTAAAAAAATGTTCAAATAATACAAAAATAGAATAAAAGTTAAACTTCAAAATGGCAGCCTGGATGATTATCATGTAAGATTTATCAACTTTTTCACGCCTGGTTTAAATTGTAAAAATCGATGGTAATGTAAATAAAATGACAAATAACTCACAGCCAACTTGTCGGAGTCGTTACGGAGCACCCTCTCCAGGTAGAGCTGCTTGATCTCCCTCTCGAGGCGGGAGGGGAGCCCTGGGTACATGGTGGAGCCCCCGGACAGCACGATGTGCTTGTACAGCTCGTTGCGCATGTCTATATCTGCTGCCTGTTTTGTATGAACATTATTTCATGATGCCAGTGATTATATATACATATAGTAAAAATGTAACTGATCGCTGTCTGTACATAAAAAAATATATTATTGGGGGCATTTATCAATATAATAGAATTCAAAACAATAATTTTTTATATAAGTTTGCCTGTACTTGATCTGTTTTTTTGCTTGTCTACGTGCTTGTGCACGCTAATCTCAGACACGGCTTAACCGATTTAAATGCAGTTTTGACTATTGTATTTTGGCAAAAGTCCCTTAACATTTAGTGTCTATTTTATTTCAATCGGGTCATAAATAAAACAGTAACAACCATTTCAATTATAAATGTAAGAGTGAGAACGCGTGCGGGTGGTTCTAGCAGGCGTAGCTAATGTATAGTGGAGGCACGAGACCATCGTGTTAGGTCATCGTGTCGACCAGTGGTGGATATCGTCTGCCTGTAAACAATTGGTAGTGGATTCGATGCCCATTCGAGAATGGTACTATTTAAATTGTTTTCACTTCCTCGCTCTGGTACCTAAGACCAAGCGAGGCGTTCAGATCCGTCACTCAACATGCAACATGTCTGGATTTCGAACGGGTTATCCTGAAATTAGGTTCTCTCTGACTAAATACTGACTGAAAAACAAAATGAGTTTATTTTTTTAAATGTTTTATCTTTTCCGACTTGTGTATAATAATGAATTTAATGCGTCACCAATAAAATTGGAATTTCAAAATATAGATATATATATTATATATATAGTTTACTGCAAACCGCAATGTAATAGAAAGTATAGTCGAGGCTAATGATTGTGAATTTGATTCCCACTAAAAGGATATTATACTAAATTCAAAAACATATTTTCACATCCCTAGTTAAGTTTGACAAAAAGCTTGACGTTAAATTCAGCACAACACTTAAAATTCCCTCATATCCTAAGACAATATCTGTTATGTTAATCTTTTAAAAAATCAAGTAACAGGGCAAAAAGATATATTTGACACATTTGATTTTCATAATTCATCTTATTTTAAATTTGAAATGAAACCAAAATAAACTTTATAACATACTATAAATATAAAATAAACAATTCTTATAATACTTAACAAAAGACATTAATGTACATTTCCTATGTTCAATATAGGTTTGTTTTTGTTAATTCTTATCATATAAAAAAGTGTATATATAATTTGAATTATATATCCACTTCTTTATATTATATATAATTGATATATACTATATTGATCTAGAACATGAAAAAAAAACAAAATGGTCTAAGCATACATAATTTTCTTGCATTGGTGTTACATGCATATACAAAATTAAACAATATTATTTAAAAAAAATGTAATATTTTTTTTAAATTACAGCTAGACAGTTATTCAGTTTCAGCATTGAGTTCCGCCACTAAACATGCAATATTTATAAATCGGGCGGAAAGTGAGAACGGAGAGTCTCAACACTAGGTTCTCTCAGCCTACCTACTATGAGGGAAAAAAGCGTTGGGCTCCTTAATAATAATATTATTTTTCATATATTAACCTGTATAGTATTAAACACCAGTTCAGCAATGCCCTGTCCCTCCACATTTATTAAATGTGGCTGGAACAAAGCTTCGGGCGCTTCAAAGCGCTCTCCGCCCACTTTTATCACTCTGCCGTCTGGAAGCTAATGGAAAAAAAAAATTCAAAACATCCCTTATTCGAATAGGCTATTACAAGCACTTTTACACTTAGTCAATTAATATATGCATGTCAAAATTGCCAGTTGTACAGGAAGCTACTATCAGTGTAGAAGACAGTATATACATACACATATATATGCGTGCGAGTGTTGCGTGCCTATGTGTGTGTAAGTACGTGTGTGCGTGAGTCTGTGTGCGTGCTTGTGTATGTGTGTGTATGTGTGTGTGTGTGTGTATTTACGTGTGTGTGTGTGTGTGTGTGTATTTACGTGTGTGTGTGTATTATAAAGTTTACTTCATAAAGTCTCCAAAATCACTTGACGTAACAAACATGAAGATAAGCTTTACTATTCTTTTTCGTCACTTAAAGATGATTTCTAAGAATAATCATTTGGCAAGAGAAAATGCTATTTATTAAATAATTTTATATTTTTTAAAGTAAAGTGGGGGAAATTTTGTAAAAATCTTCATACATAAAAATTTCAACGTAGCTCGATAAGAACGCATAGATGGACATTGTCTAAGAGGTGCGAGTTCAAATCCTGCTGAGTAGAGTTTGGATATCATTTATAAAAACCCAAAATCACGTTCTCCCCCCACAAACTTGCCAAAGCTCTAGAACCCCCAAAACATACCACATACGGCTCCACAAGCACGGTAGTCTCCCACGCCAGCCTCTGCTCTTGTTCCACATTGTATCCAATGTAACAGAGCTTCTCCTTCATCATCCTCACTGTTTCAAAATCTGCTGAATGGTTGAAGGCGTATCCTCGGAGGAGGAGCAGCTGAATGGAAAATAATTAGTTGCTTTTTAGTTTTCATATATATATATATATATGGTAGGTTTCATATTATTTGCATATTTTAAAGTTTAAATATGTAATATATAACAATATAAAAACAAAAAATAATAATCAATACACACAACATCTAATGTATCTCTAAAATAACCATATTACACATACATTAGGTGACCTGGTACCTCGATATTTGTAGGCAGACATAAAAAATTGTAGGCACAAACATTAATTATGCAAGAGAGACTTGAAATTTTGTAGGCAAAATTTTTATCTACATCTAATACAATACTTTTACCCTATCTAATAGTCATATTTTAATTATTTAAAAAATAGCTTTTGTTGTAATAAGGCAGTGGTTATTATAAATTATATGTATGTATTAACTCGTCAAAGTCACATAGAAGAAATTAACAAAAAAGAGCAATAAAACACATCAATACCTTAATAAGATATCGTGTAATGTCTCTACCAGCGATATCTAACCGCCTCGTCAGATGGGGAAGCGCGAACTCCTCGTACACGGGACATATGTGAGTGACACCATCGCCTGTTTAAATGAGAAGACACTCCTTAGAATTGAACGGAGGCGGTGGAGAGGAGCTCGGAGCAGTGCCCGGGATTTACGGACTTAAGGGGTCTCCAGGCCTCCACTGTCCGAGCTCCTTTACGAGACCTAATCATATCATATTCGTACTATATAGATTACACTAACTGTTTTTATAGTTTAAGTGTCGTTCAAGTGTTATGCAAGTATTTTTTTTTTAATTATTAAATTGCTGCTGCCATAGCGTATACCGTCTGATGTTGTAGGTTCGATTTCCACTAAGGGATACTTTTAATTATCTGCTTTGGTACCTAAGATAAAGTTCCACCACTCAACACGGAAACTATCGCTTTCCGGCGAAAAGTAAAGAGCGGAGTGTCTTGACACTAGGTTCTCTCTGAATAACCTGCTATGCGGGAATAGGCGTAAAGCTAAACTCCCTAATTAACAAATTTGCTTATTTAGTAAGTACGTGTCTCATATATATTTCATATAAATATTGTACTAAATTTATGAAACTGATAATGCGTGTAACTCTTAATTATATTTATAATATAGAAACCGATATAAAAAAAATGAAGGCAGTCTTTCCCCCGCGCGATTCGACGATGGCCGAATTCGAGAAATTACATGTATATGTCGGGTATAAAAGTCGTTAACAGGGCAGTGAAATATTTCAATATAACAAGACGATAATAAAAAGCACTGTTCTTACCCGAATCCACCACAACCCCCGAGATAAGTCCCTGCGCGTACAACGTAAGGACAGCTTGGATAGCTATGTATGCACTATCAAATCCGTATTTCTCAAACATTACCTTAAAAAAAAAACAATGTTATCAGATTACCTAAGAATTTTCAGCCGAAAAACATTTAAGTATATATTACTAATTAACATAGACTGCAGACGCGTCAAATACACGTTGCCTCAGCAATGTACAATGTACATGTCACAATATACAATAGTGTATGACAGACACTTGATAGTGTGTAATATTTAAATTATACATAAATTGTATTTCGTATGCGTTATTTTCAACAAAACATGTTTTTAAAGTCTTAATTACACACACTTAGGAAATTGAAAAACATATTTTGTTATAAACATATATATTCTCTGTAGAGACATGCTAACAAGAACAATAAGTTGTAACAAGCGTGTAAGAATTTCGTGTAAGAATTTCAAATCCGTTATTTTTTTCTAAATTATATATTAATTCACTTCTTTCATTTCAAAATGTGTAAGACTGATTATAAGACAAAATGTTAAAAACAAACAATCAATATTTATATGTAATTCCCTCTACATACATTTATATCGGTATGTATGTAGAGCGCGAGATGAGAAGCGTTATAGCGCCGACTCGACAGCGACTATGATACTGGCCGGATAGTCGGCTTTACCGACTACTCAATACAGATGTATACTGCTTACATTTTCGATAATTACAGGTTCAAATACATAAAAAAATCAGCTATGAAACCATTTCTTCCGCAATTCTTTTTTATTCTACATAATTCAAAAGAAAAATAAATATTTTTTATAATTTTATAAAATAAAACTAATAAAACTGTAAAACAAACCTCGATCATCTTTTCTCTATTCTTAGTGGGGTTCATAGGCGGTTCTGTAAGAAGTATTTTAGTTTCCTTTGGATCTATGTTCATTTTGCTTTGACCAAATGTGTAGTCCCACACATGGCACATGTCCTCCCAATTTCGTACCACCTGGGATAAAAAATCTATTATAAGAAATTGCATTAACTGTAATACAACACTATTACACATACACTTGGTTCATTCCTTTTTTTTCTTTTTTTAATTTACATATTCACGCTTCTTCCCATGTACCAAGGTAGCCAGAAAGAATCTAGTGTCAAGACCCTCAGTTCTCCACTTTCCGCCCTCCACTATCCTCCAGGTACAGGCATAAGTTTTCTCAAAAACCCATATATATTAACATGTAATCAAAGTGAAAAAGTATTTTTATATTTATTAGATACAATGCTATAAAAAAATGTGACTGACATCTTAAAAGGACTATAATGTAATGTGTGTACTCACTCCATTTTCCATAGGATAGCTGACTTCTAGCATTGATCGCAGCTGCGACGCCTCATCGCCTACCATTAAATCCTAAAAAGGGGCTTATTATTTACAATTTTATCTTTATAATAAAAAACTGCCTTCAAATTTAAATACTTGTAATGAAAATATGTTTAAATTTTAAATTACTGAGTTAAGAATTCAAATTAAAGCATAAAATCCATTGTTTAATAACATAACAATATTCACTACTAATATTTATTGTATACATGTAAATAAAATGAAGGCAATCGGCAGCGGACTATGGTTGCTGTTAATAAGAACAGAAATCAAATCTGAAATCTTAAAAAAAAGAATGTTAGTAAAGTCTAATTTAAAATATTATACATAAGCATTGAGTCTATGTATACTAAATGATTGCATTAGCAAGTTGTTTATATTAATGAAACAGAAAAAGTATTGCTCCTTCTGCCATGTTGTACCAGCGGCTGAGTATTCTGGAAGATGATTTGTTAGGGATGTTTAAAAAAAACTAAACAATTGTAAAGACTGCTGACTTATGGCATATTATAGCAACTTATAATGTAATTTAAGTATTATCAACAATATAATGTTACGATAAATGCAAAACAAAAATAATTATGATCATTATAAAAACAGATATAAATTAACAAGTGTATAAAATATTATAACATAGTAGTATATTTAAGTTTGTGAACTTTGTTTTGTATTTTTTATTTCAATAAACAATATTATGGTTAAAGCTTTTATTATTGAAAATTCACAATGTGGTATAGTGATTAAAATAAAATAAAGGTTCTGTTTATATAACTACAAAATGTATATATAGACAAGATTATTTAAAAAGGAATAAATCTTACACTGTTAATGATTATTGTAATATGTTTGTCTGTTTGTTTAAAAAGATTGTGGGCAAAGCATTGTTTGTTGTAAGTGAAAATATAAGTATGGCTAAGCATCTTTATAAGCTTAAGAACTAGTGAATAAGCTTTGTCCTGACTAAAAATGGCTTGAATTTATCAAAAGTGAAAATATATTTGTATTTAAAATATCTTTACGCAAAATAATTAAATTTAAGCAGTCTACTTCTTATTTTACCTGTACAATTTCTGGATCAAACGTCTGGTTCGCATGAAATTTTCAATTTTTTAATATGTATATGTTTAGGTATCAACAATGTTCAAAGTCAAATTTCAAGCCTACCCATACTTTACTTATACACTTTATTGTAATTTTCTAACATAAATTCTGTTGATGTTATTGTTATTAATAGTTATCATTCCAACACTATCACAATATAATATAGAATAAACCATAATTATTTCAGCAAAATCATAAATTAGTTTGACAAAACAACACAATGAAAAAAAACACATTATTTGTAACTTCTCTTAAGGTTCATGCAAAGATTTACCTATGACTTACTTTGACACACATGTCCTGTAAACATATTTAATTTAATGAAACAAAAATATTCTTATTACACTTAATATATGCTAAAAAATTATATTTAAAATTCACAATTAAATGTAAATTTAAATGTTATTTCACTTACATTATCATATAGGAAAATTATTAGCTAAGATAATTATCTATTACTAACTTACTTACTACTAACTAAAATGGAAAGTATACCTTAACATCTATATCTCCTATTTTGTTTTCAGCCTTTATAATTGGCCTACCGACCATGGAAGGGAAAATAAAGGCTGGGAAGTTGCTACCGGCGTATCCGCATTTGACGAACTGTAATAATGATGAATTTACAACGATGAATCAGTCTTATCTTTCCACTATAGTAAGTTATGCTGTATTTAATTTTAACGAAACTTACGCCTGTTCCATTGTCGCAAACAATAACTTTCCTTCCTTGGTCGTCCATTTTTTATATAATTTACTAGCTTGAATATATTAAGGAAATGTTATTATAAATTATTTACGATATTTCTGTTGTTACACCCCACTAAGCAACTTTTTATAGAATGTCAGTCTAGGTTGACAGTCGATATGACGATTTGGCAAATGACAACTTTTAACTCGATTTTTTTTAATAAAAAGTAAATTTTACTTCATAATAAATATTTAAAAGTCTTTATTGTTAGTATTTAAAAAATATTATTCAAGTATTAATTTAAAGCACGATACATATAACGAAAACAAGCCAAGAAAAGTTATAAGTACAAGATTTAAATATGAATAGTACAGAAAATTTATTTATAATGAAATCCGTTTAATATTATATTTAAATTTGAAAAATCAATAGTGTCTACGTTTGCTTAATGTTTTATGTGTTTTTGTACATTACATCATATTATTTATTTTACTATAATTATATAAAGCTCGATTTAAGTTGAATGACGAAACCAAGCTACAATAGACTTCGCATTACCAATTTTAAGAAAGTGATTGGGCGGCAGGCCCAGCGATAGACGCGGGCGGGCGACGGTCGCTAGTGATTTACTTATGCATGGATACTTGTGTCTCAGTCACTTATCAGCACTGGTCATTGGCTGTTCAACAGTATCTGCGTGAAATTTTCTGAAAGCCTCTGAAAGGTCTGGTCAACATAAAATGCGCTTACTGTAGGTACTAGGGTACCTACTGTTCTACAGACCCACACAAAATTAAAATATTGTCAGACTTGTCGCCTGTCAGATCACAAATGTCTAACTAACGTCAACGTCAAGAATGTACACTAAAACTTCGCAATTCACGTGTCTTTATTTTTATTATAAAATATAATTTTCAAGACCACTAGAATTATAGCTTCCTAAAAAATATTAAAATGAAGCATAAGAGATTTGAGGAGAATATTTTAGTTGATGAGGCATATACAAATTACGGGAAAAGCGACAAAAATGCAGATGGTAGAAAAGGTTATGGCATAGCGAAACATTTTGCTGAAACTTTGGATTATGGAGAGAAAAAGAAATGGTACCAGCAGGTAAATGTGTAAATAATCATTAAATATTATTTTTAATATTTAGATCCTACACTTAGCTTGTATTTATTATTTGTCTATCTGATTTCCAATTAATTAGTTACCAGTAAGTGTATATGTGATTTCAGTTGCCAGAAGAATCTTCAATAAATAATAAAAATATATCTGGAGAAAAAGCAGAAGATCTAAGGAAGGAAGCTAGCAGTGCATTACATGGGGACACATTAGCATATGAAACAAGTAAGATGCAGTAAAATACTAAAATTGTACTGAATATTTTGTTACAAAAATAATAACCTGAATTAAAAAAATCCTTTTTAATAGAATCAAGCAAAAGTGGTTCATCAGATCAACAATGGGCTCGTACATTGTTGACAAAAGGAACAATAGGAGACAGAGTAGCTGCTGCTACAGTTTTAATACAGGTATAAAACTTTAAATATTTCTTTGATGTGCTTAAATATTGTGTAGGATTTACATGGAATATAATATAATAAACATTTTGCTTCATGTTTTTTCCTACATAGTAGAGTCACCAGTGAGGGACTAGTGTATAGACACTGTTCTTTGCATTCCATCCATATTCAAGACATTGTGTGTTGTATGGTGGAACTGAACACCACATTATGTCTTACCAAAGCATAGAGCAGAAAATAATATTTATTACATTAAAATTAGGATTACCCACAAGTGGGGATTGAACCAACAACCATTGAGTTAACATACTGGTCCACTGCATCATGGTGGACTCAACTATTGTGATGTGTCACATTGAAAGATTTAATGTAAATAATATTATTATTTTTTTCTAGGATAATCCAATTTATAATTTGACAGCATTAAAAAATTTAATCAATAATGTCAAACCAGCAAAGAAAAAAGATGGCATTATTATAATAGGTGAGTAAATTATTGAATCATTAATATATTTATGTACATATTTAATAAAGGCAAATTAATCTGTAATTTTGGATTTTTTTAGTAATCAAATGCAATTTTTTGTGTCAAAATAATATTTCATTTATTTATTCAATTGTACAAATATAAAATGCATATTACTGTTCTTAAAAAAATATGTTCTTTGTATTGATTTTTGGATCTCACCTTAATAATGTAAAAATGTTCTCAATTATTATTATCTTTGTACCCATACTCTAGCTTGCCCTTGGTTGATTTTAACCTTTTAATTTTTTTTGGTAGTGACCAACACAACTGTTTTTGATGGATGGATCCACAACTGAATGTATTGAGATATCTATTGTATGCTAGTAGCTGTGTAGTACATTTATTTTATTAATACAATGTATTTTTTATGCATTATATTACAAAAAAAGGATTGAAGGACTGCACTCCTTCTGTATATTAACTATAACTGTGCCAAATTTAATACATTTACATCTGTGTGTTTTGTTTTAAAAGAAGCTATATGAAGAAGTTTTTTTCTAAATATATCAATATAATGATGGTGTACATTATTAAATATTAGTCCTTATGTATTGAAACATACAATTTCTTTGCAGATGCACTATCTGAGCTTCTAATCTCTGAGCTACTGATACCAGATACAAAATTACGTACATTTGAACAGCACACCTTAGATCAAATAGAAGATATGTCATCGGGTAATAAACAGACTCGGAGGAACATTCTCAAATTGTGGTTCTATGAAGATCAGTTGAAGGATTTGTATGGGTGTGAGTAAAGTTACTTTAGTAAAAAATTTCATTATTTTGGATAAGAAAATATTTAGAAGGCCAATTTTGTCATTTGTTCTTAAAACTATGTCCAAATTATACCCTATAACAATTTTTTTTCTATATATTATTTTCTGCTCTGGTTACAAGCCAAAGCACATTGTCCGAATTCTGCCACTCAACATGCAATCTCCAATTTGGGCTGAAAATGGAGAACAAAACTGTCTTAAACTGTCTTGACCCTGCCATTGTGGAAAAAGTGTGAAGCTTCTGTTCTGTATGGTGTATTATAATGTTTTATAGTAAAACTTAAATGAATGTATATTGTTACAGCATATGTAGAGGCTTTAAGTAAGTTTGCACATGACTCAGTGGAAGCTAACAAAGAAAAAGCTGTGAGTGCCATGTCATATCTTTTGATGCATCATCCGGAGAGGGAAAAGGTATATTGTATTTATTTAAATTATTTTTTTAAATAAATAGTGTATGTGATTAGTTGCAATATCGAGTTAAATTAATTATAAATATTAAAATATGTTCTAATCATCTTTTAACTGTTAAATATTGTTATAATAATAGTAATGAAATTATTATAATGTTAAATACACACAATGAAAATTGTAATAAAAAATCATAAAATGATTTTGAACAAGAAAACAAAAATGTATGAATTTTAATGTTTGTTTGTTAATATACACTTAAAATATTTTTGTATGCATAGATCTGTCTCCATATTTTTGGTGCATACATAAAATTCATATATTTTTAATTATACTAGCTAACTAAGGGTTAGTTAGATTTTAATAATACTTTTCATATTAATCTGCCAGACAGGGTCTGACTGTCATCGCGATTGCTTGTGGATTCGATTACCGTTTGGGGGAATGATTATATTAAAATCATTTTCATTTTTCCAATCTGGTGACGAAAACAGAGCGCGGCTCTTAGTTTCGCCACTCAACACACAATTTCCCGAAATCGGGTGAAAAGTTGGCTACGGAGAATCTTGACATTGTATCCTTCTATTGAAAAAGGGAGAAGCTAAAAAATTAAAACTTGAGAAAACTTTTAATATCCCAACTTGACCCATTAATATTGTTTTACATACAAATATAAATACTTAAATAATTTCTAACATCCGTAAAATATCATCCGCATGTTCCAGATGCTTCTGACGAATATAATCAACAAACTCGGTGACCCAAGTCAGTCTGTGGCCTCCAAAGTGATATACCATTTGTGTCAACTACTATTCAATCATCCTAATATGAAGACTGTGGTGCTCGCTGAGATTGAGAAGATGCTGTTCAGGTAAAAGTTATATTCAAAGTGTTATATTTCTATATATGCAGCGCTCGTTTCCGCCCAATTTTCGAAACGTTCAGTTTTGAGTGGCGGAACTTAACGCCGTGCAAGGGCAAATTAATCATGTTTTTTTTAGAAAACCTTGGACGTTTTCCACGAGGCGAGGCAAGCGTCTCCAATCCCGCTGCGTTCAAATTTTGATACATTTTCTAAAAATAAGGTTTTCTATTTCCTAAGTGTGTGAAATTACACTTTAAAAAATGTTAAAAACCATAAAAATCATATTATACAGGTATCGATGTAATCAATCCTTTTAATGAAAACACAGTTTTATGTATGCAACACACTTATAAAATGAGCTAAATTGTACTAAAAATAAGAAGGTTATTTTTCCAACAAAATAAATAATAAAATAATCGTTATAAAATCAAACGCCATTTGTTATGTATGACGCAAGCTAACTTACCCGAAGGAATCGACTGGTGGGTCATTACTCGGTGATTGACATTAACGCAACTCTTATTTCGATTTGATACAAAATTCCTAAACTGACAAGAAAGTCTTATTCCCTTTATACAGCATTTTTTTTATTTTTTATTCAAGCTTCGTGTGATACTTTGTCGCAAAATTAATATTAGATAAACAGTTGTCCAATTTCGTACAAGTTAATACAATTACCTAAATATTAACTCACAAAGACTACGCATAGACTATTAAAATATATATTTTTTCTTATTATCTCTTTAAATAGTTTTAAATACTTTAAGTCATACTGGTAAAAAGTTAAAATATGCAACTCAGTTCATTTGTATTTACGTTATTTTTGTTAGATTTTTATTGAGTTAGGATTTGGGAATTATAATTTAATTATCACAGTTTGAAGTGATTTGGATATTGTTTAGTATTGTACCTATCAACTTATTACTTAGTTCGTGGTGTGTATGAGTTATCCTTGTGATTATTGAGTAAATTTAATAGTAAATGAAACTATTTCCGCGTTTATGCCGATAGGACAACATTTTAAAATGTAGAGTTTTGTAAAAAAAAAATATCATTAATACAAAAGTATTAACAGTTGTAAAGTGCACCGTAGACGACGAGAACTTGGAGCATGTAAATAAATTTATTAAGAAAACAAGATAACATAAATTTGACTTAAAATTGCAATTTTAAAATGCTGAAGTTATAAGTTTATCACTCAAGCTAAACGTGGTTTAGGTTTATTTAAAAAAAAACCAGTCACATGCGTAAAAGAGAAAGATATATAATTGAGATATTATTTTTTTGCGAATGAAAGATGGCAGATCGGTAAAGTTTAATAGTAATGTAGTAGTACTAGATATATACGTCATGATTGATTGACGTGATTAATAATGGCCACGTCACGCGTAACGCAGTGTAGGTGCAAATCGCAAAGTCGAAATAATTATCCTTCGCTGAGGCGACACAAAGTTACGACAAAAAGTGTAAGCTACTCATGATATTTGTCCCACTTTTTGTATACGCGCTAGAAATATGTTACCCTAATTGTAGTATGTATTAACGGAATTATATCAAATACTTCTTGTATATACCCTTTTTATAATTTTCCTTGGGCTAAAGATGCACGATAAATGATAGATGCCATTTTAGATTAAACACTGGCAATATGATATTATTAAGAACTCCTTACACTACAGAATATAGAAACTTTGTCCAAAAATATATATGTTTTTATTACTCCCTGCTGTTCTGTGAACGAATGACTATAAATATATATATATATATATATATATTTTTTTTTAATGTATTCAGGTCTAACATATCAACTCGTGCCCAGTATTACGGGGTTTGTTTCTTAAACCAATTTTTCCTCGGCAAAGATGACAGCAAAATAGCAGAGGATCTGATACGGATATATTTTTCTTTCTTCAAGGCTTCTATTAAAAAAGTGAGTTCTTTTTTAAATAAATAATAGTAATTTCTTGTGTCATATATCTAATTTTGATGATATGATATTTTACGGAATTTTAAACATACTCTAGAATGTGAACCTGTTCATACTGTTCTCCGCTTTCCGTCTGAATTCCGAGACATATCGTGTTGAGTGGCGTAACTCAATGCCGCGCTTTGTCTTAGGCACGAGAGCGAAGAATTGAAAATAATTTGAATATAATCATTTTCCCAATGGGAATCGAACCCACAACCAATCGCATTTACAGTTGGACGCTGTCACTGCGCTACAGTGCCTTATTATACACCGCTTCTTAATGGAATTTCAACTCACTACTATATAGACGCAAAGGTGTGCATGAAATTCTTTTGTAATATCCTTTTTCAGGGAGAAATCGACTCTCGTCTAATGTCAGCAATTCTAACTGGCGTGAAACGCGCATATCCATTCGCTAACAAAGAGCGACTGACAGACGCAGCGTCTCACATCGACGCTATACACAGATTAGTGCACTTAGCTAGTTTAAATGTAGCCATACATGCTTTGGCACTTTTGTATCATGTCAGTGATTCGTCTAAAGGAACTTCGGATAGGTGAGTGTCTAACTATTAGTCAGACTTAGCTTACTTGTTACTTAGACTTATAGTGACTGATTATTAATTAGTCCTAGCTTCTTAGGTAGTAAGACCACTCGTATAACCCAGTTCTTAGTAGAACTTTTATGTTTAAGATGCTTATAGTTGTAATTATATAGTAATTTGAGTTGTTTGATTTATAATTACCTAAAATAAAAGACAGACAGACACACTACACCAAGTAATACACACAAACAATTTGAATGTAGAGATTAGATACTATTGTATCGTATTAGTATTGATTATGTATTGATTCAACATGACTTCTTATGGAGGAGTGGCTGAAATACCTTATAGACTTAGCTACTTAGTTTAGTAGAATCGTTAATATTTGTTAGCTTAAGTAGTAGAGACATAGCGATTCATTAATTGAGGTTGATAATTTTATATTAAAGGGCGACTAACATACGCCCTTATGAACCATATTGAACTTATGAGTGGCTAGTTTCACGTTAGACTTAACTACCTATAAAATAAGACTACACTTATAAAAATATCTATACATATAATTAAAATGTAACTGATCGCTGTCGTTACATGGAAGATATATGAAATAAAATATTATTAGGGGAAATTTGTCTGTTTTTTTGTGTACGCAAATCTGAGAACGGTTTAACCGCTTTAAATATTGTACTGTGGTAAACCTTCCTTAACATTTAGTGTTTATTTCATTTCAATCAGTTCATAAACAAATAAAGGTACAACCATTTCAATTATAAATTTGAAAACGTGGGCGTGCGAAAAAAAAATAGTTTAGTTATGTAGTATGCAGGCGAAGCCACGAGCTAGTCGCTAGTTAATAATAAGATTTTTAAGTGTTTTTTGTTCGAGATCGGTGTCGATTATAAATAAATATATATTAAAAAAAACAACGTTCCTTTCAGATATTACTCGGCTCTCTACCGGAAATTGACGAACGCAGAAATCTTCAATACAACTCATTCAGCCTTGCTCTACTCACTTATATATAAATCTTTGAAAAGTGACAAAAATGTACAACGCGTGACGTCATTTGTCAAGAGACTTTTACAAATATGCTGCTACACTGCGCCAGGGCAGGCTTGCGCTTTGCTGTTCCTGATATCGCAGGTGTTGAAGGGTGATAAGAGAGACGCGATGAGACTGGTCTGGACTAAGCAGGATATTAAAGAGGTTTTTTTTTATTAATTATTACTTTATTTTTGGTGGTCAGGGAGAAGTGGCTCAGGTTTAAAGACATTGTGTGTTAGGTAAGGGAATTTAACGTCGCGATTGTATACCAAGCTAGCAAGTGAAAAAATTAACTTAAATAAATGTAAAAAAAACTAATATCGTTGTAACCAGTTATGTACATTTATGTAACCTTAAACCTATACTTATAACATTATTAGAGACTATAGTGGCGCAGTGGGACAGCGATTGACTGCAAACCATATGGTAGTAAATTCGATTCCCACTTGCTATATTTAAAAAAAAATCCTTTCTTGTAACATAAAATGTCTTTAAAATTAACAAAATCAAAGATTATTACTAAGGAATTTGATATATATAATATATTATTTTGATATATATGATACATATATATAATCTGTTTATTAGGAACTTAAAGAAGAACCTGATGCAAATCAAGAAGAAAGTGCTAAAAACACTGACAATATAAGAACTGAGGTCAATGACACTTTAGACGATAGCATAGAAGATATCGAGAAAGAAGACGAAGACGAGAGAGAAAAAGAAAAGGTGGAGTCAAAAAAGATAGATCTTTTGAAAGGAGATAAAAATGATTTATTAATGGGTAAGTTAGACAAACTACTTTATTTAAATACAGATAAAATAATTAATTAGAGTGTTTTTTTACTTTCTACATAGACATTGTAGTCAGAGAGATCCTAGTGCCACGACACTCCGTTCTCCACATTTTTACCGGAAATCGCTGAATATTGCGTGTTAAGTGGAAATTAAAGCCGCTCTTAGTCCCAATAAAACGAGAAAACTAAATAATTTAAATTTAATAATTTACTCAAATTTAAATAACTGTAGAAACATTATTAATAAGTAAAACTTATTACTCTGGCCAAAAATATTTAAATGATGTTGATGATGATTTGGTGTGGAATTAGGAAAATTTAAAATTAATGTAGGATATTATCATTGTATAAAATTTTAATAAATATACCTTTTATGTTTATGACAAGCAATTGTTGAGCTTCTCTGTGGCTCTTCTCAAAAGAACTGCCTTACGAGACGTTGGTGGCTTTATATACATGTGACGATTTCAATTTTGAATAAAGAATGTTTTAACAGTTCCTTCATACAACAAAAGTTCATACACACAATTAAAGTTAATTTATGCAAAAAGTTTATAACCATATAAAAAACTTTCACAAATTAAAATTTCCTCACAGATGACGACGAAGAAGAATCCTATGTAGATCTTAAAATTGACAACCAAGGCAACATAAAGCCTAAGAGGCGTCAAAAAGCGTCCGTCCAAAGCAGCTGGTACCACGCTAAGGTGAAAGCAGAAGAGAAGAAAGAAGATGGAGAAGATAAAGATGCTGCGGCTAAGATACAGCTGAAGAAGACAATTAATATGGACAAGGTTATTAAATAAAACTATTTTCACCGGATTAATCGCGCATATTTTGTTTTTTTTAGAATACGATTTAGAAAACTCGACATTTCGAACACTTTACAGTTGTCCATGGTCACAGGTAGACGACTCTGCCTGTACGATACGATTAATCTTAGGAAATTGAAAAGGACATATTTAGACTACGTATAAAAATTTGAACGCAGCGGGATTTGAACCCGCGCCTCTTGAAAACCGTTCCAGCGCTCTGACCGCTAAGCCATGCGTTCTACATCCAGCTACGTCGAAATTCTTATACGCTTATTACAACTTATATTTGTTGTTAGCATCTCTGTAGAGAGATTTTTACAAATTTCTGCTACCCAAAAATTATTCTACGTATTTTTCAATTTCCTAAGTGTGCGATTAACGCTTTATAAAAAGTTTAAAAAAACAACGATTAATCTTTTTACTAGCAAATTTTTGTAAGTCATTTCTTAATGTTTTAATTTTCATATAATAAATGGTCGCGTTTGTTGTGGATTTATAATCCTAAGCCATCCTAAGCCATCTTTAAAATAAAAAAGTATAAAAATCTTTTGCTTCCGGACAGGATTGCTTTGAACTCTTTCCCTTACTCCAGATGGATGGCCAGCTCTTTTCAAGCAAGGTTTCATTGTACCTATAATACCAAGCGTATGGAGGGTTTCAAAAATTGTATTTGTCACCATACCTACTTATATGTGATGCAATCACAGCGGTACGGTTCTCTTTATCGCCCCCAATATTTTACAATACATTAGGCGAGTAAATAAAGAAACACTACAAACAATCATATAAAAATGACAGATTCAAAATTTAAACGTAACATATTGTTTATTTTTAATTATTACTTTTAAAATATATTGTGAAATGGATGTTTTTACATAATAATTATATAATTTCAGATTATATCAGAGTACAACCCGTTTGCTCGGAACCCTTCGTTCGCGGGCGCTCATTGTTCAGCTTATTTAGAACTGTTGCCTTTGACGAAACATTTTCACCCGTCTGTTAAGCTGTTCGCCGACAAATTGGTTAATGGTGAGTGTTTTCTTTTTTTTATATTTTAGAAAACGTATAACACGTTTAACATAGCTGGATTCGAACTTGCACCTCTTGGACAAGTGCGTTCACGTTTTTATCATGTTAGGTGGAATGATTATGTCTAAGAATATTTTTCGTCGTCGTTTTTTTGTTTAAATTTTTATACGTTTTCCAAATTGTTTAATAACTTTAATGTATTCATATTTATATTTATTATGATTGATGCAGTTATTATATTTTAGTGTTAGTATAATGTCTTTTAATATAATGTTATTTAATTTATGATAATTTTACGGTCAAATTAGTAGAAAATTCCTTTCTGATGATAAAGAAATTATTATAGAATAAATTTCGAAAATCTACAATCATCGCGTGTAGTATATTCACGTGTTAATTGCGCTAGAATGAAGTTGTGTTATAATTAAAAATAATTAATAATTAATTTTCTTTGAATTCTTATGTAAGTAGTTTATATGACGATTTATTTAAATGTAATAAAATAATGCATTCATAAAGAATTGTTTATTTAATTCTTTTAGATAATATTGTTATATAAAAAGACATTAAGATTTGTGTATTAGAACCAGTAACCGGTAGAACAGCTGAAATTGATAGACGCGGAACTGTTGCACTATGGTGAAAACATATATTATAATAGGTTTAGTTTAACACATCGTTTTGTATTTCAATGGTAAATTTGACTTGACTAGAATTTCTCTTCGGCACAGATCAAATAATTCAATACAGTGGGGATCCGCTCAAAGATTTCGCTGGAATAAGATTTCTAGACCGCTTCGTGTTCAAAAATCCCAAGAGACGAATAGAGAACGACATAGAAGGAGAAGTAAAGAAGGTCAAAGGGTCACATCCTAAATTTGCTGTAAGAAGGAATTACACGGCCAAAGGTATTAATATGTATTATAAGTTTTTTGTAATTTTTTTATTCTTTGTGAACCTGTAAAAACGTATTCGGTAGGTAATAAATTGATATATAAGTGTTAACAATAGTATTTTTGTAGTTGAAATTTTAAAAATCGATATTGCTGTTTTAATCGATATTTTCATATCGATATTATTAATAGAATATAAAAAAAAAACATTCAAAATATTAATTAATTGCAATCGTATATATATATATTTATTTTTATTCCAATTTTTTTTATTATATATTTTTTCTAGGCATCAAAAGCTTACCAGTGAATTCCTCTTCATATCTCAATGAAGACTCAAAAAAGATACCTGTTGATGAGAAATTTTTATATGAGTAAGTACTGTTGTGTATATTTATCACAGCGCTTTACAGAGCTTACTTCAGAGCTTAGAATAATACATTAACAATGCCGCCATTTGCTCGCCAAATTAAATAACTTTTTAAGAGAAATTGATCATTCCCTATTTTTCAACACTTTAGGTAGGTTAGAATTTTTGTTAAGAATGAGACGAACTTCGGAGCCTTCAGAGTCTCTATACATTAAAAAAAGAATTATCGGAATTGGTTAACTCTGTATAAAGTTATGCGAGGTTTAAAATAAAAAGAAAATATATATACGCGTCGAATTAAGAGACACCTCCGTTCTTTATTGTCGGTTAATAATAAATATCATGTTTACATCAAAGAAATAAACACATGGATGTATGGATAAAGATGTCTCGTAAAATTACAATTTCTAGAAAATTTAATTTAAACCTTAACATATTTGCTGCATTCAAAAAGCACTCTGGCTCAGGCTTTTAAGTAGTATCTTACCCCAAATTATATAATAACAATATTTGAAAAGATATAACAGAATAACAATTTATTACATTATAAGGCTTGAACGGTGTCCAAGAAACCTGTATAGCATGGTTATCAGGTTTTGAGGCTTTCCACCAGAAATCGAGACATTGTTGACTAGCGTAATTCAACGCCGCTCTTTGTCTTGTGATAAAAACTAAGAATTTTATATAATTTACAAATAATAATTCTTCCGACTCCACATCCCATTCAACCGAACCCACAAAATTCGCGTATACAGGCAGACGCTGTCACAAGGCGGTACTACTATATTAATTTGTTTACAGTTTCTTACAAAAACGCCGTGATGTGAAGGACGATGATGACGATGATGATAGTGACGCAGAGTCAGTGAACAGTGACGACTTTGAACACTACCTTGATAGTGTCACCGGTTCTAGAGTACAGGGTGAGTTGTTTTCGTGTATATATTATGGTATCTTCTATCTCTCTTCTATAGCCTAGTTAAATAAGAAAAGATAAATAATTGTAATAATAAAAGAAAACACTAATAAAAATACTAATCACTTGTCCTTATTGATCGGATAAAAACGAAATAAAAAAGTATAGCAGGGCTACCTTCGTAGCTACCCAGGATACCTGTCTAGAGAGAAGGTAGTGTTCAGCACCCTGACCATTGCATTTTGGTAAACCTCCCTTAACATTTAGGAGTTTATTTTATTTCAATCAGTTTTTAAATAAAAAAGGAAAAATAATTTTAATGATAAATTTAAGCAAAGCTTGTGATTTAAATGAGAAGGCGGGCGGAATAACTTAACAGTTATTCGTGTATTTCACGCAGGAGGTCGCTAGTAGTGTATATATTATTATCTAATATATTGTAATTTCTCACAGAATCCGACGACGAATTAGATTACTTGGCTGAAATGCAAACGTCTATGCAACAACGTTCCAAAAAGAATGAAGAAGCGAGCGATGATGAATTCGCTAATGATGATGAAGATGATGATGATGATCCGGACATTGGTGAAGGTATAGTTATTTACTTTATAGAGCGCTTTTTCTTTTTCTTTGAGACATTGTGAATATTATTAAAAATTGTAAAAAATTGAAATTTCAAAAACAAAATGTTTTATATCACTTAGAACTAAACATAATTATAATAGGTTTAGTATGAAAGAAAATTTAAGAAGTTTTAAAAAAAGATACTGTTATAGGTGAAAGCGATGCAGACCTTGATATATCTGGTGATGAAGATGAGCCTGTGTTATCTGGAGATGAGGATGGTAAGAATTGTTTAATATAATAAAAATGTAACTGATCGCTGTCTGTACATAGAAGATTTATGAAAACAAATATTATTGGGGGCATTTACCAATATAATAGAACATCATAAAGCGTTGCATCCACCCGAGCACCACATTGAGCTTGATATTAATTATTACTTTGAAAGTATTCATTTTATTGTCTTTAATTTGTTATCACTTTGATATTTCTTGTTCTAATTTGTTGTTTTTTTATGTTATAAATTTCCTTATCTATAATCTCTTTATACCGAATTAGGGGATACGAATTCACGAACTCAGAAGCAGGCCTTGCCTGCGTAAAGTACACGACTAAACTATTTGGTTTTTTCGCTCTCCCGTTTTGTAACTTAAATCACAAACTTCGCTTAAATTTATAATTTAAATTATTGTATCTTTTTTCTTTATGAAACGAATGCAATGAAATAAACTCGAAATATAAAGTGATAATTACCATAATATATTAGTGAAAATTGCATTTAAATCTGTTGAGCCATTTTTAAGATAAACGTGTACAAACGAACAGAAAAGAAAATAAAAAATCATTGTTTTGGGTTCTATTGTTGGGGGCATTTACCAATATAATAGAACCCCAAAACAATGATTTTTTATTTTCTTTTCTGTTCGTTTGTACACGTTTATCTTAGAGAACAATATTAAAAGCTTTCGTCAAATGGAATTGCCTTTGCTTTTCTGGCTTGTTCCATGATGGTGATGGTGTTACATTGGTAGCTATCAGTTTCAAACGTCCTATTACATTCAATTTAGTCATCAAAATATTCTTAATTGATTTTGGGGTTAGTTCGAATGATAAATATTTTGTATAAATTGTATCATTTAAATGAATAGTAATTAAATTGGTTATTTTTTGCTCTTAAAACAAAACTAACGAATTGACATACTACCATGAACCATACCTTATATATCACTTTATACTAAAGTGTATGTCAAATACATGGTACTGTGTGTAATATTTATTTTTATTAATTCAATGTGTTTCTAATATATTTATTATGAGAAAATATTGGCTTTCTGCACGTTATTTTTTCCATAGATTTTAACTATACCAAATTTTATACTCTATTATCTGCATAATATTCTTAAAATGGTGTTCAAAGCTTTCTTATTTTATAATATATAATAATGTAACGTAGCTTGTATAATATACTATTTATTTTAATTTATCCCTTTGTAATAAATTTACTAGAAACATATTTTCATCACACACTTTCTCTTCTTAGTACTAGTAGTCATTTGTGTATTTAACTTCTTTATAACCTACATATAGTAGAAACACTTTTAATATAATTAACATTTTTTTTTGTTAGAATTGTTATTGGAAGATGATGAGGATGATGAAGATCACATAGATGTTCCCAACCAGAAATCAGTTAAGAGCAAGAATAAGTTTAAGCTTAAAGGTAAATACATATTTCTAACTTAAAATATTAAAAAAGTTCTTAAAAATTATATAGTGTAGTAGTGTAAGTCAAACCACAATTAATTGTTTTACTGTTGTAATTAAGTGAATAATGTAATGGGATTTGTAA
Source organism: Podotricha telesiphe (assembly GCA_038994665.1). Taxonomy (NCBI): domain Eukaryota; kingdom Metazoa; phylum Arthropoda; class Insecta; order Lepidoptera; family Nymphalidae; genus Podotricha; species Podotricha telesiphe. Next base: position 325,637 of record JAOYRR010000431.1, on the reverse strand, counting down.
TTTAAACAAGAGTCTTTTAAATTTCATTTGTAACTTAGAAAGCGGCTTGTTTTTTTGTTCATTTCTGATTGTGTACAACTTACTTCTTAATATTTTACTTATGTGCGTTCTCTCATGAATTATCAGTGGTTATATAACAAATTCAAAATGCTAATTTTACATAATACTTATAATATTATCTAAATTACCAGCTAGAGTATTTTCTCGTACTTTTTTATGTTCTAATAAATCTTGTTTTCTAAGGTAACGACGACCTCGGATCACTTTTCGCATCCGCTGAAGAGTTCTCGACACTGTTAGAAGAAACTGCCACAAACAAAAAACAAGGGACCAGTCAAGCAGTTTCTAACACAGACAACGCCAGCACAAAACAACTAGCTTGGGAAGAAAACAGACATAAATGGATTAAAGGTTATAACAAAAAAATATTGGGCCATAAAGGAAAGAACAAAAGATTTAAAAAAAATGCCAATAACAATATGGCTGACAGAAAAGGCGGGAAACGAAAGGGTGGTAACGCGCCTACAGCTGGTGGAAAGAAAAGGAAAATTAAATAATTGTGTAACTTTTTTATCGAAATAAATATTATATAATAATAATAGTTGTTGATATTTCTTTGCTTTTTTCTTAAATTATAAGTACATAGTTTATTATTTACAATATTTAATAAGTATTTTAAAATTGCTGTTTAATTTTAATATTATTTAAATGTTTACATCTTTTTAAAAAATGTTTTTGTAGTAAATTGACTTTTACCTAAATAATTATGGATTTATTTTTCTGAAAATTTAAATCATAATATTTTGTTTACTAATAACGAGTTATTAATGTTGTTTTCTATTAAACGCTTATTAACAATGTTAGAATTTGAATTGCCGAAAACGGAAAACCTAACCTACAAAAATCTTTACCGGGCTATATCAATTTGACCTTGACATATAGTTATACAGGTGGCGCTGTCCACTCAATTTACAATCATATATTAAGCTTAGATAAAATAAACTTACTTTGTTACATCATAAAGTTTAATTTCCTTTGAACATTCGAGTCGTTTGACAGCTACCAACGCGTACACAGGGCACAACAGGTGGTGTTATTAAACGTCAAAAATTATACAAGCCATTTTCAACATACACTCACTAAAAAGATTAAATATTTATAATAAACTAACATAAATATACTAATAAGTTCATTTAAAATTTAATCGATTTTCACTAAATACCTTGTTTAATAGGCAATTCAGCGTATTTACTTAGATATTCAAATATTTTCCAGTGTAGATATGATGCATGGAGAACAAACTCGTTTACCGACGGGCGTTTGTTTGTTGACACTAGTACGTCATGCAGTTGTCTCGCAGCCCGCGTTAGAGCGCCGCATCTCGTATTTAAAACGTTAAATAAATACATTTACACATAAAATATATACATTATGTTTACAGTGAGAGTAATCTTGTGAACGATTTCTAATATTGAACATATATACATATACTGTTGTGTTTGTGAATGAACAAAAAAGAGCGGGCAAAAATCTGTGCAAGTGACGACCGTAAAGCTATTTATAGCCGGACCTATGGCGCGATAATGTTCTTTAGCTTTTCCCAAACGTAATTTAATTGAAAACAAACATTCCAATTAGATTTTTTACGTTACAAAAATAATTGTTTATTTGCCAGACTATTCTTATTTGTTCGTCGCATAGAAAATAAGGCGCCGAAACGAGTTTGACAGTTCACAGATAAACACACCCTCAAGTTATTATCACGTATGTGTGAGTGAAAGGATCAGTGATGTGAAATTCTTGCGCTTATCGATTAGCTAGATAATTTCAAGGACGCTAGTCTATACGCCTTTTAAAATACTGAATCAGTTTTATACCACAATCGCAATGACGATTGATTTTTAATTAATTTTATCTACATATTAAGTACAGGTTACACTATATTTATTTATCTCTGATCACACTCGTATTGGAATAATGGAGTCTTCTCAAGTAAATAAGAATGACCCAGAAGAAGGGCGCAGTGCGTCAACTTCGAGCTGTAACCAGTTGTTTATGCCTGAAAATTTAGATTTACCAGACGATACATTCCGCATGAGCTTAGACTATATATCTATAGGTGAAAATGTAACAATCAGCAATAGAAGCGTTTCTGGTGACACAGATAACTTGATTATAGACACTTCAACACCATGTAATACTCCTATAGAGATAGCTCCCGTAACTCCTCCAAAAGAGAAATCACCGCCTATACTTGACACACCAAAACGAGAAGACGTTAAAAATTGTAACACGCACAATTTACTCAAATTATCACTGACTAAGAAAATAGATGATGGTTTTGTAAAGCCATCGTCAGCGGCAGAGATAATGTCACCAGCTAAAATGTTGCAATTTGAAATAGATATAGCTTACAGCGCGACACCCACCATGAAGCGAGCTGTTATAGATTTCAACTTTTTCAATGAAAATAATTTCGAAGAATATTTTGAAGATGTACCAAAAGCAAATGTAGATAAGAAACCGGAAGACGAGAAAGGCTTTAAGGAATTTCCTGTTATAGTAAAGGCTGATACTGTTCGACATGAAATTGGCTATGGTAAGTACACATAAACTTTTAACATTATTAATTTTGGTTTCGCATCTTAAATATTATGGCAAGTTTATATTAATTTATAATGCTTTTATGAAGGCATCTTTTTATTTACTACTTCTTCCAAAAGATAGAAAACAGCTAAAAATATAGAAGCGATATTAGTGTTGCCATTCATATTTAGAATTAATTATTATTATTATTCATTGCATTGCTTGACTATTGAATTTATAAATCAAACCTAGAAGACATTTCGAAACTTAATTTAAAATCAATGTATTCCGTTCGTTTATTATAAAAACATATAAACCAAATTCCCACAAAACTTTAGACATCTATTATTAAATAAGCTTCAAAATCTTCATATATACACTTATTGTTGGGCATTACAGTGTACGCCTTATCGTGATAGATAGCTGATGTTTATTAAAACTTTGTTACCAACTGTGTATATTTACTTTTTGCTGCCGATTTGCCAATCAATAACACAATATAAAATATTTGTTTCTGTTTCATACATTGAGTTTTATGTAAACACGTTATGACGCGCAATATTTGATTTGGTACTATTGAATATTGATAATAGATTTTTAATCTAATTAGATCTAGTTAGATTTTTTTAAGGTTATATAATATTGTTTTTTTAGGTATAGTTTATTTCCGATGTTTCTCGTCTATATTTAAAGCGTTTTAATAAGAACATAAATTGTTTAAGCTTAATGTAAGATCAGACACTCTCAAGGTTAATTAAATTTCGATTTATAGGCAAGAGGTTAGATGTTTAGAATAATAATTATAATATCATTAAGTCGATCGTCTGACTGCAAACCCGACTAGCTGTGGGCTAGATTCGCACTCGGAGGAATTAATATATTTCAATTATTTTTAATTTCTCCGCTCTGGTAATAAGACAAAGCGCGGCGTTGAGTTCCGCCACTAAACACGCAATGTCTCGAATTCGGGCGCAAAGTGGTTAACATAACATACATAAAAATTGGTTTATAAACAAAGTATATTTTATGCTTATGTAGTAAAAAATATTCTATGTAGGTACAGCAGTCTTGGTCAAACAACAAACAAGGTAAATCTGTATAAAAAAAAATATGTGTCAATTTGTGATACATTTTATGATATATGTATATTGTTTTGGCCACCCATTTTTTTGCTTTTGCACATGCCCAATGCAATGACGGGTTCTGTTGTCCAACAATGTCCAGAATTTTATATCAATTTAATTTAAGTAATATACCTGGAGTTAAGTATATATAAATTTTAAACTAATAATAAAATGAAACCTATTTTATTACTAATTTACAGTTACTTATAGTAAGGTAAAAGTAAAAGGTAAGTATGGAAAAGGAAGAACTGTCATATAATGTCGTAGCGAAACCTACTTCCAGTTGGACCTTGACCAAAATAACTAGACCTACATCAGGGGCCGCGGCCCGTACCGTGAATATGATACAACTTATATATTATTAAATATATATTTAATTATTATTTATTACCGTGTAATAAATATAATTAATAAGTGTATATTTAACTGTAAATTGGTTTCTAGTTATGTTAATGTGGCAGCGAAGGCTTCATTCGATTATATAATATTATTTGTCGACATCTTGGCTTTGATCGTTTAAAATTCAGTCCATATTTAGTGGACTGTTTATATTTAAAATATTTTAGTTTACTTCGTCGGGTTAGACCAAGTGCGTAAATATATTCTCCATTCAGTAGGTAATATTTCTGTAATAATCCACACTTAATATTATATATGTGAAAATAACTCTGTCTCTCTGTCTGTCTGTCTGTCCGTCTGTCTATCTATCTGTGACGTCATGCCATCACCGCCAAACTGCTGAACCGATTGTAATGGAATTTTATATAGATAAACATAGGCTTCTTTTTCTGACTTTTTTTTCGTTTTTAAGAATTTGATTGTTTTACGAAAATACCGTCGAAAATACGAAACAGCTATAGTAAACGCGGGCGAAGCCGCGAGCGGGTCGCTAGTAAGCGATATATAAGGAAATCTAGAACACTATAATATGTACGTGTGCTTTATTTCATTTACTGTCAAGTGACAGTCGCCACATCACTATTTTCGCCCAAACAAATTTGTAAGAAAGTGGATATTTGTCCGACCTTTCCTCGTATAAAAATCGTATCGCACCTGCATCAATGCAATGCAATCGAGCATGACCTCCGGCTTTTTGCAACTTCGCCAATGACGCTTCAAGAATAATAACTTAAAATTATATATCCTGAACATTATAACTAGTAAATGAATAAATTAAGACGTTAAATAGCTTTTAAATGGTTATTAATCTGTACAAATCGGTATAAATAAAACAATTTAATGTCACTTAAACGTTAATTGGCTTATATGAGTGCAGTTCATTTATGACTCACTCAATTCTATCTATTTATTAATTATGTAAATTGCAAATGAATATTAGTTTGATTTCATAATAAATTTATTATAATAAAATTAGATAATCGATGTTTCAAAATCCGGTAACGAGTTACGACCCTATACCAGGCAATGAACTAATATTATTACACAGAACATGGCAGTACTAATCAATAAGTACGTGCACTTTCTAGAACAAACGATTACAATTCATCATTTGTATCGAATATCATATGAACGTGATTATCTCTTCGCCACCAAGGTTATGTTATACTTCCGTGTCTTCAATAATGAGCGCAATATTGTATTCAATTATAATTTTACCTTATAACTATATTTGTATTAGTACTATATTGATTTGAGGCTGTGTCTTATATTGGCGTCGGCACTGGTTCAAATCTCACTCGCAACTGCGCTTAGTTTAGCGTTATTTTGTATAGCATAGTGCCACATAATATCTACCCTTCAAAGTATGAATTGTATGACTTTTTCACGCTTACCCAATTTTCAGATTTTGTACGCAGATAAAAATCTTGACAAACTTGATAAAAAAAAACTTGTCACTCCGTTCTCCGCTGATTTGAGAAACTACGTGCCGCTTATATAGATATATTACTATCTCGACATTCATTTTGGTTTATCATCTTTACCTTAAAGTATAAAATAATAGGAAACCTATAAAAATATAAGAAAATATTAAACAGTTACAGGTATAAAACTAAATTAGCATTAGTAGCTTACTAACATATGCGTGTCTGTACTAGTTATAATACGAGTGGTAGCCCGCGACTACGTTTGCGTGGATTGTGAAACATTTTAAAGCTTTTTATCAATTCACGTAGAATTTTGAAAAAATATATTTCTTATTGCTCTCTCCTATACTTCCCAAAGAAGCAGCTTTTTAAGTCCAGTGTTTTCGTTGCGTTGTCTGTCCGTCATTAAGTTTGAAATAAACATTCTAACTGCTTGTGAGTTTGATCTTCATTCAGTGAAATTATATATTTTTTAAAACATCATGTTATAGTGTTATTCACACACTTAGGGAACTTAGGGAATTGAAAAACATTATTTAGAAAACGTATAAAAATCTTAACACAGCTGGATTCGACCCCGCACTCCTTGAAAACCATCCAAGCTCTCTGACCGCTAAATCATGCGTTTTACATCCGGCTACTTCGAAATTCTTATACGCTTTATTACAACTCATTTTTGTTTTTAGCGTCTTTGTATAGAGGTTTTTTACAAATTTTTGCTACCAAAAGAAAATTTTACAAGCTAATGCTATTTAATTAATATTTATAACATTTCTTCCTTTGGTAACACAAAGTGTGCGGCGTTGAGTTTCGCCACGTAACCTAGCTATAAGGGGCGAAGCTGAAAAAAACATACATAGCAGAATTTGAACCACAATTATAAGATTCATTCAGAGTTGCTCGAAACTGCGCTACGACTGTGATTTCCCGTTACGCCAAGGCAGCACCAAAGTTGGCAGGTATTCATAATTTTGAAACTAGAACGCTTCCTCATCGAATATTTTGTTTTGTACTACAATTATAGCGTAATAAACGTTTAGCCATCGCTGGTCGGTGCTTTAAAAAGATAATTAAACAGTACCATTACAACATCGTATCGCCAATCGAACAGTTGCATAACGCCAAGTTTCTCTTTGAAACTAGTTTACTAATAGACATTGATAGATTTTGCTTTTAGTATAGCCAATTTTATTTGTAACGTTTGTTTTTTAATATGATCGTTATACGGTGTAAATGAGAAAAACAATTATTTTTCGATATGATAATGAATTAATTCATTTGATTTTCGCCTAAACACAATGCTTGCTTATAGCAGACTATATGTACGATCTATACAGATATTTTTTTTCGAACTAAATACCGCCTGTATTTATTAATACTAGATTTTTTTACGCCTTTTTCCCTTATAACAGGTTCTCTACTTTCTGCCCGAAATTGAGACATGACATTGCGTGTTAAGTCGCGAAACTCAACGCGTCAAATTCAACTTCCTACGTCAACGAGAACACGTTTTGAGAGTGAAATAGAGGAATATAGAATATAGAAATATCAAATAGTACTGCAAAGCCCAAAAAGCCAAGTCTGTAGAAATTAAATTTTACCTAACAACTAGTTTCACATATTACAGAATAAATGTGAAAGAAAAATAATAAAGGAAAAACTTTTCCACTCCATGTCCATTTACCACCTGGGCGAGTATTTGTTTCATTTTTTGAAGTGCACTATTGTTATTTTTTTAAAAAACACCATTGTATGAACGGAAATTGCCACTTAAGCATTATGCGGGATGGGCAGAGAGAACCTAGGTATACACTTTGTATAACCTGAGGGGAGGAACGAATTTTTTTAAGCTTTGAGTGGAAATCGAACCCACACTCCACAGGCCACTGCCATCACGTGTACAGATACGCCACGATAGCGACTAAATGTTGAACAAAACTTGAGTCACAGATAGCGTATAATCGGGATTAACAAATGTAACTCCTTTTAAATGACATGAGTCAACAGCTTTTATTGCCTTATTTAAGAATATACAGTTTTCTCTCTACATTTTGTGGATTTCCATTCAAACAGACGAAGTTGTGGCCGGAGGACGTTTGTAAGGAAAAACTTTAAAAAAATCTGTATTCCACACAGACGAAGTCGCATAATTAATAGTGGTGTCCAATAAAACTACACCAATAAAAATATTTTAAAATATATATTTTTCCGTTTTATATTAATTTATTATAAGAATAAACTAATACTTAATATTACACTCAAAACTTAATTTATTCAGACGCCCGATATATAAGAGAACATAGAAAATACGATTTCCAACTTAGTAAATAACGGTTTATTTAAACGGCGTTTCTACTATAGTAGTTGAAGAACGAACAACCACCGTTATATATAATAAATAACAAGGTAACAGTGATAAAAATATATATACTATTATTTAATTCTCGGATATCCCTATTCCCACGTGACGAACAAACATAAAGCTGATAGCTCTTTTTTATCTATGTAACTACTAGGTCAATGTATTTTTTTGCTTATGATAAAGACTTTATATATTTTAGTATTTTATATATAATCCTGTGGCATAGTTAGGATGTGCCTAACTCTATATAAAACACATTTACTACCAAATTCAGTAGTTTTATTTTTGTTCTATGAATTATGTTCGAAATACATTTAAAGAGTTTTTATTCAAAGCAAGTGAAACTACTAGGAAAGATAGTGGACTGGTTTTCTGCAGCTGGGTCGTAACCGGCTGGTGGCTTTTCAGTTGAAAAGTAAAATAAGAATCCTTTGCCTAGTTCATTAACTATGCGTTATGTCGAAAATGTATTTGAAATGATAATCTGTGAAAATTCGTAATACCTGCTTAGAGAATTACCAACTTACAAATGTCACTTTTAATATTATAGTTATTTACTTTTTAATATTAAAAGATTAAAGAGAAATGGCATCGTGGCGCAGTGGAAGTGTCTGGTTGTAATGGAGATTGGTTGTGGATTCGATTCCCACTCGATGGAATAATAATAAGTTAATTGTTTTAATTTCTCCGCTCTGGTGAATAAGGCTAAGCGCGACGTTCAGTTCCACCACCCAGCACTATAAGTGTCGAATTAGTGAAAAGTGGAGAATAAAATGTCTTGACACTAGGTTCTCTCTGATCAACATTTTTAGAAGACTTGGAAACCGTTCACGAGGCGGGGGCAATTTCCTAAAGGTCTAAATAACACTTCGCTACCCTGCTATGCGATTAAAACAGTTAGATATTTTATATTAAAGGCAATACTCCAAATGCGTTACATGGGTCAATCAACTTTTAAGGTACAATTGAATGTAAACGAAGAAAACGATATATGCATTTTATTCGACTGTATTGTCACTTAGCAAATTAGTTGAATTTTACGTATTTCATAGCAGCTGCAATGTTTGCATTATAATTATATTGTAATTCTCTTACAGTTGTTTTTTTTTGTATGAAAATCGGTTGCTTTTGTATGAAAATCAACATTGCTTGCCTGTGTTACAAAAAAAAAAGTTGTTAATATATTATAATGATAAAAAATATTCATTAATAATACTGTTTTTTATTAAATTATTTCACGGGGACACGAAAGGACTTTAAAAGTTGATCGTCCCACAATCAAAATTAAAAACGCGATATTTCCATATATTTTGTATTATACATACCTATTTTATACATAGCTTTTACATAATTTGTAAAAAAAAACACACTACATTTGTCTACAGATAATAAGTAATAAGTTTAATCCATTTTTTTTTATTTGAACCAAAGGATCTAGAAGGAGATGCACAATAGTTTGTACTTTCGTTACGCTCTTACATTTCCTGTCTCTTTCTACATAATAGATAAGCAATAGCTTTGTCTCGTTTTGTTTACGTCCATGAAATGGTGACTTTGTAGCGTAGACTAAATGTTCCGATGAAGCCTAATATTTTTTTTATGTTACATATTTAATTTTTTCATATTATTGCTATTTTCTTGAAATCTTAATATTCACCTTGATATTGAAATATTGGTACCGTTATTGTTCTTAAAAATGCCAGATTTACAAATATCGACTTGTATGTATTATTTATTTTCCCCTTCAATATTCGAAAGGCGTTTGTTATGCAGATGTTTCATAAAACCAGAGGGTAAGAAGTGTTTCCCAGGTAAGAATAAGAACAATAACGGACCCGTTGGTATATATTTTACATGATTCATAATTAAGTCCTGCTTTAATAAAATTTTGCTATTCTAAATAAATATTTGTACTGAGTATACTTACATTGAAATAATCAATGAAAATAAAGAAAATTATATAATTGAATTAATAACTAATTATAAACTCGATTAGTACTCGTTAGGTTTAATTTATAATTACTATGTGTATAAATCATGGAAAACTCTAGAGTTTAGATTAATAAAGAATAAAATGTTATAACATCACGATTATTTCTGCAAAAAAAATACTTTTTTACAAAATATTATTATTGATGTTATGTTCTATTATACGAACATAATATAACTGTACAATACTTGTTTCAAGTAGCATTGCTTTATCTGTGAGTTGTGCGACGTCTGGCTGGCCTCGTAAATCCTGTAGTAGTGGGGGCAGCGCCTCTCGCATGTCGCACGGTTTCTATTTTGCGTTTCTCGAATTCAATTTAGTTACTTTATCGCGCTGAGTGAGGTGTCATTCGCGCTAGCATTTTTAATTTATACACATAGTGTTATAGGCTAGTTTTTTTAGGCAAATCAAACGTTTTAGTGATGGTGGAAGGGTTAGGAAACGAACTGTCTGTAGTGTCAAATGGACTGTAACTGTAGTGTAGTGATTTTTATACGCAACCATTTGGATTATTGTTGGACGGAACCGTGCGACGCAACGGCGGGCAGGCCGCGATTTTGGGTATACAAATCGAGAAATGTGTTACATTTTTGACGTTTGAGCGGTGCGAAAGCAGTCGCAGGTGACATTGACGCGGGGCTTTCACGTAGGCGCTTGGTCGGTCGTGGCGTAGAGCGGTAGAATAGATTTTTAAATCGGCCGTGTAACCTCGCAGCGGCGCCCTCTGCGGACCGCTCTCGTGCGAACTTCAGTACGGTCCATTGCAGGTTTGAGTATGCTCGCGGAATATATTACGTGTCGTGTTTACTTTCCCTAAATTGGATATAGTTTTGAAATATATATCGACGGTTTGGTCGTGGCCGGACGTCGTGAGAGGAAGTGCGAGAGAGACACTTGGTGAGGCTACATGGTTTTGAAGGGTTGAACCATGGCGACTGCAGAGATGAGTCTGCCTGACAAGAAGCCTGAGCACGAGTCGGGATACTACGAAGGCAGCGATCAGGAGGGCAGCATGGAGTGCGGGTGCCCTTCACCAGTCAGCTCGAGGAACTCCTCGCATTCGACCAAACTGAAACACCGCCACAGTGCCCACAAGCACAAGAAAGCGCCAAATAAGAAGTTGAAATCTGAACAGCCCGTGAATGGTCACAGTAATATGCACATAGACAACAGTGTTGAAATTATAGAATATACAGTGGTAAAGGACAAAGTGAATAAAATTGAAGAAGAAGTGCCGGTTCCTGGGCCTAGTAAACGGAGCAGTTCAGTAGAACTTATTGGTGGGACAGTGCCTCCTCCTGCAAGGGACTCCATAGACTGGAACCTCGTGGAAGCTAGTAAAATTAGGAAAAGATGTAAAGGTTTGTACAATTAGTCTAAATTACTTTTAAAATAGTTCTAGTAATTAGTTGAAACTGGATCATTTTGTAAATGCTTGTATTCTTGATGATTGTAGTATTTAAGGCAGTCTGGTTAGTTTGGAGATATTTAAAAACATGGGGTCATTAGGAAGTTCTGAGTAATTAGCAAAAGATTTACAATTAGTGTTTTCATATCCCATAGTATATAATTACTAATTATCTATAACAGTGTATATTTAAGTAATGCTGTAATCAGGTTACTGCATAATATTTTTAACCTTAATGGCAAAATATAACAATATTCCTTAGTGTAGATATATATTTTTTTAAATCGCAATATGTTACCATTATATTCATTGCAGCTTCACACCTTTGCCTGCATAGCAGGATAGTCAAAGACAATCACCTAAAATTTATTATATTAATTGGTTTTTAAAATTTAATATAACTGGTTGAGAATGAATGCTTTCTGTTTAGTTTTATTCACTTTTTGGAAATAGAAAGTTTTTTTTTATATGATGAAACCAACTGAATGAACCAACTGTCTTTATAAATCAGTATCAGTATTTTACTTAATCAAGAAAACAAACTAGTTACAGACGATGGTTATTTGCAAGGAAAATGTATATAAAGATTCACAACTTATTAAGTTTCTTTGAAAATATAAGATTTTGTAAATAAACAAGTAAGTTAAGGTTCACTATTAAGTGTGATTTTTATATTCTTTATTGCATTTGGTAACAAAAATCTATGCAAAATTAACAATGTTGTTGGCAAAGGTGAACTTATCTCTATATAATATGTATGTATATATATATATATATATATATATATATATATACTTATTATAAATAAGTAAACTAATAGAATGATTCATTGCTAACAGGTAGGTTCAGGTTACTACCTGTCTGATGAAATGTTATTTTACTCATTTCCTAAATACTTACTTCTGTACATATATCTTCTTCTACTTAGATTATTTATATTATTAGTTTTATTTTATTTGAGCATAAATGTAATATTTACATTATATATACATATTTAATTTATTATTCTATTACTTCTCTTTTGCCTGTTTCATCAGACATTGTTTATTGTCTAAGTGATACAAAGTTATTTGCTGGATAATAATTAGCATAAACACAAGTCATGTTGTTTTTTTATAGAGTTGCATACATTGATTAAAATAATATATTAAAAAAATAACAATTTTCATAATAATGATGTTGACATTGTTGCCATATACAACTTCTACTATAATTTTTTACTTCTATTAAATATATTTAATCATTTAATTTAATATGCACACCTGCAAGACTTGTGATATTTAAAATAACCTAACTCTATAATAAACTACAATATTGTTGTGGATCCAAATAAAATTTAGGTGATAGCAAATATGAAAATAGGTGTTGCCATTTAATATATATTTTTACTGTTTACATACTTAGGTGAAGTATGATTTTCCACTAAATAGTCATACCCAGAGAAAACCAAAAAGACAACTTTCTATTAAGAATATATTTTTTTAAGTCATTGAATGTCATTTGCTCACAATTATGTTGATTCATAATATTTATACTAGAATGGCATTTGAGAATAAATAATCTAAGTAAAAATAAAATTTTGTTTTGACAAAGTCAATATTCATATTTGATTAATTTACACACATTTATAGGCCATCACCTATGTGAATAACTTTACTTATAAAAGTGCTCATGATGGTCTCCAGGATCTATATCATGGGCATCTCACTGTAAACGCAGTTGGTTGTGGGTTCAATTCCCACTCAGGGGAATGATTAGTTTCATTTATGCACCTTGGTATCTGAGACAAAGAGTGGTGTTGGGTGGATAGTGGAGAACGGGAGTGTCTTGACATAAGATTCTCTCTGACTACCCTGATGTGCACTCAGTAGTGTGAAGCTTGTAGACCTGCAGCCTGCAGAAGGATATATAATCCTTCAATAATTGAAAAAATGCTATTTTGAACAACTACTTCTTTTCATTTATTTGCTTGAAAATTTATAAAAAAGAGTACAATACCCACATCTAATGAAAATACTATATTTACATAGCATTTATGATATGTACTTGGCAGGATGACCTGAATAATGAGGAAATAAATTTGAGTGTTATGTATTTTTAGTTTCAATTTAAATTTATATTGTTATTAATAATACTAATACTTAATTAATTTCGACAATATTTAAATTCTAACTTCTAAATGTATACTGTTAAAAGTCACATATAACATAATAATATTAATATATTATAAAGTTTATTAGTTATTTTTATACAGTAGTTTTTATTTTAGTTGATAATATTTTATTGTATGTAGTCGTAGAATACATAGATATACCACTTACTAACAAACAAGGCTGTCTTTAAAAATTAATTTTTCCTTATGAATGAACAGATTTTGCAATAGGCAAGAAATATATATATAGTTATTAATATCATAATGCATTTTAATTCGCAATATATCTTAATATCTGATAATGTCACCATGATTGCTTGACTTTTAGATATGATTGTCAAAAGGTTTATGACCTTGCTGTATCTTTCGGTATCTATATAAAAATAATTTGTGTGTTGCAAATATTTACAATTTAAAAATTGTATGTCATGTTTGTTGATTTCACTTTTGCCTAATTTCACTTTAATGATTCATAGATTCAGTTAAGTTTTTAAATATTCTTACATATTCGGTTTTACTCTGACAACTTGTATTGGTGTATATTTACATAAGTTACTTATAAACTACCCTTTAACTTTGTTAATTTTAGCGATAAAAACTAAATTTTAACTATATTACCAAATGTTAGTGATAGCACTCATTGCTATATACATTATACATGCCGTAGGAATTAGAATTAAATCACTTAAATTCTGTTTTATTTATTGATATAAAGATATTTTGGGTGATATTCATATCATCTCTCTACAGAAACGTTAACAAATAATAGTTGTAACAGCCATATTAGTATTTAAACCCATATATATATATATATATATATATATAACATATGGCTTAGCAGGTTCCAGCCTCGCTGTGTTCAAACGTTTATTCATATCTTAAGTGAGAGATGCCATTTAAGCATCTATTTCATAGTAAAACCCGTTTTTTTTTTCGCAAAGTTGCGAAAGTCATTTCGTATAAACAGGAAATGTTATTTCAATTATTGATAAAACACAAAATAACCTAAACAATAGAATTTGAAATTTTATCTACTATAACCATGTGTTTGCGTCGGTAACATCGGTTTCTTACTATCAGTCCTTGACGTACCGCGATAAGCGCTTATTTATCAACTTGGTGTCCAGTCTCAATTATTATAATATAAATAAGAATTAAAAAAAATCTAAAACTATCGACAATTGTATTGAATTTAGATTTTTTATTTTTTACCCAATTTTGCTTATGGCCTACGAATTATTCTATTAATTAAGGATTTTGATTAACCTCTTGCGTGACTGACACCACTATGTACAGATGAAACTTCCAGACGCAAGTAGCTGCAATTTGGCATGTATTTTCTATGGGTAGTGTAGGGGAGCCTATTAGAGCCCTAAGACAGTACTTGTCGATATTTTTATGAAAACTGAAAAAATATATATCATTGTTTGGGAAGAAAATAGAGAGTGGATATTGTAATTACATCAATTTCTATATTCTATTTAAATACTTAATATAAATGTAGTAGTGTATTTAGAGATAAGACCTCGGATAGTGGAGGCGAGCGGTTAATGCATTTTAAAGGGACCCCTTAAGCCTAGACTTGTGTCGCAAGTACCAGGCACTGCTTCAAGCTCCTCTCTGCAACGCTATGGATTCTCTTCTTATTGTTGAGGACGTAATATTCACTAATCGCTAAGTTACTATTTTGATAAATTGGGCTTTTTTTTTTAAATAATATCCACCCAAATTTATTTTATTACTTATTAAATATGTTCTATGTAATGCTATACATATGTCATATGTATATGATGTATTGATTTTTTGTATGATTTATTAATATAAAGGGTTTTAAGGCGGTTCGCGGCGATGAAAACGGTTTCATCTGCAAGGTAGAATCGCATTCAGACATATGCAGTCTGCGATTATATAATCAATTTATTTCTAGGCAAAAGTATGCAATGTTTAAAAAAAATATATTTTAAAACTTAATTATTGGGCTGTGGTTGCGAAAGTTGCTGAGAAAAGTGGAGGATCACTAATAATTCTGCCATCACTGATATAAGAAATATACCGCGTCCGCTAATCAAACTCTTTATTTGTAAAGTTTACAATTGTGATGGTACATAGTTTGTATTTAAATAAATCTATTAGATGGAGACCATCGTGGCGGAGTTGGACAGGCGCTGGAAAATGATCGTGATTGGTGGTAGTAGGTTCGATTTAAACACGTTGGTTTTATCATAATTTAAATATTTTCCTCCTTCCTCCGGTGAACAAGACAGAGCGCGACGTTGAGGTCCGCCATCCATCATGATATGTCCCGAATTAGGGCGGGGAATGGAGAATGGAGTGTCTGGACATTAGGTTCTCTGATGATGAAGTATATAACAAGTATTACTCCCGACTAAAACCCTATAACTTTACAGTTATATGTGGTACGCGGCCTGAGTACACGTAAATACGAAACACGTTTTAATGTTTTCATTTTGTTATCTAAGACCTTATAAATAGATATTTGTAACGACCTCTATATAAACTACTGAAAACTTTAAATCTTCTATTTGTATTTTTTTTTTATTATAATGTTATGAGGTTTTTTATATATTTAATTCAGATAGAATCTCACTGCGTTCTCTTTGCGATAATTGAATACATACATCCAAATTATTTGTCGCATTTTTTGGATTTTTGCTATTTTTTAAGATTTTAAGTGCATATTATTAATTATAAACCTTAAACCCAGCGCTTTGTTGCTAGTTTGCTTAAAAAAAATATTTTAAACATGCTTTATTAAAATTTTAGTGTTATTTTCTTTGTTATGTAATAAAATACTAAAAATACATTATATTAAGTCATTTCCACTTCTTCTCTTTTATAACGATATATAACAGTGTATCTTAAGTGTTTACATACTTGTTATTAAATTTTGACGAAAAATTTCAGTCTCTCGAAATTCATTACTTATACAAGATATCTTTTTATTATTCTAACGGTTCGGTTCAAATAGGAGACCCTATTTGAACCGAAAAATCATAATGTGTAGTCAGACAAGTTGCGACTCAACAATTTAGCTAAATTCACATGTAAAAAGCATCAAATCATTTCGCTCGTTAGTGTGAAGGTTTTGCATAGACATTAACACAGAAAGGTCAACAGTACTTCCTTTGATGCCATTTTATAACTTTATATGTAATGCAGAAGATTTTCTTGTAACATATGGATTTGTTAAAATTTTCTAAATTAAATTAAAAATGCTAAATACGAGTGTCGAAAAATATATATATATTTTTTTCAATATCTACTTCACGACCAAAAATTATAAGTTACAACTTCTAGGCAGCATTTCTTTATAAAAAATACTTACATAAAGTTAATTTACTAGCATTGTTACCGCTTTAGGTAAGATATTTTCTATTGAACCATTTATATGAGGACTGTTTGAATATGAATGTTGTATCTTTTTATAACTTTTATAATTTTTTTTTATGTTTACACATATGACATTACTTTGGAATACTCTCCCCAACATCTTAGCTAAGACACTAACCTTAAAAAGATATATTACTTATATTTACTTTATTAGTTAATGTGAATGGTTTTTTGTTTTTTTACATTTTACTTCTATTAATTCGTATCACTCTTGATAGAGTAGTCGTGGACAACGAGCTGTTTCAATTCTGAGGATTAGGAGTATGTCCCGCCATCTTATCCCTGCTTGAAGTCATTCTGGTGCAGTCACACTCGTGCATAGATAGGTCCACCCATTAGGAACTTTACTTGGTCTATCTATTGGGGACCTCCCGCGTGGTCTAGTGCTTTCCACGCTGACTTGGACAATAATTTTTAACTACACTAGTAAATATAAAAATGCTATTAAATGGGATTCGAACCGACAACCGTATCGAGTTTAATCGCTATTATTATATTAATTTATGGGCATTATTGTTGATGGCATATTTTTCAATAATACTATATAACTTTACATCACGAAAAAAACCTTGCAGTACAAAACATTTCTAGGTTAAAATTTAGGTCGAGTTGCGGATGAGATGCTTATCGTATTTGAGCATTGATTGGTGATCTTTTAGATAAAAATGAAAATACTTGTCGTCTTCTGATAAATTCGATATTATTAATCTTTTGTTTTCTTCAATTTTACGCTTTTCCTCCATAGCATATGTAGGTATTGAGACCTAATGTTGAGATACTCCGTTCTCCACGTACATAACACCATCAACATTTGTTGAATGGCGGAACTCAACGCGGCGCTTTGTCTTCCCAGAGCGAAGGATTAAATATAGTCATTACTCCTATCGCATTTGTAATCAGATCGCATCGCTGCCTCAATACGATACTATGGCCTCTATATAATTCAATTTCGTAAATAATGATGGATTTTGTTAAACTCTTTGTTATAATAAAACTGTTTAAATAGCTTGTAGTATATACGAATTAAATTAAATATTTCAAGCAGCGTCTGTAGCGCGTTTGGACTACATCAGTATGTACATGCAATGGTTGCGGGTACGATACCCACTCGATAATGATGGTTGATATTTAAAAAATATTCCCCTTTCTTCGTTCCGGTAAGATAAAGTGCAACATCCCTGTAGCTCTTCTGGTGTTACACGGGGTCGTGGGCGGGGGTGATGACTTACCGTCAGGTGACCCGAACGGTCGTCTGTCTTGTCTATTGAATAATAAAAAAAAAAAAAGTGTGACGTCATATTACGTATCTCAGTCGTGTCTAGAAATTAGACAGAAAATGATTGAATTGCAAGTATTTGTTAATGTGTAAAATATATTTTAATTATGGGACTTATGCAGATATTTTGTATTTTTTTGTTATATTAGATCCTCAGCACTTAGCTCATATATATATATATATATATATATATATATATATTTATTCTCGTAATATATCGATTTAGAAGTAAAAAATCTAAATACTTAATTTACATATATTTCTTATTATTTGCACAGCTTATGTATAAAGAAACATATGTATGCAATGACTTAGTACCGAGTTTCGCGAGTTCACCGAACCGGTGACTTTGAGACGATACATATTTACTATTTTTCTGTGAACAATTTGTATATATCTGGTTGTATATTTTGCAAAAATATACAGTTACTGTTTTATTTATTATATAAGATATTAAATGAAGTATATGTTGGTATTATAACTTACAATAACACATCTTTTGCGGGTCAGCAGAGAGAACTTGGTCATGTATAGCTCTTTCTGGAGACCTGACCTAACGCCCCACTTTGCTTAATCAAATCGAGGAAGGGTTTTTTTTCAATAAACATTCTTCGATCTAGAATCAAACCTACAACCACCTTGTATACAGTTACTTTTCAACTGACTTGTGTGAGTGTGTTCTAAAAATTTTTTTTTCAATATCCTAACTGTGTGAATAACATTTTAAAATGTCAAGAATTACGTTAAATTAAGCACTACTGTATTATAATAATTCATTGTGAGACCACATGGAGCTAATATGACAACTATAAATTGTCAATAATACCAATTTGGAATTGAAACGAATGCGAAATTATAAATGAAAAATTTGGACATATAAATAACTAAGTTTAAACTTGAAAAAAACATATTTAGAAAACGTATAAAAATTTGAACGCAGCGGGATTTGAAGCCGCGTCTCAAGAGGCTAGGGTTCGAATCCCGCTGCGTTCAAATTCTTATACGTTTTCTAAATATGCCTTTTTCAATTTCCTAACTGTGCGAATAACAATTTAAAAAATGTTTAAAAATATATAAGTTTAAAAGTTTAACTATTATTTATCTAATTATATTCTATTAGTGTTTTATTATATTTCAATTAAATTTATTTTATAGCAATTTATTTTGCATTTTTTGTCCTCACAGTGGGACACAGATGAAGTGTGCTCGATGGTTTTGGGCAAATAAAAATTATTATCATAGTCACAAAATGGAGTTCAGAATATTATAAGGTCTATCTACTTTGCTGATTGCTATAAGTACTTAAGGAACATAAATATATTTTGCTCTATAAAGTATACCATGGATTCCAGGAAAGGGGCTTTAAACTAAAATAATAGAAATTGATATTTCGGATTGTTTTGTTAATTTTTTTATAATACGTCAAAAGAATGGACGTTTGATGAGTGATTAATAACAGTGTCTTTGTTACAGTGAATCTGAACGGCGCTTCTAAAGTGGACATATCACATTTCGACTTGCTCAAAGTACTCGGCACTGGAGGTGAGTGACGCTTTAAATTATTATTTTACATATTTAAATAACATTTAAATACAATGTTGAATTATAAAAATATCACATATATAGATTATATAATTAATATGTAATTAATATAATGTAATTGGTTCTTTTCACTTGTTAACTTCTATGTATATTATTTTTTATTATTAATTAAAATTAATGAAGGTATCGTGGTGGAGTGGGATTAGTCGTGGGATCGATCCACACTCGGGGAATTATCATATTTAGATTATTTTCATTTCCCTGTTCTGGTAAGAAGACGACGTTAGGTTCAGCCATTCAATTTACAATATCTCGAATTCCGGTGAATTGCGGAGAAAAGAGTGTTATGGCATTAGGTTATCTCTGCCTACACCCCAATACGCTATATAAAGCCTGTAAGAAAAAATAAGGTGTATATTGTTACTTCTTACTTATTAAATCAATAGATTTTTTGAATTATTAATGAATTTGATGGCTCTATTATATTGCGATGGCTAGTTGAGTGACCTCGGGTTTGCAATATCTCGCCGTTTAAAATATATTTTACTAAAAATACAGTTCTTTAAATAATATTCAGCTTTGAGTACTGCAACTTAAGTTAGTAACTTTTCTATACTTATTATAAAAGAAAAGTGTTTAATTAATTATTGTGTGATTTGTAGAAATTTGAAATTTGTGAGTTATTGCGTGTTAAATGGCGGAATTTGAAGCTACTCTTAGTGGTAAAACTGAATAACCAAATAACCAGAGTGGGTAAAACCAAATACATTTTAATATATAACCAAAATAATTTAATAATTTAATCGAATTAGGAACGAACCCACAACCAATCCCGTTTTCAGCCAAACGCTGTCCCACTGCGCCACCATTGGCTCATCTTTCTTTATTTGAACTTTCTTTGAACAATATAAATAACCGGAACATAATAATTTTAAAGGATAACAAACTAATCTACATTCCAAACGTATTATACCACCTGACCGTCTGTTCGACCACTAGCTCTACTAGTTAGTACGTAAAGCACAAAGCGGGTCATTGACCCACCACGTGGTGGCGAGGAAGTCCGGGGGACAGGGAATAGTGTTTTATTTTTAAACGTGATCTCTTTAGTTTTTACTTGTAATTATAGATTTAAAAGGTTTTGAAATTTAGTTTTGTTGTTGATTTCTATAAAAATGGCGTAATATATGAGTTATTTTCTTAATTTAGTTGTATAAACTTTTTTTTGTATGACTGTGTACGATAACGTTTTAAATTAAAATTAAAATGAAATATTTAATATTAAATATTTTTTTTTTATAAAGTTAGACGAAGAGTTTATTTTTAAATAAAAAAAGTTTAAATTGAAATTAAAAAGTCAAAGTAATTCCTTTTACATCAAATACAACAAAAATCACAAGATCAAGATCAGCAAAAGAATTAATACATACACATAATTTAAAAATATTACTCAAACACAAATTTTTTCGTCGAATAATGATTGGCTAATTTTAGAAAAGTTCGAAAGTTCTTACCGTCGTAGAAAATAACATCAAATATTGTGAAATATACAACGTGACTGTGCGCAGGATTTCTAAACAACTCAATAGAGGCTTCAGGGGTATATTATACTTTGAATTTTTATTTCGTAAGAAGTTAAAGTTAAAAAAAATGAGGAAAGCTTGTTTGTTTTGAATACTCTTATACCTAAATAATAACGAATAAATTTTAAGAATCTATGTTAAGATATTGTTTTTTTTTAGGTATATAATAACTGCATTTACAAGAAAATAATATATATATATATATATATATATATTTATATATTTTTTACATTTACAAGTGTTATTCGCACACTTAGGAACCGCGGTTTGTACGTTTTCTAAATATGTCTTTTTCAATATATATTTGTGTTTATAGGGAAATTAAGGGGGAATTAATTAATTTATAGGGGAATTTCAGTCACATCTGAAATGTATATTATTATGTTTGCAATATATATTGCACATGTAATGATTTAAAACTTAATACTATCTTTAGATACATATTTCAATTATTATTATAATATAGACGAAAATTTACATTTGAATAATAAGGCTTTATAACTAAAAAGAACTACAATAATTTACTTGGTAATAGAAAGTGTTGCTACTAAATGCGTATTTAGTCAATGTGTCAATGTAATTTTAATGGAACGGCATTTTATGTAGCAATTTTGAATCGATGAGCCAATTTTAATTGAAAATTTTAAATGACGTTATTTTTTTACCCTCACACAAGTCGAGCAGAGAGAGAATAATCATAAGTCACTCTGTCCCCCTACAGTCTATCTGTTCGAAGACATTGCGTGCTGGTCGGCTGAACTCTGAACCGGTTTTTTGTCTAATTAAAACCGCGAAAGGCAATATAAATATAAATTTTTCCAACGAATAGGATTCAAATCTACATCCGTCACGTTCAGTTAAACAGCTACCTGTAATATATAACTACACTAGGATGTTTTTCATTTCTCATTTCCTTATATTCAACTTCCGGATTCTTTTATTATTTTAAGCTCTAACAAGGTTCACATGTAGAAAAAAGCGCAGTTCTATCGAGCATCACCGATTGCATATTCCCAAGGGTGTTCATGCACTGTGAAGTATTAACGTTACGTACGGTGCGTTTATCCGGTCAATTGTGTAACGGTTCATGTAGGTTTCATATGGAAAAAACGAAAAGCCCCTATCCTATACGGATAAGGGCGAGATTTAAATGACAAGTGTACAGGATTTTAAACTAAATGCACTTTCTTTTTGATGTTAGCGTCACAATTTTTTAACGCATAGTTGTGTAGTGATATAGAACTTAGTGTCAAGACACTCCGTTCTCCACTTTCCGCCCGATATTGAGACATTACGTGTAATTTTTTTTGCGCGAATAATTTAAATATAATTATTCCTCCAAGTGGGAATAGACGACGCCCTATTGAGGCTGAGCCCTCAATGTATTAATGTACTGAAAAATCGAAATTAAATGATCCGTTGGCTTGTACAGTTTCAGCGTTAGTGTTAATTAACTTGCAATAGAGCAAAGGCACGATTGCCTAGCGTTTTAAACGTTTTTAACGTTTCATAGACCATTGTAACGCTGCTGATGGGGCAATTTTTTCGTGTTGCGTCTGCGTTCCCCGGAAGTAATTTGAGTAGGAATTTGCTTTTTATAATTAGTATGACTTTATCGTCAGTAATATTCAAATTAAATACCATATAGGCTGATGATCTTCTTTTAATAATAAAAATATACGTACTGAAGTTGAGAGAGTATGGTTGTGTATGGTTATCAATAAATATATATATATGTGATTACGGATTATATTTAAATTATTTCAATTTCCTACACTCGCACCCAAGCACCCAAGCGTGGCATTGAGTCCCATCATATATATATATATATATATATATATATATATATATATTTATATAGCTGTAAAAGAATAAGAAAACTAATAGTAAAGTAGATTTGGTTATAATGTGTTGAGTACATTAGATCCACTGATATTCGCTCGTACGTGAACGTGACCCGTCGCACGTGTACAAACACTTTACCTCAGCGAGTTTCACACGCATCGTTTCTGCTTGCTTTGTTTAGTCATTAGTATATCGATTGAAAAAATTTCATATTAGATAAACAAAGTCTAATACTTAAGAGGAAGTGATCATATTAAAATTATTTCGCATATTCTCGCTCTTGTAAAATAAACCGCGGTGTTGAGTTGCGCCCACTCAACAACGGCAATGTCTCCAAAACGATCGGAATGTTGAGAATGGAGTTTATTGATATTAGGTTCTTGCCGACTATTCCGCGGCGGAAGTGTGAAACTCCAATTACTTTCAATTTATTTCAGTTAATTATGTCCGAATTATGGCTGCACTTTGTTATATATTTTACATTTTATAAGTCTATACAAATAAATAAAATTTGAATGTCTGTTTGTATAGTTTTTTTTTTTTTAAATAACCGTTTTGTATTATGTATGTACTACTACACGGCATATATACCAAAATATTTTTTTTTACAATTTTTGTCAATATGTCTCTTCGTCACGGCTAATCTCTGGAACGGCTGAACCGATTTTGACGGAAATTAGGGTAAAAAGAGTAACTTAGGCTACTTTTATTTTAGAATGCCACGCGGACACAGCTAGTCCATTTATATAATGCCTCAACCGTTACAAGTTATCTGCATGCACAATATTTATTACCTTATGGTACTGTCACAAGACAAGCACATCATGCGCTAAGAATTTACGCTATTTACTTAGAACTTTAATCTTAGCATAAAATTATAGTACAGAATGGCTCTTAATTAGAGAGACCAGTGATAAAATAAGTATGTAGTCTTTTTAAAGAACCATTTAAATATTTTGAGAGCATTTTGTGAATCCTCTTTCTCTCATTCTTTCTTTCATATTTGAAAGTGGTGCTTCACGTGCCTTGGGGCGGATGACACTTAGTGGTAACTCAAATCCCTGAATTGAGAACTAAATCAATATTCCCTATGAATTAACGGGTATTGTCAAACGGCGAAACTAAACGCAACATTGTCAAACGTGTGTGACGTGAAAAGAAAATATTTTACGTATAAACTAACAATGGGTAAGAGTTCAATTCGTAGCGATAAGACGGTGTATGAACAAAGTGTGTAAGACGAAGGAGTTCTTACGTGCGCAACGATGGCGTCAATTTATAAAATTTAATGGCAATATTTCCATAAATGTACAGTAGTGATGTGTTTACTTCGATCGCTGATTACATTGAGTGACGTATGTACGTTACCAAGAAATTATTTTTTTGCTTCGCTTCCTTCACGGAGCAAGGAGGTCAAAAGTCAAAGTCAAATAATTTTATTAAAAATAAGGAGATACATTTGCTTAATTTTTTAAACGTCAAATAATTTAATTTACCACCGGTTCACTAATGTTGTTAATGCCTTACACCTGAAATGAACCGGCGTAAGGAAGGCGCGTTTTTTTTTGTGCAAATGGTTATAATTTGAATATAATCATTCCATCGAGTGGCTATCGAATCCACGACCACCGCCATAACAGTGTGGAATTGTTCTCGCTTGTAGCTTTGTGTGTGACGTCAAAATTTAAATGAATCTAATCCAACATCTGTATAACGTAATAGGTCCGCCGTTCTTGCGTCATACTGACTGGTAGGTAACATGAAAACTTGGATTTAGAAATGCAAGAAGTATGCATGTATCGTCGCCTCTTTGTCACGTGCGACGATTGAAGTATTGAATCGTATATAAATATATGCCTGGCCTACTACGTTCATATTAAAGATTTTAAGAAAGACATATTTAGAAAACTTTTGATTTGAACCCGCGCCTCTTGAACAGTATTCAAGAGGCGCGGGTTCAAATCGTGCTGCGTTTTTATATGTTATCGAAATATGTCTTTTTCAATTTCCTTAGTGTGGGAATGACACTTTAAAAAATTTTAAAAAATATATATATATTTAAAGATTTTATCTTATTAATTTTTAGCGATAAATCATAACTATTTTTTTTTTCTCTTTATAATTTTTAACATTGCATTTTTTAAAATAACATTCATTTATTAGGTTTCCATTGGCCTCACTTTTTATCTTTCGATTTGTTTGAAAATTTGGACACGTGTCCGGCACAAACGACAGTACATTTACTTAATATGATAATAAGGGCAAGGAGAAAATAATTTTAAGCTTGCTTTTTTTTAGTTTCTTTTTGAAATAATTCATTTATTATATTAATACGCCTATACTATACTATGTGTAAATGTCGG
The DNA here is from genome assembly GCA_038994665.1 of Podotricha telesiphe. NCBI lineage: Eukaryota > Metazoa > Arthropoda > Insecta > Lepidoptera > Nymphalidae > Podotricha > Podotricha telesiphe. The sequence goes on along the minus strand of JAOYRR010000431.1, from coordinate 300,169 downwards.
CCAAAATATTTATATTGATTATTCGTATGCCGTTACAATTTTAAAGTACCGCTGGTTTTTTTTTAAAATGCTTAATGTCTACAGCGGCTTTGTGTTTAGAGTTTTAAATATTTTACTATTTGACCACCTTCACTAATATACCGTTATGCTACCGGTGGTGTATTTATTGGTTGAGACATTTTGTGTAGGCTTATTGTGAAAAATTGAGGAAATTGTGTCCAAACGAAGTTAAAAATAACTATTTAGCAAAACAATTAAACTGACGATAACTCGGTGAAATCAATAGGCGAGAATACGCAATAATCCGCATTTCTTTCTAAACTTACAGTTGTTTTTATTCAATTTTTTGATAAGACCAATATCACATTCTCTTATATGAAAATTAGTTAACTCTGTAAAAAGTTATGCGTGCTCTAACATAAATAAAATATAACGTGTCGTGTCGAATTGAGAACTTTCTTAGTCTTTTTAGTCGGTTAATAAAAGGAAATTCATTAAAATCACTTAAATTTAATTACTATAAATTAGATATATTTTTTTTTATTTTTAAATTGTTATTGTCACACTAAGGAAAAATGAAAAATACATATTTAGAAAACGTATAAAAATTTGATTTGAACCCGCGCCTCTTGAACGGTTTTCAAGTGTCGTGGGTTCAAATTCCGCTGCGTTCAAATTTTTATACGTTTTCTAAATATGTCTTTTACTATAACTTATTTATAAAGTATATATTGTGATTTCGATACCTACTCGGGGGGAGTTCTTCTGCTACTCAATACGCTGAGAACGTTCTCTGTACCTACAAAAAAAAAAAAGAAATCAAAAATAATTTTATTTGTGTAATTGTTTAAATATTTATTTTAACATAATAAAGTATACATTATATTGTGAACTTGACGACTCTACTAGAAACTAATACAATTGTTAAAACTTTTACATTACTTTCATGTTTTGTTTTGATTAGGTATTTTGAAGTGTATATATATATATATATATTATTATATGGACATGTGACTTGCTACGAATTTCTTCTTAATCATATTAATTTACTAATTTAATTACTTCCTACGAATAAGTTGATACGCTTGTGTATGTAATGGCAAACTGACGAACCAATCAAGTGGAGAAATTCACTTGATATACTGTTCTATTTTGTAAATATATATATTTTTAAAAAAATTATATTTAGTCTCGTATTTATAATCGTGTGGTTCCCTCCAACTAACCTTGGTATGAGTGAAGCTGTCTTTTTGTATATTTTTTGAAATTATGAAAAAATTAATATGCTCTATAGAGGTCTGGATTAATTAAGACCTAAATCTGTCCTGAAGCCTTAGATTCCCACGCACTTGTTCGGTGCACGAAACGAAACGAAATCGGGACGGGACGCTCAAAAAGCGGGATGTCCGGTCAGCTGTTTCAACAGACGTTTTTTTCGTCTAACTCAAAACCACTGTCGCTCAATTCCTATATAAAACATTTTATAGGTTTTATGCAGTAGTCACTCTATAACTATTTACTTTATAATATTTCTTTATGTAATGTATATTTTAAACTGAACAATGACTATATTTTGACGTGGACCTCACTTGTGATTTTCCTAAGTAAAAAAGTTATCTAATAAAAATATTTACTTGAACAACTGTTATAGTTTCTATATGGGATGCGATCAGGTTATGGGAGACGAAGCCAGGACGGCAGTCGCGTCGGGTCGTCGACCCTCAAAACTGGCGCGTAGCGGTGCTCGGTCGTTACCCGCCCGTCCTTACGCCGCTCTGACCGTACGTCCACCTGGCACACGCTTTATAGATATCGTGCTAAATGTCTGATTATTGTTAACCAAATTTATTATTAATTTATATAATTACTTAGATTGATATTATTGTAATTAAGTAAAAAAATATTTGTTTTAATTGTAAGAACTATGGTTCATTATTAAGTTTAGGTCTTTTCCCCGTCATAGCAGGGTACTGTACTCCACTTTCCGCCCGACATCGAAATATTGTGCGTTGCGAATTGTTGAATTCAACACCGCGCGTTTTAATACTTCAGAGCGTTGAAATCTAAATAATTTAAAAATAATCATATCTACTAGAGGGCCCGAACTTGCAACCAATCGCGTTTACAGGCAGACGCTGTCCAGCTGAGCCACGATGACCTTTGAATTAAAATTTCTTTACTAACTACTATTTTAAAATCAGTTTTAAGCAAAGCTTAACAAATTTTGATGAAGCTTAACTTGTACAAAATTTATTCGAAGCATTAAAATAATGTAGTTATGGACGATAATCGGATGTAGGCACCGTGATCGTATTGATAACCTCGTTCATTGCTCCCGTAAACCATAGACGATTCCGTGAAATTGCAAAATTGTTCAAGTTCTACCTGCATCGTGAGTTGATGTGTCGATTTTGCTATTAAAACTATATCTGTTTAAGATAAATATATATATATATATATTTTTTTTAATATGCTTAATAGCCTGGCCTGTATTTATATTATGTATATATATATTTATACCTATATATTTATTATCGTAAAGCTCTTGAGCGAATCTTTGCCGTCCCATTTGCTTGAAAACTCGCATACATGTCCGAATTTCATGTATTTACAATAATTTAAGAATTATGTCACGTTTGCCGTAAGCCGTAAAAGCCTCGCGGCTCTCCTCCTCGGCCTCGGGGCCTCAGGAACCCCAATCTTCCGTGAACGGCTTCCTGGCGGCGGGAGTCAGCAAGGCGCGTCGCAGAGTCAAGGGTGGTGGGGCACCCTCGACAGCCTGCTAAGAGTAGCGCGCGGGAGTGACCTGCGCGCGCCTAATAGTTTAGTTTGCGACGTTCGCAACTTATGTATGTGATGGTAATTTATTATTTTGAGCTAAATAACAATAAGTGATGAAAAGTAGAGAACGAAGTCACTATGTATTACACATTTTATGTAAAATAAATAATCATTTTTATTGTTATATATTATTTGTGTGTCAAGGATAATGCCAGGTTTTTTTGGCGTAACACGCAATGCAGGTTGGGTGGTCGTCAAATATCCCGTTTTGCCTTCGCGCTGTATGAATATTTCACAAAAATTTGAATTGCAACTGGAATTATTTTGTACCTGTGAATTTTGTTTTTATTGTAATATGTTTTTAACTTATTAAAATAAGTTAATCTTTTAAACCAGTACCTGGCCTGTGTATAATTTTAATGGGCGTCTTGATTGTCCTTTTATTTGCCACGGAGCGATGTATTATTAGGTTTATATGTAATAATGCGTAAATCAAACTCGTAATCGTTATATATTTTCTTTAAGGCTTTTAAACTCAACTAACATCCCCAAGTGCGGCTGACAGAGAAAATCAAGAGCATTTCAGGGACTTTATAGCAAAAAATAGAAAAAATATTATTTGAATAGTCTAAAAATGAACCTAGTGCCAAGACACTCCGTCCTCCACTTTCTGCCCGAATCCGAGATATTACGTTCGCGTGTTGAGTGGCGGACCTCAACGTCGCGCTTTGTCATACGTACCAAAGCGGAGTATTGAAAATATTTCAAATATAGTCCTCTGAATGGGAATAGAACCGCGCTTACAGACAGTCGCTGTCCCACTGCGCCACTGCGTTACAATGCGCACTCTGAAAAAATATTATTATGAATAACAGTTAATCCTTTTGTTGATGGAGTGTAAATAGTATTCCACAAAGTCTCGTATTTCATAGCACGTTTTGAGTGTCGCGGGCTAGGCTAATCTTACATTGCACGGTGTTTAGTTTTAGGGTTCAGTCCACTTCAGTTACGGCATTTATTATTGAAAGGCTTCTTAGATATACAAAAAGTATGACAGTGTTTATATTTTTAATGTAGCATATTATTCGAAAAGTATATTAATCGGTCCAGGAATACTATTCTGATGTTAACGTGTGGAATTAAATGCTATTGATGCTCACTCGGGAGGCTACTTATTTTAATTACAAATTTCTGCTACCCATAGATTATTCTACGATTCTTTTTGTAAAAATCTCTCTACAGAGATGCTAACAATAAATATAAGTTGTAATAAGCGTATAAGAATTTCAACGTAGGTGAGAGCGCTTGAACGGTTTTCAAGAGGGTTCAAATCCCGCTAAGTTCAAATTGTGATATGTTTTCTAAATAAGTATTTTTCAATTTCCTAACTTTAAAATGACACTTTAAAAATATGTTAAAAAAAATTGTTGAGTTTCTCGCTGGCTATTCTGAGCTCAACTACCTTTCGAACGGTGGTAGCTGCCGCCTAGGACTGACAGTACTGCAATTTTATGTTCATTGAAGATTCGAAAGTTCTTGTAATAGCCCATTTGAATAAAGAACATTTTGATTTTAAATGTGTATTAGAAATATAATATATTTCAGAATACGATTAATGTTTAAAAAATTAAATACATTTGTCCAATTATTGCAATTGTTCGGTTTTTTGCCACGATGCCTTTTTTTACGATATTTACATACAATACAGAAGAATCCAGAGTCAAAGAACTGCGCTTCACCAATTTCAGGGCGAAATCGAGACTGTTTTAGTGGTGAAACCAAATGTCGTGCTTTATCATACTAGAGCGGGAAAATAAAATAATTAAAATATAAGCATTCTACCGAGTGGGGTTCGAACCCACAACCTATCGTATTTACGTCCACAAGCTGTCCGACTTTGCTATATAAATAAATATAGATAATAAAATATATTACTATATAATCTAAAAATATACTTACTAACAAACTGCGGAACTCGTAATGTATAATTAAATGCACACTTATTGATATTTTAAGGGGGCGTAGAGCGTTGACACCGGGGTTAGACCACCCGCATGATAATATACTCTCAACGCATAATGAGGACGATTGTTCACATTTAAAGCCTTGATTAGTAGGCAAGAGTTTTGATACCCTCTTATTTGTAACCATAAATTACAAATTGAGCTAGGTTTTTTGGCAGACAAATATTGTTTTCACGTAATATTTCGCCTGTCGTTTTCATTCAGATAGAGATAACTAACTTTTTTTTAATCTTAAAGATATATATTTATAAGTACTAGTCTCATTGACGCATACAATACGCGATACCTTAGCAACGTGTATGTCACACACAAAACTATATTATGTCAAACACATGGTGGAAACACGTGTGTAATATTTATTGTATTAATTTAATGTATGTCTAACGCATTACTGAGAATAATTTTATCAATTCTGCAACTATGCTCCATATAAACTTTAACTATGCCAAATTTTATATATATTATTTGGTATTTGCATAATTTTTATAAAATCGGTAGTTGAAAATTTTGCCTTCAAGTCCCACTTATACTGTACTAATATTATAAATGCGAAAGTAACTGTCTGCCTGTCTGTTAAGTCATCACGGTCCAACCGCTTTACCAATTGTGATAAAATTTTATATAGAGATACTTGAGAGTCAATGCATGCATGCACATAGGCTACATTTTATCGCACTTCCTTTTTAGTTTTTTCCCAAGAATTTCATTGTTTTAGGAAAAGGCCGCTGAAAATACGAAACAGCTACAGCTCATGCCGGCCGACTGGGATATGAGATCGTCGACGCTTTAAGTGTTGCTAGTTATTGTAATTTAAATGCAAACAAAACATAAAAAAAACATCTTTGTAATGTTAATAAGAATATAATCTTTTCTCATACTTACCCTTTCGTGAACTACAGTTCAAATGTATTTTACTACTACATAAGTAATTATATAGGGTTGTAAATTATTCATAGATAACGACCATCAAATGGTTTTATCAAAGTATTATTTAAATAGAGCGAAAGAAATTGTTATGGTGTTAGATTTAATACTTTTTTTAATTATTTCAAGGGAGTTTTCTTTAATAACTGATATTATACATACGTTTGTATGTCTGTCTGTTTGTTTTGGAATTTCTTAGGATTTCTTAGAATTTCTACATAGTCACATCTCTCTTTTCTCTACTAACTGTGGATTAAGAAACTGATTTCGCACTTTGTACGGTACATACAAACGTTTAATACAAACGTTTCTCCACAAAAAATAAAATATATAGCATAATTTATTAAAAAGATTAATTATTACCTAAAAATAAAATAATGATTATCTCTTCACCATTAAACGAGTTCAACTTAAACTTATATTTAAATACAAAAACTAACAAGAAAAATGTTTAAAAATGGTCGTTATCATTGAAAAAAACGCCCTCTACCTAAGTCTGGCGAGGTAAACAACCCTGCACTGTGCACATCTGCCCTGTGTAACCGCCACCTGGCCCACTGAGCTTGTGATATACAGTATATGCGTGTTCGAGTTAGACTTTAGTATAGCTTATTACATCGCTTATTTTAATATTATTCTAAATAGGCAATAAAATTCAAAATTTTCATACAATAAGCTAACAATACAGATTTGTAAGTCTTTTCAATTTAACATTATTGTTAATTGCGATGATTGCAATTAAAGATGTCGTATAAGAGATATTTATAATTAAAATGCCTATAGTGTCATCCCGATTTGGATAATGATTTCTAATTACGAGCGTAATATTATTAATTACGCATTTATGATGAACTGACTTTTAAAATAAATTTTCAAAGTGTCTCTCTGTATGTAATTTTAAAAGATTTCGATAACTGACAGTTTTAACAAACAGGTAGACGAAATACTGTAAAATTTACACATACATCAGTAATTAATATATAAATTATGAATGTATGTTTTACACAAAATATTCAATATAAAGAATGCAAAACAACTCATCTCGTTTCTCTTTTCGTCCAATCAAATGCCCCTGGCGTACAGACAAATTGTTTGAATCGCATAACAAGGGTCCTTCCGAGAAGTGGAAGTGAAGATTTGTTATATGAAAGTGTATTGTTGTTGCTATGCAAATACACGTTACAATTTTAGCTCATGACTCTCTAATGTATGTTGACACGGTAAAGAGATAACTGTCTGTAAATGCCATTGGTTGTGGGTTCTTATTCACTTGTAAAAATGATTATATTTTTTATTTTTTTTGTAAACGAAATCTCTTTCTTTCTATTTCTCCGTTCTGATAAGAATAAGCGCGGCGTTGAATTCCAGCCACTCGATCGCATAATGGAATCTAGATCCAGGTTAGTTTTTCTCTTACTGATTTCCCTGCTGTGTAAGAAAAAGGTGTGAATTGCCAAAATAGAAACGAAAAGCGCTAATATATATTGCGCTTATCGATTAGATAAGTAGATTGGTTATTGGATAGTCACACCTAACTAAAATGAGTTAATTCTTAAAATACGTTTTCTATAGTTAGTTAGTTAGTTTTTAGCGAAATGAGGAGATAGAAAATTTTGAATTAGGCTATTTTAACTGTAATTCCTCCACCATTAGACAAGATTTCCTTAAACTTACATCAACAAATGTTAAGTCGCAAGAATTAATAACGAAGATAATATAGTTGAAAATAATCACAGCTGAAAATTGACTAACTTTTGAACAAAAAAAATTGTTGACGAAATAACTAAACTTATTTAATATATTAATAATTATTTATAAAAGCTTTTCCATATTAGCTAATTGTATCAAGGTATTCAAGACCCAAAAGGCGATTCAAGGCCTTATGATAAAATAATATAATATTACGCCACAGTAAGCCCTTCAAATATTTTCATTACCATTCAACCCTTAGCAAGGTCAAGGACGTTTAGACCTAGGTCTTGGGTTAACACTCTGAACGAGACGGGTTCAAAAATCTAGAGGACTGTTGCGCAGTGGATCAAATATGTGCTCTGTGAATTTAAATGAATATTTTAAGCGAAATTAACTTTGTCTGCTTAAACAATTGTTTATATAATGAAACGGCTTTGATTTAAATCAATATACTGATAAATTATTTAAAAAGTGTATGTACTTTCTCATATTGTAAGTACGCAAGGCATAGTGCCAAAATATTAGCCTCTTTTTTTTAAACTTTATATGACTTGACATTTTTTCATAATACTAGAAACTTCGTTGAGGCGTAAAATACGCGTTTCCTTGGTAACATATATATCATTTTATGTAATATGTTTTTTTTGGATTTTCCTTTATGTATTAAAACACAGTTAATTATAATTTAATCAGTTTTCCTATTAAATTTATTACGGTTTTACACATTTCCTTAAAAGATACTTAACAGATTGTTTAGATTTATGGGCTGAAATAAAAAGAAAAGAAGAAAAAACTAGATTGAACTTATTTTGCTCGTCACAAGACCCACCATTATATTTGACTGAATGTTTTCAATTTTAAAATAAAAGAAGCCTAGGTTACTCTCTATTATATAAGCTATCTGAAAGTGAAAGTCCCGTCAAAATCGGTCCAGCCGTGCCAGAGATTAGCCGGAACAAACAATCGGGCAGACAAAAATTATAAAAAATCTTATTTTGGCATACATCATATATATATATATATATATATATATATATATATATATTAACGGTACATTTAATATTACAAACAGACACTCCAATTTTATTCATTTGTATAGATTAGGTTAACAGCCATTTACATAAGATCGTTGAGGTTTTAATAATAACAGCTACATAAAATGGAGTTTACCCATTTCATGAAGCCGAATAAAGCAACGAAATCCTTTCAGGTGTCATCACACTCGGTTTCGGGTCGAGACGTTAAGGGCAACGCTTTGGAACTCAGTTCAATACACTGTAAAACATCTAGGCTTTCTTAATATTTTGACTAGCCTATTGAAAGTTATATTTGAAAGTACATTTAGGGTTTTCGAGTAAATTGGTTTGATAAATTTGCTCACACAGACACACACTGAGTCTTTCAAAGCGCGGCGTTTAGTTACGGCCCTCTGCAAACTATGTGTCGAATTCAGGTGGAAAGTGGAGAACGAAGTTGACATTTTATTCTATACTACCCGCCTATCTATGAGGTTTCGGTTCTAATAGAACTTTTCAATAAATTAATACTATTTTAAGTAATCTATGATCCATATATTATTCGTTCACCTTCTCCAGGTACTTGGTAGATATGCGTACGCTGTAATATTAATAGACTTGTATAGAAATTTATAATAATTTTATATTAAATGTTAATTACACTTTAAAAAATATATTATTACTATATATTTATAGATGAGTGTAAAAAGTTCAATATAAGGAACACTAATAGTATAATAATACCAGAAGTTTCTATGGAAAAAGAGGGAAAAACAGGATTTTGTCGTATAGTCAAAGCAAATGTATATTTTATTTCGAACGATGATGGTACTTCGAACTTGATATATACATTCGAGTACTTACGTTGAGGGCAACGTTTTGACAGCCATAGTTCAATGTATCGCGTTTTCTTTAAAATAAGTAGAAGTGTTAAGTGGCTTTTGTATGTAATAATATTTAGGTTTTATACTTTTTTTTTTTATAAAAAGTTATTAAATTTAGTAGTAGAAACATTATTTGCTACCTTTAATTGTAAGTGTAATTTTAAATGAAAATTTAATTAAAATCTATTAGGCTCTTTTATTCACACATATCTCGGTTCTCTAATACTTTTGATAACACTCATGGGTAACCTTCACTCTATTTCCCACATGCCAGGGTAGTCAGAGAAAAGAGCGAGAACCTGTGTCAAGATACTTTCCGTTCAAATTCCACGCATTGCGTGTTGAATGGTGGACCTCAACGCCGCGCTTTGTCTTGTTCACCAAGGCAAATGTGAATGATTAAATTATGATCAATCATCGGGGGCATCGAACCCACAATCAATCGCAATTGCAGTCTGATCATGTCCACTGCACCACGATGGCCTTAATGATTATTGTTTGATATGATAGACATCTAATTGTTGTATTTGTTGAATAATATTTTTTTGGAATAAACAATTAAATTTTGATAATAATAACATGTGTTTATTGTTGTTTGGGGTATTAAAATGTTTTAATATTTAACCAGCAATGATTTAGACTTAAGCATTTTAATTTAGGTTGTCTCCCTTTTGCTTAATAATTTGGCTTTCATGCTGAAACTTGTAATGTGGGTTAAAATAGCTCGTTTAGTGTAATGATAAAAAGTTTCATATATACATATATAACTTACGTCAAATTCCAGTACATTCGGTCAGGTCGTATCAATGTTTGACCTTTGAATAAGTCGTTAACCTCAAGTTTTGTCGCTTTCGTTGATGCCCATGACTATAAGCACGAGATTATAAATAAAAGCTTACTAATCAACTTGGCTATATCAAGAATTGTCATTTTCGAATTTTGTTGTATTTTGTGTTTTCGTTTTATTTTATATTTTATTAACCCACTACGGACATGCCGCCCCGTAACTTTGGTTTAAATATATATATTTTTTGTAAATGATAAATGATAATTCTTTTTGTAATATTTTTATAACTTATAGCTAGTAGATTCGTGTGGTGCCTATAACGTGACTTGAGATTTATCATGGATTATTTATATAGATACTAATTGCAGCCTGCGACTTTGTTTACGTGGCCTATAAAACAGAATTACGGGAAGACTTTCCGTTTCCGGAATTTAGAGATATTCTTATAATCTATTATTGTTAGTGCATTACATTGTAACGAATAAATAAATAAAACAATGCAAGTATTTTATTTAAAAATATATATACTATATATATATATAATGTTGTTAATGTTAAATTTAATTGTTTTCTACATCGTTAAGATATTAGATGTTTATAAAATAATTTCAAAGCACAAAGCTCAATTACAAAGTCCAGATAGAAATTTATGGCGTTAGGAAAGTATTAGTCAAAGCTTTCACCTAATGGAGAAGTTTGTCGAAGTTTGTATGAGAATTCTTATTTTCTTTTACAATTCCCTTGAAATGTTTCGAAATTCTTTAAAACTTGTAAATTTAGAGAGAAGGGGAGGATATACTAATTGACTGTAAAATTTGTATGGACTCTTACTATTATATTATATATGGAATATGAATTCGTGAACAAACCTTGGTTATACTACTAGTTAAAAATAAAACCTAGGTTAACTTATTTTTTAACATTTCTTTAAAGTGTTAATCGCACACTTAGGAAATTATAAAGACATATTTAGAAAACGTATAAAAATTTGAACGCAGCGGGATTTGAACCCGCGCCTCTTGAAAACCGATCACCAAATGTAAGTTGTAATAAAGCGTATAAGAATTTCAACGTAGCTGGATGTAGAACGCATGGCTTAACGGCTTGAACGGTTTTCAAGAGGCGCGGGTTTTAATCCCGCTGCGTTCAATTTTTATACGTTTTCTAAATATGTCTTTAGGTTAACTTAGTTAAATTTAATTTATGCGTTAAAAGAAATTATAATTATTCAACAATTCATAATACCAACGAAATTTGTATATATCTACTGTTATATGTGTTCGTGTGACCACTCTTTGATGTGGAAATCTGCAAAGTAGCCTTGAGAATTGCATTGTTAATGACGACGCTGCGAGGGAATTTACATTAAGTAAAATAGTTTTCGTATTTTTCACCGTTACATGTAATAATTACTTCTAAAAGGAGAAATATTCTTATTTCTTTCTTTACTTTATTTGTTTGGCTTTTTTATATATTTTTTTTTATTTCCAGTCACATTTTGTTTTGATTAGCTTTATATAATGATGATGGTTAGTGTATATATATATAGAAATACAGTTTGCGAACGGATATGTATAACAAAATATATTTCTTAGATATTACTTTTGTTTATTAACGATGCCTAAATCACTTAATATTTGTTTGTAAAGCTCACAACGTTCGTCATAATGGTTTTTGTCAAGTTTGCACTATACCATGTACAGCCCATTTTTTTTTCTATACAGATATCTCACAAATATACCCTGTCTAACACTTAAATTCTAATTATATCATATTTTATTAACCCCTTTTTAAATTAGATTTAACTGCGTCTTATCTATAAATCTAAATATAAAAAAGTCTTGTAACAATAATCACAATCCGATACTTAAAAAATTTGCAGTACAACCAGTGTATGGAAGAAATGAAGTTTAAGAGTATTCCGTCCAGTTACATTTTGAAAGGAATTAATTATTGACATTACAAATATTTTTAATCATCCACATTTCAACATCAAAGACCAAGGCTGAATAAGGTTTTAACAAGTTAATGATACGTGCTGAGTAATATTTGGCATCGTATCGCAGTAGGGCAGCGTCTGACAGCAAACGTGACTGGTAGTTAGTTCGATTCCCACTCGGAGTAATGATTATGTTTAGATTAGCTCCATTTCTCCGCGATAGCGTGCAAATGTGAGTACGGAGTGTCTTGTTCGATCTCTCTAACTAACCCATCTATGCAGAAAAAACGCGAATGTAAAAAAAAATATTTATTAGTAGTTAAATATAGAATGATAAAAAAAAAATTTTATTTTTTCAAGTATATATTTTCTACGCTAATATTTTACATGTGATACGATTGTCGCGAGTTGAAATCTAATAATAATAATTCATAATTGCTATTGACCATATACAATTATGTTAGGTTTTTCTCCACTTTAAAAGAAATATATTAAAGTTTTCAAAAATAGTTTCTTTTTGCGTATAATTTATTTACTTTCTGTACCGGAAGTGCTTAATTCAATGTTATTGTTTGATCTTAATTCATTACAGTTACAAGGACTTTTAATTTAAACGTAACTCAATTTGACTATAGACAGGTTGTTGCGTTCTGTATGAATATTTTACTTGAATGAATATATTTTAAACGAGCAAAACAGTCTGTAAAAAAAACGTAGGACCTTTTTAAACGTTAAAATATATGGAATATATTATATTCAAAGATTTGTACCTGTCTTGTCTTCTCACCGAAGCAGAGAAATTAAAGTATTGCATATAAAGTCAGACTATCACGCTGTGCCACAATGGCCTTAACGAGAAATAATAAATATTAATATTAATTATAAATATCCCCTCTACTAGGATTTCAACCTACGGCCTCCTAATACCCCAACCACCTACTCCACAATAGCGTTCTGTATGATAATTTCAAAATATTATACAATACATATATAGCAAGTATGTTTCTTCAATTGATTTCCTCAACTCATTGTTAGGCCGAGTCGACGACCCGCGAATATCTATTAGCATTTTATCATTTAAATGCCACTCGTACGACTTGATAGCGTTTAATACAGAAATAAGGTTATGTAAAATATTACATTTGTTTGTGGAAATTTATATAGGTATAAAAATTGCATGCGCTCCGCTCTGGTAACTGGCAAAGTTTGGCGCTGAGCTCTGGCACTCAATACGTAATGTTTCGACTAGTCGGAAAGTGGAGGACGCCCTTCTCTGAATGCCCTGCTGGTGTTTGCTAAAAAACGTGAAGCTAAAAATGATAAATGTTTTTACAAGTATGCAGCTAACTCCATGTAAATTTTATGTATAAGCCTTATTATAAAATATTGTATTATATATTATGTTACGGGCTAACTCTAAGCAGGCGAAAAATATTATAAAAAACTTAACTTCTACCTAGAAATCAACGCATATATGGAAATAGAGCAAACTATGTTCTTTCCAGTGCATAGTGATGGAGGTTGACACTCTTTGTGAATATTAAAATACTGCATAGCCCCTCCTCTGCTGCATCCTAAGTGCCTCATCTTCGTTTATCTGATATGCTTGTCTGTATATTTCGAATTTACGAACATATATATATATATATATATATATATAAATGCGTTTACAGTCAGGAGCAGTCGGTCATACTGCGCCATGATGGCATACAGATGAATTTTTAATTCAGTTATAAATATGTATGAGGTTAGAATTAGAATACACACTATTTCTTTCACATTCATATATTTTGTTTTCAAGTGTTTGTATATTGAGCATATATTTTGATAAATATTCAGTCGGAGCAAAGATGAATAGAGTTGCAAAATATTTTCCAAGAGTTTACTGAACTCTATATATAATCAACAAAACTGAAGCGCACTAATTACTATTTACGCCTGAACTTGTTTTTGCAAATACGTTTTAGTGTTTGTTGTATTTTCTTGTATCATTCACTTTATTATTACGCAGATTAGAACGAGCTTAGTGAATTGTCACAAAAAAATGTTTGGTTTAAATTTTAATTAATGATTTTATCTATATAATAATAACATTTGTGGGAATAAGGAAAATTATGTTATGAAAAACAAATATATTTAGAAAACGTATAAAAATCGAATTTGAATCGGGATTTGAAGCTGCTCATCTTTCGGTTCTTAAGAGGAGCGCCTTCAAATCTCGCTTTTCATTCAATTGTTTATATGTTTTCTAAATATATGTTTTTCAATTCCCTAAGTGTGTAAATATCACTTTAAAAAAAATGTTAAAAACTGTGGTATGCAGCTAGCTCCATTTTCAATGTAATGTATTCTAATAATCATTTCTATAGTTACTAGTTCGATTATTTTGTTTACTGTATAGCTATATCTACTAATATACGCTAGAGAAGCCATGTTTGACTGTAAACGCAATAGTAGATGGTTCGATCCACACACGTGGGTACGATTTTATTCCACCTCCACCTCCCACTTTATGCATTGCCTTGAGTTCGGGCGTAAGACGGGCGGAGGGCGGGCTGCTACGCGGGAAAATAACGGAGAAAATCTAGTCAGTCATACAAAATGTTGAGAGTCATAAGTATGTTTTCAAGATTTTCTCAACAACCGTAAATGATAAATCTGCGCAATTCCCGAAAACACGAGTTATTTCGAAGCGTATTGCGACCTTCGAACACATGTCTTTCTCCGAACTTGTAATAAGAAGGACAATGACGTAGTGGAGTAGCGTCGTTTGAAAAAAATACGTTTTATTTACTTTTAATTTTGTTAGTTGCCCCTCAAATTAATTTTCTTATTATAATATCAGTTATTTGAGTTGACGTCACTGTAGCGAGCTGAGGAGTTATGTAACGCGATAATTGATTGTAGTTTCGCTTGCCATTTATTTTTACATGAAATCTTCTATTACTGAGGATGTCGTTTACATCAAGGATCGTTTATATTAAGCGCTTATATTATATATTTTAGTCGTTTTTAGTTTCATGCTACCTAGTGGAAAGTAACTTCGTTGACTTCACTTTCCTCCGAAATCGAGATATTGCGTCTTTAGTGTTGAAAAGAGGTTAAATTAACTCAAATATAATCATTCCACCGAGAAGGAATTGAATCTACAACCAATTGCGTTTGCAGCCAGACTCTGATCCACTCCCCACAATGGATTATATAATATATAACTTTAAATTTTAATTTATTATATATGTAGTCAACTGCTAAAATATAAATTGTAATATCTTCGATATGAGCGGAATGTTGAGAAATTAGGAGAGCTAGGCGTTTGTTTAGTTAACATACACATACTCTTGTTGTGTACATATATGAAGACAAATTAATCTGTAATTAATTCGTCAACAAATTCCGTTTCTCCCGTGAAAGATGTTAATTATGTAATGGCTTATACATTTGTAGGTATATATCTAGGCTTTTAAGAATAAATATCGGATTAGGCTTACTTGTGTATCAGAATTGTAATGAATGAGTATAATAAACTTAAATAGGTTTAGTAGAAAAGAAAATTTCGTATAATTAGATGAGAATTGCTTTAGAATACGTTTTTTTTTCTATAAAACTTGTAATATATAAATAAATGTACGTTATAATATAAATGTGTCAAAATTTCGATACAAAAACTGTATTATATAGAATTTTTGTCTGCTAATTCAACTATAGTCGCAAGTGGATTTTGTTATTTTTATATTCGACTTTGGTCTATGAATGCCTCGATCAATTATAATATATTACTAGTAAATAAAACTAACGAGAAATGTTATTTTCTATATATTAATACTCAGCTTCACGCGTTTTCTCGCATAACAACTCTCTTATCAGAGATTATTTAGTGTCAAATCACTCTGTTCGTTATTTAAATTATTTATTATTTAATTGTAGATTATTTTGCTGTTTTGTTTGTATAAATATATCAAAAAATATTGAAATCTTTATTTAATCATGATTATCAACCTTCGTTTTTATATGGTTTTAGGTCAGTATATAAAATTTTAAATATAGATTTTAATTACAGTTGCAATAAAGTATTACTTTATTTCAAATATCCTTTATTTTAATGTACAAAAATGACGCCTGTTACCCTTAAATAACTTTGCGGCAAGCAAAAGACCTTCCGTTGAGGTCGCCTCGTAATTCGTAAACACTAGTGTTTTTGGCAACGATATATTGACTTTAGATGTTTTATGAAGTTCGACGACCGACCTAGGATATAGGTTATTTATCTTTGACGCATACGTTTTTTTATACAGTTTTACGCTTTTTCCCGCATATCCGCATAGTTCAATAATAGAGGACCTAGTGTCAAGACACTCCGTCCTCAACAAATATATAATTATAATATTATGTTTAAAA
The DNA here is from genome assembly GCA_038994665.1 of Podotricha telesiphe. NCBI lineage: Eukaryota > Metazoa > Arthropoda > Insecta > Lepidoptera > Nymphalidae > Podotricha > Podotricha telesiphe. The sequence continues at coordinate 283,727 of JAOYRR010000431.1, read as the reverse complement.
TCGATTGTATCGTATTCTACGGAGTGCTGGGCATAATTTTTTTGTAATTAATTAGTTTTTTAGTTATAAATAAAAATATATAAATATTAGTTAAGGCTTTTAGTAATTGTGACAGAGGGCGTAGTTGCCTGTATACTTTTTACTAGACTAAAAAGTAATTTTACATTTAATAGATGCTTTAGAGAATATAATTTACAAACTTGATCGAAATCGTGTATTTCATTTAGCAGACACGTCAAACCTATTAAGTGAATCACCGTGCTCTCCATTTTGCTAACAACATTTGGAGCTAAACTCCGTGTCATGTCTGACATGACAGACAAAACACCTATAAAGTGTATTTAAACATAATTTAGTATTTTAATCTATGATCGTCGCATTCACACTTGTTCTAATTACATCAACGAAATACGAATATATAAATATTAATCTATGAATTAATAGATTTATAAATCGATTATACGGATATAATTTTAGTTACATACTATACTTGCTAATATTCATATGAGGCGTTGACAGTCCAGTCCATACGAGATAAAAAACGAACAAACAATAGTCCTAACCTTCTCACCGGCCCGGACCGGACCGGACGTGTCCGGTTACCCGTCTAGCAGCTGTTCCATGATATATATACTAATTACAATTTGCAAATAGGATTATTGATCTTAACCATATATGTAATTTTTGTATGGTTTTTTGACGTGGCTTGGAAATGAGTGGTCTGAAAGATAATAAGGTACGGTTAAGGAAAGTACAATAACATATTTTTTGTGATCAATATAGTATATAAAAAAGTGTAAAATTTTAAAGATCGGAGTGTTTGAACACTACGTTTTCTCTGCCTACTCCGCTTAAAGAGTATTATGAATTTTGAAATTTTTTTTTTAAGTCTTATTAGCGAAATTGAAAAACCGTTCGACCTCTTGAAAACGGCTTCCAAGTGGCGCGGGTTGGAATCTCGCTGCGTTAAAATTTTTATACGTTTTCTAAATATGTGTTTCTAAATATATTAGTATTGTAAAGTTGAGAAAAACGTAAGGGTATTATTATTTAATTAATTAATTTGTTCTTTTTCCCGATTCGCTCTTGTTATAAGTTTCAATTAAGTCAAAATTAATACAGATATTAGATTAGAGCTTTTGTTTAAGTGGCCATTAGTAGTGTCGTCTGCATGTCTTATACATAGTCGTGATGCTTATCATCAGGTGAACGCCCGTTGTCTCGTCACCTGCCTTGTATTTTAGATGTAATATTTTTTACATATACATATTCGTTTTTTTGGCCTTATTTATTGAGACATATATATGAAAATTTTGTGTTTTAATAGTTATATTAGGGTAATTATTATCCATTCATCCATAGGCCATATTCAAAGTTGTGGGTTCGATTCCCACTCGGAGGACGTATTATATTTAAATGATTTTTATTTCCCGCACTGTTACCTAAGACAAAGCGTGGCATTGAGTCCCACCTCTCAACATTCAACTTCGGGCAGAAAGTGGAGAACGGAGTGTCTTGACACTAGGTTCTCACTGGTTACCCTGCTATAATGCAGAAGAAGCGTAAAGACTTAGTCGGAGCCTGTTTTGATGAGAGGTTAAATTTGAAAAAAAGATAATATTTACGAACGAACGTTACGAACTCAAACAAGCACCTGGTCAAAACCTTTGTCTATTCAAACGTAAATCGTATTCTAGTCCCGAAACTTATGTATGGAACTATTAAATTCGTTGACTTTTGTTAGCAACACACAATTACTTCTTGAAACCTCTGAATACTTGTTACTTACGATTCTAATAACTAACTGCCTGATTTGTAATTGTTGCTGTAGTTATGGAAAACTAGGTGAAGCTTAGTTAACAATGTGAAGCACTATCAATTCGGTGTGTGCGGTTAATGTGCGTAAAATAAGCGTTGCCATAGCAACGTGTTTGTCCATATGTAAAATCAGTCATCCAATATACAAAAGTGTATGCTGAACATATGATTTGTGTTATATATATACTACATTTCTAATACATTATCAAGACAATTTTCTTCTTTCCTCTGATATAACATAATTTTCTTAAAAAGGAATTGATTTGCATACGTATATGCGTATTGGCTTTATTACTAATACTGGTAGAATTTACAGTTCCATTGGCAACAAATATTCTTAAAAATCATTACTTTAAAGTAAATAAATTGAAACTTCGAACTTATTAACAAGCTAACCGGGTATAGTTTTAGGGTAGAAAGAGGTACAACAGTAAAATATCTACCTTTCTATATCCTACCTCAACTTTTCTAGAACCTATCACCAGCTCGTTTCTAGCACTTATTTCGAAAGCGGCATTAGTCAAGAATCTTTTAAAATTTAGTAAGTTTCGGAAAGGGGCTCCGATAGTGGAGCCGAGCGTTAATGTATTTTAAAGGGGTGACCCCTTAAGCCTACACTTGGATTCTCTTTCTGCAATGCGATGGGCCCTGCACCCACCATGTTGAATCCATGCACCCAGCTAAAGAGTTTCTTGTCTTATTTATATATTACTAATATACTATACAGAACTAGATAAATTACATTTAATATTCTTATAGCAAATGGATAATGGATTTTGTTCTTTATTTGTGGAGATTTCAGTTAATATAAAAATATTAAAAGAAAATCTTGTTTGTTTCAGCGTATGGCAAAGTGTTCCTAGTTAGAAAGAGATGCGGCGTAGACGAAGGCAAGCTGTACGCTATGAAAGTTCTCAAAAAGGCTTCAATCGTGCAAAAATTGAAAACGGCTGAACATACACGGACAGAACGACAGGTATGTATTCCAGACAGATTCCAGATAGATCTAGTTTTTTAATTAATCCCAGTCTATAGATTTAGATTAATTAAATACAATGGTATTGGGTTTATACTGTTTTTTTTATTTAAAGAAAAAAAAATAAAATTTAAAGTGCCATTCATACACTATGAGCTTGACGCTTTTTTCCTCACAATAAAGGGGTTGAGACAGAACCTAGTGTCAAAACACTCCGTTCACCATTTTTTGCTCGAAATCGAGAAATTGCGTCGCAGCACTCAACACCGCGCTTGGTCTTGGGTAACAGAGCGGATTAATTAAAATATTTTAAGTATAATCATTCCCCCGAGTGGGAATCGAACTTACAACCACGATGGCCTCTAACACTTTGTACAATAACATTAAATTTCGTGTTAAACTTGAACGTTGAAACCTTAAGATTCTCATTCGTCATTCAAAAACAGACCAAGCTCTTTAATGCCAATTACGTAAATTATTAAGTAAATGAGTTCTATATGTAAAATATTTTAAATTGACAAATGTCCAATGTATCAAATAGTAACATGTCTCAAATACTCCTAACTTTTTGTGTTTATTGTAATTTTATTCAAATTCATAAGAGAGAAATAATATTGTTTAATAATTGAAAAAAACATGTATTTCGTTTTACTGTTTATATTTAGTCATTTAGTAATGACAAAAATATATAGTACACATAACATTAACTACGCGTACAATAAAGGTATAAATAAGTACACATTTAATTAAATATTATGACAAAAAAAAAGATTCATATCTATCTAAATACGGAACTCATTGTTATAACAATATGTGTCCAGAGTGGGAATCGAATGGACAATCCCAACATATTGGTTAGTGTAGCTAGCCGCTATGAACAACGTTTGAATACATATTAGCTGAAAAGCGGAGAACGGAGTGTCTTAACACTAGATATTTTTCTTTGCCTAAAATAATTTATTATTTCCTTACAAACGGATATATACAATTTTGTGATAAATAAAACAATTATAATATAATTGAAATGCTTATAAAGCGCATATTTTATTTTTGTATGAGTAAATGCATTCTTTGGTATTCAGATAACGTTACCTTACCTTACGTGCAAGATCTTTGTGGGTTCAATTCTACGACACGCTAAATTAGATCTTTTAACTGATTTATTTATTATTTATAACCACAAATGTATATACCACAGTAAAAATTAGAAATTAAACAACAGGAAAAAATAATACAATTACAAATAAATATGTACACAAAAGGCGGTCTTATCGCTAAACGGCGATCACTTTCAGACAACCTTAAGGTTAGGAGATTTGGAATTTTATAAATTTATATATCGTTATATACTTATATAAATAATAAATAGTGATGTTAGAATTATTGATTGTAAAATTTTTAGCATAAAAATATATTTGAATAGTAATAAAAACATTGGTCTTATAGGTTTTAGAAGCAGTTAGGGCGTGTCCCTTCCTCGTCACGCTACATTACGCCTTTCAGACGGATGCCAAATTACATCTTATACTCGGTGAGTTGTCTTTTTCTTATCTATTTCATTGCTAACAATTGTATTGGCATTTTTATAATTATTATAGATTTTTCCTTGTCAACATCTATTAGGTATATATCTATTAGTAACTAGTTAGTATATAGCTATTGCGATTATAGGAAATTTTCATATTATATTATTTATTTGCTTAACTTATGATAATTTGACCTTTAGTTTAGTAATTGAGTTTATACTTAGTTCGAAGAACACTTTTAAATCTATTAAGACATTTGGTAAAAACTATAGCATAGATAATTGATATCAAAAAATTTAAAATCAGTTCTTAACACTTGTTTTATTTAATTGGTTGATATTATAAAGTAGAATAAGCTATGTTAACATAATCTAGATAAGATGATATTAATATTTACAAAACGCATCTTCACGCTTTTTTCCGCTTCACGCTTTGTCGACGAGCACCCAGTGTCAAGACACTCCGGTCTCCACTTTCCGCCCGGATTTGAAACATTCCATATTGAGCAGCGGAACCGCGATTAGTCTAGTAGAAGGATGAAAATAATTGAAATATAATCATTTCTCTGAGGGGGGATCGAATCCACAACCAATCCCGTTACCAGTCAGACGCTATACCACTGCACCACGATGTTCTTATTATGTTAATATATATTATGTAGGTTTAAATTATTTGAAATTCCGTTTATTGTAAAGCCAGAATCATAATTTACAAGTGATCTATAGAGTATATGTGATATCAAAACCGTTTGTAATATTCGACTAAGAGAAAAAAAATAGACAAAATAATTAATAAAATCTTGTAAACTTTAGATAATTTGTATTTACTTTAATTACATCAATATTTTACATGAATGTTTAATTTTTTTTTATAATTACAAACGCTATGATAACCATACTATGCAATCTGCCGTCCTCTTGACCATGACTTCCGCTTCGTGTGTTTAGGGTGAGAATCCCGCACTTCCTGTAAAAACCATATGGACTACACAAAGTAATATGCATAGTATATAGAACTCTATATCTTTTTGGCCTTTTATATATCATATCTATATTTATATATATATACAAAGCATAGGCAGTTTTTTTTATTCTAAAATACTCTCTCAGTCCCGTTCGTCTCTTTAAATAAGTTTACATTATCCCGTACACACGTCCCGAAGCTCCTCCTAGCTAAGTATAAGGCGACTGAGGTCGATTGTAAACACAAGTTGGACAATAATTATTCTTGTTACTAGATAAATATGTTATAATCACTTTCCTTATTTTTGTTCTTTAAAAATACATAAAAAAATCACACGCAAAAGTTCGTGCACATTCGCACACACACACACATCCAGACGGAAAGTGGAGAACGTAATGTTTTGACAATAGGTTCTCTCTGATTAATAGGGTAGTATTATGCGGGAAAAAGCTTAAAGCTTAAAAGAAACAACATTTAACATAGCTTTAAAGCTTCTAATTTTAAATCTATTAAGACATAAATAAGATCTCCTTATCTTTTAACGTTAATTAAACGGTTAAACATCGATAACAAAGTACTGTACGCAAAGCACTGATAGCGAGATTGCACTCCTTGCAACACAAGTTGTGTCACGCCACCCGATGCAACCGTGCACTTTGATATTTTCTTCCCATTGTAAATATTCGACTGATATTAATGATTCTATTACACTTTATTGCAAATATTACATTAGAATATAATTATAGCTTGACATTACCCATTCAGCTGGAGGTCGTAGGTTCGTAAGTTATTGATGTAAATGAAATGGCTTGCTTGTAAATAAATTAAGAAAGTGTTGATTGTGATGACTTTTTATTTAAAAAATACTTATTTAGAAAACCTATAAAAAATTCAGGTGAACGCACGGCTTAGCGGTCAGAGAGCTTGAACGGTTTACGATCGGCGCAGGTTCAAATCCAGCTGCGTTCAAATTTTTATACGTTTTCTAAATATGTCTTTTTCAATTTTTTTTTTGTATTCCACGAAATAAACTATGAGAATAAGACAAGTTCGAGACATAACAATAAGTGCCGAACTATGAATGCGTCCAAACAATATCTTTATTGTTAACGGACGGAACTCCGAAATGGTGCAACTGGGCGTTTTACACTAAAACGTAGCATTTGCGATTGGCCAACCGGTGGCATAGCTCCGGCACACTTTGCCTGGCCTTGGCACAGTGCAGTACAATATGTTGAATCTAAACGAATTGTTATGGGTTATATATCTTCATTAGTTTCATGTGTTGTAATGAATATTAGTAAACGCGTTGTTGAGTTAAAAAAGCGTTGCCCCAGCCACTTTATACAAAAGTGTATTTGACAATACACTTTTACACACATGACAATGTGTGTTTATTAATGTCAATATTTGTTTTATTTAATTTTAATATGTTTACAATTGCATTATTATAAAAAAATATAGGTTTTCTTTTCGCCTTTTTTATGTACACTTTAGCTATTCTAAGTACTAAAAGAATTTGACATTTGGCATCTTTAAAAAAAACAACATTTTCTTTGCGTATTAAAGGTAAATTACTATGACGGATATATTTTAATAATTGCTACAATTTGTAAATTACTATAATTGAAAAATTCACTCAATTTTTGTTTTGAGAAATAATATTTTTTTATTCGTCTCAAAGATAACAAATCCTTTTATAAATATGTAGGTATTTCAAAAATATATTTATATTTTTGTTAATTTTAGTTTTACTAAAGCAAATTAAATCGGTATAAAAACGCCAATTTTATAAATAAAGTACTACTTTGTTTTAAAACGTCGGTCACCTTCACAATACGTTTATTTATTTTAATTGAAACAAGCAATAACATTTATGGTCGACACGAGGCCATCTAGGCGTAGTGGGACAGTGTCTGACGGTAAACGGCTTCGGTACCACTCGGGGGAATGCAATTATTTTCATATCCCTAAATTGGAGACAGGAGTGCCGTACCACTACGTTCTCTGCCAGGAAATGAAAACAATAAAAATCCTATAGAATTATAACTAACATTTGAAGATGTTAAATATAGGATACCTTAAATATGTATACATCAGCTAGTTCACAACTACGGTTTTAGGTCAACTCTAGGTGAGACAAGTAGCACACAAATTTGTAATTGCAATAATTAAGGTGACCTCCAGCCGGTGACTCAGTTCGTAGATATAACTTTTGTGACCTAGAAATACTCTTATAATACGTATAAAATAAATAATGCTAACTTAAATATGATATACGACTTGTAGCCCGCTACTTTGTTTCCGGGGACTGTAAAACTTTAAATCTCGCCCTCCCCCGAATTCCTTTTTAGCACTTCTTTTTCAATGATGCTGAAATTTGCTAAATTACTATTGCATTCACTATATTATTTGTAAATAATATATAAGTTTTACCTTCATTTTAGTATATGAGAGCCATATTTGTTCCCAAACGTCAGAATTATGCCAAAGCCTAACTATACGTAAACCATTCAGGCGATATGATAAGTCTGATGTACACAGCATTTGTACTACACTTGGAGAAGTTAATTAGCATTTAAATGACATTAAACTTATATAAAGAAGCAATATTTAATAGAACCTTTTTGTAAATGTACCTTTTGTCTGTTTGTAAAGACCTATCATAAAACTACTCTAGCTATTTCAGTGTTCTTTTTGTTACCATAGATAACAATACAAATTCGTAATTTATTTCATAATAATTATTACGAAATTAATCTTTGACATTTTGGTGTTTAATGGCTTTCTCTGAGCGAAATGATTCGTGAAGATTAATTAACACTCCTTTAGAGGATGAGGTAAAAGTGGCCTTTGCTTAAAATTTCTTACACAAAAATTTGCACATCTTTGGTGGTATAATAGAATATTATATTGGATATTTTTAAATATATTTATAAATTTAATTTACTGTCTGATCCCTAGGCCATTGTGACGCAGTATGAGAGCGCCCGACTACAGTGAAACGCGATTAGTTCCCATTCATGGTTAAGATTATATTTTCCGCTCTGGTACCTAAGACAAAGTGCGGCAGTTCGTTCGTTATTTTGGGCGGAAAGTGGAGAATATAGCGTCTGAACACTAAGTTCTCTCTGACTACCCTCCTATGCGGGTAAAAGCGTGAAGCTGATTGAAGATCTCAATTTGTCTGAGCACCCTCTTTCAGTATAATGTATAGAATCATAATTCTTAATATTAATGATGTACTTAAAGGCATGTTAAATTATACAAGCAATAAAAAATAGGTTAGTCCGTTTTTCCCCGACGCCCTCTGTATTATTTTATATCAAAGGGCACGTTTTGAACGTTTCATTTATCTTTTTATTGTCTTTTCTTGTTTAAAAGCTTAGATTTTTAACTCTGTTTCAAATTTCTGTCCGTATATCGTGATTGTACTCATTGGCAAATTAATCATTAATTTGCGTAATTCATTATGATTGGAGTGTTTAAATCGAGTCTTATTATAAATATATAAAATAAGACTATTTTTATATATATGATGACGAATTTTTATTTTCTATTTTCTCTTTGCTTGCTGTGTGTTTGAAAAAGTCTGTATAATATAACGTCAAGTTCTTCCTGGATTTTGGATACAAGGCACAAAAACTCTAGAATATAAAAATAGATTCTATATAGAGATATTTATAAATTATTCACAATAATTATTTGTTTTAAGTTTCACGCTGTGTCCCATATAGTTAGGTTGGCAGAGAGTACCCAGTGTTTAAACAATCCTTTCTCCGCTTCCCGCCCAAAGTGGCGTAACTCAGCGCCGCGCCGCTAATTTGAATATAATCATTCATCAGTCACGCCTGCGCCACAGGATGGATGAAAAAACATAAAACTATATTTTTATCAATAAATATGTACAATATTTAGTTAATAATCGATAAACCCAAATCGAACTCAGCTTACGTAAGTTTGTTAACGAGTTTTTAATTACTTTCGTTGAAATTTGTTATATAGTCTTAGACGGAACGTGGTCATCGAAAACAGTATAAATTATTATACGATTACTATTATTTTAATCGATATTTATTATGTTTTCCTTGTACACGTTTTGGTATTTTATTAATAGAAATAATAATCGATTACTTTAATATATACATACACATTAGTATACATATATATTGTATACTAATGTGTAAATAAAGAGACAAGAGGCTTCAGGGTTTATTTTTTTTTCACATTATTATAACTTTGTAGAAATAACGCCTGTATAATATTTATGAAAGATATTATTTGATTTACGATTTGAACTAAGAACTATCTGAATCACAGACGTTTAAAACTAAAGACCACAAAATAAAGCTATATTTTAGTATATTTTTAAGTATCTACGAAAACCGATTGCAGTGTAGTAAGTGTTCGAAACGTCTCCTCGGGCTTTAAACAAAATATTTTCGAATACCAAATTATACGCGATATATCCGGTTAAATTAGTTTCAGTTAAATAGCTATTTAACTAAATTAGCTAGACAGTTTTTAATCAAGGAAGTCCAGGTTACTTTGAACGTATGTATGTATATATCATTGTAAACAATATTGCCCGCACAGTAGGTATAGTTTGGTTTCCGACACGACATTGTCCTTATAAAAAAAGCATGTATTTGAATGTTATTTTATTTGGTCATAGTGCCAATGTGTTTCTAAATTCCATGTTACATATATTTTAATAGAATTTCTGATGTCCAAGAAATTAAGAACTACCTCGCCCCCGGGCGAGCAAAGATATTTATTTAAATTATTTAAATAAGAAATGATGTTCTCGCAGTGGGACATTATGTGACTGTTTGTATTGCGCGATTTGTTGTGGATTCGATCCCTAGTTGGGGTAGAATTATAATTTAAATTCCTTTCTATGCGCTGGTAACACTAGTTTCTTTTTGACTAACCTGCTATGCTTGCGGGTAAAACGTGTCGAGCTACTTTTTTTAAACTTAAGAAGCATTATTAGGGCCATTTATCACTGTGATAGAACCCAGAACAATGATTTTAATTTTTTTTTCTGTTTGTCTGTGTGTATGTTTGTTTGTGCACGCTAATCTCGGAAACGGCTGAACCGATTTAAATGTAACTAACTATTATATTGTGGTAAGCATCCCTTAACGTTTACTGTTTATTTCATTTAGTTCGTAAATAAAAAAGTTACATATTATAAATTTAAGCAAAGTTTATGATTTAAGTGAGATCAATAACATTTACGCAGGCGAAGCCGCCAGCAGGTCGCTAGTATATATATATAAAACTTCACGTTTTTTTAGAACCTAGTCAAGTCAAGTCTAGACACTCCGTTCTCTTCTTTCCGCCTAAAATTAAGACAGTTGAGTGCCGAAACTGAAATTTGCCTAAGGTACCAAAGAAATTAAAATAATTAAGATCTCTGAGTGGGAATCAAACTCATAACCAATCACGTTTGTTTGTTTGTGTCCCATTGCGCCACGATGTCCTCATATACATAGATAGTTCTTATTTTGTGGTTGAATGCTTGTAGTACCTACACGAGTTAGATTATCTATACCTATCAATTCATATCATAGAAATGTAACAAGTCCTTGTCAAAAACATTAAAACAGAACCCAAAATAAGTTTGTAATTTTGTGTCTGCGCATTTGTGCACGCTAATCTCAGTAAAGGCTAAACCGTTTTAAATGCAGTTTTGACTGTCATATTTTGGTAAACTTTATAGATCAGAAGTTACAACAAGTTTAATTATAAATTTAAGTAAAGTTTGTGATTTAAGTGGGAACGCGGGCGGGTGAAAACACTAAATAGTTAGTATAATCATGTAGCAGGCGAAACCACGAGCGGGTCGCTAGCTTATTATAAGTATATGCACATTGAATACTTAATTTACTTAAGCAATTTACTTATAAACTTTGAAAACAAGACTGTACACCCGTCACCACTTCTCTTTTTCCTCCTGTTGCAAAGCTATTGTTAGATCTTGCACGTGCAACTGTGAGAACTATGATCCAAGTCACGGACTGGTAGCGGGAAATTTTATATTAATAGGTAATAATTGATGAAATTATTGATTAACATGGTAATAACATAGTACTTGCAAGTTGTTGCAACATATGGCTTGCATATACAAACTGATGAACGATTGTTTGATATTAGTATTGACTCATTTTGTTTCATTGCATAATTAAGATATACATAATAAATATATTTTATGATATCTCTAGTTATATTAAAACGTACACTAAATTATTAGAAGCATTGAGTTCTTTAAATGTTCGAAACCTAGAATTAACAAGAGAAAATAGTGTTTATATATTAAGTATGTTAGCGGAAGTACTATAATATTCAAGTGTCTTATAGAAAGATATTAAACCTTGAAATAAAATAGGTATTTAGATTAAAATAATTTCCTCGCTTTGAGACTTGTGTCCCCACATTCGCCACTCAATAAGCAATGTAGTATGTTCTATAGAATAAGTCTTGACGCTAGAATCTCTGGCTACTCTTTGATGCCGTAAGCCTATAATTTGGACCCCACACAGCCTACACGAGTAGCGGTTGGCCAACGACAGAATAATATGATAATGGTGCGGATATATTAGCCGTATTGTTACTTCTTATTGCTTTTACATCAAATGAGACTATTATATTTATGAATTTAATATGTTTTTCTCATTCACAAGACAGACTTTTGAATGAGATTATGTGGTATATATTTATTTAACATTTTTTTTAAGTTTTATTCCCAACACTAAGGAATAAATTTTTTTAAAAATTTATAAAAAATTTATAAAAATCCCGATGCGTTGAAATTTTTATACGTTTTCTAAATATGTCTTTATTATGTAATATTTTAGTAAATAGCGCACACGGTAACCATTTACGTTCGATGATTTACTAGGGAGATCATTCTAATTTATTAATGTAACTAGCCGGCCCGGATTCACTCGGGTGATATAGATGTTTAACATAATTTACACAAAACCTTAAATTATATTATTACGCACACAAATCTTCCCCAGGAATCATTTAATTTGTAAAAATTGTGCAAAGGCCGCGTCTTATCGCGAACCGGCAGACGGACAGATGTAGCGGTTGACTTTGTTTTTTTTTAATATAAATATAAATGAAATTTTCCAAATATATACATATAAATGGAAGACTAGTCTATCTATCCCTTATACTATCAAAACCATGCTGTAGTTAAAGAATTTCTTTTAGGCTTAAAATAATATTTCCAACGAAACAAATACATCTTGATTAATTTGAACTTGAACTGTCTATATTAGTAATAATAAGACGTATTTCCGCCACGATGTTTATAATATATATATAAATATGTTTATAATTATATGTTAAATTAAGAAAATTTATGTTGCACACACTAATTTACTATGTTGGACAAACACTAAAGGTATATCTTGCTAAGGTAACGTGTAATTTACTCGTTAACCAAATTCATATATTCAATTAAAAATATTATAAACTGTCCTTTTAAGCTATAATACTTACTAAACCAATCAAATTATCATAAACTGTCACGACATGCACAGTAAATGGTCAAGGTGAAATAAAAAATATACCAATATACCATGTCTCTTCAATTACGCCGTCGTAGCACAGTGGATGTAACCGATTTAAAGTGACAAATGTAGTATCGCATTCTATTTGAAAAATCTTTAATAAATCATGTGTAAGAAAGCTTACCCAGATGTAAGCCATTATAGAAGTGTTTATATTTTTTTAATATTTTTTAAAGTGTTATTCGCACACTAAGGAAATTGAAAAATACATATTTAGAAAACTTATCAAAATTTGAACGCAGCGGGATTTGAACCCGCGCCTTTAGAAAACCGTTTAAGCGCTCTGACCGCTAAGCCATGCGTTCATGCGAAAGCATTTCATCTTAATGCGTTGGCATTTTCTAAATATTTCTTTTTCATTATAGAAGTGATTTATATATTTTTTTACACATAAAAGTATATAATATCGTATAAATTCGATTACTCAAGAGTCATATATAAAAATAATAAGTGCTATGATAAAAACCTTCGTTTAGTCCCCTATATAATAAAAATAGTATAAATAATTTATATTACGTAGGTCAGGGACGTACCTCACCCCACCGTCTGCGCCTCAGAAATATGGAGCTTTGAATACCATCTATATTGTAATTTCAAGACTTGCCATAAAAGATTCCGTCGCTATGCGCAATTTAACGTGCCAAGTAGACTGTCTATATTTTCTATACATCAGCTTTATCTCGGGGCAAACCTGGGGTTAGAGGCGACACTGTGTTTCTTTGTATACGACCGAATTTGATTTACACATTGCGTGTTTTATCTTAGCTAAGTGGCGTAAATGAAAACACAAGCCCAATGTAATCACATCTTCTATTTGGAATCGAATCCACGAACCATTGCGTTTTGGAAATTCAGTAGTTTACTGTACCAGTATGGTATGGTCGATGGCGAATAATAGAACTAAATGGTACAAAACCAACTAACAGACAAATAAATGTTAAAGAAATATATGAATTGTAAATTGTACAATTGAATATTAAAATAACGATTTTACAACGTATTTGTCAGTGAAGTCTATTTAAATTGTATGATAAATTCAATTTCTTTTATTTTATTATTTTTTATTAAAATAATCTACACGTGTTTGATATATTCCTTATAATATACTATGAAGCATGTTTGTTTCTTTTAAAAGGGAGCAGGCAATTACATAGACACTAGAAAATGTACAGAAATGTAATAGTCAGATTAATAGACTCCTTAGCTTTGTTATGCTTTTTTAATTCTGAAAAGTAAGGTTGTTTTCATAGTAAGTACGTGCTGCCTCTTGCCTTTTAAGCTGAAGAAAGATGTTAAGGCTTTCAGCGCCTGTAGGAATTCCGCTTTGTGTGAACCTGAGGTCTTGTAAGGAAATTACAGTAGAGGCGGAGTTGTTTTTAAAATTCATACCTCGTTTTTGACTTTTTCATTAGTTAGTTCGCCGCTAAATCTGGGTCAAAGACTCGCTTAGCATCTTGCGGCTAATTCATGATTTGATTAAAATCTCAATTATCTATACAGCTAGAACTAGCTTCACGAAACTATGTCTTGTAGTAGATACAGTGGTCTCGTTTATTATTATATATTTTTGTTGAAGTTTTATTTTGTAATAATGTCCTTTTTTATTATAGTTTTAGAGATATATGGGAAAAAATATTATTGGGAGCATTTATCAATGAAATAGAAGCTAAAACAATAATTTCCTTATCTGTTTATCTGTGCGTTTGTGCTAATCTCAGAAACGGCTTAACCGATGTAAATGCAGTGTTGATTGTTGCATTTTTGCAAACTTCTCTTTATATGTAGTGTTTATTTCATTTTAATCGGTTTATAAATAAAAAAGTTATATCCATTTAAATTATAAATTTCAGCTAAGTTTGCGATTTAAGTCAGAGCAAAAATATGAAATAGTTTAGTCGTGTACGCAGGCGAAGCCGCAAGCAAGACGCTAGTTAAAGTATAAATTAGAGGAATTCTTATTTGTATACCTAATTTTCCACGTCTTGCTTGCACTATTTTTCGTTTTGTTCCCATTTGACGGACGGCTTTGTATAACAGGTATCTTTGTAATACAGTATTGAGGCTCCCTCGTAGTGGAAAAGTTTCGAGTGTACTCAACGGCTTCCCTTGCATAAGTCCTTTTAAATCGATCAAGTGCAGTATGGTATGCAAAAAAATTAACTATTTTTAATCTATTAGCTGAAATTCTAACATTTTATAAATCGTTTAAGGTTATATATATAAAATCTAGCTCACTAGTTTTTGTTTTATATTTACGACTTAGTACCTACATCGTCGGGACAGCGTCTAAATGTAAATGATATTGGTTGCTGGTTCGATTTCCACTCGGGGGAATGATTAAAAAGATAAAGTGCTATTGATTTCGGGCGGAAAGTGGAGAACGGAGTGTCTTTACACTATTAAATGTATTAAAATAAAGTAAATTTAAAATAATAAATTAAATTAAAATGCAGCTACATACAAACATATGTTGAATCCATGATTTATAACATACCGTTAGATATATCTATTAATCTGAAAAATTCCAAAAAGTAAATTGATTATTAATAATGATTTTTCTAACGTTACATTGTTATTGCCATCCCTTTCTGCCATTTCCGTGAGTGAACAATTAAAAACAAATCATTTAAAAGTCTTACTATGAATTCGTGCTTAGGGACTGCATTTTACGAAAAGGGGTCTAGAAACCCTTTTACTGTAATTATAAGATCCTAAGTCTAGATTTCGAATAGCTTTTCAACTTGTCCGGTGAAATAGTCGCGTATGAAGGAAATGGTATTGAAGATACACCATATTGACGCTGTTGAGCTGTGACTAACATTGGTTGTTAGGGTGCAAATCCTATTTAGGGTAATATTTCAAAATGTTTAGGTTAGATCAGCCTCAGGTCGCACAAATTTCGAATTTCTAGAAAATGCTATCTATTTTTTTTTTGTTAAAAAAAGAGAAATTATTTTTATCATGAAAAATATATAATTGTAATCTAATTCCGTTTTCATTATAAAAATGTTTAACAGGTTAAGGTGTTTAACACCATCCCTTTTAAATGTTGACGCTTTAAACTCAATATTTGATAAGGCCTTCGTGGCGCAGCGGGACGGTGTGTGAGTGTAAACTTAAACAGCTCCCGTCGTGACTCCGCTCTCGTATCTAAGAGGAAGCGCGGCGTTGAGTTCCGCCACTCTGATTTCTGTCTCGTAAATGGTAATAAACTCAATCTATCGAAGTTACAATTTTGCGAAGTGTGACCTCTATCCAGGCATATCTTCAAATAAAGAGTATATAACATGTTTAAACTTGTTTCGTAACTTATCGGTTTCTTTAGAAAGCAACTTGATTAGAACTATTGTATTCGATAATGTAATTCTAGGTAGTTTGTTTATCTATGTGTGCATCTTGTAATTGTGTTGAGTGACGCGGTATTTAGTATTACCTATTTATAATCGCATAGAGATAGTAGTGTCAAGACACTCAGCTCTGATTTACTAAACGCCTCGTTTTCTAATTCTTACACCACGACCATCACGATCCGACGATCTCATATCCTGAGTTGTGTATTATTAATTGTATGTAAATTTGTATCGAAATTAAGGACAATAGTTAAATAATTCAATATAATAATATTGCATTGTTGCGTTCCCTTTTAAGTATAATTGTGAATAAAATTTTATGAAAAAAAAGCATAATATCAAGAAATCATAAGCTTTTCGACAGAAATGCTAATTGCATTTATGAAACCATTATTTAAGTACCAACCACCAACCAGCGCTTGCACGAACTTTGTCAAGGAAGTCTTGAAAGCAACTTTATTATGTTTTCTTGCTAAATTACTTGGGAGACAAATGAAAATATACTTTCTTAATTAATTAAACTTGCGGAATTATATAAATAATAATTAATTTTTCAATCAAAACTTTACACTTTTTCCTCTTTGACTTTAAATAAATACACTTTTAGTTTTTAAATTGTTGGTTTGTTTTAAATGTTTGTCCTTAAATTAATTCATTTGATTGTTATTTTATATTAGTAGTCAATGAAATGCTAATATTTAGTATGAAAATATAAAAAAATATATGTCATGATTATAGATATATAAAGAGAAGCTAGTGCCCAGACACTTTGTATAGATGATAATAATAATTAAGTATTTTTTTGTTACCACCCAGATTACGTCGCCGGCGGGGAACTATTCACACACCTCTACCAACGGGAGCATTTCAACGAGAACGAAGTTAGAATATACATTGCGGAGATTATATTGGCGTTGGAGCAGTTACATAAGGTAACACGGTCGGACCTACTCGTGTATACGTTTCTAGAAATGTTTTCAACTAAATTTGAAACAATTTGTGTCTTTGTATGTAAATGTTCTAAGTTGCGAGTTTGGCAGTTAACGTGTATAGTTTGAATCTAAACAAGTAATAGTACAGTGGATTTGCTGTGAGCAGATTCGCTCTCTGTCTCGCCGTCAGTCACCCTGTAAGGTGAAGGATGTGTTGTTTGAATGAAGTAAATTGTTTATTAATTCATTCATTCATTTATATTAGTTGAAATTATAATTATGTATTTTTCCGTAGCCGCGCCTAATCTAACCTAACAAATCAATTTTCTAAATTGTTTTTGCTTTAATTCTCCAGCTCGGTATAATCTACCGCGACATCAAGTTAGAAAATATACTCCTGGACGCGGAAGGTCACATAGTGCTGACAGATTTTGGACTGTCCAAGGAGTTTTGTGGCGGAGAAAGTAGAGCTTACAGCTTCTGCGGTACCATCGAGTATATGGCGCCCGAAGTTGTGCGGAGTGGCAGCCAAGGACATGATATTGTAAGTAGTTTTTTCTTTTTTTTATTATGTTCTTATTTATCTGATCGTAGTCTACATAAGACTAAGCTAAGTAAGAAGACTCGACTAATCGAAAATGTCCGAATGTAACTTCTAAACGACATCCTATACAAATAAAATATCTATTTGGACTTATTTGAGGCTAATTTCTTATTTTCTTAAGTGAATGTCTTATTGTTTACGATTTCAGCTATATCTGAATAAATTGGTTAGATTTAAAGACAAATAATATGTTAATACATTTACGTAATATTTTGTTGGTTTTAAACGATTATATTATAGTATTGTTCCTTTTTGTAAATTACAAAATAGCAAATGGAATATACATAACCACAGGCCATCCTGTCAAATATTACTTAAGGGGATTTCCCCGTTATTTTATTTTGCGGTTAAGCCCCAGTATGTATAAACATAGAAATACTTTGATACGATACCGTGATAATAACACAGATATAGTGTTGCTGTGCTATTATTATACACTACAGAGCTATTATATACTACAAAGTGTTAGAAGAAAAAAAAATATTTATGATATGTATTTTTTTTTACATATATATTGTTTTTGTTTTGATTAAGGCTACTCTTTTTATAAATAATGAAAGAGCAACTTTAAAAACAATATTAATATATATATTTTTTTGCATTTTAATTTTAATCTGAATCCGGCTATTAAATAGTTATAATATTTATAGTAAATACAATATAACACTATGCGTCAATCAAACATATATGGTTTTTTTTAATAGCAAAAATGATTTACAGTTTAGTTTTAAAACTCTTAAAAGTTAAAAGTGATTTTAGAACTTTCAGTTTGAAAGTTCTAAAATCGCCGGCCAAATCATTTCTTAACTATTTTAATTGGGACTTTAAATTACTGTGCCAAAACCTAATTGATAAACATATTTTGTTTTAAATAAATAAATTATTTTCAATAGCTATTACAATTAACCTTGTATTTATACGTAAAGTAAAAACTTATATACGAGGCCATTGGCCATTGGCGCAGTGGGGTGGCGCCTGACTGTAATCGCGGGTAGTGGGATTGGTAGTGGGGAGATGTACACTTGCCGAATGAGTTTATTTAAAATATTTTTTATACCGCTCTGGTACAATAAGATAACACACAATAATCTCGTTTTTAAATAGAAAAAATTCGGGTGGAAAATTTCGCTCGTTGTGTCTCGCCACTGTAACTATTTCCCTGACTACTTTGGTATGCGAAAAAAGCGTGAAACTTTTAAAAGAAAGTTAATTATCTAATTAAGTAGCAAAAAAAACATATTTAGAAAACGTATAAAAATTTGACCGCAGCGGCATTTGAACCCGCGCCTCTTGTCAACCGCCATGCGATTTCTAAATATATATTTTTCAATTTCCTAACTGTGTGAATAACCCTTTAAAAAAATGCTAAAAAAAATATCTACTAAGTAGTCAAAGTTTTTCTAGAGAAGTGCCAAAATATTAATGCGTTATAAATAAATAAATTGAATTAATAAAATAAATATAAAACACACTAACATCTTTTGATATAAAATTTTGTAAAAATTACACTATACACTTTTAAGGTGACCGACAAGTCAACGGGGGTCACCTCGTGAGAAATTATAACATGGATAGTATCAAGTTCTAATTAGACTTTACAATATGCTAAAAATTAAACAAAAAGACTTTCTTTTTAATTTACGTAATTTATCCACTTGAGATATTTGCTAAACATTAACGTGTATAAAACAGTATGACCTCAATAAGCCTCCAACTTACCCAATCTTTATATTTAAATACAAATATATTTGCACGAATAAAATGAACTTATTGATTATAATTGGACCGGTTATCGTGAAAATATTTGCTCGCCCCATTTACAAACATGTATTTAGATAGTCTATAGAATTGTATTGATAAGATCGTGACCTAGAATAATGGTATATTTCGAAAATTTACAATATCATATTCTATAAGATAGAAAATTTATAAAGTTAATTCAAGAACGTTTAGTGATATGTCGAAATTTAATAATGTACTGGTCTATAACGAGTGGTTACTGTAAATGGCTATTTCTATTTGCAATAATATATAGCAGGAAAATAGCGAACGGAGTGTCTTGACACTAGTTTCTCCCTGCATACCTTGCTGTGCGGGAAAAGCGTGAAACTGCTATTATGTATTTAAACTATCTTTCCAAAAGTGTAGTGACTTCTACAAGATTCACTGATCACTACAAGATTCTTTCTTAACAGCGTCGATCTATTTTTAAAATTCATCTGAGTACCAGACAAATGTCTCATTTCAATAACAGGAGAGTTCTGATTGAACTTTGAAGTATAATTTAATCTTATTAATGAAATATATTATCCAATCCAAGAGCATCTATTTTGGTCGGCATTTATTTTGAAAGATTCTAATATCTATACATATAAATAAAAGTGCCTGTTTGTAATTTCGGTTTTTATGCATATATGTATATAATATACACGGTACATATTATATCAAAATAACGTTTTTTTTATTTTTTCTTGTACGGCTAATCGCTGGAGCAAAGTAATTTGTTCTACTTTTATTTTAGAATTAAAACTGGTGAAGTCGCTGGCACAGCTAGTCTTTTATAAATTATTTACAATATTTTAAAATACTACAAATTTCGATGAAAATAACTGTATACTAACAAAAGACAACTTCTTGTGCGAGTTTCTTAATTGATTAAATTTATGTAGGTTTAATTTTAGTAAATTATTAGCATATTTACAATAGCTTTGTGTAAGACAAATGTGTTATTGTGTTTTCGGTTTTAACAGCTTCGGGAACTGTTCTAACATGTATTTAAATTGTGAGAAATGTCAGTGAAAGGGATTTTAGAAACTATGCTATGTGAATGGAATCTTGTTTATTGAGTGTTTTTTAAAACTTCGTATCAGTTGAGTTATGCGATCTTGTTTTATTTTCATCTATCAATGTAGAGTGAGAATGTGGTCATCGTGGCCAAGTGACACGACAGATCGTCGCGCGTCTGATTGAAAACGCGATTGGTCATGGGTTCGATTCCCACTCGAAGGAATGGTTTTTTTCTGGTTTTTCTGCATCGGCAGACAAAGCGCGGCGTTCAGTTTCACTCAACACGCAATGTCTCGATCTCGGGCGAAAAATGGACACTCTCTTCTGGACATTTCGTATTATGACACAAGGTTCTCTTTTACCACCCCGCTATATGCGAAAAAACGTGAAGCTAAAACAAAATAGAATAATTTTAAGCTATGAACAGTTGTCTAAAACGAAGACACAGACATACATTTAAACCATTTATATGTCCTTATGTAAGCTTCAACTTGTTACCATCTACAAGAAACAGTGTTAATGATTAAGGCATTTTTTATAACACGACATTCTATGGTAATAATTTATTTATTAAAATAAATTTCTTACACAAACCTACTAGTAATTGGAGCCTCCTTTTAAGCATGTAGTTGCCTGTAGAAGAAGATTTCGATCTTCCATTTAGATAACAATAAAACAAAACCTTAACTTATTAACCTATTATTTGTACTAAATAGTTATATTTTTAAATATATATTTTGTTCTTAACAATATTGCTTTCGTTTTTTTTTTTTCGTTTATTTGACCATGTCTTGCACATTACTGCACCTTATGCATCCTATCAGGTATTCTATCTTTTAAAATATATTTTATGAGTAAATATTGTTATTTAAAATGCTGTTTAAAAAGCTTTTATTTCCTCATAACTAAATGATGTTGTCCATTGGTATGGTACATTACGACATGCAATGACATATTAAGGCTGTTTAGCTCCTTGATAACACATATCTAGTCAGACGACTAATAAGAACGAAACCGTTTCAGTAAGTGTAGTGTTAGTGTAAAAGTAGTGACAATGTGGTGAATCATAAGAACAAGTGTTTTCTTCTTAAGATACACTAAAATATTGTCAATGGACGCAATTTTACAATAAGTTTAATTAAAACAATTAGGTTACTAATACAAAAATACTTATTGATCTTAATGATTAGATAGTATTTTTAATATTCTTTTTGTAAAGTCTAATTCACACACTTTGAAAATTGAAAAACATATATTTAGAAGACGTATAAAAATTTTGTACGCAGCGGTATTTGAACCCGCGCCTCTTGAAAAGCGTTCAAGCACTATACAGAATGCTCAATAAAATATACAAAATATTAACTTGTTATATCATTAAGATGCTGTTTTTTTTGGAATTACAATTGAAAGCGTAACGTATTTTTGCACAATCGGATAAACAGCTGTAGTGTATATAGGCAGTGAACGAGACGAGAGAAAGTTGTACACTTGCCACTCGATTGCACACCTAATACTATTATATATACCGTATATACATAAAAAATAATACTTTTATTTTATTTATATTTTATTCATAATGTTCGTGTGAAAATAATACTAACGCCGTTTTTTTTTTAGGAAAACATTTGTATTAATTATTAAATATATTATTAATATTGTCGTTTTGAGCTTCGATGATGATGATGGTGATGCCTTAATGTAAAAGCGTTTGACTGTATACGAGATGATTATGGTTTCGATTGGCACTCGGGGAAATTGTAATATTTCAATTGTTTTCGTTTCTCCGCTCTAGTGATAAGGTAAAAACGTGGCGTTGTCTCCGCTAACTCAACACACTAGGTTTCAGTCGGAATGTGGAGAACAGAGTGTCTTGACACAAGGTTCTCTCTGTATGCTTTGTTGTGTTTGGAAAAAGCGTGAAGCTGAAAAATTCAATGGAATTTGTTATATTTCCGATGGACTATTTAACAACTTGTTAAATTATTAAGAATTAAGTTGAGCATCAAAATTTATAAAATCTAGTAAAAGTAAAAGTTTCCACACAAGTCTACACAAAGTAAACGTTTAAAGTCTAAATCGACTAGTATTGGTTTATTTAGAAAACGTATAAGCGCAGCGGGATTTGAACCCGCTCCTCTTGAAAACCTGTAATAAATACCATTCTCTCTTGTCAAACGATTTTTCGTTCAAATTTTTATACGTTTTCTAAATATGTCTTTTTTCAATTTCCTAAGTTGAAAACGAATGAATATTAATTTGTACGTACACTTCGAAAAAGCCTTGGTAAAGTTAAATTTACTTAAATAGCATATGAATTTACGACAACTTGAACAGTCTTTAAAAAATGTTAAATTTCTATTGGTTTCTTCATATATGGCGAAAAATATCATTAAACACATCATTTTTGGAAGGAAAAGTAATGTGAAAAACCTTAATTACATAAATTTCCATGAAAATAAGAAGGACATTTAAATATGCCTGCTCGCGTTGACGCGAACCAGTTTAAAGTATGTAATTAATAACGATAATAGGCAAAGATGGCGATATCGACTTGAGCTGCTGCTCACAAACGCTAACTACTTTCAAAATTTACCTAAAAGTTTTATTAATTCGTTTTGAAATAAGTAACGTAGCGGAATGTTTTTAAACGTTTCTATGAAATTGTCCGCTGCTTTTGCTTGTAATTAAAAAAATTGGGAGCGGAAAACTTTGTCATAGATTAGATGATGTGCTGAACGTTTTTTTTTTTCAATAATATTAGGAATACGTTACTTTAATAAAATAAAATAACATGTATTTGACGTACACTTGTATCAAATAAAATAAACGTTTCAAGTACAACGCCTCTTTAAAAATATGAAATATGTGTTGGAAACAATATTCATAAATATAACTTATAACAACAATGGGTTACTTTAAAATGATGATGTTTGAAAAAAAAAAAAAAAAAAATTATAAATTAAGATTATAGCAAGTATTAATATTAGTTTTATCTACGCTGGCATTTGCTGGGAGTACAAAATTTTCATACAACCTAATCTAAACAAAATCCAAGACAAGCAAATGATATCTAATATGACGTTTCGAGAATAAGTAAATATTGAGTTATTTTTTTTTTTTTCTAATATTTAGAAAAAAACTTGGCTATCGTGTAAAATTGTATATTATTGATTTACACCGAATATGCTTTTCAGCGTCGTCACCTTATTTCTTTATCCGCCATAAACAGTACAATTAACTTTTTCCACCAATAGACCAATTAGATTATCTTATTATTTTTTTAAACAATGCGACAACAACAAGTATTTGTAAACTATATAACATATCCATATACAATAAATATCCAAACATATAAGTCTATTACCAAACCGTACTAATTGATTTATGTCGCCTTATAAAGTAATACTATATATTCTAATGGTTCTTAAAACCCATGTATATACTGTTAGCACCTTTTTATTATACTTTACCTATATATATATATGTATATATATTCAATCTTGCAACTTAATTGATCTCTTTCTGTATGATTCCTTTGAAAATTTGTACGTGAGTCTCCTTCGCAAACAATCGAACGTCCAATGACAATCTATACGAATATATATACATATATATGTCTCTATACGCGGTGCATATACCAAAATAACATTTTTTTTTATATTTTTTATCTGTATGTCTGTTTGTTCCGGCTAATATTTGGAACGGCTTCCACTGACAGATAGCTGATGTAATGAGTGACTTGACAACTTTTTTTTGAATTACACGCGTACAATGCATGTCGCGGGCACAACTAGTCTCTATACTATAATAAAACAGTAAAAACGGAACATCGCTGGTGCCATGACGGTATTTAGACTTAGAGAAAAGATTATATAAATTTCAGACGAGACACTTCAATATTATTTATTTATACTCCGATTTCACTCTACAATCCTACTCTACGTAGAGTTGTTTCAGTTATTGATAGATTATCGATGTAAAGATGTCCAATGATATATAGAATTAGTATTTACAAAGCATCTACAATGACAAATGCGCGCGGAATGTCATATAAACAGCGTCGATGACCGGCTGCCTTGTATAACCTGTACACGAATATATATATTTTATATTCTATTTTTTATAGAAATAAAGGTGAAATTAGCTTGAAATACCCAAAAAACATAATATAAATCAATTCAAAACTGTAACGTAAAGTTGAAATTTGCGTAACAAGTCATTGGTTTGTGTTATTGGGAAATAAACTCTTTTATGCAAAGAAATAGAGTTGGTATTTGATTGTTTCCTGTGTGTACATATTTAATTTGTAATAAAACTTAATGATCGTATTAGAAATGTATGTTTAAATAGGCAGGTATTGGTTGTATACAAGAAGCTAATTTTTTCGACATTTATGATTTTTAAATAGAAAATATTTGTAATTAAAAATTTTGAATTATCGAAAAAATATATACAATCATTAACATCAGTCATCAACATCATCTGAAAATAATGTAATATAACACTCATATACATATTGTATTGCAAATATCTAGAAATAAATTGTAAATGCAGAATTAAATTATTTTCATTGCTGACTAAAAATAGATTTATGTTTTGCCTGTTGTTAATCAGTCAAGGGTATTACGTAACGGTTATCTTTTAGCTGAAGATGCTGTGCGTTTAAGATATGAATCAACAAATGAACATTGCATTATACACATATCATACTTGGTTTCAAAAAAACAACAGCAACAAATTCTAGAAATGTTATAGTTTTTAGTAATTTGATCGGATTTTATGACCCTCGCCGTACTATTAAAATTTTTATTATGTCTGTAATATGTAAAATCCATTTTTCGATACCTTTAATTATTTGCTACGTCCAGTAGTTTCGTCCGAGCGTTGTCTGTCAGTCACTTAGTAATGGAAGAAATTTGATATATTTACGCTATTGTGCGATTGGCGCTTTTAAATATAATAAAACATTTTACTAATGTAACTTTATTATATATATATATATATATATAATGAAGATTAGTGACGGGACTGGAGAAGTGTGTTGCGGTCGTAAGATTACTAATGAAGTCGTAATTTGTGGTTCACGATACCATCTCTTTGCTTTACGCTGTGGTTTTATACTCTAAACTCAGCAAAAGGAGAGGCTCCAGAGATTATAATGAAAAAAATGGATTCATCTTAGATTAACTTTCGTGTAAATATAGTAAAATAATATAAATCAATAATATCAAGGAAAACAGTGGATAGAAGCTTTTAGATTAATTCCCAGACCGGTACTTACTATTTACAGATGATTCTTCTTGATATTAATTAATGTCTTATAATTAATAATTGAAACATTTTTAGTTACGAACTTGCCGTTATAATTAATATTATTAGCCCCCATTGACGCGTAAACATGCGTTGCCTTAGCAACTTGTATATCTTTTTATACAGACGTGTATGTCAAGTATATGGTAGTGTGTGGTTACATTTTCTTTTTTTATATTATGG
Organism: Podotricha telesiphe; assembly: GCA_038994665.1. NCBI lineage: Eukaryota > Metazoa > Arthropoda > Insecta > Lepidoptera > Nymphalidae > Podotricha > Podotricha telesiphe. The sequence goes on along the minus strand of JAOYRR010000431.1, from coordinate 257,689 downwards.
CAGTGTTCGTGAATTATTATTAAAAATGGTAACATTCTGCACTTCTTCTCCACTTTAGCTTTAATTTTGACAAATTTCATACATATATTTAAGTGTATAGAAAAATAAAACATATTGTAAATTAGTATAAGTCAAAGCGGCAAGGCAAGCCGGCAAGGATGCCTTCTCGTAGTAAAAGTAATGAAGATTGTGGTCTATTAATAATTACAGCTTGATGCTCTTTCGATCGTAGTGAGCGAGAACCTAGTGTCAGGAACACCCACATTCACATGAAATCCAGACATTGCTTATTGAGTGGCGGAACTCAACCCTAAGCTATGTTTTACCAGGGGAGGAAGTGATAATAATATATAATAATATTAATTTTAATATTTTCAAATAAAAAATCATACAAAATCACTAAAACTTTGCTTACGAGAAAAAAATCAATATATCTCGAGAACGGTTTTTATCAAAATATGTATTACTAATGTCACCTTCCGAGCTGAAAATAGAGCGAGACGCTATTATTAGACCTCGTAAGTGCGAGCGAGACGGATGTACACATTTAACGCGAACGTGGGGGCGTGTTATGATTAAAAGTGAATTTTATTTGAAAGAATTATAATATATATTTTGTAATGGTATCTGTATGTATAATTTTTTAAACTTGTTTACAAAGTAAATATGCATAATTATGATAATCTTGTATAGATATTTTGTTAGTTTTAAAAATACGTACGTAAGTACGTATTACTTTTTTTTAATCTAATTACAAATTTCATTAAAAATATATACAATTGAGTGAGTTTTTTGATTAAAATCTCGCAGATCTAAGATATTGTAATACTTCCTAAGTATAACAATCGTAAACAATGTCTTCCATATATGTCAATTAGAATCCCAAATATATGCTTTAACATAATTACGCAAATAGACTAAATTAAAATAACAAATTAAATCTCATTGAAAAAACAATCGTGTGGTGAAAAAAAAAACTTCGATAAGCGGTATCATGTGAAATGGCCCGGCGCGCGCGCAATATTCAAAATGGCGGCGAGTATGTGGGTCACGGCGATCTCGGCTGCCTACTTACAAATTTCCAACCGAATTTTAATATTTATGTTGGATTATTTGCTTTTATTTAAGTTTTATTATTTATAATACATATATATTAATTTATGTAACTTGTTTTTATAAGCTTTATGTTAAACAAACTGTTAGTGGAGAACGGAGTGTCTGAATTAAGAAAATGCGTTAAAGTAGAAAAAAAAATTTGTAATTAGTATATGAAATATGTAATATTAATTTATAAAAATGTAACTCTTCCTAGTTCTAACAACAATTTGATTAGTTTAATAGATGAATTAAAATAATACAAGTTTAAAGTCTTTATTTTATTGCTTGATCAGTTGTAACAGGATATTGCCGACAAACTTATTATGGTGATCTTATCATAACCTCCATACCGAACTCTAATAATGGTGAGTCATGGCTTTCGACAAAATATCCGTGCCATAAGTTACAAAAAGGTACTAATAATTGTACACGTATATATATGTATATAATGAAAAATTAATTACTTTTATATTTGTCCGCAAAAAACCTTCGACATTCTAAAATTATGGAAAAAAACGAAATGAAATTAGCTAATTGTATTGTATTATGATTTCTAAATCATATGAAATTCCCAAGTCCTTTCACAGGAAAACTCAAGAAGCGGAAAATTTAAAGCAATTTGTCAAATTGATCGACTTGCTTCGCTTTCCCTTCCCATATTGAGAGTTGTAAAATAATAAGATTGCTTTAATATGATCTTTATATATCAAATTAGTATTTCTATGTATTCTAATAGAGTAGTTATTGCGTTGTCTTCGAATTCCAGAAAGATATTCAAGAGTTCATTACTATGAAATAAACCAAAAACCTGTTTCAGTACTCTGTAACAAGTATTTTTCTTGTATTTCAAACATTTAATATTTCTTTGTAGGCTTTTATTAATAAAAACAAATATTTAAAGCTAGCAGTGTGCTGCTCTAGTTCTCTTTTTTTTTCACAAGGACAAAATTAAAGTAATTAATGTAAGTAAACTAATAAACTTGTGTGAGATTAGTCAGTCCTCCAGAGGCTGTTCAATTCCGTCATACTCGAAGGCTAAACGCCGCAAGCATGGACTGGAAGTGAGGTTTGTTCTGTTTTTCAAAAACGGTGATAAAACGCTCTTGAAGAATTATAGGCCAATCTCGCTGCTAAGCCGTGTCTATAAGTGGTTTTCGAGAGTCATTAGGAATCGTCTCACCGGCAGGTCTGACGACTTCCAACCTCCCGAACCAGTTGGATTCCAAAAAGGCTACAGTACCATAGACCACATTCATACGCTGCGGCAAATTATACAGAAGTTTGAAGAGTATAATATGCCACTTTGCTTGGCGTTCGTGGATTATGAGAAGGCCTTCGCGTCCAAAATTACCTCAGTGTATCAAAAGTCTATGACCAGTGTGTGTTGTAAGTATTGACTTACGGGAGCGAGACATGGTCGCTAACTATGTGTCTTATTAGAAGGCTCAAGGTCACTGAGCGGGCAATGGAGAGAGCAATGCTTGGTATTTCCCTACGTGATAAAACCAGAAGTGATAACATCCGTGGGCGAACAAAGGTAACCGACATTGCTCGAAGGATTGCCCAGCTGAAGTGGCAGTGGGCGGGTCACATAGCCAGGAGAACCGATGGCCGTTGGGGCCGTAGGGTTCTGAAATGGCGACCACGAACCGGACGACGCTCAGTGGCCAAGCCCTCTATCAGGTGGACCGACGATCCGCCATTATAACTGCCACTACGTTAGTTTTAAAACAACACAATTGCATGTCCTGCAGAGTGCATATATTATTAAGGCTTCTTTCTAATTGTATACGTGAAGGTTGTTGGTTCGATTCCCACTCAGGGAAATTATTATATTTAAATTATCTTCATTTCTCCGTTCTGGTAACAACACAAAGCGCCGCGTTGAGTCCCGCCACTAAACACTCAATATCTCGAATACAGGTGGAAAATGGAGAACGGAATGTTTTGACTCTAGGTTCTGCGGGAAAACGCAAAAAAAAATACAAAAAGTTACCCATAAGTTCGTAGTGAATTAAAAAAATTATATACGGACACACCATTCTCCAATTTGCTGTCAATTTAAAGACGTTGCATTAGTGTTACAAAACAACGCTACACTTTGTCTTGTCAGATTGGAAAAAAATAAAATAATTTAAATATAATTCCCAATGAAGAAATTGAACCTTCATTACTATATTCTAGTAATATAATAACAGTAGGAAAACTTTACTATAGTACAATTTTTTGCAGACATGACTCTTGCACGTGCCGCCATTGTAATTTGAAAATATTGTGTAAACATATTATAGCCTACTTTACCCATTAGTTACATAACCTGAGCTGATATTATATTCTTTGTACATATTGTATATTATTTTTTCAAGAATTATACATTTTATTTATACACTTAGTATAATAGCCAAATTATTGCTTATATGGTTTTTATATTTTATATGATAACAAACTATACAAATTGTATTATTTCCTAATCACATGCTATTGAAATTTGATGTAATATTTTTTAACTAATAACTTAACTGTCAGTTAACGTTTCAGTGCAATGTTAAGCTTTTAAAACATTCAATAGTTTTAAGTGATATAAAACTAACGTGATACCACAATATATACGAAAATTGTTCCTTTAAGTAACTAGGTACTTTGGACTTTTGACTCCAAATCTTTTTTATTTTTTTAACATTTAACGTTAGTTTTAAGTTAAGTATTGTATAAAAATCTTCTTTCTTTCCTTCTTTCTTTCTTTCTGTCTTTCTTTATAACAGGATTTATAGTAGTGTTTTCGTTAAAACAACTCGCTACGCATGAAATGTATGAGTGAAAGTAACTTGAATTTGCTAAATTGACTTTTACTTTTATGCGCCTGCCCGAATTATTGAACTACTTACCTTAAAGAGCCTTTCCATGCATATTCACAATAGTGTTTGTAAGAAAAAATATATAGCATTGTAAATTTTTATATTACAATACGTAGGTATATTTATATTGAAACTATCGACCCACTCGCGGCTTCGCCCGCGTGAACTATATATATATATAGCTGTTTGTTTTAGGCGGCATTTTCGTAAAACAATTACATTCCTGGAAAAACTATAAAAAATGGGAGAAAAAAGTAGCTTATGTTCATCCCTGGACCCTCAAGTATCTCTATATAAAATTTCATCACAATCGGTTCAATGGCTTGGCCGTGATGACGTCACATACAGACAGACTGACAGAGTTACTTTCGCATTTACAAAATTAGTATGGATTTATCCTTATAAGGTTATTTTCACTTGGTAAATAAAGACCTAAATGGCAAATGTGTATTTTGTCGCGTAATGTAAAATTTGAAAAAGGACTTATAGGACGAATCAACACGCTTTAATATTATTTATATATAGTTAATATTTAATGTATGACAGGTATCATTATCATTACATAATTACGTGAATTAAAATCCCCCTTTACAAAAATATAAGACTAGAGAGCGATAGATGCGACTATGAATATTTGCTAAGTTAATTGTGTACATGAAAAAAGAGTGCATAAAAACTTATATACCTAAAAAAGACATATTTACAAAACGTATAAAAATTTGACCGTAGCGGGATTTGAACCCGCGCCTCTTGAAAATCGTTCAAGTACTTGAACGTTTTTATAACGGAAATATTATAACGAAAATATGTCTTTTCAATTTCCTTAGTGTGGGAATAACACTTTAAAAAATATTAAAAAAATATACTTATATACCTACTTATACGTGGCTAAGGCAACGCTAATTTCTTGTTAAATTAGTTCAACTTGAATACCTACTACAAATAAATATTTCACATTCATCCATACATCAGCGTGTTGCGTTATAAAAATTTCGCCGTCATTCAAGCAAAATATAAGGGGTAAAATAGAGCGCTTTAGAAGCCTTCCCAGCTTTTATTTTATCGCTTCTGATCGACGTGAGTTCGGTTCCTGCTCAGCGTATAATGTTGATATTTAGGATATTTTTAATTTACAGTCTGGTTATACAAAGTGTGGTTTGGATATCAGAACTTAAAACACTACGTCTCTTATAAAGAAGCAGAATGTTGAGATCGGTGTCATTTATATGTAGGCTTTTTATTCAAGACTAGATGGTGCCTGCGTCTTTGCTCGCGTACAATATTTCTTTAGTTTGCCGCCGATGAACTAGTAAGTCAGTAAATCAGCACAACCCATGTTATAAGTATAGATTGTTCTTAAGATAAATTTTGTGAATCTTAATTATATTCGCTTGGATTTAGCTCTGCATTATTGTATTCTCTAAACGTACAACAAATTCCATTCAACAAGTGAAAGCCAGCCAAATAATTCATTTAACAGAGCGGAACAAGAAAACCTCCTTTTCCTTTGATGGACATACAGATGTACCTCTGATGTTTAAAACTTAATACTGCATTTTTTTATCACTAGCATTTCGTCCAATTTCCTTTCGAATTCGAGATTGCATGTAGAGTGGCGGAACTGAACTCCGCGCATTATTGTATTGAAATTATACTTATTTTTATACTGTAAGTATCTACTATAAATAATGTATTACAATTTGCCAAGTAAAATATTATTTTATTCAGTTTATTGTTGAGTGTCTACACAAATTAGGCGTTAACAATGGCCGTCAATATTCATTTGTTACAAATTTTATTGCATTATATCTTATTGGGCGCCTTTGTAAGTCAAAGAGAATTTATTTTTGTTACTTTACTAAAGCTAACTTTACTTAAGTTTAACCTTATTTAAGTTTTTAAGCTAAAACACAAGTTATCAACTTATATTACATTTTTTTTTAAAACTATGAATAGCTTAGCTTAGCCAATTATATATGAAAAAAGCAACTGATCGGTTTCATGCTAGCTCTTCTCAGCCAACTGGCTTTCGAGTCACTGGTAGCATCCGGTAGGACTGGCAATACTGACATTTTTATTTAAATCGCCGATTACAAAGATATTGTAATAAATAGCCTATTTGAATAACGAATATTCTTATTTTAATCAGTTGAAATGTACCGAAGGTAATGAAAGGTATGGAAGAATATGTCCTCCACAAAATGCGCAAAATATATAAACCTTTCGTTTATCAAATTGATAAGCAATGCACACAATAGAAAAGCTGATATTACTTTTAAATTTGATGGTTTTCTAAAAAAGAATTAAATAAATCAGCTTTAACATAATACGAATTGTTTCCCGGATACATAATTAATTTGAAACCAAACATCCCTTAGCTATTTTGGACAGCTTCATATAGTAATCGTTAATTACATTTATATGCGCTTTCACTCACTTGCTTATCGCGGAATTTATACAACAAATCACAGAGGAGAATAAAATCTCTCCACTCTCCATATGGAATATTGAAAGAACTAGCACACTTTTTCTTTTTTCACAATTTTGCATACAAAAAAGTTATTTGAACTTGTAGCTGCATAACTACTGACAGTGTCAATAACATAGGTCGACTACGTGATATTAGTAACAAATATGATACTTGAAAATGTATACGTTTTTATAATATGTCACAGATAATATTTGACACTGATGTTCTTGTACGGGCAAAACAATTTGATTATGACCATAGATTGTTCTATAAATAAAATTTATTTTCGCATCATCCGTGCGCTCTCTGGCGAAGTCGCGCGCGGAATGAGGTCAACGTGTTCCAATTTTGAATTTCAGTCCGATAGGTACTTTCACTGACATTTCATTTTTTTTTATAGCTATCTATTGTGCTAAGGATATCTTTTTGCAGCCAGTTCTAGTAAATAATTTCTTTGATTGGTCGCTGTGTTACTTTCATTGGAACGCTTAGAGCTTGGCTATGAGATACCGTGCATTAAACCTGCTTTGTTTTCTCTTTATGTAACGTATTTTAATTTAATACCCTGTTGTGCTCCTTATGGTTTCCGATTGTGAGCCAAGAAATTGATATTGATTTATTTAGGTTAGTTATTCGTACTTAAAAAAAACAACAACAACTTTTTGTACTTTAGTCTATTATTTTTATAGAAAAGTAACCGAAAACACATATATACAAAAGCCATCGTAGCACAGTGGTACATTGTTTGGCTTGAGTTTGGATTCGATTGGTTGTGGCTGGCTCTGACTAGCTTGATATACAGGAAAAAGCGGGAAGCTGAAAGAAAACGTATTCCCAATAAAAGTTTCAGTTACAAAAAAACATCAAAAACAAGTATTTATTTGTATCCATCTGAGCCTTTGTTTTATTTTTTCATAGCAATCATACAGTCCATGTTTTCGCAATCCAGATGATAACTCGCTTCGTATCCAATTATAAATAGAGCATTAACCGTTACACGGCACACATACCGTCTCATTCTCACTTATTTATTACATATGGTAAGGAAAGAGATAGCATTTCCCATATGAGGACAGCAGTTTTCCATTAGGATTTCCTCTAGCCCAAGTTTTTGATGGTACTATAATTTTTTATACATTTTTTTGTTAATTAAAATTGTTGTCAGATCGTGTTAGTGTTAGTATATTTATTTATTAAATACTGGCAAACTTTTTTAAAGCTGTTTTTAAACGTCTCTCTTTTTACAGCTATTATGACTGACCATCCGTCAGTCATAATATTATGATAAAATTGCAAAAGACCACTTAAAAAGATAAAGTTAAATTGAGATATCTTTATTGTTTATTACACACTATAATTGACTTTTTAAACTGTAAATATTTTATATAATATAATTCATTTATTATTACGCCACAATTTATTGTATATTTTTACTATTTTGTACGCCAGTCTACCGCATCATGTAATTGCAACTGCAACTGTTGAAACTGTAGTTGACTTCAATAGTTGTTGGTTCGATTCTTACTTGCAGACATTAGGCGTTCTTTTGTTTAAAATTGAGACAAAGATACTTACTTCTTCCTACCTTTCCTAACTTCATTCAAGCGGAATTAAGAATGAAGTGACTTGTCACAACTTTTTAAAACCTTTTAAAGAAAATTGTACGAGTTCAACAGTAAATACAATTTGGTTAAATTTTTATAGCTATCGGTAATAAATAAAAGATCCATAAAAATGTACAGATATATTATTAAAAGTGTGAAAACGTATAAAAATTTGAACGCAGCGGGATTTGAAGCCAAATATAGGCAAACAACAAATATAAGTTGTAATAAGCGTATAAGAATTTCGACGTAACTGGATGTAGGACGCATGGCTTAGCGGTGAGAGCGCTTGAACGGTTTTCAAGAGACGCGGGTTCAAATCCCGCTACGTTCAAATTTTTATACGCTTCCTAAATATGTCTTTCTTAATGTACAGATACAGTTTTAATTATTGCACTCATTAAATTCGCAGTCGTAAGACGGATTTATATCGAGCTTCCACCAAATGTATATTTATAGTTTGAATATCACAACCTCGACGTATTTTGGCAGTTTTGTGTTAAACTTTTGATTTATTTTATTATATTTTTTTCTTTGTTTAGTATATAGTATTTTTTTCTCATCTTCAACTTGTATGTCGCTTAGCTAGTGTAGGCAGGAAAAGAGTCTAGACTCTCCGCTTTCATCTTATCAGAGCAGGGAAATGAAAATAATTTAAATATAATCGACCGAATAGGGATCGAACCCACAACTATCGTGTGTACGGTCAGACGGTGACCTGGCACAATGGCATGGAACTTAACCTAAGAACAGTACAATCTATTAGGAAATGATAACACATATCATAAATAGACGACGACCTTAAACTGTTTATTTTATATTAAAAAGTTTGTGTAAATATGAAATTAACGTAGAGGACAATTGTATTTGCAAGACAAATTAATTATTAACTAAGTAACTTTTCGTTTGTGTTAACCGCAAAAAGTGACTGTTCAAATCAATATAGAACATTGCGTGTTTTGTAGACTTATCAATTATAAAATTATATGTAAGTGATAAATAGACAAAGTAAGGCTAAAAATATTTGTATATATATATAAATAAATATATAGCGGCTATTATCATTTCCAATTAAATTATAGTATATACATTTCTTTAAATGGATTATTTTGCCTCTTGGTAAATGTATCCGAGTTCGTTTTAAATTTTTATGTTTTTATATTTGAAATAAAAAAATAATACCTTCTTTGCATACTACGGTTGGCGATAGATTTCAAATTTGGAGCTTGCCCCCCTGTTTTATAGGTTATGTCACAAGTGGAGCCTGAAGTTAACTAAACTATTATTTTATTTTATTTGACTTTTGTATTGCAGAGCAAACTGCGCTTTCGAATCTTATTTCGATATAAGACTAAAATTTTTTAACCATGCAATTTTACCAAGAATATTGAGATATTACTATATTCTTGTATATAATGTTAATCCATTATTAAACTGGAAGCCAGTCGTAAATTTAAATCAAGTTTTTTGTTGTCAAAATAGAAGCTTCTCTTTGTTCGTACCAATCTGGACTAAAGCCAAGATTATACAAGATTTTAAAATCATTTTTGGTATCTATATTGAAACTCTATTTGTGTAAAATAAATTGTATTATATTAATTACAATATAATAATAGTATTTTCATGAAAATTAATAAAGAAATATAGAATATCAGCTTCCATTGTATCAATTGTATAATTTTTTAGCTTACAGCCTATTTTTAAAAGTGACCGTTAAATTGCGTGTTGGGTAACGAATCCCGAATAATCGTATCATGAGACTACAATACTATGCCATACTATATATATATTTTTTTTTTTGATAACATATTTCGTACATACGTTGAAAAAGCGTTTGCTTTTCTTAAACATTTAAACATTCCTATCATATGAATTGAATGTACCAAAATATTTGCATGAAAAATAAACCTATATGTATAGAACTAGTTTGATCCCGTCCGCCCGTAACATAGCGGTGCAGTGTAATAAGTTTCGCCGTAACGGATGACACAAGATTACGGTACCAGGCCCACCTTTCAAACTCACGCGCAGATCGGCCAACTTCGCTTATCTTACACGTTCTTTTTTTTTAATTTCAACTCTATTCAGTACGCTGTACAGTATATTTTCCTTTGTTTTACCTTTCTGTATCTATAAAACTGTTTAAGCGATGTGGCAATTTTGAACTCTAAGCCCACAGTTGTTAAGTTCATTTAACAATATATTTACATACTATAAAAATATAATGTACTGTAAATTCAACGTATCTATGTGTATATCATTTTGACGTTGCTACAATTTCTCTAGCATTTTAATTAGACGAAAGGAGATATCGACTCAGTCTCGTTCTGTTATAGTTGAGTTTAGATTGTCTTCACAATTATACGACATACCGTAATGCTACATATCGCTCAATGGAAGGTCAGAACGAGTTCCGAACTTAGCAACGTGTGCGTGGATTTATGCTAATATAATAAACATATATAGGTGTTATTTAAGTCGGAAGTCGGTTTTATTTTATTTCTTATATAGAAACAAGTAGTTTATTTTTATAAAGTATTGCCGCTCGTAGTGAAACTAAATGATTAGGCTCGTTGATATTTAAAAAAAAATATTCTGATAATATACGTTAAAATTTGAAATTTCTAGTAAAACTCTTTATTAGATGAACATAAATGTTTTTTTTAGTAAGTATTATATCAGTATTGTTAGGCGTTTGCAAGTTGTAAGTCTTGTATATAACGATCCGCGATCTCGCGTGTACCGTTGCAGTGAAAGTTCCCGCAAAAGTGAAACGTTGGCGCAACTCGGTAAAAAAATCACGATCGAAATGTGAGAGGTTATAAACTTTTCAAGTTTTTTTTTTTCGTATTTTATTAAATAAGATATTCTTTATATATAACGCATTATATTAATAGACGAAGGGATTACTTTGGATCCTTTTTATCGAAATGCAGACGCAGTATGAAATTTGGCATAGTTAAAGTTTATATGCAGAGGAAGTGTAGAAAGCAAATACACTATTTATTATAATGTATTAGAAACACATTAAATTAATGAAATAAAGATTTGACATATACCTACTTTAGTATAAACTGACATAAACGTTGCTAAGGTAACGGATATTTTATACGTCAACGGCCATCATAAATTTTATCACGCCTTTAGTTTTTTACAAAGAAATAATTAAAATTAATATCGCGAACTATTCTCGACTTGGTTTATTATATTTGCAATTACCTTGGAATTTATTAAACTTAGGCGAATATTTTGCAATTGCAATGTTTCTGAGTAATTTTTGATTATTCACTCCCTATAGGTCAACTTTATCGAATTTAATATTGCATACTCACAAAAACTCACATTGATCTTAAAGATATGTGTAAAAACAATTGTATACACGTGACCTTACGGTACAATGGATTGATATGTATAAGTTTCTAGAAACACCTTATATTATAAACACACGGTACTTGGATAGAATTCTTACAACTTACGGAAATCGTATCGTATGGCTTTGGCATTTTTTATACAACTTACTTTAGTATCTTATATAGGTAGATAGGGTGGTAGTTAGATGGAAGTAAAACATTTTTAGAAAACGTATAAAAATTTATACGCAGCGGGATTCGAACCCGCGCCTCTTGGAAACCGTCCGCGTCGTTTGATTAACAACTTTTAAAAATGTAAAAAATAGACGGAGGTAGTTTTGAAACAATGAGTTCTTCGCTTGCCGCCTAATTTCGAAATATTGAGTGTTTAGTGTTGCCAGAGCGGGGACCACATATTAAAATGAATATAATCTCTGCAGAATCAGAATTCCTCCAGATATGGATCAAACTACCACAAATTGTGTTTATATATTGGGATATAACATATATATATATATATATATATATGGCTTTATATTTACACCACCCACATTCTTATATTTTTTTACAACTCCTAACACAAAAGTTGTCTGGAAAAAATCGATAATATACCGCCTTTTGTATTTCACATTTGTAATTATTATCGTTTTGTGTTTTTTTTAGCTATTAATTTTCAGACAGACCGCTGTTTTACTGTCCCACGATAACCTGTCAAGGTGTATTAGTTGTGCATATTATCAGTAGATATTAATTATAAGAAATATTGTGATTGACAAGTTGTTTTACGAAGTACCAATTTTAAATAGAAATCTAAAAAATCAATATATTTTAATTTACTACGGTCGCTTGAAAGTCTTAAGAAAACTGTGATTGAAGCGAATGGAGTGAAAGCGAGGTACAATTTGTTTTTGTTGTTAATAAACTGACTGATGTTTCGAATAATTAAGCTTTTTCTCAGTATTGGCTAAGGCTATGAATTATGTTCCATAGCTACGACATCTTGTAAACACATGATTAATTTCATTATAAACTTCACTTCATATTATTGTAGGCGAATGTGGCGCAATGGTCAGCTCCTAATTGTAAATTGCAATGGGTTGTGATTGTCCTCTACTCGGAGGTATGATTCTATTGAAATCATTTCAATTTTTCCACTCTGGTAATACAAAGTGTGGCGTTAAATTCTACCATTCTATACTCAATGTCTTGATTTCGGGCTGAAAATAGAGATTGTCTTGACTCCAGGTTCTCCTTTACTATCCAGCTATGATGGAAGAAGCGCAAAACTATTGAACACCGTTGTGGCGCAGTGGTTGATTGTACACGATGGTTGTAGATACTAAATTTCAATTACGTTTTTAGAAACGCTTATATTTTTGGAAACGTTTTGATAAGACAAAGTGCTGTGTTAGGTTTCATCACTTAGTAATGTTGCTGTTTGGGCGGATATAAACCAATCTATATATTCTCATTATATCAATTCATTATAAATATATATTTTGCTTACATAACGTGTATATTCAAGTCTTCAATATACGTTCAAAACAATCCACCCGTCTGCTAGTGACATGAGAATGTCAATACATATGTATTATACGTTATGTTATTTGCATGGTCCATAGTGGCGCAGTGGTACAGCTTTCTGACTGTTAACGCAGCTTGTGAGTCCGATCCCTGTTCGCGGGTATTGATTATATTTAAATTATTTTAACGTTCAGTTTTGCTACTTTACACTCTGTCTCGAATTTGGGTGAAAAGTATGGGGTGGAGTGTTTTGAGTCTAGATTCTCTGTGCCTATTCGTAAAACAGCTATTGAGAGAATTTGAAAAAAAAAAAAGATTATTATATATAATGTTCGTCTATATAAATATAATACTATATATTTATAATATTATATTTTTTAACAAAACTACTTACGTTTATTGTAACGTAAATGTTTAAACAAAACGTTTAAAACTATACGAACTGTAGTTATATATATATATATATATGATATATTGCGAACATAATACATGAACAACATACACGTATCTTAGTTACTGCGATCATTTTCCATGGAAACAGCTGATCAATGTCGCTGTTTATTTATATCGAAGGCTCTGTCAAATTAGTGGTTAGGTTAGGTTAGGTTAGGTGGCTTTCTCAAGCTAACGTTGTGGGTTGATTCTCGTTGCTTTAAAGAGTTTAGTATCGTGTCAATACTTTTCTCGTCTGTTCAGTAAATATAATGTAAAGACGGAAATATTTTTTTTTCTAATTTTGCTCTTTATTACCTATACAGACTTATATAAGGAAAAATGTGATACCTCTCTCAATAACTCGTGTACTAAGCGTAAATTGCCTTTTCATTTAAATGTTAATTAGCACAGTAAAGTTTTAAAACGTCTAGTCTTGATCTAGATTGTCATAGATAAGAAAAGGGTATTTAGTGCGTCATTTCCATTGATTTCTTTCTAAGTAAAGTCACTGTAAATCAAACGATACAAATATACTCTTGTGTACTTCATATAACTGTATCCAATCATAATTTGGCTATTGACAATACTAGTCTACTGAGCGTCGCCTGCGTAAACTATATGACTAAACTATTTCATATTTTCGCCAGCTTGCGGTTCTCACTTGAAACAACAAACTTTGTTCAAATATATAATTTAAATGGTTGTAACTATTTTATTTAAGAACCGATTGAAATGAAATAAACACAAAATGTCAAGGAAAGTTTTAATTGGTTTAGCCGTTTCCCGAGACTAGCGTGCACAAATGCACAGACAAACAGAAAAGTTTTTTGGTTTCTATTATATTGATAAATGCCCCCAATAATATATATTTTTATATATCTTCCTTGTACAGACGACGACCAGTTACATTTTTTTATTTGTAAAGATATAAGTATAGCTATAGATGTATTATTATAATAAATGTCAATAAAAACTTTGCATTCCTTCTTATGAACGTATGTATTTCATAAAATGTAACTTTAAGTATGTCAAATTTAACATGTTAGTAGTTTTCATAGAGTAAGGATCCAAGATTTTTTGTTCGCATATTGATATAGTAATGCAAAACTTGTATAAATTTTATTATTTCAAACATAATAAAAAACAATTCAGACTTTTAAATAATAATGATACTAGCAAAACTCAAAGAAATCTATAATTAAATTTATTTTGACCCGCGCCTACGATTGACCTTTTCATGATGAACTTGATATTAGGACAAATGCAAAATATGTAAAAAAAGAATACGTGTAATTTTACCATCTGAGTAATATTTGTTTAGTAAATTACACACTTTTTATTTAGTTTAAATTATGAAACTGAGTTCTAGAACTATCTTCATTGTTCAATTACTCTCTCTTGTCTAATAAGACTTAGTAATCGTTTAGATATATATATATATAAAATAAAAAATAACTATAGAATGTATACTATGAAAGATGTAATAAGAAATATATTTCAATATATAATTGGTTGATATGGCAAGGGTCATAAAGACACGTAAACAAAGTCACAGGCGTACAATTATAGTGTTATGTGAGTTGTAATTAAAAAGATATCTTTTGAAAAAAAACAGCTCAACGCTTTTTCCTGCATAGCAAGGTAGACCAGTCTGAGAGAACCTAGTGTCAAGACACTCCGTCTGCCACTTATCGCGCGAAATCGAGACACTGCGTGTGTCAGTGGCGGAACTCAACAGTCAAAGTTATGTTTGGGTATCAAATCGGAGAAATCTTTAAAGCTACATCGATTTCTTTCTTTCTTCATTATTTGTTCAACCGCGTGGGTTCTACAAAAGATTTACACCAGAAACGGCATCTGTTATATGTAAATGATATAATATGACTTATTTGAACGTATTTTGGAAACTACAATATTTCCTACATTTGCCGTCCAATGTGTGTACCCAAAAATAAATGAAAAACACAAGCTAACATTGTCACCGCTGCAGACGGCTCGCAATTTCAGCGATATAAATAGATACGCGTTCTTTCGGCCGCTCGCTTCGTTACTTTTATACTGTTGTAGTATTATTTTATTGACCATTATAACATATTGCATATGTGCATTTCCACGGTCATGTTAGTTTTTGTAATGCTATATATATATCTTTATTATATTAATACATAAATGACTTTAGACATGTTTTTCCACTCGGAAGAATGATTATATTTTAAATGTATTCATTTCTTAGTTTTGGGGTGCCTAAGACGTCCAAGTCAAGTTCCCCCATTCATAACACAATGTCTCATGATTTCTGGCGGAAAGTGGGGAAAGGAGTGTCTCGACACTGGGTCCTCTCTCACCACCCTGCTATGCAGGAAAAGGTGAATACCTAAAAAAAAAACGAAAATTATAGGCGAACGGAAGGGTGTGAAACTTGGCTTACATATAGTTTATATAAAGAAAGAATGCAGATATTAAATATTATTCAATACTAAAATAACACACCAGCATATATTTGACATACACTTCAGTATAAGTTGAAATACGCGTTGCCAAGGCAACGCGTGCGCTACGCGTCAACTAATACAGGCTTATTCTCGCAATATTCTTGCATATATTAAAAACTACATAAGTAACGTCTTCGTGGCCATAGTAATATTGTCTTTAAATAAACAATAGCGGATTACGTTAAGTTAGTAGAAGTTTCAATTTTACTGTATTTTTTTTTACGACTTATCGTATAGTCATTTATTCTTGATGGTGAGGCTTTTTAACACGTGAAGCGATTAAATACATGGCACGTTTTTATATATACATACATATATATACATACGTAGAAGGCTAGTATAAAATAGCAGCTTCACGCTTTGTGTTGCATATCAGGGGGTAGGCAGTGAGAATCTAGTGTCAACGTTGAGTATAGTCTCTCAACACTACGGATTGTCTTGACACTAGTTTATCACTATCTCCCATGACTTGCGGGGAAAAGCGTGAAGCTAATAATAACCTACAACATATTAGTAAAAATGATAAATGAGTTCTTAGTATTAATTTCTATACAAGACATTTGCAAAAGTCCTATAATAAAATCCTATATACCACACATTTGAAGTTCTGTCAAAGATATTGTTTCTTTTTTTTACGTGATTTGTCTAACTTAGTAGATAAGCTCTGGGCACACATTCGTAAATAATTTACTTGCACAATTTACTTTAATTGAATAATATAAAAACTCTTCTATTTTTATTTGTAACACGTTTGACAGCTAGTGTTCTCTTGCTAGTCGCATCGTAGGCTATATTGACGTTCAAGGCCTTCATGTAGTTACTATGTTGATTGCTTGTTATTTTGAAATATAATACTATTGATCGTTTCTAATGTCAACTTTGAACTTAATGTAGTATTTTTTATCTATTAACGATACGGTACTTGTCAATTGTGAGATGTATGGAAATTTCATATATATATATATTTACATACTTTTTTTATATTTTTGTATATATATGTAATGGGCACGTGTTGCATGGGTATGAAATTATATCTAGAATAGAAATCTATTTTCATTTTTCGTTTTATCAACTCAGTATTTTATTTCTTTTTTATTATCTGCTTATAGAAAGCGCGGTGTTAAGTTAATATATTTATATGGCCGTTAAGTTGATAACAGAGTAAAACTGTCGCCAGATTCTCTCTACAAAATGAGAGAGTTGCGGTTTTTACGTAACAAAAAAAAACAACAAACAATTCAGAGCTGAAACTGAAATCCAAACAAAAATTGAATCTTTAGTTTAAAACCGTTACATTACAAGCGTTTGTGTTTTCTAAGAATTTGTATTACACACGAATAAAAGCAAAAGTAAATTCATTACCGCAATAATTTCACCAGATTATTTACCATTGTTTCACTGACGCCGTCTAAACCCAACTCTATCTTTTATATATAAAGTCTGTATTAGTTTATGAAAAAGGTGAAATACATTGATTTCATCTAAAATGGATCTTATGTCAACGTTACAAAGTCCACTTCTATATATTGCGTCAGCATACATAAACGTGCCAGCGAGGCCGTGGAACGGGGTCAGTAGGGCGGGCAAGTGGCAACTAACCGGTCGGTCAGCCCTGAACTTGGTTTGGGTTTGACGTTATGTCATTTCAGCGCATTACAATGCAATATTTTGGTATTGTGAAAACGGGACGACCTTTTTTGTTTTTTTTTTTTTAATATGTACGTATTGGTCACACCTAGCGTAGCTTAGCTTATTCCTTCAATAGTTTAGTAGCTAAATGTTTTTTTTTCTTTATATGTGAGCGTCTTATAGTTCAGATAAATCTGAATCATCACCAAGGCTTAATCGTTAGGAAGTAGGGAATTTTTTTCTTTATATATGAGTGTCTTATAGCTATAGGCTTAAGTATGCAATATTTGGTATTGTGAAAACGGGACGACCTTTTATATTTTTTTTAATATGTACGTATTGGTCAAGCTTTACGCGTTTGTAACACGCTGTACACGTTTATATGTGAGTGTTTTATAGTTTAGATAAATCTGAATCATTACCAAGGCTTAAGGATACAAATTTCATTAGAAATTGGCGAAACTTAAAGCTAGGCTTCTTACCAGACCAGAGACATAGCAATAGTTTAAATATAATCATCGCTGCCCTGGGGCGGGACTTTGCGTTTACAGTCAGATGCTGTCCCACAGTGCCACGATGACCTCGAACTTGAAATAAAAAAAAAACAAATAGAAGTTCACATTAGTCGTATTCAACTTACTAAGTTTAATTCATTTATTTAACATCTTGATTTATTGTGTGTTAATTGATTTTCAATATCACATAAAGCTTTTACAAATTGAAGCTTTTAAATAACGCTTTATCCATTATATACAGTGCAAGCGGCTTGCATAACGGAATTCACTCCATTGTGTTGGCCAATCGGTTGCGATATCGAAAACTAGTTATCGATGTTCAATGATTATTATTTATATCTAATTCATACTTGTCACGACGTATGGCCTTTTTATTTGATTGGTATTTTTGGGTCACGCACGAGACTTGTATGGAGTGTTATGGAGTATTTAGATTTGTGGAAAGCTTTTTTTTTTTTATAATAAGTGTGCGGTCTGGATTTTTAAAGAACTCGACATTTACAAAATTTTACTATTTTTTTTAATTTAATAACCAGATGAGTAACGTTTACACGAATGACTTTTTTCAATTTTTCTTCAGTTATTACTTCACATTACACATACCAACACTATAATAAATCGATTAAATTTTGTTTTGCCCTCCAGTTAACGCTTTTTCTTACGTAGCGGGATAGTCCGACAGAACCTAATGTCAAGTGACAATTGACTTGATGACATTGCGTGTTGAGCGGCAGAATTTTTACGTTTGTCTTTTTCACCATAGCCGAGTATAATTAAATTATAATTATTCTACCGATTGGGAACCGAACCCCTGAACCGACCAATCGATAAATTACAGCCAGACACTGTCCCGCTGCGTCAAAATTAGTTTTTAATGTAAGTAAGCCAAGAAACGTGTGTTCGTTTAGTCTAACACCGAAATTATTTCTTCTATGAAGATTATATTTAACTTATCACTTATATTCAAGTAAGTAACTCTTAATATATTATAGAGAAAATTACTTTGGCTCCTCTATCTCTTTAGCTTTTATGGAACTTAGAAAGTTGATACTTTCTTAGTAAGTCATAAATCATTATTCTATTAGTTATTACATATTACTTTTTATGTACGAATAAACGTGTTACATTGGCAATAAGTGAATTATTGTATCTCGGTTGTGTTCAAAACGCGGTGTTGAGCTCCGCCACTATAAACGCAATGTCTGGAATTCAATTCGGGCGGAAAGTGGAGAACGGAGTGGCTTGACACTAGGTTAAGTATTTTTTTTATGTATATCTAATTATATTACTTTAAAACAATTGAAAATAACAAATTTAGAAACTAACAAACGAAGGTCTCCAAACATTATCAAGGACTGTATACAGCGTAATTAATTGCTTGGCAACTTGTACAAGTTAAATTGACTTGTGGATATTGTATCGTTTGTATTTGATGGCCTAACTTTGTTAAACAACTATTAAATAGTGTAGTATAGAATAGTAGCTGATGTAAATTTTGTTCTATAGTTTTCTTGTTTTAATGGCGTACCGGGACGGCGTCTGATGTGGAACGCGATTGGTTGTGAGTTCGATGTCCATTCAGAGGAATGAGGAATTAAATTATTTTTTATTTTTAATTTAAATTTTAATTTCAATATAAAAAACAAAAATTAATTAAAATTTTATATATTAAAATTATTTTTATTTCACTGCCAGTGCGGCATTGAGTTCTGTAGCTAAACATGCAATGTCTTGTTTCTCTCTGGCTAATTTGCCTCTATTTTACGAATTGATCGCCTTATGAGAGAGAAAGAGTGAGTGTTTCTATTTTGTCTAATTGAAAAAATATTATGACGACTTTTTGCCTCTATCTATCTATGTACATATTTCACTATTGATCGTTTATTTATCATATAAACATAATACATTGACTATGAATGAGTTGCGCACAAAACCCTAACAGTTTCAAATAGGTAAATAATAAAAAAATATATATATAAATATAAAATACACAAATAAATTTCGTCTCAATAATTATTTCAAATCTTCCATGACGACGAGTTTATGCGAAGGACGTGGTCCTTCCCGTTCACGTGACGGGTGCGAGTGACGGAGGCGACACGTGTCCACGCCACGTTGCTTCAACAAGCTCACCCGGTAGATTTACTGTACATTGTTTATTTATTATTGTTTTATTTATGTTTATATATATATATATATATATATATATCAGTTTAAACTGAAAAAAATTGTACAAGCAAATACATTTTCATAGTTAGATAATTTAAATCTGTCCTATCTAGGCCACGAATTAAGTAAACCGGGCCAGTCGAATCGTTACTAATCATAATTGAAGCCGTTGTTATCGCATGTGCATATCACAAATGAGAACTGAACATATGCCTTTTATTGTAATTTTTTTTTGTTTTTTGTTGTCAAGTATAATCTTAAATATATGAAAAACTCAAGTTTCATTATGTCCGTACAAATTTTTAAGATACAATAGGATATAAAAAGAGGTATCGATATTTCCGTATTTGGCAATTGACATTGTTTTTTTTTTATGTTCAAGTAAATAGTGCGGAGTGGAGCGCGCTCGTTTCTCACAAAACCGAATAGTCAGAAGTGTAATTTATGAAAGTAACTGGCACGTGACTTCCTTTGCCTTTGCTTTGTAACACATTCGAGACATTCGAGATTTTGTTTAATTCATTTCAAGTTAATTGCTGAAATATATAAAATTGTTATATACAATTCATTTTGACAGCACATTGTTTTTGAGGCAATTGTAGCGCAGTGGGACAGCGTCTTGCTGTAAACGCGATTGGTTGTGGGTTCGATCCGAATCCACACTGAGCGTGAAGCTAAAAATAGAAATTAATATTTTATATGAGCAACTGTTGAGTGTTTATATTTAAGAACAGATTGTTATATCACTTAGCTTAAATACATGGATGCGAAAATACAGTTATAAAACAATATATTTTAAAAGTGATCTAAAATTACATTTATATGTAGTACTACTTTCCACTGTACTATACCATTTTTATTTATATTTTTTGAAGCCAACTCCCCACACGAGGGTAAGGCTTATCTAATTATATTAAAAAAAAAAAAAAACATTGAAGTGTATTGCGAAATATTTCTAACGTGCATGTCATTGCTATGTGGGCATTTCGCTTAATGCACTCTTCGCACGGTTCCTTGGCCTACTTTTGTGGAACTAAATGATGGACAATTTTTGTATATTCAAGCCAAGGTCGGTTGCCTAAAATTTTGGTGCTTTTTGTGTTCAACTAAATTGTAGTTTTTTTTTGCAATGATTTTGACCTTACTGTGTTGTGAATTATATAAAAATAACTGTTAACTGTGAAAAATAAATGTGATCAAACGTTAACGACGACGAATTGTTGAGTGTTTATTACAGTGAGTTTTTGAATATTTTGTTAATTGAACATTTTAATATATTTTTATTATATCAAAATGAATAGGTCGAAACAATACGTTTTTTATTTTCTTGGTTTTATATAGAAAGTATCTGATTAGATTTACACTACTTTAGAAACAGACTCCCCACACTTTACTTAAGCAATCAATTTCAAGTCAATTGTAATTATATTTTTTCCCTCAAACGAAATTCAAACCCATAATGATCACACTCAATCAAACGCCGATCTTAAATATTTTTAAGTTAAATCAAACGTCATACCATTGTGTAAATAAAATATAAGTTAGTTTGCATACTTTACGAACTCATTAGCTTATTATCTAACACAAATATAAATATACAAATGTAGGTCTGTATGTGGCCTAAATACAACGCCCCATTTGCTATGCTTGCTCAATAGGTACTCTACCTATTGTTATCAAGGAATTAATTCAATTGTCGCTGTACCGGCTCTATCATAGAAGTCGGTAGTGTCTTTTTACTTATTCTACGTTATAACGTTTTTAATAGATTTAGTTTTGAACTTTTTTTTTTTCAGCTTTAAAAGTTTTTTTTTTATATTATTTTACATTTTGCATTAAATGAGATTCCTTTTAAAATGCAAATTCATATTATTTAGTAATTTACAAATTTGTACTTATGAATACCGTAGAAAACCTAGTGTCAAGACACGCCGTGGTCCGCTTTCCGTCCGTATCAGACACTTTGCGTGTCGAGTGGCGGAACTGAACGGCGCGCTCCAGAACGGAGAAACGATTGAGGCTCGTTATACAAATAACTAATTCGGCCAGTAATCAAATCTACCACCTCCAGTTAAGCGATAAGACTCACTAACTACTACACCATCCAAAATATAATTTAGGATACTCTTTCGCATACATCTTAGTAGCTGAGGCGAAGTGCGAATTGTTATGCAATGTGCGCGACCTTGCGCACTAAACTTTAGTGAAACCCTCAATGTCAAATGTGTAAACAGTTCTCGTAGTTCAATTTCGTTTACAATTCACACTGATTTCGTAGTAAGTGGTATTTTTTTATGTTATTTTCCAACATCAGGATTCTAAAAAAGCAGACAGATTATCGTGTCTCAATATTAGGCTAGAGTCCAGGGCAATTTATACATAAGTAATAGACTTGTATATAAAAATAACGTACCTAAGAAAAAGACACTCGGTGTTATATGTTTTTAAAATTTATAATTTCTTTTATTATTGCTTGTTTTATTGCATAATAATGCTAACAACAAACCTCGTTGATGTCCAGTATGTCACATTAAAGGAAAGTGAATATTAAACACATGGTAGTGTGTGTAATATATGTTTTATTAATTTATTGTTTCTACTGCATTGTAAAAAAAAAATAACTTTAACTATGCCAAATTTTATACTCCTCTGTCCGCATATTATTTGTATAAAGGTGTTGAAATTATTTCCGTCGCGTTTTGATATACAGATAATGCAATATAAATTGACTGGCTTGACGCTTTTTGCTGCATAACAGTTTTACACCCGAGATCGAGGTATTGCGCGTCGCGTATCGAATGCCGCGCTTTATCTTAGGTGTCAGAGCGAGGAAATGAAAATATTCTAAATATAATCATTCCCCCGAGTCATAATTGAATCCACAACCAATCGCGCTTACAGTCAGACGCTGTCCCACTGCGCTACGATGGCTCATTTAAATTGAGGTTAATTCTATTAACAAGTATATGAAGAAATACGATGAATTAATTATTTTAATTAAAATTGTTTTTACTTGTTGCAAAATTGGAAGAAACAACTTTTGCACAGTGTATTAGCTGCATTGCAATTTACGCCTAACTTAACTGCATTATACTTTCAAATTTAAATAGTTTTAAAACCTCTTTGCTCATTGCTTGGAAATAAATAATAAATGAGCGGCTGCGCTATGGGATAGAAACCTACAAGCTTTCGCATATGATTTATGCAATGTTTAATAACGAGTCTTGAATTTGGCTTAAAATCTACTTGTTAAAGATATTCCGGCTTATCCCCGCGTAGTATGGTAGACAGGGTGGACCTAGTGCCAGGGCACTTCGTTCGCATCTTTCTTTCTTTAATGAAGATATTATAGTAGGTATCGACACTATTCATATGCATCATATTTCTTATTCTTAATATAAATATATTTTTTAACTTTTTTTAAAGTGTTTTCTTTGCACACTTAGGAAATTGAGTTAGACATATTTAGAAAACGTATAAAAATTTGAACACAGCTGGATTTGGACCCGCGCGTCTTGGAAACCGTTCTTGAGAATCAATGTTTATATGATAAATCGAATAGCATATATTTATTAAAATAATAATGAGCGTTGGGATTTGTTTTTTTCATAGGGAGAAAAAATATTTACTGAAAGTAATCCAAGCAAATTAAACTATTTCTCGTAAAAAAGCCTTTAAATAACATATAAATGAATGTTTCTTTAAAAATTAAACTTTTAAAATGCCAATGTATAGTAAATATGGACTGTTTATTAAAACCTCAACTAATACATCCGTCGTCTTACATCCTACATTTGTTAGTCGAACATCTATATTATGAACGAAATCGAAAATGCATTCAAAAATAATACAGCAATAATATTTATATATTTTGACAAATTAGCCGATTTATCAAAATATACTGAAAGACCTTCCCTTGAAGTTTCGATACGTGTATCTCACATTATCTCTGTTAAGAGTTTCAGAACACCTATCGTAACTAGAATCAACCTTGCGATAGTCTTGTGAATATTAAACAATAAAGTTTTATATGTGAACATTGTAATTTCAAAAATATATGTATGAGATACGTTTTATTTTTTTTATAATGAATGAAGATTATTTCAAGAAATTATAGAGAATTTAAACAGTTTTTTGTTTAGCAAATATTGTATAAAAACTTTGAACGTTAGCAGTTAGCGTTAGGATTCGAAACGGCGCCTGTTTGAAATTTCAAATTGTTATACGTACTCATTTTTTTTTAGGTTTTTCTGTAATATTTTTCTTATCCTAATTGTGCGAAATGCATTGAAATAAAATGAGAACGGAGTGTCTTGACACTCATTGGGTGGGTAGATTTTAGCACTGCGCATCATAATCTTACTAGATTGGCAAAATACATAATTATAAATACGAATATTTCCCTAAATTAATGATCAACTCATTAAATGAATAATTATAAAATATAAGTTTTTACATCGTCAAAATACTCATTGCCTTAGCAATGTGTGTGTTACTTTATAAAAAATTGGTATGTCAAACACATTGTAGTCTGTTTAATGTTTGTTTTATTAATTTTATGTATTATTATGAAAAATATTGTCTTTTGGTACATTTTCCTCGATGTAATAATTTGGAATAAGAAATTTCCATATTCCAACGGTTGCATAATTTCCATACAAAAACAAGTCTTTACAGTTTGTTATGAACGTATTAATATAATAGCTCTACTTATAGCGGATACATGGATTTCATTTTTACTAAGTTGAAATATTTCCCATGAGAAACTAATAGAAAGTAACTGTTAGTCAATCTAACCACAATAGGACAGTAATGAGTGTGTCTTTACTTAACATACAGTCATGCTGAGATTATTAAAAATTAAATGTCAATAGGCGTCTAACTGCAAAAGCGATTGGTTGCCGTTACGATCACAACTATTTTAATTTTGATTTTATTTAAATATATTAATTTAAAAAAAAAACGAGTTTTAACCGTATTAATCGCGTATATTTTTGGTATTCGTAGAGTCTACCGGTGACCACCAACCACTGTGAACTGTTCGAAACGTCGGGTTTCTAAAATTTATTTGCGAATAACAAAAGTACACGCGATTAATACGGTTAAAAATAGTTTCATTTCAAAATCTGGTGTAGTAATCGCGAAAGTCAACGATTCTTATTTCATCAATTATCAATCAATTAATTTCATCAGAGATCAGAGAGAACAGAGCGCGGTATACAGTTCTCCGCCACTTAACATGCAATGTCTTGATTTTCGACGGCAAATGGAGAATGGAAGGGAACACTTAGTTCTCTCTGACCTACCTCACTACTAAGAACGTGTAGCTGCAAAAAAATGCTATTGCTTTTCGCAAAATGTCGTGTTTTAATAAAATGCGTTTAAAATTGAAAAAGACATATTTAGAAAACGTATAAAAATTTGAACGCAGCGGGATTTGAACCCGCGCCTCTTGAAAACCGTTTAAGCGCTCTGACCGCTGCGTTCAAATTTTTATACGTTTTCTAAATATGTCTTTTTCAATTTTCTAAGTGTGGGAATAACACTTTAAAAAATCTTAACAAAAGATGCGTTTAAAATTGTTTATATATTATTATTATTTTTTAAATTGTTGTTTAATTACAAATATAACATTTTATGTGAAGTGAGAATATGTTTGTTTGCTTTTTTTTTGTAATTTAGTATTCGATTTTTAATCAATCAATAATAATAATTATAGACATATAATATATTATATGCTAATAATTAAGGTTCTAACTAATAGCTAATAACGGGAATAATCGATTTATAACTGGCAGTGAAAGACTTTTTTCGTTTGTATATACAATCTTTATTTGTTGCTTGCTGTATCATTAATAATAAACACGCCAGAATTTTTCCTGCTTCCAGGCTAATAGAGCGGATATTATGTCAAAACACTCCGTTTTACGTTTGCCACTCGAATTCGAGACCTCTTAAGTGTCAAATTAAAGTCGTTTTTAATTTTCCTATTAAAAGGTACTCCACCTTCTAATACGAAAATTAAAAAATCGTATTCCATCTAAAATATAAATATTTATATGTAAATAGGTAGACCAAGAACTGGTTTCATTTGTACGTAACTATTATACCCGTTTACGCGTAAAATTCGCGTTGCCTTAGCAATGCAGTTCGCATTATTTTCCCAATATGGGATACAAAGTTTTTTATTCACGTAATAATTATAATTTGAGATATATAAATATTTCTTATCTGTATATATGTTTTAAGAAAGAATAAAGATATTCGTAAAAAAATAATATGGCCTTCGTAATACGATTTCTCTTACTTGCGATTAACTTAAATTGAAAAATTATTCGCAGACGAAGTTAAGATATGATGTAAGCCGGTAATCAACATATTATATATAATACATTTTTATGAGACTCGTTCGTATAATTAATTGATATTAATAAAATTATGTTAAATGCCTTAATATATTATATATATATATATATTTGAAATTGTTTTGAAATGAAACATTCAAGATGTGTAATAATCGTGAAAAACAAAGAACTTATTATATTCGAAATTAGATGGTAATTATCATCATAATAATAAATTATAAAAAAAAGAAATCCATACAAATATACATATATATTTGTATGGATTTCTTTTCAATATTGATCATGAAACTCGGCAAGCTCTGACTATAGTATATATTATATAGACTTGTGTGGGATTCTTTTGTATATTGATCATGAACTCAACAAGCTGTGATTCGGTGAATCTAGAAAAATTGGGCGGTTTAGTAATAGGTCTCTATGCGGGGGAAAGCATGTACCTGCAAATATGTAACTGATGAATAAATAATGATTTTTCTAAGTATTTTTTTACTTAATTATACATACGTATATCGTCAAGGGGAGATCGTAAAATAACAGACAACACAGTACTTATTTATATTTATTTGTTGTAACTTTTATAATTTACGGTAATAATAAAAATATGTAATATATCCATTGCTACCGTAGCGCAGTGAGACAACACCTGACAGTAAATGTGATTTGTTGTGAGTTTGATTCCCACTCAGGGGAGTGGTACTATGAGTATGTAATATGAGTTCCGCCACTCAAGACGCAATATCTCGATTTAGAGTGAAAAAAAAGAGAAATATTATATTATCAAAATCTCTTTATTTTCTCATTTATTTATTAGAAGTACTTGTTACTATGCAAAAATATAAAAAAAAAATTGTCATCAATCTATCACATAGCTAAAAGAAAAATAGCTCTTAGTCCATGAAAATAAAAGTCACTATCGTTTGCCTGTAAATTCTATAATTTAACGATCTTACAGCACCCGCTATAAGGTCGAGAACAAATTACACGTACTTATTTACGTATACAGAAGGTAACCTTCCGTAAGAACGCTTCGACCTCGCGTATCACGATCAAGGTTCTGTTCCTGGTTGATGCAAGGAAAATGTGGTCTTATATACCTTAAAATAGGGTCCTATTTGCCTTTTATGTATATTTTTATCAGGAGTTTTGTTTTCATAGATGAATTAAATGTTTTTTTTTCTTTGATGATATTGCTAAGAGATTTGTGAGGAAAGTTTGTATATAATTTTCATTGTTGTAAATTGTTATAAAATTTTATAAATACCTGTTAAAGTATTAAAAATAGGTTTTTTATATTTCACCTTATACGACACGCGATGAAAATGTAGCCTATCCTAATATATCCTTATATAGCCAGTTTCTCTATACCTAGAAATGAAATCAGCAGTATTGAGCAAATAGGTAGTGTGAACCTAGTATCAAGACATTTCCCGTATCAGGACATTTAGTATCAAGACATTGCCCGAAATCGATTGCGCATTGAGTGGCAGAATTTGACGCCGCGCTTTAAAATTATATATTAATTTATCAATTTATTTAATGGTGGCATGTGTGTCTAGAAATCGACGTACAAGTGATAAATTGTAAAACCACTTGCAAATATTATTATACCTTCATATATTCTATTTGTCAATTATCTCAACGAAGGTCGCTACAATGAGAACTGGAGCGTGACATCGGTCAGGATTAAATAACAGGAAATTATCATTTCGCGTCGTCGTAGATTTCAAATACATCTTAGTATTGTAATTAGTATGTATTAATTGTAACAAAAAAACATATAGGCGTTTAGTTTTAGGCTTTCCCCCGTATAGCAGGGTAGTAGAGTGGCGGAGTGGCGGAGCTGAACGCCGCGCTGTCGTTGTTTCTGATAAAATTAGTTTTTGTTATTATACAATTTTTGCTTAGTTATCTAACACTTAAAACTTGATTTCTTTTATCTAAAGCTCTATTAGGCTTATAAGACATTTATCCTGAGATTCGCAATGTGTCGTAGGTTCAAATCGCCGTTTAGATTTATACAGAAATTATAATAACTTTTCTAATCCTAAGACTGTCAATTACAAATACATGGTTATAAAATAATTCTCAATATTTTTTTATTTTTACAACAGGCAGTAGACTGGTGGTCAGTGGGTGTTCTCACATACGAGCTGCTGACCGGCGCGTCCCCTTTCACCGTCGAAGGAGAGAAGAACACTCAGCAAGAGATCACGAAACGTATTGTGAGATGCAGCTACCCCGTCCCCAACGATGTCAGCCCTGAAGTACAGGACTTTATTAAGAGGTACGTCACTATTAGAATTATGTAATATTGTAAACTCTGAAATTATAATTAATAAATTTAATGATAGATTATATAATTTTATTATATTTATATCGGCATTGAAAGTTAGTTTAATATAAAAAGAAAAACGTTTATAGAAAACTTATAAGTGTGTTTTTCAATTTAATAAGTGTGTGAATAACACTTGAAAAATTGTTGAAAAACAATTTTATATACCCATGGAGAGTATTGAATTTTAGGGCTTGTTAAAATTTAGATACTAGTTTTGATCTCCCTACAGGATAAATAGTTAATTTGTATTATAATTATTTGTTTTTATAAATAATATTATATTAGAAGAAGCTCTTTCTAATTACAAAGTTTCTAAGAGAAAAAAAGTCTTTACACCTATGACAGAAACGGTTTCCGTAAAAAACAATAGTCTAAAATTTTCCAATTTATGAAAATAAAAAAACATTAATAACTTAATAATGTTATACAATATCAAAGCTGGCATAATGTCACATATGAGCTATATGAATTTAATGTTCAATTTCAGATTATTAGTGAAAGACCCCCGCCGTCGTCTCGGTGGCGGCGAGGACGATGCTGTAGAGCTTAAGAAGCATCCGTTCTTCCAGGTAAGTGTTTAGTAAATATAATGAGAGGTGGGCAAAGAGAAATTAGTGACATCCCAAACGTGTTGTATGGCAGAATATATTTTTTCTTTGCCTTGCCAGAGCACGGGTATTTAATAAATATACAGCACTCAGAGATGTCAATTAGTGTACATTTTATAATTGTTTTATTAGCTTTACTTGTTTGTATCTATCAATCTTTGTTAAGAAAATCTTGCAACGATATTTTGACCACTGCGTCCTCTGTCTTCCGATTGGCTTGAAAATTTGCGCACATGGCCAGGTCTGATGATAATGTAATATTTTCATAGCACGAATCTGATTTCCTTGCCAGCATCACCAGTAAAAGTTTAAATTAAAGGCTCTAAAGATGAAATTGACGACTTTCAGTTTGTTTTGTATGAAGTATAAGAGTAACGCAATACTGTGATTTGAATTTGAATAATCTTTTACCAATATGAGTTGGCGGTAAATTAAACTGAAATGTACCATCCAGAAATAGTGGCATCTAGTTACAAATATCTTTATATTAAGATAATATCATCTTAATTTCCAGAATCTCGATTGGGAAGCTGTATCTCGTAGAGAGATCCAAGCCCCCTTCGTTCCTCAGCTTTCGCACGCGGCTGACACTTGCAACTTCGCGGACGAGTTTACACGGATGCCCCCCACGGACTCACCTGCCCAGGCACCCAAACATCATGACAAATTGTTTTTGGGCAAGTATTTCTTAAGTGGGTATGGCAAGTTTGATATTTTTCGGAGGTTGTGGTAGTTATAAGGGTACTTAAAATATAGTTTTAAATGAAACATAAGCTATTAATCTAGTTAAAATAGTTTCAATTTAAAATGTCTAAAAGTCGCTAAAATCAAAGATCATAATATAATTGTTTAAAAGTTATTTAGATAAACCTAAAGTGATACTTTATCTAATCAGACTGGTAGATTTCTATATTATATTTTCTATTGAAATCGTATCAATTAATAGTTTATAGTATTTATATATTATTTTATTTTTCTTCAACAGGTTATTCATACGTCGCGCCAAGCATAATGTTCTCTGAGAACATCATATCAGATCAGATATGGATGCAGGCGACCGGACAGAAACAAGACAAGCTAAAGGGATGGACTGTTAAAGTGAGCACCTTTTGTAATACAGTGATTTATAAGAAAATATTTGGAATAATTTGTTAAATTACACACACAGGTACATCACTAGGCTACAGATAATGTAAAGATTTCGAAATGTTTTTACAGTATAGAAAATGTTGAAATTCTGTATGTAGATTGTTTAAGTATAATTTAAAAAGTATAAAAATCTGTTGCGTAAATGTTTTCTCATTAAGTCAATGTACTTTAAAGAAAGTTAAAATTTATTAAGCAATAATTATGGTACAAAGATATAAAGTAATAAATTGTCATTATTCGAAAGAAAAAAGACTATTAATAAATAGTCAGAGCAAGGAAACACTTATAGATTTACACAATCCATTACTTTATAACTTATACAGTGGTTAGGGGATATATATATATATATATATATATTAATTTTGCATGTCCGCTCCATGAAGACTGTAGGTGTCGCTGAGAGAGGATTTTTCGAAAAATCTTACGGAATTGGTAAAAATATAAATAGTAAATAAATATTATTTTCAGGACTCTCCATTCTTTCAAAAATACTCAGTGGATCTCAGCACTCCGCTATTGGGAGATGGATCGTATGCGGTGTGCAGGAAATGCATACACAGACAGACCGGCAAAGATTATGCCGTTAAGGTGAGGCGTTTATTATATAATATAATATTTATATTCATTTTTGTATAGTAAAATGATAAATACTGTACTATTTACTTATCTATGACTAAAAATTATATCTTAGTTCTTCTTAGCCCAGAGTTAGGTAACAGAAAAAAAATTGACAACATTCGGAAATTGAAATAATAGAGAAAAGGTACTAAGTATTAGTAGTGTTTAAAAAATTAATAATAAACAATGTGTAAGGTGTATGTGCTTAGTGTGGGTTCGATTTCTGTTCAATGAGTTTTTACTTTGACTTTAGAGATCTTTGGCACTTGGAATGAATGAATGCTTCCTGTTCATAATAAAGACATCACGCGTTGTATGGCGTAACTAAACACCGCTCTTTGTCTTGCGAAACCAGAGAATATTTTTGTAAATTTTGTTGAAATAAATAATAATTTATTATTAACCTCTAAATTGTTCAATTTTAATATATACTTATATGTATTTGTTCAAATAACCTTTTTTAATGTACATTTTTCCCCACCAGATAATACTATCGCAAAAAAGAGATGTGAAACAAGAAATAGAGCTGCTCAAAGCGTGTCAGGGATGTCCCTACATCATCACATTGCACGAAGTTTTCTATGACACGGTAAGTCTCATTTTTCTAAAGTCTAATTCAAGACATTGCATATTGAGTGTTGAAATTCAACGGTGCATTTTGTTTTTATCAGAGCGGAAAATGTTTTAGTTGAATCGCAGAATGCAAATGATGAACCAGTTTTTTTTTTAATATTTTTTTTAAAGTGTTATTCGCACACTAAGGAAATTGAAAACGTATAAAAATTATAAATTAAAGGCTTTAAAGATCCCGCTGCGTTCAAATTTTTATACGTTTTCTAAATATGTCTTTTTCAATTTCCAGAGTTATTTTGTTTGTTGTTGTTATATAGTAGCCTCGTTGAGTCGTACATCAAGCGTGAGCAGGGTTTTCTTTTTCTCCCTCAGTTTTCACTAGGTATAATAGCATACTACACAAATGAAAAAAAAAATGATATAAAAGTGTATGCCAGTTTATACAACAGTTTAAGGCAAACATTCTAGTGTGTCTAATATGTATTTTCTTAATAACTAAAAATTTTGACTATTTTCACATGCGTCCGGTTCAAAGATCAATCAAAACAATCATCTATCCTTATTTATTGTCAATACAGTACGATATCCTTTCCAGTACGACCAGGCACGTGGAAATAATGTGAAACGTGTAACTTTTTAATTTCTTATTTATACTAATTCGTTATTGTTGTCACCTTTTGTTCAGGCGTTCACATATATAGTGACAGAGCTAGCGACCGGGGGCGAGCTGTCAGCGGCACTAGGAGCGGGGGGAGTCGGGGGCGGTGGGGGCGCTGGGGGTGCCGGAGAACGGATGGCGCAGCGGTTTCTCGTGCAGCTGGCATTGGCGGTGAGGCATATGCATGCCAGGAGAGTTGTGCATAGAGATCTCAAATTGGAGGTACGTTTTTATAAGTGTAGAATTTTTAACAATTTTGTGTGTAGAATTTTTGTTTTTTTTTTATGTTTTTTTTTGTTTATGTTGTATCGTAATCGAAAATGTATCGAAGGTTGATCCGTCACATATTAATGTATACACACATAAATTATTTTTTTTTACTTAGCCGCGTGCTGTATTAGAGCCACATTTTTAGGAATTGGAATCGAATTCCAGACACTGTGTGTTTAGCGACGTAACTCAACGCCGCTTTGTCTAAACCAGAGTGTTTTCAATAGATTGCTTCTGCGATTGTTTCAGAATATCCTCCTCAGCAGCACGAGGCTCAACGAGGCTAAGGTGAAGGTGGTGGACTTCGGGTTCGCTCGGCGCATGCCGGACTGCCACGAGCGGGAGCGGATGATGACGCCTTGCTTCAGGTTGGTTCCTGCTTCTTGCGGAGTCCGGCCTCCTCTGGTGGTACACGGCGTGGGGTGGTACAGACCACCCCGTGTAGCACAGAGCAGCTACGGCGACGCTTAATATAATATGAACTGTACTTAGAGCACTTATAATAACCCGTCCCCCCGCAGCCTGCCGTACGCGGCGCCGGAGGTGGTGTCGCGCGCGCGCACGGGCGCCGCGCCGGGGTACGGCGCCGCCTGCGACTTGTGGAGCCTGGGCGTCATATTTGTACGTATTCGCTCGTTTCTTGTTTCTTTAAGTCGCTTTAATTATTAGAAAAGTAATTGACGTTGGAGCGTGGCGAGAGTTGTCTCTTCTCAAATGACATGACCTTTGGGTAGTAAACAATAGCTGGAGAGAACGTATGGCTTAGCGGTCAGAGCGCTTTGCAAGAGCGCTTTGCAAGTATCCTGAGTGTGTGTGCGTGTGTGTGTAATTAATATATCGAAAATGTTCAAAAAATGTTATAATCATTTTATAATTTTAAAAAGTTAATCTGTTGAGTTTGTTACAATTGTTCTGTGCAGTAATTTTATTTAAATTATATATTTAATAGTATATAAATAATTTATTCTAAAATATTAATTATTAAGTATATTTAAATTTAATTTCTACATTACGTATTTGGATTTTCTTTCTTTTTGTAACTAGACTTAAAAGATATAAAAAAAACTAGTGGATCCGATTATATTATTGTAATATGCGTGTACTCTGGTTCCAGTACTGCTTATTATGCGGCAAGGCTCCTTTCCAACCCACCTCCAAGAAGGAACCAGTCACCGCCTTCATGGATAGAATTAGAAGCGGAAGCTTTACTATGGAAGGTAATGTAAATTGTAAATATATTATTATTAATGGAAGTCTTAAGTCATATATATATAAAATTATAAATATATATATATAAAATTATTATTTCTTTTAACGCTCTTCTATACCGCATATCTAGGTAGGCAGACATAACATGGTGTCAATAATTTAATATATAATCATTCACCTGAATGGGAATGGAACCCACAACCAATCGCGCTTGCATCTTTAAAAATAAACATTATAGGATATGTCAACTCTTTATTTTTTCCTCATACAGTTTTGTAATTTCCAGGTCCCATATGGGAGAGTATTTCAGAAGAGAGCAAGAAGATAGTCGCCGGTCTGTTGGCAGTGGAGCCCACGGACAGGTTGACCATTACGGAGCTGTTGCAGGCGCTCGGGGTGAACTGCCAAGATGGCAACAACTTCAAATTACAGGTTAGTAATCATTATTAATGTCATATTTTTAATAATAGTTTGAGAAATGAAGAAAGACAGAAAGAATGAAAAATATTAAAGATAGTAAAATTTTAATATAGTTTAATGTAATAGGAGTAATGAAAATAGTTTATATATAATCATTCACCCGAGCGAGGATCGAACCTACACCCATTGCGTTTACAATATATAACTTAATAATGTACTGTTTAAATAATGTACTCTATCCCTGTTAGAACTGTAAAACATATAATTAAAATTTATTTATTCAGTAGAGAAATTATCGAGAGAGTAGTTTTTAGTTCGTCTTTGAATGGAAATTAGTTTCAATAATTACAATGACATTGATGATTATTTCCAGGACATGACCAAAGCAGATCTTTACAAGCGTCGCAGCAAAAACAAACAACGCAAGTCCAGCACATCTGAACCCGGTACCTCCTCGCAGAGCGACACGCCAATGGAAGTTGACGACAATAAAGAAACTTATTTATACGAAACCATAAACAACCTCAAAAATAGAATGAATAAGAACTCCATAGAAAACGACGTGGAACTGATTAAAGCGAATACGCAAGACACACCCGTCAACGAGAGTGACGAGCCAATCTTTGAAAACGATGAAGTACCTTCAGTTAAACCTGTAGAAAAAACGTACTCTAAATCAAGATCTAAGCTAGACGAATATATTTATATTGAAAGCCGTCAAGGCTTAGAAGGGACAGAAGTCGCCTTCCCCAAAAGTAATAGGAAAAAGAAAGAATCACAATCGCCCGTGCCAAGGAAACGTAGAAAAATTGAAACCAGATCCAAGAAAGTTAGCGAAACAAAAACACCCGAGAAACGCGGTAGGGGTAGACCTAAGAAAGTCCCGGATCAGGATGATTCTAAGTCCAGAGTAACCAAAGAGTCCATCGAAAATGATAAAACTATTGTCACTAGAGCGACAAGAAAGCGGCGGCACGAGGAAATCGAAAAGCCAGTTCTGAGGGAGAAAGGGCAAAATGGCCGACAGTCGCGAAAAAATAGCGAAAAGGTCGAGACACGGAAAATCGCTCGGCCGAAACGTAAAGCGGATAAAGTAGAAACGCAATTAGAAATTGAAACTCAAAATGTCAGAATGACTAGGTCTAGGAGGCGGAGACTAGAAATTAGCTTATCACCGTCGGAGGTGAAGAGCGTGATGCCGGCGTTCTCCTTCGAGTCGGACCGACGGGTCAACTCGATAGAGAGCAACCGGTCCAAAACTTCAAATGCCAAAGGTAAAAGAAATAATAAAAAAACACAAAACAAAACGAAAAAACCACCTGTCCGCAAAACCAGAGCGCGCGCCAACCGCAGGTGAAAACATAGTATTTAGCGCCATTTTATTAATAACCTCCTGCGTCACTACTTCCGGTTCCTAAAGCATCACATTAAGAAAAAATAATACAATCATTTTTATTCTGTTGCAATTTTTTTTATCATTATGTTGGCAGCCGCACCGGAAGTATTCGAATTTGTAATTCAATTGTAGTTTAAATTCCAATATGGCGTTCGTATAACCTCCGGATATTCCAAATAAAGATAGTGATGCGACATAATGGACGCTTGCTCACGCATAGTATAGTAATAAAAAAAAGAAATTATTTATTCGACAGAGTAAGTTATATCTCGTTGTCCCCACACTAGTTCGAAATGAATTGACGGTTTTCTTTTTTATTTTAATCCTTTTATTTAATGTTTCCATAGAGATAATATAGGTTGACTATAAAATGTTGGGCATGCTTCAATGATTACTTTAAACGAAAATCTTCAAATTTTACAATAAAAAACAAATAAAGATATATTCTGTTCAAAGCAAATATAAAAAATGGCAGACAACACACACTAAAAAGTTATTATCAGTTTAATAACAATGTAAAACAAGGGTAGGTGATGCATCTTCTATCCCTTTCCCGCATCTCTCCGCATATTATCTCTATGTATGTTACTATTAATTTTAAGTCACTTTCCCTATAATTACCATTAGATTTAATTATTTGATGTTTGTTGGTTATTATGTATTTTGAATAGATTAATTAATTATTAGGTAAATTTGATGCGTGGATGAAAACTTCCCGTAGCTAAAAATATCCTTTTTATATCAAAAATTATAAAAAAAATCTCTAAACGGATTATTAAAAATTATTCGCTTAAAACGCTTTTTTATGTGACATTCTATCTTATTTTGTGAAATGGACCTCAAGTTGTGAATTTTTTTTATATTACTTTATATTATTGATTTTGAACTTAATTTTGATTTTTCAATATGAGTGTCATCAATGGTTTAAATAGATCTCTGTCATATAAAAAAATACAATGATTTTTGTGTGTGTATATTTGTTTGGACTTAGCATAATAGGTTAAATTTGTAAATTTTCATTAATTAGTGATGTCGTTCACATCGATTAACTTCCATTTAATTATTCAAATTATATAATTTTGTGTATGGTGAAAGTGCCAAAGCATGCTTGAAATAAAATAATCTTTAGTGAAATTCTAATAATGTAAACGCCTCTTAGTAAAACTTATTTCATTGACTGTACTTTCTTTATCTATTTCAATACTTTTTTCCCTTTTTATTTTAAGCGCTTTTACCAAATAAATATTGTTTGATTGTTTCATTGTAAATAAATTTAGTGTTTAGTACAAAAACTACGGTGGAAGAGTTAATTAATATTATTTATGGGAAAATCTCAAAAAAAAAAAATGCAGTCAACAGCTGAATTCATATCATTGATTGTAAAATTAAATTTATTTGCTAATTTTTCAATGTAATTTCGTGTCTTTGACTTGTATGGGTTAAACTTGTGTTCATAAGAGATATGTTATATTATATGGAAAATTTTATAATGGCAACACAGCTAGTAAGGTGTAGTGCACACTGTGACTGTGACTGCAAATCAAAGTTCCTTTCATTTTTAACCATCGCATTCTAAAATATTTCTCTTATTGTGTAACACTAATACATTTCCTAAATGATTTAATAATTTAAATTTACTATTTAATTTTCAAAAGGTACTTGAATGAAAGTCGGTTATCTAAGTCGCAGTGTCTGCGACACTTGATGTATAAACAATATTTATGTACCGTTACAAAGTATAAAGCAATAAGTAATTGATTCATTTAAATAAAATGCTTTTAAGATTGTTACATCTGCGAATATGTAATTTATATAACAATTATTGTATTGCCAGTTTTATTGTTACAATTTTTGTATGAAACATAGACCTTGTAAGAGTTGGTACTGAATGTGTTGTTGTCAAAATGTTCTCGTATTTGTGAATTTAAAGTATGTGAAGCTGGGTGTTTATCTCGTATTACACATCTTATGATAACAGACAGAGAGATGTGTGTTATTAACGTTT
Source organism: Podotricha telesiphe (assembly GCA_038994665.1). Classification (NCBI taxonomy): domain Eukaryota; kingdom Metazoa; phylum Arthropoda; class Insecta; order Lepidoptera; family Nymphalidae; genus Podotricha; species Podotricha telesiphe. The sequence goes on along the minus strand of JAOYRR010000431.1, from coordinate 219,942 downwards.
TTTCTATTTCTACTAAATCAAATCATAAAGGGAACTGTGGGACAGTTGATTTCAATTTTTTATTATGATTTCTAATTTTTATACGACTTTATGCAGTTATAATGCAAAATTTGCAACATATAATTATATGTATATATATAAAATTACAAATTTGTTATGATTTGATTTTTGAAAAATTAAAACAATATTGCTATAAACAAATAAACAACTTCTAAGTTGTTTTACTTTTGATTTGAGATTTGATTGGACTCAATCATTAAATAGTATTTGATTAATTGAGATAGACACGCAGTTTTCTATACATAACAGCATAATACAGCAAGTCAAAATAGACGCGATTACTGGGAAATTGAAAATTTCCACTCGCTTGAGATAAGTCTTACGTTGATATGACGTAACGTATGTAAAAGTGCACTTAAAAGGAATGAACCAAAAGATTATATAATTTTATAATAAAGTGTTAGAAGTTATTATTGTAGCGTCGGCGTTAAACAAATTTTGTAACACGTTACACGAATGCCGGCCGAAGATATTGGATTGTAATAAATATACCATTTTAACATTTTTTATTTGTTTTATTGTATGCCTCTTGGAAATTATGTGGGTAAGATTTGAATTAAATAACATGACTTTGATTTTGTATTAATATATTTTTCAGCTTTATGCTTGTTCCCGGATAGCGGGGTATGCAGAACTCAAGGCCGCGGTTGGACCAGAGTGGAGAAATAAAAAGGATTCAGGCCCACAACCAATCGCATTTACAATTAAACGCTAACCCGTTGCGCCACGATGGCCTCTATTATTAAATATATTAATAAAATAAATTATAATATAACAAGAATCATTATTAGTGATATCAAAAACTTATTATTCTCTGACAATGCACCTATTAAATAATATTGCTCAATACTGTTCTTGAAAACACATTGAATGTATATTATGAGTATGTAAAAAAAGTGATAACGATATAAATTGAAGTAACAAAAGATCATTGCTCTTATTTAAATTAACAAAGTTAAGAAATATTTTTGTCTGTAGGTTCCTAGGTAATAGGCAATAACTTAACATGTTGCTTACAAAGGCACTACAGAATCTAAATGTAACTATTTGCATTTCAACACTATGAAATATAATTTAACTAGAAAAGGTGATAATCATAATTCGATTGAATTCATACAAAACATTATTTTTTTATTATTTGCGCAACACTATATACATATATTGTTTTTCATTAGATAATACGTTTTTATTACATAATAATTTACAATAATTTTCGTAATATTTCTACAGGCAACACTGAGACCAAGAAACAGAAGGCAAACGTGACATTATTATTCTGTGGTGTCAGACGTCAGACGGAGATGTCTAGTTTGTGTTGTAAAAAATAATTAATTTGTCGACGTTTTTGTGCTACAATTATGTGAATAATGAGATGAAAGTGTAAATAAATGTTAGATTAGTGTACGCTAGTGATTATGGCGCATAGTGGTGGCGTGTTGAGTTCTGATATATCTCGGAGGAATCCGCAAGATGAATATGAGCTCGTGCAGAGGATCGGCTCGGGCACTTACGGAGATGTGTACAAGGTAGGAGACCTTTCTACTCTATTTTTTCTCATCATCACAACACCTAGCACACCATTATTTCGGGTCGCGGGTGATTCACGGCGCCCGCGGACAATTCGTAACGGTTTTTGCTTCATTGCTCGCATACGATATTGGATTTATCATTTTTGTCCCTGCATTCAATTCACAATGAAATTGGCATGCAGTCCTTTACTCTGGACATATTTTTAATAAACAACACGCGATTGCTGTGGCCTTGAATGTGAAATGAGTTAATTTGAGTGGTTAGGTACACACCCATTAACATTAATAGCCCAAAATTGCTTTGTCTACATTATTTTCTTTTAAAAGTATTATTTTGACATAACTATTTCTTGTCGCTCTTGATAAAAAAAAATCAAATTGAATAAGGTAGATAGGTAGATTTTCATACAACTTATTGCAATATTTTAAATTATTATTAAATCACTAAATCATTTTTACAGTTAGAAAATATTGCCTAATATAGAGGAATAATATGAATTTTATGCACCCTTCAAATATGTGTCACAAATGTTTTGGGTCCAGACAACAATAATAAGGAAAGCATAAAAAGGAAATTGGTATCACATTACAATGTGTTGATATGCAATTAGGACTTAGGAATTATTATGTAACAAATGTAGATACATAAATCATATACGAAGTGGAGCACTTATAAATATTACTATTTCAAAGAATATCATGTAAAAGAATGTATGTGAAATAAAAATTATTTGTTAATGTTCGAGCTGTTGTAAAAAAGTGAAGTAATTGAATTGTGTAGGAAAAAATATTCTTAAAATTTATGAGAATTAACTGTAACTTTTTATTTTTTCCTTTGAATAAAATTTTGAGTAGTTTTTTTTTAGCTTTACAATTTTCCCATATAGCAGAGTAAGCAGAGAGAGCCTAGCTGCAAGACACTTTATTCTCGGTTCTCTTTGTCCTTTCAGGGTAGAGAAAAAAAAATTCTAATATGATAATTACCCTTAGTTGGGATTTGTTTCATGATTTTATATTTGCTTACATAGCATGAAACAATAAAAAAAACTATTAAATATCACTTAAATATATCAAAAAATTAATTTGAAAATACAAAAAAACTATAAGAATATACATCGGTATATTTGTATATTTTTTTATTTCTTATGCATTTATAATTATGTATATATACAGATATATATACATAATTATAAATGCTTTTAAAAAAGCCAATGACCATCAAACTGATACTGCTAATAAAAACAAAGTTGCTCCACTTATGTCTATTAAATATATGCACTATAATTTCCGAATCAAGGACTCGTAGCTTCCTTTCAGTATTGCAATATTGCATAAGTGTTGTCATTTATCTAGCTCAGTCCAGTGACAACATGTCTGTCTAATTTTATCATTTTTATACTGTCAATTTTTTGAGAATTGCTGAGACAACCTTGTGTAAATACACTCTGCTATCCACTTACACTTGATTAATACAAGTATACTTGGTGACTATAGGCAAGCGGTTAAAACTAAGAGTAGTTATCTTGAAGTACCATTCCTATGGGCTTTTCCCATCCAATTGACAGGACTTAACTCTCGAGAGTCGTAACTTTTTATAACTCATGTTAACAGTATTGCATTATGCTTTGCTGATAAACTTGGACTATGTACACAATGGTTCAGACCTATTTGGAATTATAATTTGACATATAGCTGTTCAAATAGTATTTAGTTTAATCAGATACTGTGGATTAGGTTCCTCAAGCCAAAACATATTTTTTCTAAGTCTAGAATATAATAAGGAAATGTTGCACAGATAGAGGCTCGCTGCCTTTACCACAACATTCAAGAGGTATGTAAATACAAAAAGCAAGTTTCTTAACACATTTCAAGGCTTCCAACACAAGTGTCCATATCCAACCTAAGCAAGGACTGTTAGGATGAGCTGGATAACATGAAAATAATTTAAAAGACCCTATTACTTTTGGTTTCTTTAAAACTAATTTCCTATGTTATGTTCCTATGAGTAAGTGAAGAAGTGAATTTATTGATTACTCATGCATTGTACTAACTATGAGAGTAAATTTTTGTGTTAAACCTGGTTATTTGGTATTGTTTGTGATCATCACCATAGTTTGAATTATGCGTCATAGTTTGAATCATCGCGGTGTTCTTTCTAGTACCGTTGTAGATGTGATATGTAGAAATGGTATCGACATGACTTGTTCTACGCGATACGTGTTTATTTCTGATGTGTTAATTTGACGTGTTTTATTTAAATTTTGAAATCAGACATATTGTTGAAAAGATGTAAAATATTGAACAGGATGAATTGTGAAGATTGAAAAACGCTTAACAAACGCTTAACGATGTGTTAAGCGTCGAAACGCGAGGGCGTGAATTTTACGTTCATAATTTATTAATTTTATTTACCTATTTATTTTCGCTACTAAGTGTTTTGCGTGGACTTGTGACTCTGGCCGTAGTGAATTCACTTTATAAAATATGAATTTTTTAATAGACTTTCTTATAAATTACTATTATAATATGGTTATACAAGAACATGTTTTCAAAACCCCCATTGACGCGTAAATTACGCGTTGCCTCAGCAACGTATGCCTATATAAGTGTGTATGAAACGCATGATGATGTGCGTAATATTTGTATTTTTTTTAAAGTTAAATGTATTTATAATGCGTTGTTATATAAAGTATTAACTTTCTGCACTTCATGTCTATATGCAAGTATACTTTAATTTTCATACTTCTTCCACGTAGTTTTCTTCGGGTTGAAAGTTTTTTCCCTTTTCGTAATAATACGAGTATACGTTATGTTACTGTAAAAGCCAAACTTTAAAATTACGGTAAAACATAAGATTGTCCTGTTTCTTTAGATTTACCAAATTTAAATGTAAAAATCCGGTAGTTATTTGATAATTATTCATTTTTGACTTTATACCTCAGTAAAGCTTTAGTTTTACTTCTACTTTAAACACGGTAAATGTTGATTAAGTACGGTTCTGAATAGTTCGGATATACGAGTATACCATTAAAGTTGGTAACGTTAGTTGGTACGTTACACTACGAATCCAGTTACCTTCAAATTTCTATACCTTTTCTAAGAAATATTTTTCATTGTGTGAATAAAACTATAAAAAAAAAAAATTTTACTTCCGATGCTACTTTTAAAATTGTTATGTTCTATGTTAATTAAAAATACCTCCAGTTATACAAAATTTTTACAAAATTTTAGATAACGCTTTCTTAACACTCCTAAAAAAAAAGAAGGTCATCGTTATACATACCTGTGTTGAATTTTTTTTTAGGGTTCTTTATACAAAACTAGAGAGCTATAAGGTGTTATTAGCTTTGTCTGTCTGTCAGTGCCTTTTGAACTTCTTTTGGAATAAGCGGCCGTTGTTGACGCGTAAAATAAATGTTGGCTTAGCAACGTGTATTTCTCTATATAAAAAAAAAGTGTACAACACATGATACTCTGTGTAATATTTATTTTTATGTATGTAGCTTCACGCTTTTTCCCGCATAACATAGCAAGGATAACTAATGTAAAGGAACTCGTAATGTGAAGAGATGTTCCGAAACAATCACTACCTTATAAAAAATATAATTTACACGCTCTAGACAGATGCTGCCGCACTGCTTTACGGTGGCCTATTTTGTTGGTTTAATTTATATAGTTTTTATGCATAATTAAAATATATATATGATTTCTGTTACGTGGAGGTAGCTACTTCGTCCCCAAGCTTTAACTATATAACTATGCCAAATATCATACCATTGCAAAATTATATATTTTCTGAAAACAGTCCTTTTTTACTCCACATATTAATACATAGACGAATTGACTTAAAATCGCTAAACAAAAAAAAAATTTCTTAAAGTACTGTTTGAAATTTTTAATTGAATAATTATACAATAGCAGACGATATAACAATTTTATATAATATTCTATTTCACACACATTCACACACATGCACACACGCGCGCCCGCACACGCACACACGCGCGCCCGCACACACGCGCACACGCACACGCGCGCGCCCGCACACGCACACAGACCCGCGGGTGAAAATATAAAATTCACCCCTAAAACGAAACATCCAGTTAGGTAATAAGTGCAACGATGACGTCATAAGTGTTGCAAAATATAATTCATTATTATTTAGTTTAATTATTATATAAGCGTACTCTAAACATAAAATAGTTGTGGGTTCCATTCTTATTCGGGGAATTATTATATTTAAATTATTTTAATTTTTATGGTAAAACACAGCGTGGCATTGAGTTCCGCCATTCAACACGCAATGTTTCGATTTTGAGCGGAAAGTAGAGAACGGTTTGTCTTGACACCAGGTTCCCTTACTTACCCCCGTATTCGAGTTTAATCTGAGACTATACAAGAAAAATATATCTATCCAAATATTTGCACAAATGAAACTGATTTAATTTATAGATTATAACAATGCCTATATACGATACTGCCGCTGAATTTTCCAACCGCACAGTACTTAGCAGACTGAAATACCATCCTCGCCATTTGGATACGTGGCACTCTACTACTGTGCGGTTTCGTAGGAATTTCCTTCCACTTGCCACTCAACTGTGGAATGGCCAACCAGCGGCAGGCAGTGTTTCCAGGTCGACTCGACATGGGTACCTTCAAAAAGCGCGTCTATTTTCACCTTAAAGGCCGGCAACATCCCTGTAACTCTTTTGGTGTTGCACGGGGTCGTGGGCGATGGTGATCACTTACCATCAGGTGACCCGAACGCTCGTTTGCCTTGTCTATTGAATAAAAAAAAAGTACAGTATAGTATATACAGAATAGTCCTATTAACTGTACCAAGATAACATTTTTAAAACTTATGTTTTTAATATACTTTAATAATTTAAAATATAGTAAGTACATTATACTTGACTCAGAAATAAGTATAATGGCGGTCTCGCAACGAAACATCTAAAAATAGGTCAACATTTTTGTACATCCTCACAAGAGGATATGCGGCTGAAACGAGGACGTTAACTTTTCTAACCGTACTATATTAGTTTATAACGTAAGACCCGAAAAGTGCTTTTGATACTGGTAAACTTTTTAAATTGTCATTCGCATACTTTGGATATGAACAAAATATTTATAGGAAACGTATAAAAATCTGAACGCAGCTGGATTTGAACCAGCATACCTGTGGGACCGCATGGCTTAGCATTTTTGAGATTCGCGTGCACGAACGCACAGACTAAACTATAAAATAGTTTAACAAAACATTATTTTGGGTTCTATTTTACGAGTACATTGATTTCTTATATATCTTCCATGTACAGACAGCGATCAGTTACATCTTTATTATATTATGTATAGATTATTATTTAGGCCCTCTGAATGTAAAGGTTATATATAGTAATGCTATGGATATATTTAATTTATTTTCATTGCATGTTGGGTTCTGTCACTCCATAAGGAATTTCTCGAATTAATGCTCAAATTGGGGGGGAACAGTGTGATTGATTTTGATGTTATATCCTTTCTATCATGTATGATATTAATATTCTTTTGGGGTGTATAGGGCAGCAATTGAAAGTCTGTCAAAACTCAATATTTTGAGTATGTAAGTAAATTATATTTAAGTAAGATATACTTTAAAATCCGTACCAGGCGTAAATGAAATTCATAAATCGAAAATGCGTATTTTTTAGGGCAGCAGTACATAAGTTTGATTTTATATATAAAGTTGTTTTGTTTGCTTGATTTTTTTTTTGTTTGTATCATATATTATTAAGCCTTCGTATAAAAAAATAATTCTAATGCTTATTATTGTTTATAAAATTGTGTGGAAATATTACACGCAAACGCAAAGTTTATAATTTTCTTTGATTTTCATTCTAACGGTCACCGATGATTTCCAGTAAATATATTAGGCTATATATATATACACTTTTTTTTTTCAGCCTTACTTAACTTAAGTGTTTGTCTTGCTTTTTTTAAATCAATACCTTAAAAGATTTAAACGGAATTGAGCACGGTTTACAGTTTAGATTGAGAAATATTACCAATTTTGTAATGGCTTAATGAATTTTCCCCTATTGTAAATGTGGCGTTGAGTTCCGCCTGAATAAGTAAGTGAGTTTTGAACTCTTAGAGTACTACTCTAATATTTAGAAAATAAACATGTAACTGTATAAAACAAACTTAGCTTTTCACTCTAAGTTTATTCAAATGAGGTCACTAAGTCTATTGTATATAATAATAGCTACATAAATCTTAAAAAAAATATATAAAAATATATTAAAGATTGCACTTATAGTGTAATAAATCAGCGTTTGTAAGTGATCCCGTCACGGTCACGAACCTTGACCTTGGTCGTAAATGCCGACACTGCGACCACTGCACTTAGCGGGCTATTGACATTGGACGTTGTATGGTGCGATAGTCTCGAGTTGGTCGTTCCTATTATTGATTATTTACTTGGATTTTTTTCTTATTTTTTGAAATGATTTAAACTAGTTGACGTAAAATACGCGTTACTATAGCAACGTGTGTGTCACTATACAAAAATGTTAGTAGAACACAAAGGCATGTAAAGTGTGTAAGGTATTCTAAAATGTATTAGCTTTCTGGACTTCTTCCCATTCAACCTTTACCTGTGCCATATTTCATGCATACTATCTTAGATATATATATATATATTTATTTATTTCAGTTTCACATTTTCTTTAGTTACATACGAAGTAAGGGTACCTGCCTAATAAGTTATTAGTATGATACTAGTACTTGTGTCAGGAGGCCCATAACATTTCATACATTTGAAGAAATAAATATTCACAATATCTGTAAATGGTTACGATAAATGAAATAAGGAAAATTAAACTATTTGAAAATGTAAATGAAAATAATAATAATAAGAACAGATAGAAGTTATACAGTTAAGAATTACATTGAGCACGATAGTTGCGACTTGTTTTTTATATCTTTATATTATATAAGAGTTTTCTGGACCTGATTTTACAAAAAACAAATAAGCAGATGAAAAGATCTCTAAATAACTGGAAAGTCAAAGAAAGAAGAAGAAATATGCTCTGTGGAATAATTTTTTTTTTTTTACAAATTAGTTGAAGTATGTAGTTTCGTTTGGAGTGGACAATATAAACCGTAAAATCCCCTTATTTCCCCATTCGTTTTCGTGAGAATTTTGGAAAATCCTCTCTTAGTGTACCCTCTACATCCGCCAGGAACGTATATGGCAAATTTCATGTTTCTAAGTGCAGTAGCGGAACAAAACTAGTGACATAACACAAAAAAAATGTAACGGTTACTTTTTCAAACATAGCAGGGATATAACCTAGTATCAAGACAGTCAGTTCTCCACTTTCCGCCCGTATTCGAAACATTGCGTGTTGATTGGCGGTACACAACGCCGCTCTGTATCTTATATATAAAAGCGATAAAGTGAAAATAAACGAACTAATAAACATTCCCCCGTAGGATTCGAACCCGTAGCCAGCCTATCGCGTTTAGGGTGAGACGCTATAATTTTTTTTTTAATTTTAAACAATTGTCTGAACGATATCAAACTAAAAGACCATCAAGAGTTCTATTACGTCCCAATAACTAATGAGTGGCTCCTTTGATGCGTTCACCTTTAACAATTTAAATTTTATTGTTGGCTGCGAGATATATGGGTCGACTGGCGTCAGATCTAGTGTTGGCGAACGTGATAATGTTATTTTTGTTATATGTATACTGTTGTAATATCTTGAATAAGTATTACGTCTAGTACAATAGTTCTACAAACAAAAGAATTAAAAAAAAATATTTTTGTAAGTACAATTAAGTTATTTAAAATATGCTATTTGAAATATGACTTTTAATTTTTCATTCAAACACTCGCAAAAGTATGGAACGTGGAAGGATGTGAACATATAAAGAGCTGTATGTTGCATTAGAGTGCTTGACAGATAATAGACGCGAGTTCAAATTTTCTTTATAATTTTTAATTCCGTTTCAATTTTCTTATAGCCGAATAAGTATGTGTGTTTTCGACCTCTAACTAAGTGTTGTTAGGAGAAGCGGTAATGATGTGTTTTTTAATAGAAATCTATAAATAATAAAAATCTAACTGATCGCTCGTGTGTTTACATGAAACATACCTATATGAGAAAATTATTATTATTTAGGGCGTTTATATAAATAGAAAGAAAGAACCTAAAAACAATGGTTTTTAAATTTCCTTTTCTGTTCGTCTGTTCTTTCGTGCACGCTAATCTCAGAAACGGCCTGACCGATTTAAATGCAGTTTGACTATTGTATTGTGGTACACTTCGGTTACCATTTGGTATTTTTTTTTTTTTTTTTTCAATCGGTTCATAAATATAAAAGTTAAAAATAAGCCTGTATTGCTAAAATTATTGTTTTTTTACATTTCTTTACACTAGTAGGTATGTAATAATTATTAGAGCTCCGAGAATTCTGCGGTCGGTTTTATCAAAATCAGTCTTTCGACAAAGGCCTACTTCCTCTAAAGTTTGTCTCCATAAATGTTAAGCCCGTAGCAAGCAGCTGTCCCATTGCAAGTTTCTAAACACCATTTCTAGAACTGAATAAAATAATTTTGGTGAAGTCTAACGCCATTCTTGATAGGAAATTCTTGTCTTCTTCTTTCTAGCTTGGCTTGGGCCGTACTTTTCGAGTAGATATTCTGCAGTATTGTATTGGGCCCTGGTTTTCTTATGTCCTCCAGATGCTCTTGTATATGGTATATATATAATGGAATGCTTTTTTAAAAATTAGCGAACGCTAAATTAAAAAGTCTTTGTTATATTCCCTATACTTTTTTGACCATCTATCTTACTTACGATGTGAATATGATCTATCGTCGAAATATTGCTTCAGAAGCCCTGTCTCCCTTGTCTCCCTTTTTTGTGTAATAATATAATTCTCAGTAAATGTTTTTTTGTTTAATTTTCTTCATGAGCTCGTTTTACTTTATCTTTAATTACAGATATCATTTGACTTGTTAGTTTTAAGTTTTTCTTTTGTATAAGTGCCTTTCTCTCATTCTCATTAATCAGTTGCTTTGTTTATACAACGTAGATACAACGCTCATAGTTTAGTTTGTGTGTTTGTTTTCTTTGCTTCTGTTATTAGTATAACCAAAATCGTATTAGATTGTTATTATCTTTCTTCTATTGATACATATTTGTTCATTGTAATTTTTAGGTTATCAAGGAATATGGCATTATATTCACTAAATCTGTTTTTATTATTAAGAATATTTGTACTTGTCTACACGATGGCATTGTTCTTAACATTATATGGTCTGTATTGAAGTTAAGGTGGTTCACAGTATTCGCGTCTTTACATACCTTCCTGTTATTGGTTAGTTTAATCGTTTTCTAAATATGTCTTTTTCAATTTCCTTAGTGTGCGAATAACACTTTAAAAAATGTTAAAAATATATATATTTAATAAATAGCATTCTCTCTTGTCAAACGATTGTTCGTAGAATAATCTTTGGGTAGCAGAAATTTGTAAAAATCTCTCTACAGAGATGCTAACAACAAATATAAGTTGTAATAAGCGTATAAGAATTTCAACGTTGCTGGATGTAGAACGCGTGGCTTAGCGGTCAGAGCGCTTAAACGGTTTTCTAGAGGCGCCGGTTCAAATCTCACTGCGTTTTCTAAATATGTCTTTATCCATGTACACTTTGTCCATTTCTTGTTCTTGTAGATGGTATTTAAAATGCATAGTTTGTTTTCCAATGCAAAAGTGCCTAGGCTTTTTCTGTTTCCGCTTGTTTTACTATATCCATATTTACCTATTGTATATACTTCTCCTTTATTATAAGCCCCTAAATGACCAACAAAATCTCCCATTACAATGAGATTTTTTCTTGCCGTTTCTGTTGTTGATTGTAGGTCTTTGAAAAATTTTACTCATTTTATGATATCCTACTTGTTATTTGATCCAGTTGGTGAATATGCTTAAATTATGGACCATTTTTCTTTTTTATTTTTATTTAATGGCAATTTGATGTTAAGGAGGGCTATTCTTTTACTGATTCCTCTTAATTCTTCTATTTTACTTGCTAGTTTGTTCTTGATATGAGACCTTTGATTTTTTTTTGTTGTACTGTTTTGTTTTGTTACGAGAATTGGATCTATTTCTTATTAAACGAAGGCGTTGGTCCTCTTGTCTTTCGCCGTCCACATTTGCTGTTTCCATGGTTGGGCGTTGCTCTGAGACGAGGAAGATAATCCTCTAAATATAATCTTAACACTTTCTTTTCTTAAACAATGGTGATAGTGAGTTCCAAACGGTATTTTTACTATTATAAAACACAAAAACCTTAAGAGTCGCACTGTATAGATGTAAAGTTACAACAATTTCAATTATAAATTTAGGTAAAGTTTGTGATTGAAATGGAAACCAGCCGGATAAAAACTAAATACTTATAATCGTGTAGTTACGCAAGTGAAATACTTGTTTATTTATGTATACCGTAATGGCTGCACTGTTGGCAGTATGGTCATCATGTCTTTAAGTTTATCGTAGAAATGCACGCAGCTAACTTCTCTATGCATCCAATGCATTTTTTTATTACGTTATCATTATTATACTAGCTGTGCCAGCGACTTGGTCTGCGTGATGTTCTAAAATAAAATAGTTAACTCAGTTAACATAAAACAGTAAAACTAAAATAGGTAACCCTAAGTTACTCCTTATAATATCAGCATCTGCATGTGAAAGTATCGTCAAAATCGATGCAGCCGTTCCAGAGAATATTCGACACAAACAGATAGGCAGACAAGAATTGTAAAATAATGTTATTTTAGTATATGTACCGTGTATACACACATATCCATTTAGTAAAAGGCAGTTAGTTATTTTAATATTACAAACACCTTCCAAAATTTATTTATTTTTATGGACAACTAATAGTCATTTAAAATATAATTATAAAGTAACTGGTTTATCTTAGTTTCAATTAAAAACAATTCTGCAATGGCAAAAAGTTGAAGTTGACGTCGCGACAAGTGCAGGTTCGACGACCGGGCCGCGGCGCTAGTAGCGTGCCGCTGAATTAATTGCTCTCGACTTATTTACGATATTACATCTACATATTTTGTTGTATACTATAGCGGTTTGCCGTATGTTAGTTTATTTTGCCGTATATTATACTTAACTTATTATGCTGAGTGAGATCTTTCTTTTTATTTTGTACCTTTTCTATTGAAGAATTTAAAATTACTTAATTTTAATGGATATGGTAGAAATGTTAACTTTAATAGATAACTTTTGTTTCGAAAACATGTATGCGAATAGTGGAGCAAATGTGATGCATAAGTCAAATCAGCAACCATTGCCTGTAAATACGCTGTCTTATTAAAACACGACATCACATATCCGTGCCGTACCGACTCTTATAAGTATACAATTTTTCTAAATCATAATAGACATTATGGTTGCTTTAAAGAGCGTATAAATGAGTAAATTAAAAAAAAAATCAAGCATATCATATTTTGTTTTACAGCTATACGCTTTTTGTCGCCTAGCAGGGTAGTCAGAGAGAACCCTGTAGGCGGAACTCAACACCGCGCTTTGACTTGTACTAGAGGGAGGGAGAAAAAGTGAAATATAATTTAAATATAATTATTCCGCGGAATGGAATCGAACCCCCAACCAATCAGACGCAGATTGTAGTCAGTCGATGTGAAATCCTTTTTATTTAACCCCTCTTATAGATTTATCACATGTACGTATATACTCGTATATATTTTTAAATCAAGTTAAGGGCATCGTGGCGCAGTGGTACATCGCCTGACTGTAAACTCGATTGGTTGTAGGTCCTATTCCATATTTATAATATTTCCATGTCCCCACTCTGGAACAGTCCCCACTGTCCCCACTAAGGCAGAGCGCGGCGTTTAGTTCCAACTAAACCAAAGGTCTTGATTTCTGTCGGATAGTGGAGTACGGAGCGTCTTGACACTAGGTTCTCTCTGTCTACCATGCTATGCGGGAAAAAGCGTATATATATATAAAAAAAGTCTAAACAAACATAATAGCCACATGTTCCACATTGGTATTCATAGCGAAAACAAACGGTATTTCAGTGACTACTCGTGCTGTTTTAAAGTAATGAGTCCTAGCCTTAATGAGGACATGCCTACGAAATAGGCTGAAGCTGCCATTATTCTGATATTATGTCGTCGTGTATGCATTTTTTTTTGTTATAACTGTATGGATTTTTTGAAGCCTTCGGTGTCGCAGTGAACGGCGTTATACTGTAAATGCAATCGGTGGTGGGTTCCATTTTTTGTGGGAATTGTGGGAAACTTGGTTGTTGAGTGCAGTGTGTGTGTGTGATGTTGTATTATTCTGAATAAAGCAGGAATAAAAAGTATAAGCGATATCAATTTAAGTGAAAAAAATATATATTACAAAACTACACTTTCTTAAATTAAAAAGAATAAATCTCCAATATGAATATGACGCAAATGTTAAGAATGTAATAACAAGTGAGACAACACTTGTGTCTGCGCTGCATATGTTTGTTATGAGACCGAATGAAAATAAAACTATGGAAAATATTGTAAATTATGTTTAATATAATATTTGAAGTATGGTACAGTGTGTGTTTATGTTTAAATTATTTAAAATAATTGTGGAAGACATCGTGGCAGCGTCTGTCTGTGAATGCGATGGTTGTGGCTTCGATTCTCACTAAGAGGAATAATTATGTTTTAATTTTTTTTTGTTCTGGTTACAAGACAAAGCGCGGCGTTGAGTTCCGCCACTCAACACGCATGGTCATGTTCGTACTCTTCAAATTTAGATTGTTTTACTTTTTTTTTAAAAATGGTGTTTATCTTCTTTGGGTTTTTTTACAATAAAACATTTATATATCGGCCGAAGGTAAATTGCGTATATCTAAAAGTAAAAAAATATGTATTTTCATACTTCAGAAACATATTCTGTACTTGGAGAAACGTATTTAAAAATGATTTATGTACTAAGTGTTGTATTTTTGCCCTCAGATGAGCTCAAATTTACGATTTTCTGATGTTTTCAACAACTTATAATATTTAGTCCCGTACCGTTGTTTCCCCATTTTCCTTTCAACATTATATTAATATTATTAAGGCTTGACGCTTAATATAACCTAAAATTTAATAACTAAATAAAAAAAATAAGCTTCTATATAAGTACAGATTAGTTGTAAGTGTTGTTATAGCATACGCCGAAATCAGATAAATCTAAGTAGGTAGGTGGGCGGATCGTTGGGCGGACGGCTTATTGTAATATGTTTAATGAACGAGTGATGTAGGGCTTGTATATATATACATTTCGTAAAACATTAAGTTATATTGTATTTTTTTTTATATAAATCACCAAAAGAGGCAAAGAGAGCCCGTAGTGGCGCAGTGGGCGGATTATGCTTGTCCAAAACCCTACCGAATCGACCGGGGAATGATAATATTTAAATTATGTATATTTCCTGGCAGTCTGGCAAGACAAAGTGCGTCCACCACTCAACACGAAATTCACCAAGACAGGCAACACTAACAATATAAAAAAAATATTTGAAATAAAAAACGGTTTTGTGTGGCGATACCAAAAATGGCTAAAGAAAATATTTATTACAGTACATAGACGGATTTTTATATAATTTAAAAATGCGCTTTAATTTAATATAGATTTATTATTTTTTTTTCTTAGCTCAGCTCGTTTCCTGCGTGGACATAGCAGGATAAACAGAGATAACCTAATGTGAAGACTTATCCATCTTCAACTCTCTTTTCATAATCGATGCGTTTCTCTTTGTCTCGCCAGGACGGAGCAATGAAAATAATTTAAATAATAATCATCCCACCGAGCGGACATCGAACTCGGAACCAACTCAGACGCTGCACTACTGCATTACGGTGGCATCTAAAATTAGTGGATTCTTTAAAAAAAAAAAATAATATAAAAAAATATTTTATTGTTTATAAATCATATTTATTTGTACGTTATGTTTTTTTTTCTTTTTAATAATTTAACTTCTGCGAATTTTAGGAATTTATTCTAAAAAGTATTTCGTGTGCGGATGAGAATAACTTTTTACTATAGTAACTAGTGGCTTATACCTGTTCTATGTTAAATAATATTGAACTTATAAATAATATCAAGGAAAAAGATAAATTGTTTTTTATTATCGGTACCGATCGTATGTAGTGACTACCGCTAGTGTAACGTTCACTTTCACACTTTGTCTGCCGACCTCGTGAGGACGTTAACCGGCTTGCCATTGACAATGCCTATACAAACGTACATGATTCTTACGGCCTAATAATAAATAATAAGCTATTATAATTGAATAAGACAAAATTTAAATTCCTACTAGCCGTGTAGGGTACCACGAAGTGCTTTATTAATTGAATTTTATGAATAATTTAGTATTTGAAAGATTGGGTTCAAAAGAAGAAATAAATATAAGATTATATAGTATAAGTAATAGAACTCATCGCGGCGCAGTGGGACACCGTCCGACTGTAATCGCGATTGGTTGTGAGTTGATTCGCATTCAAGGGAAATGATTATAATGAAATGCTCTGGCTCTAAAAGAATGATTATATAAACGCTAACTCTGGCTCTAGTAAACGACACTCTGCACTCCCTTTTTTATCTGCCTAACTCTTTTTTAACGTTACGGATGCCCGGACGCGGCTATGTGGGTTCCGGACTGGCAGATGTACGCCATCCGTATACCCACTAACATCTCACGATGCTCAACCTCGACCGCCACTGGCCTGGGCCACGTGAACTCTCCGTCTGCTCTCCGTCTGCCCTGCTCTACGTGATAAAGCGCGAAGGCTAATATTAATCTTAATATTATTAATCCCCGAGAGCGTGGTGAACGTATAGCAAAACATGACAATAACTGATTCACCACTTATCCCTTCCTGTGCCGCAGTGAGGGATCATTGAGACAATGAGCGCGCGCACATTACACACTCCACTACAGATTAGCGGTATAGGGTATAAATGTAGGAGGTTTGATTCTTCTTAAATATTTTGTTGTGATTCAAAAAAAATATATAAATTAACTAGCGACTCGTTCACAGCTTCGCCCGCGAACGAACGAACGAACGAACGAACGAACGCTCGCCATTTTTATTCCTCTTTTGTATTCGTTATATTCGTGATAAGATTCGTCAAAGGATTTTTCTTTATGTATTAATATGAAATAAGGTAATTGATGAAATTATGTATGATAATCATTGAAGACATGTATGGACTGTGGTACATAAGTTACTATTTGAATGCACATTAATTATCGAAAACTTTAAAACTTCCAATTTTTATACATTTTATTTTTAAATTATTGTAAAACTTTCATAGCGAAAATAGAGAATATATTTAATTAGATACTTTTTTTTATATACAATACAAAAAAATTAAAATACTTAATTATGATAATCTTATTCTGCCCCTCTTAATTTAAAACACCAATAATCATCAACAAAACAAAACAGTTTAACCCGTTTAAGAAATCTTTTGAAAAATTTTTACGTAAAACTTTAAACTGAAAAAAAAATCAGCTTCGTGCCTTTCGCGCATAGCGGTGTGTGTAGTCAGAGAGAACCTAGAGTCAAGATACTCCGTTCTTTCCGCCTCGTAGAATTGCGTGTTGAATGGAGGTCGCTTCGTTTTACTCATATTTTATTCGTATTTTGTATGAAATTAATCCAATTTTGTCTTCAACACTATAATAGTATACTGACAATTCCTATAATATTTTATAAAGGTAACTTATATTCAACATTCAGTTGAATTAAGAAATATTTTCCTAGCACGAGGACGGACTCCTTTGTTTCATTTCTAGACTTCAAGCAAGACCTTATGAGCTAGCACGCTCAATTAACAATGGCCACTTTAGCTTTTAATTCGATCACAACGCGGACTGACCACGGCATTAAAAACAAATACAGAATTTTAGACTTTTCTTGAAAGGAAATAAGATGTAAATTCCGATATAATATAAAACGTCGCGTGGTTGAGAATGTGTCCGAACGAATCTCTCCACATGCAATAATATTATTTTGATTTCAATAATTCTTGGGAAAAAAAAACTTTCATAAACGAATTGGTTTAAGGAACTGGTATTTATTGTCGGAAATTTGTAATTGTCTAAAATGGAAAGTATATTTTGTGTAGTGATTCACTTTTTAAATATAGACTAATAGGTACTTTAATATTTTCTTATTGTTATTATTCGTCATATTGACTTTTAGCTTCACCCTTTTTGTTGGGATAGAGAGCATTGTGTCAAGACACTCCGTTCTCCGCTTTCCGTTCAAATTCGAATAGCGGAACTCGACGCCACGCTTTGTGAAGACAAAGGTCTGTAGATAGGTGTGTTGGTGACAAGTCACTAGAGCGGAGAAATGAAATATATCATCTATAATAATCATAATCATCATCATCAACATCCCTGTAGCTAGGGTGATAGTCAGACCGACCAGTGCGTATTGAGTAGCGAAACATAATGAAATGAGTACATTTTTAATTTATACAATAATTATACAAATCTTCTTTCTTTATAATTATTATATAAATTAAAAATGTTCATCTATTTAAAATTAAATATTTAAATTTAAATGTTGGAATCACCAGGCCTGCAACCAATCGCATTTCTTACATTTAGCGCTGTCCCACTGCGCCATAATGACTTGGACATACAAAGACTATTATAAAAATAAATTGTATCTTAATAAGCATTAATGTAACAGGTGTTTCATACTATGTCACAGATACATGTCAACTTTCACATTTTCATAAGCGATTTTTTTTTTATATACTTTTTTTATATTTTTGCTTGCGATTTTATCTGTTTGGATTTCATGATTTTGTCTAGAACAGGTGAAGTTCAATGTAGTTAGTTAGTTTGAGTATTAAATATATAAATAAATAGATATTCGTCAAGTCAAGTCGCTAAGAATCCTGTGTTACGAAAGTTTAGATTATCACTTGAAGGGACTGAACTGTGGACTCCATTTTACAAAATGCATACTTGTGTGTAATTTGGCATATTTTAAGTTTATATTTATTTAATTAATATTGCATGCGCTACAATGTGTATGCCAAATACACTTTTGACTCGTGTCAAGCATTATTGGTGTAAATTTCTATAATATCTAATAGCAAAAATCTTTCTCATTTACTGCCTAAAGTACAATTTGTGATAATATAAAACAAAATGTTTGTATTTTATTACTATTTCCTTTGTTTATTCGATCTGTTTAGACTAAATACAGCTTGAATTCTGGCTTGGTGAGATGTGATTGAACAAAAAAAAAAAAAGAAGCACATATTATTATAGCTATGCCTGGGAAGCGACTCCTGCTCGTGCGGCACTGCCTCAGCGCTTATTTTATCTGTTTCCTGTGTATTTTCGACGGCATTTTGGTAAAACAATTACATTTCTGGATAACTTAACAAATATATGATGTTCATTGTTCATCCCAAGATCCTCAAGTATTTCTATACAAAATTTCATTACAATCAGTTCAGTGGTTTGGCCGTGATGACGTCACAGACAGACAGACAGAGTTTCTTTCTCATTTATAATATATGTATGGATTATATTATTATTATTATAGTCTTTCTCTTCACTCGCCTGTCAATGACCAAGTAGTATTAATACAACATACAAACAGATTTTGCCTAAAGCTATACATATAGGTGTAAATTCTACACTTTGCCACTTTACATAGTTTAATCAATAATATATTCGTAAAACCCGTCTGGAATCGCTGAGGTCGTGGACCGAGCTTTCATTAATTAAATTCGGCGTAGGCCTGACGCGACGTCTTGGACCGTTATCTATGCTGGTTTTTTTTATGAATTTGTATAAGATTTATTATTATTATATATATATTAATGTAACGTATATACTAATCCGATCGAATCTTTTATATTATCAACGAATTAGTCACTTAAATTTACTAGCACAGCTGCCAACGCTCATTTCTAGAAATAATAAACATTTAATGCAATGCGTATAATGCGAAGTATTATTATTATTTTAATTCCTTTGATTTTACCCCAATCGGAGATCAAACCAATCGTCTGAACAGTCAGACAGTATTCCACTGCGCCACGATAGCCATTAGTTATTATATTATGACTTGATGATGATATCATTTGTAATTAGCATTATTTTTACATTAGCCCATCTGCGATGCACAGACACATTGGATAAAGAAAAAAAAATCTTATATATTTATAGCGTATATAGTTTTGTTTTATCAATTTTATTATGATTTTGTATGGTAAATTTTACTAATACAAAGAAAAAAAATACTATTTAGAACCATTGTGAGTGGGACTCAGCTTCCGCTTGTAAATTAAATTATTTGTATAATTTAAATTGTTTTTATTTTCCCCCTCGGGTCTGGTACGAAGCGTAATTTCTCGATTTAAGGCCGAGTGTGGCGAAGGGTGTGTTACGGTTAGGTTCTCTCTAAGCGCGAAAAACTTATTTTGATTGATGATGATTAAAGCATATTGTATTATATTTCCGTTCCAGTTGTACTATAATACATGATAGTTCTTTATTTATATAGTATGAATTCTAAACTAGCGACCCGCTCGCAGCTTCGCCCGCGTGAACTGTATTATAGCCGTTTCGTATTTTCGACGGCCTAGAAAAGAGCCTAGCATACGTTCATCCCAAGATTCTTGTCGCGGTTTGGCCGTGATGACGTCACAGAGAGGCAGACAAATGATTGATGAAGACTGTAATTGCATAATATTACACCATTTCTATCATGAATTAATTGATTTTGTAAAATATAGTCAAGTAAAAAAAAGGTCCCAAAATTATATAATGTGAGAACTTTAAAATTTTCGAGAGTGATTTTCATGGTTAAGTGCTACGAAAGGCCATATAAGTATTGGTCATGTTCTAGATCGCCATCGTGACATAATATGTTATCAGTCCAAAAACCACAAGCAATAACTTACTTCTATATATATATATATATATATATAATTGTTGTCACAAGGAAAATTAGGAGCACGGTGATGGGCAGTAAAGGGAATGTTTAAGTTTATTCTAAATTATATATAATAATGTATTAAAGAAATACTTAATTATATTACACATATTAGTGTGTGTTTAGATATACAATTCTGTATAAAACTACATACCTACACGTTGCCATGGGAACGTGTATGTACTTTATTAACGCGGCTACTGGTATGACTAAAAAGGGCTGCCTATTTCATGAAATGTCTACTATTTGTGATCATACATTTTCAAATAGCTTATAAAGCAATCAAGTAAGATAACTAATCCCACCTTAGAAAAGTCCTTGACGCTCGCTCAGCAAAGGTCAGCCAATTTAATGTAACGAGGAAAACGACGAGATTAAGAAGATTACAAACACATTTGTATGATGGCTTATGTTTTGATATACCGAGTCGATGACAAATGAGTGAGTAGTCGTTGCCCTCACCATAGATATTGTACATATATTAGGATAAAATTATAAGACTATAACAGTAATCTGAATTTATCGTTTCAGAATTTACAGTACTTTAGGCATTTATAGGCTAACCTATTTTTTTTTATTACAGCGGCACGCTATGGGAAAACCCTCGCAGTAGTATCGGTTGGTCAGAGGGAATAAGTACTCGTTTAACCGAATGGAAGTCGATCCTGCGACCAGCGCCACGTTGGCCTCAATTATTATATATTTTATTCTAACAATATTATTTATATTGTATGTTATATCTGTTGATTCATTATTTGTTTATTCTATGTGCACATATATATTTCAGCTATAAAGCACTTTGTCCACTTATACCTCCTGTCCAACATGTAACAAAAGCCTTTCAACAATCGTGTATAATTTTAAACATTTACAATTTTTACACAAACCGTATACGAGCAGAGGCGCATAATGTGTGCCTTTCGCATTAGAGCGGGTTGGTACTCCCATTAACATCGTTTCAGCAGTGTAAAACACGAAACAGTGAATTTGGTGTAATCTTTTTAATTTGTTCGCTCTTTTTAATCGACGAAAAATTCTAACAGGAAAGGATACCAACTTCAACGTATTATTGTGTCTACGAATTTCAATTAAATTATTTTTAATTAAATATAGGATATATAAAAATACCACACAACCTGGTTGGTATTGCTATGAATACCTCGAATACAACTCGTGAGACTTTAACGAAATTTAAAGGGGACTAGTAGGTCCAGAAATACTAGCTATTATATAAAAATAGAATCATCAAAATTGTATTGAATTATCAAAGTTCTAAGGTAACACACATAAAAAAATACCTCCTCTTTGTTTTGAAGTCGGTTAAAACACGGGGGATGTCATCAATTCGACCGACACTTATATATGTATTATTTATATATGGCCACGCAAAACTTTTTACAGAATACCCCAGTTTTGATATTTCTTGTAAGTTTGGCCCCATAACATTTTAAAACTAACTCTACGAGTTGAAACTTAGGTAGATTGTGTTTTTTGTTAAAAAATTCTTACAGTGGACAAAACTATAATAATATATTCATTTAAAGCCATTAAAATGATAATTAATGTCTATGTAAGCGGTTATTGTTTATATGTTTTGATTTAATTACAGGTCTGGTCTAGTGATTATTGAATAGTTGTCTTAGTTGAAGATATATTATTGGTACAAACAAAAAGATCACAATCCCGTGTTAATTAATTTATTAACATACTAGTAGTTGACGCGTAAAATACCCGTTGGCTTAGCAACTTGTGTATAGTTTTTTTTACAAAAGTGTATGTCAGTCATTATTTTATTCGCTTTTCTGCCATATATCATACTCTTCCGACCGTATAATTTTCGTAAAAAGGAGTCTTTCAGGCATTAATGCATAACTTACACTTTGTTTTTAATTTTTCAGGCAAAACGACTCAACGGCAACGGTGAACTTGCTGCCATCAAGGTGATCAAACTCGAGCCAGGCGATGACTTCGCGATCATCCAACAAGAGATACTGATGATGAAAGACTGCCGGCATCCAAACATAGTTGCTTACTATGGGTCTTACCTCAGGCGGGACAAGCTGTGGATTTCAATGGAATACTGTGGCGGTGGGAGTTTGCAGGTAGTTATCATGGGTCAATATAGCAAATTAGTTTAAGGTATATATTGTATTTTTAATAGCCTAATCCAATATGTATGACAAAGATGCAATGACGGGGGCTATGCTATTAGAGAAAGTCGAACCCTATTTGAAACTTACTGTTCAGGACACGATATTTTGTAAATATAAATAAATTAAGTAAAATCGTGGTTATGTTAGCGCAGTGTGACTGTATACACGGTTGGCTGTGGGTTCGATTCGCACTCGGGGGAATTATTGTATTTAAATTATTTTCTTTTCTCCGCCCAGGTACCTAAGACAAAACGCGGCATTGCGTTAACAAGCAATATCTCGTTTTCCGGTGGAAAGTTTAGATTGGAGTGTCTTGACACTAGGCTGTGTCTGAGATATATATATATATATAATCTGAAAGATTTGTTAGATTCTAAATACTGAATTAAAATTGCTTTTAAAGAATAATAATAAAATATGACGTAATATTTTGTCTCTATTACAGGATATCTATCATGTAACGGGCCCCCTAACAGAATTGCAGATAGCGTACATGTGTAGGGAGACTTTGATGGGCTTGTCGTATTTGCACAGTATGGGGAAGATGCACAGGTAACTTCTATTCTATAATTTGGATTAGTATAAATTGAAAATCTTATTATTTAACACATTTGCCCATCACTTTATTATCTCTCTTTCTTTCTCTCACACACACACAATACATACAAAATTTGCATGTTATTTTAATTTTTGCTTATATATATTTTTTATATTATATTAGTATATATATAATAGAATTTGTTGAATAATTTCTGGAGGAAAGCAATTAATGCAACACAGTTTTAAACTAGAGTAGTTATTGAAACTATTACAAATTTGAAGTCTCAATCCGATCACACCAGAGAACAAGATACAATCAGCTCAATCTGCAAGAATCCAGGGCAGTACGCGAGGCAACTAAGAAATCGTTGGCGGTAGTTTGATATAATAATTGTATCGAATGACAGACAACTGCCACCTCAGTCTACCTGTGACCACGGACTACTGTCAAGTGTTCGAAACGTCGGGTTCTAAAATGTATTTTCGAATACCAATATTATACGCGATTAATCCGGTTGAAAATAGTGTCATTTCAAAATGTGTAATAATCGTAAGAACTTATTAGTTATTAGTTATATAGAGTAGTTATTATCCAACTGTGTTTGGTGTTTTTTTCTTAAGTTCCAATAATGACTTTTTTTGCATTTCTACTGAAATATAAGGAAAAGGAAAATATTTTGTCAATTACTGGCAATAAAATAATTAGTGTCAAATGAAATTTAAAAACATATTTTTAAGATATGTTAAAAAAAATTGTATGCAGCGGGGTTCGAACCCGCTCCTCTTGGATACCGTCCAAGCGCTCTGACCGCTAAGTCATGCGTTAGAACTCAGCTGTAGACATCCAGCTGCATCGAAGCTCTTATACGCTTATTACAACTTATTTTTGTTGTTAGCATCTCTGTATATATGTGATATTGTGTGTTGGCGAAACTTTACACTGCGGTTTTTTTTGATCACCAAGAAATTAAAGAATAGAAATTAAAATTAAAATGATCTTAATCTAGAATAACTCGCGTTCATCCTGTATTTATATATTTTTCTCTTTCAGGGATATAAAAGGCGCAAACATTCTTTTAACTGATTGCGGGGACGTCAAACTAGCGGACTTCGGTGTGTCTGCGCAAATCACAGCTACTATAAATAAAAGGAAAAGTTTTATTGGAACTCCATACTGGATGGCACCAGAGGTATTAATATATATATTTATTTTATTTTTAATTATTATTTTTAAAGAGAACTCCGCTCAATACCAAGACACTCCGTTTTCCGCAATTCGAAATATTTCGTGTTGAGTGGCGGAACTCACCGCCGTGCTTTATGCTATTAGCGATGCCTTTGAGAATTATTACTCTACTGATTGCACTCGAGGAACTTTATTTAGTATCATATTTTTTTGTAATATCTAATTTATGCGCAATACTTTATGTATTGAAGGAAAACCTTAATTCTTTTTACAAAAATCACGCCGACCGGGGAGTGTGTTAATCGACTTAGTTAAAGGTTTTTTATAATAATAAATTAGTAGTTACATTAAATTAATTAAATATATATTACACACACTGACACGTGTTTGACATACACTTCTCTGTAAAGTGACACGCACGTTGCTAATAGCAACGTATTTTTTTTGAAAATAAATAAGTAAATCAGTACATGTTTTAACATAGCCTTTGCCCCTAATCAGATTTCAAGTCACTATATATTATTGAGGTCCTAGTAGCGCAGTGGGCGGGCACGTGACAGTAAACGCGATGGTTTTTATTTCGATTCCCGCTCTGAGTAATCTAATATTAATTTCGTTTATTAGAAATATTTTAACTGTATTACTAATATTTTAAATATTATTTCCAGGTAGCAGCAGTAGAAAGGAAGGGCGGCTACAATCAACTATGCGATATATGGGCGTGCGGTATTACGGCTATCGGTAAGTAAAATTAATCGATATCCGTAATAGGACGGAATTAGCGGGTTCTATTTAGTTCATTCGTACAATCTTTTATTATTAACAGAATGCAATTAAATTATTGGTTTCTTTTTTTCACATCGAATTGGCCCTTACTTTTGTATGTTTAATACGTAAATATTAATTTGCTGTATTTGAACCTATGACCGTCGTTAGTAGCCGTTGAACTTATGATTACTAATAATACAAAATTGATAGAAAATATTAACTGCCTCTAAAGCGTGTTGTTGATCGTAAAATAGCACTTTTATATAATAAGGTCCTCGTGGCTCAGTGGAAGTTTTACTGTAACGATGGCTTTGAGAGCGATCCCCATTGGGGGAATGATTATATTTACATTATTTTTTCCCCGCTATGGCAAGTAAACGGCTGTAAACAAAATTCTATGATAATCATTGGTACAATGGTTACCATAGAGTTTTGTTTATGGTCAATCAAAACAAAAATGGCTATCATCTAATAATAATATGAATTTCAGAACTAGCAGAATTACAACCGCCCATGTTCGAGTTGCACCCAATGAGGGTGTTGTTCCTAATGTCCAAGTCGGGATTCAAACCGCCTACCCTAAAGGAGAGGGAGCGCTGGTCGCAATTATTCCACGCGTTCCTCAAACTCGCGTTAACTAAGAATCCAAAAAAACGACCCACCGCTGAGAAATTGTTACAAGTGAGTGAAAATTTTGATATTATTGTATATTATATATATATATATATATATATATATAATATTATTAAAACACATCGATACGCCCGTTCCGACTGTTAGAATATAAAAAACATTATCGTAGGCGGATGTAGAAAATATAGCTTACAGGGCGCTCGGACGGAACACAAGACGCACGGGTTCAAATAACGCTGCGTTCAAATTATTATACGTTTTTTGATAATGTTTTTTATATCCTAAATGTGATAATTACACTTTTAAAGTTTTATATATGTTTCTATTTATTTTCCAGCACGCGTTCTTCCAACAAGACATGAGTAAGAGGCTTGCTATAGAGTTGTTACAGAAATATTCAAACCCACCAAGTCATTGTAACAGCCAGGAGTTGGACGATGATGGGGTCAGTTTATTATTTTTTATATATATTATAAACAATATTTGTTTATTGTTTAATTATTTTTTTTGGTGACACATCTCTCTGATTTAAAACATTTTAAATTTAAATAGTTCTTTAAGTAACATTGGTTAAATGACCAGCGATGTTTTTAATGGTTTTTAAAGTGCGATTGACTCACGCACTGATGATAAGACTACACGATCCGTACATGGCGAAAATAGCCGTAGGTGGAAGCCGCTTTAAGTACTACGTTGTTTATTTGTACAGTGGAACGCAGCGGGATTTGAACCCGCGCCTGAAACAACAAAAATAAATTGTAATAAGCTTATAAGAATTTAGACCTAGCCGGATGTGGAATGCATGGCTTCGGTCAGAGTGCTTGGACGGTTTCAACAATAGGCGCGGGTTCGAATCTAGCTGCATTCAAATTTCACACGTTCTCTAAAAATGGTGGTAAAATGTAACCCTCATCATATTTATATAGTGAATACATATATAAAAAAAAAGTTTTCTAAAAATGGGTAACCAGGGACGTTACTCTCTGCGCCAAGTTTTGTTTTTTTGGCGTATTTGCAAACATTTAAGTTTTGCATCAAGAGGGGTATGACTTAAACTTGAAATTAAATATTGTTATAGTATGAGAAGACAAACTATTTATTACAAAAAATAACTGAATTGAACTAGTTTCTCTATGACAATGAAAGTTTTAATCGAATTTAATTACACTATAAAAATGGGAGACTAAAAGTCAAAAGCCTATGCGCATCCCAAGACCCTCAAGTGTCTATATAAAATTTCATCACAATCGATTCAGCATCTGGACCGGGATTACGTCGCAGACAGACAGACAGTGTTACTTTCGCGTTTATAATATTAGTATGGATTCCATTTGCAATGCGTTCCGCAGGCACTTTCGAATGTACCACAGAGGATAGCGTCCCGGCAGACGCGCGGGCGACGCGACGCGCGACCCAGGTCCCTCATGGCCCCTCACACGCATCTGGAACATTCTTTGAGGTACTCTATTGTTTTTTGTTTTTGTTTTCTGTCTTTTGTCAAAGCGTTTTGTGTATTACAGAGAATTACGCCAGTAAGCACGCAATACCTTCTAAATAGGAGGAAAGGTAATGGCGCGAATTTACCTATTCTATACATGCTACAAAATGTGAAAAAAATATGAATATAATTAAAAAATTCATATATGACATTTTTTTTTACTCAAATACCGTCCATCGTGGCGCAGTGGGACAGCGTCTGTCTCTGAACACGATGATTGTTGCTTCGATTTCCTCTTGGGGGTGATTGATAATATCTGAAATGTTTTTCTTGTCGGCTTTATGTTTATGTACTTTTAAATGTAAACATTTCTCTAGTGGAGGTTTGCTTTATAAATAACAAAACTATATTACTAATAGTTTTGCAATTTATACATTTTTATGTATACTAATTGAGTGACTTGACATAAAACATTGTGTGTTGAGTGGCGGAGCTCGACGCCGTGTTTTTTCTTGTCAGAGCGGCAACATTAAAATAATTTTAATACAATCCTGGTCCCTGAGTGGAAATTGAACCCACAACCAATCGTATTACCGTATTACAGCCAGACGCCGTCACTGCGCCACATTAACGCTGTATTTAACAGAAAAAATGAACAAATTTGAAAGGTTCTTTTTCCCCTGTTCCATTATTGTCTGGTATAACAGACTAACACCGGAAGAGCAGCTGGAAGCCAACAGGCGGTCGGGGCTGTACGACGACTCGCCCATCGTGGACCTGGACGCGGAGGACGACCTCGCCGTGCCCAAGGTCATCAACTTCGGCGCAGAGGTCAATCGCTGCGACGGTGACACGGTCAAACGAAATGGTACGTTACAGGTTCAAATACCGAACACGTTGCTTTTGGTGTCATTTGTTTTCCATGAGCTCCGCCACTCAACACGCAATGTATGGAGTTCAGGCGAAGCGTGGAGAACGGAGTGTCTTGACACTAGGTTCTCTCTGATTTCGCGGTGGCTAGCGTAAAGCTGAAAAGCTGAAAGTAAAAATAATAATTTTTTTAATAATATAGGATTCCAATTGTTATTGCGAAAAAGTTATTAAAAATATTCTGTTCTTGTATATAATAAAATATCATTTAAAAATACATTATAATAACAGTATAACACAAATTATACAACGTAATGTTCTTTTAAAATTTTCTCGAAGACCCATAGAACTCAATTTGACAACTAAAAAATAAACTAATAACTGTAATATTTATGAGATTTAATTCTTTTTTAATTTTATTTTTATTGAGTAATAATAATTAGTGTATACGACAACTACTTATATTACACACTAGCGACCCGCTCGAGGCTTCGCCTGCGTAAAATTGACGGCTATAATTATCATTGACAGACAATATCATATCTATTGATTAAAGTTTCAACCAACTAAATATAAAAGTTCGTTTATAGTAATTTTGTCGACCAAAGTTTAAATTGTTATAACTTTTTTATTTGTGAACCTATTGACCGTAAATAAACACTACATGTCGAAGGAAATTTACCGAAGTACAATAGTCGAAACTACATTTAAATCGGTCAAGCCATTTCTGCGATTAGAAACACACACAAACAGAAAAAGCTAGAAACTATTGTTTTCGGTTCTATTAGTTTTCCATATATTTCTATTTCATATATCTTCCATGTACAGACAGTGACCAGTAAAATTTTTGTTATATGTATAGATCAGCCTTTAAGTGTGATGTATGATGTATCGTAATAATATGTAGGTTTCCTACATTAATAAATAAAAAATGTCGTAAATTATTTTTTTCTTTCAGCGTACCACAGACAATCAAGCGAAGACTGGAGTGTCGCGTCACTCATGAGTTGTCCCAAACATAACCCTCTCTCTCAAGAATGTTCCACCGACAGTATGCCTACTAGCGAAAAGTAAGTTTATTTAAAAAAAAACCCACCATTTTTTTTTATTTTTATCTACTGTCATAACTGGATTTATTTATATGTGGTCTTGGTAATACAAAAAATTGTACGTAAAGTGTGACACACTTTAAGAATATGAAAAATGTTCGTTGAACGCAAGGCTCAGCGGTCCGAGCGCTTGGAAGGTCTCCAAGAGGCGCAATTTCGAATCCCGCTACCTTCAAATTTAACGAAAAAACGTTTTCTAAAAATGTTATGCATTTTCATAAATTTTTTCGTTATCAAGACAAATTTATATGTTATAGTTTTTATTATTATGGAACTTTTTTTATATTTGTTAGGTTAAAACACATTGTATATTCTTTTATTTATTTATGGCAGAGCTTTTTAAAATATTTATATATGTATTATTTAAAGTCAAATTTTTGTTTTTTTTTGTTTTTAATATTATTATTATAGGCTTAGTGTAATTTATTTTCGTATTTATTTGTATGTATTTTCTTATTATAGCAAGTGGTGTCGGGTCGTCACTGGTGACGATATATTAAGAATGAGTTTGAGGTATAGGCTTTTTCTAAATTTATCCATTTTTATTTTTCAATTTTTTTTTGCCTATTCTGTGGTATCTATGACAGTTCTTTTCAAAGGTTTGACGCGTCTTTTTTTATTGCTGTGTGACGGTTTTTAAAACAACATTAGATTAGGTCTTGTTTTATTGTCTTCTAAATGTGTAAGCTTTCTAGAAATAAATGCAAATCTTTCATTTCTTACTAACTTGTACTGTTAATAATTTTCTTTATTATATATAATTTATTTGTAAATAAATAACTCAACTAAAAAAATCTTCTTTTTTCTTTTGTAACAAAACTTTTTGCAATTATTTCAATGGCTTTTGTAATAGCAAGAATGTCGGTTAAATGCAATGTGTGAAGGTGTTTCAGGCACATTTTAGAAACGATTTTGTTTTTATTTATATACAATATATATGTATTATCTGTCGAAATGTCGTGATTTTTTTTGCATGGGATTATTTGACTTATTAACAAAGTTTTTTTATCATACAGTCACTGTGATACATACAGCAAGAACAAACACTTCTTGTATATATTTCAAAATATGAATATTATTTTTTTTTAAGATTTAAATTATAGAAATGTATAGATTATTAAAACTCGAAGGATGTAATTTGTTTTATTAAGTAGTGGGATTTGAACACACGACCATTGCGTAGTGTAGGAGATACTCGCCTCTATGCATATATGCGATATACATCTATTTGTTAAAGATGTACTAAGTTTTCATACAAAAACATAACATTCAATGAACGATCACATAGTAGGCTACACTTGCACAAAATATGGTCTAAAGTTGTTATTTGATGAACTTTAAAGTGTTTTTAATTTTTTCATTATTATATATGTATATATATATATAATATATATTAGGAGTAATTAATGTATTTGGTCTCGCTGAGTGGCTGACAGACGCTACTGGTCGCGGAAATATGGCATAAAGGTTACTTGGGGCGTGTAAGGGTGGATTTCCTGAATTTAATACGGGAAATTCCTAACTGAGTGAACACTGGACGTAAATTTCCAGAGGAATAATAGACTTTTTGTTTCATAGTTAAATATGTATTTTGTATATGGAAAATATTATGGCAAGGGTTATAAATGACTTGCGAATAAAGTTGCAGGCGAAAACTAGTATAATAATATATTAGCTGGAACATACTAATTACTTCATCAGATATAAATTATTCTCAAGTGAGATTCAAAATTTTTAGCCATAATGGTTTCGTTGCAATAATAAGAGTGTAATATAATATTAGGGCTGGCCAAGCTTGATAGTCCGAGCTATTATTTAAAATTTGTTCTTAATCTATACACATAAATAAAATTAGAATATCTGTTTGTAATATTAAAATAACAGCTTTTTACAGAATTTATATGGTACATATACCAAATAATTTTTTTGCAATTTTTGTCTGTCTATCCGTCTGTCCGGGTAATCTCTGCAACGGTTGGACCGATTTTTAAGGGACTTTCACTGGCAGATAGCTTATGTAACAAGTAACTTAGGCTACTATTAGTTTAAATTTCGACGCCGACAAAGCAGCGGGCACAACTAGTTTAAAATATAATAAAACAAAAATGAATATACAACTAAGGTACATTTATCGAGAGCCACAAACGATCATTCAAAATTCCGCAGTTGACACCCGAAAACCAAACGAGTATATAGGACGCGTTGCCTTAACAACGTGTATGTCGAAAAATACATAGTTAGTAAACATATAAAAATTTGAACGCAGCGGAATTTTTATACATTTTCTAAATATGTCTTTTTCAATTTCATTTATTTTATTAATTGGATATATTTCAAGTGCATTGTTATGAAAAAAATACACTTTATGCACGAGAAGTGAAATCCTCCATTATATATTTTATCTATGTCAAATTTCACACTTAGTCCTCCTTTATTTACGTAAAAACAACGTCAGCCATACAACTTTAGACCATAGCGCCACTACACATAAGGTCGATATTGGTGTGTACGTCTGTACGTTTCTCTTGTTTTAGGAGCCTCTTGCAATATATTGATGAAGAATTAATGCTAAGGTAATAAAAAAACACGTGCATGTTTGTGTACAAAACACCATTTTGTACTGAGTTTGGAATAATAAACTTATTTTTCACGTTTCTCGTTTTTATGCTGTATAGTATAGTATAGTGTAGAATAAAAGTATATAATGTTAGTTTGTATATGGGTTTTGTAGGGGAAAGTTTAATATTTTGCACAATATTTTTTTAAACAAATAAATTGTTGCTATTTACTATAACTTGAGGTCATCGTGGCGCGGTGGGACACCGTCGTGACTGTAATAGCGATTCGTTGTAGGTTCGATTCACACTCGCGGGAATTGTTTTAATTTAATTATTTTCATTTCTATGCTATGGTGAACAAAACAAAGTGCTGCGTTGAGTTCCGCCACTCAACACGCAATGTCGGGCGAAAAGTGGAACACTGAGTGTCTTCACGCTAGATTCTCTTTGACAACCCCGCTATGTGTGGGAAGCGGGAAGCAAAGGGAAAAAAACTGATAATTTGAAGTGTGCTTTAAAAGTATACCAAATATGGCAATTTAGGTCGTTTTTATATCTGATGTTATTTTGTGTTGTATATTACATTTTTATATAACAAAATTGATATTAATCACACAAACTAAGAATATTCACCAATTTAGAAGCTTGAGTATATATTTTGTACACCAAATCTAATACTAATATATTATAAAACTGAACAGTTTGTTTGTTTTTTTTGAACGCGCTATCTGTATTTCAAATATAACTGTTTCGAATTCAAAAAATCTTTTTGTTTTGGATCAATTAAACGAGGAAGGCTATAGGCTATATAACAACAAAGTGCGCACAATAGGAGCTGATAAAATATTTGTAGTGCGTATTCTCATATAGTCTTTACTTGAATAAAATCAATTTATCTAAATGAAAAATTAAAAAAAAATTAAAAACGTCAAAGTTTATCTAAATGTCTTGACATCGTATAATGTATCATACTACTTCACACAAAAAAGACATTCTTAAATTCCGTCATTCACGCGAGCGACGTCGCGGTATTAGCTAGTACAGCCTAAAATAAATCATATAATTTACACACAAATTCATCATTTTTACTTTCATTCTTGTTCATTTAAACTTTAAATTCATGTTTACAACTTTATCTGACACTCACTGACTGTGACTTTTCAATGAATTCGGAATTTAAATGAATGCATTTGAAATTCAATAAGATGAATTTGAAGTTAGATTAAATATAATTGAATCTATATATGAATTTGTAACTTGTGTGATTAGGTATACCTTTCGCTAGGTGAATGAAATATGTGTAATCATTAAATATACATTTTATCTTATTGTATTTTTTGATTAGAAACTTATTATAAGTAGATTTGTGCATAGGGTATATTTGTAGCTTAATTTTGTATGGGGGTATATATTATGGGCTTTAAATTCGTTTAATTTACATATATTTCGTAAATAATATATTTAAATATGTAAGTTTATTATTCTGAACTCTTTACCTTTTATGTTTTTGTAGCGTTGTTGTTTAGAACGCTTGTGTATTGGTCGTTAGTGGAATGTATCTAGACTCCGTATCAAAATTTCTAGCTGGTTCATATATTGCATGTGTATGAGTTTAGCGTTATGTGTGCAATTTTGTTTTTATATCATAAGTATTGTAAAGAACTACTCGGTAGTCACATAAATTCCGTTAATAGGTAATAAAATAAAATTTAAAAACGTTCATAATTTCTATTCTCACATAATATATAAAGTCCCACAAGCACCACTTGTTATTTAAACCAGTAAATAACCAAAATGTATAAAAAAATGAATAACCCCATTTTGTGTCTAACAGCACATACCCAAGCTTACACATTAACACTGCATTACCCAGCTTTCTACTAAACGCTACCCTAATTCTACTAATACCTACTAAATTTGGTAATATTCAAATCAACAGGGCAACACTACCTCTCACAGCTGAAACAGCGAATATGTCACAAGCGAACAATTCAGGTCTGTCGGTCCATGACCAACATTTGTCGCAGTGTATACAATTAAAGCAGAACTTCTTAAATAATTCGACCACAAGCGTCTACCAAAGCTTGGCTTCCAACTTCCAATCGCCAATTGGAGCATCTTCCATATCTATAGATGATCCACTTTCTAGAAAGGAGGATATGCTATTTGCAGACCAACAGGACACAGAAATAACAGACACACAGTTACGTAATACAAATTGTGAATGTGGACTCTGTCCGAAATCTGAGACAAAAGAAAATAACACACTTAGCGACCTACAAAGATCGGTAGCGAAGTGTTCGTGCGACGCTTGCAACTCAAACGGCGATATTTTAAGTTACTACAGGCATTGTCCGAACCAAAACAACGATTCCGGCATTGTTTACTGTGAAACGTGTAAAAAACAAAAGATATCTCTATCAAATTTCCGAGCTTTGCAAATAGCTAATAGATTGAGGATATCCGATTCTGATAAAATAGAAAATGGCGGCGTCTCAGACGATGATTTATGTAGGAAAATAGACATGAGCTTAAACATGGACGATAAGAGCTACGAGCATAGAAAAAGGCATAATAGGCACAATTCGGACTCAGTAACGGCGGGCATCGATCTAAGTCAGTTTTGTCAGTGCGAATTGGAAAGTACAAGTAAAAGAAAAACGTCCTCAGTTGACGAGATTTTCAAAATGGTAGAAGAAAATGGACGCGACGGACAGAAGGAGTTAGTTGATGAGGAATTGAAAACGAGTCAGAGGCAAAGGAGCTTGTCAGACAGCCAGCGGGATAAGGCCAAGGTTGAGACTGATGGTGAGGTCTTTTTTGTTTTTAATTTGATATTATTGTAGTTGAAAGACGTTTAATTATTTTTAAATTATATTTTTTTCAGTACAATTATATTTTAATAATATCACTTTAGTTACAAGTCGAGCTGCGATGTATTTTGATTAACAATCAATTAAATGTACACTTCGAACGCAGCATTTTATATATTGTATACATTCTTGAAAAGTGTCTTTAAGAATTTTATAAATATTTAATTAATAGAATTCTCTCTTGCCAAACGATTATTCATAGAAATAATCTTTGGGTAAAGAGAGATAAATTGTTAAACGCGTATAAAAATTTCGACGAGCTGAATAGAACGTATAGCCTAGTAGCCAGAGTAATTGAGCGTTTCCCAAACGTGCGGGTTCGAGTCTCGATACGTTGATTTTTTTTGTTTTTAAGCTTTATAGTGGTGGCGATCGTTAATGGATTTTTAAGGCACCTCTCTCTACAGCGCGGTGAATCCACGGATTGCTAAGGAGTTTCTTCCCAATTTCTCCTAATGTGTCGGTTTATGTGGTCTAGTGGCCTCGACGCCTCCGGTGCCGCCGCGCCGCGCACGCGCCCGCCGCACGCGCACGCCGCCCCGGCCGGCGCCCAACGGCCTGCCGCCCACGCCGAAAGTGCACATGGGAGCTTGCTTCTCTAAGGTATTATTTTGTTTGTATAAATATTATCACATAGTATATCTCAATTACAGGCTAACATATCATGGATATATTAAATTTTGTTGATCACTAGAACAAAACAAAAAAAAATTAACAAATATTACAGATACAATAAACAGGAAGGAGAAATAATCTAAACAATAAAAATTTTAAAACAAAAAGCTAAAAACTAAAAATAACAATGAAAATAGAAAATAAATAATTAATCCTTGAGTATTAATAATTACCTGTACTAGGTGACCCGTGTAATATACGCGTTGCCTTAGCAACGTGTTTGTTTGAACGTCATACGAAATACGTACGTCAAACACATGGTAACATGATTAATTGTATGTGTTTTTAATGTTTTTTTGGCTTTCTGAACTTCTTCTCCATCCATATAAACTGATCTATTTGAAATTTCATACTACACCGTTCGTATAACTTCCGTAATAAGTGGTCGAAAAACATTTTTAGAAAACGTATAAAAATTGAACGCAGTGAACGGGGTTCGAACCCGCGCCTTTTGGAAACCGTCCAAGCGCAAATTAGTATAATAATAATAGTAATAATAAATTGTAATAAGCATATAAGAGTTTCGACGCAGCTGGATGTAGAACGCATGGCTTAACTGTCAGAGTGGTTGAACGGGAAACAAGAGGCGACGTTCGAGTCTTGCTGATTAACAGTTTAAAAATGGGAAAAGTGGTCGAAAGTTAATTTCACTTATTAATTATATGTATAGGTCATAATAAAACAAAAATTTTTCGCTACCTTGAGTTAAGAGATCGATATTAATTTATATAAATATTGATCAACTACAATAAATAATATCAATTTTTGTTTGACAGGTATTCAACGGTTGCCCGTTGAGGATAAATTGTACCGCGTCTTGGATACACCCGGACACGCGGGACCAGCATGTCTTAATTGGTAAGATAAAAATATAACTGATTAATTGGTAATTTATAATTATATGCATATTAGCTTTTGCTGGCTACTTCGTCTGCATATTATTGATATTTCTGCCAAGATTCAAGTTTGTAACAACAATA
Source organism: Podotricha telesiphe (assembly GCA_038994665.1). NCBI lineage: Eukaryota > Metazoa > Arthropoda > Insecta > Lepidoptera > Nymphalidae > Podotricha > Podotricha telesiphe. Next base: position 183,527 of record JAOYRR010000431.1, on the reverse strand, counting down.
CAAAGGACTTTCATACAAATATGCGAGGGCCTTTACACCTCCTTATTCCGACCCTGTCGCTGAATCCATTATTATGGTTTCTGTTACTAACTGTAAAGTACCTTTTTCCAAATTTTATGTAAACCTTTCCTTTTAATTTCCATTTTTATATATAGATTACTTGAATCATACAGAAGACAATAATTAAACGTTGCTTTTTAATATAATTATGTTACGATAACAAAGCTTTTACAAAATATTTAAATAATTTTGGTAGCGGCCCTCGTGGCGTAGTGTGAGTGTCTGACTTTTTTTTTTTTATATTTTTCTGTAGACTACACACAATGGCTGTGGATTAGATTTCCACTCGGGGAACGATTATATTGAAATTATTTTCATTTCTCCCAGCTCTTCTTGTAGCAAGACAAAGCACGGCGTTAAGTTTTCCGCCAATGAATGGCCACACAATGTTTCGGATTCGGCCACACAATGGAAAGCCGATTGTCTTGACACCAGGCTCTCTCTATGCCTGGAATGTAACTAATGTAATGTAACTATTTCAGGTGCAGAAGAAGGCATTTACACATTAAATCTGAACGAATTACACGAAACGGCGATGGACCAACTGTGTCCACGTCGGACAATATGGATGCATGTCATTAAAGATGTCCTCATGTCCTTGTCCGGTGAGTGGGGGCGGGTGTGCAGTTATAAATGAATATAATATTAAATTATATAGTGTTTTTTTTTTATTTATACAGCCATTTGCCGCTTTCTTTTTATTTGAGTTTTCACTGCCCGCGGATTAATAAGTGGCGACTCAATTCCTATATTTGCGGCTCTATTTCTAGCTTATTAATATATTTGTTGTTAGCATCTCTGTAGAGAGATTTTTACAAATTTATGCTACCTAAACTATCTGCATAAGTTGTAATAAGCGTATTAGAATTTCAACGTAGCTGGATGTAGAACGCATGGCTTAGCGGTCAGAGCGCTTAAACGGCTTTTAAGAGACGCGTTTTCAAATCCCGCTGCGTTCAAATTTTTATACGTTTTTTAAATATGTCTTTTAGTTAAATAGGCCTTTTTACAATTATGCCCTACATTGTGTTGTTAAATGACATCGGCGCTGTAGTGGTTCGGCCTTTGACTCAAGCTTAAGCGTTTTTGATAATGTAATTGTATGTAGGTTTTAATGAGTGACTTGGAGGGAATGTTGCCCATTGACTGACGAAGAAGCTTTTTTTAACAAGCACTGGGAACGTGATATTTAATTTGTAAATTTTTACAATTAGTGAGTGAAGGTATTAATTAAGAATTACAAAAGTGCACCAATCAATATGGTCAAAAACTTCAATTAAATTCAATTCAATTATTCGCGACATTTTTACGGCACACTAAATACCCCGCGAATGTATAGTTTTGACTGTATTTATAAGACACTAGCTATCTGCTCGCGGATTCGTCCGCGTGGACAATAGCTGTTTCGTGTTTTCGGCGGTATATGCACAAAGCAATACAATTCCTGGAAAACTAATAAAAAGAAAAAACCTATGTTCATCCCAAGACCCTCAAATATCGCAAGTATCTGTTTGTAAGCGCACATCTTCGTAGTTACTGTACTTAGAATCATAATAGACCAGGTTAACTATAAGTAATAAGAAAATGGCGTTTTTTTTATTGGGTGTTTTGGTCCGCGCAAACGAGGTGGCGGGACGCTACTAGGCTATTATATATCTATAAATATGCCCCCTAGGTAAGACCCCGTCGCTCTACCGCCACGAGCTCCTCGCGCTGTCGGGGTCGGGGCGCAGTGCGCGGGGCGGAGCGCGCTCCCTGCGCGTGCTGCCGCCGCGCCTGCTGCCCAGGAGGTTCGCGCCCACCACGCGTGTGCCCGACACTAGAGGTAGGTACTTTACTACTAAATAAATCATTGTCATTTTTAGTGAACTCATTTGCCCGCATATCAGGCGCGCCGCGTCTGTGTCGTGTGTCGTGGAAATCAACGCCGCCTTCTGTATTGCCAAAGGGGGGGAATTAAAATAATTTAAATATAATCATATCTCGAGAGAAAGGATTGTACCCGCAACCAATAGCGGTGACATCGATTTATCGGATGTCAGATGCTGTCTCACTGCGCCACTAGGGTTTCGATATAATATAATAATTCATATACTTAGTCAACCTTAATTAAAATATTTTGGACTCTCTCAGGGATCCCATGCTTATATGCCTAATAATGTCTTAGTTAATTAACTGTAAAAAAATTAAAAAAACTATGGGAATAAAGGCCCAGCGTCTGACTGTAAATGCAATTGTTATTATATGTATTTAAAAAAGAAATAGTTTCTATCTAAAAATGTAATGTGTAATGTCCGTGGTGGTGCAGGCTGCATGCGCTGCGCCGTGGCGCGCAACCCCTACAACGGGTACAAGTACCTGTGCGGGGCCACTCCCGCGGGCCTGCTGCTCATGCAGTGGTACGACCCGCTGCGCAAGTTCATGCTGCTCAAGGTGGGCAGAACAGAACAGAAGTTTCGCTTGGATGAGTGTCGTGTCTAAACACTTTTTACATTTTAAGTGTTATTCACACACTTAGGGAATTAAAAAACATTGAACGCATCTTGGACGGTTTCCGGAGTTCTCTCTCTCTCTCTATCTGATGATAACTTAATTTAATATTTTCGTGGCATCAAGTTGACTGTCCGTGTCAGAGTTATAAGTATAATGAAATTATAACTTTTAAGATTGTTTATTTTTTTACTTAAAAATTGTGGTTTGAATAATTTTAATTTTTCTTTGTATATCAGGGTAGGCAGAAAGGATATAGTTTTAGAACACTTCATTCTCAGCTTTTCAGTGGAAGAACTTGAGACATTGGATGTTTAATGGCGAAACTCCATGCCACGCTATCTATTTATCTTTTCACCAGAGGAGAGTAATGAAAATATTATAAATATAATCATTCCCCAGAGAGTGGAAATCGTACCTACAACCACCGCGTACATAGTCGGCGTCTTCCCTGCCGCCGCCACGTCGGCCTTTATAGTTAGTTAGATAGTTTAAAAGAACATATTAAGGTTTTAAAAAACAAAGAGTTGTAACTCCTAAGATATATTAATATTTAATATGCAAGTACCCTATTTGAAAGGAATATTAAATTTTAAACCAATCAAATAAATAAAGTGGGTCAATAGCGTTGAATTTTTTTCTTAGATAGTTAGATAGAGAAATGAGTGCAGTATATATAATTAGCAATGTGCAACAGAACATAGAGTGCGTGCTGCCGTCCCCACTCCTGGCCTTCGAGCTGATCATCACGCCCGAGCTGGAGTACCCGCTGCTGTGCGTCGGCGTCACGCGGAAGCCCCTCAGGCTCAATCTTATTAATATTAATTCTGGTATGTAAGAGAAAGAGGACATGTTTTTTCGTATTTTCACCTCATAATAAAATAAATGGCCACTTAAATAATATGTTAGTAAGTACCTTTTAATATTGAATTGTACTTAGTTTAGCGCCATCTATTATAGTGCAGTAGATTATGTATGGTGTTGTCTATCGTGAGTCAGGTAGAGGTGTTGACGCACTCTACACTACACTGAGTCACAAGACCCAGGCAGACCCTGCCTCAGAGTTCCTCACAATTACAAGTACATACCTCCACAGTGGGCTTCCTTAAGTTGCGACATCAGAAGTGGGTTATTTATTATTTGGGTGACCGTACAAGTACATATATTGTAATTTTTTTTATCATATTTTAACATTTTCAAAATGTTGTTCACACATGAAGCATACGTAAAAAACATTTTTGGTTCTCCAAAAACTTGATATTTATGTACTTCAATGAAGGCGACGATTTGGGGTTTGAATATTAAAATGAAAGGAGTAAAATGTGAACGACATGCTTAGTTACATATATTCATATAAATCTGTTGCAGGTGCCAGCTGGCTCCACTCTGAGGAGTTGGATCTTTGCCCTGGAGGTTCCAACACGGTGATACCAAGACCTGAACGTCTACATACATTGCGAGCTGTACATCAGTTGGATAAAGACTTTGTTAGTACATATTTTAAAATATTATAATGTATTTTGAAGTTCTATTTTTAGATTAAAGATTTTTTGCAGTAGGACAGTTCAGGACAACAGGACAGTTTGTCTGACTGTATACGCAATTGGTTGTGGGTCCGATTCCCTCTCGGGGGAATGATTATATTTTAAATATTTCCGTACAAAGCGCGGCGTTGGGTTCTGCCACTCAAGCACAATATCTCGATATCGGGCGGGGCGTGGAGAGCTAGGTGTCTCGACACCACAGGTTTTCTCTGACGGGTAGTCAGTGCTGTGTGGGGAAAACTGAGAAGCTGTCAAAACAATAATATTTATAATATTAATCTGTCATGACATTGTGTAGTGGATATATAATGTTTATATTAGTTTAAAACTTGAAAGCTCCATGCGTTTTCTTGAATGGGCACAAATGGTCCGCTTCACTTTGGCAGGTGTTGGTGTGCCACGAGAACGTGGTGGACATAACGCCGGTGCTGCCGTTCGAGAGACGCGACGAGCGACGCCGCAGCAAGCTGCCCTCGCGCATTCAGTTCGACTTCCACATCGACAGCATCTGTGAGATTGTTTTGTGGCCGTCTCCTGTATTCAGTGGACTTTTCGTAGCACAATAAAAACCTGGAGAAAAAGGAGCCTATGCTCGTCCTTTAGTGGACCTCGGCAGTTTGTCTGTGATGACGTCACAGACAGAGTTAATTATGCATTTATAATATTTAGTATGGATGACAAGCCATCGCAATGCAATTGTAAAATTTTCGCCTTTACAAGATGGTCTGGGATTCGAGTTCCGCTCTTTCGAATGTCTTATTTTGTTTGTATAAAAAAAAAAAAAAAAAAAAAAAAAAAAAAAAAAAAAAAAAAAAAAAAAAAAAAAAAACAAATTATATGAAAACATATAATAAATAACAAGTATAATTATCAATGGTGTATATTAATATAATTGTGAGCTTTTAGATATAAACAAGTATGTGTGTGTCAGTGTGCCTGGCGGACTCGGTGCTGGCCTTCCACCGCCACGGAGTGCAGGGCCGCTCGCTGCGCAGCGCCACCGTCACGCAGGAGATCTGCGACTCCTCACGCGCGTACCGCCTGCTCGGACAGGACAAGTCAGTGCTCCACATGCTCATTGTGCCAGTTGGCACTAGACTGACTGACTGACTGACTGACTTACTTACTAAGTATTGACATATGTCAGTACAGATTGTTGGGGTCAGTGACCTTCTCACATACCACACTACTGCTGCAAGCTGACAACAGACAATTAGTTTTTAATTAAAATACATATATAACAAATAAAGTATGCTTAGAACACACACCTACAGTTGAAATTTTTAATTTTATTATTAATAGCTTTATTTCCATAAATATCATAAAGACGATGGTTGTGTGTTCGATCCTTTATAGAAGAAAAGATAATATTTAAATTAAATTAATTTCTCCCCTCTGACTTAGCAAACTTCTTCTGAACTGAGGTGCGACGTTCAGTTACGCCACCGAATGCAATGTCTGGAATTTCGGGGGATTTAGACGGATGTGTCTTGAGACTACATTCTCTTTTTTAGCCTTTTATTCTATATCTAGAAAGAATCATGTTTTAAAGTAATTTAGATTTTTTTTATTACAGAGTTGTGGTTCTGGAATCGCATTTGCTTCAAAACAACACTTTATCGGGTGAAGATGGCAACGATTTATATATTTTGGCTGGACACGAGGCGTCCTACTGAGTCGTTCATTTATATATACATACATAAATCTGTGCAAGTATGTATGTATGTATTATACATTAAGACTTCGCAACAGATTTGCTTCTAAAGCGATGTGTATCTAATAGAAATTATTACAATTCTATGGGAAATTGCATTTTTTTAAAAGCTAATTTGTAATATAGTGTTACGAATTAAATTGAAAGTGTCAAAGTAAGTTCAGTTCAAATTGTTTAAACATGTCTTAATTGAAGACGCCTTCAATGGATATGAAGAAGAAGAATTAATTAGAGCGGAATTGTTAATTATTTTCTGGTAGACTTTTTTTTATCATCTAACGTTTGAATATTATTTTATTAGAATTTTTTTTTTTTATCAAAATAGCATAAACTCTTTTTATGTATTGTTCTATATTTCATTTTCATGAAAGTCTTTTATGAAATTGAAAGGATAGTAATTTAGAAATACAAGCTAGTTTTCATACAAATCTGAGAATTGAGAATTATTGGAATATCGTTGTTTTTTTTTGTTATTATACTTTTTCGTATACATATTATATATAAAAAAAATTATTTGCTCAGACAATTTTATTAGAAACTTATTTGTATTAGTTAAAATCTGTACCTAAAGTTTTGGTTGAATTGAAATTAAATATGTCAAAATTAAATTTAAAACTCGTTTAGATATTAACAAACTAATTGAATTACTAAAAACGTATTTGAATTAAATTAAGCGATTTCGTTTACATTAGTATAGAAGGAAACCTTGTAGCACTGCCATTAATTTATGTCCATCGTGAATGTAATCGAAGCAATAATTAAATAATATCGAACTGTCGCGTCTGTCTGTACGTTTCCCACTACGTAGGTAACGGTAGGTATAGATTACCGCCATTTTGAAATAAAAAACCGTTCTTGAATTTTGCCTGTGTAAAATGATAAGTCGAATTTTATAATGTTTTTCTTTTTAATTATACTTAGAAGTTTGAAGAAATTGATTTAAAACTATTATTTTTTTAATTACTAAAATGACATTGACGCACAAACTTGTTTTTTTTTCAACTGCAACGGTTTTTTAATTCGAATTGCTTAACTTTGAAATGAGAATTATATTTACTATATTATTAGTACTAACTTTTAAATTCAGGCCCAGCTTAAAAAAGTAAATATATCTGAAATATATTAAGTGTATTTAGTTTTTTTAATCTGTGCCGTGAAACAATGTGAAACCATGTATGTGATCGTATAACGTTGAAACGTTAACAAAATAATAAAAAAAAAGACAATTTTCTTTATAAATAATTATATATTAAAGTTAATCTTTAATTCAAAATAAAAGCTCCCATTTTGTAAATAAAAAAAATATTCCAGTTAGTCGTAGCCAATTGTATTATAACAATAGTATAGATTTAATTGAAATGTATTTAATATTATTTTTGAGTGAAAGTGGACTGTTTATTTATTTCGTCTGTTCTATTTCGTTTGACAGTTGTGTTGCCAGTTTTAAAAAGCAATAAGGACAATATTTAATTCCAATAACACAATTTTAGCTGACATTGTGTTAATTTAGCTTGAAATATGCATTTTTGTAATTTATTTAATGTGTAATGAAATATAATGTTTTGATTTTAAAGTATAGCAACACTTTACAAGCTTCGTTTTCTGTTCGCGTTCGTTCGAGACCAGTGTAGTGTCTTTTTATCGTGAGATTATTATATAGATGTTTTTATGTGTATCTTTTGATTTTTTTTTTAAATAATAAATATACTAATTTAAATTAAAAGATACATATACGTTTAAGGCTCATGAGTTTTTGCACTTTTCTTAGACAATTACTATTTCATTATCCCAATGATTTTTTTGTTTGGGAATCTAAAGCACCACCTATTTTTTTTTAAATTGACTGTAACTTGAAATAATCCTGTTTATTTATACTGCAAATAAACTTTTATTTTCCATTTTTTGTATTTTTATTTGTTTTTTTGTTGTTGATTGATTTCATTCATTTTTGTTTGTGGTTATTGTTTTGTAGTTGCATTGTTAGATATTAGTTTTAGTATGAATGTTTATTATTATTATTATTAAAATCTTCCCTCAGTAATGTCTTAGAGAACCAAAAGTGTTATTTTCCAAAAAATATATCTTCCAATAAGAAATTCTTTGCAATAGAGTTGTAGGTTGTATTTTTTAAATTTAAACTTTAATTAGTTTTATTTTAAATTTAATTAATTTGTAGTCTCTTGGCTAGAATTCTCACAAGTCACTCTTAAATTGCCAAAATTTACAGGCAAAAGGACTGAGCAAGGCTGTATTATTCCGTGATAGGTTATTATATTGCCACATCGGTATTTATTACAAATTGTTCTGAGTTTATATAGTTTATAGCTCTATATTATAGACATAAGATGGAGAACACCAAGCAGTGGACACACTGAAGGTCTTAGGCTAGCAGTTCAAAGTAAATTTTAGAATTTAAAGTATTTAATGGACTGTTTCCAGTTGTCTTATCAGTGGTACCATTAAAATGGTATTTCCTTCCCAATAGGCTTTTTGAAACAAAACGATATTCATAATTTTGTTGATATAATCGGTGTCTGTTAGAGATATTAATATATTAATTTATGTCCCGAAACATTATTATAAAAAAATAAAACACCCGCGTAGTCCGACTATAAGTAAATCTGTTGGGATGAAATTTGCACCACGGCTACTGGTAAGGCTTCTGGGAATAGGCCTATTTATTACCTAAGTCTGGTAAAAGCATAAAATGCTTGATATTTTCATTGTAAGCTTCACGCTAGATACGCAAATCAGTTTATAAGCTATTACGATTTTAATAAAAATAAATATAAAAATCTTTCTTCTATTCTTATATATTAAATTTGAAATTAAATGTAAAACGAAGATTTATAAATTAGTTTAGATTTTTCGAAATTATTAGATTTATATGATATTTTCGTTAAAGCGGGTACCTAGGGGTGCACATACGTGTGTCGTAGTTAGATGACAGATGTAGGTGTAAGGGAATGTCAAATTTAAATGTTATTCCATATTGTTTCTGAATAAAATGATAAAACTATTTGTGTTTTATTTATTTTACAATATTTATAATAATATAACAATGAAATAAAAAGATATGAACCCCGCATACAAAGCTAGGTCTTGTGTCAAGACACTCCGTTCTCCATTTTCCGCCTGAAATCGAGAATTTACATGTTGAGTGGCGGAATGGCGGAACAATGGAGAAATGAAGATGATTTAAATCTCTCTTCCAAATGTTTGTTCGTAGAATAATTTTTGGGTAGCAGAAATTTGTGGAAATCTCTACAGAGATGCTAACAACAAATATAAGTTGTAATAAGCGTATAAAATTTCGACGCAGCTGGATGTAGACGCATGGCTTAGCGGTCAGAGCGCTTGGACGGTTTTCAAGCGGCGCGGGTTGGAATCCAGCTGTGTTCAAATTTTTATACATATTGCTTCTTGTTATTATATTTAAAATCTAACAATGTGCGTTCAAGAACAACTAAACTATAGTCTACTATTTACTTCGTAAAATTATGAATCACAAATTGTTAAAAATATCTCTAATAAAATATGTCACCACAAAAAACATAAAACAAATATTTTCAACACAAAAGTACCGAACCTGTTTTAAACCACTGCGTTTACTGCACCACAATGTCTCTATTTCCCTACATGTTCATTTAAGTGACATCTGTATTATAATTATAAATGGATGGGATCCCTGAGTGGGAATCAAACCCACAACTAATGGTGTTTACATTCAGACAGATGAATATATTATATTTAATTGTTGATAAAAAAATTATATAAGTTTTGAATGTAGTGGGACTCAAACCCTCAACTCTTTGATCACTATACCATACATGCGATTTAACAATATAATTATTAATAATCATAGATTTGCTTTTTTGAAGTACAAAATACCTTTCAAGAAAGAAGCATGTTAAAGAGATGGTAAAGTTATAGCTTGTATATACAAGATTACATTTTTTTATTAATTCTGTAACTAATTACCTAAATACAAATTGCATTTAGATTATTCAAATTAAATATTATTTTATATACATATCTTTGTAATGACCGAATATGTTAAATATTATTGTTAAATGTGTCTGAACTTGTGACTGTGAAATGGCAAAGGTATGATTATATAAAAAAAATATTTGACAAAGGTTGGTTACTGCCACACAGATTTTTTATCTATGTGCAGTTAGTCTCCATAAATTATTTATAAATCATTTCCTAGAAGTTTTATTTAAATTTTTATTGTTTACATTTTCTTATTGTAATCTGAAAACATTCTCTTGATAATAGAAAGTTTGTAATATAGAAGTTTTAACTCATTAAGCCAGTTTATAAATATATATAAATTTAGGGAAAATGTAAAATAAACTTAGAATATAAGAAAATATATATTCATTAGTAATAACATGTACCACACACAGCCTAACAAGCAAAACAATTTCAACTTCCAGAAGTTCGTAAGACTTCAATATATCACATTATCACTCATCTTCAACCATTTCCACATCCCCCACTTCATCCTTCTTTTTTCCTGAAGCCAATTTCTTCGCTGATGCAGCCAACTTATACTGCTCTAAAGCTTCTCTTAAAGGTTCGACAAATCTATCAAATTCTATATCCGCCATTGCTTCTAGCACATCTTGACCGGTTAACGCTTTTCTTTTGTTATTCTTCACTATATTTGTAGCAGCAGAAGTGACATACAGAACAAAAACAGATGCCGCCTTAGCGAGACCGGTCCGACCTTCTTTAGATATTGAAATACCTTCCGGTAATGCTTCTTTCACTATTCTAGTAACGACTGTCAGTGGTAAATTAAGATCTTCTAATTTTTCTGCCATTTTTCTTGGTATATATTTAGTTTTACTGTTTATAGCATGCTTTATAAGTATAACCGCCAAAACGCAGTGTTAGTAGTTAGTAGTGTCAGTGTTATATTGCGGACTTTTGAAACTGTCAAATGTCAATGTCATTCATCATAATTTTTGACAGTGACAATACGTTCAGAAATGATGTAATGATGTATTTGGCTTCAGAATATATTGTTATTTTATAAATTACTATGAATTTTGTATATTAATTGTACTTAATGTTTGGCGAATGAATAAATACATGAAATTCGCATTGGCTCTGAAGTAGTTCTGTTGAGTAGAGCAATAGTGTAGCTCAAGTTTTTATTTTTATGCACAATTACGATTTATAGTAACAACGAGAACAACGCATACCCAATATGTTTATTACGTAATTTTATTCACATATTTATTCCACGCAAATTTATTAGCTAAAAATTTTGGATTTTTATTTAAATCTAAAATTTAAAAATGATAAAGCCATAAAGCACTTTGCGGAATTTTAGTATATATTTTGATCTAAACAAATAAAACGACTACTATATTTCCAGTTAACCGCAGCTGCAGGATGCAAAGGAGTGTAATGTGGTTATTATTTCATCAGTCCATAACCAATACGTGACAATAATCAAAGTTCACCGATGGCATATTGTCAAAATAGATAAAATGAAAAGAAAACCATAAACTGCGTCAAGTGGATGATCGTTGAACAGGCAACCTATTGAAAATGTTGTTTTAGGTAATATTATAACATTTTTAAAAGTGTAATTTATAAACTTACGAAATTGAAGAACATTTTTAGGAAACGTATAAAAAATTGAACGCAGTGGGATTCAAACCCGCGCTTCTTGGAAACCGTCCACCCACTTGACTTTCTAATGATGTGTATCAGACCCTTTTAACCCGTCACCTTGTGGTATATAAGATACATTATCTAAGTCAAGACGTATTGTACTAATGTACAAATGTTTATACTCCTTAATTCGTCATGAATCACTTGGCCCCTGGATCGTTTAAAGTCTAAACAGAAAGAGAGATAACGCACTTAAGTGCCATTTATATAGTGATGGGATATTAAAAGAAAAGAAAATATCGAGTCATAAGCTCAGCATCCGCTTCTGAAAAATCAAATGTAGGTGTTCGTAGCGACGTGTACAATTTCTTCTTTTTGGACCGTTTTTAAGAGCGCCCAATTCTAAAGCAAATTCAGTGTAAAGTGATAAACGTTATTCTACTCCATATAATATAAGTATGTTGTAAGAGTAAGGTGGGGTAAATTGGGGCAGAGCAGGAACATATTTACCTATTACCATATCAAAATTGTAAACGTGGGATCAAAGTTTGTATAAAACTTATTATTTCTTCAATAATCAATTGCAATTTTAAACTTTATTCATACGGTACGGTAATTCAGATCGGTTTTCAGCAAATTTACAGTTCAATCTTCAGCTTCACCTTCATTTGTTTAATTTAAATTCAACTTCTGGTATAGTCTCCATTTTTGACAAATAACAATTTTCATTTCTGTCGTTTCATAAAAAAACATGGAAATTGGTAAAATACATGGAAAATTGGGATATTTCCAGAATTTCTTCTATAGGACATTTAATTGGACCGTCTGGCATTTGCTACTTTCTTTTTTAAAAAGTATGTCTGTTTCGCAAGTTTCTATTCTTATTGGGTCACCGTTAAAGCATGTTATTTTCATTACAATCTTCAACTTCATAAATTTCGCCGTTGCTATATGCCAAAGTTACAGGAGCAGGTGGAACCATTTAGGATGACAAGTATAATTTTTCTAGTTTGATATATACTTTTGTGACCGAACTTAAAATACAATAATCTATTTAGTATTTTACTATTTACTCTAAATAGGGTTCAAAGTAATTAGAGAAAATTCAAGAAATCATTGCATCTTTAGGAATAGACTTTAAGGTATTTTCTAAAATGTGCTATTGAATTATATTATAGTAAACATGGGATGTATATTGAATATACATCCCATGATTATTATATATTGAATATACATCCCATGATTAGCAAATATTACGCTAACGGGTATAGAAAGAGAGAGAAAGAGTAGAAAATATGAACGTAGATGAAAAAAATACCAAATAACAAACAAGACTACAGGAAGCTTTATCAACTTTTCAGAGAAATATACCCTATAAAATAATTACATAAACTAATTCAATTGTTTTTTCTTATTATAAGCGAATTATAACACACTCGCCATAAGATCACTTGTAAATACCCCAGTTTTTAAAAACACACGATTCGTAAGTTAATTTCACAAAAACAAGAAAAATATTTCTTAATACTGGAAAAAGCCACGGACGCGAGTAATTGATTATTCCATTCTTAAGTTAGGAACAAGAGTATAAATAATAAAAAAAAACCAACAGTGGCACAAATTATTAAATAAAAAATAAAAACTAATAAACATACTTACTATGAGAGCAAAAGGCCAATTAATTTAAATGGACAGAATAACCTGTTATAATTCACTCAATTTATCCTCTTTTGGGTATGGTATACAAAATACTGAATAATATCTTTGATTTTCGCGAATATTATACGTTTTGAAATGAAACAATATTTAACCGGATTAATCGCGTAATAGCAGTCCGTGGTCACAGGTAGACTACTGTAAAGTGTTCAAAACGTCGAGTTTCTAAAATGCATTTTCGAATACCAATAATATACTCGATTAATCCGGTTAAAAATAGTTTCATTTTAAAATTCTAAATAGTTTAAAAAAAAAATAGATTTTAAATTATATACATATATAATAAGTGAATAAGTCATATAGGTTGTTATAATTCGTATATTGTAGGGGATGTTCTATGAAAATCTTATATATTACATTTGAATATTACACTTACACTGAGTACACGATAGAGGCTTTACAAGTGTACGCTTTTTCCAGCACAGCAGGGTAGTCTGAGAAAAACTAGTGACATGACACTCCGCTCTCCACATTCCGCCCGAAATCAAGACATTATGTGTTGAGTACCAATACTCAACGCCGACTTTGTCTTAGGTAGCAGAGCGGAGAAATGAAAATAATTCAAATATAATAATTTCCAGAGTGGTGCTAGTGCTACTCACAATGGAACGGAAAAACTCATAGTAAATGTCGTGGTCGCGTCTACCGTCTTGGTGTTTGTCACACGTCATCAGGTTTATGCGGTAGAAAAACACACGAAAAATATTATTTTAAAGTTATATAAAAATAAACAAAAAGTACGGAAATGTTAGTTTAAAATGTTTTGTGATCCGATTAGACAAAACGCGGAGTTGGGTTCCGCTTCTCAACCGAAAATGTCTGGAAAAAAGATAATGAAGTAAGTTGCCGTAAGGTTTTTTTTACCTTCTTTTGACAACGCAATAGAATTGTGAATATAATCAATCAAAACAAACAAATGTTTTATATTATTGCATGTATTAAATAATTGTAACTTATAAGTACTGGCTACAGCCTATGGTACTCAATCTATATATATTTACTTATTTTTCATTGTTATATAAAAATGATTTACATCTTTACCATTGTCTCCAGTGTCTTGTTTTTGCGTTGTTCTCTTTGCGCAAACTCAATAAACGCGCCATTTTCGACGTATAGTGACGTGCCCGAATTTAAACTCGAACGATTTACTGTTATTCGAGTTTGCTGATCGAATAACTATGGAATTATATAATAAGTACCTATAAGATGTTATTGTATTTAATTTTAAGTAGTTACTTACTTGATAGTTTTAAAAAGTATCACTAACATAATTTTTCTAATAATCATTTAATTCCATTCTACGCTAATAGTGAAAAATTATTTATACTAAATTATATATATTTGTAATAAGTTACATATACATGTCGTTCAATTATGAGACAGTTTTAATATATTTTAGTCTATTTATATAGATTTATTTAATCGAATTCTAGTAACAACTTTTAAGTTGACAAAAAAAAACCATGATATCCCATCTCTAATTATTAAGCCAGTGCGGCACAGACAGTGAGGTGGGAGGACGCTTTCGTGCGTTTGTATCGATCTTTCTACACCGACACTGTGTTATTGTATTGTTTTATTTAAAAACATGACAAATAGTACAAAGTCTATCAAACAAACTGTTATTTAAAATAGTATTGTGCTTTTCATTGACTTTCCATTTAAATAGTTCTTAGCTTATTGACATCTGTACGGTGTTACAACAATTTAAAAGGAAATCGGGTTTTGGATGTTAACTTAGGTAAGTTTTTTTTCTTTAATCTAATAATAATTAATAATTATTCTTAATAACTGTTATTTTATATTAAAAATTGATTTATATTGTTGCAATTAGTATCTAACACCAAAGTAACCAATAGCGACCTTCGATGTAAACAAATGTACGATGTGCCTAGATATAAAAATTCAATATTAACGATCCCGATAAGAAATTTCACGATATATTTTACGAGTGCTTGAAATATTTATGCAAATGCGTTTTATCATACAAGGTAATGTATAAATCATGAATGTATATTTGTGTGAAAATTAGTTTCTTATAAAGATTCCTTCACGCTTCATAGTGTTCAATGTTTGCACGTTGGATTATTTTAATGACAACAAAGTCTATACAAATTAATAAAATTGGAGTGGCTAATCTGTGGAACGGCTGGACGGGACCTTCACTGGTAGATAGCTGATGGAGGCTAATAAGAAGTAAATTATACTACTTTCATTTTAGAAGTCGACGCCGACGAAGCTGCGGGCACAACTAGTATACTATAATTAAATACAAAAGCTTTTACAAGAAAAACAAATCTGAGTCTGTTTTTAAAAATATTGTCTGGAAATTAATATATATTAATGAACGAACATATTATATATATAATATATTCGTTTATTGAATTAAAAAAAAAGCATATAAAACAATGCAAATTTACAATTATAAAAAATATCACAATACCTATACTGTGACAATTTTATGTAATAATAATAATTATAAATAATTTAAGCTTAAAATTACGTGGAGTGGCACAGCGTCTGACTGGTAACGAGCGATTGGTCGTGGGTTCGATTGCCACTCGGTGGAATGGTTAAGCATTCCACCGAGTTATTTACACAATTAGGGAATTGAAAAACATATTTTTACAAAACGATGGGAATGATAAAAAAACCCGCTGCGTTCACATTTTTACACGTGTTCTAAAAATATTATTATATTCAAATTATTTTCATGTCTCCGCTCTAGTGAAGAAGACAAAACGCGGCGTTGAGGTTTTACTAATTTCTGCTACCCAAAGATTATTCTACGAACCATTGTTTGGAAAAGAGATTTAAATTATCTTCATTTCTCCACTGTGGTAAGATGAAGCGCGGTGTTCAGTTCCGCCACTCAACACGCAAAGTCTCGAATTCAGGCGAAAAGTGGAGAACAGAGTGTCTTGACACTAGGTTCTTTCTTACTAGCCCGTTATACAGGAATAGTGTAAAGCTAAAAAATCTCTAATTTTCATTACTTTTAGTTAAGTTACAATTATTCCATGAAGTCACACTAAAGTGTGACTTCATGGAATAGTTGTAAGTTTCAATTTTTTTTTCTACTTGTTCTTATTTGGCAAAAGGCAGCGTTCTATTCAGACATACAACGAGAAACGATAAGGATATTACACGATATAAAGATATAACATCAAAATGTCAAAAATTTTAAAAATATACAATTAAAACCTATAATATATAACCTGTATACGAAAATTTTTAAACGAAATTATATGATTTTCGATTTCTTTCAGTGGAATTTGAATCCTCTTGCAATGTTAGTTAGCGCCATCTTAGCGCCGCGTCGGTTGAAAGTGAAATTATACAAAACGATTGTAAATTCGATACTCACTCGATGTTTTATTTTATTCTGTGATCTGTTGAGTGTCGTGTTCCTTTTAGACAGTCATTTTACAGGCATTATACAATCTTTAGGCATTTCCAGTGTCTTGTGTGGGATAGAAGCTATTAGTAAATATGAAATCTGTTCGAAACTGAGAACTGAAATTTACAAGCTGTTAAAAGCAGTTGAATACACAACTAATATTAACATTTCTTTACAATTGTATTGAGCTACGCCGCTACCGGACACAGGTACTAGGTTTTCTGTGACAGTCTGCCAGTAACATGAAGTGTCTCCATTTACGTAGCGCCTTAGATGCGATGTCTAAATTCAAATTCGAAATAAACTTTATTCAAATACACTTGAGTATTGTTGAATTAACATAAAGCTACCACCAGCTCGGAAGGCAGTTCTGCTAAGAAGAGCCTGAGACCCGAAGAGTTTAAATTTCTAAAATAAAAAAGAATAAAGAAAAATATACCTCTGAAATCACATTCTTAAACGAAACTGTATGAACATCTACTTATTTTGATCGAAACTGGCATAGCTATAGTAGAGGTATATATGGCCGTCTTGTAATGACTTTTTATCCAGCATAGCATGCGCTGCACTTTGTATTAAGAATCTAGACACTCCGCCCTCTGAGACATTGCGTGGTTGATTTCTGAAACTACACACCGCACTTATTACCAGAGTGGTGGGTGGGTAGGTGAACGTTTATTTTTCCCTTATGAAGCCCCACTGCGCCACGATGGACTCAAACTTAAATATATGTAAGATAGTTGCTGGTTCAAATCTGGATTTAGTCAATTCAAAATATAATATTCTTCTCACGCAAGTATTCATTTCAAAGTTCACATCTATATTCTATTCCGTATATCAAAATACACATATATTTGTTTGTTGTATATTATTAGTTATAAACCTTTTGACATTACTACCTACTATTTACTTTTGTTGTCGTAATTAAACAATTGTATAGCGCCGCGCCATCTTTGTTCAATTTGCAGGCAAACGGTTGACCATCATTCTAAAGTGTTTTTTTCTATTATTCTAGAATTTTCTGTATATAAAATTATTAGGGTAGCCTTATAAGAAATTATTGTTGTTTTTAATACTTAATTGAATGGCTAAGGAATGATTCTAGGGTTATTTAGTTCTGAGGCCATGGTCACTCAGTGAAACAGCGAGTAAAATCTCGTCGTGGGCAAAATACAAAGGCCGTGGGTTCGATATATTAAATTTATTTTAATTTCCCCCCTCTGGTATGAAAAATCACGGCGGTGACTTCCGTCACTCAATGCGCTCACTCGAATTCGGGCGGGCTAAATTACATCAGCCTAGCATCTCTGCCTAGAATAGGCTATGCGGGTTCAAGCGTGAAGCTGTAATAAAGAATAAGTACAATATACATTATAAAAATAACTAAATATACACCTCTGAACTTACATATATTTAAATAACACTTTTAGTAATTAATACTAATTAATGTATTTGTTACAATTTAATTTTGATCTCTATAAGTGAAGTGCGTTTACGGATTCCACCTACTCGTAGAAAATTATGAATTCCGTATTTTGTACCACAGGCCCTTTCTAAAATCGCACGCATTAAAGATAGATTTTTATAAAATTAAAGAATTAATAATTAAATGGTAACAATGGTTAATTAAATAAATAAATAGTTTAATAATAAAAAAGACGCGGGTTTCAAGAGGCGCGGGTGCAATCCCGCTGCGTTCAAATTTTTATACGTTTTCTAAATATGTCTTTTTCAATTTCCTTAGTTTGGGAATAACACTTAAAAAAATGTTAAATAAATATAGTTTAATAATAGTTTATTTAGCAGGGCAGTCCGAGTAAACCTAGTGTCTAGACACTCCGTTCAGTTTTCGCTCGAATCTGGGGCATTGCGCGTTAAATGGAACTCAACGCCGCGCTCTCCTTTCTTAGGGCTTTCCTGATCTTTATCAGAGCATAGAAATTAAAATAATTTCTTTACCGAGTCGGAGTCTAACCCACAACCGATCGTGATTTATTCAGACGTTTTGCCCATTGTCCTGCTACGATGCCCACGATGCCCACAATGCCCTTGATGGCGAATTAAATGTATGGTTTTATATAAACTCTGTACATAATAAAAAATAAGCATAATTTAACAATTTTTTGTTTAATTTAATTTCATATTTAATTTCGTATCTAACAATGTTTCGTAATCATATCACAGTGTATCGCATGTCAGAGGGAACCAGTCGCTCTGGATTGTTAAACCGGTTGTTATAGGGTTGGTCGTTTATTGTTTGTGAGTGTTGCTGTTTTTTTTTATATAGAAATACAGACTTTTTATATATAAAAATGCAAATTTTGAAATATGTAAGAGCAAATGTTACATTTTTAATTATATTTATAATAGCTTTTTTTTTTTTGTTCTATAAAATACTTTTGTCTAATGACTAAACAAACTTATGTTTGCTGTATACTTTTTCCCATGTAAAGATTTTTATAAAGTTTTAAATCTGCAATCAAATCGAAGTAAAGTGTTTGTCACACAAAGAAAAAAAAAATTCTTATCTGTTAAAGCCGATAAAAAACATTAAGATGGTGTATGTAAATTTTATAAAACATTCTGAAATATAAAAGAAGTAATTTAACATCACTTGAACCCGCATCTCTTTGGAGCTTTAGCCATTTAAACCATACGTTATTTTCCGGCTAAGACGAAATTCTTATAGTTATAACTTAATATGGATGTTGTCATACATAGCTATTTTCATGTAATAAAACTTTAAAATAATTTTATACAATCACGTTCAACATTTACGTACATTAATAATTAGTCAAAAATCACACAAGTCTCAACCCTAATATAATCTAAAACCGTACTATATTATTGACTTAATTGCTTTAACAGAATTACAGCTTCCGTACAAAGATATATCTAAAGTATGAATACTCTTAAAAATAGCATACTGACGGCAACGAAAGTTGTGGGTTCAAATCCTTTACGAAGAATTTAATTACATTTTAATTTAATAACCAGACAAACAGTTAATGGCCACACAAATCTGTCACAAGTCTTCAAAGATGAAATCATTAAAAAAATATAGCGGACATGTTAAATATAATAATTATTATAATAAACAAATTAAACAAATTGGTACTAAACATAATTTTAAATTTAGACACACAAAACGCAATGTCTGTATTTCGGGCTGAAACTGGAGAACGAAGTGTTTTGACACTAGGTTCTCTCTTCTTTCTTTGCTATGCTGGATAAAAATATATATATATAATATAATAATAGTAATAAAGAATGTTTACACTGCAATATTCATTTACTAATGGTCATTTGTTTTAACAAAATGCATCTAATAAAGGACGACTGTCTGTGTGATTTCAGAGAAAACGCCATTATCGCACAGTTGATACCTCTATCTTTTTTAGCTATCTTTTAAGAATGACTGGTTTGGTAGTTAGGTTAAGTCTATACTTTCAACAATATAGTATAAACTTTTGAACATTTTTTTTAAAGTGTTATTCGCACACTTAGGATATTGAAAAAGACATATTTAGAAAACGTATAAAAAATTCCCGCTGCGTTCAAACTTTTATACGTCTTTTTCAATTTCCTAAGAGTATAAACTATATATTACACTAAATAAAAATAATTTGTCCGATACCCGTGTACACAGATTCAGCCTTTAAACATTTAATCATGATATATATATATATATATATATATATAATTCCTTATACAGTACACATATTTATTTATATCTATAATTAATAAGTAAATTATTTTCTTTATAAGCTAGTGTTTGTTTCGGAACATCTCTTAACATTAGGTGTTGAGTTAGCCTTTTAGTATGGTTTAATAGATAGCATAAAAATATTCTAAATGCTTTTTTAGCCGATCAGCCTCCTTCGTGTCCTGCTTATACAACGTGCTATGGCGAACTGATTTCTCATCTTTTACGTTTGTAGCGCCATATTTAAATAATTGAACTGTTTAATCTAAACGTATTTAGTACTTATGTAGAAAAGAAAAACATAGTATTCTATGTTGGTTCCTACATAACTGAATAAGAGGATATAATAAATGGATATAATAATTATAACCACTTAAAAGTATCTATATAGTCCAGTTTAGCAAACCTGTTGAAAAGACCTTACGCGGATGCTCTTGGCCCACTTGCAATAAGATATTTTTTCGACGGAACGCCGCGCGGTATGCAGCAAACAAAGTTGCGTTATCAAAAAGCTTTATAATTGAATTTTAAATTTTTATATATATACATATGTTTTCGTTAGTGCAATATATTTTTAGAATTTAGAACAATATTGATTATTATCTCAGACTGGTTCAACAAATCGCAGCGTTTAGATACGCCACTTAACTTTGTCACAGCAATGTTTCTTAATGTTAAAACACTTTGGTCCTTTCCGTTCTCCACTTTCCGCCGGAATTCAAGATATGGCGTGGCCGAACTCATTGCGGAGAAGTGAAAATATTAGATATAATCAGTTAACAAAGTGGACATCGAACTCACGACCAATAAGTGAATAACGTCATAAGACCAATAAGTGAATTGTGGCCTAAGTTGATGGTCTGGTCGTGTCTGGTTATTCACAAATTTCATTCGGAATTGTTATTGGTGAATTTAAAAAATTATTTATTTGTATTGATTTTAAATCATGGACAAAATTAGGTCTAGTTAGTTTTTCTTCCGAAGAGCTAGTCGTGTCATTTTCGTTGCAACATTCGTATACCCGTCTACTTGTCTATTATAGCAGTATATTCAGAACTGAAATGCAGCTTGACTTAGAGATTGTATTTAAAGTTCTCTTGCATACAATTCTGTAGAAAGAAATTAAATATAATTTTCTTTAGATAGATTTTCTCGTCCTGGCTAAGGTATTAGGTTCTTTGTACTAAAGTATTGTATTGTCGTCGGATACGGACGGACATATGCAATATGCAAATTTTGAAGCAAATGCGACGGGTGTAAGTGGGTCTAAATAATGATGCAAAATTTTACATTGACAGGCAAATAGATAAAAAAATTAAAAATGTCATAAAATAAAGCGTTAGTTAGGTTCTTTTGTCTGCTCTGGTAAGAAACAGAGAAATAAGTTTTTTATAAACTTCTTTCTTTCACTAAGAAACATGCGCAGTGGCGCAGTAAGATAGCGCAGGACTGTAAAAGCGGATAGTCGTAAGTTAGAATGCCACTTGGGTAAATGATTATATCTAAATTCTCTCATTTGTCCTTTTTGGGTAGAACGAAACGCGGCGTTGAGTCACGCCAT
This sequence comes from Podotricha telesiphe, assembly GCA_038994665.1. Lineage (NCBI taxonomy): Eukaryota > Metazoa > Arthropoda > Insecta > Lepidoptera > Nymphalidae > Podotricha > Podotricha telesiphe. The sequence goes on along the minus strand of JAOYRR010000431.1, from coordinate 161,702 downwards.
TCAAACGCAATGACTTGAAATTGTAACTAAAGTGGTGAACGGAGAGTCTTGACGCTAGATTCTCTCTGCCTACCCGGCTATATGCGAGAAATATATGAAATTAAAAATGCGTCAAGTAACTTTTACTTTCAAACTCGGTTCTTAGCTTATGGCGTTTCAAGAGTGCCAGTGGAACGCAAATCACTAAGTCAATGTCGCGTTGCATATAAAATGTAAGAGATCTTGTAAAAAGTCTGCATCTACAACAAAATAACATAATAATAGAATTTTTTTAAGATACACACACTAAAATTGATTGATATAACGATTTAATATATTTACTAAGAAATTAACATAGAATACTGAATACTTTACCTACAAAAAAATACCATACAATGTTGTCATCACTAAAAATATTTATAAACGACCTATAACCTATATAACAAAAAAAATGTATTAATTAGCAATGCTAACGAGATAAGTATATACATACATACATTTTCTGAATCATACATACATATAGGTCATGATATCATCGACTATTATATACAGAGTACGATAAGAAATAAGTAGCTGTGATTTTAGTTTAATTTAAGTCCAAGTAAATATTCTTAAATGTTAAACGTATAAAAATTTTCAAACGCAGCTGGATTTGAACCCGCGCCTCTTGAAAACCGTCCAGGCACTCTGACCGCGCCATGCGTTCGAGAGGCGCGGGTTTAAATCCCGCTGCATGAAATTTTTTTATACGTTTTCTTCTTCAATTTCCTAAGGGTGTGAATAACACTTTACAAAAAATGTAAAAAATGTGCTTGACTAATGCCAAGTTCCAAAAGTTCAAATACTGTAAATATTTAATTTAGTTTATTTAAAAGCTATAAACTACTTTTAAAAATAAAAAATACAACATAATATATGTATATGATAAAAGAAGATTATATTTAAATTATTTTCATACATCCGCTCTATAATATATATGGTCGTCTTTGACATTTTACCTGAAGGAAACTCCATTGAACTATGAACACTTAGGTACATCTATCGCGTATAATCTCAACACCGTCACAATTTTAAACTATGTGTAACGTGAGGAAAGCCCATTTCTAAATAAGAACAACTAATTAGGTTAAAATGTTTTCTTTTTTTTAGCATACTAGCTGTGCACGCGACTTTGTCCGCGTGGAATTCTAAAATGAACAAACAAACAGACAGGCAAATAATTGTTAAAAACCTTTTTTTGGCATATGTACCGTTTATACGTATATATTAATTTAGTAAAAAGCGTTTATTTTAATATTACAAACAGACTCATTAAATAAAATGTAAATGCAAATGTATGTATAATTTAATAATGTATTGAGACCAATAACGCCATCGAGGCGCAGTTAACAGGTAAGTGCTTGCAGATGGTTGTGAATTCGAATTTTAATTCATTTGGGATATCGTTTCAGTGTAGTGTAGTGCAGTTTTTTTATTTAAATAAGTCCGCTCTTTCCTACGCAAAATGTGAAAGGTGCATTCATGGCGAAAAAAAACATAATTTAGCTATATTATATTTATTATTATAATGCATTTTTTACAGCTTCACGCATTTTCCACGGAAAGGGGAGCACGAACGAGAACCTGGTGTTGTGAAGCTCCATTCTCCACTTTCAAAAGTTAGATAAATCGAGAAATTGCTTGTTAAGTGGCTAATTAAGTGGGAAATCGAATAAATGAAATGAATTTAAATATAACATTTCCCCAAGTGGGAATCGAACCTATAACCAATCACATTTGTAGTCCACTATTCCATTGTGCCACAATGGCTGATATTTATATAACTTTTACTTTTTTAGTTTTATATTGCATTAGTCAGTAACAGGCACTAAAAGTTAAAGTTAAATGTAAATCGAAAAGTTTCAAATGGCGGAAGTGACCTAATTTACTTAAGCATTGTCAGCACTAACTGTTGTTTGCGGTTTTGCTTGTTTAATGAGTGTATTTAAAACGAAACATAGTTATATTTAAAGTAAAATATCTAGTCATTTTTTTTTCTTTTGGAAATTTCACATTCTATTAAAATATGTGGAGTTTTTATGTCCTTGAATGCCTTTAAATTAATTATTATTATATATAAATTGGAGATTTGTTACCGGACGACGATTTCGGATGGTCCGGACCAAATATATTCCAATTACAAAGGTCCGCCAATCAACATATAATGCCTTAAATTCGGACGAAAAGTGGAGAACGGATTTTCATAATACTAGGTTTCAATGCCTATGGTAAAGCGTGGAGCTGAGAATTAAAATAATTAATATAAAAAGATAAGTGTCGCCACCCAACACGCCAAATTGTAAAATAAGAAACAAGTTTTAAAGTACAACGTAGTTACTTATGGATGTATATTTTCTCCACCTTTACTGCTTAAATATACGAATAGAAGAAAAAATAAAAGTCGCCAATAATTAAACCTTATTAGTTATTGCCCTCCAAGGTATAACAATAGTAGGTAACGATCCAAACCTAGCGATTACGTAATTCTGACATCACTCAAACAAAATGGCGTCATCACAAAAAAAATGCTACGAAAGGTTGTTAGCCTTAAGATTGCTAGTAAATGTTGCAAGATAATCTGATGTTTTTTGTGTATATGTAAGGTCTTAAATCTGTTTTAAAATAATTCAAAGTTGTGCACAATGGTAGCATCTTCAAATCTTAGTGCGGTATTTTTTTTCCTTCAGCTTTTAGCACACTTTTTTCCCGTACAGCGAGCGTAGAGAGAGAACTTAATGTAGCGCCAACTCCTTTGTACGTACATTGCGTGTTGCGGGGCGTAACTAAACTCCACGCTTAGTCTAATCAAAGTAGAGAGATGAAGTTCATTTGAATATTTGAACATGCTACCAGGTGGGGATAGAACCGATAATGCCCACTGCTCCACAATGGCCAGAGAAACGGTATTCTTTATATATACAATATATAACTTGTATGTATGTATTACCCGTACACAGTCTACCTGTGACCACTGACGACTGTAAAGTGTTCGAAACGTCGGGTTCTAAAATGTATTTTCAAATACCAATAATATACGCGATTGATCCGGTAAAAATAGTTTCATTTCAAAATCGCTAATATGTACGTCTAGCGACTAGTCTAACAGTGTCGTGTTTTTTTTTAAACTTTTTTTTAAAGTGTTTTCCGCACACTAAGGAAATTGAAAAAGACGTATTTAGAAAACGTATAAAAATTTTAACGCAGCGGGATTTGAACCTGCGCCTCTTGAACGGTTTTCAAGAGATTATATTTTGCAAATAGCTTGGCAAGTACTGTTTGTATGGAAATTGGAAAATGTAATGAATCTAGCTCTGCCTTCATACACAGGTTCAATTGCGATACATTTTTAATAATAGATGAAATTTTAATTACATATATTAAGTAATAAATAACTGACTAAATGAATCTTACAACTGTAAGAATAAACTAAAAGGATTTTTTCTATTACCTAAGTAATTTAATTACAATTTCAATACAGTTTAAAAACAATGTTAAATTTTTTTTTAATAAATAGCATTCGCTCTTGCCTAAACGATTGTTCGTAAAATAATCTTTGGGTAGCAGAAACTCGTAAAAGTGTCTCGACAGAGATGCTGCAAATATAAATTGTAATAAGCGTAAAAGAGTTTCGACGTAGCGGTATGTAGATCGCATGGCTTAGTGGTCAAAGCGCTTGAAAACCTTCAAGAGGCGGGGATTCAAATCCCGCTGCGTTCAAAGTTTTATAAGTTTTTAAACTAAAGGGCACCCTTTTAAAATTTTCTCGTTTCTCTGGTGATCCTAGCAGCCGTAATTTTAATAGCACGAATTAGTTTTTTATTTATTTGTTTTGCCATCGGAGTCGGACACGTTTGTACATTTTCAAGTAAACCTATACAAATAAATAAAATTAAAGTGTCTGTATGTGGTATTAAAATAACCGCTTTTTATTATGCATAATATGTACATGTACTAAATTAACATTGTTCTGTCTAATCTCTGGACTGGCTGGATCGATTTTGACGGGACTTTTATTAGCTAATGTAAATAAGGAGTAATTTAAGCGTGAGGTACATTTACTTTAGAATTCCACGCGGACGTAGTCGCGGGCACAGCTTGTATATATTAAAAGAATATAGAAAATATGCATTACGATAGTCTAAATTTACATAATACGACGAAGAGTTGCAATTTGATGGGCTTATCTCGAGTGTTGTTATCTTTATTATGATATAAAACCTATGACTGAGCTTTACTACAATTTTCATGTAACTGTAGACTAAATAAAAAATATATATACTTTTTCAAATGGAGCATGTATTGAGGAAATTGAAAATTATTATTATTTTAATTGTAGCTTATTTTAATATTTGTTTATTTATTAATTGTTTATATCAATACTGGTCGTTGGCTGTGGATTTGATTTCTGTACTAGAGTAACTTGGTATAATTATCAAACAACAACAAAAATTTTAGAAAACGTACATAAATATGACTTATGCAATTTCTAAGAGACACGGGTTCGATTCCCGCTTCCTTTTTCCTTCCCTTCCCTTCCTTCCTATTCCTGCTTCAAAAAAATCGTTTTCTTATCGTGTTTGAATAAGGCTTTCAAAATATAAGAATGTTATTATATTATACTAGTTATTCACATAACCTTCCTCAACTAAAGATATCTTATGAATCAATCAAATGAGTTGTTTCGTATTATAGAACAATAACTTTTTCGGCAAAATATTTCTTATTATTTTATATTTTGTAACTAATTTTAGTATATTTTTTGTGTCTTTACACAACTTTGACATTTTACGGGACGACTTTCCGTCCGTTGAGTTCAATTTCGTAATATTGAGTGGTACCCAACGTGGTGTTTTGTCATATCGAACTAGGCAAATGAAAATATTTTGATACATTTATTTCTTCTTCAGCATCAAACCTCGATTCAAATTCAATCGTTTATGTCTAATAAATAAGAAATATCAATGAGAATATTATATTTTGCTATTATATACGAGACCATCTTTCTTAGAAAGGGGATCATCTGGCTGTAAACACCATGGGTACTGGGTTTGATTCCCACTCGCTGGAATTAGCATATTTTAATCATTTTTGTTTCCCCACTAATAAAACAAGGCACGGCATTTCTGTTAACTCAACACGTAATGTCTCGAATTTAGGCAGAAAGCGGAGAAAGTGTGCGTGAAGTTCCAAAAAAAATATTTTTTTTTTAGTGTTAATACCTATGAAGTACGGATATAGAATCTTATTATATATACCAACGTGATGTAACCTTAGAGCGGCGTGAGAACAAATCCGATAAAAAATTATGTAAACAATTGAAAATAGGTCAGTTATTAGAATCTCATTGATAGAGTGCGGCGAGGTCGTTTTGTTTAGAGTAATGTGAATTTTCGTAAATTAGTAAATTTAGCATTTTGAATTATCTGTTCAAACAATAATTATGAATGTTGTTTTGTTTATAATGTAAATAGATAATTTGCTATATACTAGTTTTAGTGTGCGGTTTTGTCTTACCTATTTTGATCATGGGATGGGAGTAAGCTAAATTTTTCAGCACATTTCAAATTGAAATTTTTTGTCGGGTCAAAATCACTGTTATTAGATGTATTTAAAATTGTATTCATAGAGAGAATAAACAATCTATAAGTACAATACAATTATATTGCACGTTTGATAATTCGTATTTATTTGATAGAACTTATTATATTCACGAGATTATTGGTACGATATCTGTAATATAAATAAATAATTGGCGGGCCATTTAATATAAATAAAAATGTTAGTATTGTCAGTCCTGCAGGACAGTGCGAAGTTTGAAATTTTTGTGCAGGTAAGTCGGCATTCAAAGTAAAAAATTTAAAAACGCAGTGTTTTTTTTAATTAACTAAATAATTTTATTTATATATAACTTATTTTAGATATTGGACCTAATCTTTGTTAATGGTAATTTGCATTGTGTTCAGAAATAAAGCTATATTATAATTTTTAACATTTTTGCAAAGTGTTAATCCCACACTTAGAACATATATTTAGAAAACTCTGAACGCATTGCTTAGCAACGCTTGGACAGTTTCCAAGAAGCGCGGGTTCGAATCCTGCTGCGTTCAAATTTTTATACGTTTCATAAAAATATGTTTATCTCATTATTATTATTATTTATTACAATTTACAAAAGGTAAGCCGGTGGCAATAGTGTTATAGGGACATTTCGCAGCTACATAAAGCTACTACCCGCTCGGAAGGCAATCCCGCTCAGCTTAGCACTAAATGATATAATAATAAGACAGTAATTTAAAAAAAAATATAACCAGTTTTTATATTTTGATATACACAAATATACATACATAAGAAAGGTGACTGACTGTTTTTTAAATTCGTGAATCGACTTAACTGTAATATAAAATAATTTGAATAAAGCTGTTAAAATTAACATTTGATTTTATTTCTTTATTCATCGTCAGTTGGAATTAGTTTGCTATATATTTTTTATAAAAGTATAGAAAGAAACGTAATTGAAACTGTTGAAGTAGTATCATTATTATTTTCAATTTTTTTTAAACGCATATTCTTAACAAGAACTTTTTTAATTTTTTTTAATTATTAATGAAGATGTATTTCTTAACATTTTTTAAAGTGATATTGAATAAGAAATTAATATTAAATAACTGGCGGTCATCGTGGCGCAGTGATGCAGCATCTCGTTGTAATCGCAATCGGTTGTGGGTACGATTCCCGCTCGAGGAAATTGTTCATATTTCCCCGCTCTAGTTACCTAAGACAAAGCGCGGCGTTCAGTTCCGCCGTTTAACACGCAACGTCTCGATTTCGGGCAGAAAGTTTGAACTTGACATTAGATTCTTTTCGAATACAATTTAAACAAAATTATTTCGTACTTTAATTAGTATTAGTAATTAACAAGGCACGAGAAGGATTTAATTTCATATTGAGATCAGTCTGTCCGTGATGGCCATAGAGCCTGGACGTTGTTAGTGGAAAACACAATATTTCGTAGGTGTTGTAGTTTTTTTGTGTTAGTGTTACAAAAAATCGAATAAACACGGTATGTTTTAAATCAATTTATTTCTTTTCTTATTTTATATTACTTATGCTTCTAATTCAAGTACATAAAACATGAAAAAACAAAAATATTTTAAATTTTAGATTAGTATTATATACAAATACTTATTATGGGAAGTAAACGTGATTAGTTGTGAATTCGATCCTTTCTTGGAGTAATGATTATATTTAAATTACTGTTACATCTTCGCTCTGCAGAGCGCGGCGTTGAGTTCCGCCACTGGACATACAATGTCTCGAATTCGATCGGATAGTGGAGAACCGAGTGTCTGGACACTAGGCTTTCTCTCTCTTGTCTATTATGCGGCACAAAGTGTGAAACTGAAAAGAAAAACTAGCTCGACATAGAATTTTAATAAATAAATACAAAAATCATTATAGTTTGTTTTTATATAAATATATATATAAATTATCCAAATTTTTATTTACTTGAAAAATACATATTTAGAAAACGAAAGAAATTTCAATTTCCTAAGTGTGCGAATAAAACTTTAAAAAAAGTAAAAAAAAAAAAAGAATATTTACTTTTTTTCCAAAATAACCTTCAACAAAGTATTAATGAAATCGGTACGATTGTTCTAAAGCATATTTTTTATATAATTATGGCGTGACCAAGGGACATAGGGCTTCTTTTAATATACTATATGGATATTATCGCATATATATTTTAATATTTTATTTTTTAAATACAAAATATGTACCGAATATTTTGGAAAAAACGATGAGAATGGAGTGTTTTGACACAAGGTTCTCTCTAAGCCTGTCTACCTGGCTGTGCGGGACAAAACGTGGATTTAAAAAAATATACCTTACAGTAGGTACAAAGGCCTACGAATTAATTTACTCTTGAGACAATTCAAAATGTAATGTAAATAAAAACACACCTTTTCTTGGGATAATTTCTATTTTGTTTAATTCATACGGTTTATATTATATATATACGCATTATAATTTCAAAGATCGTAATGTTTGATTGCATAAACAGATTAGGTTTCTAAAAAAAAATTATGTTCATTTATATATTTTTAATCTACAAACTACAAACAAACATTCTGTTTTTTTTTTTAATTACGCGCTCTGGTAAATGACGAAGTGTTCGTTGAGTTCTGCCACTCATCACACAATTATAAATTCGGGAGGAATATAATATTGAGTCCAGATCGTTATGAAGCTTTCTACGCCAGGTTCCTCTCCGGTCTGAGGCATTAATTTTAATGAACCGGTGGTAAAGTAAATTATTTGACGTACAAAAAATTAAGCATAAGTACATACGTTATTTTGTATAAAATTGTTTGACATTGGACTTTGTTAGGTTCCTCTGAATAGCCTGCTATGTGTGAAAGAGAGGGAAGCTGAAAAAAATAACTATTGGAATCTATAGACGCCGCTTGTGTTCAGATAGACTCGTTTACCACAAAGCCGCGGGCTTTTATATAATTGTCTTCTGTTATTCTATCTATACAAACAAATAAAATTAGAGTGTCTTGTTAATAATAATAAAATAACCGTTTTTTGCTCAATGCATATGTATGCATAATTCGCAGTGCATGTACCAAAATATCATTTTTACCTTTTTTGTCTATCTGTCTATTCCATCTAATCTCTGGAACGGCTTGACTGATTTTGACAGAATTTGTAATGGTAGGTAGCTGGTGTAATTAAGAGTAACTTAGGCAACTTTTATTCTAGAACTCAACTCGGACAAAGTCGCTGGCGCAGCTAGTATTCTATAAAACTAAACTACCCACCCAACGTAGGTACCATATTATTAATTAATCTTTTTTAGTCCATATGGATATATAACACTTTATTTTACTTCATCCAATTCATATACCTGTTTTATTTATTTAATACTAAGATTCTCGAAGAGTAAGAACTGAACCCACGTTAACTGAACACCCATTACGTGTGCACTTAGAGACTGTCTTACTGCGCCACAGTGGCCTCAATTACGGACCTAATATTAACGAAACTTATATACTTTTCAACTATTTTAATATTGAGTAATTTGTCATACTTAATTGATTGGATAAAATGGAGACAACTAACCTCATCATCATCATGTGCATTTATAATGACTTGCGAAGGGCGAGCGATTGCTTAATTACTGATTTCCTAAGCTAAAGCACACGGTGCAATGTATGCACCGTGCGTATTAAATCTTATTTACTTTACCTTTTAGGCTAGACCAAGATCGAATTACGTTAGTAGACATAGAAGAGAGCTAGAGCAACGTCCGACTGTAAACCAGACGATTGTGGGTTCGATTCCCATTTAGATTTTTTTTTTAATATTTTAATTATATTAACTTACCACTCTGGTAAGAACTGGCGTCTGGCGTTACGTTGAGTTCTGCCAATCATCACGTAATGTTGTGAATTCGGGAGGAAAGTGGAGGCCAGAGTGTTCTCCCTCTAGGTTCTCTCTGAATACCACCCTGATATGTAGGAAAATGCATGAAATTAAGTTGAAAAAAACTTGCATTCTGTGTGATTGACTGACTGACCACAGATCCTATAGGCACTGAATGTAGAAAGCTGACGTGACTTGGCATATACGTTCCTCGGGGTATATACGAGAACACTAAAAGGGGATCTCCCGAAATTTCCACCGGAACGGTGATAAATCGATTTTTTTCATTTCATAGTCCAGCAATCGATGTTGCAATTCGTGTAATGTTATTGTAAATAAACAAAACCAATTATTATGTAAATAATAATAATAATATTGCAAGGTCTACAAAATTAATTGAATCCATTTAGTCATTTTGTGTTTGCAACATTAGTTCTTATGTTTATATAATTAGGTGTTTTTAAAATTCTCACATGAATTTTATCGCGGCCTCGTGGTGTCGTCGGTACAAGGCTACTTAATACTTATTGAGGATTTTACTTGGTTACATCAACTACAGTACGAATAAAATTAATATTTATTAGATGTTTTTTTTTAAATTAGTATATAATAAATATACTATTTGTTGTATTATGAAACGTCAATTAGCATTTAAATGGCATTAAATCGAAGCAAACTTGAGTGTTTATGTTTTTTAGCAGCTTCACACTTTTCCCTATTATATGGCTGAGAGAACCTAGTGTCAAGACACTCCCGTTTTATCAGTCAGATTAGATTCGAATTCGAGACATGCTTTGCGTTGATACTAGGATTTTGTATACAAATGAACATATTGCTAAATTATATAGCTTCAAATATTATATATAGAATTGTATCAAATTAGAAACATATTTCGCAAACCACTTCCTCATGATAACATGTTAGTAGTTAAATAGTACTATGACATAACCTGTAGGTGTTTATATTTTACACGTACGTTTTTTGTAACTTCACGCCTTTTCCCTACAGGCGGAGAGAACCTAATGTCAAGTGTCTTGACTGAATTTTTAACACTTTTAAAGTGTTATTTACACACTTAAGAAATTAAAATCCATTTTTTGGAAACCATATAAAAACTTAAACTTATACTTGGACGGTTTCCAAGAGGCGCGGTTCGTAAACCCGCAGCGTTAAATTTTTTATACGTTTTCTAAAAATGATTTCAAAGTAAATTTAGTTTTTCGTAAAATCACATTTCTTTATTAATATGTAATAAATTTTAAGTAACGGTTTTCTAATAAACTATGATGCTGTATATATATACAGAATCACATTTTATCCTGCATAGTAGAGTAGTTGGAGAGAACCTAGTGTCAAGACACTCCGTTCTCCACTTTCCGCCCGAAATTGAGACATTGCGTGTTTAGTGGCGGAACCCACTGCTGCGATTTGTCTTAGCTACCAGAGAAGTGAAATGTTTTTTTTCTAAGTAAATAAATGTATGTGTCTAAAATGTATGTATTTTTTGTTTGATTTTATTTTCATACAATCTTCTGTTCTATTGGATGTTGAAGATGCCCAAGTATAACGATGAGGCTTTGAAGTAGTAATTAAACAGGACCTTATATTTAGAAGATATTGTTTTAATAGTATGAAAAGACACGAAAGGTAACCTACCTTCTCTCGATATCTCGGTTCTCGAGATCTCGGTTGAGCTTCTAGAACACAGTATCGTTGATACCTGGAGGAACGTCAGTAAGGAGTTTGATGACAGTAGACGAGGCGAGAGAAGTGTGCAGGGAGCATAGCGTTTGGCGCTCCGGTCTCTCTAGCTACCTCGCCAGGAATAAAGCGGGAAGCTATATTAAAAAAAATAAAAATTAATGCTGGCAACTTCGGTCACGTGTACCTTATCATTAAAATGCATCGGCAATAATAAAAATAATGTAGCCGATATGTTATTTTGATACATAATCTATATTAATGTAAAGTTTCATCTAAATTCGTTAATCAGGATTTTTTGCTTGGAACAATGACAAAAATATTATCAGTCAGTATTTTTTGTTCATATTAAAAATAAGTGGCCTGGGTGCCGTAATTCAATGCTGCGCTATGTGCCTGAACAAACAGCAGGAGCATATACCTTAAATAGATACTTGCCTGTTATATATATATATATATATATATATATATATATCCCCTAAATAGTTTTTGAACCTACTATCATTGCCTTTTAATGAACAAGTGCCAGCTACCCTCCACAATGGCGTCAAATCATTGTTGTTTATACTTGTTAATAAATTAAAGCATCGCGGAACAGTGGTACAGCTGACTGTAAACGTGATTGTTGTGGGCTCGATCTTCATTCGAGGGTATAATTTGAATATGAAACTACTGTCATATTTTGGTAACACAAATCGCAGCGTTGAGCTCCGTCATTTAATTTGTAGATTTTCGTATTTGGGCGTAAGTTGGAGAACGAAGTATCAGTCATCTCTCTATCTAAGTATCTAAGTATCATAAGTGCTATGTGGAAAAATTGTATTTTTTCTTAAAAAACGCGTACCTACCTGACACAAAGTAACCTAAAAACATGGTATGCCCATCATTTGACCTTCCCTGGCCCCAAACATATTGCGAATGAGTCATTCGTAATTGATCTATTAATTTTGACATAGAAATATAATTTGATTGTCTGTCGCTATTGAATTTTACACAATACACAATTGGTTAGTTTGCAAGCTTTTTTCATTTAGCGGGATAAACAGATAGCCTTGGACGGTTTCCAAGTGGCGCGGGTTCTAATCCTGCTGCGTTAAAAAATTTTGTACGTTTTCTAAAAAATGTTTTCAAATTATCAAAAAAATGTTAAAAATATAGACAGATGACATAGTGTCAAGATACCCTGTTCTCCACATTCCTCCTGAGTTCGAGAAATTGCGTATTGAGGGACGGAACTAAACGCCGCGTGATATCAGAATGAAACTAGTTTAATATAAATATATTAAAATAACCATTACCCCAAATAAGAATCGAACCCACAACCGTTCGCGTTTACAGTCAGACGCTCTTGCTTCTTTTTGTTATATTGTTTTACACTAATTTAGAGCTACTTCTGCGACCAGACTTTGCTCAGTCTATTATTTTATGGGTATTCTTAATCCAGTTTTTTTTTATTTACATACATATACATTACAATACAAATGTGCATACAATAATTATTGAAAATGTCTTAAACAAATTACAATTAATGAGGCTAGTGGCGCCTTTGTAAGCTTATAGGACGTGTATACATATATTAAATAGCTCATCACAACTTATAATATGAAATATAGATAGTATAAACCAGAAAAAAATAAAAAAAATATTTTTGCTATTAAATATCTTAATCCAGTCAAAATACAAGGGTAATCGTGAACAGGAGCTGTTGTTTTTTTTTTATAAAATATTAAAAACGATGTGAATTTTCAGTTATTGTTATAACAACTAAATTAGTAAGTCTAAATAACAAATGCTTTCTCCTTTTGCCTTTAAGGATTTGTAATGAAAATAATGTAAAAACAGATTTATATGTACTGTAGTGTGTGTCGCAATGCGACATCAGGAGCTCGGCTTTAAACGAAAACATTGCAAATAACCAGACTAAACAAACGGACCTTACGCTTTTCGCTACATAGTAGGTTAGGCAAAAATAACCTAGAGGCACGACACTCCGTTCTGCACTTACCTCGAAAAAAGAGAAAAGAGAGTGACTTGAGTCAGTAATTCTTAATACTAGACAGTGTTGTTTTCACCTATTCGTAGGGAACGAGTAGTAGTTAGGCACTAGTATGATATATCCATTTACAGTACTACTATTTTATTAAACTGCGCAGACGCTGCGTTGAGCTTCGCAATTTGAATTTTAATTCGGAAAGTGGGTAACGGAGTATTTTTACATTATTAAAAGAAGACTGTTATTAAATAAGTTAATCTATACTTTAAATATATGCATTGTAGTTTTATGAATTTAAACCATTTCCTTGTGTTTTCAATTGTCATAAAGTAAAAAAATCTTATATTAATATTACATACACTACACTACTAATTTAAGACTATATCAGAAGCCAAGAACGCGTCTTAAGCTGGTGGAAACGTGATAAGCGGGAAAGGAAATATCAAACGTTTCGGTTACTAATATCATGTAGATATGAAATTAAGTTGATATGTATAAATAAAAGTTTAGGAAGATATTATATGTATACATACAAAAAAAATTTACTGATCGCTGTCTGTACGTGGAAGATATATGAAATAAAAAAAATATTGTAGGCCTTTATCAATATAATAGAATCGGCAATATTGATTTCAAATTTTCTTTTTCGTTTGTCTATGCGTTTGCGCACCATGATCTCAGAAACTATAAATTTAGTGTTTGTTTCATTTCAATCGGTTAATAAATATAAAAATTACAACAATTTAATGGTTACTATAAATTTAACCAAAATATGTGATTTAAGTGAGAATGCGGGCGGCCTAAAATACCGGTATAGTCTTGTAGTTGACGCAGGCAAACCCGCGAGCGGGCCGCTAGTTGTTAAATATGTAAGGAAGTGCCTACAAATCATATTTAGGTTACTTAAAGCAGTCATATATTTAACAAAAAAAATGATTTACTACGAATTAAAAGGCTTTGAACTAATGTAATTAGCGTACAGTCGTTTAATTACCAAAGTTTTACATTCATACGTCGTTAAAGCGAAATTCGTAATAGCCGTATAACAATTTCGTCAGTTTTTAATTAATATTACGCGCCACAAAATATTCTTTTGTAGATTTTTTTATCTCTACATATAATAAAAATGTAACTGATCGCTGTCTGTATATTGAAAAATACATTATCAGGGGCATTTATCAATATAATAGAACCCAAAACAATGATTTTTAATTTTCTTTTCTGTTTGTCTGTTTGTTTGTGCACGCTAATCTCAGAAACGGCCTAACCAATTTAAATTTAATTTTGACTATTGTATTGTAGTAAACTTCCCTTAACATTTAGTGTTTATTTCATTTGAATCGGTTCATAAACAATCATTTAAATTGTTAATTTAAGCAAAATTTGTGATTTAAGTGAGAACGCGGGCGGGCGAAAGGCGAAATAGCATAGTCATGTAATTTACGCAGGCGTAGCCGTGAGCCGGTCGGTAGTGTATAAATATATATAAATATCTACTAATTATTTTCACGTAATAAGCAAATGTATTATTACCAAAGTATATAGCAGAATACAGAGAAACTAGTGTTGAGCCTATATTTCTTTACAAAAATATAGTTTTAGTTTTTTTTTTAATTTTTAGGCGCGGGTTCAAATCCTGCTGCGTTCAAAAAAATTTTATACGTTTTCTAAATATATATTCAAGAAATGATTTATTATACAAGTTTAACATGAGATTAGAATTATTTATAGACAAAGCCAACCAATGAGGTCATAATGTCAAAATGTCAAACGTCTGCACGTGACTCAATAAATACCGGCACAGAACAAGTGTATTAAATTTGAGTGAAGTTTTATAAAGCACGAGGCCATCTTGTCGCAATGGGACAGCGTCAGACCACCATTACTGTGGTCGTGGTTTTGATTCCCACTCGGGGAAATGATTATATCTAATATATTTTAATCTTTCCGCTTGTTGAGGTCCGCTACTCAGCACGCAATGTGTCGAATGTCTGGGGCTAAAAGTGGAGAACGGAGTGTCTCGACACTAGGTTCTCACTGTCTACTCTGAGGATAAAAAAAACACAAGAACATGAAACAGAACTATTGAATGATTATGAATAAGACAAATAATGTTTGCCGTTTTATGTAAAAACTAGTACTAATGTTACTTAGAGTACTTAAGTGCGCACGAGTGAGTATTAGTGTACACACTTAGAGCACTCAAGGGTACACCAGTACTAGGGCACACGCCCAGAGCACTTAAGGATGCACCAGTACTAGTGTACACACACCCAGAGGAATCAAGTACACACGCACAAAGAGTACTCAAGGGCACACAATTAGTACTACACACACACCCAAAGCACTTAAGTACACACCGGAACTAGTGGGCGCACCATTGTCTAGTGCACTCACATCTAGAGTACTTAAGTACGCACGAGTGAGTATTAGTGTACACACTCAGAGCACTTAACGGTACACCAGTACTAGGGCACACGCCTAGAGTACTTAAGGATGCACCAGTACTAGTGTACACGCACAAAGTGTACGCAAGAGCACACAAGTGCACACACACCCAAAGCACTTAAGTACGCACCGGTACTAGTGCACACAAGCTCATCGTACCAAGGGACGCACCAATACTATCTCTACATCACAATGTACTGCGAACAGCAACACAAAACATAATTCCTTAACAATTTGACCGTTGTTTGCGAGTACCTAAATGTATGAATAAAACTTTTAAATTACGCGTAATGATATTTTGTTTTTTAATCCAACGAAGTATGTCAATTTGGGTAGTTTATTGAATCAATTAAACGTTAGAGGTCAGTGTGTTGTCAGTAATATAAAAACCGACTCAAAAAGCGATTATGGTATTTAAAAAATTAATCTTTATTAATAAGCTCTTTGAGTTTTCACGATGATTACACATTTTTAAATGAAAACTATTTTAACCGGATTAATCGCGTAGTCTACCTGTGACCACTGACTACTGTAAAGCGTTCGAGACGTCTGATTCTAAAAATGTATTTTCGAATACCAAAATTATACGTGATTAATCCGTTTAAAATAGTTTTCATTTAAAAATCTTTATTTAGTTAAATTATGATGGTAAAAAAATATTTACATACGAGTAGTAGTTAGCTTACACGAATTTATTAGCGTTAGACTTTAGGTTTGTGAAAAAATTTTACATCTAGAATTTGAAATTGAGATGCGTTGGGGTTGAGTGTAAATAAAAAGAGAAGTGGCTGTAAAGAGAATTGATATATGATAACTAACTATACAGCAGTTAGAGGTTCATATCCCATGCCTTAAAATTCTTATATTTGAAATGAGTACGAATACTCGCACTCATTTCACCTTGTTCAGGAATTAGGATAGGCAAGCTGCAATGTTCAGTTTTCAAAACAAATATACAATGTTTTCATTTAATTTCTAGTCATCTTGGCAGAACAGATGATGATGCTGTAAAATTGTGAATTGCATAGTCCAAATGTGTAAATTTTCTCATTGGACGACCAGTTGCAGGATTCTCTTACATAGAACGGATATTAGAAATACAGGTATATGATAATGAAAGCGTATCAGTATAAGAAAAAACAAAATTAAATACTAATTTTGTAAATATATCAAAATTAGTTGTTACATAAAATATTGACAGTTCAATTCTTTAGTTATTGAAGAAGACATATTTAGAAAACGTATAAAAATTTGAACGCAGCGGGATTTAAACCCGCGCCTATTGAAAACCGTTCAAGCGCTCTGACCGCTATGCCAGCCATGCGTTCTACGTCCAGCTACGTTGAAATTCTTATACGCTTATTACAACTTATGTTTGTTGTAAGCATCTCTATCAAATATCACTTCGCCAATGTCACGTTATATGGAGAATATACGAAGGGCCTTAAACCGTAAAATAGATATACAGTTATACTGTTTTAGATTATAAGTCCATTACGAATACAGCGACCTTCACCTAAGAATATTTACAATATATATGTCGTGGTCATATCGTAGAATTGACGATTCTGTGAAATCATCGACGATAACATGCAATGGGAGCAGTTCCTGAAATGACTAATTGAGTTTGACCATATCATTGCATCGTCGACGTTTAAAGATTTCGTCATCGACCGATATCATTATACCATAAGGTTTCATTATAGTATTTAATACAAATCCAGAATATGTGCGTTATAAATACAAACTCGTTACATATAATGAACGATATTTAAAGCTTAAAACACTTTCAACCTAGAGAATCCTGAACCTGAAAAAATGTTAAACTTCTGTGAAGTAATTATAACCGATCAAAGTAGATTAGGTTAAAAAAAAATAATTTGAAATTTAAACGTACTTTTTATAATATTATTTTTACATTTCATATTTTCGCTAAAACACATAAAAAAAAGAATTGAAATTAAAAAATGGTGTTTTAATGAAAATGGAAAAAGGAGAATTTTTTTGGTAATACAACAATTGTTACGTATTGTAAACGAATTATTTCCTATAATAAGATCTTTGATTTGGGCGATTGTTACACATTTTGTAATGAAACTATTTTTAATAGGTATACTGCAAATGTATTTACGAATACCAAAAATATACGAAAAAAAAGACGAAGCCGCGAGCAGGTCGCCAGTTCATAATATATTAATATATAATTATAAAAAAGTACATAAAGGACTAAACATTAAATTAAATATTGATTTTTACTATAATTAGAAGCAATCAAACAATATCTTGCAATTAAAAATACACCTACATTTAATGCCAATATAACAGCGCTTCAAATCTTTATACAACGTTACTCCTTTATTATCATATCAAAATTTTCAGTCAGCTTCACTCTTTTACCTACCTTTTAGTAATATAGTACTATTTGACATTTCGTCTAAATCCGTTCTTGCGCTCATGATCAAGAAAAATATAGATGTTTTTGCTATATAAGTAAGTGTTAAGTGTAATAAATAAGTGTTTTCAACTTATTTTAAATAAAAATACTACAATATATTGTTTTATATTATAATTTTCAAATGAAACTATTTTTAACCGGATTAATTAGTATTAAAAAATACATTTTAGAACCCGACATTTTGAACACTTTACAGTAGTCCGTGGTCACAGGTAGACTGAGGTGGCATTTGTCTGTCATTTGATGCAATTATTATCTCAAACTACCGCCAACCATTTCTTAGTTGCCTCGCGTACTGCCCTGAATTCTTGCAAAATGAGCTGACTGTATCTTGCTCTCTGGTGTGATCCCATTGTAAAACGAGTTGATAATTACAACGGAATTATATCTTGCTTTACTATATAAAAATATTGGACTTCACGCTTTCCAATCTCACCATTAAGGCTATTGTAGTACAGTGGGACTAGTTTTGCCCGTAAACGCGATTGGTTGTGGGTTCAATCAACACTCGGGGAAGTGATTATATTTAAATTATATTCATTGATCTATTATTAAATTATTGATGTTATATAATATACATACTCATTTGTATCTACATAATTTATCAAAAGCCGCACATAGAGATGTTAATTAGTGTATAATCTACATTAAGATTTTTTATCTAAATATCTGAGCCAAGGTTGTATTAAAGTTAGTTAAATAGATAAATAGAAGTAGTACGTACAGTCAAGGCTAGCCTGAATGCCCTATTTAAAGGGGTCCTTTAAGTTTAAGTCCCAAGTCTCAAGCCCACAGCTCGGAGGAGCAGATAGAGGAGTCATGGAATGCTAGAGAGTTCCTTTTTTTCTATGGTTAAACTAAGCTTTGCTTAATATATAGTGTATTATGTCAATATAGACCTTTTTTATCGCGCTACCTACATTATCGACTTAATTATTAATATGTTAAATAGGTTTTCTTAACATTTGTAAAAATAATACAATTCTTTTTTATCATTTATTTAATTAAACTTGTATTAAATTCTGTTGTGATAAACTAAAAATCGTACAGAACAGAGCATCTGGCGATGGATAGTAAGCTTAAGTCTAATTATCAAGTACTTTTGTAAATATGTTAATTTCGTAACACAGCGGCAGAATCAAATTATAGCAGTAAATTAGTGCGAAAATACAATTCTAATTTACAAACATGATTTATTTTTACTATATCGTGTTGTCTTATTTATCCCCTAATATTATTTTAAATAATTCATTTATAAACAAACTCATCTTTAATATTACTTTGTTGCAGAATTTCGGTGTCAAAATGCTGTAAAATCAATCAAGAAGACTTTGAAACCACGACATAATACGAACGATCGAACTTTAAAATATAATAAATATATATAATAACAAAACAAAGCCATACCTTACAAATGTGTTCAATGTTCAATGATGAAACAGTCTGCCTAATTATTAGTTAAAAATCAATGTGAAAACGCTTTAAAATAACATGCTAATCTGAACGCGTCTATAAGAAAGGGATAGCGCGGGAAAAAGACAGAGAGCTGCGTCCAAAAATAGTACGTTCAAAAATAGAGAAAAAATGTCGGGCTCGGATCCAGTGTACAGGAGTGAGGCGGCGGGAGCCCACGCCGCGTGGTGGCAAACACCATGGAAAACTATGGCTGACCTAGCCGAAGCGGTTGACGACCTCATATGCAGCTTCGACTATATGGACACAGCCATGGACAACCTTGTTATGCTTATTTTCATATGGATCCTCTTTTCCATCGTCATCCTTGGCATTGGGAAGTGGGCGTACGGAAGGTTCAGCGCGAAAGCCGTAGAGGATAAGGCCGAGAAACCGAAGCCGATCGATGATACGAAGAAAACAGCGAACGAAATTATAACAAGTGCGGATAGCGTCTTGGCTACCAGTGCTAAGATCAAAAGCGGGTCTTTCAAGCCAACGAAGCCGTCGAGCTTCGTGCCCGCCACGCCACCTATTAAGAAGCGCTTGGGTCGCATGTCTCCAGGCCCTGAGCAGTTGACGGTGAAGAAGCATCAGAGTATAGTAGTCCCGACCTGCACTGGTCCTGACGCTCCGAGCGTCCAGTGGGTGAACGAGTTATTGACGTGGCTATATAATGATTTTGTTATTGTGAATGAACTTGTGCAGCAATGGATTGTGTCCATGAACGACTTCTCCAAAAAATCCGTGGAAGAGGTGAGTTTAGTTTTTTTTTTTTTTTAATATTTATTTTAACGCTTCATGAAAACAAAGAATAATAATAAATATTATCAAATCATTATCTATTAAGTTAAGTTTTAACCGGGATTCGAACATACAAATCTTTATTATCATTATTAAACAGCGTCTATAGCTTTGACCTATTTACAGTAAATGTAATCTAATGTGTTAATTTTTTCTGTAAATAACTTAATATATTTTTATACAAATAACTCGCAAATCGATCTCTAACATAACGCCGTAATACAGTATAGAGTGCCTCAAGGATATCCACGCGTGATTAATAGAGCATAGAAGGAACTAGATCAAATACGATATCCATGGAATGGGATAAAATGGAACGGAAACATAAATATGGGATATAAATCTTTGTAAACAACATTATGAGATTTTTTTCTTATAACTTTCCACAATAAATTTAAATATACTAGTACCTAGTAACCGTGTAAAGTACGCGTTGTCATAGCAACGTGTGTATTGCATGCATTGCGTATAGGTTTTTAACTCATACAAAAGTCTTCATGCGCTAATGTGTGAACACATGGTATTGTATATGTACATGGTATATGTGTATTTGTTTCTAATATAAAAAATGGCTTTCGTCACTCTCCGTCTAAGTCTCCGTCTAGTTGTGTGCCAGTTTCTCCTCCTTCACGGTTACAATAATTATTTTTATTAATTACTCATTAAGTTGAATTACTTGTTAAGCCATTTTGACTGAGTTAGTTTGAAACAGAAATTAGAAGGAGCTTTACGGTTTGTGTAAAAAAATCTAGCGATGCTATTTTGGAATTTCTTTCCCCCATAGATTTCACACGTGTTTCGCATCTGAAGATAATACAATAATACCGTAGCATTTATCTAATATCCTTGCCAAAATAATCAGATTAAAGAGATAATAATATATAAAATAGTCTGAAATCCAGCCATTGCCTGTTGATTGGCGAGACTAAACGCCGCGCTTTGTAATTCAGGCAGAAAGCAAATTTAGAAAACAAACTTAGAATTTTTTTTTTAAATCTGCCGTCGTGTATTTTTTTATTGGTTTAATCTATCTATAAATAGACTCTATTCCAATCAATTCAAAAAATTTGCAAATCGTGATATCCATGCTTTTTGATATTATATAATATTATATATATATATATATATATATATAATTTTTGTAAATCATTTTTAATGTATTGGTTTAAAAGGTTGCGTCTGAGCATGTTGTGTCTACCTGTAATTAGAATAACACCTTAACACACTGTGTGTGTTAGTTTTGTGTATATTTCATATCATGTGTATATTCTGTTGGCAGACCTTATAAATAAATAAACACGTTTAGGATAACTAGACACTAATTTAAAGCGTGTTTCTTTTATTTTTGTTATAAACTAATTTATAATTTAAATGTACCCTTAGGTTCTCAATTACGTTCAGTTACTTTCAATTTGGAATTGTAAAAAAACGGAGTACGGAGTGTTTTTTAACACTACATTCTTTTTACGTATCTAAAAAATGTATAGGTACATTGTTAGTTATATCCAGTCATATCCAGACTATTAAAGATGGTTGTTCCGAACAAATGTAGCATTCATAGGTCGGTCGTAAAATTTATCAGTCATGCTTCGGTGCAATCTTATATAGTTGAGTCATGCCTATGAATATTAAGTTGGAATTTACAATATATATATATATATATACTACGCTTTCTCAAATGAAGGTATTAGACGAAAAAAATATAATTTAGATAAAAAATAAAGAGAAATTATTTAAATTATACTAATTATGATGTTTATTTAAATTTTAATAATTATATTATAAGTCCGTCGTGGTACAGTGGGACAGAGTCTGAATTTAATCGCGATTGGTTTTGAGTTCGATTTCCACTGGTTTTTTTATGTCTCCGCTCTGGTAAGGCAAAGTGCGACGTAGAGTTCCGCCATTCACGCATACCGTACTATGCGGGAAAAAACCGTGAAGGTGAAAAACAAAGCTCGTATGGTGGCAATAACTAAGACTAACTACTAACTAAAATTAAGAAATTTTTAGTATTATATAAACAAAGCCGTAGGCGTTTGGCGCTCCTTTCTCTCTGACTAACCCGTTAGGGCGATAAAGCTGGAATATATATATATATATGTTTACAGATGTGTTACATTCGGTTTTTTGTAGTCTATACATCTATTATAAACTAACTAGTAGTTCTAGTAGAATTTCAGCATTGTATTTTGTGACAAATTCTTTATTTTACTGGAACTCCCCTTTTTTTTCTGGAATGGAAACCCCCTGGCACTCACGGTTATGGCTCCTTTATACGTGGATATTAAAAAAACTGTATCTATATTTTTTGAGATTTTTCTTTTAATTATTTAAATCCTTTTTCTTTTTAAGATTTTTTAGTAAGCTGAGCTTGATTTTTTAGTAAGCTGAACTTAATATTGCGGCCGACATAATCTGTAAATTTACTCCAAGCGGGATATGAACCTGCTAAGTTCGCCAAACTTTATATCAACAATTTTAGCATATACATTATCCACTGCGTCATTACGTCGAGTGTAAACCAAATAAACTAAGCGAATTAAGTATATTTTTTATTAAGAAAACAAACCTCCTTACACATATACCATAGAACAATGTGTGTAAGTGTCCTTGCGTTAGACAATGTACGAGATCACTTAAGATTGTCATACAAAAGAGTACTTTTAGTTTTCGTGGGATGTATGTGTTGCCATGAAGGAATACAATAGAAAATTTATATATTGAGTAGAAGTGAACGAACAGTGCAGTGGTTGTAAAATATTTGAAACATCAATGTTTTCTTAGACTTATCCAATTTTACTTTAATGCGTAGGCGATATAAACTCGGTGATATGTCACTCCGTTGTATTATAAAAGCTAGACTCGCTTAGGTAATATGAAATATTTGAAATGTACGTGTTTAATATAAAATGAGATTAGTAATTAAGTTTATATAACTATAAAGTTAATTTATACTTAAATAATTATCAATTTGGCATCTTTGTAAAATTAAAATTACATATATAGTATGTGTTTTTTTGTACAAAGTGAAATGCACATTTATAAGGTATCTCGTATTTGTATTTTGAACGGGACTAGTACTATTTAAAGTAAACTAAATAAACATATATATGTATTTTTAACATATATGTATTTTTAACATTTTTTTAAGATTTTTTTTAACATTTTTTATAGTGTTATTCGCACACTAAGGAAATTGAAAAAAAAATATTTAGAAAACGTATAAAAATTTTAACTTAGCGGGATTTGAACCCGCGCCTCTAGAAAACCGTTCAAGCGCTCTGACCGCTAAGCCATGCGTTCTACATCCAGCTACGTTGAAATTCTTATACGCTTATAACAACTTCTATTTGTTGTTAGCAATCTCTGTAGAGAGATTTTTACAAATTTCTGCTACCCAAAGATTATTCTACGAACAATCGTTTGGCAAGAGAATGTACAATTTATTAAATATATTTTTTTTAACATTTTTTATAGTGTTATTTCCACACTAAGGAAATTGAAAAACATTAATATATTTAGAAAACGTATAAAAATATAATAATATGTGTAACATTAATTAATTTATTAAATGAGGTATTTCATTAATTTAACATATTACCGTGGGCATACATTTGGTATGGAGGCGTCTGCAAAAACTGTACACTATCATTTCGACGAACAGCTTTGTTGTAATATTGATCCGTGACCCATAATGCTCTGTAGGAGCTTATACCGCTGTAACGTTACCTAACTCGGCCTAAGAACACAGCCATACGTGAAGCCCATATATTATATTAGAATATTTATTAATTTATTTGAACGGAACTTAATATAAGTGTAACAAACACTTACAGGCGGATACAGTATGTAAGAAAGAAAAAACAAAATGAGCTCCTAAAGCGAGCTTCAGCAAAACAAACCTAACAATTAATCCAAAATTAAATAAAAGACAATTCTTTAGGATAATACATACATTTTTAAGATGATCGGAGTTTTTTAATTAACAAGAGTCGATTTTTTTTGTCGAATCAACGCTAATATCAAGTAGGTCACTGTACTCATTAACCAACCTGCAGAGCCTAGGAACAGGAGAGTTTGATCCAAACACTGTTTTCCGTGGTGGTGGGCAAAGGGGAGTGGTTTTACTACGTGGGAGCCTCATTGGTACACGTATATTAAATTTGTTAAGCAACTGAGGGCAATCTAGTCGGTTGGTGAAAATTTTGGACACAAAAAATAGTTCTAACGATCTTCTACGTTCTTCTAAGGAAATCATTCGGAAGTGTTTTGAAGAATATGTATTGAACCATTATATATTTTTTTACTTTTTTTCTAAAGTGTTATTCACACACTTAGAATATGCTAATCTCTCTACAGTGATGCTAATGACAAAGTAAAGTTGTAATAAGTGTATAAGAATTTCGTCGGTTACGGATGTAGAACTCATGGTTTAGCGGTCAGGGCTTTTGGACAGTCTTCAAGAGGCGCGGTGTCGAATCCTGCGTAGTTAATATTTTTATACGTTCTCTAAATATGTTTTTTAATATTCGTACGTGAAACCATTTTTTGTGACAATTAATAAATATACAGACAAAGAAGAAAAAGAGAAGTGGGAGTTTGAAAGTTAATATATGCACCTTTTGTTAACTTTTTCTAGTTATGTATAAACTTTATTTGTTTTTTATATATATGAAGTAAAAAGCGACTTTGTACCTATATATACAAGTATAATATGACCTTTAGTCTCTCTCTTTCTGTCTTCCTGTTTGTTCTTCGGACCTATATACATTACTCCATTTACAGCTTAATATCGACTAACTACGCTTTCCTTGACAACGTGTATGTCACACTAATACTGTACGTCAAAAACATGGCTGTGTGTAATTTTTCAGCTTCACCTTCACCTTTTTGCTCGCAAAGAAGGGTAGTCAGAGAGAAACTAGTGTCAAGACATTCCACTTTCCGCGCGAATCCGTGACATTTTGATTTTTCCATCATAACGTGCTGAGTGGTGGCACTCGGCGTTGCTCTTTGTCTTATCACTTGAGCGGAGACAAAAATAATATAAATATAATCATTCCATCGAGTTGCAATCGAACTCACGCCCATCTGTCGTATACGCGACGCTGTCACACTGCGCCATCATGGCCTTTTTTTTATTTACTAAACATATAATATAAATGTAACTGTTCGCTGTCTGTACGTGGAAGGCATATATAATATTATTATTATTTATGTAATAGAACCCAAAAATAACAATTTAAATTTAGTTTCACAAAATTGCTATAAAAAAAGTGCTACATTAAATTGGCTGTATCTTTAATTGATTGTATAAATAGGTTGTCTGTATCAAGAATTATTTTCTGCTAATTTGACAAAATTAGAAGTTTAGTTGAGTAAGAACGGGGCGGGCGAAGAAACGAAATTGTTGAAGTCGCAGTAGTTTACGCAGGCGAAGCAGTGCCTGTCACTAGTTTAATATATTTCTTATGCATTAAATACTGGTGAAAAATACACGCATTAAATCCACATTACATCTGCATAATCTTCATAAAAAGGGCTCCAAAGTTTCTACTTTACATAGTTAATTATACATATATACTTTTAACATGTATTTCCTGTAAAAGCAAAGTGAGTTATTTACACACTATGGAAATTGAACTCATGGCTTGGCGGTCAGAGCCTTGAACGGTTTCCAAGAGGCACGAGTTAAAATCCCGCTGCGTACAATTTTTTATACGTTTTCTAAATATGTCTTTTTTTAATATAATAATATCATTTGTACGTTTTCTAAATATGTTTTTATATATTTTTGATATAACTATATCAGTATCATATAATCTAATAGTAAACAAACAAAACAATTCAGTGTAGAGTAACGAATGAGACATTTTCATTTTGGCAAGACTGCAAATTGCCAATCACATAACCACCTTGATATTTCATTGACCTGCAACCTATTTTGGTCCTTATTGTGTTAGTGTATGAGTCGAAGTTGTCTATAATGAGTGACAGAAGACGAGCTAATTCTAAATAAAATAGCTGGTGGTCTTTTAAGCTGGTATCATTTATTGTGAAAAGAATTTTTATGGAATTCTTCCATCATGCATCTTCTGCATGATATAGTGATACGGGTAGTGAGAATGTAGTGATTTGTCTTTTTTTCATTTAGTACTTTGTAAGAGATGTGAATTTTTCAACTTACAACCAATTTAGTTAAGCGCGCTCAAGTCTAAACGCACTATAATGGGGGACAATAAAGAACATCAGCTTCACGACCAAGCACAGGGGCAGCCAGAAAAATTAGTAGTATTAGTATCAGCGCACTTTGTGCTACGTTTCAGGTTATTTTCTAGACACAACGACCACTCTTCTATAGAGTGGCGGAACTCAACGCCGCCCTTTGTCTTATATAGAGATAAGCATAGTTTAAATATTTTAAACATTTTTTAAAAGTATTATTCGCCACTTAGGAAATTAAAAAATATATATTTAGAAAATGTATAAAAATTTGAACGCAGCGGGATTTGAACCCGCGCCTCTTGAAAGCCGCTCAAGTGCCCTACCCGCTAAGCCATGCGTTAATATTATATATTGCTATATATTGATAATAAATAGCATTCTCTCTTGCCAAACAATTATTCGTAGAATAATCTTTGGGTAGCAGAAATTTGTAAAAATCTCTCTACAGAGATGCTAACAACAAATATCAGATGTAATAAACGCATAAGAATTTCGACGTAGAACGCATGGCATAGCAGTCAGAGCGCTCAAATTTGAACACAGCAGGATTTGAACCCGCGCCTCTTTAAAACCGTTCAAGAGGCGCGGGCTCAAATCCCGCTGCGTTCAAATTTTTATACATTTTCTAAATATGTCTTTATCAAGCAGAGTTTAATGAGTAGAGCACTTGGACGTGTTCCAAAAGACGTAGGTTCAAATTCTGCTACGTTCAATTGTTTATACGTTTCTAAGTATTTCTCTTAACACAAGTTCAAACTTATATATACACGTCTGTACAGATCAATTTATATTACAAATATAAATACTTACAACGCTGAATGGATTTTCGTCTTTCAATTATAGTACAGTCTGTTCTAAAAGTGCCACAGTGGCGTCAGATCTTTTATAATGTAGCACTAGAACGTTTATTTGCTTGAATCCTGAGTGGTGAAATAAATTTTCATATTTTTTTAAATTTTCTTGTTTTAATTACTATTGATATATGATTATTATATATTATAGGTATATAGCTACGGTCACTATTGTGGTGACAGCGTTTCATTGTGAAATCGTTGTTCTAATCCGGGTGGAAAGTGGAGAGCTACTAGAGAGAGGAGTGTCTTGACACTAGGTTTTCACTGAATATCCAGGCAAGGCGGGAAAAGCATGTAATTGAAAAACGAGCTAAGGTCTGGTCTCTATACATGTATAACACGTTGCTCAGATAATGCGTTTTATCATGTAAATTAAAAAAAAAATTCAAGCCGCGTCTTGAAATAAAATATTAATTTACTAAAGGGCTAGTGATGATAATTTATTGTTCGTACAATCTTAAGTACATTTTATTAAAATTGTACTTTGACATGAACAACGACTTTTGGCAATGTAATTGAAAGAAAAATTAAGATTTACCATAGAAAATATACATTTATGGCTTAAAAACAAATTGTCGTAGTGAATTACGACATTTTTGTCTAGAAACTTGGAAACTGGCTTTGGAAGAATGCCAAGTACATTACTAAAAGGTTATATTTTGTTATTTCACCGACCTTCTCTTAGTAATGGTATACTATTTCAGATTTTTCTCCATAAAGTTTTATATTGTATATATATATTTTTTCATTTAATTTTTTTTTATTCTTGCTATGTCGACCCAGTAATGTGTTCGTAACTCCGTTTTTATTTTTCGGCCCTAATTAGTTTATTCAAGATTATTATATTTATATACATTGATTATTTAGTACAAGAGCATATAAATGAAAATAATATAAATATAATCGATCCCCGAGTGGAAATCAAACCCATAATCAATCACGTTTACAGTCACGATGTCCCACTGCGCCACGACGGTCGCGATATGTAGATATATTGTATGTACCTTTTTCTTTTATAATATTTTTTTAGCTTTGAACGTGTCTCGAGGTTGACAGAACTTCGAGTTAAACAAGTGTTTTGATTTATCTTGGCATTACGCAGTAAATGGCGCAAACTAACGCCACCTTTTGTCTTGCCAGAGCGGGAAAAATAATAATGTTCCTGATTAAAAATTGAACTCACAACCGTCGTCATTTAAAATATTGTTATTGTGTGTTATACGTCAAATTGTGTAATAAAAAAAAGTATCGATTTTTTTTCATCGAGAGTTGCTAAACATAACGATTCTAAGGTATGATTCTATATATTTTGCATATATATTTAATAAATTATAAGAATTTACTTAAGTAATAATTATATAAAAAGTCTGAGTTAAAAAAGTGAGAATATATATATATCGTTTCGTATCGTAAAATACAAAATAACTAATCAACTTACAACGGACGTTCAATAAATATTGCGTCAATATTTACTATTGTAATCTTAACAAGTTACTTTTAAACGTACAGTACACAGTTAATTTGTTGTCATTGAATATTAGTCTAAAACAGTATATAAGACGATCTGTTTCATGGCGAAAGTTAGCCGAGTTGCTCGCTGAGGGTCATCAGGTCTAGGCCAATTACTTTACTAAACCAGTGGCAGGTTTTGATTTAAAAAAAAATGGAGCATATATCTTTTTGTTTTAAATAGAATTATTTGATATGAAATAAGATATCAGGCTTGCCCGCAGTTGCGTTTGTCCATACAAACTTTATGACCGTTTTATATCTATCTTCCATAGTTTTGATAGTGAAACATAAAATCTTGTTTTTTCCTGTTCTCATAGATATTTCAGGAAATCATCTATTAGTGCTACATGGCAAAGTTCAGCTTTGTACGTACAGTAGTTTTGGTCTGCGCATTGTCTGTCAGTCACTTAGTGAGTGATGGGATCAATATTGACGTGACACTACGTGACATTTATTACTATTACAGTGGTGTTACATTAATATAAAACCATTAAAAATATATAAAGCTTATTCGAAGTGGTCTCCATTGGCTGCAATACACTCCTTTTTAAACGTTGGGGCCAGTTATCAATAGCAGCACTCACTCTTTCTATGGGTAAATTCTTCACTGTCAATCGTATGGATTGTTTTAGGGACTCCAAATTATCATGGCGTTAGGAGCAAGCCTTACTCTCTAAAACTGGCCATAAACCATAATCCAGTGAATTAAGTCAGAAAAAAAATCCTTTAGTTAGTTGTTTCTACGACCCTATTCTTTTTTTAAATGATCAGTTAAAATATTAAGACTGCATCTCTTATAGGCTGCAAGTCTTAAGTCATCTTATAAAAATACGCGACATGATTACGAGTACTATCATCATTTTCTGCTATAATATTTTTTGCTTCCAGACAAGATTTCTTCGAATTTCCTCGACTTTCAATCGCCTCTCTCTCTCTCTCTCTCGCCTGCTTTGAGTGCCTTTTTGTACGAACATTACGTGGTTTCGGTTTTTTTCCCATAGTAGTCAGAGGTAACCTATCATCAAACACAAAAAAATACATATTTAGAAAAAACGCATGCAGCCTAACGCAAAGGATTTGAACCCGCGCCTCTTGAAAGCCGTTGCTGCCGCCTCTGACCGCTACCATGCATGGCTCGCGTCTAAATTTTAATACGTTTTCTAAATATGTCTCTTTCAGTTTCCTCAGTGTGGGGATAACACTTATATATATATATCAAACACTTATGTTAACATTTCCTTGAAGACATTCATAAAAATATAAATAACATAACCCTGAACATATAAGAAAAAGTCGCCTCAAAAATACACGAATACTAAAAGTTAAGTTTTTCGAGCTTCAAGTGTTTAGGGACTTCAATCTCGTAATATTAGATTCGTAGAATTCATGTATTTTGTCTCGTTATTCAGTAGAATTGGAAAGCCTAAAAGTGCTTGAAGTAGATTTTCAAAGTTTCCTTTATGCCTTATAAACTGGTATAAAAATTTGGGTACACATAAGAATGATTTGAGAAAATGAGAATACTATAGCTCAAGAATATTTTATTTATGCAATGTGTAAACTCACAATGTATTATTATTACATTACTTGCATAACATATTAAATTGTCAAAATAAAATAGGTACGAAACACATTAAAAAAAACGAATGTACAAAATGCGGTCTTACTTTTTATAATAATGATTAACGGTTAGGTGGTAGTTAAAAATTACACATACATTACATAATTAATATTTTTTTTTAAATGTTAATCACACGCTTAGAAAATTGAAAAGCATATTTTTAGGAAACGTATAAAATTTTTAAAGCAATTAGATGGGGGTCCATCTTGGAAATCTAATAATTAATATCCAATAACTAAAATGTGTAGTTCTATAAATAGAAATATGAATCTATAGATATATAAATATAAATACATATATACACTCATGCATATAAATTGTACAAAAGTGTATGTGAAGTACACAATTTTATTAATTTAATGTATTTGTTACACATTATCATAAAAAATATATGCTTTCTACACTTTTCATACTCCTCCCATAATAGGGGAGTACTAAGGAAGTGTTTCGGCAACGGGAAAAACAGGATGTCAGGTATTGAAATAGTAGGTGTGGTTTTCAAGATTCGAACCTTGGTGCGTTCAAGGTTTTCTTTTTTTTTTTTACTGTGTTCTACACTTACCGCCCGAATTTGAGTCATCGCGTGTTGAGTGGCGGAACCCTACGCCGTGCACTTTCTTGTTAACCAGGGCGGAAAAATTAATATAATTAAATAATGATCCTTCCTCCTGTTGGGAATCGAACCACAACCGATCGCAATTACTGTGCCACTGCTATTTGTTTTCTTTTTTTGATCGATGTCGTTAAATCATATTATCATAAAGTCTACGTAAACGAAGTCATGGGCTATAGATAGCTCGTTCTGAATAAACGCGTCTCCAATACAATTTTAAGCTGTCGTTTGACGAATGTCTATTTATACGTATTTTCGATATATTTCAGCATTAACATAAATTGCGTCATACATACGTCACTTATGTATGACGTATGACACAAAATGAGTAATAGAGCAAATTTGATTCTCTCGGCACACCTAATCGCTATATTTTCATACTAGCGACCCGCTCCCGGCTTCGCCCGCGTGAACTGTAGCCGTTTCGTAATTTCGGCGTTCGTTTCGTTAACAATGACATTCCTGGAAAAATTAAAAAGAATGCTAGAAAAATGTATGTTCATATCAAAACCCTCAAGATCAGTTCGATCGTGATGACGTCACAGACAGACAGACAGACAGTTACTTTTACATTTTTAATGTTAGTATGGATGTAGGATATGGAACTATCCACGTAGTACATGTTGGATTGTTGATGATGTTTTTTTTCTAAGTCTTCCACATCAGCCGATTGTAATTGTTTTTCAGGTTCACTCTTTTCTCTCTTTATATGATAATGGAGAATGTCGATGACGTTGAACATTGTTTGTAATAGAGCCGTTTCAATTTTCTAATAGTTTAGCTAGTGCTAGTCTAGTGCTTCTGGTGATTTATCAGTTATATCAGTTGTATCAGTTGTTCCGTATCTTGATTGTTTATATGTCAACGTCAAAGGCACGAGGCTGATCAATTTTAGCTCAGGCGACATTTCGTTATCTCTTATAGTTTAGCTAGGCTTATGGGGTTTATATATCAGCGGTTAATGTGCATCACGCTGAACAACTCTAATTGAAACGCCAAACCCATGTTTCTTATAGTTTGACAGATCTATTATGGTTCATACATCAGGTGTTCCACTGTCTTGAAATCAATTATACTTTAAATAAGGCCTGATCAGGCTTAAAAGAAATACAAGAACAAAAGTTTAAATCTAATCGGTCCAGTAGTTAAGAAAATGTGCACGTACAAACAAATAGTCAATTTTTTCTTAAATCATAACTGCATATTCTGTTAACGTTTTTTTATATGCCCCTAAATGTGTTTTTGTGTTCTTCGTAAATAATTAAATATACACACACAACTTTTTTACTGTTTTAATATAGTATAGATATATACTATAGACTTTGCTTGCGTAGAATATATATAGTTAATATTTACAAAGATGTTTAAAAATAATAACTGGAAATTTGCATTCAAGTCCGTCATTTTTGACATACATTATTTTACTCCATAAAAGTAAACAAAAAAAATACTTTGTTAACATTTTTTAAAGTGTTATTCCCACACTTAGGAAATTGAAAAAGATATATTTAGAAAACGTATAAAAATTTGAACGCAGCGGGATTTGAACCCGCGCCTCTTGCTTTTTTTTTTTTTTTTTTTTTTTTTTTTTTTTTTTTTTTTTTTTTTTTTTTTTTTTTTTTTTTTTTTTTTTTTTTTTTTTTTTTTTTTTTTTTTTTTTTTCCACGACGGCTGATTGATTTTCATTAACATATATCTCCTTTTCTCACGCACCAGTAGAAAGTGATAAAATAACTATTACATAATATATGAAATAAATTATGCATTCAGGAGGTGCCTTCTGTAAGCACGTACGGCTATCGACCGTATAAGTTAACTTAAACGGCGCTGATGACATTCGTGCTATCTATTGCGTCTATCGAAGATATTCGTTACATCTTTAAAGAATATTTGATTAGATATAGATTTTATATTATATTATATTTTATATTATATATTTTTATATTTAAATAGAGATTTATTGTGGTGGTGTATTGTGGTGGTATCACTTGTCCCATGTTCTCTTTTTTTTAATACATCTTTACATTTCTTTTAAATACATCACAGTTAAAGTATTCTTAATAATTTTTTTACCTTTTTTTATTCAGGTATTAAAAAGCGTATAAGAATTTTGACGTAACCGGATGTAGAACGCATGGCTTAGTGGTCAGAGCGCTTGGACGGTTTCCAAGAGGCGCGGGTTTGAATCTCGCTGCGTGCAATTTTTTATACGTTTTCTATAAATACTTTCATATCTCCGCTCTGTTGACAAAAAGCGCGGTGTTGAGTTCCGCCATTCATACGACTCTCACGCAATATTTCGGATTCGGGCGGAAAATGGTGCACAGGGTAGGGTGTCTTGACACTAGTTTCTTTTTATCAGCCCTGCTATGGGGGAAAAAAGGTGAAGCTGAATAAAAAAATGAATAACAATTCTCAAATTATATATATCTGTTTTTAGTAAGTAATCCATGTTCGACACTTTATGAATATATTTCGTGAAATATATAATATATTTAAAGTAATTTATTGAAAATTATGTATGACTATTAATATTTATAAATATGATGACAGTATTTGAGAAGATTTACATAATTGACACACTTTACGATTGAATTGTGAATAAAATAAGTAGGTCGTTTAATTAACTAGCTGTTGCTCGTGACTTTGTCCACGTAGCATTGAGCAAGTTTCAGTCTTATTTCAATATTGTAGTATAAAAATTAAGTACCTTCATATAAGCTGTGTAATTTCTAGACTGAGGACACTAAATTTTAGAATTGGGTTAGCAAGTTTAAATTTAGATTTAAATACTCCATTGAACAGAACTGGAAAATCTTATAACCAATTACTATTTTCAGAAGTGAAAAATGTAGCCTCAAGCGATTGAGGCTATATATAGGCGATGAGTGAGAACTCATTATTTTATTTGGATTTGTAATATATTTTGTTAATTTCATAGTTATTTTTACTTATTATAAGTATTAAAAAAAATTTAATGTTATTCACACACTTAGGAAATTGAAAAACATATATTTAGAAAACGAATAAAAATTTGAACGCAGCGGGATTTGAACCCGCGCCTCTTCAAAACCGTTTCGAGGCGCGGGTTTAAATTCAGTTTTATTAGTTATTAGTGTTTAGCTTTTTTGTTTTAAAATTATTATTATTTACATATATATATATAACCTGTTTATTATATCTGTAATAATTGTATTATAATATGTGTATATAGATGTGATGGCTTCCCAATAAATAAATAAAAAAATAAAATAAACATGCGACAGCACTTAGTCAAGCCCTTTCGCAAAATTTGCTCTCACAAGATGCCCATCTTGGTAATTAAGAAAAAATATATAAAATATTTTTTTTGTACTTTTTAGTTTAATTAGCTATAAATGCGTGGTGTTTACTTTAAAGACCATTTAAGATTTATCTTCTAACAAGAGTTCCTTAACGCGGTGCAATTGCAACAGTCTTTACTCAATTTCCGCAAGCATGGCCCATATGCATGTATAGAAGTGTGTATTATATATGTAAGTATGTATGTATGTATTACACAATATGCAATCTTATCTCGTGTTATGAAAACGTATCGCGGCATTCCGGTATAATGTGGTTGATACGACAGTGGTATAATATGAGAAAACAAATAAAATAAGCTCTTAAACCTTTTAAATAATTACGTAATAAATTTTCTTGGTAATATAGCAATGGGATAGCGTAATTGTAAAGGCGATGGTTGTGGGTTCGATTCCATTTGGAGGAATGCTTTTATTTAAATTTCCCTTTTTTTTGCTGCTGTGTTTGAAAATAAACACATTTTAAGCTACACGAAGCAATGTGCAATGTCTCGAATTTGATCGGGTAGTGGGGAACGGTGTTAGTGTTTTGACACTGGTTGGGTCTTTGCTGTAGAGGCAAATGCTTAGACCTGATTTCTTATCCCTTTTTAAATTTTTCTCTTTAGTCATCTGCTTAACTGGAATTAATCAAAGTATTAATCATAATAACTTGTTAGAATACAATTTCACAATTTCTAATGTAGTTCAGAAGTTACTTTTGTGTTCAGAAAACATTAATGTATGCTATCGTGGACTTATAACACGCAATTTCGGCCGGAAAGTGGAGAATTCGACGCAATGCGTGTTGAGTGGCGGAACTCAACGCCGCGCTTTGTCTAAGGTATCAGAGAGAAAAAAGGTTTAAACAAAAAAAAAATTTTTTAATATTTAATTATTTTTTTAATTTTCCCGACTGGGAATCGAGCCCACAACCAGTCAGACGCTGTCACGCTGCGCTACAATGGCCTCTTTTTTCTTAGAAAACCAAAATCTTGTCAACATACACTTGTACGTAAAAACACATGCCCCATATATCACTTTGACTATCTAAAATGATAGCAATCTATAACAATTCGCAGTAAATCAGGTACCACTTGAAAGATTTTTGTTATTATATCATTTACATAAATTTTAGGCCATACTGGCTCAATGGGACGTCAGACTGGTGCCGCGATGGTTATTAGTTTGTTTTCTTTATATTACATATTATCTTCGTTTTCCCCTTTCTCTAAGACAGCAGTGTAGAGTTTCATCATTCAGCCTGCAATTACTTACGTTTGGTATGATGAGAACGAAATGTCTTGACACTAGGATCGTTTGAAAAACATATTTAGAAATAGTATAATAATTAGCCTCCTGGAACGCATGGCTCAGCGGTCTGACCGCTGGGACGGTTTCCAAGAGGCGCTGGTTCGAATCCCGCTGCGTTCAAATTTTTATACGTTTCTAAGTGTGTGATTTACACTTTTAAATGTTAAAAGTAAAGTTGTTTATTCAGAATTTATTTATATTTATTTAATTTTTGTCCAGAATTAAACATATACAGTATATGTCAAGTACTGTATAAGCTAGACTCCAAACCTGGAAGGTAGTGTAGTAACCTTGCAAATATTTTTCTTTACTTGTAACATGAGAAACTAGTAGGAAAAAAGAAATGGATATATTACTCTATCGATCAGAATTTATTGGTCTATAAATCAGTCTATTGAAGCTTATCTTATTGCATCATTAACTTAGATTCTTTGGATTGGAGAGGCGAAAGCCTTTTGTCTGATTAGTCATCGATCATCAATGTCAGTGAGCATATACTACATTTATATTCCCAATAGATGCTAAGATTTTCAATATATTAGAATTTTTCCATTTACCATTTACATTTATGATATGTAGTTCGTATATATTAAAACTATAGAAAAACAACAATGCAACAATACAATAACTTTATACTGATGAGACCATTGTGGCCTAGTGGTATGACGTCTGACGGGAAACGCTACGATTGCGAATTCATTTCCTACTCAAGATTTTATTATATTTATATTATTTTCATATAAATAGGATTTAATTCTATCACTCAATACAGAAATTATGAATCTGAGGTTTTTGACTTATGACTTGTGTCTCTTTGTCTACTGTACAGGAATTAGCGTGAAGCTGTTAAAGAAAATATGAAAAAAAAAAACAATAATTTACTTTTTTTAATGTCTGTATGTAGGTTTTAAGATCGATTCAATATCGATTCAACATTCCCCTGACAATGGTAGTCTGTGGCTTGTTGCCAGAGTAACAGTTTTTATGTGTTTGCCAATATTCCGGGGTTATTGGCAAGACGCACATTTATAGCACCCGTTTGTACTAAATTCATTTGTTTTGCGTCTGTTTCTATTTTTGTTTTTGCTTTAATCGGCCAATAAAGTATGAATTGAAATTATTAATGATGTTTATTAATATGAAATTATATTGTAATAATCGATATCTATGAATATATTATTCGTCTTTAATCTTTGAGACAAAAATAGAGCGCGGCGTTGAGTTCCACCACTCAATATGCAATTCGGATGATAATTCCGGATGGAGAATTGCTATGCTGGAAAAAGCGTAAATCGGTAAAACAAAATATTTGAGAGATATATAGGCATAATCTATACATATAATAAAAATGTAACTGATCGCTGTCTGTACATGGAAGAGATAAAATATTTTTTTTGTATCGTGGGCGTTTATAGATATAATAGAGCCAAAAACAATGTTTTATTTTCTGTTTGTCTGTTTATCTGTGTGTCTGTTTGTTTGTGCACGCTAATCTCAGAAACGAAATATTGTGGTAAATTTCCCTTAACATTTAGTGTTTATTTTAATTCATCCGGTTCATAAATAAACGAAAAAGTTACAACCATATAAATTATAAATTTAGGCAAAGTTTGTGATTTAAGTGCGAACGCACGAAATAATGGAAAAGTTAAGTCATATAGTTTACGCAGGCGAAGCCGCGAGCGGGTCGCCAGTAATAACATGTACCTCTGCTTTTCTTACTTCACCCATTTACGTATTATAAACGCAATGGTTGTGGATTTGAAATATTTTAGTTATTGTCATTTCGTGTGTGTATGTGTGTGTGTGTGTGTGTGCGTTATGCACAATAAAAAAATTAAACACCTTATTGAAGTAAATACTTTTTGAAGTGTTACACGATCTGTGGTAGAAGACAATGCAATGGGTTTGCATTAGCAACATGCTGATGTTTGAAACTTCATAGCGTCAATACCGTCACCACTACTGCGATTACCGTGGTCGATGGTCGACGGCGACGGTCGTTGTGGTAGTGGTAGCTTATAGCTATTACAGATATATGCATAGAAAAATTATGAAATATAATTTTTTTTATATAACATTCAGTTTAAAAGTCCTAAATACACTTTCATATTTGACTTCTGGCGGCCTTATGTTTGTAAGTATTCATTATGGCAAAGGAGTGGCTGTAATTTCCTCATGATTTGGCAGGTAAAGTTAAGCAATATATCTTACAAATCTGAGTCGACTATATTACTTAGGTAATAAGCAGTTACTCTCATTCGGTATTTTGTGTCTATACATGTTTGCGGCATACTGTACGAAGGAAGGTCTTGAAAACAAAAAACGTTTATTAATTTTTGTTTCTATCAAAGGGCTTTTAGATTTATCGGTTATAAGAAATTAGCTTAAAAAGGAAACTGGCTACAAAATAATGCTATAAAAATATTCTTGTCATTGTCATCGTTCACGTCTGCAGATTTTTAAGCAAATCCGACAGCAGGAATTGTATAACAATAGCGTTTCAAGGTTTTCTTATAGTGAAATATAGATGAAGCTAAAATCAAGTTTTAAAATGAAAAAAATATATATTTAGTTGTTTTTCAAATAGTAATGCCATGATAGTTATAGCGTAAAGGTGGTCTTTGTAGCTCAGTGAGACAGCGTACTGTAAACGCAGTCGGTTGTGGGTTCGTGGGGTTTCATTTAAAACGTGTGATAAGTTTTTATTATATAGCTTAGTCCGTATTTAATTTCGATTTATTTAGGTAAGTATGGTAAAAACAAGAACGAATTATTTAGGAGCGGCACTCAGTGGACACAGATTTAAAGTTTATTTTGTGCAAGTATTTTTTATATGAAATTAATTTTCGAGCATTGTGGCGCAGTGGGACAGCGTCTGTCTGTATACGCGATTGGTTATAGGTTCGATTACCGCTCGGTGTAATGATAATATTTGAAATGTTTTAATTTCCCCGCTCTGGTGACTAAGGCAAAGGGCGCGGCGTTCAGCCACTCAACAAACAATGTCTTGATTTTAGATGGAAAATGGAGTACAGAGTGTCTTGACTCTAGGTTCTCGCTAACTACACTGCCATGTGGATATTGAAAATTATTTTTTATACTTGTTACGTATTGATTTTCAAATTTAAACTTTTTCAAACAAATACGTCTTATCGTTCAAGTATTTCCCTCATATTAATTTAATTGACGATTTTTTTTTTAACTACCTCAGGCTCAGCTGTTAAAATCATGAGTCAGTTAATTTTAACGAGTTACATTTACATTCAGTACAAAATAAAGAGACTAAACTTTTGAAACTGCTGAAGTTTACCTATATTTTAGTTAAAAGTAGTGTTAAATGTACGTGAGTTTAGTTATTTAGTCACCATAGGCGCAGTTACGACATGTTATGAATGAATATGGATGGATATGGGTTCAAACTAGTTTTGTAACGTTAGATGATTTTATTGTAAATCAACGTAAATATTTCAGCTTTTCACTTTTTCCGCAAAGCACCCTGCTTTAGTAGTCAGAAAGAACTAGTGTCGAGAC
Source organism: Podotricha telesiphe (assembly GCA_038994665.1). NCBI lineage: Eukaryota > Metazoa > Arthropoda > Insecta > Lepidoptera > Nymphalidae > Podotricha > Podotricha telesiphe. The sequence continues at coordinate 122,406 of JAOYRR010000431.1, read as the reverse complement.
ACTAAGCTGTCAACTTTGCGCAACGCTCTCACTCAAGTGCGGCTCGAACCCACAACCAAACGCCAAACAGCCAGACTCTGTCCCACTGAGCGACGATGGCCTCAAACTTGTCATTGAACTAATATAATTTTCATATAATTACCTAAATTAGGCTAAAAATAGCTATATTTGGAGCAATATTGTGTATTTTAAGTATTTAGACATTGAAGCTGTGCTGTATTTCTTTAAATGCAACTATTATGTATTTGTTAGGCCATAGTGGCGCAGTGGGGCAACGTCGAACTGTTAATAGCGTGAGGTTGAAGGTTCAATTCCCACTCGGAGGATTGAATTTTTCAATTATTTTCATTTCTCCGCTCTGGTGTCTAAGACAAAGCGCGGCTTTGAGCTCCGCGACTTAACATTGTGCATATTATATTGATTACATTATAGACGAAATACGTTTTTTTTATTTTGTCTAAGTTAAGGTTCCTAACATAAAAACATATATTTCCTAAGTGTGTGAATAACACTATATTAAAAAAGTAACTGTTGAGGGACCTAATTTAATTATTATAATTAAATCTATATTTCTATAATGTTGTTATTTATTACGATAAAGTGATGATAATGATTAATTTAAATTTATTTAGATATTTTGCTGCATAGTGGAATTCAACGCCGCAATTGGTCTAATGATTTTATAAAAAAAAATACACATTTCCGTCACTTGGATTTGAACTAATTTAATAGCCATTGCGACCTTTTACTTTTATTGCGCCACTGACGTTCATGTATAGTGTTTTGTAAACGTAAAATATATATTTAAGTCACGTTTATAGTTTCTGCATTGCAGCAGTGTGCCAGTGTCCTAATTTTGTGAAATCGTAAACTTTTAACTGCAGCTTACAAAATAGATATTTTGTTCTTTACAGAAAATATACGGAACGTTTCTTTGGCAAAGCAAATTGAAGATATGAGGGATATAAAATATATATATTTTTTCTTTACAATTAATCGAAGATAAATGAATGAGGCCATCATGCCCCAAACACAAACACCCCACCCCCCCATTTATTAATTGATATATAGTTTAAATGATTTTTTTCAATTATTTTCGTTTCTTACCTCTGGCACCTAGGACATTACGAGATTTCGGACGTACAGTGGAGAACGGAGTGGCACTAAGTCTTCTCAGCCTATCTTACATATAATAACGGAACAAATTATATAATTGAATTTAAATGTAATATGAATGAAATTATCTGTTATAACCACTTTAAACTGAGACATTTATGTTTCTTCCATTGTGTAATTGTTAGTTAGTTCTTAAGATTCTTTTTTGTATCATTTGTGTAGGAACACAACTTGACTGTGCTTAAGACCATTGAGGAAACAAAATATTAATTTGTCTTTTTTAACATGTTAATAAATAAAATAAAAAATAAAAACATTTCTTTTTTAAGTCTACGTATGAATTATTATTATTATTTATGAAATGAAACTATTTTAAACCGATTAATCGCGTATAATATTGGTATTCGAAAATACATTTTTAAAACCCGACGTTTCGAACACTTTACAGTAGTCCGTGGTCACAGGTAGACTGTGTATGGGTTCTAAAAATGTATTTTCGAATACGAAAATTATACGCGATTAATCCGGTTAAAATACTTTAATTTCAAAATGTGTTCATTACAACAATAAAATTAATTTATATTTATTATATTTCAGCAAGGCGTCGGTGTGGAGTTGGTGCGTGCTTTGGACAGCCATCCACCGAATGTTACAAATGTTTTCTGTGAATGCGACTCGAAGGATGATGTTGTAAGTTATTTCATATTTAAGTATGGGTGCAAAATTTTGAGTACATTTTATCGCAATGGGACAATGTCTGGCTGTAAACGCTATTGGTCGGAGGTTCAATTCGCTCTCGTGGTAATGAATGCGTCTAAACGATTTTCTTTGTCTGGTTCTTACTAGAACATAACGATACGCGGCGTTAAGCGCTAAAAAGGAGTGTCTTGGTAAATGGGTGTCTTTTAGTCCTTGTTCAGGCAAATTGCAACACTGACTGACTGACTGACTGAGTCATTCATTAACATGTAATTACTAATAACTGAATTGGTATTTATGACAGATACTTGGAATATATAGCAGATTTTGTGCAACTAAAAAATAATCATTTTTAAAGAAAAAAAAGTTTATGCTGTATTTATTTTTTATTATTCCCATGAACGGTATTTGAACTAATAAACTTTGTCTAATGTATGCACTGCACTAATAGTAAATAACAAAGTGAATTTATATAGAAAAGTAGTGTTCGAAGCGGATGATTCAATTGTGATAAATTGATTGTTACAGCAATGTTGCCCGCCTTTTAATGAAATATACGGATAGTTGACTTGAGTATTAAATTCTTATACAGGCCATTGTGGCCTCCGTGGGGCATCAGCTGACTGTAAATGCTATCGATTGTGGGTTCGATCCCATCGGTGTGAGAAAGTTATTGAGTTCCGCCACTCAAACACGCAATATCTCGATTTTAAATGTAGTCAGGTAAAGTATTGAATTGGGATTTGCAATTCGACAGGATATGTTTCTATATTACCTGCAAAATTTAGAAAAATGGTTATAGTCAGGTTGAAATAACAATTAGTGTATGTCTATTATATACATACAATACAATACTAATATACTTGGAATATATCGCAGATTATGTGCAACCGATAAAAAAATGCCTTTATTTTTTATTATTCCCACGAACGGTATTTGAACCGTCAACTGATTTGAATGATTTGCCTTATGTATGAACTGCACCTATAATAAATAACAAAGTGGATTTATATAGAAAAGTGGCGTTCAATACAAATATACTTTATTGTATACACATCCACAGAGAAATAGAACGAGAAGTACAATACGGCGGCCTTATCGCTTAAAGCGATCTTTTCCAGGCAACGTTTGGATATTGGAGCTGTATAAAGTGACGGTTTTCGGTGCACAATAGAAAATTTACACACACATATATATATATTATATTAATAGATACTACAAAAATATACATATACCTAGATCAAAATATATTTGTATCAAACATAAGTATAAACAATTGTGTCAATTGACAACTAAGATGTGTGTCAATTCATTATCATTTTTTTTTTCTAATCCATTCACAGCCGTCGTGGCGCAGTGTGACAATGTCTGGCTGTGTTTGCGATGGTTGTGGGTTCAATTCCCACTCGAAGAAAAGTTTATATTTAAATTACTTTCGTTTCTCCGCTTTGGTGACAAGACAAAGCGAGACATTGCGTGTTGAGTGGCGGCACTCAACGCCGCGCTTTGTACCAGAGCTAAGAAATGAAAATAATTCGAATATAATCACTCCTTCGAATGGGGATCGAACCCACAACCTTTCGCGTTTACAGAGACGCTGTTCCACTGCACCACGGCAGCCTCAATTTATAATTATTATGTATAAATATATTTTAAAATACTATAACTGTTCCAGACCATCACCTGCGATTGTGAGGCTACACCTGCCTTCCAGCTTAAAGCGTTTAGCCAACGCGGTGAAAAAGTTGAAGTTTCCCATTATAGAGTTAATGTTAATAAGTAAGTTTTTATTTAATACTTATTTCTGCACCTTGTCTGAATAAACTGTAGAATTTATCTATTACATATAATAAAAATGTAGCGGGGCACAGGCATTATTTATTTATAGAATCCAAAACAATTATTTTCAATTTTATTTGTTTTTTTTTGTTATATTTATTAATTAATAATAAAAATATCGTTATTTTTCCAGGTTCCGCGCCCGTCTTCACATAATTTGTGTGACAGACAAACTGACAGGCGAATTGAAATGCGACGGCTGGCCAGACGTCAAAGTGGCTCTAGCACCGGTCGGGCCTTTACGACCTAACGCCGCTGAAAGTGACTTGCAACAGCTTGTTAGGTAAGTTGTGGGGGTGTAGATTCGATTCTCAGTTGTAGTAAGAAAGAAGTTTCTATCTTTTTTATAAAATAGAAAGTATCCTATTGGGAATTTTGAGGTAAGCTTAATTGACCAGTTAGTATATGTACCTACGAGTATACGGTACATTTTTGAACAAACAAACAAACATTACAAATATATACATACAAGAAATAATCAGAAATGAGCTATAAGGCGGCCGGATGTTGGAGTTGTGTAAAGTGATCGCAAGCGTTGCATTGAAAATATATTATATTACAATAATGTTCAAAAGATATTAATAATAAAAAGACTTATTGTCATAAGAAAATAAAATACAAAATACGAGAAAAAAATACAAAGTTCTTACTTATGATAAACGACGTAACTCAATATATAAGGCTTGAAGGTGAATCTCATATATCATCATCGCTGGTTTTCAGTCATACCTTAGAACCTGCTCTCTCAAGCTATATGCTGGAGTTGACAGAAGATAACAATTCATCTAAGTTACCATACACTTTACGCTTTCAACAATCTATTTTTAACAGTTTTAAAAGTAACAGATTTTAAAGTTAACACTTTACTGCGTATAAAAATTTGAACGCAGCGGGATTTGAACTGCGCCTCTTGAAAACCGTTCAAGCGCTTTGACCGCTAACGTCGAAATTCTTATACGCTTATTACAACTTATATTTGTTGTTAGCATCTATGTAGAGAAAGTTTCTAAATATGTTTTTTTGAATTATCATTTTTATTTAAAAAAAAATCATTTAAGTATGTATAGATAAATTAAAAAAATATAAAACTTCTTATAGAAAAATAACTTCAATCAAACTCTAATTATACTGTTTTTGTCAATCTATGAAACATAAATGTTATTTTACAAATAATTTTATAACACGGTCATATTAAATTATATACGACTTAATAAAAAATGTACCAAAGTACATACAGGCTGCATTGCTAGTTAACTACTAATAATCTATTCACAATACTTGTATATAATAAAAATGTAACTGATCGTTGTCTGTATGTCATGGATAATATATGAGAAAAAATATTATTGGGGGCATTTATGAATATAATAGAGCTCAAAACAATTATGTTTAATTATCTTTTCTGTATGTATGTACGTTTTTGCGTATGTGCACGCTAATCTCAGAAACAGCTTGACCGATTTCAATGCAGTTTGGACTGTTGTATTTTGGTAATTTTCCGTTAACATTTAGTGTTTATTTAACAATGCATGCATTTTTTTATCAATGTATAAAACCCAGTACAATGATTTCTTTTTCTGTTTGCGCAAACAACAGACTGTTCGTTCTATGCGTTTGTGTAGGCTAACTTCAGAAACGCCTTAACGAATTTAAATGCAGTTTTCACTATTGCATTTTAATTAAATTCTGATAATATTTAGTGTTTATTTCATTTTAATCGGTTCATAAATAAAAAAATTAACATAAATTTATGGCAAGTTTGTCATTTAAGTGAGTTAACGGGCGGGCGAAAAATCTACACAGTTATAGTCGTGTAGCATATGCAGGCGAAGACGCAGACGGGTCTCTAGTATCAAATAAATTGATAAATGAGGTGTATACTAAATATGAAATAATTTTGATAAAAGAGGTGTGTGTATAAAGGCGATGGTCGTAGATTCGATTCCTACTCCGAGAAATGGTTATAGTTATGTTATTTTCATTTCTCCGCAAGACCAAGACCAACACCGTCTTTTCCGTTTGATCCGCCACACTGCGCGCGAATGAGTGTATCGGGCGCAAAGTGGAAATATGGAGTGTCTGTGTAAAAAGTGTATATTTTAATTGTTTATTTTCTTAAACCTTACAGTGATATAGTAGTTGGTGCGCTACGCAACAGTAGTTTGAACTTCAACTTGGCGCAATACCCCACTTGTCCGAGATTAAGAAGATATATAGCGGATGCTGCGCCAAGACTACCCTTGCATTATGATTCTATGGTAATTATAAAAGCGAAAGCTTTATCTATCATTCGTGACAATCGCCGCTAATTCTACACAAATGAATTGCTATAAAAGAGTAGATTTTAGTTGGTTAAAACTATTTTTTTAATTGTTATATTATCATTGATAATTGTTTGATAATTTTTCAAATATTTGGAAGTAATCTAGCTGTTTAAAGTGAGAATGCATAAGAATTTAAACTTATCAGGATTCGAACCCATGCGTATTGGAAACGCAGCCGGATGTTATATACAAATGAATGTCATAATAAACTACATATATATATATATATATATATATATATATTTATATATATCTATTTGGCAGTTACAATCAGATCGAAGCATGTACGCGTCTACCCCTAATTCCACAGCCGGTTGTATACAACTGTTGGGAGATAAACGTTTATTAGTGAAAGTTGTCGGCGCTAAGGATGTTGGTGGTAAGTTGTCAATCAATCAATCAATTTATTAAATTATCAATCATTAATTTGACCTGGCTTAAAGAAATTCTAGTTTTAAATATCAGGCCGTCGTGGCGCAGTGTTACAGTGTGTAACAGTAAAACGCTATATCGCTGAGATAGTATGGCCTCATAGTGCTGAAGTTAATTTATAAATTCAATGAATTTAACTATCTTTAAATTTTTATTAAGTGTTATAAATTAAAATAATTTTTTTTACAGGTAAAAGTGCTTGTATGGCGCCATACTGTGTAGTTGAAATGGACGAACCGCCTCAAAGAAACCAAACTGCCTTCAAAAAAGACACGACTAACCCAATGTGGGAAGAACATTTCCTTTTGTGAGTAATAGAGTTTAGGTCGTGGGTGCGAAACCGGACACATATTTTTATTATAAGAAACGAAAGCCGGGTTCTCAGTGTCCAGTAAGTTACTCATTGCGAAATTAACAGGGCGGCTCATTTTGAAACGTTATTTCAAACCTTTAATTATAAAACTAGAAGAACTAAGAACCCTAGCGGTGGTGTGATAAAATAATTTGGGTTCAATTCTAACTCGGGACAGACACTGCGTTCTCATCTCAACGCTGCACTTTGACTTCTTGAACCAGAGCGGAGAAATAAAAATAATTTATCTATACATATAATAAAAATATAACTGATCGCTGTCTGTTATTACTGAAGGCATTTATCATTGTAATAGAACACAAAACAATGATTTTTAATTTTCTTTTCTGGTTTGTCGGTTGAGAAAGAAGAAAGAAAGAATTATTATATAACATTCACCTGAGTGGTGATCCAACCCGCAACCAATCGCGTCCAAAGTCGGGCGCCGTTACACTGCGACAGCTGACGACATCGCGTCTCTTTCATAATTTCACAGTGACCTGTCGCCTCAAACTGCGGAGTTGCTCTTCGAAGTGTACGACCGTACTGGACCTCCCTCTCCTGGAAACGCAACTACCCAACATAGGTAACTAATCTATTCATATAATATAAATGCAACCGATCTCTGTCTGTACATGGAAGATATATGAAAAAAAATATTATTCGTGGCATTTATAAATGTATTAGAACCCGAAACAATTACGGATTACGATTACGTGCAAAAGCTCGATGTTTAATCCCACTGCTTTCAAATTAATATACATTTTGTTCATCCACGTATTGTAATGATATAATAACAATATATAATATAAACAAATATATGAAGATATTGAGAATTACATTTAGTATAATATTATAACTGATAAGTATATTGTATATGTAACAATCTAATTTTCAGATTCCTAGGTCTTGGTTTAGTCGGTATAGATGAATTGTTAGCGGCGCCCTCACAAAGGCAACAAATAGGCCTCCAAACTAGGCCAATGGAGGAACATGATATTAGCGGCAGTTTGACCGTTGAAGTAAGTTTTTTCTTTATTTTACATTTCACTTTACACACGGCCCATTCTGTGTTTTATAGTATTTCAATTACAACTAAATCTCTCGCCCAGTATGAATCTCCTATGGAAATAGCGCGCAATATAGCTACAAGCTCTTAGTGTGGATTCAAAATACCGCTAGCTGGTACACCTTCTGGTGGAATTGGAATGTGTCTCAAATCGTCTCCTCTACGGAACAAGGTCACAACGAATATACAGGTACATGTGTTAAACGACGTAAAGGTAACTATGTGATTGCAATTTGGAACTGATCGCAAGTGTGTACCCAGATGTACAAAACAATGTATGTAAATATCAATATCTCCGGGACAGGGCAATTCAATAACCATAAAACAGTGTTGTCAACAAAATAAATTCAGAAAAATTAAGTTAATTAGCAGGATATTATATATAGTGTTTGTTAGTACACACATCCCGTTGAGTTTCTAAATTAAGTTGAGATGCCAGTGGAACCATCATATCATATGAGCTTCAATTAGAATCGAATCGACGACCCAGCCATGCTCGTTTATATAACGGCAGGAGACTTCACGTCACACAACTTGGACGACACATAATTACTGCCACCATCTTAACTTTCGTCCTTCCACCTGACATTGATCCCGGCCTTGCCAGAGTCCGTCTTCCGACTTAATCTACTCCACTTTGCACGACCTTTGACATCCTCATTGGTCAGTCCATTGGCTCTCATATCCTGCTTCCCGACATCCAGCCATCGCTTCTTTGGGCGTCCGGTTTGCTCTAGGGACAGATGTATCAAGTCATATTCTACCCATATAGCGGTCAGGTCGGCGCGTAAAGTGGACTTACCATCTCAGGTGTCGATGTCCGAAATATTCACACTCCATCCCCATATAGAAAGACATATGAAATCGTTTACAAATCCGTGTTCTAAACTGTATATGAAAACGAACACCCATTTGGAAGAAAAATCATAACTTCTATGCGCTCTCTATTTTGAATTTAAACTGTATACACAGACAAGATCCACCAAATGTTGAGTTAGTTTTGAAGTTCCAGTGTCAGAGTCACTTTGTCTTGGGTCAGCGTTGGATTCCTCTTAACATCTTTGAATTGTTTATATGTTACTTAGTCATACGTACACCAGGAAGGTGAAATTATTGTAATTTAGCATCAACAATGCGAGCGAAGCCGCAGGTAACTGCTAGTATATAGATAATTGTAACATACACTAGTATGTGTTTGACATACACGTCTGTGTAAAGTGACATACACGTTGCTATGGCAACGCGTTATTTACGCGTCAAGGTGTCTTAGTATTGAATTCCCTAATATACTAAGATTGTGCGTTCATTTTATGATAAAAGTAAAAATTATATATTATATAATTTTTATTTTCAGTTCCTATTCATAGAAGGTGCGGACATACCGGACCTGGGTTCGAAGCCGATGAAAATAAAAGAGAGTCTCCGCACCGTTACACCTCAAGGTCGCCTCACCACCACCACCAAAACTACTTTCCAGCAAAATGGTATATAAACTTGCATTTATATTATTATTTAAATATTTATTTTGTTAATATCCCAACGTTATGTAATATAATCGGTCTTTAATTAATTTGAATATCATTATGCTTTAAAGTTTGTATTGGCACAATGGATAGGCTTTGACTGTAAACGCAATGGTTGTGGGTTTAATTCCCAATATAGAGATATTAGAGATGATAGTCATTTTTTCTTTTTTCAAGTATCTGCTATTGTAAGGCAAAGTGCGCTTACCGTATAGCAGGGTAGGCAGAGAGAACCTAGTGTCAAGACATTCCGCTTTTCACTTATCGTCCGAATTCCAGATAACTTGTTGACTGGCGAGTCTCAATCAATCAGCCGTGGTATTTTTATAATTTTTTATATAATCATTTGCTTCGAACCCACAGTCATCGAATTATAAACAGACCCACTGTTGTCATACTGCGCCCCTCGTATTTTGACTTATTTCGCTAAGATAACATTGGCCACAGTGCCAATGTCTCCGAAATGTTACCGTTTACCGTCCAAGCTCTCTGACCACTGATACCATATGCCATACTTTCTATCCAGCTACGTTGAAACTCTTATACACTTGTTCAAATTTTTATATATCAATACTCCTTAATTTATCAACTATCTGACAGACATTGTAAAAACTGTAAAAATTGTAAAAACTGCTATTTTGGTATATGTACCGTGTACACGTACATATGCATTTAGTAAATAGCGTTTTTTGTTTTAAATATTACAAATATACTCTCCAATTGAATTTATTAGTATTGACAAATTGCCCATTAAACCGCCTTTAATTGCTCAAAGGCCACGACCCAAGTCAACTAACAGAGTCTGCGCTACGAGAACTGGAACTGAGTCCCGCCAACGCAGCGAACAAATCCACTCTAATCATACATTCTGTACAACGGGTAAATAAAATTATTTTTATTACTATACTATAATCACATATTTAGAATAAAAATGATCTAACTCAATATTAAAAAAGACATATTTAGAAAACGTATACAAGTTTGAACGCAGCGGGATTCAGATCAAATTTTAAATGTTTTTATAATTTTTTTTACGTTTTACAAATATGTCTTTTTCAATTTCCTGTGTCAAGTGTGCTAATAACACTTTAAAAAAATGTTAAAACTAACTCAATAGTTTTTAAAATTTCCGATTTCACTCGATTATAACTATATTATGCGTTACTGTATATATTATATGATTTAAATACCTTGTTAGTTTAAAACGTTTATTTTTTACCAAATCTAATAGTAAATGTCCGAATTATTTCTAATATGATCTATTAACATTCACAGTGTCTCTTAGGAGTTAAACTTTAAGTTTTACCGAAGTATAAGTAATTTTAAATAATAATATTAATTTTGGTAAATCTTGTGTTACTGCTAAATGCTGCTGGCAAATCTTAAGATTTACTTTAGTTCGGGCTTATATATATATATATATATATGTGTGTGTGTGTAAATGAAAATTGAATTTCGGACAATAATTAAGTTTCTTTTGTGATATTTAGTTAATTGAAAGTTAGGCCACTTTGGTTTTAAGAGTATATGTAAGTGTGATTTGCAATTGTGTGTTTTAACATTAATTTGTTTTCTTAAGGCATTTGAAAGGATCTTTATTTATATGAACATAAAACACTTTGAAATCAACTTACATTTTTTTGAGTGACAATATGTTTCAATATCGCTATTAATGACTATATATAAAAAAAAATAGTCGATATTTAAAAAGATTATATAATATCATTATTATAATAAATACTACTAAATTCTAAATCAATGTCAAAAATTATAAATTTTAAATTTTGCCCGCCATTTTTAACTACAAAGTGACTAGACTAACTTAAAATTTGTTTTTTTTTTGCATGTTGTTTGAAACATCTCAGGAGCCGAAATCCATTAAGGTGAGTTTCTATTGCGTTTTTATTAATACTTTCATACATACCATAATATTTTGCCTGAAATTTGTGTCATGAAAACCAACGTTAAATTAAGTTTACGAAAAAACCTTGTAGCATGTTTACTAGTTTTATTAATGTGTGTTTATTATTTGGTGAAAATTTGAGTTCTTTTTTCTGTAATTTATTATCTGCGCAAAAAAAATTAAATCAATTTTTTACATACAAAACTCAAATTGAAACCAGAATATGTGTTGCCACTAACAAAAACAAAATTCCAAATTCCCAAAAAAAAGGTGGAATTAACGGATTCTGGGAAATTCATCGAAGTGGAAAGAGAAGGAGAAATAGAAAATATGTATTTACAAAAAAATACAGATAATTTAGAGAAAGTAGTAGGCAAAACGTCAACTCCAAACCAATCGCCCGCCAAAAGTGTGAGGATAAAAGAAAATGGCGCCAAAGCTAACGGTGACGCTGAGACGGTAATTTGTTTGTTTTTTTTTCTTGTTTGATATATTTAATTACTAATAATTTTGTAAATATGTTTGTGTGTTTATGTGTGTATATATATTTTTATTTATTTAATAAAAAATCTTCTATATCTCACATTATATTCTTAAAGTATACCTTTTTACCAGTTTTGTATTTTACTTTATTTTTTTAATTATTTCTTGTAATGGTTTAAATATATTATACAATAATATTTTATGTGGCAGTGCTCTAAGTATACGACATACTGTCTATTACTTATTAGAATAATATTATAATCTAACTTCTATGTAAATGTATAGTAAATATGTGGAGTGGCTGACTAAATATACAGTTTTATGTTCCTTTTGAGCAAATCTCGATTTAGAAACGAAATAATGTACACTAGTTCCTCCGTTGTTACTTAAAAATTACACATTGCCTTAGAAACGTGTAGGTATGTCCCTTTAGACAAAAATGTATGTCATACACATTTATTGTGTGTAATTTTTATTTCGTTAATTAAATTTATTTTTAATTATGTATAAAATATATCAGCTTTCTGCACTTATTGTCCATTTAAACTTTACTATGCCAAATTTCATATTTCTCTCTTAAGCATTATTTGCTTAAAATTTTTCCTTTTGTAAATACAAAAATATGTCAGTTTAAATGAATTTTAGTACAACATTTATGTTTATTTATTTTATGTTCTTTCCATTTACAGCAAGGTGATTATGTAAATAAGAATCTAGAGACTCCGCCCGAGCCCGCGCCTCGTAAGAGGAAACGCGACTTCTTCGGTACTATCAAGAGGAGGTAAGAATTGAAGAATAGAATAGAATTGAAGTCTGTAGTAATATAGTTGTTATAATGTCATTTGCATAATAACAAAAAATCTGGACTTTTTAGGGTATACGAGTACTTAGAGAAACACACAGAAAATGGTATCTATGGTTCGTATAGGCCTAGCATTTAGTACTGTAAATATAATGTAAAAAAAGACTGTTATAAAAAAAAGGAATAATATTCAAACCATATATATATGGTCGTAGTGTGTAAAAATTGGTATACAATTATAAAAATATTCGAAATCGCCCTTTTTTTTACATTTTGTGAAGAGTCTTACAACGTTACAAACGAGGTCTTATAAGGCCATAATTTGAAATACATAAACGCTATTTGACCCTAGGTTAGGTAGATCTCGCACTCGCGGCGCTTCCCTCGACCTTCAAGACCCGGAAATGGAGAATAACCACATTCGGAGCGTTAGCGCTGAAAGAAATAGCCATGGTAATTATTTGCAAGGTAATGAAAGGATAGTCTCATTAAGACAGAAATTTAATATTTCTGAATTTAGGAAGAAAAAAGTATATATATACAACGTAAAACTGTCCATCCGAATACCGCCCGTCTGCATCATTTTTACAATAGAATATAAATAGAAAACAAAATAAAATTGTAAAAAACAATGCGACTAAACTATTTAGTTTTTTCGCCCGCCTGCGCTCTCATTTAAATCTATAAACTTTACTTGAATTTATAATTTAAATGGTTGTAACTGTTTTGTTTATGAACTGATTAAAATAATATAAACACTAAATGTTAAGGGAAGTTTACCAAATAATAGTCACGACTCCATTTAAATCGGTTTCTCAGATCTGTGTGCACAACACACACAGACAAACAAAAGAATTCAAAATCATTGCGTGGAATCTGTTACATTGATAAATCCTCCTAATAATATTCTTTCTTACATATCTTCAATGTACAGACAGCAATCAGTTACCATTTTAATATACACGTACAATTTGAGACCAAAACAATGTTGATAACCCTTAATCGAATCCACAGCAATATTTTGTCTAAGCATTAATTTATGTAACTTAAATTTGAGCCCACACCTCTGAACGCAATTTGCAGACAAAGCGCTGACTCTACCGAATCGCAACGTGTACTCCGCCGGGGCTTCGCCCGCGCAGTCCGGGGACGAATCCAGGACTTCCCGAAGGTTTGTGTATATGTTGCCATGTTTGTTGGAAAAACTTGTTGTGTAATAAAATTATTATTAGTTAGAGTATGCAATTTTGTTAATATGTGTAAAGATTTAAAAAATCTTAGTGTTTTCTTTTATTAAAAAAAAAAATTATAGAAATGATACACAGTGTAACATTTTTTTAATTGGCTTTTCATATAACAAATAAACAAATACAAAACTAATACGGCAAGGTATAAAGAAAATATATTAAAAAGAAACGCTAGCTTGCCATTTTACAATAATATCTATATTATAAATATTCTTAACATTAGCACTAAATGTATTTTTTTTTCTCTCTTTTCATCTGGCAACACTCACGCTGGGGAAAAACGCACTCGGCAATCTGGTAACATTGGTATTTCATACTAATTTTCTTTACTTTTTAATCTATGTGCATGTTACTGAATTCTTTTCTGCTATGATGCTATTCTGATCATTATTTGTTTTTATATATTTTTAATAAATTCACTTCTATTTTGGTCAAAAATCATATTTTTTTTCTTATATTTACTGTAAAAAACCGTTGGAACCGGAACCTAAAATTGATAAAACAGATCTTCTCTTAGCGAAGTCTCCGGATTCAGTACAGCGTCAGCGAGGACCTTCATTCATGAGGCTTCCACCCTCGTGTTGGAAACTATTGAGGCAGGAATAAAAAAACACTACCTAGTGCCTTTGACGATCGCGCAGAGATCAAGATGGCGGCGGAAGGGCGTCAAATTGCACATTTATAATGAACACACTTTCATCGCTAAACATCTTAGCGGGTAAGTTTCATTATTTTAACATTTTTTATGGAAATGAACTTTGAACAAAATTTGAACATTGCGGCGAATGTCGAAATCTTATTACACTTGTTACAATTTATTTCTTGCATAAATATGCTATGATTTTATTACCTTTCTTATAATTTAAATTATTGAAGTTTTAGTAGCTATTGATATAGGCGTTTCTGTCGGCGTCGGTTTAAAAATAAAAAAAAAACATTAAACCTATTTCACACAATTTACTTAAAATATACGTACACAATGTAACGAAAGAAATTTATGCTTTGGTAAAAAATAACATTTTTATACATTTTCTAAAAATATGTATTACAAATTTCCTAAGTGTGTGATTAACACTTTAATTAAATGTATTTACGCTTTTATCTTTATATTATTATTGAATAACCCGTGACTATAATCTCTAGTATATTAACAACTCAGTCCAATAGCCGTTTAAAGTTTAGCCGTCTTAGTTTAAAACGGAGAACGTTGTAACGCGTGTACTCTAACTAACGCAATTTAACAATATGTTATACAATATAAATTTCACCTTGAAATTTCACCACCAGCGGGACTGTGTGCACAGTGTGCAACAAGACGATAGCTCGCCGTATCGGGAAGCAGGGCTACCAGTGCCGCGACTGTCTGCTGCGATGTCACAAGCACTGCCACGTGACCGTGCCCACGCGCTGCGAGAGGTCCACTGTACAGGATATGGAGCTGTGAGTATTTCTATTACAATACACTACACCATGCACCTTTTTTATACATAAATACATTCATTAATATATTACGGACAAACACATATATTATTATTAGTTTCAAATTAGTTATTAAGTGTTCGTAACAGAAAAATATATATAAACAGGTACATATATATATATATATATATATACAAAAATGACACACACCTATATGCACTTAAAAAACACTTTTATATACATAAATACATTAATGTACGATACACGTACGAGTATAAGCTTAAAGATTTCTTTCTATAGAAAATCTGTTGTAAATTCAAAATTAGATGAAACAGTTCGTAATAGGGAAATACAGATAAACATATAATTATGTTATATTAATATTTAATATAATCTGTAAAATAATAGATTTTCATAATGAATTGCCATGGTTGAATGAAAATTAGAATGTAAGTAAGTTATGTAAAGTGTGTTTAATATTTGAATTAATTTTCATTAAAAACAATTGAAATTACATATTTTGTTAAATATAATTTTTTTAACTATCGATCTTTGGATGGTTGGATGGACAGGTTGGATGAGGTGACATTTGTCAGCCAGTTTCATTTCAAAATGTTTAGTAATCGCGAAAATCAAAGATCTTTTTAAATCCTATGTAATTTTTGTTTTTTTTTTTTATGAGTAAACATGTTATATATATTCAGAAGTTGCAGTAGCATAAGACAAATAATTATATGAATTTCTATATTTAGGCTGAATGTTTTACAATCATAGACAAAAACCAGTTGGCGCCAAACGAGCTTTTAAAACCAATGACACTTGACAACTAATAAACACGTTACATATACAATTCATAAAAAGTAATTAAATAATTTATTTAATATTATTTATTTATATATTTATTGTATTTCTATGCTCTGGTTGCCTTCCTTGAACTCGAGTCTGCAATAAACGTAAAATGGTAACCATTAAAAGTTAACCATACAACCATTTGCAAATTTCATATTAATATATCATTTTAAGGTAAGTTTCGGTACAATTGTGTGAGATTTCATTTACTGCTACAAAAATTTATAAGATGATAATTTATTTTTTACTAAATATAGATCAAAAATGTCTTTTTACTTTAAAAGTAGTATTTAAATTGCTAGTAACAAAGTCTTCTTTGTCGCTTATAATTATTTTTTTTATAAAATATATACGTTAAAGTTATAAGTTAAAATATATAAAACATATTTGTCTATACATATAGTATACCTATAAATATTATTTTGAGTTGTGTTTATTTAAAATGAATCTCAAAAGTAAATAAAAAAGGCCATCGCACTGGAACAGTGTCTGTGACTTTAAACGCGGTTGGTTGTGGGTTCGATTCCCACTCGGGGGAATGATTATATTTAAAATATTATAACGTCTTCGCTCTGGTAACTGAGACAAAGCACGCCGTTGAATTTCAAACAGAAGTTTACGGAAACTAAATGTCTTTATAGTAACGTGAAGCTGCTAAGTTAAAATAAAGTTAATTTATACCATGAGCTGTAGATATATATTTTTAATTCCTCTGATCTGACAAAGACTTTCGTTAAGTAATTTAAGTGGAGAACGGAGAGAGGCTTCTATCGCAACAAAAAAATAACATATTTTTAATTCACTATTGCTCATAATTTGGTCTTTTTTACAATAGTAAATGAAATCTCATTTAAAATAAATAAAAGGCTTAATAAAAAATACACACCATTGATTTGTACATGAATATTTTAAAATTAATAACTTATTATTAATATTAAATAATAATTATGTAGTAATCATGCTTGTCAAATTCTATCAGTAAAATAGTAGAAGCTATTTTTTAATAATGATAAATAACTTTTCTTAAGTTGTTTATGACCAATGTGGCTGTAACATACAGTTTACGAGATATATTTTGTATTTTTTTTGTAATCAAATATTATAATTAATTTAATATTTAAATTAGTTATAACAATTATATATAATTTAACGTTTTTTTTTCAATGTAATTTACGCAATAAATACACAATAACAAAATACATTTACATAATTTAACTTTATAATTTTTTGAATTTTTCATATCTCGTAAACGAACCCATTATCGCTATTATCGCTTATATGTATTTTAATTTTCAACGCTGCCAAGGTCCCATTCCCATAGCTTTGGAAATGGAAGGTACATGTAGTTTATTAAATATGTCACGCTTCTGTCAACGTCAGCTGTCAATGTCATGTAGCTGTCAATGTCACTTGTGACGTTACTAGCGCATGTGTCAAAAGAAAATTAAAAAGATAGTTTAAGATTGGTGATATTTTTTCCCTTTTTTTTTTTTAACGAAACTGTGTTTACTTGAAACACTTGATTGTTGAAATGTTTTTTTTTTAATTTTATTTACTCCTTTGTATTTATATTAATATTTATAATTTCTAGAACGTCTAATTTCTTTTGGTTTTAATGTGTTGTTAAATATAACTAACTGTTGTCACTTATAATTTATATAGATGTACTTTTTAAAAATACAATTAAAATATTCTTATCTTTTATTGAAAAAAAAATATAGTGAAGAATTGGAGTAATATTAATATGTGTTGGTATATATTTCATATCTTTTATCTATGTTTTAGTTATGCAAATGCAAATATGTTAAAGTGAACCGATTTAAAAGTTTAAAAATAATGTGTAATAAAAAAATATGTAAGAGATTAAATATACTTAATTAAAAATATATATTTTCTATCAGTTTTGGTATATGCTTTTTAAAACATGGCACATATCAATAAAAATAATTTTCTTTTAGGAAATGTTAATTTTTAAGTCAATATTGAAGTTTAAAACGTTAGCTAAAGCGGCCACGCTTTTAATATATGATTTGCTTCGACCACATTTTGCATATGCCGAGTAGGAAAGCCTATTTAGTATTTATTACATATTTAATGAAATATATTTATGCTTTAACTAACTGTAATACATATTTTCTAGATCAATGCTTCCCGTTTTAAATGAATAATGAAGCTAAGAAGACTGCAAGAGTATATTCACAGGTTCTTTATAAATAGTCGTCTGTAGATGTCATTGTTGCATACGTTTTTGATTTATTTTTTGCCTGCGGAATGGAGTGTGCAGATGCTTTTATAACAAAAAAAATATTTTGTTTTTCTTTTCTATGTCATGAAGTCTGATTTCCTTGAGACATTAATAAAAAAATAATTGAATTTTATATATTTTTTTTATGTAAACAAGATTGTTTAAGATTATAGCTTATGTAAATAAATATATGTCATTGTGGCGCAGTGGTAGAGCGTCCGACTGCAACCGTTGTGGGTTTAATTTCCACTCGAGGGAATTATTATATTTAAATTATTTTAATGTCTCTGCTCTGGTGGCAAAAGCAAGTGCGGCGTTGAGTTCAGTCTCTCAACACGCAATGTCTCCGGTGGAGATTAAAGGACGAAGTGTCTTAACACTAAGTTCTCTCTGTTTACCTTGAAAAAAAAATGTATAATTGTTTTTTTTTTATTATAGTGTTTGTCGAAGCTTTTTGTTTTTTTTTGTATATTTTCATCAATGTGTTTGTATTTATGTTTTACTGCATGTTTATATGTTTTTATTTGTTTTGATTTGTACATAAGAAAGAAAACAACAAATTAATTACTATAAAGCAAATATTTACAGAGCTGAAGTATGTGTATGTCGTGGCTATATCGTAGAATAGATGATTTCGTGAAATTATCGACCATATTATTATGAAGCGGTCGCATTTAGTGAAAAGCTCTTTATTTGCTTTTTTTATAGATACTAAAATATAAATATATATATATGATTAATTTACTGTTTTCTTTTTGTTATTTTAGTTTGGTTTAGTACATTATTATGTTTTTATTATACAAGTTATAAGTTAATAGTTTTTTTTATTTAATTCCAGGGCTTACATTTCGTCTCCGTTCACGGACAAAAATATAAGAATGCTGTGATCTTCGCCGGCTTCAGCACAAATATTTACTTAAATTATTTAACTTATTAAGAAGACAATGTTACTATAAAAGTCTAAACGTCTAAGTAAATTTTAAAGCTATTATATTTCTCATAATTAAAGCTCAAAAAAATCTTATGAATTCTAAACTTACCAAGTGTTGGTAAAACCTGACGTTTCTATAACCAGTGTGATTTCAAGGATTTACCGAAATCTAGACTTTTACAGTAACAATACACGATTAACTGTACAAGTAGTTTTGCTGCCTTTAAGTGGCTTTTTTTACAAAATATATTTATAAATATAAACGTTATATGAAATTTTTAGATTTAAGAATTAGTGTTCTTTACCTAATTATTATAAAAAAAAAAGTATATGGAAAACTTAAATAACCGCTTTTATTGGCAAATTAGGTTAGCTTAGGAAACGCTAGATACCAATCTTTTACCACTTTTTACCAACATCAAAATATTTGAAATTTGTTACCGTTTAAAAAAAAATACAAACTTTCCAAAAAATCTAATTTATTTATATATAGAGGGCTGTAGGTTCAAATCAAATCTATATGGAGGGACTACCTCGTCTAGAGAGTCTACGAGTTACCAAGTCGTTGTGATTTTGAAATGTTATTTGTTTATTTATTTGATTTTTTTTTAGGAAATATCTTAAATCAATTAAACTATATTTTGTTTTAATGAACCGTTACATTTATTATATAAAATATATCACAAATATTTGAGATACGCCTACGGTAGTGCGCGATCATAATAAGAATAATATTTACTAATTATTTTATTATTCTACCAGTTATTGTATGGCGTGCAAACAAACACGCTTCGCTTCATGTTTCACGCTAGTAACGTTTCCAACAAAGTGTTTTTTGATATGTTCGTTCGTATATTTAATTGTTTCGTTTAAACGAGTGTTTGGCGTGTTTCTATTATTGTTTGTTTCAAATTTTCGAAATAAGATCATTTTGGACTTTTGAAATTTGGAACGTTTCAAAATTCGCAAATCGAATTTTCATAAGTTTTTATTTAAAATATTACCATAACTTTTATCATATACTTTTATACACACTTATGAAATTGAAAAACGTATAAAAAATTGAACGCAGCATCGACGTTGCCGGATGTAAAATGCATGGCTTGGCGGTCAGAGCGCTTAAACGGTTTGCAAGAGGCGAGGGTTCAAATCCCGCTGCGTCCAAGATTTTTATACGTTTTTTCTAAATATATATTACCAACACGCTTGATTTTTTGTTTATTATACAAAGAAAGTGATTTGTACATGAAAATGTATTATTGTATGTACATTGTTGACGAGTTGTTTATGTTGATGTTTAAATTATATATTATTTATAAATGTTGGCATTATTGTGTTTTCTGTCATTTTATTTTCTCTTCTTTTTACATTAAATGCCTTTTTTTAATGGACTTTTATTATTATATCTCGATAGTGTTAATTTTAAATTAAATAATCTTACAAATAACGAACAACAAAGAGAACACTCCGTTCTCCGCTTTCCGCCCGAATCAAGTGTTGTTGCGAAGCGGGCCTCGACAATCGTATTTGTCTACTAATACTTAATAAATCAGTCAAAAAAGTTTGTCTGTAGATTGAATATATTTATGTATAAATAATTTAAATTAATGAAAAGCAGTAATAGAATAGGAATCTACGACTATTTTAATTATCGTAGTTTGTGTGTTGTGTATTACTGAATGAATTTTAATGAAAACCATTTTTGTCGTTATAGCTTTTGTAATGAGAAGTAATGTGATTTAAGATCCATTTTATTGTACAAACACCATTTGACAAGCTTATCAAAGTATTTTTGAACATCCTTGAGTCTTGTATTGTATCTATATTTTTTTCTATTTTTTAGGTGATTTGCATACATTAGTTTTAGAAAATTTAATTACAGTAGGTTTATCAATAACAAACATAGTGAATTAGATTGGAGTCAGGTGAGACCCATGTGGTAAGTCTGAAGTTTTCGCGAGGGAAATATGAATTACATGAATGAAATCTATTTATTGACCACTACAGAGAAAGTGCTGTTTTCCAGGTACGACCTAATCCATTGCAAAACAGTTCCAAAGATACCACAAGCTATTTTTTTAACAATATATCATGAGGCAGACTATCGAACGCTTTACATAAATCTGTATGTACAACATCTACTAGCTTATGAGAATCAGCCTCTACTAACTTTTCAGTGAGATGCACTAAGTTAGCATATAGCAATATAGCACATGTTGACTGAAAAGGAACTAAGCAATGTTGTTGAATGCACAAACTCTGCTTAAAGTGACAAACGGACAGATAAGCGATTCCAATATCTTAGCTAGAGCTGATAAAATAGAAATTGGTCGATAATTTGATATGAAATCAACATTATTTGCTTCGTGAATTGTAATATTCACGAGAAGCGAACGATCGCAAGAACATGTTGTATATAATTATTAATAAAGGTTCAACTCTAAGTAAATTGCACATTTTTTTATAAAAAAAGGTGGAATCGTATCTGGAATAATAATAATAATAATCGAATCTAACCCTTATATTTTCATCAAGGTCCTTCAATTTTTTCAATACTTTTACATAGTCTATGTTATGCAGCGTTCAATATTAGCTGCTATTTTCGGTGCTTTCTAATGAATGTCTGCAATCAAAGGAGCACTAGGAGGAGCTAACACACTTAGGAGGAGCACTATCTATATATACCGATGCAAAATAAGAAGCCAACATTTGGCATATTTGTTTACAATCTGAGGCAGCCACTAATCCATGAGTCCTACAAATTGGGTACGAAAGAGCTCGTGCTGCCACGTTTAGGTCCTAAGAAGGTTTTTATCTCAAATATCCTCTAACTTACAAAATATATAAAGCATTCTTAACCATTCATTCTTAAACACCACTGAACACCACCAAAAACACGACGCCAATGAGCAAAAGTCGATACCTGGCCAGGTACCAGAGCTCAACGACGGAGAAAATTTCACGCGACTCGCCGCCGGAAACCAAGCCGCTTTCTCCCAATCATTACGGCTTATTAAACAAATGGTTCAAAGCTTAGGAAATAGTTAAACAAAACACTTTAGTATATAAGGCACAATAAAACAAACCCATTTACATCTTACGTATCAATTTATTGACTCCAGCTTATTTACATCACATCAAGCACTCCAGTAAACGCCAATATTATGTAAAACTGTAGAAACAATAAACCCATCAAATTAGTACCTTAGTAACATATATTTTTTTAGTTGTTTTGTCAATTTTTTCTCTATTTCTCAGTACTGGCAGTGATATCCGCTGGCGTTTACAACGATCCGTTTACACTCATTTAATATCGATATAAAGTTTACATTTAATTAATTTTAGTTATCAATTGTATTGAATATTGTTTTGATTTTATTTTGTCTCAGCGTTGTAATAACCAAATATTAAAAACAAAACACTTTGGAAAAAAAATTGTATAAATTTGAAAATAACGCACAAAATAAAGCAAAAATATACACATTAGTCCAAATAAAAAAAAAATTCACTGAGACATTAAAAAATTATCAGTATAGTGTAAAAAAAAATAAAACTAAACTCAACTAAACGTAAATACCGTCTTAACGACAACGAATACGCGACTATTACCGTAATATATAACACACAATATATATATATTGTAAAAGAACGCAGTAACGTTTAGGAATTATAATTATTACACGCTAATTCTTTTATATGTGTAAGTTGCAGTAAAACATCCAAACTACTGTAAATCCTAAATATTTGCCAATTTTATTTATAAACGCTCGAATTGTTCTTTGATAATCATTCACATTTGGAACTTATAACCACGGTGAATGTTGATTAAGTTAGCTTAGAAGCAGTGCGAGCATTTACCATTAAAGTTGGTTTACTTGGTAAATTTCATAATTTACCGTAATTCGGGCTTTTACTGTAACATATGTATGTATTTATGTATAAGACAATAATAAAAATATATAGGAAAATCGATACTATCGTGCGATTAATATAAAGAAATAATAATGAGTCTTAAAAAAAAACACTACAAAAAAAAAGGGACAACAAAAAAAAACAAAGAAAGAAATGGGATCACAAAAAAATATAATTAGTTAATATGTACATTTAACCGAGTGACTACAAAACATAATTAGTTAATTATGTAAATTTAAATACACCATGTGGTAACCTACTCTATACTATTACACCATATTGTTACCGTTACGAAAAAAAAAAATGTACCGATGGGTCCTAACGTATGAAATATCGTAACTTTATTTAACAAAAGCTACAGTAATACCAAACAATTGCAGATTTCAAAATTAATAAATTCATTGTCTAAAAAAGCGCAAAAATTTTCTCATTAAAAAAACCAAAAGCAACTCCACGCTTTTTCCTAATCAGCGACAACTTAGTATCAAGAGACTCCGCCGCTTTCCGCCCGAAATCGGGGCATCGCGGAATGTGCCGAATTGAAATCGCGACCCATATAAACATACAGTCGCTGTGTCCACTGCGACACGACTGCTCTTTTTCATTCAATTAATCATTTAAAACCTGCATACAAATCGTTGGTAGTAAAATCACGATACTTTACGAAAAACGCATCGACATATTTCAAAAGAATAGAATAATTTTTATTAATAATTGAATTTAAATGAATTCAAACTAATATATGGATATGTACACTAATTATTATGAATATACATATATGTATATATTCATTTATTTATTTAAGCCGTAACGGTAACGTTATATTACAAAAAAAAAAAACATTTGGATAAATCACAAAAAGAATGCATTCATTGATTTAAAAAAGAATATATGCAAGAGTTGTAAAAAAAACTCTTAAGCACAAGCTATTTAAAGAAATTAGATAACAATATAAAAAAGGAAAAATAAATGCCTAAAAAGCGACAATATAGAAAATAATAGTAGGTGTATTTTAAAAAATATATCATCAAAAATGGCGCATTATATAATATAAAACTACTAAATGTGAATAAATACATCTTTGACTTAATTGAGACCAATACAAAAAGAAACATACAATATTTCAAAGCATAATTTGGTTATTTTTTATTTAAATATATAATTTAAGTCTAGATTTAGTTTATTAATTTAAGTATATTTGTATGACGTTAGGGCGAAAAAAATTTAAAAAAAATTTTCAAGCACCACTTCTCAATGTGCAAATCCCAAAAAAGGATTTTCTTGCAAAGTATTAAAAAGAGAGAAACCACCAAAATTAGGCATTTTCGTATTCGAGTAAACTTTTGTATACCAACAAACTATTTTATTATTATAAATGGAGGTGTGATGTCATAAATCAGAAAAAAAAATATTAGTCAAATCTTCCATGGAATGATATATCAGTCATATGATCTTACAAACTACACGTTACATTAACCGACTGCGACAAAAAAGACATACAAAATGAAAAATTTGCCATAACTACAAATTGAAAATCCAAAAAATATATAATGTCTAAACAGATTTTGATAAAAATCTATTAAATACAGTAAAGCAGTGCGCATGTCATATACAGATACATACAGATATTTTTTAACCGCAGTCTTTTTTTTTCTACAAGAAACGCTTTTATTAGCTTATGTGTACTTTTAACAGTTTAGTGTGTTATATTATTCATAATATGTTCATATAAATTGTCGGGTGACAGTTTATTAATAAAAAGATTACTTAAAACTAGTTTGGCGTATGTTCGTTAAAGAAAAAGGAATTATATTTGGAAATGTACAAGAAATAACTATAAAATTTAAAAAATATTTAAATGCACACACATTTATACATCCAACACATGTATAAAATAAAAACATGTGCTTGAAATAAGCTGTTCATTTAAAAAAAAAAAAAGAAACAGCTGTCATAATAAATGTCAAAACTATGACTATTAAAAATATTCTCAAAAAATACACAATATATGGAATGCTATGAAAAGAATGCATAATAATACAAAAGAAAACTAGTATAGAAGACTGCAAATGGAAAATGCCTGCTAAATCAAAAAGGAAAAGCAATCACCCGACAAAATATAAATTTTAAACACTTGTTAACTTACTAATGAGTCTAAATATGGGTAATGGCAACACAGACTATATAAAGTTTAAATAGACCATTAATATGAAAAAGAGGTTTTATGTTATATAAATCTGTGTTGCCACAATCACGATAGTCAATAAATATAATAATACTAGATATAACTTGACACTATTAGATTATTACACATATTTTTTTATCTGTTGAGTTGATGATCATTGAACGAGTGTTTCTATTTTTAAAAATAAACAAGAGAAAAAAAAGATAACTATTACAAGATAATGTCAGAAATGCAAAGCATAGATAAATTATGGAAATATATAAACAGAAAATTGTATGAATCATTCAAGAATCATCAATTAATAATTGTATATAACCTTACACTACGTACACATTAATACGCATCCGAATAAATATTTTTAAGTATAAAATTTAAAAAAAACACAACTCGCTTTATGCTTCGTTTCGTGCGCTGATTTTTTTCTACTTTTCAATAATGTTGCCATTACAATGAATACCATTAAATAATTTCTGGCAACACTCGTCTTTAAAACTTTTAATACTGGCAACACTTGTATACGTCGGTCACAATAGTCAGACAACACTGGTGGAACACTGTTTAATATTTATAATTCAATAAAAATTGTAATATATAATAATAACATGGGGCTTAAGCGTTCATAATTACAAAAAAAATTAAATATTCATAGAAAATTTCTAACATTAAATTATAAACATACAATTTTAATTTTTTTCCATACAAATATTAATATATATGATACAATACATAACCCTAACTCTTAGAACCAAAATGACCTAACTCAAAACAAAAAAAAATTATATATATTTTTTTCATTTACATAAACACTGATTATAAAAAGCCTACTCTAGCATTCTTTAGTAATATCCCACAAATTAAAATTTTTAAGTTAGCTCACTTCCACTCTAAGGCGACATACACACATATGAATACTATATGTATGAATGTATGTAAAATGAAACTAGGCATCGTACCTAGGCCTTTTGGACGTCCACAGGTGTTGCCGCGGCGACTAGTTTACCTGCGTGCAAATTCCGCTTTCATAGCTGCAAATATAAAACAAACAATATATATTAGATAGATAGTAATACGTTATTGCATACAAAGCCAATCCAAAAACAGTACACACGATTTTATGAGTATTACGGAGTGTGCGAAGGCGGTCTTATTGCTGGTAGCAATCTCTGCCAGACAACCTTTGGTGAGAGGAGCATGGTCTTAACTGATATGGGGTAGTGTAACAAAATAATATAAAAAAACTAAAGATGTAAAAAAATATATATATATTATTTTGGTCATCGCAGCGCAGTGGAACAGAGCCGACTGTAATTACGATTGGTTGAGGGTTCGATTCCCACACAGTGGATTAATTATAAGTTTATTATTTCAATTTCCCTGCTCTTTTTAGTGAACAAGACCAAGTGCGGCGTTGAGTTTAAATAAAAGTTTAATAAATAAACGAATAATGAAGATTGAAGAATGAAGAAACACAATAGTGTTAATCAGCTGTGACTGACCATTTGTTAATATCGTCTGAGCATTCGTCGTTTTAAACATTTTAAAAGTGTTAATCACACACTCAGGACATTGGAACACAGTTTAAGAAAACATAAAAAATATCGTCCACTAAGTGGTAGTAGTGGCAAGGTACCGTCCAGGATCTCCCGCTTGAGGTGCGCCACCTGCGCGCGGATCTCGCGCAGCACGTCCTGCTTGAAGCTGTCCCACTCCGCCGCCGGCACGAGCCCGCCCTCCGCCGCGCCGTTCACTTGCTGGCACACACATTATGGCGGGTCCATACTTATATTTCATTTCAAACATGTATTTAAAAAACGTAAAAAACTTGAACGCAACTGCATTTGAACCCGCGACTCTGACCGCCGAGCCATGCGTTCTATATACAGCTACGTCGAAATTCTTATACGCT
The DNA here is from genome assembly GCA_038994665.1 of Podotricha telesiphe. Classification (NCBI taxonomy): domain Eukaryota; kingdom Metazoa; phylum Arthropoda; class Insecta; order Lepidoptera; family Nymphalidae; genus Podotricha; species Podotricha telesiphe. The sequence continues at coordinate 95,170 of JAOYRR010000431.1, read as the reverse complement.
TATATTTGTTGTTAGCATCTCTGTAGAGAGATTTTAACAAATTTCCGCTACGCAAAGATTATTCTACGAACAATCGTCTCGCAAGAGAGAATGCTATTTATTAAATATTTTCTTCATATATGTTAAAAAATAATTTTCTAAATATATGTTTTTCAATTTCCTAAGTGTGTGAATAACACTTTAAAAAATGTTAAAAACATTAATACACTAATAAATAAAATAAAAGAAAATAAAAAAATAATAATCAGAAACTTATAAGACTTGAATGTACCTTTAGTATAGTTTCTTCACTCGCGGAACCAAACCGCTTCCTCACGGCGCGAGGGGACTGCGCCGGCGCAGGAGTTTCGGAGTTGGCTGGGAACATGCACGGTCATTGTACTATAGTAGAAATATATTATTCCACAATAAATAGTATAGTAATAGTTTTTCACACTTCGTTTTTCACACTTCAAAAGTACAACTTTTTTAACTTTTTTATTCAATCAGGTGAGGAAACATTTATAAAACAAAAGTAAACATAGAATGTACTACATTTCTTGTTACTATTAAATTAATAAAAAGTAAAAGGTACTTTATTATCCGAAAATTATGCAAACGAAATACGGTATATTTTAAATTTATACAAAATAATAAGTACCAATAGTAGAGAGAGCCAATATATTTTTTTATAGTAATGCAATAAATTAATAGCACACATTAGCATGTGTTCGACATACACTTTCGCATAAAGTGACATAAGCGTTACTAAGGCAACGGGTACTTTACGCGTCAACTAATACTGAAAGCCTAGCATATATTTCTGCACGGCTTCTATATATACACACATACGAGTACATACATACGCATATAGCACTTTACACATTATATGCAGTAGAGCGCAGCAAAAGTAAAGATAACTTAAATAATTCACAATAAATTACTGATATATAAACAACGTCGCCATTTTGTCTTTTATCACAACAAAATGGCGCCGACGGCACACCTCACTACACTATACAATCTATACATATTACAAAAATGTAAATTATAAATAATGTAAGTGAAGCCGAGAGCGGGTCACTGGTAAGACATAAGTACATATAAATAAGAATAAAAACAAAAGAAGAAGCCTTAAAGCCTGCGCACTCACGGGTGTTGCTACCGTTACCGTTGCAGGCCTGCGGCAGGCGGTGCGGGAGAGTGGCGGAGCGCTCCCACGACTTCATGGGGGTGGAGCTGGCCGAGGACTCCGTCGAGGATTCCTGGACGAGGGTAATAGTGAATCCAATAAGCGCTTATTACTTAAAGCATTTTTGGTACCAAAATAACGTCTGTCTGTCTGTGTTTGTCCGACCAATCTCTGGAACGGATGGACCAACTTTGATGGGATTTTCACTGTTATATAGCTGACGCCAAAAGGAGTAACGTAGACTTCTTTTATTTTAGAATTCCACGCGGACGATCTGTCTAATAAAATTTGCTACTTATGTGTTCATAAGTAAGTGTTTACAAGCGTTTACGGACATTTTAAATAATAGGGTTATGTTGATTTTTCACATTCCAAAGCTGCTACAACTAAAGAATAAAAATAAATTTGTATTTAATATTTGCTTACAAATCTACATAGCGTTAGCAAATTCATATAAAATCATTTATTATTTAAAATTATTAGGGCATAATATTTTGTGGATGAAAAGTAAAACAAATCATCATAGCCCCCCCCCCCTAGCGGGCCCCACATACAAAATTTATTATAATTCATTATGCATCTCATGTAACAGACAGTAAAGCTTCCACGCCTATTTTTATATTAAAAAAAAAAACACTAATAAACTAACACAAGCCACAGTCCCATACCTCATTCCTGTCGAGGTGCGCGAGGTGCGCACGACGCCGCGCCAAGGTGCGCTGCATTTCGTGCATCATGCAGTGCAGGTTGCCGCGCGCGTTCTGGTTGGCGGGGGCCTCCGCGCCGGGGGGCGAGGCCTCGCCTGCCGGGATGCTGCTTTGCTGTTGCTGTTGCTGGAATTGGAAATAAAAAAAAAACCTGAACATAACTTTTATATATAGTATGAAAATTGGCAAGCTAGCGTTTCCTCTCGTTCACCGATTGTTTTTAGAAATGATCTTTGGGTGACAATAATTTGTAAGAATCTCGACGTAGCTGGATATAGAACGTATGGCTTAGCGGTCAGAGCGCATGGGCGGTTAACATTAGGCGCGTGTTCGAGTCCCACCCACTACGTTAAAATTTATAATATCCACTTCGTAATTAAACTAACCTTAGCTTGCCTCTTCAAACGGGCCTGTTGCAACTGAGCCGCCAAGCCCGTGATGTCCGCAGGGGGCTGTGGTGGTGGTGGCGGGGGTGGGGGGCACGCGGGAGTCGGGACGGGTGCCGGTGCGGGGGTCGGAGTCGGGGTCGAGACCCCGGGGGGCGGAGGCGGCGGTGGTGGGGCGGGGGTCTGCGGTTGTGGTGCGGGCTGTTGTTGCTAGTGACAGAAGATCAAAATAATTCTTATTTATTTTCACAAAGCAATCTAATATTATTGAATATAAAATTAAAATGCGTTTAGGGTAGCGGAACTCAACGCCGCACTTTGTCCTAACAGTGCTAGGATGTATAGAAAATTTATACATTATAGTTCCATCGAGTGAAGATTGAGCGTAGAACTGTGGCGTTTATAGTAATTTGAAACAATTGGATTTATTAATTGAAACGTTTAACTTAATTTTTTGCCAATAGACAACAACCTATAACTTGTTAAGCTAAACTTGCTTGGACAGATTTCATGAGAATTCTAATCCTTCGACCTTCAAATTTAAGCGGCATTTAATTTATTTTCATATTCTAATTAAGCAAACAACTCCTTAAAATATTACTACCAATAATATTATAAATTACATATATATTTTTAAAGTATAATAATTTTTTAAAAAAATACCATTGGCGGAGGCTGGGGCGCGGCGGGCGGTGTGGGTGGAGCAACGGGACCCTGTACAATATAACCTGTATTATTACAATTAAAACTACTAGCTTGATATGAAAAAAAAATAGAATATACAGATAACATTATAAACATTGCGATATTACTTTCCCACTTAGTAATCATTTAGCGAGAGTATTTTTTTAGGCTGTTAAAATCACAAATAAAATCATTGCTACTACTGTAAGACTAAAATTCTAACAGCAAATTTTATATGGTGCAACTGACGTTTAGAAATACATATGTTATCTGTGACATGAGCATACGACAGAGTGTATATGACATATGACACACGTCAGTTGTACACAAATGATGTATCTGACTACAAAGTTAGATGGTATATGATAAGTTTTGTAACTATAATGTGACAGTGGCATACAATTTATATATCTAACTATAAATATAAAAAAATGTGCTCAGTTCAGTACTTTATTAATGGCTTTCGAGCGTGTTGAGTTTAACATATTATGTATATTTTGCCAAGTTGCGCAAAACATAGTATATATGACACGTGACGTGACCAAGATGTGTGACACCTAAGTCGTGACATTGACATGCGACATAATGATGCCTCGTCTACGGCACACGCGTGACGTCAGTCAGTGGTGGGTACGCACGTTGGGCGGCGCGGGGGGCGCGGGCGGCGCGGGCAGGTTCTGGTGGGGCGGCACGGGCGGCGGCGCCGGAGCCCCCGTGGCGGCCGACAGCGACATGTTCGGCGGCATTGGTGCACTGCGAATATCATGTGACTTTTAAATTTAATATTCAATTAAGAGACGGTGATTTAAGATAGTGTTGTAGTATTTATAATAAGGTTATTAAATTTGTAACTTAAGCCTACTTTCATCTCATTACTCTATGAGAGATTCAATAAATAAATTAATACATATGAATACAAATATGAATGAATGAATATGAATACCAATAATTTTAAGTATTAAAATTAAAGGAGTTTATCTTTTAGAAAACGTTTAGGTACAAAATTTCACTAAACGAGACTCAAACCGGCACCCCTGTGAAACCGTGTACGTGTATGTTATTCACACATATAGAATAAGAAAACCTATTTTCTTATCGTTAAAACATTAACCAACTTTAATTTAATTTTAATAGAATTATAAAGATCGGATATTTGAACTATTTTGGCTATTCCCGCTAAGTCCTATTAAAAGAGTGACCTGTTAGTGCGATGGTGTCCGTGCGGCGGCGCGGGCGCGTGCGGCAGCGTGTGCACGCCGTGCGGCGGCGGCGTGGGCGCGTTGGTCGCGGACGGCGCTTGCTAGAACAAAATATTAACATTATTATATTATCAAGTTTCTTTTTTCTTTTCGTTATAGACAATAATATTCTAAAAGTTCTCATATATGATTATGTTATAAATGACTATGCCTAAACTACGTTAAAAAAAAAACCCCACCGGGTGATGATGGTGCGGCGCGTGATACTGGCTAGGTGGTTGATGTGGGTGGTGTTGTATCTGTGGTTGTACCGGCTGTTGTTGGTGGTGGGGCGCGTGGTACTGCGGCTGTTGGAGTATGGCCGCGTCCTCTCTAGTCATAGTTCTGTAAAGTGAAATACACTTTCAAGCAAAGCGAAGCTTAAGTTATTGTAGGACTTCTTTAAGTTGGGATATTAATTTATATTTTTTATTTTAAAATATGATTGAATTGAAATTTTCATTATTGCTATATCTTTTTTCTTAATCAACTCTTTTTTCTGAAATATACATAACATAACTAATGAAAAAATTACATTTAAGAAGAAAAATATACTTTTATAGCCACATTTATTGACATCTTCATTTATATACAAGGCTCTCCTAGTGTCAAGACACTCCGTTCTCCACTTTCAGCCCAGAGTGATTTTCCAAATAAAAGCAATTCCAAAACAAATTTGCCATGTTACCATAGTAACTAAATCTCACCTGTAACCCATATCTTCGTCATAATGCGTGTTATTGTGCCCATTGTACGGGACGGGCGGGTTGGGCGCCTGGGGCGGGGGCGGCGCCGTGTTGTTCACCACTTTATTTGCTAGGATCTGGAAATCAATATGAGTAGCATATATTTTTGTTATTTTATTTTGTTAATTTAATTATTTTTAACCTTCACTAAGCCATCGTGGCGCAGTGGAACAGTCTCGGACTGTAAACGCAGTTGGTTATGGGTTCGATTTTCCACTCAGAAGAATGATTATATCAAAACTATTTTCACTTATCCGCTGTGGTTGAAACAAAATGTGGCCTTGGTTTCTGCCACCTAATGCCTCTCTCAGGAGTCTCTATTCCAGGCAGGCAGTGGAAAATAGAGTGTGCTGACAGTAGGTACTCTCCGACTACCATTCCATTGGGGGGAAATCGTAAGCTGATTGTTTACATTTAATATACCAAAAGAAAAATACATTGGGGTTAAAAATATTTAACTGAATCGAAGCTCATATAATATTGAAAACAACAGCGGAATAGCGTCTCATTTGGGGGAATGACTTATATATATTTGTTCATTGCTACGCTCCGGCAAGACATAACGCGGCTTTGAGTACCGCCACTTTACAACACGCAATGTAGCACAAGGTTCTCTCTGCCTACCCCGCTATGTGTAACAAAGAAAATAAAAATAAAAAAATTACTGACATTAAAAGTTGAATACAAAAAAATCAATTACATTTACAAATAACAATTTACACCCAGAGCTGTGAGCAAAAAAATCACATTGTACGGCCTAATTTCGTTTCAAAGTCATTTCTGGTGAACGAGTACAGCCGTCTTGTTTGTTTTTTGTCTGTCAATTAAATTGTATGATATATATTTGTAACCATTCGAATTTGAACATTTTTGAAAAACGTATAAAAATTAGAACGTAGCGGGATTCCAACCCGATCCTCTTGGAAACCGTTGTTAGCATTTTCGTCTCTTGTAACAACAAAATAATAAGTTGTAATAAGTGTATAAGAATTTCGACATAACTGGGTGTAGAATGTTTGGCTTAGAGGTTTGACAGTTTCCAAGAAGCACAGGTTCGAATTCCGCAACGTTCCAATTTTATTAGTATTTGAACATATTTTTCATATCCCAAGTGTAAGTGAATAACTCTTTAAAACATGTTGAAAATCTTTAAGCAAAATCTTCAGAGTCGATCGAACTGACAGCTTCATGCTCATAATTCAAACTATATTTTGACCTATGTAGAGAGGGAAAACATTAAGCGAATGTTCACAATAAAAAAATGCAAAAAATCTTATCTCCTGCCCTGTCATAAAGAATAAGAGAAAGCTTTTATTAAATATTTTAAAGTTTGTAAATTAAGAACCGCTAACGAATATTCTCGAAAACTTTTCTGTGTCGCTTTTTTGATAACGATGAAAATCTTAATTACTACATTATCTTTATTTTCATTAAAAAAGTTATACCTTGAAAAAGACATATTTAGAAAACGTATAAAAATTTGAAGCAGCGGGATTTGAACTCGCGCCTCTTGTAAACCGTTTTTCAACGGTTTGAACGGGCGCGTAGACAACGCGTAGCCTTGGAAATGTCCATGTCACTTATTAATTTAATGTTTTTTTTATGCATAATTTATAAAAAAAATATCATTATCCACTCCGTTTCTCTATACACTGTGCAAAATTTCATACACGTCCAATTAAATTTAGTAAAAAGGGAATATACTCCTTTTTAATACTAACACGAAAATTAATATAAAATAAATTAAAAATCAAATTAGTTATATTGATTATATAGCCATTATATAAACCATCGCGTATAACGGACAGGTGCTGTCCATTGCTGTGCTGTACATTACAAGCAACGATTTTCTACTAGAATTAAGACCACAATAAAATTTACATTAAACTTAACTTAATTTCGTTTTCAAAGTCATTTCTGGTTAACGAGTACCTAAAAGCATTTTGTTTTTAATGTCAATGAAATTATATAATGATGTATATATAACAAACAAATTAGGCATTATCTTTTAAATTTTCAATTAAACTACACTGTTATTTTTAATGAACTCACCTCTAAAGTATGCATCATAGCCCTAGCGAAGCTATCGGCATCTTCGCGACAAGAAAAGTTGAGCCCATATACATGACGAGCGTCACGCCATTGGTGGAACGTCGCGGTCGCTTGGTTGTATTTCAATCCACGAACGATCCCGCAATTTATTACAACCTGAAATAAAGAAAAAAACATGTTTAATATGAAGGAAATTATTGAATATTTTATTAATATTTAATGTACTTGTCATAAAGACCTTACGTTAAGCATACAGATATTACATACATACAAATATTAGAAAATGACCAAAACAATTTAATCTTTTTTGCCCAAAATTAAATTCCTTCCAAATTAAAAAGAAGTTTTTTCATTTTTAGAAAACTAAATGAGCAAAGAATATATTACGAAAAAAACATTAGTTCCTTAAAAAAATCGGCTTCAGTTTTTCCCACATAGCAGGGTGGTATTCAACTCGGTTCTCCACTATCCCCGCTCGAAATCTAAACATTGAATCAAATCATTCCACCGAGAGGGAATTGAACCCACAACCAATTTAGTCAGAGGCGTTCACATTGCGCTACGATGATCTTCAAATGTGTTCTTTTTTTAATCATATCATTTCCTATAATTGAATACAGGTACTAACCTAACGTACAAATACATTATTCTAGACTAAACAACCATTATTCATATTTATGTTATTGTTTTTTAATTAATTTTCGAAACATGTAACACTCAAAATAAAAAAAAATTAAAGAGTTAGCCTACTAACTAACCTCATGATCATTAAGCTTCCTTCCCACAACCCTGAACGTGTTATGCTGGGTGTGATGATAGATGTGGACCTTGGAGAGGCCCGAGCTGGAGCCGGACGGGATCCACCTCTTCATGTTATCATCATACACCATTACTGACGCTCGCGCGCTGCTTATGGACTGCTCACTGGTAATAAATATAAAAATTTAATACATTTGTGTTTATATCAATAATGTTATAATATTGCAAAGCCACGTTGAACGCAGGCTTTGCGGTCATAGCGCTTGGACGGTTCCAAATGGCACGGGTTCGAATGCCGCTGCGTTCTAATTTTTTTAACGTTTTTGTGTGTTAATAAGAGTTTAAAAATGTTATATTATTTTAGAAGATGGATACGCATGGGGATGGAGGTGATATTTTAAATAAATAATATTTCGAGTAAATTGAGTTCTAAAAATTTCTCCCAACTAAACTACTTAAACTGTTAATGTAATGTTTCACAATACGTTTTTAATAAAAAAAAACATTATTAAAAAACATTATTTACATTATATTACGTTTTTAATAAATAATATTAACATTATAACTTGGCACGTTTTTCGCATAGCAGTTAGAGAGAACCTAGTAGAAGTGTAGTGTCAAAAGACTCCGTTCTCCATTTTATTCATTACTAACCGTTAATGTGATAATACATTACATCTGTTGTAAATATGTATTTTGTTATATTATATATTAGGCGACGGTCCCCATATTGTTACTGGATCTCCTTTAATATACAATCGATCGTAGTGCGACTTTATCGCTTTCTACCGATCAAACTCCTTCGTGTGCTCGCCATACAACGTGACATTGGCGTAGTGACTTATGCTCTACTGGCACGTTCGAAATCACGCCATAATTAAAGAACTGAACTACGTTCTGCCCGAAATCGAGACATTCCGTGTTGAGTGGCTGAACTCACAACGCCGCGTTTTGTCTTGGAGTACCAGAGCGAAAAAATATATTATACATTTTTAGTTGTTTTTTTTTTTTTTAATATAACATTTTAGTTAATTGCAAAGTATATTAAATAGATAACTAACAAAGAACTAGATTTTTCTTCTAACAGCCGAAACTGGGGAAGGTACGGTGATGGAAACGGTATGGCAAAAATTATGAAGTCAACGCAGGAGTTAGAATACTACTTTACTCCCCCATACATTTACAGGGCATATTACACAATCAAAAAAAAATACAAGCTACTCTATACCAAATACTTATATAGTAAAATGTCACAAGCATAAAGGGACGATGTAAAAAAGTTAACTAAACTTAACTGATTGACTTATATAAGCGTAAGCTTGTATTGATTTGATCGAACTTTCAGATAGAGGAGTAGGAGCGGTTTAAATTGCACAAGTATTACGTAAAACTACCCACACTGTAATTATTGCCGAAAGATTTCATATCTCTTTATGGTCACGAGCTCTTTCTTTTCACCTTCAGCACAATTTGTAACCATACAGTTGTACTCACAGATGTCAATTATTATTTAAAATAAGATTAAATCGTTTCAATTCGGCGAAATCTGGTGTGAAGAGTGTTCTCTTTTTTCTTTATTCACGTTTAATTTCGTTTACCATTTCACTATTATATAGACATTATTATTTATTACATGTGTATACAATACACAAAAAATCTACTGTTTTTCTTTTCAATTAATTCTTATACGCCAAAGATATTTTTAGCATCCGTGTCTCTATGGATTTTGCTGTATTGTAAATATTACTAGTAGTTCATTGAGTAGATCAGATACAAAGTTCGTTGTTTAAAAAAGAAAAGAAACCTTTTTAATTAAACAATATTCCCTGTATAATAGAATTTACCACTGCATATTGAATACACATCTAAATACTACACCTAAAGAGTATAAAAATAATTAAATAAACAATTTTCTCAATTACAACCAAAAACTGTAACAAATATACTACTACGACTTTTGACGTTCCGACGGACTTATAGAAATATTTACTTTCGACATCGAGATCTAGGGCGCAACGGAATGCTAGGTAACGCAGCCGCCTGCCTACTCGTGTACCCGAACGCTTTTCTAAAGAATTCATTATGTAAGAAGGTATGAAAAATATAATATATACTTAGATAATTTTAGTAGAGAAATTTAAAAACTTATTTAGACCGAGAAAAAAAAAATTATTTTGGTATATTTTCGTGTACATATGCATTTAGTAAACAGTGCTTATTTTTATACCATCGACTGAATAGACAAAATACTGCAGTGAACAGTATATTAAGTATATAAATAACCATTAGAGTGAAACTTCCCAAATATAACATAAAAAACTGGACATAAAAAATGTATTCTTATATACTATATTAATATACTTCAACGTGCATTTTTTTAGGACAGGTTAGATCATCCTGTAATTGACAAAATAATATGCTAATAATTGCCAAATAAATCATAAATCTCCGAAAATCGAACACCCGATATTTAAAAATTAAAAAAATATAAGTATATTCTTTTAAATAGTCATTAGGTACAGCAGTTGTCCTTGAATTGTTATTTTAGTCAATTAACTAAAAGCTTTTTATGACAGTCATAAAAAGATCTCGATATAACTTGACCACTTAATTTGAGATCGATTTTAAGTGATAAAAAAAGCTACAAATATAATTATTACATTTTTTATAATAACAACAAGCAATAAATGAATGTCTGATAAATTTATTTAAACATATATAAAGACATTGCATATTAAATTGCCGTACCAGGCGCCGCACCTTATTTAAACAGACCAAGATAACAAAAATATTAAAAAGAAGCATTCGAAGGAGCGGAACTCGAACTCACAACCATCATGTACAGACGAACATTTTACAATTGCACTGCGATTGCATTATCCATACAAATATTATAAATGCGTAGTAACTCTGTTTGTCTGTGTCTTTGAATTTCATTGTTTTATGAAAACTCCGCCGAATATACGAAACAGCTTATGTATAAGTTCACGCGAGCGAGCGAGCGAGCGGTTCGCTAGCATATTATATATTAAGTTACGATAGTAATGTGTATGTCACTTTATGGAAAAGTGTATGTGAAACACATGTTAGTGTGTGTAATATTTATTTCATTAATTTAATGTGTGTATAATGTTCTACCCACGTCTCCGTCGATGTGCAATTTTAAAATAAAAGTAGCCTTAAATACTCCTTATTGCACCAACTGCCTGCCAGTGAATGTCAAAATCGGTGCAGCCGTTCCAGAGGTAAGCCGGAACAAGTAGAGACAAAAATTGTAAAAAGTGTTATTATGGTATTTGTATCGTGTACATATGCATTTAGTAAAAAGCGGTCATTTTAATATTACGAACAGTCACTCTAATTTTATCTATTTGTACATATAATAAAACAATATAGATTATTAAAAAATAGATTTCTGCATTATTCTTCATATAAATTTTAAGTGTGACAAAAAATAAATCGAATCCACAACCATCGTGTACAAAAATACAATCCCCAACAGCACACCGACGGCGGTAAATATTATATTTATTAGTCTATTACTTATATTACTAACTAAAGAAACTCAGTCTCCCCTGAGACTTTGTTGGTTGGTGGATAACGAATAGCCTTCAAATTGCAACTTACAGTAAAATAGACAATGCAAACTAACTTTCAGTGTTCCGATACCAATGCGTACCAATCTCCATTGTCACTCTTAATAGATAATTAAATGAACAGGTAAATTCGGAAACGTAAAAAACAAATACTAGGTATCAAAGGCAGAAAACTAATAAAATAATGTACAACAAAATTTGTAGAAACACGCTTGTAATTTTGTTTTTGTCTGTATCCTGATCACTTTGGCAAGGAAAATATATAAAAAAAATTGTATTGTCAACGAATCCGCGAGCAAATCGGGTGGCAAGTTGTGGGTCATAATAGCGTTGCAAGATTATCTTACATTATATACTAATAAATAGATACAAATGCAAATGTTTTAAAAATCATGAATCTATATAAAATAGAAAAAAAACTGTAACAAAAAAAAACATATTAAAATCAATTTTATTATTATCTGTAAATTACTTTCGAAATCCTCTACACAACACTATTGTTAGAAAAAATATGGAGTAACAAATCACTAAAATTTCCTTAGAAAATAAACAAATAAAACTAAAAAGAGCTTAACTAAAACCTATTATTTTTTTAAATGTGTTATAATATAAGTAACTAAGTATAATGTAGCTCAAGATCCTAAAACTTGCAAATGGATTCTTGGCTTGGCACTTAGACGCGTAAGTGGATGACGTTTCCTTGGAAAAGGATCTAGATTTAAAGATGTAAAATGTCTGAATAATTTGAACAGCTATACCACCAATACTGAAGTTTTGATGAAATTTTTCTAACATTGGCTTCGTTTTTAGGGATATGCTTAGTCTGGCCATAATTAAAAAAAAAAACAAAATATTACTTTTCATGTGTCAATCTGTCATTTGTTATATGTTTGTATGAATGTTTTCTTATTTTCGCGCCAATATATTGTAATATTAAAATGGCCTGGGGTGATAAAGAGAACCAAATCGCTGTGATCACATTACATAAAGTAGATAATGGCGTTGAATATTTTTTTTTAAATCCTCCATACGCTTGGTATAAGTCTTATGTGACCGTATTTATGCTGAGAGCTCTAAAGAAGCTGCCCAACCAGTCAACAGAATGCAACGTGGGCATTATCCGACTTCAGTGATGGTTAGATGGGATGTCATCTATGAAGGATGATGACTGAGCTATATTTTTGTAAAAAGTATAGTATATCAATATATCATTATCAAGAAGTTAGTTAAGCCCCTTAACAACACCATGTTCATTAAACAAGAATGGTCCCTTCAACAAGACTCGGGTCATAAAACTCTATTTACCCAATCTTGGTTAGAAACGTTCCAGACTTCATCAGAGCCGAAGACTGGCCGTCATCTAGTATTGATCTTAATCCACTGGATTATTTATCGTCAGTTTTAGAGAGTAAGACATGCTCCAAACGCTATGATAGTTTGGAGTCCCTAAAACAATCCATACGAGTGGCAGTGAAAAATTTTCCCATAGAAAGAGTGCGTTCTGCTATTGATAACTGGCCTCAACGTTTAAAAAAAGGAGTGTATTGTAATAGTAATAAATGTTACGTACAATGAAAAGATGTTGTTTTTTTCTATAACAAAATGTTAAAGACATTAACTGTGGTTTTAATATGGGTAGAAAAGTAGGAGAGCTGAGAGATAGCAAAATATAAGAAAAGAAGAAGACTAATTATAAACAACTTATAAACGGATAAGTTCTTAAATATACTTAAGTGTCTGTTTGTAATATTAAAAAATGTTAAAAAAAAGTATGTAAACACGGTACATATATTAAAATAAAAAAAATTCCAATGTTTGTCGTTCTGTCTATCTGTTTGGTCCGGTTAATCTCTGGAACGGCTAGACCAATTTTGACGGGACTTTCAATGACAGGTAGCTGATGTAATAAGGAGTAACTGAGGCTACATTTATTTTAGAATTCCACGAGGACAAAATCACGGGCACAGACTAGTCTTAACATAAAAACAGAGAAACATTGGCAAATAGCGATTAAAAAAACAACCTTACATATATACAACAGTCAAACTTGTCAGTTATGCAACGGCGCTCGACGAGGGCGGACGTGGGTCGATTGCCTCAGAAGGTCATATCACTATTAGAATCTGGGTTTAGGTTAAACGAGATTGATTGCTCGTTATTTGTAATGGGCGGTTGAATAATATTGAGATATTATGTATTATTTTAAATAACATTAACTTAAAACTACTTTGTTTAAAAAAAAATTACACGATTGCCCGGTGGTTGCGACACCTGTAGAGAGATAGATAGTCAATTCGATTTAAAACAATATCAAAAACACATAATATAAACGTAACATTAATGTCTATATTTATGCATAAAATAAACATAGGCATGTTTAATGTGTATATTTATAATATATTAATATTTAAGGCGATTTATACATGCGGAATTTGAACCTACAACCATCGCTTTTATACAAATACGCCAAAAAAGGCACGTTGGCGTCAACAATGCGTTAAAGTTTCAACTAATAATTAACTCTCATTTTTCCTGCAGTTCGTGTAATAATAAAATACAGTTACACAATACACATAACGGGAAGTATCGAGATAATACTAACATACATCGTGTATATAACTAGATGTAAGTGTGAAATGTGGAATACCTATGCAAATAAATAAAATTGGAACGTCTATTTGTCATATTAAAATAACCGCTATTTACAATATGTATGTATAAGGTATACGCGGTAAATATGTACAGTGTATAAGACATATTTAGAAAACTTGAAAACCACTCAAGTGGCGCGGGTTAAAATCCCGCTGCGTTCAAATTTTTATAAGTTTTCTAAATATGTCTTTTTCAATTTCCTTAGTGTGGGAATAACGTGTATGTTGTGTATGTATATTTGGTATATACCAAAATAACATTTTCTACAATTTTTGTCTGTCTGTCTGTTGGTGTCGGCTAATCTATGGAACGGCTGGGCCGATTTTGTCAGAACTTTCACTGGCATAAACTACTATTATTTTCGAATTCCATGCGAACGAAGTCGCAGGCACAGCTAGTTTTATATATTAAACAACAAATAAAAGTAATGTATTTTGTACAGCTACACGCTTTATCTTTATATTTAGGTCGATAGGAAGAAAAAACCTAGCGTCATGACACTCCATTTGTCGTTTTCCACTTGAAATCGAGACATTCAGTGTTGAGTGGCGGAACACAACGCCACATTTTGACTAACCAGAGCGAGGAAATGTTTATTTTCTCGACGGAGCATCGAACCCACAATCATCGCGTTTTCAGTCAAATTCTATACCTTGATGGCCTTTTTACTATATATAATATAATTTTACTAAACAATTAAAACTTATCAAAGGCTAATTGCGAATGGCAAGTATATAACCGTAATTGTAGTCTCAACTTTCAGATCAACGCCACTTTTACCAGCAACTATATGTTTTTAAGCACCACTGTCTAGACTGGCCTGCACAATATTGATCGCAATGAAACTTCTCTTTGGGCGACATTTTATAAAGTCTACGCGATTATATTTTAAACTTTCATGTATATATGTGTTCGTTTACAAAAGTAGTATATAAAATGATTATTTAACTACCTGAAACTGAATGAAAATATTTTCATTTCTCCCCTCTGGCATATGAGACAGAGCGCAGCGTTGGGGTCCGCAACCCAATTGAAATAGAAAACGGAGTATCTTAATATTAGGTTGTCTCTACCCTGCGGCATAAAGCCTACATTAAACCTATTGCATATGAGAACGCAATGGCGCAGTCGTCGTCATCTGTCAGATGGCAATGGTAATAGATTCAGTTGACGCTCGGGGGATAATTATATTGATTAAATAAGGAAATTCTCTTCTACCATTGGGTGACAAGTAAACGCGCAAAGTTAAATATTAAAACGCGAAAAATATTTCTAAACACTGTCACATTCTATACACAGCTATAAGTACTATTAAAAGTAATATAACATAAAATTTATAAAGACGCCCATACACGTTGCCTTTACTTTATCCACACCAAACCCAACTTTGAAGTGAACAGGAAGATGCTGACCACATGTACCAAAATATATATGGACAATAGGCAAAAAAACTAATAAAAAAAACTTGCATCACGAAATGAATGTTTCATAAGACACGTTGTTTTTGTAATATGCTGTTTTGGGCATTGTTGCAACATTTGTTACTTTGAAATTGGCTTTCGCCTACGAGAATATGGCTTACAGTTTGGAGTTAGCCTTTTGAAATTCTTTCGTAATTGGGAGATTAAGTTTAAGTTAAAGTTAAATAGGAACACATTAGAATTGAAACTAAACAATACACTCCGGAGAACTGAGTTACTTTAAGATATCTAGGAATGCGTGTTGACTGACGCAACTCAACCTCGCGCATGCTAGAACGGTGAAATTAACATAATTTAAACATACTCACTTTCCCTACTGGGGATAGAACCCACAACTATCGCGTATACATCAGACGATGTCCCACTGATCCCCGATGGCCTCAACAGGTTACAACTAAGAGACATCCATAAGACATATAAAAAGTGATAGTTATGGTTTCAAACCCTAATTTGGGAGCAAAATTTATATTTCCAATATACATGGAGGCCATCAAGGCGCAGTAGGCCAGTGTCTGACTGTAATTGCAGTTAGTTGTAGGTTCGAATCTCACTTGGGGGAATGATAATAACTTAATAATTTTCATTCCTCCGCCCTGATTAACGAAACAAAGCGTAGCATTGAGTTCCGCCAATCAATATACAATGTCTCCAATTCGGGCGGAAAATAGAGAACGGATTGTCTGGACTCTAAGTCCTCTCTGACTACCTTTTTGGTATACGGTACCTACCTTTTTTACTGACGCTGATATATATATATATATATATATATATTATACGTGATGTGTCCCGCTTACACGAATCCACAGAATGCTAAGGCAAAAGGATAGATTTCCTCTCTTCACAAACAAAAGCACTCAATATCTCAAAACAACCATGGAAAGCGGAGTGAAATATCACTACCGACCCAGCATAATTAGGAAGATGCATGAAAATGCAAAAAAAAACCTTTCAATAAAACGAACAAAACGAAAGTATGTCAATACCGGTTTACAGATTGTTCGCAATCAATTTTATTATGTTAAATTATAGGCATAATGACTAGGCCAATTCTAAACACTGTGAAGCTTTCACTATTGGTTCGGATTCACTAAAAGTAAAGTTACTATTTATTTAAAACAGTCTATTATCCAAAATTACCTACGATTATCAAAATGCGGTATTTAAAAAAAAAGCGAAAAGAGGTCATGGGAGTGTCTTAACACTTGACTATTAAGCATATGCTTTTATCTTTTATAAAATTATGAAACAAACAAGTAAAAGCAAACTTTAATGTTTTTTTAATAATCAAAAGTAATTCGATTTGCAGGATCCAATTTAGAGGATTCTTTCACTTTCTTCACCATTTAAAATTTTTCAAGTTTAAAAGAAATTCTTAAATCCGTTTGTCACAATTTGTTTTATATCAAATTCCTTTTTTTATTTACTTCAGTTTTTACATTTACTCATGCTTCTTGAAATAGTAAAGTTATAATAAGTTAATTATAAATACAATATTAATAAATCTTTACATTTTTATATAAATTATTCACACAACTATAAAATAATAAAATAACTTACAAAACGACTGTCTATTAAACATCGACACAAAAACTATTATTATATAAAAAAGACATATTTAGAAAACGTATAAAAATTTGAACGCAGCGGGATTTTTTTTTTTAAAAATTTGAACGCAGCGGGATTTGAACCCGCGCCTCTTGAAAACCGACCGACGCATGGCGACGCATAAAATAATACCGTCGAATGGGGATCAAACCCACAACCCACAGACGTTTGCAGTGAGACCCTGTCCCACAGCACCAGGATGACATCTAATCTGTTACTATTAAGATCGATATTTTTCTAAGGGACTCAATTACGTATCATACATGAAATCAATATTACTTCCAAACAGTTAGAACTATGGCCGTGCTGTATTAAATATTTAATCATATCCGATATACGGTGCTCTTTTGTTGTATAATCCATCATAAAGTGGTCCTCAGGATAAACAATAATATATATATATATATATATATATATATATATATATATATATTTATATATACTCCAAAACCTCTAAATTAAAAAAAATCACAATCATATAATATTTTATATATACATTTCCCCCCAAAATGATTTGATCGCGTTTAAATTACATATAAATACATATATTCAAAATCGGTTAAAAATATTCTATATTACAAAATATTTCAAAACAACGTGTATCTTATCAACAGCTATGACTTAATATGCCTTTAAACTATTTTTAATGAAACTTGACAGCGACTAATACCCAAGACAATTAGACCATATAATTAAGAGGGTTTTGGGTAAGGTACCTGTACGTGGGCACTATTGTTTAATAAATTTTGTGAATGTAAGAAAAATAGCTGTACTACCATTTCATTGTACACAGTTTCGGTTACAGTTAAACGAGTTAGGAACAAAACAATCGCTGCTTTGCTTATGCAATCTGAGCTACGAAATTATTTAGTACAAAAAATGCGAATCTCAAGAAACGTATTAAATGAACAATTTTTTACTGTATGTATTTTAAATCTTTTCTCAATAATATACTATGTAAGTTTAATACTAATCTCAAAAATTATTATATACATGCAAAATCTAATAATGGCATCATTTATTATGTAACATATCACAATATACTTACTATTGCCAATAATCTTCCCAATGTTTCTCCCTCGCAGATCCATATCCACGAGGCAAAGTCGCCGTCTTTGATTTACCATTGAGTGAGGCCGTATCTCGTTTATCTGTGAGACTCATGACCGAACGCCTTTGCACTGGCTCCGATCTGAACGATTGAAAGGAGATTTGGGATGCTGCATCATCTGACTTCAGGCTTGTTTGCGATCCTCTTAAACCATTTTGTATTAAATTGGTCTGACCGTATTCATTTCTGTATTGCTCTAAACCAGCGTTGTCACTATTAATTCTATTTAATTGCGGTCTTGGCAACGGCCGTCTATATTCCAAGCTGTCTGTTTTGCTGACGGACGACGACCTTTTCATTTTCGGCGACTCCTGCACATTCGTCAAGGACGGCATCTTGGACTCCTTCTCCAAATCGATCTCTTGCTCGATCTGCGTTTGCACATGCGCCAGCATCTCCTCCAAATCACCCAGATCCGGGTTTAAGTTCATTTTCATCCGACGCATTGTTACTAATTACTATATATGCACAAATCACAGGTTCTTTGGTATGTTCAAGGCGCTAATAACTAAACAACTAAAACATATTCATAACAAACTAAACAGTAACCACGTGCGCTCTAACCGAAGGCCGGTCGTAAACTGACAGTGTATTAAGTATGACATGGTTATCAGTTGACGGTAACCTCAATACGCATCACTAGTTATCATTTTACGTCCGATTCCAGATAAAAGGATTTTTTTTTTCAACATAAAGACTTAAATTTAAAACATTGTAAATAAGCTAAAGAATCTTATATAAGTAAATTAATAATCGATAGCTAGTAAGTTGCGGCGTGGTGGTGGGGGCAAGCGAGTTCGATTTTTCATTGAGGGTTTTTTTTTTTACGCTACCGTTCTAGTCGCGATGGGTGATTTCCTCTTATTAATAGGACGAAATAGAAAGGCGCTAGCTTAAAGGCGATATCTTGTGACATGTAAAAAGCGTCGGTACAAATTCCAGTGTTATATTTCCTTATTGTATAAATATTATTCTAGGTATCATGTTGGCGTGATAACTTATTAGACAAACGGGCATGTTTCATGTTTGATAAATTAAAGTGTTTTTTTTATTTTTACACTTAAAGCTTGACTTTTCTTAATTATATAGAGCGGTCGGAGAACCTAGTGTTGAGAATGAAATGAAAAAATGAAACAGTGGAGATCGTGACTCTCTGTCTGAATTCGAGACATGTGCGTTGAACAAACCGCGGCGCTAAGTTCCACACACAGGTTTGTCTTACCAGAGCGAGATATAGGATGATCCTCCGTGTGGCCATCGAACCCACACCCAATCGCGTCTAAAGCCAAGAACTATACATAACACATACACACTCCATATTAAAGTTTTTTACTACTAATGTAGAAATAATCAACAAAGTAATATTTTAAATTAAACTAATTTTAAGCAAAATCCGTTTATGGGAAATGTCTGGTTGTTGCGGACATATTAGTATATAATATTAGTATATTTTTAGTTTGGACGGGTTTTTTTTTTGCCGTCAAAAAAAAGGCCTTTAGTCCTGCACGTAGTAACCAATGATGGGCCAATTGCTTTTTGGCTTTGCAAATATCACAGTTATTAATAGAGGAAAAAGCTGTGTAGAAAAAAAATACGCGGATATACCTAAAGGTATAAAGCTATAATAGCATAATACAAAATATTCAAAGAAACCATGATGAAGAGATAAGAGAAAAACGAAAGAGAATATTTTGTACATAAAACTTAGAAGGACAGTTTGTTACTACGCCTGAGATATACTTACAATACACACTTTTAAAGTATAATAAAAATCAAACACATGTCCATCTACCAACATTTGTAATCAATCCATTCACCCACCACTGAACAAATATCAAGTCAAAGTCCAAATGCATTATAATCTAATATCAATTCACTCATAATATATTTAGACAAAGAACTTTCTAATTAACCGTTCTATAGTATTTACGAAAGGGTGTATATTGTTCGAAGTGTATTACTTAATTGGTAGCAACAGGGCTATTATACTCGGATTACCGGTTTTAAATGTACAGCCCTTATAGACTCAGTGGTTGCAAATCGCTTGCTAAAGTAACTAATTCTAATCATGTATACCAAAAAAAGCGTTATATGTAAGATCATATCTTCTATATCTATATAGTACATTTTTTATTCAAAATATTTCAATTGGTCTAACTAGACAGATTTCATATTGTAAGACAGACTGAGTATCTGTTAAGACTAAAAACGAAGACCACTAGATTCTCTCGTATGAAATTAAAAAAAAAGCGGAATATGCAAAAAGTCTTTTACATTAGTTCAATTTCCATAAGTCTACCATAAATAAACTCGACCAATACGCAACTTGATTTAACATTAATATTATAATATATAAACTATAACAAAATTAACAAGAAAAATATGTATTCAATTGTTATCATACCGACGGTATGCAATAAATAACAATGTAAAATAGTATTAGGTATCCTAGATATAAACCAACAGCGAAAAGATAACAAATGCTACTAGAGGAAACAGAAAAAATATATTTAGTTAGTTTCAGGCTTTTTACCGCTGGGCTAGACAGTGAGAAACTAATATTATACGAGTACACTCTATTCTTCATAATCCGCCGGAATCCGAGATATTGCGTGTTGAGTGGGGGAAGTCAACCCCGCGCTTTATATTGTCACCAGAAATATATACACATATCGTACATATATAATATTTGAAATATCTTATCTTAATCTACTATTAAACTAAGCAAGTAATTTATAAAATGCCTCAATTTCTATTAAACCCGCGACTACCTACGTTTCATTCAGCAGGGTAGTCAGAGAGTCTAATCTAGTGTCCAGACACTTCGTTCTAAGCTTTCCGCACCGTGAAAAAAACACTGAACACTTAACACGTATAAAAAGAAACATACACACGTTAGAAAATGTTTAAAGAAACATTTGATTTCTCATAACAAAACTACTAGTGTTTAAGACTTGAGTGTCTCATGCCCATCGAGTCGTTTACTTTAAGCCACCTGCTGGCCAATCAAAGCAATTCAACGGTCAAGCGCGACGCAATTGCAACAATTAATTAAAGACAAGAATCTTTTGCGTGGTCTGATGATATCAAGATTTATTAATTGAAGAATTTAAAAGCTTGAGAAGAAATAGTTTTTTTTGAGATTAATAACCTCTTGCATGTTGTGGTATTAAGGTCTCTAGTAGATATGCACTGGGTAAGGATTAAAAAAAGGCTAATATTGGACTTCTTTCTTCAAAAGAACTTATATAGATGCTATATAATATGTAGTATAATATTTTTTTTGTCCAGAGCCTGAACTCAACGGGCGGCCCGAGTTTGTGGACTCAGTGAAGGATTCTCGAGCATCGGAGACGCTGGTAACCTCCTGAGTAAGTAAGCTCCTCCTGACCCTAAGTCTAGACTTAAGTAATGCCTAATATGTTAATTTTTTTAAAACGGGTCTGTTGTCCATTTTGAATGAAATATCAACTTAAAAGAAAAATAGTCAAAAAGTAGCTTTATGATTTTCTGTTTAGCAGTGTAGTCGAAGTCGAAGAGAATCTAGTGTCAAGACACTCCATTCTCTCCTTTACGCCCGAATTCGAAATATTACATGTTGAGTTATACTAATTGAAATTCAGTTGCATTTCAAACGCTATTAACAAATATTACATAGAATATCTAAAACGACTTGTAATTCAAATACCGTTATGACCAAAATTTCACAAAGAAACTACGCGCCAATTTCAAGAAGAACATTAAAGTTCTTGTTACTTATAGATAAATTCTGTTATTCCATGAATTTTGTAACAATATGTCATCATGCTCAACGTCATATTTATTAGATGCGTCATACAAAATGATTGGAACGAGGATTTTTCTATATCAGTATTTATTTTACCTATACAATTATATTAGTCACATATCTATAGCTCAGCTTCAAATGAAATATATATTTAAAACTCTTTTAAAATGTAAAAAGATAAAAGTAGCTATTGGCAGTTTTTTTAGAACATATAAAAGTTCCATTTATAAAAGAAACAGTTTTGGCCTTTTTCTCGTATTGTTCAGGATAGACAGAGAGGTCTCAGTGCCAAGACATTTCCATTCTACATAGTTTTCAAATTGATTTTTACAGACAACAGCCCAAAACTTTAGAGCCAGGATTTGAACTTGCTCCTACTACGTACGTATAATTATCACCTAGATATAGTATATAGTACAGTCAAGTATCCTTAATTCTAGAAGCTTCTAAAAAAACTAGTGTCAAGATACTCCTTCTTCCATTGTCATTGCGTGTTTAGTGACGGAACTCAACGCCGCGCTTCATCTTACCAGAACAGAGAAATAAAAATAGTTGAAAAATAATCATTTCTCGGACCCTTTACATCGAACCTACAACCGCGTAGACACGCTGTCACGTTGCGCCAGGATGGCCTCATATGAAACTAAATAATAATATTGATTTGCATTCGGGTATTAAAAAAAAAGTACAAGTTTTAATATCAACACACACAAACTAGCTCACAAGGCAATTTAATACTCAATATTTCAAGTCCAATTGTCTTAAGCCGTTGCTCTAATGGGCGTCCTTAATAGACATACATAGATTTGTTCATTTCATTTACATCAATCAAGCTGTCGCCGCTGATCGTTTACATTCGTTCATCAGGCATAATATTCAAGTACCCACTGTTGTTTTGGCTATATTTTCTAGCTTTACACATCTATTAAAAGGAATATATAACAAGGGTAGGTACAGAGAAGCTAGTCTAAAGGTGCAGTTTCCACTTTTCGTGTCATTTCCTTATTGATCGCCTAGTGCCGGAACTAAACGCCGTGATTTATTCTCATCAAAGTAAGGAAAGTGTTATTTCTCTTTTATTTCAGTTTCACGCTTTATTCCGCATAGCAAGGTCGTAGATGAGAACCTAGTATGGCGGTTCACGCTGTTTTGCACCTAATAATGAGTAATTGCGTGTTAAATGACGGAACTCCATGCCGCGCTTTTTTTACCAGAATAGAGATAAAAGATAATTTCACTAAGCGGTGATCGGACCCAAAACCATCACGTCACCATACTGTAAGGCACTGTTCCACTGTGCTACCATGCGACCTTATATTTTGCATTCAATGAAATCAATGAATGGGTACTTTTACTAAAAGGGTGGTATAACAGGTTTGCCTAACTCGAGGTCAAGCCGGATAAAATATTATATATATAACTTTCTTAGCATATTGGTTGTAAGAGCATGTGCGTTTACATGCACCTGGCATTTTTAAGCTTTCACGCAACTCGTCTTTTTGCGGGGTTGCAATTGCGGAACTCAACGCCGCGTTTTATATTACCCTTGCAAGGTGGCAAATAATATTTAACATATATATTATATACAGTCGAAAATTACAATTATAAAAGGCCCACCTTTTATAAGCTAGAAGGGAGTAGATGCCACAACCATCGCGTGAAATCAAGCTAGTCTTAACCTCGCTACTTTGGTACTGTCCTTATAGACGCACTTGGTCCACACGTCCCATCTATTTGCCACCAAACAATAAAAAACCAGAAATAATACAATATATAAATACTTGAAGGAAAACTATAGAAATGTTTTTGCCAGATCTATGAGGACGGAAAAGTATGTAGATTGTCAAACTATACATTTATAAGGAGAAGAAGGAGTGCAAAATGCAAATAAATTAATAAACTAAATATAATACACACTACCGTGTGTTTGACATACACTTTAGTACAAACTGACATAGACGTTGCTACGGCAACGGGTATTTTACGCATTAACGAGACTCCTAGTATAATATTAAATTACAATAAACAATATTAGCACACAAACCATCAACTTATGATTTATCCCATACATATAAAATTTACACAAACACAAGTGCGCTTAATTAGCGCTTTGTCGATTCTCGTGCGCTTGTTAAGCCTATGAAGCTTCAATTGGATCAAAAGTTTATTTGTCAAGTTTAACACACAAATAGTGTAATTTGTATATTTGGTACTATTCGGAGAGGCCATTCTGGAGCATTGGGACAGCGTCTAACTGTAAACGTAATGGTTGTGGGTTCAATTCCTACTTATGAGAATGATTATTTAAAGTATTCGAATTTCCCAGCTTCTGTGAGTGAGACAAAGCGCATTTCGCATTACATTTCGCCTCTCAACGCGCAATGTATCGAATTCGCGCGGAAAGCGGAGAACGGAGTGTCTTGACACTAGGCTCTCTGTCTGTGGAACATTAATTATACCGCAAAGAGGCAATGTTATTGTTAACATTAGAATGCTAATTTATTTATTTTTAAAAATACCTAAGCTTATCTGTTCTTATCAGTTAATTATAAAAATCAAAACACACTCGGTATAAGCGAATGAATCTTCACACTGGACCCTGTGAAGTGTGCGGAGAAATCAGATAGCGGGTCAGCAATAGAAAATCAATCTAGGTTGTACGAGTAACTGTAGTATATCAGTACATGAGAAAGGTTAGAAGAGTAAATTACATTACATTTGTAAATAAAACCAATAATAAATATATTTGTGAAGCGTCTTACAAATGATCGAAATAACACTTTTATACTGAATCAATGAAAATCGACAGAATTTTGGTTTTACCAGCTTATACATCTTATAATATAGAGCGTAAGTTCAAATCCTATTTAGGGAATGTCTTAATTAATATTATTTGCAAAAGGTGCCTAACGGTAACAAGATATCTTAATATATATAAATTACGGGGCACGTTGTTTGTCCGCTATGGACTCTTTCAACCACTAAACCGATTTTAATCAAATTTGCACACCTTGTGCAGTTTAATGCTACTTGAAAGATAGGATTACTCAATTTATAGTCGAAATATTATTTTATTACAAATATCGACCACATCTATGTTTCGCATACATATCAATAATCCTAACTCAAATGACGTTTATCATTAGACTTTTAATCGACAACTATAGAGTTAGCTGACACTACTTTATCCTCTATTTCTCGAAACGAATAATGCTTTCACTGCGCGAGGGTACTCGAGCTATTGTAAGTTGTAAACTTATCGATAAAAACACCATTTCTTGCCTGAGTATGAATCAATAGAAAAACTTTTTTATTTCCTTTATTTTTTATCTGTTGAACAGTATAAGTTATATTTTTTCTATCTGTAGTTATGACGCGTCATTACTCATCCGAGTTGAGGTCGATTTTTATCAATATTTCTACGTCATTTATATTTACGTTATTACATGCATTCATACATCTTACTGTGTAGAAAAACTGTATGTGGCACTCCATTTATAATATATACCAGGGAATCTTCTATACGCATTTCTCCGAGGCGGCTCTACCAATACCAACAGCTTACTAATGTAATACTTAGAAAATACTAATGTAATACTTATTCATAATCACCAACATACTAAGTCTGGCCATAAATATTGCTATAATTAATAGTAAGCTATGAAGGAATGACTGAGCAATATTTTTGTGGAAAAGGTATCAAAACATCGGCACAAGTGCATCAAGATACCATTCTTGAAAAGGTAGTTAAGCCCCTTAACACCATGTTCAGTAATCAAGAATGGTCCTTTCAGTAAGACGTGGTGCCGGGTCATAGAGCTCATTACACCCAATCTTGGTTAGAAATCAAAGACTGGCCGACATCTAGTTCTGATTTTAATCCACTGGATTGATTTGTGGTTAGTTTAAGAGAGTTAAGGCCAGCTCTAAACGCCATGATAATTTGGAGTCCCTAAAACAATACATACGATTGGCAGTGAAGATTTTTCCCACAGAAAGTAGTGCGTGCTGCTGTTGATAACTGGCCTCAACGTTAAAAGGTCTGTATTGAAGACAATACAGACCACTTTGAATATAGTTTTATATTTATGTAATTAAACCAACACACTGTAATAGTAACGTGCAATAAAAAAAAAGTTTTTTATTGTAACAAAATTTATGGCAAGACTAAGTATATATATAAAACACTTTAAATACGGAATGAATGAACTATTGAGTATAGAAAGTTGAAATTTGACAAGTAGTTTCCTTGGGCTCGACCCAATGGGGGAAGCACTAAGTCCTACGGAAACAGGAAAATTTAAAATAGCGGTTAACAACTGGTTCACACACAATATGAATACAATGTAACTATGGCAGTACGATAAAAAATTATCAAGTCGTCAACAAACAAGTATGTGCACTGAGTCGTATAGTCAATACAGTTAATGATAAAAATCCTTTGACAATCACTAATTAACTATTTATCGAATTTTTATATTTTACGTCGAAGTTTCACTAAAGCTTTTAATTGTAAATAGAAAAAATATATTAAGTCGTAGGTGCAATGCGTCGGCTTAATTATCTTAAAAGAAATTACCAAGATTATTTTAATACATAACCCTTCAATTACAAATCTCACCTATATTATATTTAAATCTCTACGCAATATTTTTGTACATCACGCATCTTTCGCATTTAATAAGGCAAACAGATAGAACCCAGCGCAAAAACACTCCGTTCTCCACTAATTAAAAGTACAATTAAAACACACAAAACCGGATAACTTAGCTATATTTTTTAAGCTACAAGCTAACAATGTTAGTCATGGCCAAGGCTTATCAGCGTTTTGACACCATTTCCGCTTTGGATTCCTGCGCTCCCGTTACGATAAAAATGTTGACATATACTAGAAGCCACAATAACTGTTTAACTGTCAAATGACAAATAGATATTTCTTATATGCATTTTTTCCTGCATATCAGGGTAGTCAGCTAAAACCTAGTGTCACGACAGTCACTTTCCGTGAGCGGGGAAATGAACCCACAACCGAACCGAACCAAAATAGAACCTTATATTATATAGAAATTATATTATAACATAAAGTTATGAGTTATAAAAAATTAAATCTAGTCGAAACATAATATCAAGTAGAAATTAAAACTTCAACCTTTCACTATTTAGGTAAAACTGCCAAAGCGCTTCAATATATATTTATATATTTAAAAAAAAGTAGGTCAATTGTATAATATCGTTTTACACTCAGCTAGTTCAGCTTCAGCTTTTCAAGTCATCGTCTTGATTGATTATATCCGTTTATAATTATTGAACGTTAAATATGCAATAAGCCGGCCAGGAAGAAACCTTTTGTGTATAAAACTTGTTTCGCTGATAAATCGATACAATTATTTTAACTAGTAGTCTAACTAATGCGTTAAATACGGGTTGCCTTAGCAACGTATACTTGCAACCTCTAATAGACATGTATGTTAGAGGTATTATATTTTTTTATTCACTATATTTTAACCACGAATAAAATTTAGTATTTTTTTATTTAACTCAAAATTTCACAGGAGTATTTCATTAGAGTTATATAAATATTTAAAATGGTGGTATAGAACAGTTTAAGGGGTTCTCTATTCTCTAATGTTGTCCACAAAATATTAATATCAGTCATCATCATCGATTCAATCAGTTTTTAGAAAAAAATTCATTTAGAGTACTCTTGAAATGGCCAGTTACTTATGCATTTATAATGAGATGTCACGATAAGACCTTCTTTATTCAAGCCCCTGACCTCGAATGCAGCCTATGGGTACTTGACGGGTAATAGCCATATATATATATTTATTTATTTATAATTTCGACAAAAAAATATTATAACCGATGTATACTATATACAGGAATTAATTCATATGAATTTAAAAAAAAGTTTAATGAATTTACATAATGATGTACTTAGCATAGTAAAAAATTAACATTTTCTTTCCCAAAGACAGTACGGCATGTTTTATACTTGTAATTGTACTTTTTAATCAAAAGAAAAGGTGGCTGACCGATCTTTCAAAACACAGCCCAAGCTGACATCCACACGGTACAGATTAAGTATTATTTGAAATGCAAATGCCTATTATGATACTAATCTCTTTTTTAGGCTTGTGATTTTTTCATACTCGCGGTGAACTTAGAATTAGAGGAAAGAAAGCAGCTTCACGCATTTTCCCACATAGCCTCCCTGCTAATGACTATTCCCAGCCAGAGTATCTGGTGTCAAGACACACCGTTCTTCACTTTCCACACGAAATTGAGACAGCTTAGAGACTGGCGGAAAGTACCAGAGCGGCGAAAGGAAAATATATTTTATAATGTAATCATTACCCCGGGTGTGAATTGAACCCACTAGTAATAGCGTAGCAAAAAATAACGCTGTCCAACAGCTCCAGAATGGTGGCCTCTCATGATGGTGTCGAACTAAGGCTTCCAATTCTGCAGAGTTCAGAGAAAGAGAGTCAAAGTTCAATCTCGGTATTTGTGGGACTTGAATTTTTCAATCCCATGGGATCCCGGATTTGCGGGATCCATGCGGGCATATAGAAAATTTTACTATTTATATGACCAAAAAAAAAGGTTTATAACCGTAACATGTTGTGCATGCTCTCTAGTCTCGCAAATCCCGCGATACCGGGATTCTCATTGGGAAACCTTATGTCAAAAGATGTCCTAAATGACTCCAAATAGCTCATCACTATCAAAGAGGAAGCTCTTTCCGTAAAATATAAAAAAGATATTACCCAGAAGAAAAATTGCAGAATAATTTTATGTGTATATTCGTTGTTAGCATCTCTGTAGAGAGATTTTTACAAATTTCTGCTACCCAAAGATTATTCTGCGAACAATCGTTTGGCAAGAGAGAATGCTATTTATTAAATATTTTTTAACATTTTAACATCACACTTAGGAAATAGAAAAATACAAATTCAGAAAACGTATAAAAATTTATAAAAAAAAATTTTTTTTTCTTACATAAAGAACAAAATCGTGATACGTATAAAATGTATGGACATAGCCAGATTTATTTCTTCATTATTAATTGTTTCACTTGTTGTTTTTACACTTATTTTTTGTACCCGTTAGAATTTCACGACATCCTTTTTTAATAGATACAATAGCCTACATCCTTCAAGGAAAATACACAACAAGTTCCATTAATGTCGGTATTGCATAGACAACGCAGTCAGTAGCAAAACGAGTCACTCAGTGGCGAAAGGGCTTTAATATGTATACAGAAATGGATTGATCTGAGCAAATTAATAAAAGTAGAGTCTGTTTGTAATATTAAAATAACCGCTTTTTACTAAATGCACATGTACTGTGTATACATACACATGTATTCACAGTACATATACCAAAATATATTTTTTTACTTTTTTTGTCTGTTTGTTAGCTAGTCACCTATACTATGGATCGGCTGTACCGATTTTGACGGGACTTTCACTGGCAGATAGCTTATGTAATAAGAAGTAACTTACGAATTCCACGCGAAGTCGCGGGCACAGCTAGTTCCTCAATAATCGATTGAAGCCAGAGCATATTCGTCGAAATCAAAAGCAAAAAAAACGAAAATTTTAACAACCTTTTTGTTATGTATTACACAAATATAATATAATTCATATGTAAAATGGAGCATTTTTATCAGAACAATCTAAAACTCCGTCTACAAGAATTCTCCAATTTCACTTACAAAGCGAATTTAACATTAATTGTCATTACAAAGGAAACATTATGATTGGCCGTATCCTGCGCACGCTCGTGTCGCTACGGCAAGGCACGTGATGCGTTAGACGAGTGCAGATTTAAAACTTTTTCCTAATATACTTTAAGCTCGAGATGCGACTTTTGTAAGTGATAAGCTGTGGTTTGATAAACCATATTTAAATTTAATATTAATAAATATAATGAAGCAGGATTCGAACCCAACTACTCTTAAACAATTTCATAATTATAAATACGCTTCTATTCTACCTATCTATCAATATACCTGCTTAAATAAAAAAAAACATCGCTATTTGTCTAATTCCTTAAACGATTGCTCTGATCCAATGACAACAACAATTTCAATTCTTGAGAACAGAGCATAAACCTGATGATATCTTTACCAGAGAGACCAGAAAATACAATAAATATTCAATTCAAAGTTTCTTTTTGGTTTTTCCAACATATTTTGTAATATTTCTAACATTTTTAAAGTGTTATTTGCACACTTAGGAAATTGAAAAAGACATATATACATAACCCGCGCTTCTTGAAAACAGTTCTAGAGGCGCGGTTTCAAATCCCGTTGCGTTCAAATATTTATACGTTTTCTAAATATGTCTTATTTGTAATATTAATTATTACACATATATAGATAGCACTTCAAATGTATTAAAAACTATATTCGAATACCGCGTCAGGAAACATAGAAACCTCTGTTCTCTACTTTCCGTACATTTTAGTGATATGGCGCACCATATCACTAAAATGTGCGGAAAATGTAAAATGTAAATGAAAATGTAAAATGTACCGCTCTCTTGGTATTGATGGGTAATGAAAAAAAAAAACAATACTAAGATATTATAACATCGCGTGACTACAAGTGTGAACACAACGTGGCTTAGATGATGCTTGACAAATATGGTAATTAAATTTCCCACGTTCATATCTCTAATGAAACGATTATCATCATAATATGGTTGAACGGTTCATAGATTTATCAGGTGTTGAATAATTTTTTTTTTGTACCTCGCTTCTTTATTCATTACTGTGATTGAACACGACGACAAGTTGAATGCAAAGTTCTTGCATATAAAACACAGTTTTAGGAAACATATAAAAAAATTAACGTAACTGGACTCGAACCCGCGTCTCTAGGACACCGTCCAAGAGGACCGGGTTCGAGGTAAAATAAAAATAAAGGTTCGAGGAAAAATAACATTTTATTCAGTATTTTTTGTAATAAGGATATATAATCAAATTCCGCTCATATTATAACAATATTCAACAGCTTCAATCATTTAACGCACCTTTTAAAGTTTTTTATCTTTCATAGAATGAGCCGCGATGGAATTATTACATTTAATTTATCATCATTTCCGCGGCCTGTATATATAAAACGACAGCGACAGCGATAAACCTGTCTAAAATGGACAAAAAGAGATAAATCCTTAATCTCTCTGTCTTATGTCTGCCCTGCTAACAAATTATTACTAAATTATGGATACATTTCACGGACAGTTCAGTTCGGTTCTTAACCGAGATACCTATTATCGCGTCTAGAGCGTGTCAGTCGAACACAAATCACTTTGCCAATGTCACTATGTTAAAAGGAGTTTTCCCTCAATGCCAATAAGACTTGCCTTCAAAGTCAATGCCATATAAACATCATTCAAAACATCAAGGAGCGCAGATTCACTTGACACCTGCACAGATTGCATACAAAGTGCGACCCCCCACGTACTTATATAATAAGAAGACAATACATACACGTCATTCGACGTGGAATAAATAAGGACAGCTCGTGACATAATAACAATTGAATTAAGCTTTTATAAAATGTTTAAGAAAAATTTTACGGATATATCGCTCACAACTGTTTAAAATGTCTTTTTTAGAAAACGTATTTTTTTTTTTAACTTAGTGATATTTGAATCCGCGCCTCTTGGAAACCGTCCAAGCGCTTTGGCCGCTTAGCCATGTGTTATACATCTGGCTTCTATTAATTTTTTGTCTGTATAGAGATATTTTTGCAAATCGTTGCGCAATAGAAAATGCTATTTACTAATTATTTTTTCTTTTATAGTGTTATTCACACACTTTTAGAAAATATATATAAATACACACACACACACACACACACACACACACACACACTCACACACTCACACACTCACTCTCTCTCTCTCTCTCTCTCTCTCTCTCTCACACACACACATACACACACACCTAATGATCTAAACTTATTTTGAAACAAAACCACCGTCATTTTAGAATGTACATATTAAAAATATACTACAAATACATATTTAAGTGTTTATGCGCCACACTCGCCATTTCATTATCCCACGTTCATACAAGATACGTGAATGAGGTGGGAACGAGGCAATAATATTATGGTAATAACGTAATAACCTTCACCAACCAACCTTCATAAAAAAACACTTGGTACCCCACTTGGAATTGATACTTATATATAAGAAAAGTGTGCCAAAATTATCATCAAACACCATAACTTATGTATATAAAAAATAATTAAAGTAACATACAAATATTTTTAACATTCTTTTAAAGTGTCATTCATACACTTAGGTAGTTGAAGGTTCTCTAGAGGCGCGAATTCAAATTTATTTATTTAATTCATACGTTTTCTAAATATATATATTTTAAAGTAACATATTTTTGCTATGCATATTGCAGCTTCACGCTGTTTCCCGCATATCAGGGTATACCATAACCTGTTGTCAAGACACTCTGTTCTCCACAAGCCATGATTATAATACAGAAATTTGTACTGAAAAGTAATCTAGGCTACATTCTCAAACACAGCAGGTCTAAACTTCTTACAACATTTTGACAATGATACACTTTTATGACGAACTAAATATATAACGAAAAAAATGTACGTCAATCAAATGAAAGTGTATGGTATGAAAAGTTTTGCCTTTCTGCACTTCTTCTCACATACTGCATAATTTGCGTAAAAACAGGTCGATTCATCTATTATAAAATAGGTAAAAAAACAATTGTCGTATGATGATTTCAATGTCATATTTAATTAAATTTCTAATCTGAATACCAAAATCAAAATAAAACAGAAAGATGTACTATACACATTTATTTATACATACTGTATAACTTTGCTTTACTAGTTTCACCACTAACCCGCAAAACCGCAGGAAACAAACGGACAAGCTACATTAAAACTTCTCAAGATTTAAGAGAGCGTAATTCACGGATCTTTCGCGCTATGCCAGGCCACTAAAGTACCCGCTCACTTCACTCATCGTGACGTTATTTGAAAAAAAAAAAAAAAAAGGAAAAAAAAAACTTTCGATCCACCGCAATTCACTAAGCTAGGAAAGCCTTCTCGGCAGATTTAACAATAGCTTACCTGACAATTCTTTTATAAGTCCGCTTATATGCAAATTTGAACCTTATACTAGGTGGCATAAAAAACATCGCGGTAGCATGCAGTGTTGTTAACCCCATAGCTTCAATTGCCTACATTTTGTTGAATAACCAACTGTAGCATGTTGAAATAAGGGCCATAACACCGGGATTCGCGGGAGACGAACCGTGACCGCATCTAGTGCACTGACGCGGAAACATCTTTGTATAATTGAAGAAAAATACTGGGGCAAATCTGAATTGTAGCGAGAAGTGAATTAGGTGCCTTGAAGATGTAAATCCTGAGCTAGGTCGTTTGATGTTAGAACAACACTTATTCTTAGAGGCTCTATGACATTGTTATTGAGCACAAAATAGGCATTCAAGTTGAAAACAATTGCTTTTATTTCTATAACCTGACTTTCAGGTCCAGATGTATTACGTCTATATTTTGGGTAATGAAGCTTGCAATAGACGTATAATAATTGGGCTTGACCGCTTGGACGGCACCGAAGAGGCGTTCGCAGGTTGAAAACCTAAATTATCATAGTTTTCTAATTCTGTGCGTTTAATTAATAACATTTTCCAAGACATCTCAACATTCCACCACTCACTTTACATTTCCATAAATATTTTTATAAATAACTTGATTTCGTCGTGCAAGCATCAACCAGCATCTATCAAGTCATCTCTCATCATCTAGCGCTCACGTAGATTAGTCATGGTGGCGTGCGACTAGATGAGCAACCAGGGACTTGGCCACAGCCAATTTAATGCTGAATTTATATATTTTTTGCGTTCGAATTCCTATATGAAAGTTATTTATCCATTAAATTATGTAAGTATTTAAGAAAAATGATAAATATGTCGCTCTATCCCGCTTTTTATGATAGGGTTGGTCAGAGGACCCTACGTACCCATTGTCAAGACACTCCGTTCTCAACTCTCCGCCCGAATTCGAGACATTGCATGTTAAGTGGCGTGGCGTTATACTCAACAAATATGTTTACAGCAGGAGAGAAATTAAATAATTTTTGTGTTCATTATAACAAAAAGACTGAATATCACTTCTAGTCACAATTTTTATATAAAAGTAATCCCGTTTCGTTCCAATATTTATGCGTTTTCTAAAAATGTTTTTCATATACCAAATGTCTGAATAACATTATAATTTTTTTTTAAATTATTTTAATATTGTTTATTTAAACAGCTAACAATGATTGAAACAACTTTTGTGATATTTACCTTACAAACTTCATTCGCGCACGAAAATGCGAAAATACAAAAACGAGACACACAATTCACGCTGCACGCATGTCTTTCGTACGTGTAATGAAAAATCAATACGTCAATTACACTTACACGCCCCTACGGAAGCATATTGGCGCTACCCTTCATTGAAAGAGTGCATCACTCATGCAATGAACGATTAGGAGGGCGGAAAAACGCTTCAATTATTAAATCACGTTGTTTCAAATGAAAATTGTAAACTAAACTTGTACGTGTTTACGATAACATTTACGGACAAAACCTTTTAGTTCTCCATACAATATTATCCAATATTATCAATGTATTTTTCAATATTCAACTTTCGATACCATTTGTAGATGCAATTTATATATCTTCATTTCACCGAAAACAACTTTTTCGGTTTTTGAGTTATGTTACCAAGTAGATCCTTAAATAGGCAAGGAATCTTTTCCCATCATCTTTCTCCATGCTTCTCCATTATACATAAGTAATTCATACAAAGTTATTACCCACATATCAAGGTAGTCAGAGGAACCTAGTGTCAAGATACTCCGTTGTTCACTTTCCGCCCGAAATCGAGACATTACGAGTTGAGCGGCGGAACTCGACGCCGCGCTTTATCTTAGGTATAAAAGAAAATAATTTAAAACATATAGTCAAAACCGAAAACTCATAAACGGAGCGTTACGAGCGAACGGAGCGATAATGGAGCGAGAAAAAAAACCAAAACTTAGAAATAAACGCAAAATCCTTTTAAAAAACTAAAAGAATACGCTTAAAATATCGTATTCTTTTAGTATTAGTATTTAAGTATTACTTTTAGTATTTAATATCGTATCGTTTCATCTCCTATTCAACCTGACAAAGACATCAGGTATACACTATGAAAATATTGTAGTCATCAATAGTCATCAAAGTCAAAATAGTAAACTATCGACCATTGAAACCATGTGGCCCAGGGTGACAGCGTCTGTGATACGCGACAGTTGTGAGTTCGATTACCACTAGGGGGAAGTATTATAATTCAATTATTTTCATTTCTCCGCTCTGGTGACGCTCTGGTGACAATTCGCAACATCTCAGATTCGAGCGGAAAGAGGACAACGGAGTATTATGATACTATGTGAGTTAGCTCCAAACCCAAAAAAAAATAAAGCTTTCCATGCTCCAAATAATTCCTATTAAATTATTATAAATAACACTTAATACACAACTAACTTGACACAGAAAGGAAGTCATGTCTGACAGACAGAAAGACATACAATGACTTACATCTTTTTTTTTAACATTTTTTTTAAAGTGTTAATCCCACAATAAGGAAATTCAAAAAGGCATATTTAGAAAACGTATAAAAATTTGAACGCAGCGGGATTTGAACCCGCGCCTCTTGATCGGTTTTCAACTATTATGAATGGTAACCAAATGAACACTACATTTAAATACGTTAAGTACTCGTATAGGCATATCCGTGCTCATCGATCGCCAACGCACGATTGACCTGACGTAACTTTTTAAGAGAACCAAATTATATATTTTTAAGAGAACCAAAACTAATAATTTCAACTCAGAGTGGGTATCGATATTTAAACATAATAACAAATATATACTATGATTAAAATTCACAAGTACCCCTTAAGTAAACATAAAAACAACACAAAATAAAAACTTATGAAACTATTGTTTTGACAAAACAAATAAAAAACGTGACTCGACCAACAATTTGACTGTCCGTCTATCATAGAGATAAAAAAAATATTAATATACTAGATACACCTATCATAGATTAAATACAATTATCTCCCACTACATAAAACGGGGTTCTATTAATTCCAGCCTTCCCACTCAGATAGACGTACGTAGAGGCGTAGGCGGTAATAGTCGCGTCCCATCAAATGGAAATTTGGCAACGTTGGCAAAGTTAATTACGAAACTTGAAAGTAAATAAAAGCTTTGGCTGTAAATTGTTATATTATGTTGAAAGTTTCTTATAAGTTTATTAATAATATTCGAGTTTTGAGGATGACTTACAGAGTCATTTAATTGGCTTCCTTTTGATATACAAGGTGGGCCAAAATAAATCACCCTATTGGAAGATGCCCTTCTTTGTAAATGGCGGCAAAGAATATCGCAGCTGTTGCCGAGGATGTCGAGCTGTCGCCAGAAACATCGACCAGACACCGTGCCTCGCAATTCGATTCGATTCAACCGGTCATCCTAAAGGCGAATTTTGTTTAAAGACCGCCGGTTCCCGTACAAAGTTCAGTCCATGCATCATCTGCTGCCTGTCGACCGCCAAACGTGTGTAACCTACGCCCAAGTCATCATCGGATTACTTCTTTAGGCCCACGTTGTACAATGTACATACTGCACATATTTACAATGTAATAAATGAAGTCAATAATCTGTCAATAGTTTTTAATTTAGAAGTAGCCTTGCTCCGTATTACATCAGCTATCTGTCAGTTAATATCCCGTCAAAATCGGTTCACCCGTTCTAGAGATTAGCCGGAACAAATAGACAGACAGACAAAAATTTCCAGAAATCTTATTTATGTATATGTTCTGTGCATTTAGTAGAAAGCGGTTATTTTAATATTACAAACAGTTCAAAAAAACAAATTTTATTTATTTATATAGATTTTAAAACTTAATGAATTAGATAAACATACATCGTATAAAATTGATCTTTTGTTAGAGCTTAAACAACTGTTTATGACAGACCTTTCAGAAAATAGTCTTTTGCAAATATAATAATAATTACTAATATTTAAATTCAAAGTATTCTTTGTTCTAGTATACTTTGGCAACCACTTTTAAATCATCAAATGAGCTACCACCGACACGGAAGACAGTTCTGCTGAGAAGATGCGAAAATAAATTTACCAGATGCTCTTCGCTAATATAAATATTACAATTTTAATATTTAATAAAATTATAGCTATCTCGTATTTAATTTAAATTATTTAATTTCACAATTTTATTTCCTTCAAATTTCGCTTTACCAATTAACAATTTTCACAGAATAATCACCATTATTTTAACAGACACATTTAATTTATGTAACGTAGTGGAAATATTATAAAAAAATACTTCTAGACTTCTATAGATATTCGCAACTACTATAGAAAAAAGATACCGAACAATATGCACATAAAACGAAACAATTAGTACAAATATAACCAACCATACCAACATAATATAAGGCCGACGATGTTTAATTGCCCATCCCGTTGTTATTGTCTTACGAGCGCTTAGAACAGGGTAAAATCTTTCCCAGATTACAAATGTATGTATGTAAGTGTTTATTTTATATGAATATTTTTTAATATAATTACTAGATTCTTGATTCAGCTTCCAAATCTGATTGTAAACGCGATTGGTTGTGAGTTCGATTTCTACTCGGAGATTATATTTAAAATATTTTCATTTCTCCGCTCTGGTACCTTTTGTCTGAAAGCGCTGCGTTGTTCCCCACGAAGGTCAACACGCAATGTGTCGATTTCGGGCGAAAAGTGGACAACGGAATGTCTTGACAGTGACAGGTGACTACCGTGCAATACGGGAAAAAGCGAGAAGCTGAGAGAAAAAAAACATGAATTGTTTTGATTTTCAAATGGATCCATTTTAAAGTATACTTATAGTTAATCTTTAAAAAATAGGTATATATATGATGCGTAAAATAATAAATTTGATCTAACTGATATATTTCAATATGATTACAGTAGAGATAATCTGGTGCTACGTCTCTCCTTTCTATTAATTAAGAAACATCAGATATCAAATGTCAAACCCTTTATTTTTAAACGCTTTGAAGTAAAATTTATTATAACAGCCTCTTATATCACAAATGACCGATGTAAATTTAAAAAAATTAAACAAGGAGTAAAGACCCGCTAGCTTATCTAATAATACGTAACTATCAAGCCATTGAGAATTAAGTACATATTGTGAAAAAAGAAATTAACCAGAGTTCCCTACTAGACTGACAGTTTCAAAACTTGAGACTACAATGTCACGAGATGCAATATGACTTTAATAATTCAAGTAGGCAGACATTTTCTCTTCAGTGTATTTCAAAAATGCAAATGTCACCTTATTTGAATCAAGGTTCGGCGAGCGAAGTCTCGCTTCATATAAAGGCGACGTTGAATAAAAACCTCATATTTAATGTTAAAAAAAAATATACTTTTTTATTATACTTTAATACAAATTATTATTATTATCTTTCCTTTTTGAACTACTTGTAGTTATTATTTATTATGTAGTAAATATATTGTCTGTGGCTAATATATGTCATAATCAGTTCCGTATTTACTATAAGGACACTAGCTGTCAATTGTTCATATAAGATATAAGAGGCTAAACAATGAATTCGCCGACTTCACGGGGGCCCCTCGTAGCCTTTTATACTTTTGTTTTTTATATTGGAAAGCATCAAACAGGACCTAAATTCGCGTGGGCCCCGACAACCTTAGACGGCACTGACCATAAATTATATAACATAAAATGAAATTTTTAAAATTTTAAATACATTAGGATAAGCAAAGAGAAGTTAGAATAAAAATGTTCAGTTTCAACAGAGAAAGTCACTACATAATGTATAGCTAACACAAACTAACTTTTAACGAGGCCGAGTAAACGTAAAAAAATTGATAAACACATACATATAAAAACATCCCCTAACAGGGATTCGAATCTATAGACCATTATCTGTAGTCAGATACGAACCAACAAAGCTTTAACAAGTTTTTTTATTATAAAATAATAATATAAACAACTATGTACAATTATTTTGTACGCAACTTTGACTATTGTGGCAACTTACCGCAAATAATCAACCTCTATACTGTATAGAGATATTGTGGGTGCCAATGAGGAATTAAAAGTGCCTAGTATTTCCTGCTGTCAAACTGATATGTAATATAAGAAAAATAATATTTTAATAGAAAAAATTGCAGGCCAAACAGCAAAAATTGCAGGCCAAAATAAATATTTGCTATTTCGATTTAATAACAATTACATCGGTGGGAGGAATTCGACTGTAAAATTTATAAATATATTAACATTTGTATTATACTTGAAATATAATTGTCGCCTAAAGTAAATGCGGTGTTGATTTCCACCAATTATACGTAATGTTTAAAATTGAATAAAAATATAAGCACAGAATTATTTATCGATAAACTCTCTAGCAATCACATTAAGCTCAAGAGATGGTTATTGGAGAACTAATACTTTCTTTAAAATTTCACCTTACATGTTAATTGTACAAAAATTACGTAATTTTCAAAATGTTTAGTACCAATCTTTTTGCCTCGAGATCTTACCCGAATTGATAAGAAAAATATTTTAATAATAATAATCCGTGTAGGATTTTATACAGCCTACGTAAAGTAGGCGCCAAACGGAATTATATTAGGCGCCAAATATCTAACAAATAATCCACACTAAGGGGTCCAAGATGCTATCTAGACTAATTAATCATTGATCATCTAAAGTGAAGTAACGTCAGTAGCAGCGCAATATTCGATGAGTGACCAATCTTCTTTATAATAAACTAGCTGTGCCCGCGTCTTCGGCGGCGTGGAATTCTAAAATAAGTCTCGCCAAAATCAGTCCGGCCGTACTTTGTATACATTTAGTAAAAAGAAGTTTCGCATTTAGTAAGAAGAAATTATGCATTTAGTAAAAAAAAGGTATTTTAATATTACAAACAGACTCTAGATTTTATTTATTAGTAAAAATGCATAAATAATATATACCTAGTAAGAAAGCTGTTATTAATCTGTAATTACACTCACTGTTTTTTCTCAAGGCAGAGAGAACCTAGTGTTAAGAGGAGTAAAAACAATTGCAATATATTTATGTCCTCGAGTGGATATTGAACCCACAACACTCGTTGTCAAACTGTGCACGTTACAGACGTACTGCACGCGATCGCTTCTATTTTTTTTGTTTTATTACAAAAAGAAAACAGAGCATTACTTCAAAACATATTTAGGAAACGTATAAAAAATTGAACGCAGCGGGACTCGAACTACCGCGCCTGTGGGAAACTGTCCGAACGCTAAAAAATCTAAAAACGCTTTACACATACTAAATGTGTGAAAACACTTAAAAATATAAATAAAAAACTATCTATATTAAGGCGTAGATCAGAGAACCTCGATCACCAATACGACTTGGCTAGTACGCGATTGACACAATTTATTTGTACCTAACTATGACGCGTGTCGCACATCGATGGTGCACCGGACCAATTACGATATGTGAGTCAATGAAACTAGAACGCAATTAATAATACAACTGAAATATATTTGATGATATTATAATTCCTCTTGTTTTAAGAGCACAACATTTGCACACTGTAAATAGCATTGGTTGTAGGTTCGAATTCCAATCGGACGAATGATTATATTTAAAATATTAATATTATTATATTAATACGGACGGAAACCGGAGAACAGATGATGAATAAAGATGAATGAATAAAAAAACTTTAAAAACAAAATATATCCTTCAATAGACATTCAGAGGAAAATTAAAACGGTAACACTGGCCTAATACACTTATGCGATTAACCTTTAAGGGTTTATTTAAATACGTTTATTTACCTTATAATGGCATTGATTTGATATAAAGTATCTATGTATAATAAATTCAAAAACATATGTTATATATAGATACACTGCTTTCTGGCTATCCTGTTAAGCCTACCACTTTGTTGAAAAAATCATTTCGGAAACATGTCCAAGAGGGGCAGGTTCGAATCCTACTACATTGAACATTTTGTAACAAAAATTTAATAATAATAATGAAAAAGAAACTATTTAATTAAATTATTCCTATATAAAATTAACGTTACGTATATCAAAGATGTTTATTTCCTCAAATATGTAAATTTCATTATCAAAACAAATTAACTAAGGCAACTCGGCCACACTAAATGTATTTACGTCCACCTACTTATCAATGTGTGTAATTAGCCTAATATGTAACACAAATATCAGTGTACATTATTCATTACAGATATAATAATATGAGTAATTCTAAACATTGATAAATTAAGGTTTTTTTTACGCTTTTTTCCGCTCAGGATAATCATTTTCCCAAATTGCGAATTGAACCCACAATATATATAATTGATGATTAAAAAAGAGGCTGAAAGAAACGCATTTACGCAGGTTAACGCTAATTATATTGGAATCCGGACTCATGGTCAAATTTAGTTTTGATTTTAAACAGTGGTTCAGGTTAACAACATTTTTCTACGTTGATTGATAGACATATATAGATGAAGTTAAGAAAAACATATTAAAAATTCAAAGAAATTATACTATGTAAATAATATTTTAAATCTATTCTAATTGTGTTAATAACACTAAAAGTATTAAGAAGTATTAAATACCTTTAACCCTAAGCCCAAAACTAAATTAAGTCTAAAGTGAACCAGACATAAAATAGAAGCTCATGTTATTCTGAAATCGAACACACAAACTTCGGTTTACGTCAGATGCACTAACCACTACATCGGTCGGTCAGTCATGTCTAACTGGCATTAAAAAAAACCTACATATTTTGTTTTAACTTATATAGATTCTTGAGTGGCATCTGTTATGCATCTGTGCAGCATCATTACAAGATCAAATTGGTTTGACAAAAACAAAAGCCAGTGAAATTACTGGCTAATATGACATTTTACACTTTATATTTGAAACACACAGCTAAGTGTAGTGTAAACAACCAACTTAAAAAAAATCTATTGTTACAGAAGTAGAAGAGAAGGAAATAAAATAAATAATTAACAATTGTTAATATAAGATAATTAAAAATATTTTATATTATATTAAATTAAAACAATACGGCGTTAGGTTACGCAAATGAACACACAATGTCTCTAAAGTGGTCAATGAAATTAAATAAAAAATTGTAAACTAGACTTCTAGTAGAATAAATGCGTTACCGCCTGCCTTTACTACCATTTAACTCATACCGTATTTTGACAGGTGCCGATGCAACAGTTTTAACTGCCAACTTAACTGTAATTTTAGCCTACATCGTAAAGTTATTTATTATGTTTAACTTACATCTG
Organism: Podotricha telesiphe; assembly: GCA_038994665.1. Classification (NCBI taxonomy): domain Eukaryota; kingdom Metazoa; phylum Arthropoda; class Insecta; order Lepidoptera; family Nymphalidae; genus Podotricha; species Podotricha telesiphe. Next base: position 52,732 of record JAOYRR010000431.1, on the reverse strand, counting down.
CTTGTTCATTATATATTTCTCTATTAATATTCCAATATTTAGTTAAAAAAGCACGTCCAGTTTAAATTTTTAATCTAAAACATTTAAGTTACTGAGATTTTTAATGTCCGTAATGTATTGACAAAGAATATAATAATAATAATATACATGAAAACCTTTGTTAAGTATTTAAATTACACAGAATAAATTAAAAAAAAATCTAGCTTCCCCTCCGTGTACTTACAAAAGCTTTACCGTACAACAAAAAACAATCCGCATACACACACCAAAGAACCCATTAAACAATAAAATTATACAATCACAATAATTAACACTTGCATTCCACAAACACAATGGATCCTTGTCAACACGTAACACAAATATTAAATGATCTATATATCATCGATCTATAGATCATGATATATATATATATATATAACTATATAAGATATATACGTCAACGCGTGCGCAGCGAACGCGACCAACTAACTATCGAGAGGAAATTGTAAACACAGAACGGAAATGAGAGGCATGTATGGTGCAAGAAAGAGACAAAACAAGGTTTGTTTATACGACAACGAGACAGTGTTTATAAATTTTAACATAGAAGAAGTTGTATAAATTATTGTAGTAATTAATCTGTCTCCCAGAGACATTGATGAACAGTTAACACCAAGTGAACGCCTAAAAAATGTCTAAAATTGGATGGACTTAGTAGTGTGTATCTATAATTTTAATTACTACTTTTAAAATTTTAATTACTACTTTTTTATTCTAGAAATTTTGAAAAGGTCTCAAAAATGCTAATTTTCCCGAATGGAATTTACTGAATATGAAAATATTTTGATAGCACATACTTCATGTGTTATTAACAGTTACATTCAAAGTCAAAGTCTAATTAGTAGTATTAAATCCTGACAGTGGGATAATGTACAGATCGAGTGATTGTAGAAAGTGATTAACTTTGATTATAAGCACTCTTAATTATAACAAATCTAATTAAATTAAGTTATGAATTTATTTACTCGAATTATATTGAAAAGCAACCTTTTTTGTATAGTAAATATTTTTAATAAAATACTAAGGTAATTTTTAAGTACATATTATATTTGTGACTTTAACGTAGCTCTAACTTATTTAAGTAATTTGACAGACAACACAATCGTCCCGTTATGTCAGTGTGTAAGTTATATTAACATACTGACTTATTATAGCAACTATATAAAACTAAAATATTTAATAAAGTTTTACAAATATTTTATTTCAGCTATACACTTAATCTGCATACCAGAGTGGGTATGCAGAGGGAACATAGTATCATGACAAGCCGTTCTCCAGTTTCCGTTCGAAATCGAAAAATAACACGTCGAGTGGCGCAAATCAGGGCCACAATCTGTCTTTCCAAAGCGTAGGGTTGAAAATATCTTAAATATAATCATTACCTTGAGAGTTAATCGAACCCACAAGTAATCACGTTTAGTCATACGTTGCGCCCACTGCGCCATAGAGTGCAATCCACTATATAATAAAAAAAGATAGAAACATATAATGCAAGTGTAAATTCAAAACAAACTAGTAAAGTAAACTCCAGTAGCACATCTACCTATTTTACTTTCCTATGACAATGTTAACACCATACAATATGAACTTTTATTGAAATAAATCCCGCGGGAGGAAGTTGTCATGACGTGCTATTTAATATTTGCCAGTTATGTCAGTTTAGATTTGAAGTTTTAATTAAGGTTACAAGTTTTTTTTAAAACAAAAAGCATTGTGTGAACAGTTAAGCTTTAGCTATGCCGGTTTTGCTTTGATGTACGTACACGTCGAGCTTTTGTATTACTGTTTTTTTTTTATTGCGTTTTACACGCCTCGAGCATTTTGTTTTTTTTTTGGGTGTCGGGAACGATATGAAATTAATACTTAAAAATACAAATTGAAAACTGTCAAGAAAAAAAAACAGAAACTTAACAAAATTTCATAAAATGTTACCTTACAAACACAAACAAATAACTGTCAAAATATGATATAGTTACTTTCTTAAGTTTAAGTTACACTGTATCATAGACAAATTGACATTGACAACACCTCAACACAATACTCAACTTATACAGAATATATTTTATTAAAAAAAAAAAGTTTTTTCATTAATAATATTCTCAAAGGCTCTTCACAAAGCCTAAAATGTTATTAACAAAACTTTCACGGACGTTATGGCGTTTTCGCCTTTATTTTCGACCGACACATCTGAAGTGCCGCGTAATTGAGAAAAATTATATTATTAAAAATCCTCACATACATTTGAATTTGAATCACATGTGTATTGTATTCAAATAAACTTAACATATAACGTTTAGATTTAAACATATTTATACTAAAGACTGCATGTACAATTTACATGAGAACGTAAATCCTAAAAGGAATAAACATATAGATGTCCTTGCAATTTTTGCATTAAGAAAAAAAAAGAAAACAATAAAATCATGACAGTTTGTTTTTTAATAAGTTTCAAACCTAGGACCAATTAACAAAAATCCCACTAATTATAAAATTATTAATTCAGCGACCCATGCCATTCGAAACCTATGATTTCTTATAAATAATATTCAGATAAAGGGCATCGTGGCGCAGTGTGACTACGACTGACCGTATACGACTGTTCCCCGTCTTTGAGTTCCGCCACTCAACGTGCAATGTCTCTGATTCGAAAAATTTTAAATAATTTCACCTGACAATTCGAATCTGTAATGATCGCGGGCAAGTACATAACAACTACGCTATAGACTATAAGATTTATAATTAATTTGGACGAAAATCCATAAATACAGCATTTCACCATCTCATCTATATACATATCTTTAAATATAAAGATTCTCCCATATAGTATTCAAATCTGCAACTATCGCGTTACAACTGCGCCACCGAAGTCACACATTAAGATTATCGCTAATACAAAGAGCCCACTGGCAAAACTCCGTTCTCCGCTTTCCGTTCGAATTCGAGACATTATGGATTGAGTGGCGGAACATAAGTAAGGGAATGAAAATAATCTAAATACAATAATTTCCACCGAGTGAGGATCGAACTCACAACCGTCTCGCCTACTCATACGTCTATTATAAAAATAGTTCAAAATATTTCAAAGTGCATACGAAACTTAATTTAGATAAGTATAGTGATAACGTATCAAGCATGAGATTACGTCTTTAGTAGTAATTTATTTTCACGCGGGTTCAACTGAGGTCATCCCGAGCTTCTGTGGGGTATTGTTCGTGTAATTACTTTATGGGCCGATGCTATTGTTTTATGAAAACGTTTTTAAGAAATATATTTTCTCATTATTTTGCGGTTATTATTATTAACACTTGGGTAGAATATTTAGTTTTTTCAAAGACCGGGTTTTATTTATGGCTTAATTTAATTTTAAAAAAGCGAATAACGACTTCAATACTTAAACTATTTAAATTTTAATAAAGATAAATGTGTAATATCATCTTCTATTGATGATAACTTAGTTACCTCCATCTTCCATAATTACCTGAAATAAAAAGAATAATTATATTAAAAAAAAACTGTAAGTATAGGACATTTACATTAAAATAGATAAAAATTAAAAATAAAACAATGAACAGTTGTACTGTTAAAATAAAAAAAAAACCTGTAAAATACAAGTTGTCTCAAAAAAAGTTTATATTTAGTAAACCGACTAAAAAAAAAAAAAGTAAACCGTGTACCGAAATAATCTTTATTAATTATTTTAAAGGACACAATTTGGGAATGTATTCCTTAAAAATAGGATTCCTAAGAATAGGAAAAATAGGCTGCCATTTCACGACGGATATTTTCTCTCAAATGCGCCAGGGAAGTCGGTTTATTGGCGTAAGCTTTATATTTAAGATAACATCATAGAGGTTAAATGACATACTGAGACTGCGTGAAAGCCAATATGTCACCTCTCCTGAATATCGACTTGCCTCTGAAAATTACACGAAGTCGCGACAGAGACGTATTAGACGAGTGTGTCGTGGCTCCGTCCTGCCGAAAACTTGTTCTTTGGTCATATCCAATGCTTGGTGCATAGTTTGAGTGATGAAAAACCTCGAATCACCGTTTTTATAAAACTCTCGCAAGCACAACGCGCGATATGCTCCCGAGAAACGCTCTTTAGCGACTGAATTGTCAAGAACCAGGCTACCGATTGATATAACCGATATTCGTTGCATTCACGCAGTAAGCTAAATAAAAATAAACTTTAAATTGAGACACCCTGTACAATCAGCAGCAGCAGCGCAGTGGGATAGCGTCTGACTTTGTGGTTATGGGTTTGATTTCCATTTGAGTGAATGATGAGGGAATGAGACGTTTAGTTTCGTACTCAACATACAATGTCTCAATGTCGGGAGGAAAGTGGAGAACGGAGTGTCTTGACACATACAGGCGGAGTGTCTTGACACATTCGTATCCCAGACATCTCAAACATGACTGCTGTCTGTAATAAGCTCGTAATCGTCATACGCACATCATTTACTCACTCCTCGATCACCAACATGAGAAGTAGTAAGTATACATTAAGTCGTGACAAAGTCCAGAATTCCTTATATCTATATATTCATATATGTGTAATGTGTGTGTAATTAGAATAGATAAAATTATATTTTATATATATTATACACAATTACCTATCTAGATAATTGAGTGAAGCGCCCACTAAAGTGCCACATAGCATGGCAGACATATATAACCTAGTGTCAAGACACTCCGTTCTCTACTTTCCACCCAAAATCAATACTAATTGCATGAAGAAATACATGAATATTCCAAATTTGAAATGACTTTCTCACACAATGACAACAACTTATGACACAATCTATTACACTTAAATAAATAAAAAACAGCTATCAACAGCTTATATTCAAACAGAGACCAATAAAACAGATATTCAAGCTACAGAAAAAGCTGTAAAAGCCAAAGTAAAGAAATCTTTCATATATATTTTTTCAATAACGGATATTAAACGTTGTGCGAATTGGGGCGAGCGAATGTATGTACGCATTAGCTGTATATGCCAACGAACTGATAAGGGTTTTGACATACTGAGCTTTTATCAGCAATGCTTATTAAAGCTTTGAAAGTTATAACGTAAAGTTAATTTTATGTGAAATATCTCCACATACTCGTTTATATTTATTTACACACAAATATTTAATTTTATATTTCCTCACAAATATAAAATTAAATATTTTACGTATGCCACTTTGGCAGTAAAAAATAATGTAAAACCCATTTTTCGTGACCACAGACCACTGTGGGCTGTTCAGAACGTCGGCTTTCGAAAATATACCTTCGAATATCAAAAGACACGTGATATCCGTTTACGTGTAGTATCATTTAATGCATTGATTATTCCTTGCGGAACATTTTTATAAGTATGCATTTTTGTCAAATTTATCTAGATTCTAGAGGAACAGTATTAATTGAAACAAAACCATATTTACTAAGTTGAATATAGTTTCAAATTGCTAATTGGCGTTAGCGTATGGCGTTTTTCGATAGTATTATAATATAGAATTGACACCAAACAAGATTCGAACCTACGAATACCCTATACTATACATAAAGGTACATGTCAACTGTATGCTATATTGTTTGCTTTCAACATAAAAAAAATTCTCGTACATTACCTGCAGAAACTCCGCGTAAGAAATAGGTGAAACCTGAAAGGATAGCAATTAAAACATTTGAGTCCTTTCAGAGGCTTCTAAAATGCATAGCCATTTACGTCTGCAATTTTCGAAATGAGACTAACCCAGTTACTAGGCGTAAGTTATCATTGGAAGACATCAAATGTTATCCTTGATTTTGACAAGCTTTTTATAATCTTGGAATGTATGGAAGTCTGTTTGGGTGGATTCTGCAAGATTAATTTTGAAGCCCTTAGCCGATTGAGCTGTAATTTTGTATATATGTGTAGTTTTGACGGCAACACGCATGGTTATCTGTGCGACTTCGTTCTAAATCCAACATGGCGGTACACCCAAGATGGCGGACTAGTTATTTTTAATGCACTGATTTAATATCCAATGTAAAAAATAGACGTCCAATAAAAGAAGGTAATGTTAAAAAGTACCGTAAACCAGTAACGTTTAAAAATGTAACTAAAATAAAAAGAATGCTGCGAATCGAATCGTGCATATAAAAACTATAATCAACGCACAGACAACATCTTTGTCCGTGTCGAGTCGCGTCGTGTAGGTGCAGTTTAAACATGTTCTAAAGCTACCATTCACGGCGCGACTTGTACAATGCAAGGCAGAGTTAAATATTGACGCAATGACTCTCTCGCGATTTCAGAACAATTTCAAGTTCCATATATAAATGTATAGAAATTTTATTAATAAATTGTATGTTATCATTTTATATTGTGAATTAAACATAAATTCACACTCACATACATTAATAAATAAAAAAACCATAATGTATACCAAGACATTAGTAAACATTTTATACATTGTTTTTTTTTTATTATAGGTCTATCCACACGTATAGGCTCGCAGACGGTCTTGGATGCAATTTTTTTTATTTAAATCGCCATCGTGGTTCAGTGTCACGGCGTTGGACTCTACATGCTTTAGCGTCGGGTTCGATCCCTGCTCAGGAGAATGATAACAATTAAATTACGTTAATTTTTCGCTCTGATAATTCAAAGTGCTGCGTAAGGAATCGCCACTTTGCCCAAAATATTTGTATTAGGACAATTCGAACAAAAAGTGGAATACAAAACATCTTAACACTACAGAAAAGACTAAAATAATATTACTAGTGCTTTTTTATTTAAAGGCAGCATTAAACGTCAAAATTTTGAATCCACCTTTGCTTCAAGTTTGAAATATTATTGCCTCTATTGTACGCACGAGACTTCTATTCGAGCACCGACAGCGACGACACTTCGGGCGATTTTTCAATGAGTTGCCATTCTAACGTATTTTTGCTTACAAAACGAACTGAAGTACACAAGAACTAAGCTTACAGATGTGAAACTTACTTTAGTTAAAAGCTTCGCACACGCTCGTTACGGAAAGAGGATTTAGGATTCATGTAGTGTTATGAATAACTACAGATTATGTTAAAACAGTCTTTATAAATTGTATATAGTTACATAATAAACATTAATATGGCCATCGTGTCGTAGTGTGACAGCGTGTGATTGTAAACGAAATTGGTCATGGGTCGAGTCCCGACACGGGGAAAATATTATGTGTAAATTATTTTCATTGTTCCACTCCGGTAAGAAAAAGCCCAGCGCGAACTTATCGATCGATAAATACCTAAGTTATATATCGCATGATTTGAACCCGTGCTTGTTTGAAATTTCTATACGGTTATTACGAATTTGTTGCCGGCAATAATAATTAAATTGTTCGATTTTCCAAAGATTAACCGAAATAATGGTCAATATGTAATAGTTTGTTACTTAAGGTATAATAACTTGAGACTGTATTAAATTTACAACTTGTGTGTTTGGACAAAGTTATCATTTTTTCAGTCAAAGTTTTGAGGCTACACATCGCATATAGAAGTCTGTCTTTCCCACAAGCAATCCACCTATTTCATTGGTTCATATATGTTTTTATATTTATTTCAGCTTCACGCTTTGCCCGCATAGCAGGGTGTGAATGGACCTAGTTTCTCTCCACTTTCCGCCCGCATTATGGACATTGCGTGTTGAGTGGCGGAGCTAAAGCTCGCGCTTTGTCTTATCACCAGAGCAGAGAAAGGAAAATAATTTAAATTGCTCCGAGTGGGGATCGAACACAACCAATCGCGTGTGCAGTCAGACGCTGGGCCACTGCGCCGCGATGGTATCTTTTGTTCAATAAGGAAATATCAATAAAAACCTTAATATAAAAAAAATACGGTAATACTTTGTAAGGTTTACCTCACATAGTCATTGTATTTTCCCACTGATCGATAATTTTCAAGATCGATTCAACTAACAACAGTTTTAGTTATAAATACATACTTGAGCAGGACGAATGAATATGTGAAATAGGCTAGTATCAAATGTTTATGTAAACTTAAACATCTCATGTCACATTCGAAAACGTATAAAAATTTTGGGCGCAGCAGGATTAGAACCCGCGGCTCTTGGAAACCGTCCAAACGCTCTGACCGCTAAGCCGGCTACGTCGAAATTCTTATACGTTTATTATTACTTATTTTTGTTTTAAGCATCTCTGCAGAGATTTTTACAAATATCTGCGAACAATCGTTGGACAAGAGGTAATGCTATTTATAAAAAGTTATTAACATTTTTAAAGTGTTATTCACACACTTAGAATATCCTACACTTGGAGGGTTTCCAGCAGGCGTGGGTACGAGTCCTGCTGCGTTTATTGTTTATACGTTTTATATTTTTTTAATTTCAATACATTTTTTTTACCAAAGTAGCAAACAAAGTTGAGTTTTAAATGGATTTTGGAAAAAAATTATTGCGCACTTAAAAGAATATATACACCTAAGAACGCATAGAAGTGCGAAAGTCCAAAAATGCGCAAAGGAGACTTAGGATTAACGTGTTATTAGTGCGTAAATAGCACTTTAAAAATGTAAAAAATATCTCATATATAATTTGGACAACACAGAAAGAATTAAGTAACACAATACTAGTGTGTTAACTCATACTTTGGTGTCTGGGAAAATAAGGTATTTTGAATCAGAAAATTCTGTCGAATAGACATAGAAGCTAACAAAATAAATAATAAATTAGTTTAAAAAAACTTTAAAAGGAGCTTGCTGTAAATTATTATCTCATAAACCTGATCGTTCTGGCAAAGGCACGTTATGGAAATTTTGTGTTGTCACCAAATCCGGACACGTGTGCAAAGTTTCAAGCAAATCAGATGGCAAGAAATGGACCAAAATAGCTTGCAAAAATTACATATATTTATAGATATATATATTAATAATTATATATGTAATTGATGATTGATTGATATATATACAGGTTTTTTTTTTCTTTTCTTTTCAGTATTTTGTAAAGAAGACTTGGATATATCGGATGGATGTATTGATTGATTGATGGATTGGATGTACATACAAACAACATATGTAGGTAGGTACAGGTAGGTATTTTTTTAATTTTTTGTTTTTTAAATACAATAAATTAATGGGGAATATTTTTAGATTAGTTATTAAAAATGATATCCCGCAAGTGGTGGCTATTTTCTGCTTCGCACAAATGTGCTCTTTCCAACACATTTTCCATGACCTTTCGCAAAACTTCCGGTGTTATGTTGTTAATTTCTTCTCAAATATTGGTTTTTAATTCCTCAATAGTCCTAGGCTTATTAACATAAACTTTCCCTTTTAAATAACCCCAAAGGAAACAGTCTGGATTGGTCAGAATTCACACCACTTCGGTCTTTCTGAGCCACCTGTATATGTGTGCATACAGGTCAAAGTAATAAAAGCATGTGAAAATAGTAAAAAAAAACTATACTTAAGTTCTTACAAATTCATAAGTAACTAACCAGACGTGTGTGTGACAATAAACCCAGCAGTTGGTCTAAACTTGGCCGGCTTCACGATTTTCCAGATGATTTACTAAGACACATCTTCGTATGGCGTTGTATTATATTTCCTCGGGACATCTGTTTAGATGTCTGGCATATTTTATCGAGGTATTACAAAGTTTTACAATAGTTTACTCTCGTTAAAACTAGATGGCGGTAGTAACCATTGATACAGCTTTAAGCGAGATCGATGACGATCTATATTCTATTGATTTTTTTATGTGATATAGAACAATTTAATTGGTGAAGGAAAGAAAAAAATTCTATAATTAATATTATGTATGAAATCGTTACACATCGTCGCGCAAAAGTACAGCGTCTGACTGCAAACGCGATTCGTTTTGGGTTCGATTCCCACTCGGAGGAATGATTATATTTAAATTATTTTTATTTCTGCACCATTGTCTATCACTAAGCGCTACGTTGACGCTATACGCTTTTGCAAGCATAGCGGGGAAGTCAGAGATAACCTAGTGTCAAGGCATCCCGTTCTGCGCCCATATTCGAGACATATTCCAATATTTTTAAATGGCGAAAATCAACGCTGCTCTTTTACTTGCACCATAACAAAAAAAAAAAGAGCTTCACGCTTTTCTCCGCGTCGTAGGATGTATGGATAGAACCTAGTGTCAAAACCTCTGTCTTCCACCAAACGCCTGGCTTCAAGGCTTTAACGTTTTCCCTTACCACAAGTGGGAAAATGAAAATAATTCAAATATAATGATTATTCCTCTAAGTTAGGTTCGAACCCACAACCCAATCGTATTTACAGTATGATGCTGCTGTACCACCGTACCACGACGGCCTCATAATTTTAATATAAAAAATCACAAAAGAAATAAATATTTAAAAAAAAAGTTGTGCCTATAATATAAATGTAAAGTAATTAACCTATTTGTACATTATAGTGTAGTTAGTGTATACCCACGCATTTCGCACCTGTTAAAGCAAACAAGCCACTTCCTTCACTTATGAATCACGATTATCATATTAATACAATATGTATTACACCCATACATACATACATACATACATACATAAAGATCGAGATAGTACATTGGCCTACATACATATATCTGCTTAAAAGTAAGACTAAACGACACGTAACAACAATTTGCATGCATTATCCATATATAACGCTGACAAATAAAAATTGTGCAATTACACTACTAGATATGCAAGAGTCGCCATACACATATAAATTAGTCGGTTAATACATGTCACAATAACATCCGGACGGATGAGCCTATTAAATCATATAGACGTGGTCAGGACCCTTAACTGTAAATGAGAAGTTACAAGTATAAGCTTAAGCGATTATTTGTTTTTTTTATATCTATAACAGTATCTTAATAGCTATATATATATATATATATATAGCAATTAAGATACTGTTCTCCCAAATTAAATCCTATTTAGAGATATTGCATTTAACAGTAGAAAGAAGCAGTGCCGTTTTCTAACCAACCTATCGCCGCACTTTGTTATATATCAGACGGATGAATTAAAAAAAATAACATACCACTGTTGTAATTCCTTGTTTGACTTCGAAATTGTACAATGTTTCCGAAAATTATTAATCAAAAATTACTGCCCACTTAAACAATTTAATTTTTGATAAAATAAAATATTAATTTGATTATTAATTTTAAATTTATTTATTTAATAATTGTTAAGTTTGACTACTTAAAAATAAATTCTGCCGGTTATCAAAATGGATTTATAAAATAAATAGTGGTGTTTAGCTGTAAAGTATAAATGCTTGGTCGATCATTCTTGTAATACCATACCATAACCATACCATAAAGAAGTTGTATTCTAAATACTTAGATACTTTGGTTTGACTTGTGTGAGCTGTTACATGTAATTATTAATTCAAAAATTGCGGAAACCAGTAATTCATGCAATGTTATCTTGAACTACATCGTATTATGCGGGAAAAATAATAAAATGACCAAAGTCTTTGACTTGAACCACACACAGTTTCATTATCGAACATTGAACGTTGGTGGCGAAAAAAATTTGCTGAACATTTAATGTACTGAATGAAATATTGTACATCATTTAGTGTATAATTATTTTCATGTGTGACGAGCTCTATTTAATTACACGTTTATTATAAGCGATACTAATAGCGTAACCTTTTCATAAAAAATACATTTTATTCGAACTTGTGATATCTGTTGCGCCTGCTACATATATTACATTAGTTTACCAGACCATTGAATTAAGTATTTTATGAATAGCTAGTAGAGCCATTGACGAGCTAAATACTAGTTGCCATATCAACGTGCATGTCATTTACAGCTTGTACAAAAAAGTATACCAAGTACATGGTATTGTGTCTATTATACATTTAATTAATTTAATGTAAAAGACATATTTAGAAATCGTATATATTGAACAACGCGAATAGATTTTTTTTTTTAACCACGCCTCTTGACCTGTTTTCAAGAGGCGCGGGTTCAAATCCCGCTGCGTTCAAATTTTTACACGTTTTCTAAATATGTCTTTTTCAATTTTCTTAGTGTGGGAATAACACTTTAAAAAATGTTAAATATATATATATAATTTAATTTATTTTAATGCATTACTATAAAAAATATATTGCTCCTATGCACTTCTTTTGCACAAATACTTGATCTATGCTGAACGTCATACCTATTCGCTTAGCTTTATTATAGAATGGTTCAAAGCTTTTCCTTCACGTAGTAATATAATGATACCTGATTGAGATTTGAATCTTGTACGATCACATTCAAACGCATGGTCAAATTTTAAGTCATTATTTATTTAAATAAACTCGCTATTAATCTTCTCTTGTCCGAACATAAAATTTAAACAAAAAAGAAAACCGACTTCAACGTTTTCTTTCTGTCACAACTTTTAATTAACTTATTTTTAATTAAATATCAGATATAGGCGTTAACCACGCAACCCGGTTAGCATTACTACGAATAACTCAAAAACAACTCGTCAGATCTTAACAAAATTTAAACGTGATTACATGAGAAGCACTAGCTATCATAAAAAAAAAATTGATTCACCTAGTACTAAGTTATGCAGAGCACATATAAAAAAATACAGTCGAATTGAGAAACTCCTTCTATACTGAAGTCGTTTAAGAACTTAACGGTCCATACATTATACATCGTCATACTATTTTTGTGTAACATTCCTATTGTACTATATATTAGGAAATGAAAGCCCATTTGCGAGTTGTCATCGGACTTTTTGCTAAGCAATTCATCATAGAGTCCCCCCCTGTAAAGACGTTGATGTCAGCACCATTGACAAATGAAGTGTAGACTGCTAGAGTGTCGCGGTCACGTGTAACTATATATATAGATAGATAATTTATCGTCTAATCCATAAGCTATTTAAAATTAAAAGTTATAAAATAATAAATATTTTATTATTTATGAGGCCGTCGTGGCGTAGTGTGACAGCGTCTGACTGTGTGTATGCGATAGTTGTGGCTTCGATTCCCACTCGCCGCTCTGGTTACAAGACAAAGCGAGGCGTTGAGTTGCAAAGTAAATATTAAGCGTGTTCCTCTTAGTTCATTTTTTTTTAATATATAAATTGTTACTTTTTGCATTACCTTGAGTTTATTTTTTAGATTTTAAGTTTAGTTAATAGTGCCGTGCCGTTTAGCCTTACGAGTATATTTTATTATAATAGCATTAAAAAATATATATTAATAAAATTGTGTATAAATGTATACATTTAACATACAGACAGTTCAGTGCACAAATCGATAAAGTCCACCACCAGTCATATCAAAATTATAACATTACTAAGGAATATATTATATGAAGACATAAATTTAGATGCTTGATACGAGTATATCTGTTTTTACGTCTACTATAAGTATTTATTACAATTTCTATTATAAAGGATTTTTTTCGCCCGCATAGCAAGCAGGGTAGTCAGAGAGTGTCAAGACACTCCACTTATTATTAACTGTTATCCCATCGCATAATAACTTTTCGGTTTATGGCCTTAATAGTGCATTGTAGGGTTCACATGTGTGTTTTAAAACAAAAAAATTGTGATTAACTTTAGATCAAAACCAAACACAAATCAACAAGATGTTATTACAATAATAATATCTGTTTCGTTTTGTCACTTTGTATTTACCAGCAGTATGTAAAGATTAACTAATATTTTGCTCGTCTAAGGCTTTAATATTCCCGTATTTTTCTTAAAAAGCTGACGTTTTACTTTTCAAACATAGCTGACAGGCTTCCTTCTAAAGAAGTAAATGTCAGTAGCGGCATACATCATCTTGACTAATGGTGAACGGTCGAGTGTCATGAACTACTAACCTCTTCGAATATATTCATAGCAATATATATATATAAGAAGTATTAAGTCTTATTACCTATAATACATATATTAATACACTATATGGGCCCGCGCCTTTGTTCGTATATAATTCTAAAATAAAAGTATCGTAAGTTACTACTTATTACATCAATTATCTGCCAGTGAAAGTCCCATCATAATCGGTCAAGCCGATCCAGAAATTAGCCGGAACAAACAGATAGACAAAAATTGTAATTTGGTTTGTATATGTACCGTGCATACTGACATATGCATTTAGTAAAAAACCGTTATTTTAATATTACAAACAGACACTCCAATTTTATTTATTTATATAGATAATTGAAATAATTTTGACAGTAAATTGAATTGAAGTCATTTTTTAATAGTGACAAGAATCTATTATTGAAATATACTACAGTATGTAAGAAAACATTCGATAAAAAACATATATAAAGAATAAGAGTACTAACATAATTGAAAAGATGTTTTAAAGTGTTATTTACCACACTTAAGATATAAAAAGTATTTTTAGCAAACGTATTAAAATTTAACGCAGCAGGATTTGAACTCGCGCCTCTTGTAAACCATCCAAGCGCTCTGACCGCTAAGCGATGCGTTCTACTTCTGGCTGCATTGAAATTCTTAAAGACTTCTTTATGTTGTTACCCTTTCTGTAGAGATATTTATAAAAAAGTTCGAACCCCGCTATCTTATAATCTTTATACGTTTCCTTTAAATGTTTTTTAATTGAAAAGAGAATCAAACCAAGATTTGCGTTTAAACCGCCGCTGAACCTTAAATGTATAGGCAAATAAATTCAAAATACTTAACAAATCTTATTTTTTTAGAATAACTAGGCCTGAGAAAAACGAGAATAGACTATAAAAATCAACTGAAAAATGGATTATTTTAAAATATTATACAAACAATGTACTGCCCAAGTAGGTCACAATAAAAATCTTTGACGCATATGTTCTGGCCATATTAAGATAATATAATCAAATATTAAGAGAAAAAAAACTCATCTGGTCTTCATCTTAGCCAACCTACTTTGATTGTTTATATGTTATAAGTAAATAACAAATTTGTTAAAAAGAAATATAAAATTAACTCATTTCACACACCATTTGGACGTGCGTTATAAAAATATTACATTGTCATAGGACATTCACAAAGCGGATCAAAAAATGTTACAAGATTTTCTTATAACAGATTAGACATTACGTAGAACAGTGCTTGGAGTTAATTGTAACACGAATGAGCAAATTTTTTAACCGATGCAGTGGCTCAACCAACGGACATCGTCAGCCTTTAGCATTTCTTGTATTTTATAATTCCTGTTATTTTTTGCAATATAGCTTTACAATAATTTTATTAAACAATTGTAATTAATGGATCTATAATATATAACTGCTGGTTGACCTCAAATAAAAATAAATCAATAAGTAAGATAGCTTGACTATTTCAAAGACTATCGAAGCTACGGGACATACCACCATTTAATTAAAACGTGAAGGGCAAATTTTCAATCACCTTTTAAGAAAATTATGAGAATATAAAATATAGCATAGAGTATATCTAGAAATAATCCACATAGCCAATATATTTTTATTGTAAAAAATTAGCAATTCGTTAAATAAATAAATATTACAGAATTTCTATTGTGTTTGACAAAATTTTAAAGTGATACGTTACGCAAGTGCTAAGGAACCGTATATTTACACGTCAACGACTACTAATTTTTTCTTCTTTATACAAATTATATAAAACAGACAATGTTGCAAAGAAAAAATATACAAAAATGTATCAATATATCTCTTACCCACGCCAGAACTAGACCACGACTATACCGAATTGATGACCATATTATTTTTACAACTTTGCTAATATTTTGTGTGAGGTTCTAATGGAAAAGAATTAGAAAATTGAGTAGTACCTTGAAATTTTACAACATTCAACGACTGTTATTTATTAAGGTTCAAATTGTTTATTAACATCGTACTACTAGATAGGACATTGTTTAGTTCAGTTCTTTAAAATGGCGCTTCGAACGTGCCACTAGATCACAAATCACTGCCAATGTAACTGTAACATAGTTACACTATGATAGATTGAATGTTAAAAAGGGATCCAGTAACAATACAGCGACCTTTACCTATAACAAAATAAATATTTTCAATACACGATATTAAAGGATAATAATGTATAATAAGGTCGGTCCATACTACATACTATATCCATGCTAATGCGTAATGCGAAAGAAACTTTGTCTATCTGTGACGTCATCACGGCCAAACCGCTAAACCGATTGTGATGAAATTTAATACAGAGATACTTGAGGGCTTTTTTCGCCCATTTCTTTTTTAGTTTTTCCAGGAACTTCACTGTTTTACGAAAAGGCCGCCGAAAACACTATAACGAAACAGCTATATATATATATATATATTGTTAACATTTTTTTAAAGTAAAAGACACTAATTAACTAACTAGATGCTAACAACAAATATAAGTTGTAATAAGCGTATAAGAATTTCAACGTAGCTGGATGTAGAACGCATGGCTTAGCGGTCAGGGAGCTTGAACGGTTTTCAATAGGCGCGGGTTCAAATCCCGCTGCGTTCAAATTTTTATACGTTTTCTAAATATGTCTTTTTCAGCTATATATAGTACACGCGGGCGAAGCCGCGAGCGTGTCGCTAGTATATAAATACAAATAACAGGTGTCAAACTACCTACAATAAGCCCAAGTTCTAATAGCAAAGTATTCTCACAAACACTGTTACAAACTATTCTTCGGACGTGATAAACGACCAATAAAACCATACGCTCGGTCTACAAACAAACTGTTAGAGTCCTTTCCTGTACTTTTATTTACTTTCCCGTACTTACTGTTTATTCGTACCTAAATTGGAGTTATACTTTTAATCTTTATTTCTGTATACAATAGAAGTTTTGCAAAATTTTCTATTTTTATTTTATTTTTAATATCAGCGCCACCAATTGATTTTTGATATATATTAATTTTATTACAATCCACCAGTGAGGGGGTAGTTGGGATTTTATCAGTGCTGGCACTCTCCAATTTACACCCGACTTCAATACTTTGCGTGTTGAGGGACGGAGCTCAACGCCGTGTGCTGTGTTACCAGAGAAATTATACGAAAATAATTTAAATATAACTATTCCCCGAGTGGGATCGAATCCACAACCATCGCGTTTACCCACGCGCTGACCCACAGCGTCATGACAGCGCTTAGCCCGATAATTAAAGATTTAAAATATTTTGCCAGTGTACAATATTGCGTTATAAAATTTAAAATAAAGCTGTTTTCTAACTATGGTTAGGCAAAGCAGGCAGCGTGATGATCGTTAATCGTCTTCTATTACTTGCGGGACATGTAAAACAAAGTTAGTTATAGACTTCATCATCTACATTACGCCCGTTTCAGAGAGTAGCCACAACGATGTCGGGTTGCTAAACCCACTATAAGGTTTAAAAAAAAACTAAACAAGTGAAAACATCTCAAAAAAACATTCCCTTATTCATATTTTTTTAGCTTTACATTTTTATACGGCTTGCAGAGAGAACTTAGTGTCAAGACATTATGTTCTCCAGTTTTCGCCCGAAATCAATACATTGTTATGTGGCTGGGAAACTCAACACCGCGCTTTGTTAAATTATTTTTATTATTTGAATTTATTTGTTTTATGATAAGAAATAATTTCAATATAATCATTCCTTCGGGTGCGGATCGAACCGTCAGACGCAGTTCCATTGCGACACGGCCGCAAAAATTTAAACTAATCACACAAATCTATTTGCACATTTCAGTACCTTTCGCACGTAATACGAGCTCATCAATCATTAACCTTTTGAAACAACATTATATATATATATAGAAGGGATGAACGACAATCCTATTGGAAGGGTTTATTGTCTGCACGAATAATGAACACGCAATCTACCATTGAATAGCCTTGAAATGTAGAAATCAAAGACAATAATAAATCAAGAACGCCCTTTGTTGCACTAAGTTTGTTTGACAAGGTTTGTTTATATTTATAATATATTAACTAGCTGTTTCTTGCGACTACGTCCGCGTAGTAATGAGCATCTCTCGAATGAAGGACTTTCATACAAACTTGCGAAAGTCCGTAGACCTCCTTGATCTGGCCCTGTCGCAATATTCATTTTTAACAGACCTCTACTAACTATAAACTACCTCGGTGCCAAATTTAATTTCATGCGAGCGGTTTTCGATATTTTATGATACCTTTTACCTTTTGACCTGACTTATTACTTCCATTTACCAGGTGTTGACATTGACACTGTCCCACCAATGTAATGACTCGATTTAAAGTGTTAATTTTCTTGTCTGTCTTCCTTATGAGACGATTCTAATATTTTCTTCAGCTTAACACTTTACTGTCTCGGCAAAGAGGACCTAGTGGCACTTCTGTCGCTCATATCCTCCCAAATTTTCGCGTCGCGAATTAAATGTCGTAACTCAACACCGATCTATCCATCGATTAACTACTGCGTTCGTCCTTGTCACTCATTTTCAAACAAGGCGTGTTGGGTGTTAAAATGCACTTACGTAATTTGTGACAAGGTGGCCCGGCATAAGTTTACTATGAAAGTAACATTTTAGAATACTATTTTAAGGAAAACATACAAAAAAAATAGCATCGCCGTTAGGAACTGTTATTTCCTTGAGATCTAGAGACTAACTCTCTGAAACTGACCATAAATCATAATCCAGTGGATTAAGGTCAGGACTACATGACGGTCAGTCTTCAGCTCTTATGAAGTCGGGAACGTTCCTTTCTAACCAAGATTGGGTGGATCGATATTTATGAACCGGAGACGAGTCTTGCTGAAAGGACCGTTCTCTGTTATTGAACATGGTGTTGTTAAGGGGCTTATCTACCTACTCAAAAATGGTATCTTGAGACACTTGTGCCTATGTTTTGATACATATTACACAAAAATATAGCTCAGTCACTCCTTCATAGGTAACAAACACCCCACCAAACCAACATTGAAGACAGATAATGCCCACGTTGTACTCTGTTGACTAATTGGGAAGCTTATTTAGAGCTTCCAGCATAATAAAATTTTGGCTCAATTGTAAAAACGTTCTAATCCGTAAGCTACATTTTTCAGTGACCTCCATTTGCATCTCTTATAGGTTGCAAGTCCTTCTTCTTTTAAAATAACCGACATAGCTCTAGGTGCTATCTTCATGTCCCGAGATAAAATCTGTTGCTTTTTGGACAGGATTTCTTCGAATTCTTTCCGTTACTGCTTTAATCGCCTTTTTCGTTCGGACAGCGACATCTTTTTCTATCACAATCAGACAAGGTGTCATTGTACCCTTTTCAATAGCCCGTTACACAAACATTTGACTAAAACAAAGCGTATAGAGGATTTTAAAAATTGTATTTAACAACACACCTTATGTAAAGCAATAACAGTTCTCATTATCACCCCACTCCATTCTAATATCACAACATATTTTACAATATATTGGCGCGAAAATAAGAAAACACAATAAACAATCATAAAAAAATGACACATTACAAATTCCAAAAGTAATATTTTGTATATTATATTTAATTTCAACAGTATTTATGGTCAGACTAAGTATAAGCGAATATTTTGTACTATAACCTACATACGAGTATATATCGCCTCTCCCTTCCGCAACTTGATCGTATATCTAGAAACAATAAATATGCACCACCCACCGGCAAGACTGCGTTAAGTTCCGCTTCTTAACTAGTCTATATCTCGGAATCAAGAGAAATATAATGAAATATACTTAGAATGTCTCCGTTTTGTTCATAAAAACTACTTTCAGCAATACAAAATGTTCTTTATTCAAATAGGTATATCATAAGCAATTTTGAAACTGCAATTAATGTATTGACCTCCTGATCCTAAAGGAAGCTACCTGCGATTCGGAAATCAGTTCTGTTGAAAAGAGCCACAGGTGAAACTCAACAGTTACTCTTTACAAATATAATTTAAAGATAAATTAACAACTATGATTAGCCTGAAACTGTCCGATTGAGCATCGACAGCGTTTAACGCCACATATTAGCATCATATAACATTCTTGGATATAATATTCATTTAAAAAACTATATTACAATCACCCAATATAAATATATTAATAGTTACCATCCATAATACGTCAATTCAAAAGCAAATATTTTAAGCAACACTATTTTATTTCAGTAAAAAAAAAATTATCATTAAAGGCTATTGAAAATGCAAATACATATAGGCTAAAGTTTTAAAATAAAACGTTTTCAATAAATTCATCAATACAATTCGTACAAAAATAGCGTGACATTTAAAAACTATTTTTACCGCGACCAGTACAAATTTGCCGTTATGAGAGAGCTCGTTCTGAAAACGGCGACCATTTTTTCACACAAGTTTGGCTCTTGGCTTCCCATGCACACGGGAAATAAAACCAGATATAATCGAAAAACTGCATCACCTTGATATTTAAAGATAAAATATATAGAAAAGATGGGTTTGAATCCGGTATGAAACAGAAATTATCATTGTGACTTTGTAAGATTAAAAAACCAATACTATACTTAACAAAAGCTTAATTTATAGATAAATAAATTTATATATTTATACATAAATAAAAAGTTTTATAAGCACTTAAATTACTTGTCGCCTATATACTTTTAATTAATTAGAATTCGGGCGGATGGAGAACGGAGTGTCTCGACACTAGGTTGAAGGGATTATGGATGAGAATTGACCTTTATTACTTTTGTTGGCTATGTAACTTCTAAGGAATTAGGGAGGTAGTTCCTTGGGGTAGAATTTTTTTATTTGGAAGTCCGTAATTTCTCTAGTAAAATCATAAAACTTTTTTAAGCGTTTGTGGAAATTGTACGCTTGAATATATATATTTTCTACGCTCTATATATTTTACGCGAGCAACGCTGCGGACAAAAACCAGTAGTAACGCGTATAAAGGAGAACATATACAGTGCAATCCAAATAAAATCTTCTTTGTCTAAATCTAACGCTTACATACGTTGCTATGGCTTTTATAATATAA
This sequence comes from Podotricha telesiphe, assembly GCA_038994665.1. Lineage (NCBI taxonomy): Eukaryota > Metazoa > Arthropoda > Insecta > Lepidoptera > Nymphalidae > Podotricha > Podotricha telesiphe. The sequence goes on along the minus strand of JAOYRR010000431.1, from coordinate 31,755 downwards.
TGCGAAAATATTGAACATACACGTAATACTAACTTAGCTCTTCGAGTGGAGATTAAAAACGTATCTCCTTATCTCGCGCCGCTGTTGAGCATTTATGTTCAATCCAACATGATATAGTATAATAATTGTTTAAATTTTAAAACCATTGAAAATGAAAATCAAGAAAATTAATAAAAAAGAACCGACAACCTCGTAGATGCGTAAAAAAGACATTGCCTTAGTGTATGTCAAACACATGGTTGTACGGTTCTAATGCATTATCATTAAAATATTGGCATGGACCATTTCTTCTCCATGTAACCCTGTCACTATGCCGGATTTGCAAACTTTTCTGTCAGAATAAATTCGTAAAAACTGGACCAAAGTTTTCCTACACATATTATAATATATACATAAATATTAACAATATAATTCATATTTTAAATCCAATGTCCGGAATGAATTAAATGTAAACAAAAGTTAACTGTTTTCAATTCGCAAACCAAACAAATAACGGAATTCCTCTAAGGCCTTCAACGGCAAAGTTCACGTTGCCTTTTTGCTTCGACCACTGCTCTTAGTCATCACGCATTCCTGGAAACCAAGTCGATCTTTTTTTTTTTTTCGATTATTATTTATTGCTGTTGATCAATTGATCTTTACAGCGACACCTGGGGTGAGGGAAGAGGGTACTCTGTTCCTGCGAAATACAAGCACTCCGTGGCTTGTACTCACTCACTCATTGTACTTGTAGTCTAAATATGGAACTTTATTAACGGACCCGCTAGTGGTTTTTTTTTAAAATCTAACGCTTACTAACGTTGCTAACGTGTTGTGACAGAGTACCATTCCATTCCATTTACAACATGTCAACATTGAAACCGACACAAAATTATAATTAATTTCTTTATAGTAGTAATTTTTTGACTCTTAAGTGTTATGGAACACTTAGACGATTGTTATCTTTTTCAGGTTCACGCTTTTGTCTCTCGGCAAAAGGACCTAGTGACACTCAGTTCTCACATTCCACCAGAATTCGAGATATTGCCGAAAGTTCTCCTTTTTGGGCTCAACGCCAGCGCATCTTTGTCATACTGGAGAGAAAAAATTAAAACAATACGAAATTTACTAGTACCTGAACTTGGAATCGAACCGACTAACTTCGCGTTCACTGTCAGACGTATCCCGCTGCGCCACGAAGACCGCAAAGGCTAAACAAATTAAGAAATTCAGTGTTGTCTAGCCCTAAAAGAAGCTACCGCCGGCTCCAAAACAGATAAACTCAACAGCTGCTCTTTTCAAATGTAACTTTACAAAAGTTCCTAAATATCAGACTTTTCCCAAAGCAACACCGACAAATAACATTTAATTCCATACATTAACGGCAGTAAAATATAATTTCTATGAAGTGACAGGTCGAAATGATTTGTGAAACTTTATGAAATCAACAACAGTTAAATGAAGATACTTAATATGGTTGTTGAATATTTTAAACATAAACTTATAATATATATCTTTTTACCTTTTTTTTTAAAGTGTTATTCGCACACTAAGGAAATTGAAAAAGACATATTTAGAAAACGTATAAAAATTTGAACGCAACGGATTTGAACCCGCGCCTCTTGAACGGTTTTAAAGAGGCGCGGGTTCAAATTTACGTTTGCGGTCACACCTTGTATCACTTAGCCACGATGGCCTCTCCTGGCCATCATGATGGCTATGACCTTAAGTATTAAACTCACATAAACTGACATTCCTATAAAACCACTAAGATACATCTCGTAGCTCGTTCGAACCATTTATTCCATTTCCGTATTTAAAAAAGAAAAAATAAACTTTTCCAGTACAAGAATAGAGTCTAGAATTGAACTGATGTAGGTCCTGTCGCTACCTAATCTGACTACCTAACACTGAGTGACATGAGTCACGATTACGATGGTGTTGAAGTATGGCGGATATGGCGATTCATGCCGGTAACAAAGAAATATTTTAAAAATATTACCGATTAAATCACTTATAATATTATTTCCTTTATTGTAGATAGATATGACTCTACTGGGCAGTAGTTTACATTATTACTTAAAACGTTTTTGTAATGTTTTTGTATTAAAACTATTCAAATTATTTAATTAAAATACACCCATACCTCGCTTTGCGTCGGGGTTACGTTCCAAAAAAACACGACGCAAATTGAAACGACGCAAAGCAAACTATTTAATGATCGAAGATAGGTTCCAGGCTTACGAAAATACTACCTTTTAAAAACAAAAATAATATACAAAAAACGTAAATAAAACTAATCTGAAATTAAATTAATCTGCTTACACTTTTTAAAAAAGCACAACACACTACATTACCTCACACTACGTAATTCAACTGAACTCTAAAATAAGCAAAACAAAGTGAAAATAAAATTGTATTAAATTTGCGTTGATTTTTAGTTAGAAAGGGATTCGCCAAATTTTGATGGCATAACGCAATTAAAAACAAAGGTGTTGCGATATTTTAGGAATAAATACTCGAATCCAAAACAAAGCAACTTCGAAAATCTAACGACGCACAGTGAATGAAATTAGTAAAAATTAGGCAGCGACGCAACGACGCAAAGCGAGGTATTGGTGTATAAACAAAATTGTTGATCAGAATGAAAGACTAACTACTTTAAACTATTTGTATTCCTTTTTGGGTACAAGGTCCCACATTTCGCCAGAAGACACTTTAGTAACGGACGACGATTTTAAAGACGCACATTACAAAATCCGCTAATCGTAGGATTCTATCTCACATCTACGTATTTCACACAAGCACGTGGCAATATAATATATTTCATCGAAATCTTTCGAAGCTTTTATTCTATATACGCGTACAACAACAATAAAAACTCGTATGTTTGATGCTTATTAAAAAATAGTAAATATAGTAGTAACTTTATTACAAGTATCGTAATTACAAAATGGCAGATAATATTGAACCCCGCCTAAAGGGCCAGGAACCCCACCCCCCTGAGCCGTGCAACGCGCAATGAGGTCGCGGCCTGTTTCACTTTATTATATTGGTAGTTCGCTTTTCCAATGAGTGAACGTATCTATAAAATTAATTAAGAAAGTATATTAATAATATGTTATAAATTAGACATTTTACATATTATGTCTAATAGATGTCCCGTTAACGCGGTAATAACGCATCGTTTGTCACATTATATAAACGTATTATAAGCTTAAGTACCAGTGCGGCGAAATGAAAATAATTTAAATATAAAATCATTCCCTGGAGTTAGAATTGAATTCACAACCATTGGGCAACATGGTGTCGTTTTTTTACATTTTCTCGAAAGCGGGCGCAAGTGGACGTGGGGAGTGCTATCGTTATAGTTGCAAGGTGTAGCATATGTATGATGAAGATGAATTATATATATAAATATATATATTATTAGGAAAAATTATATTTTTTATTAAAAATAAATATGAATTTTACTTTTTGTTATTTTTGAATAAAGAAATTTGTAAAAGCTTGTGTTTTTATTATTAATAAAATTGTATACCAATAAGACCTAATTTATACAGTTATTTCAGTACATCTTGAATTCTTCCAGGGTTATGAATCACAAAAACCAAGTTCAAAAATATATATAGTTATAATATAGAACTTAATACTTTTATCACCACTTATTTGTCAAGCTTATTATTTTTCCAACGTTAAGCCGATTTTAAGTGAGCTTCCCACACAAATTTGTTTATAAAAGCTTGTAGAGGGAAATTTATTCATTGAACGTACGTAGCTTTTCTATGTGAAGGCGTGGAAAACATTCTTTTTGAATACAAAACACGTCTATCCCAAAATATTATAAATTTCAGCAAGTAAGTTATAGCTGTGATAGTTCTTAATTCTTAATCAAAGGCGTACAATTTTAAATTTTTTTTGTAGCTTTTTTGCAGTTTTCCATTTTCGGCATGTTCTCTAAAGAACAATTCTAGTAAGAATCGAACTAACAATCTTCGCGTTTACAATAAGACTGCACATTTCTTCATATATTCATACTCGAGTACATCTTATCGATTGTACAGTAACTCGAGTGTTATTTTAATCGCTACGCATTAACAGTGGATTACATGCACAGATATTAATGGTTAGACGCCAGTAAAAATAGTAATTTAGGATCTAGACGCATTTGGGAAACAACTGGTCAATTGGTGATAACCCACTGTATAGAATGTTAAAACTTTAATATTTTTTTAGTTTTCCCATCATCCGCAAATTTATACTAATTCGGTTGAAAAATGGCGGTAATCGTTATATTAATTAATACGTGAAAGAGAAATTTTGCACCTCAATAATGCAGACGTATGAGTATAAAATTTATACAGTTTTTTTTATGGTGAACGAATACAGAAAGCTAACATTTCTTATTCGTTCATTACATTAGAAATACATTAAATTAATAAAATAAATGTAACACAATATCATATGTTTGATATACACGTCTGTAAAAAGTGATACGCACGATGCTAAGGCAACACGTGATTAACGCGTCATAGAGGCTTCTCGTTCAAGGAAATTTATGAAGATAGAAGAAGCTGCCTATAAGAAATAAATACAAACCCACATTACGTCAATTGGCTTTAGTCAATAAAATATATCGTATCTTAGAATCACGAGTAATCTATCAGATATATGAAAACACTTTTCTTATAACTTTTGTGACTAACAGACAACGCACAGTTACTGACAACTGAGCCAGTTACGCCCAGTAGTGTCAGCTGAGCGTTGTCAGTGTCACTTTCTAGGGACTAAGGGAAAGCACTAATAGGGGATTTCTCGAAATTCCTACAAGAACGGGAAAAGTAGTTGTAAAGTATATTTTACTGTGTAAATTACTGGAGATAAAAATTACAACAGTATGGCAAGCGTCAGTCGGCCAGAGTACAGCCATCTTTGGGAAGCTGGCCTGAGTAGTCGCACGCAGGTTGCTTACGCGCGGTACTCTGAGCAAGCCGTCGAGGGTGACCCACCATTCATTCCACCGCCACGTGCCGCCATTAGTGGGTATACAGACGACCTACATCTGCCTGTCCGGAGGCTCACAAAACCTGTCCGAGTGAAAAAAAAACAGTCATAAAATTCACGCAAACGAAGTTGTAGGCGGAAACTAGTTACAATATAATTACCCTCGACCTTCCTCTATCAATATAGCATACTTCATACAATTCTATATTAAGGTTTGCGGTTAAGTTGCATCCTTTGGTATTACAACAATGTTATGTTTGTTATAAGCTCTGTAATTATGTAGATTAGATAATTCAAAACTAAACTATTTTCATTACTTAATTCTAGAGAAAACACAAAGCGCAGCGTTGAGTTCCGCCACTTGACACGATGTCTTGAATTCGGGCAGAAAGTGGAGAACGCAGTGTCTTGACATTAGTTTCTCTACTCTGTTAGTGTCTTGACATTAGTACTCTCTGTTTACCTTGCAATGCGAGAAATGGTGTGAAGCTGTAAACTAGTTTAAATAGTACACATAAATGTCAAGTATATATACACATCAAGTATGAAACACTCTTTCGTTACTCACTGAGCGAATAACAGTCAACGTACAGCCTAAACTACTGTGGGTACAAAACTTAAATTTCCTGACAGGTTCCTTGGGGAGTAAAGCAGTAAGATAAGATATAAGATGTCACCAACGACATTGCGGGCAACAACTCGTCTAGTACTAATTGTTTATTACTAGAGGATTACTTTAAAGTGATAGACACGTCTAGTTGAAAAAACTTACTGTAAACGCTGCTCAACAAATTTGTATATTAAGATCAAAAATATAATATAATTGGGGTTAAGCTGTAGCCGTTAAAAAATGTTGGATATATATGGTTTTGTTTCTGCTTCACGCTTTTTCCTGCATAACAAATTATTATATATTAGAACCTAGTGTTATTAGCGTGTTGAGCGGTGGAAATCCACAAAGCGCTTTGTCTTGTCACCAGAGCGGAAAACGAAAATAATTTAAATTTAATCTATTGCATTTATAATTAGACTCTGTCACACTGCGCCACGATGGCTTTAATTATATGGATGGATGGATGCCCAATTACTTATTTTACATAGAAACCCATTCTAAAACCTATTCAGGCGAAGTTACCGACAAAAATTATTAATATAAGCATAAGTTATATATATTCTATAATTAAACAGTAAAAACGTTATGTTAGTTACATTAAATATATTTACGAAAAACAATTTAGGGGGATCTATGATTTTTCAATTTTCCTATTTTTATGCATTTTTTTTTATTGTATAGTATTTAGATCTGAGCAAGACTTAAGAGTATAATAGGTTGAAAAGTGTGAAACACGTGATGTAGAACAATAATGGACCAGTTAAACTATAAGAAAAAAAGCAATGAAACTTTAACAAAAGTTGAAAAAGACATATTGAGAAAACGTATAAAAATTTGAACGCAGCGGGATTTCAACCCGCGCCTCTTGAAAACGATTATTACCATTTCAGTTCAGCAAACAATATTATGGGCTGTTATTAAAAATTAAAGATCTGCAAAATGAAAAACCATATAAGCACAGCTAAACTAAAAGAAATAACGAAATGTCAGTTCAGTTCAGTTTTTTAGTTTAGACGCTTCGACAAAAAATTTTGACTTAGCAAAATAATTGATTAACGAGAAGTTGTAATAAGCGTATAAGAATTTCAACATAGCTGGAGGTGGGACGCATGGCTTAGCGGTCAAAGCGCTTGAACGGTTTTCAAGAGGCGCGGGTTCAAATCCCGCTGCGTTCAAATTTTTATACGTTTTCTAAATATGTCTTTTGCGCATTTAACGTTGACAAAGCCTCAAGCTGAAAAATTATGGGTTCGATTCCGACTTCAGAGAATGGTTATATTTTTATTGTTTTATTTTTTTCTCTCCAGTATGACTGACATGGGAGTTGAGCACAAAAAAAAGAGAGATTTCGGCATTCAATATGCAACATCTCAAATACGGGCGGAATGCTGAGAACGGAGTGTCACCAGGTCCGTTTAGGGTTAGCCGATATAGAAGATCGTGAAGGTGAAAAAAATTATAGTCGTCTGATATAGAAACCTTAGAGACAAAAATATTCCCACTATAATAAAGTAATCCATACCAATATTATAAATGCGAAAGTAACTGTCCAACCGCCTGTGATGTCATCACGTCCGAACTACTGAACCGATTGTGATGAATTTTTATACAGAGATACCTGAGGGTCTCGGGATGAGCATAGGCCTTTACTTTACATCACTATTTCTCCCATTTTTTAGTTTAAAGTCTGTAAATAATTTTTAAGTCTTTTCGAAAGTAATTTCATTGTTTTCGAAAAGACATAAATTAATTAATTTCGAAAATAAGAAACAGCTATAGTTCACGCGAGCGAGTCGCTAGCAATCAATATATTATCACTTTTATATAGAACAGCATGCAGGTTTCTATGGCAACGCGTATTTTACGCGTCAACGGGTCCACTAGTACAGACAACAAAACACTTTACTTGGAAGTGATGCATGAAATCACTTCATAATATTATCGTATTAATATGTGAATATATTGAGAACCATTTCTTATATGATGTTTTTCATAGAAATCGTTGAAGTGGTAAATTGTTATTACACAGATTACAAGTCATTAACATAACACAGGTCTTTTTGCGGAAATGTATCAAGTGTCTATATAAATAAATAAAAGTGGAGTGTCTGTTTGTAATATTAAAATAACCGCTTCTTACTAAATGCATATATATGCATACTCGGCACATACTTATATCAAAATATATTTTTTTACAATTTTTGTCTGTCTATTTGTTTGTTCTGGCTAGATCGATTTTGATGGGATTTTCAGCTGATAGCTGGTGGTAATAAGGGGTAACTTGCTTTATTTCAGTCGTGGTCACCGCTAGTTTAACAATATATGGTTTAAACAAACTGTAGCTGTGCTCTGACTATATGCGATGGTTATGATTTTAATATGCTTTAGTTGCGCGCTCTTCTTCAGCTTCTAATGTCGAGACACTCCGTTCTCTACTATCGCGTACATCAAACACGTTACGATAGAGACACGAGGGCGCCCAATCTTTATACGGTAAATATTACCTAAGCCACTTAACTATGTCAAGGCGACAATACACTTCATACGACATGTCGAAGCCTCAGGCGTATATCAACTGCCTTTTAAATATGACATCATGATTAAAAACCGGATGAAATAATTATAAAAAGAAAACAAATTTTAGTTTTAATAAGACGTTCAGTCGTCCTTGCGAAATCCCATAATAAAACTAAAAAAAATTTTGTATCTCTTAAAGTAAGTAGTGATAAATCACTTTGCGCCAAATTCAGTGTAGTATTAGTGTTGTCTAGTGACGACGAATCACAGTGCTCCAAGTCAAAGAAATATAACCATACGAGTACTGTCTCAGAAGAAATTAAAACTATACTTCTATACTAGGCCTGTAAAATATTTATTATACGTGAGGACACTAGCTTAGTACGTGCAAAACATTCCATCTTCCAGGTCACCCAGACCTGACCTTTGACTTTTGATAAAAAGTCAAGTAGTATGAGAATAAGATTTAAATGTTTATGTACAATTTATTTACCTATAAATCATAAATTTAATTAAATAATTCAAAGGTACGTTCAAAAAGGTATTTTTTAAGATACAAATGTTTATTAAAAAAAATAAGGTTTATTATACACATGGAGGATGTACATAGACTAAAAGCAGAAGCCCCGAAATAGACACGTAAAAAATGCGCAACGCTAGGCGCGTTAATTTATACCAAACACATATAGTAGTTTATGTTGTAAATATTAAGTCATATCTCTTTCATTTAAATATTGAATTTGTAATGCATTTCCTAAAAATGAAAACTCAGCAAAAACAATAAAATAGAGTGAATGACCCCTCGAAATCGAAATCGTGAGGAAGCCTCGATAAGGTTTACAATAAGCTTGCTCATAGAGGATCAGATTACGAAAGGTATCCGACAAGAACGACAGTGAAAGATACGAAAGCTGTATATCTTACTGTACATTGTAGGGTGAAACGTTATCTATGCCAGTTCCGTTAGATGGAGAAACAAAACAAACGCAACTGCTTAATACTACTAATAGTATTATAGGATGTTTTTTTTGAAACGGGTGGAGGGAGGAGGGGGAGTCATATACCTACATATGTGTTTGTTTTGTTATATTAATATAACCGATTTTTACTACATTCATACGTATGCATACACGGTACATAAACTTTTGTCTGTCTGTTCGTTTCGGCTAATCTATGGAACGGTTGGACCTTACACACTGGCTGATAGCTGATCTAATAAGGAGTAACTTAGATATATAAAAGGAGTACTTTAGATATATAAAGCTCGCTAATTAAATATTTTTAAATTTTTTATTGTATTGTTAATACACATAAGATATGAAAAGCATTTTAAGAAGACTGTACACGAATTTGAACGTAGCGTGAGTCGATCCTGAGCCTCTTGTGTCCCGTCCAAGAGCTCTGACCGCTAAGCCGCCATATGTTCTATATTGAGCTATGTCGATTTTTTTTATTTTCGTTGTTAGCAGTGCAGACTTAATGAAATTTTTATACGTGTTTTAAAAATGCTCTTCATTAAGTAATATAGTGTATTGCTGTATTTATTGTCTGTTTGTTAGTAATAAATAGTCGTCATCTCGGCCTGAACTATTCATTATATCCCAAATAACGCGTTATAGCTTATAATATATATATATATATATAATACAGCGATCACTAATTCATATTCGTCTCAAATTCGGAAACTGGAGACTGGACTGTACACTAGATGATTCTCTCTGATCGACCCTGCTTTAAGAAAAAAAACATGAATCTGCTAAAAAAAACATCCTAAACAAGGTATGGCCAACATTAAGAGGATATTGAGTTAACCTTTGCACTATTTAGCTGAAACCGTCAAAACTAATTTATATATACGCGGTAGAGCAATTAACAACAATTATTATTAAAGTTTTACATTCATTAAGGTGCGACCTTTCTCATAAACGTTTTACTGCTTTTTCACTTCATCCACCATTTTGTTGCATTGAAAATATACGTTAGGTATAAAAACTAGCTGACCTAGTGCAGTACTCGAGATGTTTACAATATATGAACAAATACCTGTATAATATATAGAGGCCATTATTGTTACAGCGTCTGACTGTATATGGGATAGTTGTAGGTTCGATTCCCACTCGGCAAATGATTATATTTATATTATTTTCATTTCCACGCGGAAACTGATGCCAAGACAAAGCGCGGCGTTGAGTCCCGCCACTCAACTTGCAATATCTCGGATTCGGGTGGAAAATGAAGAACGGAGTGTTTTGAAACTAGGTCTGCCAACCCACCCTGCTAGCAGGAAAAAGCGTGTAGCTAAAAAGAAAAACATAAAAATAATATTATCATTTAAATTATTTTTACATATTAATCAAATTAATACGAAGAATAGTAGAAGTTAAAAGGCTCTTTTATTCGAAAATTATGACGGAGATTCCTCCGTCATAATTTTAAGCCAATACTTTTAAAAAAATATAATAACGCATTAAAATAATAAAATAAATATAACAAACACTAATTAACATGTGTTCGACATACAATTTTGTACAAACACCGTTGCTAAGACAACACACATGATAATATGTTAATAGCGACTCGTTCGCGGCTACGCCCGTGTGAACTATATCTGCCTCGTATTTTCGACAGCCTTTTACGGCCGTAAAACAATTAAATTTCTAGAAAAACTGGAAAACAAAAGCGGGAGAAAAAGCATAGTCTACGTTCATCATCCCAAGCCCCTCAAGTATCTCTATATAAAATTTCATCACAATCCGTCCAGCTGTTTGACCGCGATGACTTCACAGACAGACAGACTGAGTTACTTTCGTATTTGTAGTATTAGTATAGATAGATAAATCGACACATTTATTAACAAATATGGATGAAAGTTGAGTGAAGTTAACTATACAAATATCCACCAAGAACAAGAATCAAACCTACAACCTACAGCAAAACAGTTACAATCACCTACCTCTTGCCCAACAGTAATATATATAATAAACGCTGTTTTAATGGGCACTTAGAAAAACATTTTTTTTTTAGAAAACGTATAAAACTTAGTACTTCTGTATTCTCATTGCAGTATATTGTGGTGAAATAAGTTATAAGCTATTTAAGGCTTCGTTATTATTTTATTATATTTAAAGATATTAAAATCTCCGCCTAAGGCAAAGCGCGGCGTTATTTTCCGCGACTCAACACGCAATGTCCTGATTTCGGACAAAATTTCGGGCGAACAGTGAAGAACGCAGTGTCTTGACACTAGGCTCTCTCTGCCTACTCAGCAATGCGAGAAATTGCTGAAAATTTAAAAAAAGTTTATATACGATTATTTTGTACGAATCATTATTAATATTATAAAGCACTGGTGTAATAGCATTATCTCAAGACACATTCAACAATCATAATAGTTCAAAATGCTCTTGTTAGTCAGAGTGAACCCACCCAGTCAGTATCAAGACCCCGTTCTCTACTTTACTTCCGAATCGACCCCCGCCTTGTCTCACGAGAAAATTGAATTAAATTTAAATATACTCGTGCTTACGTTACCCTGAGTAGTAATCGAACCAAACAGTTTTACGGTCGCCAGTCAAACTCTGTGATATTGCGCCACGACGGCAGCTTGATGGTATTTCAAATGGCACTGCGCTTCAACTTAATATCCGTAATTATTAATCTTATGACCTTTTTTAATATATCATTCTATAAAATGTCAAAAGTTTGTATATATAAGCCGTATTTAAAAATAAAATGATTAAAAATGTAGGTTCATCCTGGATTATTATATAAATATTAACGTTTGAAATATTTTTATACGTTTTCTAAAAATATGCTTTTTAATTTCCTAAGTGTGTGAATAACACTTTAAAATGCTAAAAATATTTCATTTTCGTAATTGTCTTGTATTCATTAAAATATATTTTGTAGTGATTTTGTTAGATTATGAAATAATCATATTTATTAATTATTTATTTATTATAATAGGTTAGGCCAGAGGGAATCGTGTTATATGGACACTTCGCAACTGCAGTCTATGTAAGTTTTAATTAAGTACAACATCTGTACTATATAATACAAAATGTAACTGATGGCTGTCTGTACATAAAGGATATATGAAAAGCAATTATTATTAGGGGTATTTATCAATATAATAGGACCCAAAACCATTATTTTGTAACTATCTTTTCTGTTTGTTTGTTTGTGCACGCTAATCTCAGAAACGGCTAACTGATTTAAATACAATTTTGACTATTATATTGTGGAAAACTTCCCATTACCGTTTAGTGTTTATTTCATTTCAATCGGTTTATAAAAAAAAACATCTACAACCATTTACATTAAAAAAGGCAGGCGGGCGACAAAAAAATTTCTACGTAGTTTAATAGTAATATTACGTTAGTTTTTACGCACGCGTAATTTTACGCACGCGAAGCCGCGAGCGGGTCGCTAGTATCTTAAGAGATAATTTAAATATATTAACTTATAGCATAGAGCTTACTGCTTATAATACACTACTTACTAACAGCAACAATATAAAAAAAAATACTTATCGTTATCATTCTGGTACGGACATCAGGTTCAAGGTATGAAAAGATGTCGTATATACATATATATGCATTATTACAAAAAAATGTAGGTAGTGACTCAGTAAGAAGCGTCGCGACTGTACGCAATGGTCGTATGTTCAAATCTCACGGAATGTTATATTTTTTTCTATATTATTCATGATCTACATAACTAAATATATATATATATATATATAGTTATTTAGTTAGTTAATAAATACCTCCATTTTCATTAAATGCATAAATGCAATACAAATCTTATTTGAAGCTTTAATGTGGAAAAAATGCAAGTGAAAATGTTCGCTATAATAGACCAAAGTTGGTGATCAATATTTAAAAACATATGTTATACTTTAGTTACTAATCACTTATAATTGCTTTACATTTAAACAGCACATTCAAAAAGACTATCAAACTTAAGATTTTTATACAAAATTTACATATCCAGTAAAAGAGAATTACCATATATGAGTATTCAAGTGACAATTCACCATGGTCATTTAATCAAATAATTACCGCACATACACAGCTATTCCCATTAGAGAAAATATAGTAAATTGTATTTACCGTTACAATGCTGTTAAATTAATATAGTAGACTAATTAATTAGCTATACTCGGTAATTGCTGTGTAAGCTCTTAGAAATATTAGGTTTACAAAAAGCACACTAAGTATGATGTGACCTAATTTAAAAAAAAAAAATTGTGTGATTGGTAAAAAAATATATATTATATAACACTCATATTGTAATCAAGTTAAATTTAAAAACATAACATATTTATTTGAATAAAAAAATATATACATGTTATTTACTTAAGTTCCTTTCTGCTCACTCTATAGTTTTAAGGAAAAAATTAAAAGGACACAAAGCTAATGAAATTGTATTTAAATATGCACACGAAATTGAACAGTATTTAATAAGTGAATCATCAAAGTTACACCTAAGTTGCTAATATTTGTAAAGGTTTATCAATTCTTCAAATTTTCACACAAAAATGAATCATATCAAATTGGTATTTAATCATATCATATATATATATATATATATATATATATATTATTATTATTATTATTGCACATTATCAGAATGAAAATGTCATTGATAATAATGGCATTTACATTAATTATCTTATAAGTTATCTATATCTTAGACAAAATACAATCTGTTACTGATATATTATTTTTAAATTAAAATACTACTGCCAATCTGTCCCATATTTTAATATATCCTTAATAAAAAGTTAATATTAAATTTAGTTTATCAATCGATCTCATAACTAAAAGGACAATTTAATGATGTTTATTAAAAACTTAATTAATTCGAAGTTATTTGCGTCATTATGCATTTCTGTGTTCGTCACATGGGCGCGGTATTACTCATATGCTCGATTCATCCCTTTAGGGGAGTGAAGTCACCCTATTCTTAGGAACACGCATCTCTATTTTAATATAGAAATTGCTGGATTCAAGGTCAAACAAAAACAAACGCAAATAATACTATGCCAACGTGTGGGGCAACTCGGGAGTTTAGGAATTAAAAAAATCAATAACACCAGCATTTAGATGCTTTTTCTGAATTAACTTAGTTGTCATATACAGGCCTATCAATGTTTTTATCGCTTTTCATTCATAAAAAAATATATTATATCGGGTATAATGTTCCGTAGCGATGTTATATCGGTCAAAATACCTTAACTTGCACGAAATATAGCATTATTATTCCCGTTTATATTTAGATCGACGCGTGTAACATATTATTTATTTGTTTTCCATAAACCTCGGGAAGGTTTGATGAACTGTGCGATACGTACCTCATTTTGTAGCTCGTATCCTTTGTCGTGATTAATCCTTATGCACTTTTGCTCGCACGCAACAATTGTTCACTTATAAACTGCATATTTTCACAGACACAATCCGACATTTCTGCATTATCGACTCGAGCACACGATAGCTGAAATAGGGGTAGCCATTTTTGTCAAAAAGTTATTTTAGTTATACGTTTAGTATTCGATTTCGGAAAACGAATAGCTGGGACGCGAGCACTGCGCGAAGACGTGTGAATTAAAATATATTCGTATCGGGTCACACACCTTTCATAAAATGAATTGACGTTCAACTCAAAAAAAATTGCAAGTTTACTACAGCTGAAGCTTTGGATACGTATAAGAAGGGGACGAGCTTTTTACAACACAACGTGTGCGATTCCGACCATATCCGGAAATAAAATTAACATTTTCGCCCTTATTTAGCGAACGTCCATACTCAGTCGCGTTATACGCTACGCTCATCAGCGACCAATCACCTTTCAGGAAGTTATTTGTTCCTTACGAATTAGTACAAGTGGCGTCATCTAGCCATACGTTTAAACATTTATGATTGTTTTTACTATTTTTTTATACTGGTAACAATTGCGTAAATAGAATACTAAGCTCATATTTAACTTCAGTACAATAATAACTTTATTTTGTCGGCGCATAGCTTTTAGTATTAAATTATACTTAGTTTAGCGCCATCCATTATAGTTTAGTAGATTTTCTAAGCGAAATCTATGGTGTAACGCTAGTCTTATCGTTTTTGGGACCAATGAGTGGTAGTTGTTAGGAGAGGCTTTAAGAACACTCGTTGGATTGACAGTTAAATAGTTAACCTGAGTTACTTTTAACGTAACAACAATAAGTGTTAGGTACAGAGAGGATCACGGGAAATGAAGGTGGGTTTTGATGCAACACTACACTACACTTAAGTCACAAGTCCCAGGGGTTGCCTCAGGGTTCCTCTCCCTCCGCCAGGGCCACGGAAGATTGTAGTCCCCGTGGCCCTGGCCAGTGGCGGTGGAGGAGGAGCACCGTGAGGTTTTAGTGGGTAAACGGCCGGCCCAACATCTACCGGTCCGGAGTCCCACATAACCGAGTCCGAGTCCCCAATCACGTCACGTTTAAAAAAAAAAAAAAGTTCCTCACCCTGCTACGCGATGGGTCTGGTGTCACTCGCGTATTGACGAAGGAGTGTGTAGGTGTACTGTGTAGTGTCTAACGTAGACATATTTTCCTAGACCGCTATTACCTACGCACGAGAGTTATTACTGATCATATCGATCTATTTACCCACAATCACGGGTACATACCTGCACAGTGGGATTTCTTACTAAGTTGCGACATTATTTATTATTTGAGAGCCGGCAAATTTATATTCTTCTTATCGTACACATGACAATATTTAGTACATATTAGTAGTATATTGAAATTATATACTTTACAGATACGATAAGTTGATATTTTTACA
Organism: Podotricha telesiphe; assembly: GCA_038994665.1. Classification (NCBI taxonomy): domain Eukaryota; kingdom Metazoa; phylum Arthropoda; class Insecta; order Lepidoptera; family Nymphalidae; genus Podotricha; species Podotricha telesiphe. The sequence goes on along the minus strand of JAOYRR010000431.1, from coordinate 15,813 downwards.
ATTGATCCAATATCCGGGCATTTTTGAAGTAATTTAATTGATGTAATATCAAACACTACACGTACCTTTAAAATCAGTAATGAAATTTGTAAAAAAGACACAACGCGGCAACACCATCATTTGACATATTGACTCATGATTTGACAGACGCGTATTCCCGAAACTTACAAACTGTTTTTCTTTTTATAAACAATTCCTTTTTCGAAAACGTAAAAAGAATGGTGGGCGCGATGCCTGTTAATATAATACCAAAATTTTGTAACGGTGCCATGGACAGTCACAACGGGGGCGAAGATTGTGATAGCCAAGTGTTTATCGGTAGTCGGGTCAAAATCAATGATGACTTCGGCACAGTAAAGTATATTGGGGAAGTGCAGGGATACAAAGGAGTTTGGTATGGAGTAGAGTGGGACAATGCGGAAAGAGGGAAACACGATGGCAGTGTTGATGATAACCAATATTTCAAAACCACCAAACTCAACGCTGGTTCCTTTATTCGTCCCAATAAGATTGCTCCATTTAAAACTTGTGCTGAAGCCATCAGAAGATACTATGGTGATCGAGAGGTAATAAATTGTAAAATTATAGAAAATTACAACTTTAGTCATTTCAAATTATTTTTCATTGAGTCACACCTACTCATATTGCATTGCTGAGTAAGTCTAAGGCCATAGTTGAAATAACAAACAAGGTCTTATGTTAGTAAACAAATCAATTGGAATTATTTAGTGACCATTAAATATAATATTATAAGAAGAGAATTTTTTAAGTTTTAAATATTGACTTTATAAAAGACTTATAATATTTATAACTTCAGTAGAAACTGGAACAACTATTTACTTCAGTTTCACACTTATACATTTTTTATTCACATACCTAAAATAAAAAAATGATTTTTAAGAAAACATGTACAGATTTGAATGTGCAGGAATTGTTCTTGAGTGCTTGAATGGTTTCTGATAGGTGCAATTTTGAGTCCTACTAGATTAAAATTTTTATGTTTTCCACTAATGTTTTTCAGGAATTCTTAGGTTTACTTTTATTGGTAATTTCATTTTATGTGAAGAAATTTTATTTGCCTAATCATTTGATAATACTAATGCCCTATGAATAAAACAAATGCTAATACTTATTAATAATACAAAAATAATGAGCATTTAGATTTATTATAAATTTATATATCTGGTATGGCATCACAAGTATAAATAAACAAGGATTAGTTCAAGGATTCAAGCCTGCACTGTAAAGTTCATTTAAAATTTCCTTATTGTTAATTGCCAGTATTATAATACTGCAGCTTAACCCTTTGTCCTACATAGCAGGGTAGGCTAGTACTCCCTTCTTCACTTTCTGCCTGTATCCTAGACATTGTGTGTAAAGTGGCAGAACTCAACTCCACTTCTTCATGTCTTGTCCCAAAGCTGAGAAATGAAAATAATTTAAAACTCATTTCCCTGAGTGTCAATTGAACCCACAGCTACTGTGTTTATTAGTCAGATGCTGTCACACTGCAACACAATGGCAATTATAATGTTTATTTACGATAAGGAGGTCATGAAATATTGCTGACTAAATGTTGATATCTCAATCTTATTATCTTGGCCTACTTAATGAATGAATTTTAATGTATATGTTAAGTTTCTTTGGAAATTGGAAGTAAATAATTTAGGAGATCATTTTGTGGACGTCAACGCCACTTTTCGTTTATTCATCAGTGTGGATAAATATTAATCTGAGTTGAGTGGGAATTGAATCCACAACTAGTATTACAGTCAGATGCTGTCCCACTGCACCACAATGACTTCTCTTTTATATAATAAAATATTTTTAAGACGAAGAATAATAATAATAGTAAAACCAAATAGGAGTTTGATGAGTTTTCTATATGTAAGTATACTCTTATCATAAGAAAGTATTTAATAACAAAGTATATAAACTTATTAGGATGAAACAGTAGCTGCTCATCGGAGAACTGTCATCAATGAATGGAAACGGGAAATGGGAGCCCCTTTCATAGAGATGGTCGGCTTTGAAAAAATACATCAGAAGCAGTAAGTTTTTAATATTTAATTACAAATTCTTTGAAAGATATTGTATGGATAGTTTAGTGTTTGGTTTTAATGGATTTTCATAGTTTGTGTTGTTAGTCCCACAGTGCTGTGGTTGTGTGGTTAATTTTATTTCATATTATTATTTTATTTATTTAAAAGAAACAATAAGGCAAGGTAAAGTGTGTGCTATATAACCTTTGGTAAAATTATTAAGTATAGTGTACTTTAAATAAGCATGTCATCTTAAAAAAATTGGATGTGGATTGTGTATGTGCGATGTGGAGTCTTAATAAATAATAACAATATAAAAAAATATTTTATTATAAATTTGCAAATAAATGTAATTGTAAAATTATAATTTTTCATAATAAACAATGAATTTGACTCAATAACTTTATTAATGTCTAGAAATAGAATTCGAGAAATTGAACGCAAACCACACTATATATTTTTTTTTACATTTTTTAAAGTGTTATTTGCATACTAAGGAAATTTAAAAATACATATTTGGAAATCATATAAAAATTTGAACGCAGCTTGATTTGCAACAGCAAATATAAATTGTAAGAAGCGTATAAGAATTTCAACGTAGCTGGTGTAGAACGCATGGCTTAGCAGTCAGAGCACTTGAACAGTTTTCACGAGGCGCGGGTTCAAACCCCGCTGCGTTAAAATTTTTATACGTTTTCTAAATATGTCTTTTACAAACCACACTGTTTGTGATATATATATCAATATTTTTTATTATATATATGTGTGTGTGTGTGTGTTTGTGTGTATAAAGCGAAATACAAATGATGAAGTACATAAGTATGTAGGTTTTAGTTAGGCACTTAGAAACGGGAAATACGCGATTTTACATTTTATAGTCCACTTACATACATTTGTGGTTTGCTACAACTCGTTTTATTTTTGTATATACTGAATTATTTATATATAATTTTTTATTCTAGAAAATTCGACCGTCTTCTGGAAGTCTGTGTGCACGATCAGAACGTGTCTAAAGCTGGCAACGTGGCAACATTGTGCCCAAACGTGCGGAGTATTGATGTGTCACAAAATTTATTTTCCAATTGGCGGGAAATTATACAACTGTCATCACAGTTGCCTGATTTGAGGGAGCTTGACGTGAGGTATGTGTGACACTGGTTGTCAAAGAATTACAAGAGATACAAGGAATATTTCAATATTACTACAGTTGAGGTAGAAATTGACAAAAAAAAATTACGCATATCAGCCCTCAGTACATCCATACATACTAGCGAATGTTTTTTTTAAACCAGAGGTTTTAGCTATATCATCGTAATCTAAATTATCGGGTATACAAAACAAAAATTCTATCCGTAACCGTATCAGATATTAAAGTTTCGAATAATTTGGGATATAGGCCTAGTCTCAATGAAATATGTCAATAAAACATGCTTTAAATAATAAAAAATAGTCAAACAAAAATAAATGGACAAATTAGTGGCCTAAATTGAATTACATTCCTCAAAAATACAATATGTGTAACCGTAATAATCCGAAACCAGCGGATAATTTGTTTTCTTTTGTTTGTTTGTTTATTTTGTAACCGAAATCGATATAGTATTCTTCTACATCCTTATCCGTATCCAGTATCGAAATGTTACATCCGTAACATCCTTTTATAAAACCCTTACTGATGGAAAGCGAGAAAGAACGGTGATATAAAAAAGCAGACGAGACGCTGGTCTCTTGGCCATATTAATTCAACTGCTTCTGCTTGTGACTGATTGCACATTTATAACAGAAAAATATTCTTCTTAATGTTGAATTGACCTTCTTCTAGCGTAGCTTTGACTGTGGCACACATTAGATGATTGTGGGTTCGATGCTCACTTGGGGTAATTCATTGTTATTCCAACGCCGTTAGCCGTGGCAAACCTAAGCCTATTATACGTAAAAAAAATATGTATTTAAATTATTGTAATGTTCTTGATAAATTAAAGTACTTGATAAGTTTAAGTGCAGAAGTGCTTAGTCGACTTTTAGTATTCTTCGTTCTCTCTTTTTTAATAGTGACTCTTTAAGTGAAATTTGAACTCTACAGAGCGAACTTATTTCTTGAGATTTGAAATAAATAATATATTAGAGCTAATTTATCACATTTTCTTAATTAAACAAAGGTTAGAAAACCTTTGTAAAGTAGAAATTTGTAAAAATCTCTCTACATCTCTGCTTGCATCAAAAATAAGTTGTGACAAGCGTATAAGAATATTGACGAAGCCGGATGTAGAAGGAATGGCTTAGCTGTAAGAGCTCTTGGATGATTTCCAAGAGGCACTGCTTGTTTCTAGTCCTGCTACATAAAAAAAATTATACTTTATCTAAAAATATTCCCAAGTGTGTCAACAACACTTAAATTTTTTTTTATTACCTTTACTTTTTCTACTAAGTATATTTTTCTCATTTCAGCAAAAACCGCATGGCAATAGACATGCCAGAGGAAACGCTAACCCAACTGTCAATTAATTTCACCAATTTGCAAAAACTAAATATATCCGTATGTGACTATGAATGGTCGGACCTCCTTGCTCTATCTCACCTTTGGCCGAATATAGACGAGCTTATTGCAGCTTACAACAGAATAAAAAAAATAACACCTCCCAAGGTGATTTTACATACCCTGACAACAATACGCTTGGACGGCAACCCAATAGACTCATGGAAGGAAATTTTGAATCTCGGCATGTTGAAGAACCTAAAAGTGTTAAGTTTGAACGATTGTGTTATAGAGGAAATTAGATTTAATGACGATGCTAGTAACGGGAAAGTGGGTGTGTTCGAAAATTTGGAAATTTTGTTCTTGAACAGAAATAGAATTAATGATGTAAGTATTATTGTTTTATTGTTAATTGTTAGTTGTTATTGTTATTTTTAGTTGTCGTTTTTTTTTTTAAGAAAAACCATGTAATATTACACGGCCCTTCACATACACTTTTTGTTGTAAACCCAAGCAAAAGAGAAAAACCAACAAAAAAAAAGATAATAAAAAAAAGAAGTGTCCTGTCATGTCGCTAATATTTTAGCTATCTTAGCTAACTTACTAGTATCAATCAATCAGCAATATCTTCCATTCAACCTTAAGGCATAGAAAAACGCATAATAAAATGAAATGGGATAGGCAGTGAAAAGTAAATAAATCATAATATGTATATAACTAATTGACAATTCTATTAAAAATAATATTTTAAATAGTATTCAATTAGAATCGTAACAATCTATAACATTCATATATTTATGTGTTAGTTTTTATTTTTACTTGCAAATCTGTGACAAACTAAAAAAATATATATAATGAAACATATAATTCAAATTCAAATAGCCTTTATTAACACACTTAACTTTTATATTACATTCACTTAAAAAAACTAGACATTGGTAACTTTAGTTTGTTTTGGTATACATAGGACTTCAGGCCATCAGGCCATCGACCCATCTATGAGCTGGTCTTGCTCTCTGCATTTATATACTATATATCAACACTTTTTTTCTTATAAATGTCTATGTTTCTTAATATAACACAATTTCTAAAAATATATTGAACTGTCGACAATCTTGTTTATGATCATTTTGTTCATTTAAAAAAAATATAAACATATATATAATTTTGTCCAGTGGCGGTCAATGAGTGAACTAAACAAGCTGAAATCTCTCAAGCGACTCTACTTCCTAAAGAATCCGGTGCAGAACAATGAGGATTACGATACTGGATCGCAGATGGTTATAGCTAAAATTGGCAATTTGCAGGTAGTTTTTTTTTTTTTATAAAAAACAATACTTATAATAAATCTTGTAGACAGCGTTATTTGAACCAAGTTGTCTAAGTTAAATGGTTTTGGAAGAAGCGCGCTCTCGAATCCTATTGCGTTAAATTTAGTGTTTTTTAAAAATGATTTCTCATATGCTAACACTTTAGAAATGTTAACTGTTTTTTATATATTTTTTTATACCTTTTACTGGATAAAATTAGTGTCAGTGGCGAAGCGTCCATGTACCACAACATCGGCTTACATTTTGTAAATTAATATAAATAAGTTATTAATAAATATAATAATTTAATTATGTAACTAAACCATAAAAAATCTATTTTAATTGATATAAGACAATTTCATTGTAAAACTCAACTTAACTCACCACAAAACAGTATATTTATATAATAGTCCAGGGTGAACCTAGATTTTTAATATATATTTTAAAGCCGGCTACAAATATTTCCCACTTTGGTAAGTACTGTAGGTTAATGAACTATTATTTGTTGACATATTAGATAAATATATAATAAGATTGTTATATATTAATGTGTGAATAAGAAACAAGCCCCTTGTAGTTTAATGACAATTGTATGTATGGTGGAGTTACTAGGCATAGTGAAAGTTTATATATAGAAGACATGTAGGGAAACAATAATTATCCTAATAATATTTTACAAAACATATTCAATTATTAAAACATATATTACACTCACTACTTGCCTTACTATATATGTTACATACACATTGCTACACTACTGTGTGTTTGTCATACAAATTTGTATCAAGGCAAACACGTTGCTAAGGTAACTCGCTATTAATATATTTTATTGTTTAAGGAACTAAACGGCTCATTTATAACAAGAGAACTGCGTCGCGGTGCAGAATACGATTATATGAAACGTTATGGAGCTGAATGGAAATTGGTGCAAAACGATCTGCAGAAGAAATTAGCTTTTGACATTGAACATTGCAGATTTCAACAGCTTATTGATAGTGAGTTACATTTTTCATTATTACAATAAGTTTCTTTTGGTTTTTACAAAGTATATTTTGATAAAAAAATCAAATTGCAATGGTGTGAGTTTGGTGTTCACTGTGAGGTATCATTATATGACAAAGGGTTGCATAATTTCTTACCCTCAATACAATGGAGTGTTATAGTTTCTCCTCTAGAGATAAACGTTTAGCTGCATTTCTATTGACAGTCAGTAATTTTGGTTTTCTATTGGGTTTTGAAGCGACAACCATAAAATTTATTTATTCAAGTATGCCTCTATGGATGTTTTTTTTTTCAGTATATGGAATCCCTGACGACAGTCTACTAGTCAAACAGCCAAAAACAATGACACTCACTTCACAACTATTAGAAATAACTCTACGCGATGAAAATGGAAAAGTCCTAAAAAAGAAATTCCCACCCACAATGGCGGTACAAAAACTGGTAACACTGGCTCAAAGGCTTTTTAAAGGCAACACTGGATATCCAAGGCTTTATTTATTAGATGATCAATTGCAAGGTGCTGAAATTGCTTTAGATAATACTATGAAGGATTTAGCTTATTATTCTTTTCAAAATGGCGATACAATCCTTATTAGATTCAGCTAATATCGTTTTTTTTTAATTGGCAACACTGAATATATTATGTTGGTTGTTTGATTATGCTGGGTCTTCACATTTGGGTTGAATTTGATTTGTCTGAGAAAATGTTAATAATTATTATTAAAGTAACAAAAGTATTATTATTAACTTTCAATTTTGTTCAATTTTTATGGAGAAAATTATATAATATATTATATGCTTAACCTGGTGTGTAAGACTTGTTATTATAATTGGCGTTTATATATTATTATATATTGTACTACTGAAAGAGTTTAGCTTTGTAAATAACCTTCACAAATTGTACCTGTATTTATTGCGAATTTTATTTTGACAAATAAAATATGTCCACTATATATTTTTAAAAAAACATTTTATTTTACCTAATCCCAGTTTCAATCATTGCAATTATTTTCAAATGTTTCAATTTCAGGATTTTTTTGTTATCTATTGAAAATAAATTACATATTAATTTTATTAAAAACTCTTGAAATCTTTCAATTTGTAGTTGTCGCATATATCACAATTTACAATAGAAATGATATTCCCTGGTCTAGTGAGATGGGATAAAGCTCTAGGTTTAATTTAACAAAATATTTTTATTTAGACGGAAAATATAAATCGGTGTTTTGTCACTACTTTAACCGAAATACGTACGAAATGAAATTTAAAATGACTACAAATTTGTAAACAATATTCTTCACTCACTCACCTTAAGACAACACAGCTTTAAAATGAGAACAATAAAACATTATGATTGGCGTAAGTTATGTTATCTGTTATATATTCAAGAAGTAATGCAAACAGAATGAAACATTGAAAATACCATATGTGACCTTGGCGGCGGACCTTCAAAATAGCTAACCTTTGAGACTCAATGTTTGAAATCTGAACTAGTCTCGGTTATGTAAGTCGCATAATAACTGAAAGGTTTAATTTTTATTTTAAATGCATATAAATAATCATATATCGCAATATTATTATTTCCCGCGCCTTTTAATAGCTTTGATTTTTTTTAACGTAAAAGAAATTGACGTTAAAAGCACAATTTATTATGTCTAATGGTTTGTTATAATTTTATTTAATAAGCATTGAATATTATAAAAGATAAATTATTTAATTTAAAATAATCACACTTATTATTCGTTCTATTGGTACTATTTTAATATTGTGATTGGCGAGTATTAAACGCACTGGCCACATCGTACTCGATCGCCATTGGTAACCGTTGTGTCAACAAAAAAGTTATGTTTACGAAAACCGTGAATGGCGGCGGACGAGAAATTTGAAGTTAGTTACTCCAATTGTCATGTGAAAAGTCTAATTTAGTGTTCAATTTAATACTTTAGTTTGCAATAATGGGTAACTGTGTTAATTTTTGCCGTCGCCGTCGATTACGTCGTCATATTGTTTTAATTCTCATCGGCCTAGACAACGCGGGTAAAACAAAAACGGTGAACAATTTAACTGGTGAGAAAGATGATAAGATATTACCCACCGTTGGGTTTAAAGCTGTTAATCTAATACATAAAGACACACCTGTTACTATTTACGATTTGGGTGGCGGGCCACAATTTCGTCAAATATGGTCGCAATACTATAGCGAAGTACACGGTGTTATATTTGTTATCGATTCAAGTGATTTTTCACGGTTGGACGAATGTAAAATCGTTTTAGAGGAGGTTTTATCACACAACAAAATATCTGGTGAGTTACCTAGCAACTTTATCATTTTGTTTTTAATTAAATTTTCCTATCACCGTAACTTTATGGTAATAAATAATTAATCTTTGTACCTGTATACAATAGATTACTACAAAGTTATGAACGCCAAATAAATTACAATACACAGTATTTAATATTTTTTTAAACAATTATTTTTAAGTGGATTTATGTAAAACTTAAGCTAAGAAACAACTTGAGACTTTATTTTTATATACAATTCCTCACTGACTTTAATTTCTCAATTTAATATACATATACATTATACCTACTTTTATAATATTTTTTGTTCCAAAAAAACCTGTAATTAGGTAAACCAGTGCTAGTGCTAGCGAATAAACAGGATAAAAACGGCGCCCTCGACGACATCGACGTTGTAGAAAAACTTAATATTGAGCCTTTAGTTAACAGGTACGGATTTTTTTAATTATTTTTAGCTTAAACAATGTCGCTTAGTTGTAATGGATGTATCTTCTGAATTTTGCGAAAGGCAGAGAAAACCTAGTGATTAGTCACTATGTTTTCCATTTCGCGCTTAATCAGTAAAAATACGCGTTGTATAACGCCACAGTTCGTCGTAGAAACATGTAAAAAATATTTTAAATATATAAATCGACCCCAGTGGAATGCAAGCCAAAACAATCGCACGTGTGCAGATTTTGTAAATTCGTATCCATATTTGTACACTTTATCATCATCATCAGCCGAAAGGAACATCCACTCCTGGATATAGGCCTCCCCACTTATAATCTTGTATAGTACATTTGCAGATGAATTTAGGATAAAATAAAGGAAATTCGACTAGATAAGTCTGTCTTTCAAACACGGTGCGTTGCATTCGTATGTCACAAACGTGTATAACAAACACATGGCAGTGTTAAGTGTATACTTCATTTTCAACCTAATGTGTGTCATTCTTAATAAAAAAATATTGGCCTTTTACACTCTTTTCTTTAATTATATAATTATTGACCGTATAATTTTAGTAAAATGGAGTCGTCAGTTTTTCCTTCACGTATTTAAATATATATATATAGGTTCATATACAAAATCCTACTGGAAATATATATATATATATATATTTATATATATATAAATGTAAAGCAGTACGTAACAGTAGGCCATTGTGGCGCAGTGAAACAGTGTTGTGAATTCGATCCCCACACGGGGGAATATTTAAATTATTTTAATTTCTTCGCTCTGTCAACCTGCTAGTAATAGAAATTACCATTGCTGACCATATTTATCATATACAAATTTAAGTTATAAGCTTACAATTTCTAGGTACAGATGTCCAACTCTAGTAGAATCTTATAGCGCAAGCCCATACGATCTTAAGTCTAAAAAGGCTAAAATAGACCCCGGTTTAAAGAAAGGCTACCACTGGCTCCTAGACTATATAGTGCGACGCTACGGCGATATAAACCTACGTGTACAGACAGACATACATGCTGAGTTGGAAAGACGTAAACGAATGTTAAGCAAATCCTCTACACGAGCTTCCCAGACTTTTATAGCTGTGAGTGATGAAATAGCAACACAAACTGGCTTTGAAAATCCCAATTATAAAGTGCAGAAATCTGAAAATGATAATAATTTAGAAACTGGTGTCATTATAGTAAAACCAATAAAGCCTAGTAGCATAGATTCAACGATTACTATAGATAGTGTAGAAAACGATACGACTATAGAAACGAATACGAGCGGCGTTAAGACCAAATTGTCTCCGCTTTTTGGGCAAGCCAGTAACTCTACGGTGGAGAGTGTAAAGATTGAGTTGGAACCGAGAAGTGAGTTTAGGAAGTTATCACCGATTGTCAGGAAGAAAGGAGCTAATCATATCGATTTTAAAAATCGACCGCAATCGAGTCCCACTTATAGGAACAAGGTGACTGAAACTGTTTTTATTTTTCCTTTTTTTTTTTAGTTTCACACATATTTTCCATATATCGTGGGGTAAATAAAACTTAGTGTCACGACACTCCGTTTCCCACATATAATTATTGCCCCGAGTGGGAATTGAATACACTAATTTCTCGTGAATAGTAACTTTTTTCCCACCTGTCCATGATGACACATCTATAATAATGTAAATGTAAAAGAAAAAAGTAAAATCATCTTCGTATTTTCTGTAATTACTTAATATTTAAAAAAGTAAAGCGCGGCGTTGATTTCCGCCACTTACGGCTGAAAGTGGAGAGAACGGAGTGTCCTGACACTAGCATGTGTCTTGTCGTATATTTTGCAATTGCGCAAATAGCCCTAATTTTCCTTTCTAGACGTCACAATCTAGCCAAAACAGTTCTATGCAAGAAACAAAAGAATCTACACTAGACGAGAATCGAATCTGGATACCGGATTTGAAACATCGCGTTTTAATAAGCGACGTGGAACTGGCACAGAACCACAGGGAGATTGTTTTGACTGAACGAGGTATTTTTAATTCAGTTAATACTAATAATAATAGTAGTTGAAGATATTAGATGTTAGTTTTTTTTGTATGTAAGTTTATTGTTTTGTTACTTTATCTATTTATCTACTATATCTTTCTACAAATTTTAAATAAATATTAATATATATATATTTTTAATAATTATATATTAATATATATATAAAGTAAGTTGTTATTTTTAAATTTATCATTAAATGGATGGCCTACTTATTTAATATTTTCTCTCTCCCCAAGTCTTATTGTAGAAAATCAAAATATATTTTTTAAACTTTGATTATAAAAATATAAACTTCTTTTTCTCTTTTTTAAATGACTTAACACATTTTCCCCACACAGAACACACAAATAAAACATACTTATTGGATATAGTCTCGTCGACGCTCCCCGCGACGAGACCGGCGTCCGCTTCGCAAATTGTGCGGCGGCAGCTGGAGCTGTGCGGACACCACAAGCGGAGACTGAGCTTGCGTTGTAAGTATTGTTGGTACAGTGTGCGACTGTTGCTGTGAGTACGCCGGTGGTTGGGAGTTCGATTACACGGTAGAATGTTTCTATACAGATTTATTGACTTTACTTCTCTTATAATAACATAATGCAGCGTTTAATTACGCCACTTGACATAAGAAATGTGGCTGTATTGAATTGAATGAAATTCAATGAAAAATGAATAAAATTCACTGTATTGAAATTTGACAAAAAGTGGAAAAGCGCTAGGTGCTCTTTGCTTGCCCCATTATAAGGTAGGTGCTTAAAGCTAAATAAAAACATGAAATGTTTTGGGTCACTCTTCACGCTTTTTACAGCATATCAGGGTAGTTCGAGATAACCTAGTGTCTAGACACTCCGTTCTCCACTTTCGAACCGGGATTTTACCATAGTATCAGAGTGAAGAAATGAAAATAATAAATATAATCATTGCTTCGAGTGGAAATCAAACCCACAGGCGCTTACAGTCAGACGTGCCGTTGCGCCGCGATGACCTATCACTATATAATATTTGAATTTGTAATTATTAATGTAAAGTACAATAATTAAGAAAAAATAAAATTCGTTTCGAAATTCGAATTCGTTAATGAAGACGATTTTTTTTCTTTTGTTATTTAAACTTTTACGGTCGAGCCGTACTTAGTCTAATAGAAATAACCAATTCCAACGTTCATAGTAAAACATATATTATTCATAATTATGTGCAGAAAAGAAACATTATTATTGGACATTATGTTGCTCTCCCATATGGAAACACTTTTTAAATTTGAACTTTGAACGATCGATATTTCCAGGGCCTTATTCGAACCCGCAGCCGTCGTGTGTACAATCAGATGCTTCCATTGAGCTACTACGGCGTCAATTAACTTATCATTCCTATATATTTTAGATATGCAACGTAACAGAACAAGTCCTGAACGCACGTCCATGCTTATTTACGAACCGAAAGCGCAGCGACACCTCGATAAGGGCGATTTCGAAATAACCGCCGTCAATACTAATTAATATATGTCGTAATTATTATTATTATTTTTTTGTATTTATTGAATTTGTAGCGTTATTGCAAAATATTTTGGTTTTTTTCCCTGATAGTACCCTTGCTGTTTTCAATAGTAACTCGTGGTCAAAATATTAAAGTTATTAAAACACAATGGGCTGGTTTTTCAGTCTAGTTTGATATGTCCGAGGTCGTGGGTTCGATCTCCGCTCCTGTCACATATTTGTTCCGTGATATTCGTAATATAATGAAAGCAATTCAATTCTATAATAAGCATAGTAATAAAATATATATCATATGATAGCTTTGTATAGCGCTACAAATTCAGTGGATAATAAAAAAACATAGTTCATAAACATATATTATATTTAAGTTTGTTAATTATTAATTAAAATATAATAAAAACGTTTAATAATAAAAATCAAAAACAAATATTTTTTAAATTATCTTTGAAATATAGATTTATCAATTCTCAATCATCATCAATCGATTCTCAATTGAAGAAATAAACCCTCATGGTTTCAAAATATGTCACAGTGTTGACAGTGTTATCGAAATTTTATTTTTGCGACATGTCGCCTTCCATGCAATTGCGCTATTACAGTGAGTGTTTAAGAGAGAGCGGAGAGCTCTCCTCTTTTTAAATGTATCAAAACTTTATTATAAGTTTCAAAAATTAATATAAATACAATATATAAAAAATATATATTAATGTGTAACAATTATTTTAATTTTTATTATTAAACGTTCTATATACTAGGTATGATAAAATACCTATTAATAAGCTTTTACTTTATGTATTGTTTTGTTATATTTTTCTTGCAGTTGATTATTCTAAATGTTAAGTGATTATTATAAATACTAATTTATAATACAGTTTAGTTAAGTCAAGGTGGCGGTTATTCTAGAACAGGGGTGAGCAACCATATTTAATAACGGGCTTATCCAATTTTTTTTTTGGCCAATATCACACTTCTTAATGGTATTTAAAAAGTAACGGATTAATATCTATAACGGATAAATATATAATAAAAAATGTAACTGGTCTCTGCCTGTACATGGAAGACATATAATAAGTATATTATTGAGAGCATGTATCAATGTAATAAAACCTATAACTATTTTTATTTTTCGTTTCTGTTTCTAATCTCAGAAACGGCTTAACCGATCCATATGCAGTTTTGATAATGTATCGTCGTAAGCTTCCGTTATCATTTAGTGTATGTTACATTTTAACCGATACTCAAATAAAAAAGTTACATCCATTTAAATAATGAATTTAAACAAAGTTTGTGATTTATGTAAGCCAAATAGTTTAGTCGTGTAGTTTGCGCAGGCGAAGCCGCGAGTGGGTCGCTAGTCTGTGCTCTGTAATATAAAAGCATGCGGTCCGAGGGGCGCGGGTTGTCTACCCCTGTTCTAGAATAGTATATAACTATATTATATTAACTGTCATTTTGACTTGCGTTAAACATTTTATTATAATATTTTAGATTAAATTGAAGTTAAATTGTAATGCTTTTTGTTTTTTGATTTTGAATTTCATAAGTTGTTTTAATATTTAAAAGTAATAAATAGGTTTTTTTATTATTGGTGCATATTACGGAGATTAACGAGAAATTATAATAAAAGAGTAAACATTTAAAATATAAGTTTTGAATTGAACACAGGGTACAAAATGTGATCGCAATAAATGTCTAACTAGTGTTTAGACTACTATATAATATATGTATATCCTTTGGGTTTTAACTTTGAACTGTCAACTTTCATTATCTTATACAAGAATAGTAGTAATTACAACAATATCAAAAACGACAGCCATTTTAAGTGTAACTTATTAAGAGTTGTTTTTAATTTCAAACTTGAACTCTATACACTTTTTAACCCAACAATTAGACCAATGATCAAGTCAATAATTATATCATTCTTTTTTAATGAATAAAAGATATATATATATATATATATATATATATGTTTAAGATTTTTAAATAATACATCTTTATAACATATTCTTAGTACATTTATTTACTTCATTGTTATTTTTTGTCGTAAATTACAATAAAATAAGTATTTAATGTTGTAATACTTAATTCAATTAAAGGACCAAATATTATTTTGTAATTAGTAAGATTTCTAATATAAAGAGAAGTAATTACTTTTGTATTTTTTACAAATAAATGAATATAAATTGCGACTCGTTTTATTTATCACTCGTTTTGGCAGTTCTTTTTATAGCTTCACGCCTTTTTCTGTAATGCTGGGTGGCTGGGCGGCTGGGACCTAGTGTCAAGGACACTTTGTTTTCCGCCAGAAACGAAAAATTCGTCGTCGGGAAATTAGAACTTATTTATCACATGTGGTAATGTTCTTATAGTTTTGTATCAAAATTATAAGACTGAACATATTTAGATGTGGCTCTAGAACACACAAAGTATTATTACTTATTTAACATATTAACAAATAATTTAATACAGCGGAACCTGAACCCGCGCTTCTCGGACGGTTACCGAGAGACGCACATTTGAGTCGCTACTTTCAACTTTTTATGTATCTTCAGACAAGGTGGCCTTTTTAGCTTCCCGCTCTATATTATACCTTTCTGCCCGCTTAAGTTAAACTTGTGATATCTTCTAAAATATTCATTTTAATATCATGCTATAAAGGACAATATTGATTAGTTTAAATATTACATGAAATAGATTTGACATATTTGATGGAGCAAACATTAAAAT